>OW971888.1:7500000-10000000 GCA_943193645.1 Acentria ephemerella
ATATTATATAATAATAAAAAACAATATGCCCAATGACTGATGAAATAATTATGACTCAATTCGTAATATTTGTTCAGGAGATTTATTTATGTTTATTTACGTAAAAAAATCTCTATCTAGTATCTAACATTAGTGAAAACAACAGTCAGCAAATAACTCGACATCGCCTGCAATTAAGCAGAAGGAGCCCGTATGTGCAGATAGCTAGTATTGCTTGCGACATACTGCCCTAGCCACCTACACCGTGTCGGCACAATAGTGCTTATATATTTATTTAAGTATACCAAGAACTTGCTTTATTATTTACTCAACAACTTATCATGGCACGGCCTTGGTTATATATCTCAATTTCTATCTGTTTGACTAGGGTGAATGCTATAAAGCATTAAACTTGCACTTTACAGTTTTTAAGCAATAAAGAAGGAATACATCCCAATATCAATCAACAATATCCCTAAATCCCTTGGTAAAATTACAATCTTGTCTTGCCTGTATACGAGGGCGAGGATGTTAAGCATGGTGGCGACGTCAGGGTGATCATGACCCGAGGTCTTCTCTAGATCCTCGAGCGCTTGCTTGCAGAGCGGCACGGCCACCTCGTAGCGGCCCTGCGACGCATACTGGATCACCAGGTTGTGCAGTGTGCGCAGGCGCGCAGGTATTTCGTAGCCGGCATTCACTTGCTGCGCGAACTGCGATGGCGGCGTGGGAGACATCGCTGAACAAAGGTATGTTAACGTAAACTCGAGGCAAGTTTAGGTTTAATATATGAAGAAAGTTTACATAATGAATATAGAAAAAAAACAAAAATAAGAAAAAAAAACAATTTTTACCTTTATATATTTCTATATGGTTGTACCAAGCTTTACGCTACTTTTACTTCATAGAATTGAATACAATTTTCACCGATATATTGGTAGAACAGGAAATACAATATAGGTTTAATTTATAAAGCAGAAAAAATAAAATATTTTTTTAAATGATAAACAAAAAATGTTATTTTTGTATGTTTTTCAGGGATGATTACAAACTCACGCAATTTTAGCGAAAATATCAATAACAATCATAGATTGGTTTTAATAAATAGAAATTTATTAGTTTAAGAATGCTTTCAATAAAAAATATAATTTAGTCTACACGAATAAAGAAGAGACAACAGTGAATAAGGTATAACATAAGATCGCGCAGGCGACACAAAAAATGAATTTGCTCAGACTTACATTTGTTGTTCCTATTGTCCTCATTGTCATCGTCGGGAAACAGGTCTACCATGGGGTCATCGCGCTTGCTCTCACTCTGGCCACTGCGACTTGTTTCAGACTCTTCTGTTACGTCACTGTCATACTTGCTGAAATATAGAACAATAAAATTATAGTATAAGTAGAAAGGTACCAATAAGTGTTCACAATAATACCAGGGTATTTATTGTATTTAAAAACTGAGAGGAAATGAAAATAGTTATTATGTGTAGTAATTATAAGGGAAAAAACACAAGACGATCTTTATAGTTTTTAGAGGTAATTCCATTTTAAACTAAGACATGTTTCATACTCAGTTACTCATTTTAATTTAGTGATAGATTCTTTTCAGGATTTCTTTTATTTTTATTTTTAAACTATCACTTGAATTAAAGCTATCAAAACTATTACTAAAACGAACAGTAATTAATTTTTATATATAAAAAGAAGTACAAGATATTGTCCTGGTACATAAGGGATCTCTATAAAAAATAATCATCTAAATCGATAGTTATATCCAGTAATGTCCAGACATGCCCTTAATGCTTATGAACCATTTGATTCCCAAATTCATGTACATTTAAAATTTGGATTATTTATATACCTTTTTGATTTGGTAACTCTATTCACAGAATTTGAAGGATGATGAATTGAGATGTAATATTAAAGCTAGTGGTAAAGCCACAGATAATCTAACAACACTGACCGTATAGAAGCCATGAATTGCAGATGCTTATTCTCCTCTTCTAATTGTGCGACCCTCTGTTCTGAGGCCTGAAGACGCTGCTGCGCAGCCGCCAACTCGTCTCGGAGCCAAGCGTTCTCCTGGCACAGCCTTCGCACTTGGGTGCGGAGCTTTTGCTTTTCTGCCTCCACAAGCTGCAAATGGGACGCCAATGTCACCATAACCTGCAATAGACGAAACAGTGCCGTTGAGTATAGTGTAGATAACATAAAGATCAATGGCCTATTGGGAACTATAATACCCTATATCGGTAGTGTTCTAACGGTTATTGTGATAAGATAAACATATCAAATCTTTTGAGAGCTTTATATTACATCGAGATATTTATGTGAAAAACAGATCCACCGAAGGCTAAACCAAACAATATTTTTACCGAAAAATAGAATATAAGCATATCATAATAAATTTACAGAAATATAAATTTACAGAATGAGATATGGAGAAATAATATTGAATATTTTCTCATAGTCGTGGTTTCTCGTGGTACTCTCCACATCTCCATTACATGCTTTATGTGACACTTAACTATATTTATGCCTTTTACACAGGTATGTCGATAAGTTACAATAAGTGACACAATTACGATGGAATGGTTATTGTTGAAAACAGTCAAGAATTATTAACTCAATACGTATGTAATATTTAAAAAAGTTCTTCGATGAAATTATTTTATCAATAAAATACAGATACAACTCGTCAATAAAAAGACACGATTTACTTTACTTATCTCTGTATATGCACAATTTTCCCATTTCGCATCACAAACTTTTCAAACGTGACAAAGGAGCGAGTGTGCTTTTGTGGCGAATCAAGGATCACGTCATGATGTAGTGTATTAGTTATTTTTCTTTGTGTCGCGCAGCAGAACATTACCACACGTTAACTAGCAAGGGAAACGCATCCATGTTTACTTTATATAGACGTTTGATGCAACTCAGTATGGTTTTTCGAAAAGGGTAATATTGCTGTTTTCTAGTTTTCTTTGAATTTTACTTTGTTTATATGTTACTACTACTGTCATCACTCCATTATAACTTATCAAAAGTACGATTTCGGCCGAACTGCTTAACGGGTGATCTTCTGGCGTAATGGCTTCTGGATAACACATCTTGGAGGCGAAACTATTCAAAACTTATTCCATTCTATAAAACAAATATATAAATAAACGATAAAAAAAAATAGGATACACCGAAGGCGAATCTCATTTCGCAGGGCCATTTTCTCATTTCCCTGCGGTTTATAAAGATAAAAGGTGACCTAAATGATTTTTTGCCAGAAAGTCTTATAAAAGCATTGACAGAATCTATGCCAGCTTCACGGTAAAGGAAACCTTTGAGGAAAACCTTAACAGTAGGCTCTACTTTAGAGCGAAAGGAACTGGTTTTCTATTGTATTGAATACATTCTCTATTGCGAGAATTATTTAGTTAGCTAAATAAGCTAACATATTTATAAATGAACATAATTAATCATCTGCATTGTAAGTGGTGTAGGTACTTAAATATAATAAGTACCAAAATAAAATTAAAACTATACCACACAACAAACACAATGATTGTGTCAAAAAACCACAGGATCAAAACTGATTCAATCACTTTAAAACAAATTTCATCCAACCCCCAAGTACCTAGTTGTACTTCCCGCAAATATTATAGATTCGTGCGTCTGGTTGTCCACAGAATTTTGAATTTTACAAGCATATTTATCTAATTTAGTCTAAGAAAAGTGCAAAAAAATCCTCGCGAATGAAGATAGTATTATTTATATAACTGTTACTATACGGATAACCCCTCGATGGGAAAGATCTAAATACGCATACAAAACAATCGTAATACAAACACGTGTCGTGTCATCTGTAGCCGCAAACGCAGACCAACCGTCTTCTTAGATACCTTCTACTCAGTACTCAATATATTTTAAGTCCACATGACCGGTAACCCAAGCCTGACCACACTCACATGTTATTTAATTCATTGAAACATGTGGGAAGACACGTGTATTGAGCTTACAAGTACCTATATCTACACATAAAAACAAGAAATAATGCTGTGTTATGAGAGATTAAATTCTACAAGCGGTACGGAATGGGGAGCTTCTTGATGCTGGAACCATTGCAGAACCGCTTAATACACTTGATGACCTCCCACACCTAGATGTCCGATAACGGACAAGTTTTAAACGGTGCACGGTAGGGCCCGCAAGGGCAGATGCAAGCACGGACCCGGTGAAATATTTTCAGGCGAGCCAGAGTCGTCGCCGTCATGCGCTATTGCGGTCAGCCTGGAGAGGATATTTAGTGGGTAGTGGGGGAACATCTTTACCCTGAGTCATGGTGCGTAAATGTATTCGACTTCTCTGACAAAAAAAGTCTACAAACACTTTTATCGAAGCTCTATTTCATTGTGTTTGATAGGAAACCAAATGAAATACCTTTCATAAAACGAATATCATGGCGTTTGGTCAATAGTCATTATAATCTGGCAGCAGACACCAATAATATAAATATATGATTAAACAGAAACGATTTATACACAAAAAGTATTATTTATTATTCAATGTTAATTTTACTGATCATATTTAGTATAGTTTTAAAACTAACCTGTGCTTCACCGAGGCCAAGTTCGATAGAGTCGATGCTCTTCTTCACAAGCGCGGCCTTCTCATGGTCGTGGTCTGTATTAGCAGCGAGGCCGGCCAGCAGCTGTGAGTGCTCTGCTCTGAGCGCCTCGAGGCCGGCAGCAACGGTCCTCGCGCCGGCCACCATCTCCTCCTGCGTCATCGCCGTCATCCTGCCTAAGGACTCGATCTTCTTTCTGTTGACAACATAGTGAAAATCTAAGTCAAAATATTTTATTCAACTTTGGTTATACACTTATTGAACGTCAATCCAAACCATGCTTCGTAAATCTACGGGGGGGTCTTGAACTCATTTTCATGAGACATTTCTTGAGCAGGGGACCAACAGATTTGTTAGAAATAAACTACATAGATATAAAGACATTCTTGACGCAATGAAATGTCTGGGCGGCTTATTTGAGTATATTTTAATGATGTGCTTCCACGTTCAATATGTTACAATATTCTCATATAAAAAATAAATTAAAAATTGGTGTACATTGTAACAGGAAATAGTGTCTAATATTAGATTTAATCAACTATTGGGTGATGGATGTCAACAACAATAACAATAGTGAAAGTAGCTACTCAACAATTACTCTACGCTTACTTTCGTCTACGATAAAATCAATGTATCGATGGTATTGTTAAAAACGTCCTGTGTCGATATGATCTCGATGGCTATACAAATTAATGAAACTAAGACATCGAGTAGATGATATATCAAAGAAATGCTTTAAAACCATTGATTAATTAAAGAAGATAACTTGTTATAACAGCGTTTGTAGAAAGTTTTAAAATTCTGTATATGTTTCACGTTTTATTTATTTATTCTTCGAGAAACGTATAATTTTCACAACATTTTGAATTGTAAATAATTTATTTATTTTAAATTTACATTTTTATTTAAAATTAAATAATAATAGTAAAATGAATCTATAAATAATAACCATAAAATCACTTAAAATAATTACTCCTATATCACTTTCTATAAAAGTTTTATTACTTAAAAGTTTTTTTACGTACTATACATATCTAAAACTCAGCAGTTAGCAGACTACAATGTAAAAGCTACAATAGATGCAACAGTTCACAATAGCAAAGAGACAATACGTCCAATTCCATTTGTACGGAACGGAAAAGGTGGAATAGGATATTGCAAAAGTAGGGGTTTGACTGCGACGATAACGAATAGATAGGCTGGCGATCAGTCCCCGTAAAATATGAGTGAGAACGGAAGAACTGCGGTCAACGACTGCACATATACAGTATATGCACGCACTTATATCCTGGTGTCAACTAATAGCGAGCTATACTTTACCAGGGAAACCTCTAACTACCGGATTTGTGTTCTTATTAACATGTAAGATACTGAAATCTGTATTAATATTATTGTTATATATACCACATCAGTTGAAAAAAAATCCAAATGTTTTTTTAAATTACTTTAAAAATATTAAAACAAATATATTATAATCGTATATATAATATTACATTTCTAAACACAAATCAAGTCATACTTGAATATAAAACATACCAACAAACCCGATTCTCGCAAATTGGTTATATTCGAGTAATTAGGGTCAAACCACACATTGGGAATTAAGCTGTTAGTCGTAAAAATCTGACACAAATGCTTTGGTTGTAACTTAGTAACACTTCTGGGTTTGTGGATACATAAACCAATAATCTTCAAAACAAGATTAGGTCCTAATACTCACAACGTAATTATGACTGACAACACACCACAACCAGCGTCTAATTGTTGAAAGTGAATAATAATTATAACAAATGTAAATTTTGGCTTTTTAAGCTGCCATTACCAAAAACATACTGGTTTTTAATAGTAAGTGGTCAGAGTGTTTCAAATGAAAAACTACACTGGCAATGGCCACGATTCTGTTGTGCACAGATAAAGCTAGATGGTCAGTGACGTAATTTGACGTTTCCAAAATGGCGTGTTTTAAGCTAATTTGCCTTATTTTTACGCGCATCATATATATGCCGACTAAAATAATTCAAAAGTCTATGTAGTCATCTAACTATTAACTAACTTGACGTTCCTAATATCAATCTATCAATTTCACATAGAATTGTAATGATAGAGATGCAAATAACTTACATTTAATTTAATCTGTGCACAACGGAATCGGGGCGAGTGTTGGCTTTTAGGTCTTTAGGTGTTTAGTAATGGTTACCACAACTTGGTGGTTTGATATTCTGCAATATCACAATAAATGACCTAAGAACACATTCGTATGTTGACATTACAGGTAAATAAATATAAGATTTTTACACACTGATCACAAATTAAAATATCTAAGTAGAAGATCCACATAAGTTAAAACGCATAAGGAATAAATCATGTAGCATTGTTTCCGAAATGAATCTGAAATATTCGAATTTTCAATGAAGTTTAAATGAATTAATAATTATATTTTCGATATTATAAAAACGTTACCCTCTCTTTCGACTGCCTCGAACAAAAATGTAAAATTATTTCAAGAAAATTAGCATTTCAAAAAATTTTTGTTTTTTGACAGTAACAATCTAAGTAGGTATTAATTTCGTGTCAATAAAGATATTATTTATAACTATAATAAAGTGACGGCGACGATGGATACCGTGCTTTTTTTATTATGCAATATAATTCATACAAACGATATATCAGCTGACTTGCCGTGACAAGTATTTAGCACAGTACTTATAAAATTATGCAAATTACTTCAACATACTTCTGAAAATGGGATGCGTACTTCCGATTTACAGTACTCACAATAACTTTTAACAATTTGGTCACACTACAGAATACATATCAAGTAACTTATTAATATGGCACTAATAAACAGTTATTATGTACCGCAATTGATGAAATAAAGAAAAAATAGGTGAAAGCTACTATTTAGTCCAATCATACATAGTTTTTTATAAATAAATCTCACGATAGCCCCCTTTTTTACAATAATTTTATTAATGTACGGCATCCGTCTGGTCGAGTGGTCAGTGTACCCCTGTCTACTAAGCCAAAGGTCCTGGATTAGAATCCTTGTAGATGCAGACATTTATATGATGAGTACGAATATTTGTTTACGATTTATGGATTTTTATGTAGTATATTTCTGATATCTATATATTATACATATTTCTATCTATATTTCTTCGTCTTCTAGTATCCATAACACAAGCTTTTATTGATATTTAGTTTGAATTAGATATAGGTGGCAAGTATATGAAATATTAAAATTATTTTTATTACTGTTTACTTTGTGAATGAAATATTTTGCCTTTTTTCTGTAAGTTGAATAGCTAAAATTTAATTTAGTATCAGTGGGGCAAATGTTCAACAAAATTTACTCAATCAAACTATCAAGAAAAATTCGTGTATAGTTTCATTTAAATTTGTTATCAAGGAATATCTTAGCGGAATGACCTTGCCTCAGCGTCAAGGCGGTTATAGCTCCACGTAAACAATGTGAGAACATAAAGTTTATTAAATAAACACCATTTTAGTTCCATCATTATCTAGATATGTTATGACAAGCACAACTTTCCCCAATTACACTTTGTTATATGAATTTAATTTAACTTACTTTTAATTTTAAAATGTTTCAGAATACTTTCTTTTATGATCTTTCCTATCGCGTGTTAGTTGTAATACATATCAGTAATAACTCCGTACTTTCTGATGTTTTCCATTATTATTATCATAGATAGATTTGTTAATTTAAACTACAAGTAATAAACAAATCAACATTTAGATTCAATGCAGTTTTGAAGATTGAGTTTCTGATAAAACAATAACATACTAAAATAAACTTGGACCATAGTCATTTATTCACCAACCCTTTTGAGATGACTAATTAAACCTAGATATATAATGTAGTCAAGACCGCGAATGGAGTTCACAACATGTTAGGAACTGGGTGTAGCAACCTTGCCAAATTCAAGGCGAACCCTCTTCTCCACAACGGTGGGAGGAAAATGGACGACACGAGGCGCATAAAACACCCGTTACCATGGCCACCAAGGGTTACAACCCCCCTTCAGTATGGCAAGTAGTAGAAAAAATTTGCTCTCATTTGTCGGTCTGGTAAGTTCATAAATATCAGTGATTGAATCGCTTAAAAAAATGGAGAATACCTATAAAGTAGTTCCGCCCGCCTAAGCAAAATATAAGTACCAAAGAAAAGCAAGTGTTCACTTTTAATGTTCAGTAAATTAGTTTTGTTCGTGTTATTAAATTTTCGTTTGTTTGAAAGTAGATAAATAAGTTTAGTTTTTGCTGTTTTTTATTTTACTCCGCTTTTAGTTGAATCCTGTGAAATACAAGGCTTTTGCTTGGACACATGCCAGAACAGAAGCAACTGGTAAGGACATATACATATACGATACTACTGCAATATGACGCTTGGGCGAGTTTCTAGGAAGTAGGTATATCTAACTTACATCGGCAGGGAGAAAAACTATACCTGTAAATACTATCTAAGACCAGAATTTTTTATTTTGATTATTTATTGAAAAAACGAATTTCGAATGTAATTAAAATTCAAAATTAGTTCGTTGCATATGCAACGACGCGTTATGGAAACCGAGAACGTGGGAATAGTAAGATTTTTGGTAAATCTTTAAGTGAGTCACGATCACGAACAAAAGGACCACACAGTTAACCCTAATGCAATTACTTTTACGTCCATATAAAGGGACCAAAGCTAGCCAATCGATGCGTCTAGACACAAAGGCAACCAGCGTTCGGCTGCAAAACCTAAATGCTCATGAATTTTAGATTTAGGGTTCGCTTCCAAAATCGAGAATATTTCTCATTTCCTGTTCTTATTTAAGATATGAAATGAATAACCAATATAAGATTATTTTTACTTAATTTATAAGTTAGGTAATTCTAGCTTCTTAAAGAATTGAGTAGCTGGAAGTAACTTAAGGTAAGAGAATTGCGTAAAGATACATCAGTATATATATATGACCTAGATGAAGGAACCTTGAAGAGTCCTCCAGCCATAAGAGGCGATTCCACTCTGCAGGATTTCTAATCGAGAGGCATCACCTCCAGGGGAGGTGATCCGCTATCTCTTAGCATCTAGGGCGCTCGAGCCATGTGGGAGCGACAAAACAATCACAGGTGTATGTGGAAGGAAGTATAAAAAGTATAAAAATACTTCCATTCAGTTCCTATACTATGAATACGCTGATGAAAAACACTGTTTAAGATGGTTTATGATTGATTATTATTTGATAAAAATTCTTTCTTATCAAAGGAATCATTAAAAGACATAGGCATACTAAAAAACGATGATCTACACAATATTGCAATACTTACATTCTGTATGCGTTTAAAGTTTTCGACATTATACAATCGTAGAGAACTAACAATAATTATTCATTTCACTTCACTAACATAACGTAACCAACGGCATTATCACAGTGTTATATTAGAAAAACAAAACGTTCAAAAACGTTCAGAAAAGTGGCTTTTCACAAGTATATTGACACTCCACACTGAAATTATGCACATTAACCAACAATTAAAAATTATTATTGCTCGACGACCTTGGAAGGACAAATTCGACCATTACATTTGTTAAGCAGAAGATAAAAACCTATAGTATTCAACTTTTTAGACGGTACATGTATTTTAAAATTGAATCAAATAAAGTTACAACATAAAGTCCATAAACGTTATTAAAATTTGGTAAGGCCAAGTCATCCACGTGTGTTTTGGTTTTGGCACATATAGGTAGGAAAATAAATACAGTGCCAATGATTGTACAGTTCCGTAACGGTCTGAGACAGCATAATATGTAAGCCTTTTGGTAGAATGTGACAGAAATATAAACTAAAATTGAAAATAGATCAACTCCTACGCAACTCTACGGTTGGTGTGTCGTTGATCCCTTTAAATCATGACAACAATTTAGTCTTTGTTTTGCGTGCGGGTCGATCGATTCATTTGGATCGTGCTTAGCATTAGTAGTCGAAATAATTAATGTTAATTAGTTCATTGACGATGATGAAGGTTAACTCATATTGATGCGGAGTTTTTCCAGACCATATCCTTCTTATTCAGTTTTCAGATCTACCAACAATGACTTGTTTGATATAATTATATGTATAAAACAGATGAACATTTCATTTATATTAAGCAAAATATACAAATCATAGAAACCGCAATGCGGAAAATTATACATTGGTTTAACGAAACTAAAATTCCTCGCAGCATCCACGATACGGACAGATCACGGATACATCGATCGACGTTCATATTTCTAGAGTGTTATCAAAGATAGTTACTAGTATGTATTAGTTGAATGATCAGCGACATTATTTTAAGTTACTTTCAATTGTTCGAAATGTTGTTAACGAAATTCTTGTAAAAACACATAAATTAAATAGTAAAACCAGTAAATTTGAGTGCAGAAGGTAAGAAAAGAGAGGACGAGACTTAAAATAATACAAAATGCATGACTGGGTGGAAATCATGCGATAATTGCGTATCTAACGAGCAAATTACAACAACATTCTGCAACGATTCCGGCAACTACTGATTTAATTTAACAGTAACTGAAACAACTGATAATTGTGTGTGAAGAAGTAACGTACTGTACATTTGTACTATAGTGCAGTAGTGTAAAGTTAAAACAAGCATAAAAAGTGAGTGATATAGATTACGTAAGTAGATAAATTGCAATAATTTATTAATAAGATATCAATATTAAAGTAAGTAATAGCTTTAACGAATAATCTTTAATAAAATTATGTTAACCTTGAATAATGAAAGGTATGCCCCGTTTATCTTGCTATTAAATTCAAGTTTTTCCCCCTTAGGTGATAAAGTTGGCTGCCGTCATCACCAAAGGGTATAAAAAATTGGCTACCAACTATTGCCAGACCTACCAAAAATTTCATAAAAATCGGTCGGAGGAATTTGATTCTATAACACGAGATTTTTAATCAGAAAAACTATATACATAATAAGAAACTGAAAATTCGAGGGAAAAAAAGATTATCATTACCGTTTTTAAAAATTCTAAATGGGACAAGCAAGTTTAATCATTTCAACGATTCGAGACATTTAATAAGCGCTTTGCTCTCTTTTTATAAATAGACAGAATTATGTCGTCACGACCAGGCGTTATCTTTTAGGTCAATTTTTTGTTGATATGAGAATATAATCAATTGTACCGGCTTACACTGAATAACATATCGTTCTAATTAAATAAGAAAGAAAAAAAAATGAAAGTAAAAGTGAAATAGTCGGTAAAAGTTCTGGCCTGTGTTATTGTAAATAAATGCCACTCTAATGGAAAACAATCGAAGCGTTGATGAGAATTTTAATCACACGAGTTAAGAGAAATTCTGATTTACACTCTGATTAAAAATAATTTATGCTTATATGAAAGTATGAATTAATTAATAATATTTTTCTAATAATATATAACGACAATCAACTATTATAAGTATATTTTATCAAGAAAAACAAAATAATAACAAAGCTATTATTCGAGGCGTCTTAACCAGGCTGGAATCGATTTTATAAGACCTTGTACAAAACAAGAACACCTCTTTCGTTTGAAATTTTACCAGTCAATGTCCGATTAAAATAAACTATACGATTAAAAGTTATGTTGATTTGATAACCCCCTTATTTTTTTAAGAAAGTTAAAAATTTATTAAATCTCCGTCGAAGCGAGCATTTTATAAATCACTTCCAAGGTTTTCGAGTAACTTCTTTTAAATTATAAAGCACCAATTGTCGTATTTACTTGAAATAAATGAGGACGGTTTTGCGGACGCGAAAATGGTTTTAATAGATATATCGGTGCCGGCTCGCGAGAGCGCCCGTGCGTCCACCCGCAAGAGAATCCAAATGCGTACTAAAATGAATCGACTGGTGGTGGTAGCCCACGGCCTGGCGCCTAGTGTAGCGCACGCAGCCACCCGTCACTAGATTACCCATATCGAGTCGATAGACAAAAAGGTGGCAGGTGGATTACCTATATTTGAAATCATATAATGTTTATTCATCTTATCTAAAAATGTAGTAACTATGTCAAATATTTTTAGGCCGGCACCATGTTGTCGAGCGTTCTAGGTTAGAAACATTTAGTTCAGTCAGATGTGCATTTGTGCATAGCAATTCAATATTAATTTCTTGCACATGAAGAATTTATTTACTGAAGTCTAACAGAAAGTACATTTTTGCTTCTAGTCTCAAGAATCACTATTTGATTGAACCATGCATTATTACAACGATAGCATAAATTGCAATTTCGTGAAACGCATGAATTATCGAATTTGAGAATTGAGATCATCAATTTGAAACTTTCTCTATATGCGACTATCTCTGATATCGCAAAAAAGTCTGCTGTTCCACACAAATAAATCACCAAAGACAGTTTAGGTAGTTAGAACATTTTGTACGATACAATTGGTATTTATTCGAGATTTCAGATTGCTCCCAAGGTGAAAGTTCTGATGGTCTCAAGATTATGAATTTCTGCTTTAATACACCTGGTATATAAATTTATGTTACTATAAATAAAATTCCATTCTATTCAAAGATATTTCAATGACCCAACTGTTTGTGTGATTACGATAATCCGCTACTGTCGATTATCATTGCGATTACTAACGTTACAATTAATTATTTATTTAGTACACGTATAACACGTACATTACTCTCTTTCTAAATTGTTTGAATTTACTTCCCAAAAACGTTGTAAACGTGCTAAGCAAAAGGTCGTCTTTGGTCTCAGGTTGTCTTCGAAGTTTCGGGGAAGGGACGTTTTATAATAGTCAAAAAACGATAGAAAATATAAAACAAAAACTCTGCTGAACTAAATTAATAGCTAAATCACCTATTTAAACTTAAGATAAAATGTTTAAAAAAATATTTAATAAGATATTATCAATACATTAAAATAAATAATGGAAAAAAAAATGAATAAAAATGTTACCCGGAACTTTGCACCGCCCTAAAGTTTTCCAATCGCGTTAACTGGGGTGGCTACCCTACTGCGACCCTACACTTCCCTCCCGCACCCCTCACTACATGCGCAATAGTGCAAGTTACGCCAATGCATTACACTCACACCACCACACAGCCAGGATTAACTATTAACCATACATCATGATAGGAACTCAATAAATTGCCTATTTCTCCTGTTGTACATTTTTCCGAATATATAATGATATTGTGATGGCCGTTAAATACTACAAAAAATTAAATAAAGTTTTTATTCCACATAATTCAATTGACCATAGATAATTTATGATACCGAAAAGTTTAGGTATCTTTTGCGCAACTTCAAGCGATAAGTGAAAAATCAAATCAATTCATAAAAAAAAATATTTATTTATTTTATGTAGTTAATGGAGCAATATCAACTCTTATTAATACAGCAAAATAATAATGGATTGGACTATTATTATTAATACAGGACTATTATTATTGATATATGGATATTAATGATTTTTTTAAGACATTTGAGAATGTGGTTTATGATAAAATAGTGACAAAAAAGCATACGGTTGCCTTGTTGTACTTCGGAAACGATAGTTGTTGATTTGCTTTTATTGATGAAAATATTTGAGTTTAAGAGATGGTTCCTATAAAATTAGTTAACAAAGTAGAAAATCAAAAAACGCTATTCACAGATAAACTTTCAAATGAAAAGTTACACAATCTAGTTTAGTCCGCACAAGGTCAGAGGAATCGATACTTCAGAGACGCTAGCTAGACTGCGATCTATACATAATTCCAAAATACTTGTTTCATACTTAATTGTTAAATGGTTTTAAGTGTGTAAGTGAATCAAAAGCTACAAAAGTATATAGGTAGTTAGGTAAATATATGAGTGTTATGTCGTTTCGCTTCGCGTCTACCAAGACGGTTTTGAGTTTTAGCAAGACTCACGAACAGCAATGATTTTTATATACAGTGTCATATTGTATGAAATGACGTAAAATTGATTTGTTACAAAAACCAAAGCAATGACACGCTTCACTAAATACATCTCATTAGTATTTTAAGCATATATAGTATGCACCCTATTAGATGAATGCTCAAGTTGGCACAAAATATTATTATAGGATCCATGAAATAACCATTTGGATTGGACTTTCGAAGCATAATTTAAGACCAAAACCCACAGTGGCGGTATCGGGATCGACCCAGAAGCGGGAATTTTTAATCCATGGTAACACAAACATTTCAAAATTTTTGAAATCCTCCAACGCTCTCAGAACTCTCCTGGTACTGCCTCAGTGGGTTGAATCAGCATCATTAATACGACGATTACTAATAAAAACCTATTGTCATTATCAATACTAGTAATCAAAATAATATAATAAAAAAGGTAAATCTAATTGTACCCATTATTTTTTATCATATTAATTTTGATTGTTCCACTGAAGTGAAACTGAATTACCTACTTTCATTCGATTATTTCTCACATGCAGCAAACAATAACAGATAAAAACGAACTTTCTCTATTGAATAAGAATACAACATGTTTCCATGAATTATCCCAAGAAAGAGAGCGCCTTATATAACCTTAATATATTTAAAAAAAATATTTTTTCCTACTTAAGAACTTTTAACCATAAATAGTTAACGTTAAGAAAATAATGATCATCACATAATATTTATGAAGTGACATAACCTTACATAGAAATGATAATAATAACATGAACAATATTGACCATTCTCATGTAGTTGCTGTAGCTTATGACAGTATAACGTATCAGTTATTGTTAAAATGAATTATTGCTCACATTTACCTGAGTATGTTATAAGATACGGAGCCGGGATTGCAGAGGTTATTACGTGTCTTTACGTCAGACATATCGTCTAACGTAAGGGCAAACGAACCGGTTTTCCGATCTTAAAGAATTGGACTATAACAGATAATAAAGTTTTACATGATCAAAACCTTTTTCGCACGTTCTTGTCATACGTAATCCACTTTTCATCACCACTTATCTATCACTTTAAAAGCGGTTCGAATACATTACGTCTGAATAAAGAATCGCAAATCAGTACAGGGTTCATTAGGCTTCTTATATTGAGCTCATGTGGCACCCACATATAGACTTTTTTTGTGTGCCCAGCTTTTTTCAAATGGGTCAAAACTGTTTTGAGGTCAATTCCAGCTATTGCGTAACTGCAGATATGCCGATCTTGCTCCACTTTTTCAAAAACAGCGTCCCCTTTTATCCGTAACAGGGCGACTAGAGCGAGGTGCATTTTTGACATCAAAATTCCCGAATTTGAAAACGCTTAAACTAACTTTGTGCTTCTCTTACTGACACTGCATTAGATCCATAAACGTCACATTTATCGCGACTTGCGTTGCATTTTATCCTTTTATATAATAAAATTTTAAAATGTATCCAATTTCTTAGTTTGATTCGCTTATTTTGACGAAAAGAAAAACAAATGAAAAATTGAGGGAAACAAAATTTTCCTAATTAAGATTCTTTTTTGAAATTCAACCTTTTTAATGTCATGAAAACCAACCAGATACAAATAGTACAGCCAAAGATATTTTATTACAAGTTTATACATAATATATCCGGAAAGACTTTTTCCCCGACCTAATATAATATGTTTTTATGGAAATCAATATAGATTAAATATTAAACAGTTGTTCAGTATTTATTTAAAATTAACAGTGAAATACAGAAAAAACAAAAAATATTATTTTATTACCATATCAAGGCACATTTATTTATTAAACATTTTTTTACTAAGATTAAGTTAAGTATCGAGTTTCACACTCAGTTAAGGGTAGAGGGTCTAGACCAACTTGTCTATGACAATCGAATCGCTATATTTAAAAATATATTGGGTCAAATCCAAGCTCTCGCTTAACTGACGAGCGGTTTTGTTCAATCACATATTTTTCATTTAGATATTTGATTGAGATACACAAGAAACAAGTGCAGAACCCAGGTTACCCACGGGGGTAAACTGGGTAACTGCTTTGCCCTTCACGGGGGCAATGGAGTTACCGGGGAGTTTTAGTGGGTATTTTCAGTGCCGCTCTATTGAGGTACTGAGTGAGCCCCAAACACGCCCGTCGCTTAGCCAGTGGCGGGTAGGTCCGTAAATGGATTCCTACTCGTAAAAAAAAAAGAAGGGGTCCAGATCCTTCATTTGGTGTATAGGCATTTACATATAATAAGTGACCAATAGTCATGAATAGAATGTCAACACTCAAGGTATATGATAGACGATTCAAATATTTAAATAAAAATAATTGAATAATAAAATGAGAAATTTAACAATTACCTTTCTCTTTTTTTTTGTAATTACTTTAATTTTGACCATTACCAAATTTAATTCCATAATCAAGTAAGATATACTGATAATCGCTACTTCGTGACTTATTTAGTTTCTTCGAATTTCAAGATTACGAGGAAAGGTGCTGGTGGTTTAAAGATTTGGCAACGGTAAATATTTTATAAAATCAAATTAAGATAGATGGGAAAATAAAGTATTTGGAATTCTTCGTCGCAATGTCTAGGTCCCTTATTGCTTATCAAAAATTCCTGATAAAATTAAATGAAACTTTAAAATAAAAGAACGTAGGATCGCAAAAAGTCGCTGACTAAAATTAACGAATAGAGAATGTCGCGTGCAGTGTAAACATTTTCTTGTTTTAAATTCCATTGCCAATTATGTCTGGTCACTTGAAGATAGGTTATATTTAGACTACCGACCGGTATTATATCGTTGTACCTTGTTATCGTGCAAGGGCTTATAGTATCCATTCAATTTTATTGACATTTAGGTATCAGAATTGAGGGATAAAATGTTTTTTCTTAACTATTTGATATTTGACCGATATTTTTTGATCAGGTCAAAGGACTTTATGTAACTATAGCTGTGTGGCAGTGGCAATGTCAACCTATAACATACCCAGTGAAAGTAGTATTTCGTTACACTTAATGATGTTCTATATAGAAATGAATTTCTGGGCGTTAGTAGTTAGTTAAACTCAAGAACGGCTTAACAAGTTCAAATTATTTTATTGTATATTATTCGGTTTGATTCTGGGGTGGTTTAAAAAGAAACGATAGATGATATGATAGAGATGATAAACAAAACTGACATTTCTTCCATCGCTACTTCGGGATTCTTTTAATAAATGGCTTTAGTAGTACTTTGTTGGTGAAACAAAGTTCACCGAGTCAACTACCTAGTAAGATATAAATTTACAATCAGGTACTAGGAAGGTATTTGATAGTTGAAGTTGCTTTTATTTAAAACTCTTTTGATCAATCAGATAATTTAAAAATAAGTAACAAAGTTAAAGCTGTGATATAAATGCAAAGAAGTGTTTGCATGCATATTATATACATAATATGGGTCTACATGGGTGTGTGTTATTTTATGTACCATAGAAAATCTACGGTTTTTCACATGATATACAGAATAAAAGACACTTACAAAATGTCTGTACCTCACAAAAACATTTGGAGTAGCAAAAGTCGTAAATTAATTTAAAAAAAATCGATTATTAAAATTCATTTATCAATTTTACAATTGCAATTGTTACTATTCTAGTTACTATGGTAAAGTAGGCCTCAGAAGAAATTTAACACATTAGTACCGTATTACAACAACTTTATGTAAACAGAACAATTTAAATTGTAATTTTCAATGTTAGATGACTGAAGGTTCTTTATACAATAATAACTACTCCTTTGAGATATAGACAGTCAGTCATTTGATCCAACAAAGGATGAAATTCCAAAGAATTATCATTGGCTGCACGTGCAACCGACCATGAACTTGTCACTGTTGTGGAACAGGTGCGGCCTATTTGGAGCTGTAACAAACTTTACTCAAGTCACGATACACGCCTATTTATTTAAATCGTATCAAAAGATCATCCTCACATGATTCTGCCATGTAGGAAGGCTTGTTCCCAGCAGTAAGGCGTATATAGATTGTAGATGATGATGATCTGAAGGTTTTTGCTTATACATTGATCTATTACAGTCTCAACGGTGAAAAATGCTGTGCTAGTTCTTCTTTAGTATGTAGTATGCAGGAGAAATATTATTAATTGCACAGCACCCCACATTATTTCATTTTAATAAAACAGACATTTAAGACAAGATTAAGAATGATAAATGATCTCATTTATAATCCTTTCAGGTTAATGAAACATGTTTTAGAAATTTACAAATACTGCCATAAAATCACAAATACCTTGAATTTGTATAAAATATGCTCTCACCCTAAGGCTCCTTAGGAAGCTCAACATAACATCAGTTATTTATTTATTATTGCTTGTCACATGGATACATAGGTGTAAGAAAGAGTCATAGTCTATAAGTAAACATTGAGTATGTTTACTCATAGACACCCTGCAAATTAAGGGGAGTGACACTGATCTAATAAATTAAGACAGAGATATGTAAATTTAATTTTGATCTATTATACTTTGATTGCACCGAGTATATTATTAGTTTTTTCTGCTAAGAACTCATTTAAAGGCTCATTTAAAGTTATAATATATATCATATTTTAGAAAGAAACATCTTTCTAAAATATGCTTTTTTAGAAAGATATTTTAAGTTTTTTTGAAAACAGCTTTACATTTTGTTGGGAATATATTACAGATGTCTACATACCTAGATCAGTATGGGTCAGATCTGATTAATAGAAGAGTTTTACCCAGTGGAATATTTAATTTGTCTATATGTTTATATCATTTTTCATAAATAAATTTATATGCCTCCAAATATTATTATCTTTTATTTTAGATTTTACTTAAAAATGAATACACCATACAAACGAGATATTTAAAAAAATTTACCTTAGTTTTATTACATTAAATATATGTTTGATGTATTGTGGAATCATATCAATAATGTGCATAAGACATCATGTGCAGTAGGTAGAGCTTGGTTATTCTTCATTAATTAATATTTTTATAATGTATGTAAGTATAAAGCTTAAAACATAAAAAATGTACCATCATTTGAACTGAATTACTTTTACGATTTTCAAACACTGAATGATGATCTTATTTTTGGTTGGTTTAAATAAAAATAAAAGTAAATAAATATTGCTAGCATTTATGCTGTCTTCTTCTTATATATAAAACTATACTTAACAGCTGTTCATTAATTTTAACTAAAACTCAAATATAGTTTGGCCAATTTGAATAATACAAAAACCATTTTTTTGGCTCTCATTTGTTATCATTCAGGGGTGTTGTAGAATAAAAATTAAAATAATAGGAGAAATCCTAAAGAAAAGCTAAAAAAATCATAATTTTAAATTGGTAATTTAGTATGCAACTACAAGCTGGTGTTACAAAGAAAGCATTAAAAGAGCTAAGAGACAGAAAAAGATTGGATACATAAACTGACACACAAACATAATAAACCTGGAAAAAACATAGTCATATTTTAGGATTAGCTACTAAATACTACTGATGCTATATACTAGCAATGATATTGCCTTTTTGAATAATATAGAAAATAAAACTTAAAGCCATCTGAGCCTTCCGGGGGTATTTATACACATCCCCTTGTATTTACACACAGTACAGGCCGAAAAAGCTATAAATTCCCAAAAACTTGAAAAAGCACCTAGACCAGACAACATCCCGAATGAGCTTTTGAGAGGTACCATTAAAGAACAAACCCCCATTTTAACAGCAATATTTAATGACATCTTCCACTCACAAATTATACAAAACCAATGGGGAGAGTCAACTGTCAACTGGCTACAAATCATTCACTAAAGAAATTCTGGAAAGAATACCAATAAGATTGGATGAGAACCAACCCTTTATGGGTTTTAGGAAAAGTTTTAGCACAATTGAACACATTCATATTGTGAAACAGGTGATACAATGAATACAGATAGCCTCTCTATATTGCATTCATTGATTATATACCTTAATTTGCTCAAGCCTAATAAAAATTAAATTTAAAACATTTATGGTAAAAGCATTAGTTATATAAAACTTGAATCTACAGGCCAGGAATTTCTTTTTGCAGCTATACTTGAATGTATATTCAGGAAAATAAACTTTAACTTTGGACTAAATATAATGGAAGGCCTCTTAAACATCTTTGATTCATTAACAACCTTGTTTTACTTGAGGAAGATCCAATGATACTGGAATCCATGATTAAAGATGTGACTCAGGCAAGCACAGAGGTACATCTGGAACTGAACTAAAGTAATAACAAACTATCAAGGCAAACCAGATAGAATATGTCTCCGAATATAGGTATCTAGGTCAAATAATTCCTCTGTTGATAGATAGATGATCTAAAGAAATTGAGAAAAAAATTACATGTGGTTAAAAAATACCAGTCCCTTAAAGACTTATGATGAGTAAGGAACTAGGAATTTATATCAAAGTTAAAAACTGTAAACACCTGTGTGCAGTACACATGTATAACATATGGCTGTGAGACATAGTCATTTATAAAACAGCATAGAGAGAAACTTGTAAAATTTCTAACATGCAATAGAAAGAATCTTTCTATTAAATAAGTTTATTTGTAAATATTACTTTTTGATATATCAATACTGTGATAGCTCACCAAAAAATTTACCAAAAAGTAAAATTAAAAGCATTAAATATAAAAAAAGATTTTTTATTTCTACTACGAAAAATGTCATCTATCTATAACACAATATAATGCACATAAAGTAAAGAAAAACTAAGTTATTCTGCTATTACAGGTAAACTAAGGGAGTGCAGTATTTGGTTGCTCGCATGGTTGTTGCTGAAATCATTTTAATTTTTCAACTAAGTAGTACATGAGTGGACACTAATATTGAAATAACACATCTTGACAAGTTATCAGACTTGTTAACAGTGAATTTGTTTTAAAATATAAGATTTTGAGTCTGCTTTCTTTATTCTTAATAAGAATAGATATAAAGTATTTTATTCATTGAAATTTGGACATACCTATTCATTCTGTGGGATCAGATCCTTGACTATTTCACTAGCAATTCATTGTATTAGTAGCGTTATTTTTTATAATTCCAATAGGAATTACCATGGTGCATATTGAAAAAATATATAATTTAAATAATTTTGTTTGGACACCTTAGTAGTGAGAATGCCTTTCTTTTTTTGCGTTTCTTTTTGTTTTAATCAGCATTAGTCATCACATCATCAAACAGAACTTACCAAAGAATTGCCAATTATAAAATTTGTACATTTTAAGGATTGAGACTTCGCACATTTTACGCACTATTGCTTACCAATTCCTCAGAAATAAAAATTATCATGACATGACGCATAGCAAAACAGTTCAGTCAGATGAGAATATGCAGAGCGAAAATGGCGTTACAGATTTTACAAGTCTAAAATTTAGAATTCCTAAGACTGGTATCTTAGATTAAAAGTTTGTAATTGAAAATTTATATTATAAGAGGTGGGGTAATGAAAAATAAACTTACCTTCTCTTAAATATTGACAGGAACGAACACTAGAAAATTATAGTTTTCACTTGCTTCACTTGACTTGACACCACTTGACACTGACTGTTGGTTGGTTGATGGGTTGTCTATTACACAAATTACTATAGTCTGTTAATCAATGATGACAACGTGCAGAGATTGTACTCTGCTTGAAAAATGTAAAGGTTGGTGGCCTGATTTCGTTTAGTTTTACTGAAAAATATCTTAGAAATATCAAATAAAATATTTCATACCTATAAGTAATTTGCAAAATATTTATGGCCAAGGTTTTTTTTTGTATTTAAATATAATATTACTTTACTAATAAAATAACGAAACGTTATTGACGCACCGAGTAAGTATAGTGTTGTAACTCTGATTTTCTAATAGTATCGGTACACATCATTTGAATCTAAAGTGATTGTTATCTTAAACTTTTTTTTTTTTAATTTGGACAAACGATTAGCTTTTATTTTATTTAAAAAGAATAAGAAAAATTATATATTAAGAAAAAAGAAAAAGCATATAAGGAGCAATTATTATTGATAGTAAATAAACAAACACTTAAATTAAAATTATATATTGCTGGTTTATGTTTATTAAATCCAAATAATCATCCACACAAATCATTCAGGTTTTAAGTTCAGACAAAACTTGAGCAATTCTATCAATAACTGTGCTCAGCTAATGGGTTTGATGTAGCTAGAGGCTATAGACAACATGCCTTTCGATACTAGCAATGGAATTACTTAATCAAAAATATATGGCATTTGATAATTACGCCTGATAGCTAGACAAAAGTGTATGTCAAATAATTTACCAAAGCTTTATGCATTTTGCATTAAAATTTTATTAATTGATTCATCAGTACTCATTCAATTATGATGGCAATCACAAGCATCTGTTGGTCATTGTGAAGTGTGTTTATTGTTTGTGATTGTGATGTTATTTAAATTTATTTTGATTTTGTCACGCATCAATGGATAGTTACTTACTTTACAAGTAATTAAAAGGTTTATTCGTGACATACTAAAATAAAATACCAAAATATTCTTATAGTTTTACTATGAAATAAAATACACTTAATTTTCTTTAAAAGTGCTTTTAGGATGAATTTTACAATTGGTTACATTTAATCGGATTTACGCAATCATCTAGTTATAGTTACATGTATTTGCACTATCCCCGACAGTTTGAACCCTATGTCCGCACAAGGGGGATGGCGTTACAAAGTATTGGCAGAGCGGTGCTAAAAAAAGGCATGTGCGGTTTATCTCACTCGACCGATACGATGAAATGGCACCATATAGTTCACTATGTGAGAGGTTTTCTGGTTTATTCTCTGTTAGGCTTGGAACATTCATGATTCAGAACATTCATAGAATTGTAAATTATTTTTATTCTTCTTACTTTTTTTATTCTTTGCTACTTCCATTCATTTAGACTGCTATAATTCACTCTGGCAAGTCCCAGAACTCATAGATTTCATTGAATCACAGATTCGCAGATTGATCATTTGCATTTCATTTTTGAATGCCATTTACTGTATGATTTCATTGAGTGTGAGAGAGTAGGAATTAGGAATTATGTTTAACGCTACATATATATATACAGTGATGAGTGACGGACGAATCCTGGTTCATAAACATTTCATATTTAAATTTAAACCTAAGCGTCATAAAGTGCTCGTTTGATTGTTAAATTTTCAACCAAGATCCTTTCATTTCAAAATTTCATTTGCAAGGAATAATTGCTAAATTTTCTAGTACGATACATATTTTGCTGTGTGGTATGAGTGAGACTTTTTTATTATAATTTGAGTATTTATTTTATATACATTTATTACTTATAATAAGTAATATGTGCATATAAAATAATTATTATAGTTTTACTTTACGATTAATATGTTACATCTTGTCTATGTATCAAACAAACGATTACTCGTCATAATTCATACTATATTCTTCATTCCGAAACAATCAGTAAAAAATGTGATATGAAGTCACTGCGAAAAAAACTTGAAATTTCACATGAGAAACCATGTGTAAAAAAAATCATTGTTATATTGAATGAAAAATAGCAATAATTTCCAAACTTACTTCCTGTATGCGATTTTAATAAAGATTATTGTTACGTTATCATTTTATTGATTAATTATAGGATTTATTTAAAGTAAATCTGGCAACCTTATATATAGTTATCATGTGTTCATTATAGATACATAAATTATTAAAGTCAAATGATTTAATAATCTAATTCCTCTATTTTATTGATTTGTACTGACCTATTGATTAATTACGATTCGGACATGCCGTGTAGCCTTGGTCGTACTGATACTATCGATTCATTTAGAGTATAATGACATCACTAACTGTCATATATTCGTGTTGCATATGCATAGTCAAAGAATACTCCTCTAATATAATAATACTCCTCTACGAGGAGTGCATAGTGAAGTGACGGTGCCTGACGGGTTGTGAATTTGTGAGCCTTTCAAATTGTGTAGTAAATTTATATCTCCAAATAAGTTAAAACCACTTTTGCAAGCATCACTTGTACAACCTATACGTATGTGCCGTTTCTTGTGATAGTACATAAACCCAATTATTCTGCATGCATCGTCAATTTAACTTCTCGTATGTTTCGTTTATTTGTAATGCAAAGCAATGTCTAACTTCGGTGTCGGGGTATATTTTTTGACTATATTATGGTTCATAACGTTAATGTTGTGCTGGGTTTCTGTGAGAACAGGTAACTACGTCGGGAAGATATCTGTATGCATTTCTTTGTTAATTACAATTATTCTCGTATCGTTGCCAAAACAGGAAGCGAAGTATTCTCATAGTGCCAATTTTTACGATCGCTTGTTTGTGCTTCGATACATGATCCTGACCTTATTGCTTATCAGTGTTATTGCTGGAACAGTCTATTGTATAATTAACATTTGCATAATACCTGTTGAAACTAAGAAAGTTAACAGTTTAAGCATTACTAATTAAAATGTTTTTCTTTGGTAAGTTCTCATTGTTTTTGTATTACAATAATTTTTAGCTTTGATGTGTGGTTATTTTATTGTTAAAACTCAAAGAGATCACATGGGTTAAATGCTAACTATAATATTTTAAATGCTTACTACATGCTGTTATTCCAATCATTCAATGAGCATTTTACAAATTTTGTTTGGGTCATTTGGTGAATGGTTACAAGTTTAAATAAATAAATAATTTTTAGTTTTGACATTAAATAATGACAGATGAATGTTTATTAGGGTTGTTAACATATACATCACATCATGTTATTAACATTCTGTTAATTATAGTAAAAATACTATAAAATTGAATCTGTGTAAGAAATAAATACAAAGTTCCTCAGGTTAAGGTATGGGTGTGCTGCTGCATTAAAATAGGTTGAGGCTTAGAGTGACTCCATTTTGGCATGTGACTAAAGCTGTATTACAGCTTCAACTAAGTTAGTTACAAATAAATAATAGTTAATTAATTACATAAAACTTTTAAATTGTTTTGAGTACTACAACAAGAATAGTTTAATTATCAAAACAATAAAAACAATTTAAATATCAAGTATTAGATATATATTTATTTGTTAAATATTTACTGTACTACCTATTTATGTTTAAATTGAAGTTTGTAAAAATGAAACAAAATAATTATATATATTGGTTTTTTATTTGAGAGTATTTGGGTTCGTTGTTTCATTAATGTTTTTGTACAATATTCCATATTTTTCCATTTTTTGATCTAAAAACTATGACACAGAACTTTACCAGAAACCTGTTCAACTTAGCTGTTTTTAAATTTTTTTACGGAACAGTCTTAGATTCAATTTAAGATCAGTCTCAATATCTCCTTGTTTTACGAAAATAATGCCATGAATTAGAACTTTCAAATAACCTTAATTTAAACAGGTTAAAAGGGAGCATAGATAATCTTAGAAGGCATGTAATTTGGCATTTCTTAATCTAAATAAATATCATGTGATATGCCGCCCGCTTTGTACTCATACTGATAAAACAAGATGTATTGTACTTAAATTTAGATTTAGAGTGTGCACATAAGTTTCAGGCCTAAACTTTATTCATGTAGTAAATTATCATTTTCACTTTTCATAAAATAAACTATTTCCTTACTTAAAATTTGATTATTCTCATTTAGTTATTTATTACCTATTGTTTGTTGATTGTAAAGCTCTTGGCTTATTTCTCAAAAGCTATGAGAAATTTCAAGAAATTTCAATTTCAATTTTTTCATCAAAAATTGTATGAACTATAATGTAAATAATAAGCACTCCTCAACATTTGAGCAATACTACAATTTAAGGAATGTTGGAGAAATCAGCCTTAACTACTAATTAATACTAGAATTTACTGGTAGTAATTCTAACTATATATGAAATTTGGGTTATATCAATGAATGCATACAACAGTATATTTTGTTTTATGAATGTGTTTAGGTAGAAATTAGTATTTATACAATGCATGTAATGTTTTACTGTCAAACTGATTTAACTTATCTTTTTAATTTAATCAGAAAAAAGGCTAGTTTTCCAGTGCCTTCCAGTTTTCTTTGGTCTATATTTTGAATGTCTCTTCTTCACTCCTAAAGATCATAATTGTATATTTCAATACATTCAAGTATGAGGTTACTGCAAAAAGTGGTATGTAACTTAATATATAATTAAGTTTATTTATTTTATCAATAGATTTATGGTATATTAATAAGAAGGATATTAAACTGAATATATTAAATATAGATTTGGTTCTTTAAACTACATTTATTATTTTGCTACAAATTGTTAAGAGGGTGTGGGTATTTTTTAATTTGTTTGTTTTATTTGTTTCAGTATAAAATGTCTAATACAATATGCCAAGGCTTGCGGTCACCTATTCGGAGTTTAGCTAAGCTACGAAATGCAAAAGCCATCTCAACATCTATAGTGCACAATGAGACTATATTAGTTAAGAATAATGAAGAATTTATTAATAAGGTATTTTTTATTGACATATTTCAGTTAAAGTTCTCTTTTTTTATAAAATACACAGTAAATGATGAATGCTTCATGATAAGCAAGAAGAAAAGTACATTTGCAAACATAGCATATTGTGCTGGTTTTCTGTAGATTTTATTAATCGTAATTATTTTTACAATTTTGTAAAAAAAATATAAGGTAAGACCTTAAATTTAACACTTACAGGCAAAATTGCATCAAGCAATAGTAAGTATTCATTAAAATAAAAGCATCTTTTGATATAATACTTCATAGGATAAAGCTAGTCAGTTAATGAACAGACCATTTTCATTTAATATACAACATATTTAGGATTTGGATTGTGGCTTGACAAGATGTTTTATATTGACATTATATTTTGTCTACTAGTACGTAAGTGAATAATCTTAATGTAATTTAGTGAGTATGTAATATAACAATATTAATTTCACATTACTAAGATCACATTCAAGACTAAATTTATAATCTAGACTTGGTGTTTTTTGGCATTCATGTCCAATGTTATGACAAGTAAGAAATTTAAGAGTGATATAAGACAGAAGTATTCAATAGGTTAATACTTTAATTTAGTATATGAGTATTGGTATATTGGGTCATGTGACACAAAAACTATCTTTATCAGTATTAATAAACAGTAGAATATAGTAGAATTTTTAGTCTAAACGTTTTCCCATTGTTGATAATAAACAATATAAAATTTAGACTTCGACCTTCTTCATTGATAAATTTATCATGCGGTGCCTTATCTAGTATTGGTAGAAAAGATAATGACTCCTAATTACCATCAACATCAAGTTCAACAATGACATTTCTTAGATTATGAGACCGCTACTATCGTCTAATGATTTAAACCAACTGCTTCAGATCTGGCTCCTGGCTAGCCAACACCATCTTACCTAAGCCTGCCGCCATAACAATTATGTAAACAGTATTGTATTGTTTCGGCAGTTGGGAGTTAGACATTCAGATCCACTGTGGTTAAGGAATCGGGTGTTGCTCACTTCCATCTGCGGCATTATCATATAATACAATCAAGTGAGATGTAGGTTCAGTCCCGTTAGGGATTTGAAAAAATTAGTATGGCATTGTCAGTACAACCAATCCTCACCTATTTTAAACGAAAAAATTACATTTAAATATAAATATCCTCAGGTAATGAATAACAACAAAGCAGTTATAGTTAATTTCCATGCTGAGTGGTGTGAGCCATGCAAGATCCTGACGCCCAAGCTGAAGGAACTAATCGAGCCCCTAGACAACCTGGATTTGGCTGTCGTCGATGTAGAAGATAATGCGGACTTGGTGCATACTTTTGAGGTAAGATTATTGTACCGCTAAATGGTAAGCCTATGAACGTCTATGAACACTTACGCTATCAAATGTATATCGAATGTCTATGAACGCTTACTCTTGAAAAGTATCAGAACTTAACTTTTCATTTTTACTCGTTAAATTCAACGATTATTAAGATGAAAAGCAATTTATAAACGAAAATAGTTTTGGAACTTGTCATTAATGGCTTTACGTGTTGAATCGGGGGTACGTAGATTTAGCCACAATAGACAGCGCGATTATATTTTAGGAGCCACCTTTAAGGACGTTGCTTATCCATTTTTTAGTTGGTGATAATCTACTAGATGTTGTCCCGGCATATAAGGCACCTCCATGAAATTGTCAAATAATATTGAATTTTCAAGGTCCATTCTCCCTGTTACAGTATTATTTTCATCTGCCCGCGACTGCGCCCGGTTGTATTCGGTCTTTCACAAATGTTATATAGCATATAACTTTCCACGATAAATGGATTATCCAACACAAAAAGTTCTTTTCAATTCCTACCAGATGTTCCAGAGATTACCCCCTACAACCTCACAAACTGTACCTCTTTATTATATTAGTACAACTTGTTTAAATTGCTGGCAGTACCAGAATGCCCCATTTAACTAAATTGTTTGGTTGACTCAAGAATTAGGCGTATAGTGCGTTTTAATAATTTGGTTATGAATGGGTGACATTCAAATTGTATATTAGTTATTATGTATTAACTGTGTACGCTAAAGTTTCGTGTACGCACCGTTATAAACTAGACAGTAAAAACAACTTTATTAAATTCAATCATTATTCAGTCATATCTCATATCATATCTTGTTTACACACTGAACTGCAGCTCTACCAGGCTCTATATATCGTTAGAAATGCGGTGAGTGCGGACGCCATAAAGTATGTTAAGAATATATATATTATTTTATTTTATAATTTTGTCTGTTTTATTTTATTTAATTTCAATAGTGAATAAGTATAATTGCAATCTCTTCTATGGATGTAATTTTTGCCGGAAATAAATGTTTATTATTATACTCAGTTCCGCGCAATAGACGGTGTTATTGAAAATAGAAACCGAAATGTCATCGGTCATCCTTTTTAGTAGAATTGACCCCCAAATAGTCTTAATATTGGCTTGTCATGTTGGCACTATTTCAACATACATCGTCTTTAAATCGAAGCTCTTAATTTAAATTTATGTTTGAACAAAAGTCCAAAGTTACAAATATTTCTTTTTAATTAGTTATGGCTAAAAGCTGAAGTGCTACACCTAGGTTAAGGCGGTACAACTAAATTTTATTCGATTTGTTAAGTTGTTGTTGAAGGGTATTGTTCAGCTTTGGCTGGCTAAACTAAGATGTAACCGGCCTTCGGATTTTCGCGTACGACTGAATCAATAGCACATTTAATTTTGAATGAGTAGTTAAAAGTAAGCAATTAAGACACGTAGATATGTAAATCATATTCATATTCTCATAAAACCAAGTTGGTCATCACGACAATAGTCATAAGTGACGATCAACACTATTTTATTAGGTAACAACAAAACAGTGACGTTAATACTTATACGTTAATACTATTTATACCATAAACCAAAAATATAAAAATAGCTAATGCATTGATTGTATTTAATACATAGAGCATTATAGATGTTGACCTTAAGTTCACTATGGAAACGTACTTTGTATGTACCTTGAGATTATACTAATAAAACTTATAATTTTTGAATGATATTACAACTGTACCTTAGTACAGTAACTTCACACATACTATTTAAATGAAAAGTGTATTATACTTCGTATTTTATGGATAGTAAAGTTGAATCAACTTAGCATCAACACGTTTAACATTGTAAATAACAATGACCTTATACTTCGGTAATGTTTATATTCACCATCCGCTTTGTAGATAAATGATTACGGTTATTAGTTCTTGTCTATGTAAAGCAGTTAGAGAGGTATCAAAGATTTTTAAACTGCTCAACTTGAGTAATGTTACTTTCAAACCGAAGTTGTATTATATCTACCTAGTACTTGGTTTCTATACTTTTACTTTTTGCCCTTTAAAATGTTGATGAAACAGAAATCACAATAATAAGTATCACGTCACTAAACCTTCTATAAAACGGCACATGATTTTTCGTTGCGATGATTGCGATTTTTGTCAATATGAATCTTAAAAAGATAAAAATATACAATTTCCATGTATGTCGTTTTCTAAAGTAATTCTATCTTTCTCCACTTGGAGAGGGACGATAGAGATGCAACACTTTATTTAAGTTATATTTAGTATTGTAGAATGTTAACATACACTACTTCGAAAAAACAAACAGTTGAACAAAGTATGGTATTTTGACTATTAATCGCCGTTATACGTCAAACATTGTCGAATTCAGTTCTTTCGTTGTATATTTTTCGTCTCAGAGTAGGCTCTCAGAAACTCCCCATTGAAAACCTACACTGACAGACAACTAGGTGTGCAGTACTCACAAACCAGAAATAATAGATATTCCACTGTCGGGCCTCAAACGATCTCAATTTGAACAATATACAATACATTTCATTTTGTCACCGAAAGAAATTAATCTTTCTTTTGTATTTTGCAGGTGAAAGCGGTTCCAGCGGTGATAGCAATCAGGAACGGATTAATAGTTGACAAATTTATCGGCCTCGTAGACGCAGATATGATCACGAATCTCATCGATCGCATGTCTGGTAAAAAAAAGGAAGGCGCGTAAATAACATCTTTCAGAATTACTTTGTATGTGTACGTAGATAATAAAACGTTTGGGTGAGATATTGGAGTAATGTGGTATGTTTTCCTATTTGCTTATTAGGGGATTTGAAAAATTAGCAGAATTTGCGCAGCTTTCGTTATTATTGATTTAGCTTTATATTCTCAACTCCCCTACAAACCTGATAAAAACCTTGAGTTTACAGGGAATAAGTTAGATGTATTAACATATTAATATATATATAGAAGGCTATGATATAAGTTTGTAGTGGTAAGAAAACGTTGATATTACAGATTGTAGATATAGGTAGGAGTATATATAAATATGCAGTCTGAATGCGTGTACGATTGAGTTTGATTTACTGTTACATTAATTTTCTTGCCTTATGTCCAACATCGCACCCAAAATATTAGAACAATATCATAAACTGTTATTTACTTTTTGATTGTATTATTCGAGAATTAAGCGTAAGAGCGAAGCAATGATGTTAAAAATTAATTAAAACCTCGTTACGTAATTTTTGTTTGAAGTTGAATCGTTTCGTCAATCACTTAACTTTGTTACTGATATGATAAAGAATGATAAATAATCAATAAAATCTACATATTTTGCCTCTTAATGACTGCTTAGGGTCACAAAAGTTATTCAAACAATAAACGATACTTCTCGTGATACTTATTCAAAATTCTATGACGTGATTAGAGAAAAATATATTTATACGTTTGTAGATATTGTGCACATTATATGGGTAGATGTGTTTGATACTTGTAATATATAATTATATCGGATTGCAATGCATCTTTGTTTCTAATAATTTTGGGGTCAACTTTACACTTTGAATGCAGGTTTGTGTATGTTCCCAAATGTTTTGTATATATATTAATTTGATTATATAATCAATAAACTTGTATAAATAATGAACTATATACATATTTGTTCCACGCGCTATGATATAACAAGTACATGAAATAATGGAAAAGTATACGCTATGGTTGTATGAAATGATAATAGTAAATCTTCATATCATTTGATACACGTATTCTAAGATAATTGTAGCTATATACAATCTTATCTTTATTATATGCAATGGTATAAGAACTTGTATACTTAAATAAGACAGGGTTGCAGCCCATTGTTATTGAAAGATTAAGCCCAAGAAATCATTACAATTACAACTTAAATTTTATTGTTAACAATTAACCTTAATACATTTTTTATTTCGAATAATTAAACACACTTATTACTATCAACGAACCTCGTATGTTCTGTGTACATAACCCTTACAATTTTATTCGAAAAACCAAAGGGCTTTAAGTCGGCTAGTAGATAAAAATATTATAGAAAAGAAGCGATTGACACGCTTGAAATAAAGATGTTACTTGTGTAATTTGCTAAAACATTTTAACGAAATAATTGATTATATAAAGAAGTAAAAATTTTTTCTTTGTAAGTAAATAGTATTGTGTGTAGCTGGGATTTGCTACACGGGTGTTATAGTAACACTTCACTATTGTGAAGTCAAGGGTGAACCAAAGAGACGCACCACAATATTACGACAAATTTTGAACCTCTTAACCTCGCTTCGCCTAAGAATCCGTGAATATAAATTCAATATTGAAAATAGAACTGTTCAAGATTCAAAAAAATTGCGTCCGTATGTTATACTCTGCACTTGTATGTTTTAAATACTATCACACTACGGCCTTTCTAATATAATATACTACTTTAGAGGTCTTTTCTACGTCACTTTGATATAAAATGTTCATTAGATATGAGAAACAAATTTATATTTAATATTTTACACGTTAGCACCTACTCTTATTTTTAGTGCCTATAATTCAATATCTATTTGCAATTCCATATTTTTCTGGTATGTTATCAATGTATATCTATTAATTCAAAGCTGTTATCGATTTAATATTCTATGTGATTTGGCCTAACGTCAAAAAAACTAAAAGTATTATAATAATTCCAAATAATATAATATATTTGCATATTTGCGATACTGTCAGTTTTAGGGCTTATACTGTTACGACTCTACTTTTGAATTATATTGTTATAGCATAGGCTTTTAAATAAAATGTTGACCACTGCTTGTTGAAGATAGCAAAAATTGTATTATGTAGGTAAAATATAAACGGTATTTTTGTTTCAATGTAGAATGCCGAAATTAAATATATCAACATTATGAACCTCGATGTCACTAAAACAAAGCTTGCTCTTCTATTAATATTGCGTAACGTACGTGCTGAGGAGATAGATAATCTATCTATAGGCTACAGATAACTATTTCCATGAATATGTTTTTTCAAAATTCAGTATTGCGTAGACACATATTCCACAACTAAGAACGGAATTCCATAAAATTAGCTCTTCCTGCTTATAACCTAATTATTAGATGTATCGTTTCGAGCTTATGTTAGATTAGAAAAATGTCCAAATTAGACCATATTGGGGTCCATTTTACCTTTGTAATGTAACATGCGTTAGATAGTTAAATGTAGAAATTGTAAATGTAGCATAATTGATTATGAAAATTTCTGCTATACTAATTGTTTTGTTCATTGTAAGCATGTATTAGAGTCATAACAGATGGAATTGAACTTTAATTTTGTAAATTTATGTAACAGAATGAAAAATAGATTAAAATATTTTCTTCATTAATTGGCTGTATTTATTCATCTTTTAAAATTTTGAGTTTTTAGCTCTAATTAGCAGGACTGGTTACAAGAGTGTATCATCATCTTAACAGCACCATCGTCTCCGATCGGATCGCCACGTGGATCTTGTAAAAACAACTTCTCCTCAACCACTTTGTTCAGATTCTTTCAATATGAAGACCGATTGATTGATGGAATACTTTATGACACAATATAAACATTTTGGTAAATAAACACAACAATAACATTATAAGTACATGATCCTCCCATTTACGGATTGCCTATAAATAAAGAGGTGTTCACAATAAAACAGAGGTTCCAAGTACCATTTTATTTCAGGATATTTATTATTATTATTATAACACAATCAACAGTTATAATGGCGGTTTCCACTTTGAGTGATACGGAAAATCTTTCTGCATATGCGATTGATATTAAATTAATTATATCATCAACATGATATAAGTAAATTGTAAAGAACAAATTTTTGCTTAAAATCAAATAAAATGATATAAATACTGACATATGCAGGGAAATACATCTTTGTGGACGGATTGTGTTTTCATAATTTACTATCTAGCGTCAACATTTCTGGATACATTTTATATTGATCATACATTGGCACATCTAATAAGGCATAAGAGCACTTACTTTGTTCTATTGTTATATCACGGAAATAAAAAATAATACTATCCGAAATATATGTAATGTAATGAAAAACCATTATCTTAGTTAGTACATTGACTTACACCTTTATAGTTTTGTACCCGCAAGAATTAAAAAATATCAGAATTCAAAGAATTGTACAAAACAAAAGCTATTAAATGGTCATAAATTCAAGATTCATAAGTGAAAACCCGCCTTTAAGTGGACTATAAGTACATTAGCGATGTCCTTGTTTTTTTAAATAATTTCATTCAAGAGCGCATATTATGTACTTTAACCATTATCTATTTAAATTGTATGGGCTTAGATACGCTCTCACAATTATAAAAAATCAGTCTAAAATATATTAAGGCAACTTGAGAATACATACACATTTTTCTTAAGGCCCTTTCACATTTGCTACCAAAAAAAGGGCGTTTTGAAAATTTGATATTCTTTATATTATTTTAATTATAATAATATTAAATTTGAGTGCTGGTAACATTATTTATAAGTGACAATATTCTAATTAGAGTAAATAAGTTAAGAGTAAAAAGGAATGTATGAACTTAGTATTATAGAACAGATAAAACACTAGCCTTTGGTGGCAAATGCGAGAGGGCATTCCTAAGACATGCCAGCATTGTGGCGTATTGCGTAAGTACTGATTTTAATGTCGCTTACTCGTGATAGGTTATTTTAAAAAGATTTTTTTTCTAAAATATTTATGACTAATAAAGAATAACTTCAAAGTAAACGCTTTAATGGCTAAATATTAACTCTGTACTCATGTCATTTAGGAAGAAGGCTCAAACCGATTTTGTTTGATATATATGTCGTAGTCAATATAACAATTTAGTCAACACATGATTCGTATCGACGTTAAAACCAGTATCTGACGACTACAGAATAGAACAAGAACTGTAATACATAATTATAATAATGTAAATATATAATCAACATGTAGGTAGAGAAAGATTATAATAGTGCAAAAGGGAATTGTAAGCATATAAGCACTCTCGAATAAGGTACGATACTTAAAAAAACTTAATCATTCCAAGTATTTATATTAAAAAAGTTATGGTTTATTTGCCCATTTCTTATTAATTATTATAGTAAATCAATATTTTAAATTGTAAAATACAGTATAAACGAGATGTGCTTATATCTGATTACAATAGAGAGTAGTTTCGCGCTCTAATCGTATAACAGTAATAATTTAAATCCCTATAAATTCATAAAACTCAACGTGCCATAATTTGTCATTACTTCCAATTATAAACAATACACAGATATAAAATGCATCACAAGTATACATACACAACAAACAACAGTATTATCAATAAATAATGTAACTAGCTCAGTACACACACTCGCGTAAAGCGCGACTCTAAAGAAACCAGAACAAAATTTTTCAATTTTAAATGAACGACTAAAATAGAAATAGTGTTTCACAGTGGCCCCGACTCCGTCGAGTACGAACTAAGATAAAAATTTTCCCTACAATAAAATGTTTTTAGAAACGAGAGAATACTATGATGGACGTCATTTGACGTTTCTAAAATGGAGACAAAGTTTTCTTTATTTTTAAAACGCATTATAAAACTAAAAAAATAAGCCAACAGTATATGGATCGTCAAAGGGTACATTCCAAATCACGCTCAAGGGCACTCAAAGCACTGCGTTGCTCTAAATGAAATAAAAGGAACTACTTTTAGTGCGCTGACAGTCATTCCTTTTATTACCTCTCCTAACTGTCAACCACTTGACGATCCTAAATGTCCTTCTATACGTTTCATATTTAATTGGAATATAATAGAAGCCAATAAATATAATTCATTCCGTGCACAACGGAATCAGGATCAATGTTTGCATTTAGGGAAACTGCGTTATCTTATTTCGAGAGAAAATTGTTATTACTTTTAAAATAGTTACTTGAGAAAATAGGAAAAGCGCGAGATATATGATAATAACAAGTTCCTACGCATTCATTTGGTCTGCATACTATCACCACAGTGTAAGTATTCGATGCCAGTGTTAGAGTCACCACGCCTGTATGTACTCAGCTAATATAAGAACATCTAACATATTTAAATTCACATATAGATTTATTTGGTGTCGAAGAAAGACTATTAGTTTTTGGGAGAAGTTTTTCACTAACTTTAGAAAAAAAATAACAAAAATAAAAAAGAACACTCCTTACTCATTATGAAGTATACCAGTTTTTTGATATATTATAGAGATAAATATACAAATGTTTTCATATTAATTTACAATATATACAACTGTATTTACATTTAACCAACATGTTTATAAAGCTAATCACACACAACGAAGCATTTATTCTTATATACAACACTGTCAGTATACGCAAACTAATCATTAACATTTTATTTTGTAATAGGAAGTCTATGATACAATGCATTAATTATGTATACACGTAATATACTTACACAAATGATGTATCAACTGATCAACATACAAATATTTTATATTTATAATTCTAAATCTTACCCATTGTACCTGAGTATGATTATCAATTACTCTTATCGGGAAGTCTATATTACTAGTCTTCGTTTTGTAACACTTATATGAATATCTGGTGAAAAATCATAAGAATTATTTCTCAAAATAAGAATCCAAGTCCTTTTTTCAGTTCGAACAAAGTATTCATAAAAGGAACGCAACAAAATACTGAAATTAGACTACGACTTTTGTATAAAAATAAAAAAGTACAAAACCAAATCCATTTAAACAAATTCTAATAATATCTTAAAAACGAATATCTAAATTTTCTAATACAGAATAAGGTAGTAATTCGCATCGTCATCGCAACGCGTCATTGGAACATTTATTAATCTATACATATAAATTCGATACAAGTGAATACGGACCGTATTTCGTCGTATTAGGGTTCAGACTTCGTCGCCAAGGTCCTGGACGCAGTTCTCGGCTATAGGAACAAATTTGTCGTCTATCTCTATGAGCAGAATGCTTTTGTCGACGTGAGATCGAAGTTTGGGATCCCTATGATTGGGCGTCCATTTGTGCACCACCTGAAAAAATCACTTATAGTGTAATGTTCTGTTTCGTACAGTTGACAACACATTAAGCGTAATAGTCTACATATCACAGAGACCCTTAATGTAGATCAATTCTTTGCCATCCGTTTGTAAATCTACGGTCCATCGAAGAACTGGCAAAAAATAAGATTTGTCCCGTTAGAGAGAAAAAAAGCAAAAGAATTCACAATAAGTACCGCTTAACGTGATTAAGGGAAAATTGAGGTTTTTGTCTTTTTTCATGACAAAAATGTAAAGACTCATGTCTACTGTTTCCTGTTTTATGGTAAGGGTTTTATAACCAATATTTAAATTATCGATCGTTTCCAAATATTCATATCACACCATCAGCTTGTTAGATTAATGACAACGGGTGACAAACGTACTGAACGTACTTACTTTGTTCAGATATGTTACATGAGTTTATCATTTCAAAATTGAAACATTGCAAACTAGATCTTATTACTGTAATAATAAGGTCGTTTCAATAAATATTTGCGTTATATATCAGTAAATAACTAACCTTCCTCTTTCGCACCGATAAATGTCCTTGTGTTAGAAGGAGAACGAATAACACAACGTTACTTTGCTAATGTTGCATCTTTCGACGTTAGTTTTTACGAAAACGAATTATTTTTCTTACGTTTTGATGTAACTGCATAGCCCATGTCTAGAATAACTATTTGATAATCATTTCTAAAAACTTGATAAGTATTATTTTAAAGTCTCGTGTCCGGTGAAACAAGATTTAGTGTCAAATACAGGATCGTTACTTCTAGTAGATTTGCGGATTTGCACAATCTCAGACGATAGACTGATTTAAGATAAATATCTAGTTAATATCTTACCAGGCCATCCATCCCTGCCAGGGGTACCCAACTTCCCCAGTAGTTCCTCCCCCCTCTCTCCCGCTGATACTCCGAAGGCCACTGCACATCTATCCTCCTCCCCAAATTGATACAGTCATAAACCCCTAGAGGCTCAGTTATCAACACTTTACTCCCAACACTAACGTTTATTTTCAATTCACTCTTGCCTGAATCAGAACGTTTAATCTTCGTCTTTATCTCTTTCACTTTAGGCTCCTTTTTAGATTCTTTCTTCAAAACTGATTCCTTGTGAGATAAATCCGAATAATGTGTCTCTTTTAGCGGTATTGACTCTGGTTTCTCAATATATCGTCCGGTGAGCTCTCGGTAGCTTTCCCTTTCGTGTCGTATGTCTTTACTTAGTCTGGATAAATCTTTCGAAGTACCCTCGTTAATGAAGTATCTAAAATGAATCATCAAAATAAATACTAGCGTGCACGGACATATATTAAGATTAACTTCAATATTGAAAGAGCAGGTTTAATTACAATCCGAACTATTCCCTAACTTATTTTGACAGTCACAGTGAAAACAAACGAGCAAAATGTTTATCTATTGCTTAATTACAAGGCAAGTATCCCTAATGACATAATAGTATGGTAGCATAAATTATTCTTAAATTATCTCTTCTAAAATAGTCAATGTAGCTATTTTAGCCCTATTATACGTTGCAATAAGGCTTCATTGGTTAGAATATGTCAAAAGAGTATGGACAGCCTAATTGTCAACTAACTTAGACGTTTCTAAAAGTCATACTATCAATTTCTGATTAAAGAATAAATTAATGGCTAATAAATTAATTTTTGGTTTAGATTTGTGATTTAGAGAATAATGGCTATTAATTGTTTTAGTATATATGCTGATAAAATGGCAACGAAATATTAATAGAGCCGATAAAACAATTGTTTACTACATCAAATACTACATTATGAATGAATATGATTCTACAGAGTGTCAATGAGATTTCTCAAAAACATGCATAACTCTCGGTGACTTCAAAGGTAAAAGAGGGATATGAATTAACGAACACATATTTTCATTCTGACGATGAGAGCAGAATCCGTATAAAAATTAGAACTATGTTTTGCGTTGATAAAATTATGGTTAAAATTATCTGTATGACAGAGTTGACAGGATTAGTGTATTGGTTAATGCGTTGTGCAGGGATAGTTCTACCTTTTAAAGTCTCTGTCTTGCCTGGCGTTCCTGTTGGCAATGATCTTGCAGTCGGGCAACGATAGGTCCAGCCCACTGGGCGTTAGCGTCAGGTCTTCCAGTGAAGATTCCGCGCTGGGAACTCTGCCTGATGACACCTAAATACGAAATATTCAGACTTGGAATGGATATTTTCTTAGAAAGTACTACAATATATTATGTCAACTTTAAAACTAAAATATACGATCAGCCAAAAATTTACATCGTTTTATAGATTTACAATGAGTTTTAAGATTCTATTTACGGATTGTTTTACATTTTACATATTACATAAAGACCGGCTAAGTAGTGGTCAGTAGGCGCAATCTACTCGGCCAAGGGCTAGATTTGAATCTTGGCAGGGGCAGGTGTTTGTGTAATAAATATAAATTTGCTCTCGGTCATTATATAAAAAATGCACAAATCCATAACACAAGTTATTAATGATGCTTAAGTAAGTATCGTTAATAAACGTTAATAACGCGTCGGATAGATAATAATATTAATAAAACCCACCCAGCGTTATTTTTCTTACTTAAGTTTAGTGGATTTCTTGTAATGAAAAGGATATAATATATTGGGTTTTTTTATATTAATATGTATGTTAGTTATTCCAACCTTAGCCCTCTATATAATAGAAGGGCAAGAGTAAAACGCAATACCTGTAAAGTAAGAAATGATTTTGCAAAGATCGACGAATATTAGAAAGAAACGAATATTTCATTAGAAAGACACAGTTGAACAGGTTTTATTACGTGGAAATTTTATAACTTAATTGATCCACGTTTAAACGATTGTTTAATCTTTATAATGCTTTCAGAAAGGTTAAAATCATATAGTTTGATACATACCTTAGCACTGACAGCGCGCCTTGGCTGATCTCGCCAGGCACCTTCCCATCCGCCACCAGTGGAACCCTACAAGTCATCACCCACACCAGTAACATAAATACGAACACAGGTATGCCGTAGCAAAAACAGCTCTATGGTCTTATTATTTCAGTGAAACACATCCTTTATTCTCGTCATGGCAAAAATATAGCTTTTTAATACATTTGCTCAAGAAGTAGAATTTTCCATGTGTGTTTAGGGAAAGTTATTTCTTCCGCACTAATGTTGTTATTCATTAAAAAGTTTTCTTAAACGAAAATTTTGTATGAAATGACTATTTTACAGCGTAAATACTATTAATGCATGAAGTAAATTTAAAATAGTCTTAATGAAACCTTAAAATGGCCCTCCAAAAAGTTTAAAATAGCTCTCAACAATTCTTCAAACAGCCAATTATTACTTGTCGAAGATTAAAACCTGTTAAATTTTTTTATTAAAATACTTCGCTCTATGCATATCTTTTCCACTCGTCCCTATTGTAGACCGATGCATTCTTTCCGCCATTGTATCGAAATGGACTATTAATTTCGTTGTGATTAGATAATGGTTATGTTTTCAATAGATGCTATAGACACTAGCTACCAGGATTCATATTCACGCACAATTCGAATTGTTTTGCTTAAGGTTAATTTATTAAATATATGTTCTTTTTCTACTTATAATTACATAGAAGTCATCGTATTTAGATTTTTGTATACACGTATTTGGGTCGGAGATTGATTTCTTACATACCTGTCCCTCATCACCAACACTGACGTGTCCTTGACATGAGCCAGTCTCCATTCGGAGATTGTCTGAAGCGGCTAGTAGCCGGAAAGAAGCGGGCATAGCTCGTTCTCTTCGCATTCGACTTCTATTGCTTGCCTGCATCAAATAAATAAATATAATATATAGAATAGGAATATTTACTTTTTAAATTTTCAGCTAATCTTATTCTCTATTGAAGATAGCCGATTTATACAAGACGCAAATTTTGACATTGATAATGAATGTGAAATATGTTTAAAAATTTGGGCAAAGTTGTATGCAAAACCGGTAACCGTCGGTAACTTTGTTTCTATAAAAAACGCAGTAAAACTCAACTCCACAAAGGACCATTTTAATTCATATTTCCATATTAATAATATTAAGGCGTAAAGTTTGTGAGGTTGTAGGGGGTAATCTCTGGAACATCTGGTAGGAATTGAAAATAACTTTTTGTGTTAGATAATCCATTTATCGGGAAGCCGCGGTGGAAGCTAGTAAATAATACAATATTTTCTAAGGTAAAAAAAATTATTGATTGTTTTTGTTAAATTATTTGACACAATGGTGTTTTATAATTGTAGTTTTATAATTTGTGTGCAGTAAATAATATTTGTATAGTATTGTAATAATTTTAATATAGTCAGTGAAGTAAGTGTCACGTGTATGACGACACGTAATGCCGTTAACCTCGTTGTATAATATTATAATGGGCGCCTAGTAGGTGTGACCCACCTGCCGGGCGTCCTTGCCCGCGGTGCGCGCGCGCATGTTCCGCTCCCTGCGCGCGCCGGGCGCGGAGCTCGCGCGCTCTTCGCTGCGCCTTCTGGGCGAGCTGTTGTCTTGGGTGCTGCCGTAGGCTAGGCGCATACATACTTCTTGGTTAGCAAACAAGCCAATATAGTTTCATTCAATTTTGGCACATACATATATGTACCACTATTGTGTGCAATTTCCCATACATTCAATATTAATCCTTTAAGGACGGCAGACGTATATATACGTTTTTCCGTCTATATACGTTTAAAAAATAGCCGTCCTCAAAGGGTTAAAATGTACTCTTAGTCTTTCACTGCAGAAAACGGGCAAGAAACTGCACGGTTTTTTCCCTTTCTATACAATAATGCAAAAGCAAAATGTTAAAATCAAGTCGGAAAATAATAGTTTTATTTTCCGACTTGATTTACGAAAAAATATCCATTACAATATTAAATCTGGTGCAGGTAAAATATAAATGACACTAAATAATAATGTATATAAGTTAATTTGAAATTTAAACGGGTGTTCCATTTTAAGTAATAAACTTCTTACAAGTTTAAAGAAGAAATTCCGAACATGACATATAAATTTGCATACGATATTTTTCAAGCTGTATAAGTTATTTCATAGACCCGTCTAATTTTTGGTTATCCTCTTCCTATACCTATTGAGAGAAAGGGATTCACTGAATTTACTTGAGCAAGCTGGTGTTTAAAAGATTAAAAGATTCGGCAAGTTTGAGATATTTATTATATATATTTTTTCTAAATATAGGTGGTAAACTCACCAGCTTCTTCCAATGTTCTTTCGTGGGAGTGTTCTCTTAGTAAGCCCGCTAATGAAGCGAGTGTCGAAGATGTTGGTTTACCAGCGCTAGCCAAGCTCCCACGGGTACCTGCTGTAATAAATCGCGTTGTTGGTCGTAAAATACTAATAGTAACATCATACACAATAAAATGCTGTATCTGGTGTATTTATAACTTGAGAGGATGGCCGATGTGAATCAAGACATTCTCACAGTCGTCTCAATAAAGTATGTACTGAGTGAATGGATTGTGCGTGACCCCGGCGGGGCCGCGTGTGTCGTACCTAGCGAGGTGCGGGACAAGTGCAGACCACTGTGTCGCGGCGTGTGCGTCACTCTGGCGGCTCCGGCCTCGGCAGCGGCCGCGTCGCAAGCACCCGCGGCGCCACCTCCGCCGCCGCTAGAGCAGCCCTCACCGCACCGCCGGCGGATACTGCCACATTCAAAAATACAAATCAAGAGCTAGAGGTAGCCTCAGGTAATAAACGTAGACCAGAAAAATCGGTTTCTATTATATTTTACAATGAACGCAAAGATCCCTTAAATCACTATCTACACTTCAAATAGTTTTTTATAACCCACTAGATAAAAGAAGACTAATTGAACGGTTGAATTATCATAGTGTATACTGATGGCCAAGCATCAAACTATAAATAATACATATTCAATAACATCGACACTTTTTAGTAGCCCGTTTGATTAAAGTTGAACCAATAGGCTGGTGCAATAATATTGTATCTGTTTATATCATTCGTTCGGTCATCCACTCACACTTGAAAAAAGACAGTATTTATTATAAATTTTGTTTAAATAAACAAGAAATTTATGAATAATATTTTCCACACCCAAAATAAGTATCGTTGGGAGATTGTGTTATGGACACTAGATAATAGAGATAGATTGATAGTACTGTATATATAACCGAACGAATAATTCGAACCCGGCACCTCTAGCTACAAGATATGGGGTACTGACAACTCGATCAGAAGGTCGTCAAGGATCTTACCGTCTCCATAGCGCAGTTACCCGATCTTTGATAGCGGTTACAGTGACCGGGCCTCCGAGCAACGAACAGAGCTGCGGCGACGTATCCGCGTATGAAGTGGTCAAAGGCGACACGTAAATTGGGTACCCGATTGGCTGATCGCACGATGAGTTGATTATGTTGCGCAGTGCCTGTACATATAATATTTATTTACTAAAATGGCGAAATCAAATTGGCCCAACTAATATTGGAGATAGTCCCTAGAAATAGTGTACAATTATTTTTAATTAATAAAATTATACTTATTAAAAGCCTATATAAGCGGTTTTATTAAAAAAAAATTAAAAACAAAATAGTTTACTTTGCTATTTGAATATTTGCAAAAAACGGTTCAGTACTCGCCTGTTTGGCGTTCTGTATGGAGCCTCGCTCAGGATTGCGGTTCCGTAGGTACACTAGTTCTTGCTGTTGGCCAGCCCATAGTCCCCTCACGCATTCCCGGTTCAACTTAATCACGCGGAAGCCCAAATGACGTTTGTTCAGCATTATTATCTTGTAGTCGTCGTTTCCTTCATCCATCACGTGTCTGTGTAAATATAATTAAACAAAATATAAATTCATTTTATACATTAATATATAAAAATAGGCTAGTAACATATTTTAATTAGATTTTAGTTTGAAGTGATGAAATAGTTTGAAAAGAGTAAGTCCCAAAATGCAAGCTGCACATTAAAATAACGATTTAAAATAAATATATTGAAAAAGAACAAATTATGATTGAATAAAACTAGCTAACTAGCACTATTTAAGAATTTTATTTGAGGTGAAATTAATTTTGAAGAGATGTAACTCGAAAAGGGATCAATATACATTTCAATGAACTTTTAAATTAAACCAAATACCAGTTTCTGGTGTGGCATGAATATTTTAACAAATACCTTAGCGCTAGCAAGTGTGGTGCACCCCTTAGAACATTGTACCGCCAAGCCGGGGCCGCTTCGTGACAGATGACAAGGCGCTGCGCATGCGCCGATATCGCCGCGTGAAGTGCTGAACTACTACAGTATTCCTCGGGGAACATAAAGTGGTCCTGGCAAATTTATAAATTGATTGAGATTCAAGAAAGATGCATTATAAAAATGGCAATTAAATAAATTCAATAATAATTTACCTGATGTAATTTCAAAGCCATTCGTATAGCGGGTGCAAGAACTGAATGTAACAGCGACATATCAGTAAATACCCACTCGTCGCGAGCGCAGGTTATACGGAAATCACCCTTGAAGAGCGAATGAAGACCGTATAGAAAAAATTCCACACTGAAACATATTTTGTCTATTAGGTTTGTTTGACAGAGATTTAAATAAAGTAAGCCGAAAAATCGTGATTTATTGATTGTAAAGGGCTGAATACAGAACAAGAATTAAAATAATATTCAATTCTCAAGCAGTTTTTATGGCGTCCGTTATTATAAAATTCTACTAATAAGAGACACTAATTATTTGTGAAGTGCTGTCTTTTAATCAAATGCCTATAGTTTTAATGCATCGATCTCAATATTTTATTCTTGTAACATTATTTATTGTGTGTTTTTATCCCATTAGTTGATTGTGTGTATGTTTTTGGGTACAATAATGGAAATTTCACCTACTCGAACTTTTCTCTGAGTGAAAAACGTGGGCCAAGTTATTTTTAAAGTAACGTGACTTTTACAGCTCTGTGTGCAGTACAGCACTACATTACACTGAACGCTTCTAAAGGATTAGTAGTATAGATGGAGTATGGGATCACCTCGAGGCCGACAAGTGCTGCGCGGCCGCCAGCGCCCGGCGTCCCAGCAGGCTGAGCGCGAAGCACAGCGTCACCAGCGCAGAGTCCTTCGCCGCGGCGCGCCGCCGCCACCCAGCGCCTCGCCGAACAGCGCAGTGCACAATCCACTCTTGGTAAATGGCGCAGAATCTAGTCCTTTTTCAGGGGAAATAATTCGGGCTAATGTAAATCCGTCTAACTATAGATAAACTGACAAAACGTTGGCCATACCTATGTTAAAAATTATTACTTAATAATAAACTTAATATTAAATTAATAATACCAAATTATGAATCCTACGGTAAAAATGATGAATCCTATTTTTATTTTATTATTAAAACATATATCAAAATAGTAATTGTTAAATTAATAATTAAATTAAATTAAATTTATGAAAATTGATAAAAAATATAAATATTTATTTAATCTTCAGGCCAGTCAATCTGAAAATATCGTGTGATTACATCATATCGGTTATGGCCAAGAGCTCGCTACGGCGGTTTACCTATAGCATTGTAGAATTCTGCGTATCTGACAAAATTACCCAGTTGAAAAATTTGCCTAAACTCCGTTAATATAAGAAACTTATCAAGTTTATATCTTTCCCTGTCCGACTAGAATGAGTGCAGATCCACGGATTTTATTATGATATCTAAACACAATGATGTGTTACAAAGAGAGGAAATAATTCGAATCTCACGCAAATGCAGTTAAAATCCATTCTGTTTCTCCTATAAACAGTATTATTCTAATTTTTTTTACTAAGAATGTATTCAAAATAATTTTTATTCATGTCCTTTTTTATTTAAAAAAGTGCCAAGTAGAAAAATATTATTTCCCCTCATAAACAGTAAACCCGAGTTACAGGCTAGTGAATTATGCAACGTTGTTATGCATTCAGATTCTGTGTAATTTTTTAATTTTAATCGATTATATTTACTTATCGGCATATTGCCCTAATTCGACGAATTAAGTGATTGAGCGTAGAAATATCAATTAAACAGAAATACAACTTTTATGTGTGATGCAAACATCTTTTTTTATTTTCAATACACTTATAATTTTTATAGAGGAATTAAAAATTGTACCTTGTAATTCCTGATGCTCGGAAGTCATAATCTTCGTCCAAATTAACATTGAATATTGGGTCCAAATCAACGAAAGTCCGTTCATTCATAGGTTTCAGAGCCTCCGCGAGTACGGGGGATGAAAGCCATTCTTCTAGTTTATTCGATTGAATTGTATAGTATGCGATGCTCTGTAATAACAGGAATTAAAGTTAGGGCGTTGACTACTAAATATAATTTATTGCATTCAATATTCATATATAGCAACATATTATGGTATTTTTCACTAAATTTCCAGTGACTTTTTAATTACAAAGTAATTTTTTCTCTTTGCAAATAAATCGTAAAGTCACTCTTAGCTTAAGTTGCACTTCTGTTAAAATATAAACATATGAAAGGTATGAGATTTTTTTTAGCTCAGTTAGCTACTACTTAATTTACTCACCTTAACATAGTAGGTAAGCAAAACTTTTCTAAAGTCGAAAACTTGCAGCATAGATACAGCACTGTTATCGCTGACGGAGTAACCTTCAAGCACATATCTGGAGCTGGCTAGCTGCCAAGCGAGCCAGCGCAGTGCCCACGCCGCCCCGGGAGCTAAAACTCTCCCACCGCACCACCATAATCCATTGCATACGCCTTCTATATAAAAAAGTCGAACATTTATCTAACCTGCTATCTAGTTGCGCCAGTGAACTTTGATCACCGGCAAACTACCAATAACGCCATCTATTAAAAGAAACCCGAAGTAGCGATGTAAGAAATGGTAGTTTGAATGTTAAGCATATCAGTTAGGCGATTTTCTATCTAATGACTATTCTAAATAACATTTTTTCAGTTGTATATTTTTAAACTTTTTTTTAGTAATTTCTCAAACTTTTTATTATTATAAAACTACCCCATGAATTAAACCAAATAATAGTTTACCAAATAACATTGTAGTTTTGTCTATATTTGAAGAGTGAAGCAACGGAATTAGATTTTTTTTATAGTATGTCAGTAAGAAATATCAGCAGAAGCAACTATGTCTACCCTCAATATTTTCTGAGATATATCGATATGCCTTGATATATTGTGTGCTTAGGGTGCAAATAAGGTTCGACTATGACGATATGTTTGAGTTATCGTGAGGAAGCTTGCACAAAACTGTGAGGAAATTGTTATTCTAGTCGACCAACCAGCACTTGGCCAGCGAGGTAAGTCCTAATCTAGGGTAGGCTCCCACCCCTCGCAGGGGACATATGAGCTGTTGATGACGATGATGATGACCTGCATAATTGTCATAATAAAATTGTTACGTTTCATGAGGGTTAACTAAAAGTATTAATGTTTTAAATTAATTGTACAAAATTTATTCTGCCAGTTTTAGTAAATCATACGTTAAAATTTAAAATATTCCTTTTTTTAAAATAATTGCGAAAAACTTACATTTTTACTTAAACTTGTAGTAATTACCCAAATTTTTGTGGAAGGTTATTCAAATACATCGATAGTAAATTATGCAAACCACATCAAAATCATAAACAATATATGCATTTGCCACGGCAGGCCTCTGACGTTCCTAAACTGTATAAAAACTTCAGGAGTATCATGTAAATATAAGATTAAATTATTAGGTCTTAGCATAATAATAACGTTACCACTGCTCTCCTCAGGACCTTCCGATATAGCCTCAACTTCTCTCTGTTGACAGTAAGTGCCCCGGAACTCCAAACCGCGTAATTGAAATGACACCAATCCGTTACCCATCTCCACTATATGGACCAGACAGTTCAGGTAGTCTGATGCTAATACTGAAATACCATCAAATGATTGCAAAAATATTTATCCTTTTTTTTTTATACTTACATGGGGTTTTTTTTATACTGACAACAGCCTACGGACTCTTTGGACCGCACATTTTTGGGTTTAGAAAATTATTTAATTTATTATTTTTAAATTTGGCTCCTACTTCTAGTAATAATTTAATAATTAAAAGTAGTATATAAGCTAGTAAGTAGTAGTAGAAATAAGTAAGCTTTAGCTAATAGCTCTCCCTATTCAATTTCTTTTTTGGTTGACCATGCACATACTGTGGTAATTTATTAAAATCTAAGGTTATATAATGTAAAAACTTATTTCTACTATTTTTTTAAAATGTTATTACACTTATACATTTCATGATGTTAGTTCTTGTTTACGCTTTATGCTTAAGTTATGTTCAGTAGATGCAAAAAATCTGTTTACACTATAGTGTAACCAATCGATAGATGGTACTTTCATGGTTACTATCATAATAATTAGATTTACCAACGGGATATTTATGCAATTTGCTTAACATAGTAAATATCCGATTTGAATTCAATTCTTATTCTGAATTCTTATTCAATGAAAATTAGCGGAATTCTAACTTCACACTTTAAAACTAATTTTAAGTTCAGTATATATCCCGCACTCTAATTATATTATACGAAAAGAATAGCAAGGATTAGAACTATCAACTAAACGGCATGTTAAAAGGTATGTAGGAAGGCACTTCCTTATAACCTGCATTTTAGGACGATATTTAAGGTTATAAATGAATACACCTTTTTCATGTAATGTGTAATGCCCGCTGTCCTATTTTATTACAATGCAGTTAAATTAATTTTATAATGTGTACACTTGAATCATTTCGATGTGTCGATTTTGTTGTTCTCAAAAGCTAAAGTTAAATTGTATGTCTCTTTTTCATTCTCCATTGATATGAAAGGGATATAATGACTCTTAGGAACGATCTATTTACATACGATTTTAATACATTTCGTATGTATAATATGTTAAAATTCAATGCCTGTAGAATTGTGCGTATAACCATGCTCCATAAGGCTACAATTCTTTATAAATAGAAATGTCACGATGACGTCACCTGGCGTCTGTCTATTGTCTGATTGAAATGACAGATAGGCAGAACTGGGACCTATAACAGCTTCTTGTATATTTATTTTAATGATTCTTATAAATATTTAAGAATTTAATAGTTATGAATGGGAATTAGAGGACTTACCAAAACAGTCCCCCTGCTGGACTTGTCCCCACCGGCCCAGCATCAGATCTCCACAGAGGTAGTGTTGTAATGAACGGGTCAAATGCTCATAGAATATCGAATTTAGATTGTTGTCATCTGTAGCAAATAGCAATCAATAACATAATTAATAATCTTTAATGTATTGTACATTTTCAGCTCTCTGTCGATAACAAAAAAATAAAAATACTCATTATTCATTTTTCTGTACTAATACATTAGTACCATTTAAGTTCCGAGATTTACAGTAGTTTTGGCGGTACATTGTTTTTCATTGTTTATGCGACTGCGGATTGAAGCATGTCGGTCATTCCAAGAACAAGAAACGTAACAAACGCAGTAACAGCCGGCTTGCTTAACCAAAAGCCAATTAGTATCACACAGTGCGGGCGGTCACGAATATTCAGGAAGGTTCGTTTCACTAATATACACATGCCAGGTAGCGTTTTCGACTTCAGGTGTATCTGGCCTAAGAATTAAATAGATAGGACCCCTGATTGTAGCAATAGTAGATCACGATTCGATTACAGACAATAACCATAATCTGCTTAAAACTCTGCTATGTTATTGAACTAGTACAAACCTGCCCCAAGATTGCGTTCGAGTTGAGACGACAGTCGCGTGTTGCTCTGGTCCACCCTCTTCGTATTGTAGTCCCGTTCCCAGAACTTAACTGGACGCACGTATGACGTCATAAAGATGGCGCTCCCTAAACATGAACTAGTTTAGCAACGTAATTCTTAAATAACAATATTACAAAATATCAAAATAAGATATAAAACTAATAATGCATTCAGTCAAAGACTTTAACACAGACTTGCAGAAATTTTTAAATCTAGATTGAATGTAGTTAAAACTCAATGTTTGCTTAAATCTTGTATCATGTCTGTTGATTTATCGGTGAAATGTATTCAGAGTCAATACTGCCAATTAGTTCGGTTTTTTTGTGAACTCACTAACGCTTATTAGGTAATCTTAAAGGATACAGAAAAGTGTCGGGGATAGTATTAGGCCAGTGATAATATGTGTTTATGTTAATTTTTGAAGAGAAGAATTTTTGATTTAAGTCGAAACAAACAAGAAGCGACTTACCTAAGGCAGGTGTCAAAGGTGACGAGAGCAGCGCGGAAACCGCCGCCTGCAGGAACAACATGGCGGAATGCGGCACGGAGAAAGGCTGCGCGAACGCATGGAAGGCACTTCCCCATGTGATCTGCCACGGGGCTATGTATGTTACCACGAATTGGACCTGAAAATTTGAATATGCATTAAATCCGTATATTGTTTGGAGGTATATCAAAGCCCAATAAAACTGGGTGTTAAATATGTTATGAAAATTAATTATGAATAAGCTGATTTTTTGTGGTTTCAGAGATACCATATTTTTGTACCTTTTAAAGTTTTTTCCCACAAAACAAAGAGTATCGATTGTCCATAGATGAGATAATCATTTCACATTAATATCAAGGGCCTAGATTTTATTGATATTTAAATTAATTTTTAATAGATGCAAGTTTATTGTGTAATTTAAGAAATATCATTTATTTGATAATTCGTTTTATATAGCCAATAGCTAACGTACCTTGAGCAAAAACTCATAAACTTTGCTGAATATAATGGCAGTGATGAAATAATCGACGAGGAATGTTTCTGATATATTCCTAGCACTGAGATCCCTTTGGAATAGAAGGAAAGCAAATACTAAGATCAAATACTGGGATTCAGGCTCTGAATATGCGTTCCTGAGACCTGCAAGAAATTATTGCAATTTAATACCGTATTTAATATATATTTCATTTCAAAAAATTATTGTTAATAGAAAAGTACTAAAAAGATTACTGAGAGACTGTATTATATAAATTATTTTGTGACATATTTGAAGCAATATTTTTATTGTATCAGCGGGACAGGTATTTATATTTTATAATTACTACAGTAAAATATATTTTTAAATAAATTTATAATAGTTTTATTAAAGCTTTTTAAAAATATTTTCACTTTATTAATTTACTGTACTTACATTTTAATGCGCACACGCATATAATAAGAGCGCCAACAGCATCGCCGTACTTGGCTGCGATGGCAGGTGCATCTTGTGTAGTCGCCGCTATGACCACGGCTGGGTACAGCACATTACGCTCCAAGAAACATAGGAACACAAATATCTGCAAATTAGAAAAAATGTAAGTAAATTTATTTCACCTAAAAACGATCAGTGATATTGGACCTAATTATTTCGGCAAGCCCACATAATCTTAATTTAAGTTCAGTAAATCATTATGTGTAGGAAAAAATGGAAGAAAAGGTGAACGAAGTGCAGTGCATTTAAATTAGATTAATGTATTCTAAATTTAGCTTTATTAAGAGAATAATTTTGAAAATTGAATAGTTAATCAAGAGCTAAGAGTTTGATAAGCTCTCAAAATTAATAAAAGTTATCTGAGACTTGAAAATCGGCCACTAATCCAATTATACACCAACCTTTTCGAAGCACATTAGTCGAGCCGGTTCAGTGACTTCATACTGGGCGTGTTCATGTTGCCTTAACACGGGTCCAGCGAGACACAACCACGGCTGTTGTTTGCGGAGTTGCGGTGTAAGATAATGGAGTACCCAACCGAGAATACCCGCAATTATCCATAAAGCCTACAACACGAAACGTTATTGATATGGCAAATAGTTTTACGCCAGTAGCACTTTCATTAAATATTCAAAGAAACTGATAAATTAATTTTATGAATGGATTTTTAACAAGGTATTGTAAAATAGTCTTACCATATTCAGTTGAGGCCTGAGAGTAGTGAACACAGTAGTACAATGGAGTCCGAACACGAACAGCCCAAGAAATGTACACACAATGACATCATTCTTTAGACGAGCATTTACAGTTGTTTGCAATTTCTTTGGCAATGGATCTTCCATATCTTCATCAGATTTTTCAGCAGTATCCTGCTTATTTGCATTACTAGTAGAATTCATATTAGATTCCCGGCTTTTCTCCTCGGCTTCTAAAGTAGGATCTACTTTAAGTGAAGTGGTAGAGTTCATAGTATCTCCAGCTCTGGGGTCCATTTTCAACGAACTTACGCTCGAGGTCTGTGAACGTTTTTGTGATTTAGCTATATTGGTCTCAGAACTAAAATTAATTTTAGATGCTGAACTACCAATAGAATTTTGTTTCGATATATTACTTTCAGAGTTATTCTTTTTATCATCTGTCAATGTGTTGGGATCGTCTTTATTGATATCTGGTGAGCACTCTGGACTATGTATGACGTACAACTCAGGGGGCAGAAGATGTTTCTTTATCAAGTTCCATAGAAGCGTATAATCACTTGCACTTCTGCTCAAATGGTACGCTATAGGCACGAGAAGTCCACAAAAAATTGAAAAAAGGATGTTATGCTTTTGGTGTTGCGATTTCTTGCCTTCAACAAGCCCACTATAGGCAAATCCGTACAATACGCCAATTGCAGCTAGTGACCGTAGAACACAATATACTGCGGCGCTCAGACTACTCGTAGCATTACCCCCGAAAACGTGCATATCTATTTGTTCCAATAAATACATCAAAAATGTATTAACTTGAGGAAAGAGACCTAAGCTGAAAGCTAATGGAAAGAAAAGTAAAAAATTTGAGAGAATTTCTTGGATTACAGATAAAAAATCTTTCTCGTTCATTTCAAGCCCGTATACAACCAAAGGCTTTGTCTCTTCAGTGCTTCTTTTACTCCTGATATGAGTATCATCAGAATAAATAGTTTGTCCCAGAGAACTATTAACTGCGTACAATATTGCTGTACACAGACAAAAATAGACGGGCCTAGAAAAAACGACCATTTTATTAAATCCGTGAATTGGTGATGATGAATCAGGTTGAACACTTTTCAATAAAGAGTATTGACTGCCTGCCATTATGAAACAAAACCAAAAGGCATATATATCCCTGTAGAAACCGATGTTCAGTACCATAGAACCCAAGACCGCCACTAGGATTGCTAGTACTATAGAAGCAAATGTTTCTTTAAAGGTCAGATTACGATCAAAGAGTGCCATTAGTTTTAATCTATCCATCGTTACTTTAACTTCAAAACATTTTGAAAGTTTCATTTTATAATAACTTTTAGGTTTTGGCTGATTTGCTTTTTCTATTTCATCCATAAGTTTGGAAAATTTACTTCTGATATTTATTTCTACACTTTCTTCTCCAATAGAAGGCATTAAGCTAGGTATATTTCCGGACGTATTTTCAGCCTGCTGTTGAGCTTGTTGCTGGGCTCTCTGTTGGCTCATCAAGAAATTTATATGCATGCTAGGTAATCCCATTCGAGATTGTCTTTCAGCTTCAATTTGTTCTAATAAACTATCTGTTACATACGCGACTGGTGATCTGGGTTGGTCACTGTGTGATCCAGTTCCCCCATCAAACACGTAAAACCTTTTATTCACATTATTAGTATTTATTGCAACAACATTGGACACGTTATTGTTACTTGATAAGAGAGGGTTATTGCTCCCTTGGTTAGAAGAACTTTGGTCTATACTATCTCCACGTTTTTTTGTTATGCTCTCACTATTACCTGCTTCGGATTCTAATGAACCACAACTCCCTTCTCCGGCAGTTTCCTGTGAATTATCAGGATTTTCTATAGGTTTTACTCTACTAATGCGTTTGTTTTCTTCGCGCTCTGGTAAAGGTATTGGTTGAGCTTGTACTCTACCTGAACTATTTTTGTCGAAAGTGTACGACATCCAATTGCCATATTCGTCCATGAAACAATGTATTGCACCGTCGGTAGTATCTTCGAAAGAAGTTGCAAAATGTACACTTGAAGAGTTATTAGTGTTTTCTGCATTAGGTGGTTTTTCTTTTTTGTCTGAATTAGTTTGCGAGGGATTATTACGTTGGCGAGTAGAACGTTTAATTTTTCGTACACGGTTTCTATGATTTCTGTCCATTAGAGGCCTCATCCTTGGTACTTCTTCTGGTGTGGGTGCAGTTTCTGCTGGAGGAGGAATATTTTCAGGAGCACAACATGGTATAAAGTCTACTCGTGAATTTAGAAAAGCAGCGAGCAATGGCATGGAAGTAGGAAGTAGAGTATTAGTAGAAGTTTGTGCCACTTCTTCGATAGAACGCTTTCTTGTTTTATGTGAATTTTCTCTTTCACATCTAATACTTTGCCTGTGGCTACGAGGTCTTTCTTCCCTGTTTGGAGGAGGCATGACAACAGTGTTAGCATTGGTTGCCGCGAACAAACATTCTAAACCTTGTACCAAAGCAGCATGAGCTTCAACTGCATCTAAAAGATTTCTATCGTCTTGTGTATTTTCATCTTTATCTTTTTTAAGATCTTTAGAATCTCTCTTCATGTTCTCTTTCTGGGATGAAGTTCGTGAACGCGCTAAATTTTTTATCTGCTTTGGTATAGCGCCTAAGTTTTTTGGAACGTTGGTAGACGTTTCACCTAGCGCATTGGCAAGTTTTTGACATATTACCTCCTCAGCGGGTAGCGAACAATGATCACTTTCCTTGCAAGAACTTTCTTTAGACTGGCAAGTTTCTTCAAACAACCATTCTAAGCTATATATACTTCTTTCATCAGCACTTTTACTATCACAAGTTAACTGTGATTCTTCTGTTTCAGGCGCACTTTTATTAACTTCTTGTAGCTTTAACTGTGATTCTTCTGTTCCAGGCGCACTTTTATTAACTTCTTGTAGCCTTTCTAAGTTAGTATCACTACTACTGCTAGAATTAGATATATCGTGGTCCCAGGGTTTCTTTTCTACAATTTTTCTAGCATCTACCTTTTTGTCTGATCCGACCGCATTCTCATTTGATTCTAAACTAGATTTCTCTATAAGCAAGTCTTTTGAACTTGCACTGGCTTTATCAAAATAATCAGCATTTGGGTGAAATTTACATTCACAAGAGTTCATTTGTCGATCTGGTCGTTTACTTTCGTACACAGTTTCAGTTTTTGTAAGTTTCTTCAGTCTTACAGGTTTGGTTTTGTCCATAGTACAATCAGCATTGTTGTGCTTCGGGAGTCGATCACAACATTTTTTATAATCACTTTGGTTTTTCATTTTAACTACTCTAATATCAGCCGACCGTTCCAAAAGTGGAGATCTAGAACCATTATTTTCAAAGTCCGAATCACTAGACCGCACAGCCGACGACTGCTCCGCATCCCAATCGAAGCCGCGGAACTGTTTTTCATCGTCGTAGTCGCTATAAGTTTCCCCACTAGAATCCAAATCAGTCTCTTTCTGAGAAGTTTGCATTTCATCTGATATTTCAGCTATAGGATAAACTATCTCAGATCCATAAGTAAGATATGGATAGCTGCAACCTTCACCAGATTCGTTTTTTGGATAAAGATTTAAATGTGGACCTCGTGTAAGGCTCTTACTAGGTGGCGGGATAACTGCACTTTTAGGATTTTTAAGCATCTGACCACCAATCGTTTCAGCACTATTTGGGTGCGGAGACAAATTCGATACACTAGGAGGTGGGCAACCAATTTCTAGGGCTGCACTCTTTATGCGCCGTACTCCAGGACTTTTTCCTTTACTTTTATCAGCATCGCCACTCGGAGCTTCAGTTTTTACCATCATGTATTCTCCTAATTCAACACTAGCAAAGAAGCCTGTGTCTGCGTTATTTGAGTGCCTTCTCATATGTGAAACGAGTTGAGCAGTAGAATTCAGAAGTGGTAACTGAATGGTTGACATAGTAGAATTAGAATTTCTACGCATATTTGACGATTGCGCTGTTGCCAGAGCCATTGCTGACTTAGTACAGCTTTCATCAGGATAGTTTGTATATCTTCGTCGATGGGCAATACGTTTCTTAGGTGATGGGGGTCCTACACTTGGTTCTGAATTATCTCTAGAATCCGAACTGAGTTGGCGAGCGAATTTTGATTGGTATGGTTCTCCGACTGCTTCACTGCCATCCAAATATAACCACTCTTTAAAAAAATCTCTATTACTTGACCCACGTCTATGAGAACATTCATGATATCTTCTACTTACTTTCGCAAATGGTCCTTCATCTACTAACATATGTACTGGTAAATTATTATCAGTACGTGGGTTTTTAGGAGTTTCTTCCACTATTAACTCATCGATTCTGTTTCCATGTGCTCTTCTATTTTTAGTTCTGTGATCTCTTTTATGACTTGATTTTGATCTACTTCGTGATTGAGGACGAGATTTAGAGGGCCCTGGCATTTCAGAGGCTTGAGAAACACACAAATCTGATTTTGTGGTAGCTATTGCCTCACACGGTTTCGAGGATGTAGCACTATCTTCTATGCTAGATTCTGAACTGTTTTTACGATGTACATCTACTTTTAGATCTGAAACAATTTAAAGGAATAGTCTAATGGTGGCACTGGTTAATTATAGTGTATGGGTAAAATGTTATGAAGATTGACTCGATGGATGAATCAAATTGGAAATAAATAAGTGAAAAAAATCAGGTATATAATTTATTGCAACTAACTGTACTGTTTAGTAATTACACAGCACTTGATCAATAATTTATGAATCAAGTTCTTATAACTGGTTTACTAGCAGATTTGAGATTTATATAATTATACATAGATATGTCTATTTTTCTAAACATTACTTTCCCTGCATAGGCAGACAGTAGATAATGTTATGTCTTTGACCAAAATTTTCTTAATTAAGTAATATTATGAATTGAAGTAGTCTTTTGACAGAGGTATACACATAAAATGGAAATGCCATGTTTACTTAATTAGAAAATGGTGTCGTTATATCATAAACTCACTTTAAGCCCCAGGTTGTAATTGTGACTTTGACTATTATTAGATTTAATGGCCTATTAATTATTTATAATATTTTCAAAACTTATTCTTACTCTTATATTATTTAGTAACTAACTTGTTAAGTGTAGCACAGAAGTGATACTAAAGAGATTTATTTACCGATTGTACTATTATTAGGCTTGTGGTATTCCAAAGATGTTACAGATTCATTGTCACTTACAGCCGCAGCTGTACCACCGAGTCTTAACATCTGCATTTCCATGCCTTCTTGGGGTCTGAAATATAAAATTACATTACAAAGCGCATACATTAGCCTTTAAGCCATGAGAATAAATTATTGGTATCTGATTACATCATAAATGTCATGTCCAAGGCATACTCAGACATGGCAATATACAAAACATATTCGAAAAATATTGTGCAAGTAAAATAACTTACACTGTATTATTATTAGAAGCAGATGAGTCTGCACTTGGCTGGATGATTATGCATTCACTTGTATCATACATGTGGTGAAGTCCATGGTTCAATAGCTTGAGACAGGTAAACAGCAATGCAACTAACACACAGTAGATGATCCAGCCCAAGCTTGCTGGTGGATAATACTGGAAAAATTAAAAAATGGATTGAAAGAAATATTTGAATTGTTATACTTGACTTTTAGTTAAAGAAAGTACATACCTTCTTTCTAAAAGTTAAGTAAAGAAAACTAATTAACACTTATTCCATAGCAAAAGACTTATAGACTAGATATTCTTGAGTGAAATATTAATCAAACATTACACCATAGTGTAATTTAAAATAAAACAGGGGCCTAGAAACACTATTATTGGACAATAATTTCAAACTAATTAAAGTCATTGACTTGGACAGAACTTTTCTCAATATTTTTGATAAAGGAGTTGTTACAATGTTCATTACAAGGACAACAAAGTCATTATGAGGACTAGTAAATGCTTAAATAAAGTCGATCTTAACCAAATATTAAGATATCACAAATAACAAAACATGATTCATTTTTTCTTAAAATAAGATGAGCAAAAATCAAATTTTAATACAAATCATATCTTTCAAATTATTTTTTAAAATAAATAACATCCTACTACAAATATTACTTAATGTTATTTTTAACACAATAATTTTATATAAAGGTTGTTGTTATTGACCCAAGTGACACTATTTTAAAAGTGTTTCATGACTTCTTGATACAATTTCATAGAATCAAAAATATTTTGAAACTAGAATTAGATTCTACTCCTATCAGCACTGTAATAAGGACTGATTTTACAAAAAAATATGAGATTTTTCTATCCACCACCACTTATACAATAGTTACAGCTTAAATATATTTTCAAATAAAATTAAAATTGATGAGTTTTTTTAGGGTACACCAAATACTAAAATTTATTTAATTAAAAATCAAACATTGCTTGAAGACAATTTATCATTAATCATTTATGAAGTACCCACAAATAAGTTGAAAAGACACTAACTAACTGTATGGGTCAAAAGGTTTATAAAATTAACTACATTATCATAGGTAGAAGTTATATTATCAAGATCATAATATCAGCTGAGAGACACCTACTGCTGGACATAAGCCACCCCAAGTGGTCTCCAATCAAATAGTATTTGTATCATGTAAAAAAAATCATGAATACAGATTTCTTAATACAATCATGTGTGAAAAGTAATTACTATTTATTATATTAAAAAGGTATGTTTTAGTTAAAAAATACTTTAGGTGGCCCAACTTAATAAAAACTTAAAATGGATAAATAAAAATTTTAGATTTATTATCTTAAGGGGAAAAGCAGCACTAACAATGTGATGCTAACATATTGACCTGATTTTATTTGAATCACATTTTCACATAGTATTAAATTTTAAAATCTTTCTTTTAATTAAACATTATACTTACCAGATACACAGAAAACGGTAAGCATAGCAAAAAGAGCCAAATGTATAAATGCACAGTGTTGCAAAACAAATTCTGATGAGGATCATAGAACCATCCTCCTGTCAAAGAAGCCCAAACACCCTGGCGTAATATCTCCAACGTCTGTGATCCCATCTTATACTCTATATCCACATTTCCGAATTCAATTCATTGTCCACCAACGCAACTCACTACTAATTACACTTAATAACATGATTCCACTACTATTATGTTTGCAAATCTCTCGTCTTCCCTGCCATTTTGTATGACAAATGCATTGTACATACAAAAACAAACTTTATAGGCATTGAATCGGCTAAAATAAATAAACACTGTTTTACGTTAAAATATAAACATATTTGTTTTAAATTTCACTTATTAACTGATTAAGCGATATCAATCAAATAAGAAAGTAATTGAAAATCAGAATTTGCAAGGAATAACTTCCTTCACTTCTACCTTCCATCAAATTTATTTGACATATTATGATGGTGTTGCAATGTATCAAAGGTTAGATCTGAATTACCGTAATATTATAGGACTCTATGGAATAGATTTATAAATAAGTTTTGGATCGTTTGATGCTCGATAGCAATTTATTATTCAGAGGCATGTTGTCTAATGGGATGTGAAAAAACAATTATAAAATATATGGGAATCGACATTAGCCCTCGCTTACATATAATATACATACTATACTTTACATACATAAACCGAGCATAAACCTAAAAAAAGTTTCTAAGGTGAAATTTTTACTTCTACTTCAACAAGTAACCTTTTCAAATTCTTTTTGAAAGGCAAAATGGACGGTTAGTATTTCAAACCGATTAAACTGCGGCTTTTGAAGTGAAAACAAGGAAAGTGACTCTAACTGGGTAATTTTGCTACGAAATCTTCTTTCAAAGTAGGTAATTTGTAAATATTGATCATAAAATAAGATTGTATAAATTAAAATATTGAACTTTAATTCATCCAATTGGCTCTGGGAAAATGTGCAGAGCCAGACGCTTAATCATAACATACCCTACAAGTTCATTTATCTAACAACATTGTATAATTTCATTCTCATTTGCGTATCATTTCATCGAATTTAAAAATATCCCTATTTCGTATCATTGTATCATAATCGCTTACATTGCATTCCATCTTCCAAAAAAGTAAATTCTTTTATTCACCTCAACAAAATGGCGGAGCCTATCAGTCGCCAAAAACTTCTTGGGGCAAAGGGATACATTACACCGGTATCCCGGAGCCATAAATAAAGATAAAAACTACATTAATGAATATATGGTTTAAAGGTCTTAGTTACGAGGCCAAGTAATTGAAAAAAAGAAATCTTTAGACATACTCTTTCTAATCTGTGTTTGTGATACAAGTTGTAAGAGGGTAAGAGGTGGTGTTTATTGTGTACAAATAGTTTAAAAGTTGACGAGAAAAGTTTTTTAATAAATTAAAATGGTAGATATTGAAAAGCTTTTAAAGCAGGCAGCAATGCAAATTGGTGCAGGCGGAAGTGCAGGTTTTGTTGAAGTTTGCATTATGCATCCGTTGGATTTGGTGAAGACACGATTGCAATTACAAGCGACTCAAAAAACTATAAACCATTCTGATCCACATTATTACAATGGCATTGTGGACTGTATGAAGAAAATGTACAGGCATGAAGGACTTACGTCATTCTGGAAGGGTATTCTACCACCTATATTAGCTGAAACTCCAAAGCGAGCTGTAAAATTTTTCACCTTTGAGCAGTACAAAAAGTTGTTCATGTTTGGTTCCAGTACACCAACACCTTTAGTGAGCTTTTATTTATTTTGTTTCATTGTATGATACAACAGAAATCTTACTAACTTTCTCTCTGAAAAACTTGGTCATTATCATTATATTTTAATAATGGCTAATCTCATATTACCAATTTAAGTGTACTTATTGTGATCAGTTTAATGTTAATTAACAAGAAAGATGTTTAATTGGTTAAGCAGCCAACAGAATAGAATTGGAATTAAATTAGATAATTGATTAATCTTATCTTGATGTAGGGCCAGGATTACTCCTAGAGCAGGTCGACCCAATGGGATCTTTTGTGCTTTATACTTGATAAAAAACAAATAACTAATTGTGTGTGGGTTGCTAGTGTACCAGAATAGAACTTAATATATTAATTACCTCTTTTTATGTTGGATGTAAAACATATTTTGTCAGAGATTGTTTCTAATAGCCCAATTCTGACTAAAAACATTTAATCTAAATTGAGGTGCAGTGTATCACACCAGCAACCATTCTGATGTTTGTTACATACAGATAAATTTATTTATTCAATAGTATATTTTATACACATAAACAATGACATAAGAAATATCAATAGAAGAAAAAGATCACAAAAGGTGTGGCTTATGTATGTATTTACATGTTAGAAACATCTGTAAAAATTCATACCTATACCTATTTATGACTGAGAGATTCTTAATTCATTTCTTATAAAGTAGAAAAGCAAAAGAGAAGCATGTAGAAAGAGATTTATCGATTTTTTAAAATTAATTTATGCACACATGGAAAAGTAAACATACAATTAAAAGGGTGCAATGTAAGCACAAAGGATCTGCCGAGTTTTCTTAATGTAGTTAATATTAATCTTTAAATTTACCATTTCATTCGTTATTCATTATCATTGAGTTGTTTCCTTTATACTATAAACAGACATCAGCATAGTATGTATGGAGGGAATATGAGTGACGGAACACATATATTACCTTCTTCATATAAAATGGTTTACTTCAAAAAAGGCCTGAAAAGGCTTGTATGTCATGGTGCACAGTGGAAAAGATGTCTTGCCTTTATTCTTATTATTGTTAAATCTACAGTATAAACTGCATAAAATATCATAATTTTCAGACATTTTCACTAGCTGGCCTTGGTGCAGGTGTAACTGAAGCTATTTTAGTGAACCCTTTTGAAGTAGTAAAAGTGACTCTTCAATCTAATAAATCCTTGTCAGGACAAGTTCCTAGCACTTGGTCGGTGACTCGTCAAATAGTAAGGGAAAATGGTCTTGGTTTAAAAGGACTGAATAAAGGGATAACAGCAACTATCGCAAGAAATGGAGTTTTCAATATGGTTTATTTTGGCTTCTACCATAGTGTGAAGGGATTAATTCCGGAAAACGAGGTAAGTTTTTCTACTACTAAAGTGGGCACAATTCAAAGACATATACTTTATCTCTCCCTCATACTTTGTAAAAGAAAGTTCTTCACACAACTTTTAACAAATTTTAAAGGTAAAAACATTTACTATAGTTAATGTTTACAAAAACTGTTTGTCAGCTTCTTTTGTATTGATAGAATGAAATGGACTGCTCTTCAAAGATTTATTGCATGAACTTCAGAATCAGACAGACAGTATATTCCATGTGTCCAAAAGTGGGTTTTGTTTTGTTATTAAGTTTTTTATTATCATTCTAAATTCAATTGAACAACCTTTATTTAACCTTGTATTTTTTCTTCTAATGTAGTAAACAAAAGATGTTTTTCCATAGCCTTACTTAAAAACATTGTTTTGTAAACAACATATATTGAAACAAAATCACAGGTTTCATATATTAAGGCTTTGATAAGATTTCATATCAGCCTTGTTAACATTCTTATAGAATTTAATTTTTTTTTATAATTTCATCATGAGGGTTTGCAATACTCAAAATACTTGTACTTGTTATATGTATATGTGAAAATTTATATATAAAATTTAATTTCGAGTTTATTTACAACTAGATAACGGTCTTTCATGAATCAAGGAGCTGAGGAGCATCTTCAGGTTTTTGTAGGATTCTATCTAAAATTAGCAGTTTTTAATAATGTATCTATTGTGTGATTTATATAACATCAAACCTACCTTAAAAATATTTAGTTTGAGAATATTTTTATTTTGCAATAAATATACTATTGAAAAGTTGATGTATGTCTGTGAGACGCCAATTATGTTACAAGTACCAACATATATTTTCCGTTAGCAATTATTGGTTGTCGTATCAGTTTTGTTTTCGTAAATTTCTTTTAATGGTTGTTACGTCGGTCGATAATGCGATTTAAACTGTAATAACCAAATTGTTGGTAGTGTCTAAAATGGATTAGACGATTGATTCAATGAAAATAATTTATCGTAAATGTGAATAGTTATAATCTACTATTGTATACATTAAAATTCTACCACCACTTATACTATTTGTATCATTAGGTATACCATCTGCTTGTTGGAAATTCTTTAACATAAAAAAACCAAAATCGTTTTTGCTTGCTCATTACCCTTAAAACATGAATATAGGTTAAATCACACAATAATGATAATGTGAGGTTGGCCGAGCTGACCTCCAATTAACAGTAAATATGTATGTCATTGAATTTTATTTCGCGAACTACTCAAGCGTTGTGCTGTTTTGTATATGACCCCTGTGACAAAAAAACCGGTACGTATGTGATTAACAACCACAAGAAGCGATCGTAGTTTTCAGCTGAATTCTACTTTAAATCATTGAGTTTTAATGACTTAATATATTATACATGTAAGCTAGTTGGCAAAGTTGTACCTACACTTTGTAGTCACACTGTAACCATCAATTGTAGCCTTTCTTTCATTGTAGAATGTGGCAATTAATACATATTGAATGTAGCCATGACCTTTGTCCATGTAGTATTCTGTCGTTAGACGTAATTCATGTTAAACAGGTCATTTATGGGGCAACGTACACAAATTTAGGGACTATATCGAACAAAATTTAATGACTAAAGGATACAACAAAGTTCAGGAATATTTAGATAATAATGCGTAGACTATTTAAAAATACAATTTAAATTAACTTAAGCAGTAATTATACTGAATTGAAACTTAATCAAACTGGAAATCACGATGATACCGATGTATAAAATATTGCACTGTAAAACAAAAAAATATGTTTGTAATAAATAATACATAATGACATAGCTAATTTGTAAATTTTATTACAAATACTAATGGATGTGATTGATTAGCAATGAATTGTTATCTACGACTGGTGAAATTAAACGATGTGTTTCGGATTGTACATATTGTTATTATTATCTTTGTAGGTTGAGGATTTTGTACCATACATTATCTATATAGTTTATTTACGTTGTTTAACGCAAGTGCAATTGTTGTAATTCTCGTGAGTTGCTGCTCTAATATATATCATCTATTCCAGGATCCGCTACTGGAATTCGGGCGTAAAGTGGCGATAGGTTTCACGTCAGGAGTTCTTGGGTCCTGTGTCAACATACCCTTCGATGTAGCTAAGAGTCGTATCCAAGGGCCGCAGCCGATACCGGGTGCTGTTAAATACTCTACTACTACTGGGACTATTGCGCTAGTTTATAGAGAAGAAGGGTGAGTTGGAAATTGTTTATTTAGCTTCCATCTATATATATCTACCATCTATATCTAATTAAAATTATAAAGCAAAAGTAATTTACATGTGTGAGTAAATTTAAATGTTATTTAAGAAATTAATATCAATTAGAACTAGCTAGATTAACATAGAACATTTTAACCGAAAAAGAAAAATGTTTTTTTACATCTACGATACTGTCTCATTTAACCAAGTTCGATCGATCGAACCAACATAAACTAAAATTACCCGTAGTTCAACCGAATTTCTAATTTGCAGGTTCGATTGACCGAACATACCGGAAGGTAAAAACTGTACAGTTTAATTTATAATCGGTTCTTTAACCGATTATAAATTAAACTGTACAGTTTTTAACAAAATCTACTTCAAATCACACTCATAGGTTTGATTTGCACAAACTATCTAATAGCATGCCTATGGTTCTGGCTCGTTGCCAATCCGAATTAGATAGTCTTTGAGTCAGAAATATACTTTGAATCAAAATTCTAATCTGAAGCAGTAGGTAATCTTTTAAAATATTATGTTGTGCGTAAAATATTCCCTGAGTGCCAGTTTCTAGTTTTGTTGGATATATATGATTTATCTTTAAATTTATATTACTTCATCGACCTTTGACCTTTGTGGACTTCGTTACTAATAAAATGTACATTTTTATGTTATCTTTAACTCGATTGGATTTACAATTATTAAAGAAACTGTCTTAAATATAAGAATAACATGATATCTATGAGATAAAATACTTCGCTTAACAGTTGCGACTAAGAGCTAAGATAGCTCTTTAGAACGTACCAATAAATAATTTAGAATTCAAAATTACCAAAATACCCAAAATTTTCCATAGAAATGTTTTATTCTTGTATCGTATAATTACAAAAATAATCAATGCCTAGTGTTCTAAAAACAAAATTGTCGTGCAGAGCAACAATTTTGTTATTTGTTTAGGTACTACGCACACTAAGAAATAGTCTAATAATATAGACAGAACAGTTTTATTTAGTTGCTAAGAAGATTTAACCGTTATCTATTTCGCCCGCGCACTGTGATTACGAGCTGAATGATGTGATTTAGATACAGATTTCAAATTCTGATAAAATAGCTAGCTTGTTTTAAATTCACAAGCGTATTGCTCAATAGGTTTAAAACTTGGCGCAGTCTTTTATAGATATTTAGATATTTTCAACGTTCAGGAAATTGGAAGGAAAGATAGATAAGAATCCAGGAGCAAAATTTTATGCTGACTCCGGATTTCGTACCTGCTATATCCATTAATGCCATTGTTTTCACTTTTACAAATACTTTTTTTTATATATTTTCAGGTTTCGAGCCCTATACAAAGGCCTAGTGCCGAAAGTCCTACGGTTAGGACCAGGTGGCGCTATCATGTTAGTCGTCTATGACTACGTTTACAACTATTTAGAAGATAAGTTTCAGCTTAAGAAATAACCTTCACAATGGCTGCAGACGTACAAACAACAATTGTGTTCACAATCATTTTATTTACTTACTCGCGAGGTTAAATTTGCATTTAATGCATTATAATTCTTACTTCACATATGTTTATTGCCATTTTATTTGGTAATAGTAGCTCTTTGAAAATTTCTAATTAATTACTATTTTGTTTCAAACATTTTTACAAATTCTATGTTTTTTTATTTGTTTTGATATTATCGTTATCTTTATTTACTGTTAAAATATTTATGATTGAGCATTGTGCCATTAGTTATCTAGTTTATTATTAGTATCATTAATAGTAATGTCATGTCATGATAATGTCACTATGTACTTGGTATGTCCAAACGTGGTACGATTTAATAGCCTAACCTTCGCAAGTGGTGTATTTCATTACGGCCAATACGACGGTTATTGATAGTGATGACAGGCTGTTGTAGTCGTACCAATTAATTAAATTGAACTATAATTAAATTTGTTATGCATTTAAAAGTCTGCATTTTCACAAAATATCCAATTAAGTATATTTATTTAAGTATGTAAATTAATTGGTACACATTAAGGTGACTTTAGATTATACGTAACCTGAATTTGTAATACATTTTTAAACTAATGCGGAAAACGTATTATTTTAAGTTATTCTACCATAGTCAGGTAAAAATGTCGTCACATTTAATTTGTTTTTATTATATAGAAGTTTCATAAAGGTCAGCACAGCCCTGAGTAAAATGAACTAACTGATAATTAGGTCGGATTTTGAACGATACAAACTTTGTACCTATTAAGTTGTGGAAAGGTAGTAGTTTTGACAGCCGGGCTAAAAAAGTGCTTTTTTATACGAGTAAACTGATAGTACAAATGATTTAAAGAATTTATTCATATTAATATCGTCGTGTATGGTAATTTTTGAAATCCATTTTTACTTATAGATTACATCAATATTGTGGCGAGGCTTAAGAATCTATCAGAAAAGATAATCTAACAAAAGGTTTTTTTTGTCCAAATTTTGTAAATATATTGTGTAAGTTGTAAACAATCATTAAAAACAACCGTCACGTTTGTGACGATACCCATTCAAATGAAATGATACCCATCAAAAAAATGTAGAAGAGAGAATTCGTGTGTTCTTGCAAAAGATTTACAACTATTTGATTGAACGATATAAAGTTATCATTTGCGTAATTGACGTCCAGTTTCAACCTTATCTGTGCTGATCCATTAGCGATTCAATAAACAACAGAGTCTTGTATGTGTATATTTATATACCAAAGAAGAAAATGAATATGACGTCATCTTTTTAGTGTAACTCTTTGTTTGTGTTAGTAAAATAAAGGGTATGGTATAAAACAAAGATATTTCTGAAGTAATCACTCTAAATCTTAATTTAAATAAAATGCATCTCGTTCTATCAGTAGATTACAAAAAGGACAGGTGCATTATAGATATCTTGTCTCCTGCAGTTGGTCATAACAAAGCAAAATCTCTCTCTTTGTAGTACAAACTACAACAAATTTTCTTTGCGTAACTAGTTACCTTCGTTCTAGCATCAGTATTAGAAAGAAAAAACTGTCCAGAGTACATATAAGATAGAGAGATATATCTAACTATAGTGTTTTGTATAATTTCGTAAGACTTTTCCATGAAGTAAAAAATGTTATTTAGAACAATCTAAGTATACATAACATTATAGAGGTATTCAAAGAAATCATTGAAAAGTTTAAAACACTTCTTGCAACTTGCCAACATTTTATGGCGTATATTAAGGCCCATAATTGAACACTCCTTTCTAAATGTCATGTGATAGACAGTTGTCCTTTTGCAATCATATTGCCAGAACAAGATACACTGCATGTTAATTAAGATTTTTACATTGGCATTAGGCTAATAATTATTTACTGCGGGTCAAATTTGTAATGTAAGAAATATTCTACGTTGGCAGAAAGTATAATGTTATGTTAAAATAATACTGTAAGCACTAATTGTCACATCTATAATTGTGGGTTGAAAAAAAATGTGTTAATTTTTTTTTAAATATCCTTAAAAGTTGCATCGTCCTATCTAGGTAATGCATTCCCTTGCAATCAAATAGAACTTAGCCACTTTTAGTCAGTCAGATGTTAAGGCTTAAATCACACCAGCGAATTTACTTTTAAGTATTTTGACCTAAAATTTACAAATATACAACTGCTAAAAGCTTATCTATCTGTTAAAAATATTTAATTGATTGTTATTTGGTGTTTCAACTGTATCAAAACTGTGTGTGTAATAACAATCCAGTTGAGGTAAGTCTTTAATCAATAAACTGTGATAAAAATAAAGCTACCTAATGACATATTGACCTTAAATGTAGATATGGTTTAAGAATAGAATTTGTTGTACAACATAATTTTTAGACACATTTATAAAATGTAATATTTTTCTATATAAGGGACACTTATGTTATTACTATTACAGATGTATAATATAGAATAATAGGAAATAAAACAATTTGAGATCTATATCCACATTATTTTGACATTTCCTTAAATATTTGAATGATATATTTTATTATATTAAAAGACTCCTATCATATCATCCATAGTTCAGTCTATATGGTTAACTTGTTAATTTTTCTTGATAAAATTGTGTCAAAAATAGAGTTCATAAAATGGTAAAAATTGCAAGCTCCAGTAGAGCTCATGGGTTGTTACCCAAATGAATTGAAAATCAGGCAATTAGTATTATTTTGAATTATGTGAATTTAAATATCAGGGGCTGGTTTTTATACGTACTAAGGAGCAATATGCCGTGTTCATATTAAAGTCTGCATTTATTAGCTTTATAGTAATTTATATTCGTTAATATTTCATTCTTTATATGAAATGAATTTTGAAATTTGTAGATATATTTATTGAATCGCTTATATTTTAATAATTTATTATTGTCTCATGGCTATCAAATTTATGAAGGAATGTTGGTTTGCTACTTTAAATTACTAAAATAAAAAAGAAATAAAATATATGGCAATGAGGACTACTAGTATCCATTGCCTTCCTTTTAAATTAAGAAAAATAGTGATTGTCAATGTCAAATGTCAATTCTCAATTTCGCAAACTTCTGCATCTAAAAAAATAGTTATTTGTGTATAGTTTGGTTAGTTGGATGGAGTTTGCAAGTGATTTTTCTTCTTTTTGAAAAATATAATTAAACTATGCTTTAACCTAATTTGTATATATTATGATTATATAATTCTGCATTACTTAATTTGTGACTGGAGCTGATGAAGTGAATAATTAGGATAGGTTGGTAATGTTTATGAATTACTTGCCTCTTTACCACCTGTATTAATTTATGCTTATTTATTGAGTAATAATACATATAATAAATTTGATATTGTGTGTTTGTTAGCATCAATGGATTGGTAAGGTATCAAAACTTTTAGTATGACTTGTATATATGTTTTTTAAAATATAGAATGTGAATGGTGTCTGATTTGTAGATAAAAAATATCAAATTTGTGTATTTCAGTATCAAATATGGATCAAATGGAAGCACCAACAACAATACCACATATTGTTCAGGTGTACCAGACTCCTGCATCTGCAGCTAAAATTCAGAATCCACAAATTATTCATGTATCCCACCCATCACTGACAACGACTGAAGGAAAGGTGTCCTACCAGCCGACAGTTACTTCAAAATCATTAAATATACCTGTATCACACGTGCCAGACATAATGTCTCAAAGTCAGATTTTAATGTCATGTCAACAGTCTGTGCAGACACACTTGCAAAATATCCACCAACAACTGCAGACACAAATTGGACCACAAGTACTACAAAGTTCAGACATGAGTCATCCTCTTCATGTGATATTGCCACAGGTACCAATTTTCAAACAGCATATGCTAGTTGGTGAAGTTCATCAGCAGTACTATGGGCAATATGACACATACAATAAGATTGTTGCCAAAGTTGAACCAGATATGCAAAATGAGCCAGAAAGACATTTAGAGTAAGTATTTATTTTCTATTCAATTTAAAAATAACTTTATATGAATTTTTTTGTATACCTATAGTACATTATATGTAGAACCTCATTCCTAGACAAAATAGGTTTGACACAAAGCTTTAGTAATAAAAGATTTATTACTTAAGATTTATTATTTCCATTATTATTCAATGTATTTAGTTAGGTTTAAATAGAAAGAAGTCTATAACTATTTCTCCTTACTAGTAGTATTTCTGGGAATAGAAAAATTAATCAATTTAAGGTTAACTTATCAGAATTGTTTTACAATTTAAGAAATAAGAGTTCAAATGTACCAATTTAACTCTATTCTTTTAAATTTCAGCTGTAAAACAGAAACTGTAGCAACCACTGTGGATATTGAAATAGAACCAGATTCATCAAAGCGCAAACGAAACCTGAAGCCTAATCCAAACTCATGGGCATGTAATGTACGAAAGTTAAAACATCAGAGAGGTGAAGCCTACATCAGTAGAAGAGGTAAATATGTGCCCGAGAGAAAAGTAAAGACTACTAAAGATTGCTTGCAGTCTTGTAAATACAAATGCAGTGAAAGAATCAATGACACAGACCGAGAACACATATTCAAAGCATTCTATTCACTAAATGCAAATGAAAAGAGGCATTTTTTGCTTAACACTACAGAAAGAATGCAGATCAAACACAAATCGCCTGATGAATGTCATAAAAGGAAACACTCATTTAAATATTTCTTTTTAGTTAGGGCTGTGAGGCATACAGTATGTAAGAATTTCTATTTGGGCACTTTAGCTATATCACAGAAACCAGTTTATAATGTACACTTGGGCAAATCTGAAATGAATATTCCAAAACCAGATGGCAGGGGTTTATCCGAAGCTAGTGCTCATGCATTACCAACTGAAGTGAAAGACAGAGTAAGAAATCATATAATGTCTTTTAGTACAGAAGACTCAAAACCTATAAAACAGTTTTCCAAGAAAAAGCAATTCTTAGATCATAGTTTAAGCATAAAACAAATGTTCAATATGTATTTTGAACAGTGTGGTAAGGATAATGTGTCCCCTGTAAAAGAGTCTATGTATAGGAAGATACTTAAAGAGGAATTTAATTTACATTTTAGAAAAGTGAAATCTGAACAACAGCTGTGTTGTAAATGTAAAGGAGTTATAAAGAAAAAGTCATAATAGTTAAAAATATTTTTTATTTTGTTTTGTTTAATATATGTACAATAAGCCACTTTGCTTTAGAAGCTAAGCTGCGTACGAATTTGAGACGGCTCTGGGTAATGTATGTATGTGTACATGGGGTAATGTTTGTATTTGCTTAAATACATTCTTGCTTAGCACACATTGTCGCTTTTTTGATTATGTTAAAAGTTGCCTCAAGTAAATGGAATTGTCGTATATCCGTGCGTGTTGAGGGCTGTTTTTTGATTGTATGTTGATAGAGTACCTGAATGTTCACATAATGAATTATATTCTTGTACAACTTGTATGCCTTAGGCTGGTGTTCACCATTACCATTTTTTTACTGTCAGTTTTGACACCTCTTGCTTATAGTAAATGTGTTAGTAAAAACCAGTGTGAGTATTTTTAAAAGCGCCTTAGAGCGTTACAAAGCGTTTATGAATTGTATTAATGAAAGCTGTACCGCAACAATTGTGACGTTTAATGCCATTTTGTGGGTTGTATTGGTAAAACTCGCAAGCGAGATTCGCCTGGATGCATAAAACTATGTGCAACGAGCAAGTTTTAAACGGTGCCTTGGAGTAAACTGCTGCGGGCAGAAGAGCTCTAATTCGAACGCGGTTTAAGCAGCTTAATAGTTATAATAATGTGATTGGCTGTCATGGGTAAAAATTAAAATGCGAAGACTTAATAAAGCTTGATCAATCTTCTCACTTAACGATTTGCCTGACTGATCTCAAATTATGTCATAGTTGAGTGGGTTGATGTAACCTATTCTATTCTACCTCAAATGAAATAATGATCTGAATATTGAGTTAACTCCAGTTATTGACTTTCATAATGGTGTTCAGATGATATTTTGGTTCACATCCTAAAATGGAATGTTCAGACCTTTGTAATGAGGATAAAAATCTAAGAGGTCCTGCTGATATACAAATAAAATCCAGCCATATTTGGTTGATTGTGGAAATATTTGCGTATAGTGGTCAGCCGCGAATCTACTTAAAGACCTATTTATAATTTAGAAAGAGATTTTAGACTTTGGGAATTGCTTGGGACCAATTAAGTAAATCATTTAATTTGTTTTAAGTTTAAGTATCGTTAAGAAAAGTTTGTATTATACTGGGTGGATGATATTTTTATTAAATTATTATATTCTTACATATAATCAAATTAGTGTTGTCTAAATATTTTGGGTAAACAAAATTCCTAGTTTTTAATAAAATAATTAAACAAAAACAGTAAAATTTATAAACTATATTCCCTTTATCCTTATTTAAAACTTTTGGAGCATTTCTAGAGTAGGTATATGAAAAAAGTGTATACTAGTCAAACTAAAATAATAACATTCGAACATGTTTAAGCCTCTCCTAATAAAATTGGTTTCCTAATATATTTGGTGAAATTCTATGTAGTTGTAAGGAAAACTTCATTTATTGTTCATGCAACGTTGATCGTGAACAAATATGACTTATGAATACGAAGAAACATATTGGGAAGAACGTTCTTTGTAATATATATACAAATACCACATCCAACACTTTATAACTGCTAGATTTTCGAATTTTTTTTATCACTTATTACATACTTGTGTTTGTACTTGTTAAAATACTTGTTATTTTATAAGTAAATATAATTATCGATTTATTATTTGATGTTATCGGATAGTAAGTCGATAAAATGCGATATTCTATAATTTTAATAATTTTTTCGTGCTACGAAACTGGGAGATTTGGTTATATGTAGGTGTATAGGTAAAGTAGACAAATTGCACTTATATTTAAGCCACTTAGGAGACGGAAAAAACAATGCTTAATCTTGTATTTCGTTCATTTAATACTAATTTAATGTGCCATAATTCTGATCTGTCGATTAAATTTATTAATTAATTGAGTATTTATTTTATTGTAAATTCATGGAAAAATAGCGGTAAAAATTAAAATTGTAGAACGAGCTTTTCTTTTATAACTTAAATAATGATGTGAGTAAGTCTTTCTTCATCTATTCTGTCACTAGTATGGCTGAAATATAAGCGCTGAAATAAAAAAATATAAAAATTGTACATAAGAGCCGAATATTTATAAGCTTCTTAAAAATATTTTTTAAGCATAGTTATCGATACTGGTTTTATTCTCTTAAACTAAAATAAGTTTTATGCCTCTTTTAAAGTTTCACACCTTTTTTTAAATTTCAGAGGGATACAAATGACTTAGTAACGTTAATTTACTATACTTTTGATTTGTTTTAATCAACATTTTTTAAGATACTTAATATGAGGCATACATTCTTAAAAATCCGACACCCTCGCCGCACCAATCGATTGTCCTTTTCAAAAGACCTATTGGCTATCTTATTTTGATAGCTAAAGTGGTAGCCAGCCATCTATTTATTTGTCTATTTAAAAGTCTGCTGGTACTTTATTATAATTTCATTGTGATGCTTGCCTTGAAACGCAACAATAGATCGTTTTACTTTGTCAAAATGAGTTAGCGTAAAGGTACGTATAGGCCGACTGATCGGAAGATATTTTAAGTTAAATTCTACTTTACTGTTTAATCCGACGCGTAAAGGGTAGACGACTGCCGACGTCATTTTATTTTTAAAATTGTAATTGCAATCTGATAACATTTTGTTCAGTTTACGAGGAGTTTTTGATGTAGTTATGCATATTGACATATACATGTGAAATATGTAAAAAGAAAGGCAACTAAGTTAATTTTAGATTGGCATTATGTGAAAAATTTTATGTGCTAACGTTAAGTTTAGCCCTCCTTACATTTGAGTTGTATTTAAGAACACGTTTGAGTAGATTCGACTATAGATGATATAGTGGACTTTGTACATTTGTTTATTTTTAGAATGGGATACCTTTAGGTATCCCATTCTTGCTGTATAGCAATAAATAAATAAATATAATATATTACTTACTATTCTTTTTTTTCTTTCATTACTACATAGGCAAGTACCTACAATCGACAGCACATCAGTCGTGAGTTCGACCTTCAGACCTCGCTTACTCCGCTCGTAATAGAGGCGACTTCCTATTGTAGCTGTTAACTTGTTGTTGTTTGTACATATCTTTAAAAATATAATATTTTCACTTTGTGAGTAGATGTCAACGTCTGTGCCTCGAGGGTAATACGTGAAACGGCTTCCGTATATACCCTATAAATGAAAATAAAGCACTTTCCAATTCTTCATAACAGACGCGTAGCTGCCGTTTTAAAATATTTGATAGAAGCTGTAAATTAACGCTTTGAAGAGTGTGGGCCATAAAACAACCATGATGGGCTACTGTAGGTAAGTTTGATGAAGGCGGTTACCGCAATGATTAAGACCAAGGGTATTAAGCCCTGTAGGTCCTCCTATTAAATGCCTTGCGAAGCGGAGGACCTACACACAATGGTTGATAATAAAGTAGCATTAAAAGTTTATTCTTCCTGGAATTTGTAGGCAACTTTAAAAGTACGTACCGACGTAATTCAAAACGTATTGCAATTGATGTATGTTGGTCGCTCACTGATATTATTATGAAAAAAGAAAAATAATAACTAAAAACGCTTAATTTCCAAAGTGGCAGTGTAAGGTATATATAAAAATAAAAGGCAATTGTAATGTTAAGTTTTATATAATATTTTTTGAACTGTTGTTACTACTGTAATAATATTGCGTAAAACATTAAATTTAGCCTTATATCAGGTATTTTTAATACATAATATATTTATTGTATTATGATTGTCACAGTTTTGTACCTTTGTATAATTAAAGTGTTATAATTTTATGGGAATTTATTTAAACACAGACCACGACTCTTAAATATACATAAGCTTATTGAACTTGGTTTTATTTAAATTGCTTACATAATAATTATTTTTATTATTATAAAAAATTCAATTTTATTATTATATAAAATTATTTTTTTATTTATTGTTATTATTATTATTATAATGATGTATAGTAATGGACAAGAAGAAGGAAAAGGAGGTGTCCAAGGAGGTAGACCTATTTACGTAACCAAATACGTAAATAGGTAACTACAAACTGGTAAACTACAAAGTATTAAAAATGTTGGGCATACATTGTGTGCATATTGTTTTGTTTTTAATATCTACAATAAACACACTTAAAAACATAATCAATTCCAAATAAAAATATTTACACTTACGTGAAACGCTATTATTCAAAACTTAAATAATCTATTTGCGTTTTACTTTTAACCAAACTTCATGTTAATCAAATAGTCTTCAATAATTCTCCTCTTACGGTTTCAAATAATTAAAAAACAATTGCGTCTACATGACTCTATGGATATAGCATAATTTACTTCAGATACGACAGGATAATTTAATGAAATCGTATGTTCCATATTACTTCAAAGAGTTTATTAAACTAATAGATACGTATTCTTACAGTTCTCGATCATAAATTAACGTGTGGTCAACAAACAAGCGTGACACGTGAACTTAATTAGATAATGGTTAGGTACTATTGAATAAATTATTATTTCTCGACAATAATACAATGCACTTTGTCTGAAGTGCAAATGATTATTGGCGCCGATTCAGTTGTGCACGAACTAAATTAAATTTAAGTTCAGTACTACTGTACAATACAATCAAAAAAGACAGTTGTAGGTGACTTCATTTGACATTACTTAAATGCCTATTTCAATGTGCATTACAAAATATGCCGATTAACTAAGTGTCAACTAAGTAGTTAATTCAACTCAATAAGAAAGAAAAGAAAGAGATGTGAATAATTTAAATTTAATTTAGTCCGAGCACAACAGAATTGGGGCCATTGTCTAAGAATGGTCGGCCGGTAACTTCCTAAATCGGTTCTATTAGATATCAAACTTCAATAGTCACGAAGTGTAATATGTAACTTTATACTAATGTTATATATGACAAGAGGTTTTCGGTCAAACTGTCTCCATTACATAACGCATTTGGTGTCAAAATATCACGAAAGTACTGTTTATTGAGAATGTAAGTCCTCTTTCTTAATCTAAAACAAATTAAATATGATACTTCTAGAATTGATCTTAGTAACTGGCTTGTTTTAACGCATACTTAAGACAATATATGCAAATGTATCAACGTCCTACCTTAGATGCAAACAGATTAATGTTACGTGACTTGGGTTGTTATCGCCTATAACTTGGTAGGTTACTGTAATTTTTTCTTTAGCATTGACGGCAGTAATAATTACTCAGATCATTCATATATAGGAATCTTTGTTTTTAAAATAGGACTCTCCATTATCATATTCTATTTAACTTTTATTTAAGTTTCTGAGAAATTAATGGATTCTCGATGAGATTAATATACAGACAAGGTCTTCGCCATCGTCGCCTTTAAGCTCCCATTTGACATCTACTTTCACTCTGGGATACGATTTAAGAATAGGAAGTGTTGTCTTATAGTTGACTTTGTCTCCAGCCTGTAAAATATTATTTAAACATATTAATAACACTTAATACTTATTATTAGTCATCTTTTAATTAATATATAGAACTCCTAATGTGTGTTTCAATCGAATTGAATCGTCTCGATCATGTTTGTCGTTAGCTATCAAATTGTATGAAAACGACGGCAGTGCCTCTGTTGTGAAGTATTGGAAACGATACTGTATATATGGGAATATCAGCTGAACGCAACTATTCGAAACGATTACCGAAACAACTCGATACGATTGCAACACACACTGGGGGTACAAAGCCTAAATTATAACACAAAAAACCTAGGAAGATTACCTTACATAGACATGGTTATATAAGGTAAACACGATGTAGGTAAAGAAATATAGATTTTTTTTTTATTATATGTAAGATTATTTTGTTTTATAGTACTTCTGATATAATCAAACTTTATTTTGTAATTCCTTTCTTGTGACATGAAAAACTTAGTCTTCCGATCGATCTGATATCAATTATTTGATATCATACTCATCGTAAAGTACCTAACGATTTTCATCGCTATTATACCGGATGACAAAAAAATATTACAGGTTCTATGGTCCAAAATACCTATAGGTTAAAACTAGCTATATTAATATGTACACAAGCAGAAAACAAGAGCATTTGTATTGAAAAGCATTATTAAAATAAAATTCGTTTAAAATTAATTTAGCTAATAATAGTGGCATATCAGTTTTTTAAACAACCAAATTTAGAATTTTTGTACTCATAGTTATTCCTCTATCATCCACGTTTGCAGCTAAGATTACCTTTAGGGGGCAGGTGAGACCGTTGTCTTTGCAGGCGTCTGGTTGTGGCAGCGGAAACGGCACAGGCAAATTCATTATCACGCCGTGCACTTCTGTCTCGATAGTCTTCACATCTTGGGCTGAGAGTATAAAATATTATATACAGCAACAAACAAAGAATGAAAGGGAAGTACCTACCTACTACACCGAAATTGCAAGGTACACCTTACATTACCTTACGAGCGCTACAAGCTTCACCGCGCTAACGACGTCAGGCGCTGATGACCGGACAATATATCATATGACACTACATAAAGTACGAAGAAAATAACATTTTCCGAATTTACTATATTAAATATTATCAATAATAATCATATCCCATAGAATAAAAAATATAAACCACATATGCTTAGACATTAATAGACTAATTATACGTGTGAATTTTCATACCAAATTTCAAAGATTCAGTTAGTGCTAATCGGTGTGTTGAGTGGTATGTTGGAAAATAGGTTCTGCTTAAGTTATTTCTCTTATATCATATTAAAATTAAGTTTGATAGAAATTAAAGTTATTTATTATTATAAAGTTATTATTATTAAGTTTCAATCGAATTGGACCGTCTTGGTCAGATGTGCAACAACTGTCAACTGTCAAATCGCATGACAGCAGCTTCTCTGCTGTGTATTAGAATCTACTCTATATATGGATTTGACAGCTAAACAAATACAATCGAGGCGATTAGATCCGATTGAAAATTATACTTTCTTGTAGTAATCGAAAGGACAGAGAGGTAACACCGCCCGACGCGTGTCAACTAATGCCTTGTAGAAAGACAAACACCTAGTATAAACTAGTGTAGCTTACACGCGAGAAAAAAATTATTCATAAAATCCTTTATTGTGCAGTCAATAAATTAATTAAAATATGCCTGCGCCGACTCTCTGCCCGCCGGCTGTCTTTACAGTATTAACGATGATTACAGGGTGAAAGGACTAATTAATTGTAAATGTGATAAATATTGTTTTGCTCGTGACCTCGTTTCTGTTATCAGTTCAGCTAGTGAACTGTGTATTGTACTCATATTAAGCCGATAGAAGTCATAAATTTTATTCGATTATATTTCATTTATTTACGTTGGTTTATTTAATTCAGAAATAGATTAACACTAAACAACCATGTCACACCAACTTCTGTGTTTATCGAGTATGGTTGCAAATGTCACTGTTTACTAACCTACCAATTTTGTAAAATGTTATTAAATTCAATTAATATAAAATAAAATAAAATTATTGCATGCAATGTCAATGAGAAAAAATGAAAAGTACAACTTGGTTCTTAAACGAGATTAATGTAAAATTAAAAAGATCATCACTATAATAATCATTATTACATATTCTAAATAATACATTCTTTGTTACATATTCTTATCTAAAGGCATAAAAAATAGATTGGAAGAACGAGAAGTATATTATCCACAAGATAAGGATTATAATTACCAAATGGATAATAATTGTATAGACTTATACAGTTTTTGTTCGTATGCAGTTTTTATTATTTGATCAGATTAGATTGCTATTATTATTCAATTCGATTGAAAGTTATGAGGTACAGACTCCAATCATTTGAAGAGATCACCAAAAAACTAAATGCTCACCAAAATGATTTAAATGTTTACCTTAATTAAAAAAGAAAAGATTTGGTATTTTGAATTTAGTTCTTTTAGTTAATAACGTCAGGTGTACAGTTAAATACAGTCAAAATGAAATTTTGTATAATAACATATATTTTGTACTTACACGGCGTAAAGTCGATACTGATAGTGGCCTTCGTGTTTCTCTTTAAGATGCATTCATTAGCATCATCAGCGCACCCGCTTACTCCGACATTTTCGATGATTGCCAATTTGGAACCTGACATGATAAAAGTAAATTTATTTACAATTTGATCTTATCAAATGTAGAGTGATTTTGGTTGAAATCGCTCTACATTTAATATTGATGGAATTAATTGTATCTACGTCCATAAATACGATCGCAGTCGAATTTCATAACTGTGAAGTATTGTGTACTTGCGCTCGTGCGTGCTTGATAAACAGTGGTAAACTGGTAACAGTTTGTATGTATCTTTAACCTGTGGTTGCGCCTACTGCTCATAGGTTCATAACTTGTCAACTTAAATTTTACTTGTTACATGTAATTACATGAAATTGACATATAATATTATGTTCAAATCTATCTGTGATAAGAAGGTTTACACTCCGTATCGATTCCGGAAATAACAAAATAAAAATATCAATGAATGAATATTTTATTTATTTATTATTAATTTATTTCGGAAGTCATTGTTTGTTTTGCTTACAAACTGTTTCATAATATGAATCTTATGTAGTTCGTAACATGAACATTATAGCATAAGTAGCACATTCACTACAGAGCCGCGCATGATAACATCTTTTGTATAAAATATAAATCTCATATCACCCAAAATATAAACTTAAATGAATATTAACAGCATTTAAATTTTATTAACCTTAGGTATTAATTATTCAAATAACCCTTTGGGTAAGATTGGAATATGTTTGGGTTTGAGAAGGTAAATATTTTAATTTTAATTTAACGACAAACCACGGCTAGGGGCTTATATATAAAAAATTGTATAGAATCGCAATAAAACTGGAATATGTCACGGAGAATGTTTTGAATTATTAAATGGTTATAAAAGTTCACTTTAAGAAAAAGGCTCAGATTTGTAAAATAATTATCATCCGGTTATATAAATACGTCTGTTTGTTTTCGCAACCTGGCTTTAATTAATCGATATAAGTATATTTTTGTTACTTCAAAAGATTACGAGCTAATGAGACAGCCCCTTGTCTAAATATTAATTAAAAATTTTATATTGTAGGGAAATGAAGAACTTAGGGATCATGAGTTTGTTAAATACCAGAATATAGAGAAATGGCCCATACATTATATAATTGAAAAATAAATAGTATGTTAATTACATACTATTTATAATAACATTGGCCCTGTGTACTTAGCTAAGCAGGTCATGGTTTTTGAGACCACTAAAATTTAAAACCACAATAATTCAAAATTCTTTTTTTTTAAATTTCTTTTGTTTCCGGGATTTTGACAATATCTCTGGATTCTTAATCTACCTGTGTGCAACTACCCTGAACTTTTCAGTTACGTTTACATAGATACCGAAAAGTTTATATAAACTTTTCGTTTAATTAAACTTAATAAAATTATTAACCTTTTTTTATGTATACGTAATGTAAAACTTTAACTCACACCATTAAAATGAAAAATTAAAAATCTATTAATGGTTTAAGAGGAGAACCTCTTAACTTATAGGTAAACAGGTAATTTAATTAGTTGTTAAAGAATTTAATAAAAAATATATGTAGAATTTAATTATATATTCTTCTGAAGATATTTAATTTGAGTATTCTCTTTAGTTTTAAGTGGAAACACCAACCTATTATGAATATACAAATTTTTGAACATTAGCGTGATATTTAAACAAATAATCTGTTTACTAAAGAAAAAAAATGTCTAAATGTGACAAATAAGTAATGTACCTAATTAAATATATGTCGAATCAGAAAGTGAAAATCATTAAACTATTGAACTGTAAAAAAATAACTTTTTTAAAAACTTCAACAGGCGGAAAATATCATTGTCTTCCCTTTCAAAGAATTTTATTGCTTTTGAATGAAGTTAATAATACATAAAAGCCTATTGGTGTCACTCAGAGAGAAGCAATAATAGCGAAGGGTCTCATACCCTCTATATAAGACTTAAGCTTTGATTCGTTCTTCAAAATACTATTCAAATACGCTACCGCCGCCAGCTCTTTACCATTCATTTTATCGCATATCTATAAAAAAGCAGACAATGTGTTCTTTTGGAATACATATATACTATATAATATTACATTTAATTCTTTTCTAGTTAATCGAATTAGGAAATCTAAGATAAATCTAAGATAAGTATATATATACTAATAGACAAGAAGAGAAACTCAGTAATATATTGAATTATTCTTTGAAATATATCAATTTTTTTGACTCGACAAGATAAAGTAAAATTAACGCAATCAATGCTGTTTAAGACTATTTATAAAAGGGCGAATACATTCTTGTAATTTAAGTTCCAAAGACATGATAAAACAGACTTCATAACCTCTTGAATGTGGATTTATTTCTTAGCTCTACTCTCTTTTTAAAATAAGGATACAAACGACAAATTGGAAACTACACTCTTCAAAAGCCAATAACAAGTTACCTACGCTCAATAAGAGTCGCTTCGATAAACAAAACTTTGATTTAACCTTTCGCCCTTTACCAACCCGTCTGTTAGAATAAAGAAATATCGTATCTGTTATGCGGGCGCTACATTCGTAGTAACTACTAGTAATGAACCAGTTTATCAATTTACTTGAACCCTTGGTGTTAGCGGTCAGAAATATGGATAATAAGATTGTTATTTGATATATCTTTTTTTAAGTCTCGGCCTCAAGCATGAAGTCGGCCGCAAGTAGGCGGCAGCGGCGATTGAAACTTATACTAGTGCTGTCTTGACAAGTGGTTACTGCGCGACCGTTTCGTTTCTTGTCATGTTTTATCGGCATCAACAATTCAAATACTCGCCGACGTGTTAGAGCAATAAACGTTGTTAATTATTGATAGGTTTTTCGTTCGCATACATCGAAATATTAAAGTAAAATCTGTCATGTGTGTGAAAAATCTGGATAAACGTTAAACGCTTTAGCTTACGTTTGGTGAATGATAAGAACTGAATACGATTAATCACATAGTACGTGATGTTATATAAAAACATTTCTTGTAATCACTCACGTGATTAATGATTGCTTAGCGATTTTGAACGTGTTTAATTTAGCGAGATAAAGCTCTTAGTAAATCGCTTTAACTTAAATACGATTTTGAGATTGTACTCATGCTTAAAGTGAAAGTCTTTGACTTTAACAAACTCAATTAGTTTTAATTAAAGCCATTTTTTAAGCGAAGTGTTATGCTTGTCATTTAGTCTTTTGTTTTATTCTGAGGGCCTAGTGGAACTCTATTACTAAATATTCGTACTTATCACACATATATCTGTCCCTACCAGGGTTCAACCTCTGGCTCAGTAGAAAGGCGTACTGACCACTCAAGCAGACGGCCATTGAATCATGAATGATCCATATTCATAATATTATTATAAACATAAATTATTATCCACATATATTTATATTACAAAAAAAATTTATAGCTATTCGTTGGTATCGCTATTATTTTTAATAATAAATAGTTTCGCTAACTTAAACTCAAACACCGGCTATATATATTTTATTGTGTTTTCTTGGCTTTAATTCAGGAGTGATTTAATAATGAAAACCTTCAAAAAGGCAAAAAAATATATAAAGTATAGTTGGTGATTTCGTTTGGAAAATTGCTTTATTTTCTATATTTATCATGACTGTACATTTGTTATTTCGTTACCTGAATTTAAATCTACTTTTGATAGATAGAAACCAAAATTAATAGAAGATTATTAGTAGGTAAGGTCTGTAATTCTAGCACTATAGACAAAATTACCATAGTTATAACTATTTGTATATATGTATGTATGCTGTACCAATACCGCTCCTTAGTTACATTATTATTATTTTTATTTGACACTAGTTGACCCGGTGAAATTGGTATTACCTGTGCAACTTTCCATGCATCTATTAAAATATGTGAACCGAGTGGCGATGCAAGAAATCTATGTATTATTTAGCATGTATTGGATAATTTTGCTTACTAAATTACCTATTAATAATTCTCTATTATTTTAGTTCGTATTATAACTGTGATTTCAATAGCACAGGCAAAACTGAAATTGTTTTTCGACTGTTTAAGATGGAGGCTATTGATTAGACTATAGTTTTTTGTGGTTGTTTGTTACTACCGTTTTGTAATTTTTCCATTCATTTTGCGATTTTCATTAACCGATTTCATTAATAATTTTTATTTTGAAACTGCCGAAATGGTCCTATTTGAATTTGGTGGTGTTCTGATAAAGATCTACAGTGATAGCGAACCGAACAAAAAACTTGATAACCATCTGATAGGGTGATTAATACCGCTCCTTAGTTACAGACTACTCCGCAAGGGGTCCCGAGATCGAGTCACAACGACCGCCGGGGTCAATGTTGGTGTGAAAAACACGAATGTTTGTTCTCGGGACATTTCCAACATATAAAGTATATAAGAATATATTTTATAACACAAGCTCTTAATGATGTGCTAGCTAATAGGTGTAGTTGTGTTATAATATTTAAAAAATATACATTACTTAGCTAGCAATTGCAAGCACACGAGTCAATATTGCTTAAAACGAAACAAGGGACAGGCACAACATATAAACATGAGTACTGTCTGCAGAAACCTTTTATCTGAAGACGGAACTTATTATTATTTTATTTAAGATCCGGTACTTTTTATTTTTACTAAGTAAACGTTTTTATATATAAGAATAATATACATATATTTTATTTTTCGTTAATCAAGAGAGACAATTAAGTTTGATTATAAAAAACCAACTACAACATTTACTAAGCCCAGCAAGTGATTAGGCTTAAAAGTGAGTACTTATGTTGCAATAATATATATTTAATTATTTTTATATACAATTCAATTCACAATTCACTGAAGAATTTATGGAAAACTTTAATCTAATTATTATTAATTAATCCTTATTTTTTTTATTTAGGACATATTTTTCTGGATTACCCACTTTCAAATATTTATTATTTTACAAATTTTATAGCATTTATTATATATATTATTCCAAATAATATTTACTTAGATGTATGTATCAATGCAATTTGTAATCGTAACCATATCCCTCTCCTCGATTGCGCAGTTGAATAAAACGCACTACTGGTTCATATTACGAGTATAATCGAGGTTCTTACAAAACTGTCTGCTACAAACACTGTAATTTGTCACAATAGACGTTTTCTGTACGAAAATATATTTAAATGTAAATAAAATTAAATACCACAATCCGTGTAGAACTTGGCCTGCGCACTGGCCATCAGAAACGACACTGTTATGAAAAACAACATTTTGATTAAAAAAATAATTTGGAAATTCGCGCGCTAACGATTCAACGACTCGCGCGTCAGTGACAGACTGACCGATAGAATGGACTATGTGTGCCGTCCTTTATTGCTTTATAATATGTGCGGACGCAAGCCAAAGATTATTCAGCATTTCGTAGATTGGATAATGCACTATTCGATGGAACTAACCACAATTATAATTGATTTGTTTATTTCCATAGTTAGTATTAATAAACATCTCATTAAACTGTTATGTACGTTAACCTTTCATGTCCCTACCTATACATAAAATTATCAAGTAATCTAATGGGCCTTTCTGCCTCAGAATTTGCAGTAAGATACTCTAATTATTAATGTTTTTCATACAAAGTTGTAAGTGGGACTTAATCAGTTCCTGATAGCGGCATTGGGATAACCCTCAAAAACTCCCTGGTAACTTCGTTGCCCTTCGCGGGAGTGACCCTGGGTTCTGACGAAGTAATTCACTAGACCACCACCAGAAGGAGAATTAAACCTGTGACCTCTTACAAGGGAAATTATGATATTTTCCTAAATGCAATTCTTAGTCAGGAAAGTGCGCCTTTGTTAGTGAGTTTTTGTGACTTCTACGACTCATTTAGTCTTTGTCCATCACCGGAAGAGCATCGTACCATACTTGCTGACCATACGCATGTTTCAGGAAAACTTATGAATCGCGAATACCTACTATTTACAAGCAGTACTAAATTATGTAAATGCAAACAAAGGAAATTAGATATTAAAAAATGACAGCGCACTCATTGATTACTAATCGCTGTGACTATGGGTTGAATCAATAAGTAGGTACACGAATTTTATAAGTTTTTGTTAAATATATTAATTGCGCAGTTATAAATTACAGTAGCTGCTCTATTGTGGAAATAACGTTCCTACCGATGTGTAATTACGATTATTACTAACAAGAAAGCTTCATATCTATCGTTTTAAAAACTTCAATTTTGTTATTATAATAATATAGAAACAGATATCTATTAGATTATATTTATAAATAATAGCAATTGTAAAATTGTGCTAACGAATAAAATGAAATCATATTTTACTCCAATCATTCGTAAGATAATTTTCAAACTTAATATTCTATGATTGGATAATGAAATTTTTATAGTCCAGGTACGCCAATAATAATGTATATAAATAAATAAAAAATATAAATGTATAAATAATATTCAAATTTCAAGCGGTATCTTGATCCCCTTCAGTTTGCACATAAAACATTATTTTGTGTCAAAAATTTATTATTTAACAGTAATATTCTGTTTTACGATATTTTAATCACGCTTTTGCTTTTGGAATTAATAAAAAGAAAACACTTTAATGTTAATAATCTTAAAAAATATTTCTAACCCGTGCATTTACGGTACCAAGTTTATTAAAACAAAATATTAATTCAGGGCAACCCGAATTGAACGTGAAATTAAAGAAAACTCCTTTAATTATTTTGTAAAAACTATTTACTATTAAAAAAAAGAATATAATCAGCTTTCTGCGTGTATGAAATAACCACATACACACAGAAACCTGATTATCTTCTTTTTGTTAAAATAGTAAATAGCACAATTACACTTCTTGCTTTAATCTCATCAGTTTTTGGCAGTAGAGATCGGAATCGATAATTTTCCCGGCGGTAGAAGCTCATAATGAAAAATGCACTTCCAATCCCATCATAGACACAGCATCACCTTATTGCGAGTTATGGTTTTGCCAGTCCGTTAAGCCTAACCTACCTTTGACCACGACCTTTTTCGCACATTCTTGTCATACGTGATCTACTTTTCATCACCAGTTATCAATCTCTTTTGAAACGGTTCGGTTTCATTACGTCTCAATAAAGAATCTCAAATGAGTACACGGTTCATTAGGTTTGTTTCAGTGACCTCGTGTGGCATCCAAATATCTTTTTTTAAATGGGTCATAACTGTTTTGTGGTCAATTCCCAGTTCTTCAGCTATATCGTTACTGCTAATATGCCGATCCTGCTTCACCTTTTCAAAAATAGCGTCCATTTTATCCGTAACAGGGTAACCAGAGCGAAGTGTATCTTTGACATAAAAATTCCCGGATTGAAAACGCTTGAACCAAATTTGTGTTACTCTTACTAACACTGCATTAGGTTCATAAACGTCACAAATTTTTTTCGCGTATTGCAATGCATTTTTTTTGTAATATAAGTATAAATTCAACACATTTTAAAATTTAAAATGTGTTGAATTCCTTAATTCGATTTGCTCATTTGATTCTTTTTTTGAAATGTCACCTATATAATGTCATGAAAACCAGCCAAAAATAGTTCAACCAGAGATATTTTATTATAAGTTTATACCATACTATATGCGAAAAGACTTTTTAACCCACCCTTTTTTTAAATATATCAAATCTTTCCTCTTTAAAAATTTTGATTCATCTCAAGAAATTATGATTTTATTATATATTAAGTTTTATAAAGTTTGTTACACTGTAGACTAATTTTATGGCAATAGAGAAGAAAGTGTAAAGAAATTCGGTGAAGTTTGTGGACAGTGTAATTGGATTTTATTTGTAGTAACATTTGTATCATATATGTATATTTTTATCTATAAAATATGGAACAAGGATAAAATTTTTGAATATTTGTTTTTAAAGAGTTGTTAATAAAGCTTTTGGGTACTTGCCATTATAATGGACTCTTTATAATATCTTCTAATAACATAATATTGCTATCATTAACGCCTATTATCTCGCCCAAAGTAAGTATCATTAAGAGCTAGTTTCATAGATAAAATGACGGAGAAGTATGAATAGTAAGATGTATGTGAACCATCAGAAATATACTAAATAATTCATTCATGACTGATGAACAAACATTATTTAGTAAAATTGTTATTTCTTGGATATTAATTTCTGCAGTAACAACAAATGAGACACACTCTATATTCTATTGTTGTAATTAATCTGGAGTGCTTTTTCATTCACCATCAAGTTCTGATGATGCGAATCTGTGTTAAGAAAATGTGATTGCAGTCAACATTTCCCCAAACTCATAACTTCAGCTCCGAGTACAGGAAGGAGCCATTTATGAGCCATCCGGTGACGAAGCGACTATTGTAGACATTGTAACTGCTCTTGAGAAACTCACCTACTGAGAGTATATGACATGACACTTGTAAACGAATTGTGTACTGATTAAAATGATAGGTGAATCTGAATAGTTGGAATCCAACCTATCCAAACATTCCTTGGTCTTGCTTTATTTTTCGTCGTACCACGCCTAAAGTTAATATTTTAGATGTTACCTTATTGAGTTGTTATAAGAGTCATCGTCTGTCTGACGTGTTCAACAGAGTGACGTTTTATGCTCATTTAACCTCCTTAAACATTTATCTTTGTCATTTGACATAGGTATAAGCAAGAAAAACGCACAAAATGACAATTACATGTGGTAGTGGAACTAAAACATATTTATGTTTAAGTTCTATTGTCAGATTTTAAAACACGGAAAACTTTTCTGTTACCTTGTGAATCACAAACAAGTTCGTTATTAACTTTGAAAAAAAAATTGAAATTATTACAGTAAAAAAATAAACAGATTTCAATAAACATTAAAGGCTATTATTTTTTAAGAGTGTTTATAAGAGGAACTAAATATTTAAGTAACAGATATAACATAGGGTAATACATAATTCTTAAGCACGTACTCATAGTTACTCCAATTTCTTGATAGGGACTTACATTGCATCTATATTCTAACAAAACATCCACCTTTATGACCACGCAAGCTTATTACGGGACTAAAGATATTTTGAGATAGAGGTGGCAATGAAACACTGAGAGTGCGGGATAAAAGGATTCTAACTACCAACCTCGCATTAGGTACAAAATATCAAATGACTAAGCTTTTAGTAAGCATTTTTGTACTCGTGTAACCTTTGAATAACTCTAGTTTTGAAATGATAAAATGTAAATGGTATCTATTGCCGAGTCAGCAACGCGCGATTGTACAAGAAATACACAAAATATTCCAATGAGCAAAATATATGCTTTAATAGTTTGAAAACACCTCAAATAACAATTTGTTCTATAGTAAATTCCTAACTCAGAAAATTTAGACATCAGATGTACTAAGTGTTGCACACATTACCTAATGCTAATATTACTTTAAGATATTGATAAAAAAAATAACCCGGTAAGTGTTATGATTGTAAAAGTAAAATAATTAAGATTCGTTTATATGTACATATGTTTACTTCGGATGTTTTAATTTAAAATAACTAAAAAGGCGTGGGTTACAAATAAAAGTGTTTTATAAAATTTTATTTCATTGGTTTCTGACATATCTTTGTTCAACATGCGCTTACATGAATTAGCATCATTCATCTTTATACCTTTATTATTATAAAAGCCTTATTCGTATGTAGTTACATGGAAATAGAAAATTATTCTGTAAACAACTAAATAGGTATTTATAAAAAAGAGTACATTACTGCGTAACAAAAAGTAAGACTTGACGAATCGAGAAGATTGTCACATTGAAACTAATCGATTCTATTGTTTCGAATTTTATAATGTAGCCGGTTTTTTCATGAATCAAGGTCACTGTAGTGACAGAAGCTGTTTAGTACTTATTAAGGGCGTTAATATTATATTAGATATGAAGGCTCGCAAGATTAATAAAGATTTTATTGAACGACTTTTATTGTCATAAAAAACACATTATTATTATATTTAGTTTTAATAGTTATTGAAATGAAGATCTTAATTTTTCGTATTCACATCGTGTAAATCCCGTTTTGATTTTACGTGCCGGAATTAAAAGATACAATTAAAAATGTTTTCAGTCAGTAGTGAATAGGTGCTGCACTATGGTGTTAGAAAGTATGCACTATTAGTGTGTCTTTTATACCATAGGAAGCGCATGTAGCTGTGTATTTTTGATGATTCAATCTAATGAAGTCAAGACAAACATCAGGGCCATGGTCAAAATAATAAAAAAAGTGTTTTATGAAATTATTGCTAGTTAAAATATGGCCCAATAAAAGAACTATTGAGTGCGATAGGGACTATTGCAATTCAGATGAAAATACCTTCGAAACTAATACAAACAGTACGAAACAGAACACACGAAAGTTTACTATAAAATATATGATTATCTTATTGTCACTAAAGCGTGGGAGTAACTGGCTCTGTGATGATTTATGAAAATAATAATTATATTAATAAAAAGAATTAATACACGTAATAACATAACCAATTTGTAAATTTTATTACAACCATGTAAAAGCAGCTTAAGAGAATAATCTATTCGTCGAAGCGAAATAAAAAGCTTTTTGATTTTGAAAAATCTCATCAATTTGTTCACTATATGTTTGAACACAGGAGATAGATTTATTTTTTTAGTTTTTTTAAATAACTTTCTGGATTTATGAATAAAAGAATAACTTAGGGCGGCTTGACAATAAACTCATTGAATTTGCTTGTGCACTAGCTATCTTCACATATCTCACACTGCTTACAGCTTGCTATCGGGCGGTGTCAAGTCATTTGCTGTGCCTTTAAAAAAATAATTATATATATATTAAAATAATATTTAATATAACTGTTGGACAGAGTTGCTCCGCCGTGACGGCATTGTGTATTTGGACGAGGCAATATGCACTATTCAAATTGTAATATCTGGGGATATTTTATGCTCTCGAAGCAATTACTAATGTTTCATTAATCATGGTGTCCTTCAACATCAATCGAACAAAATCATCATGTGTAGTTTCTATACATTATCTACAATTTGTACGGCAATGTAGACAAACCCTTGCAACTTGACTTGACTTTCACTCCTAAGAGTGAAAGTCAAGTCAAGAAAAATTTGAAGTCGTTCGGAGTCACTCATAAAGTCGCAACATTAGATCGTTCTGATGATCGTTATATTAAAGGACAAAGGCTACGTAATCTGTGAACGATTTAGATAAGAGACACAAATTATTTGAGAGTATCGACGTTAATTAGTTTTTGTTTTGAGTAACTATTAAGTTTTCAGATTTTAACAGTTGTGGAGTTTTGTTATAGAGTAGTGTCAATTAGATCAATATATCCAATATTGATATATTTGCGTTTGAATTTATATAAAAATATGATAGAAAATTTTCCTGTTTGTGTATATATAAACTCTTGTTCGTAGGTAAATTTTTACTTTTTTTAGTAAATTAGTTGACATTTGTATTTTGTAAGCTATCATGTTCACTAGCCTAGTTACGTATAAATCCAGAGGAGTGTTCGTCGAGCATTCATCAATTTGTAATACCGTAAAGCGACAGCCGAAATACACCGAATTAAAGTCATTGAACATCATTCAAGACGATTGCCAACAATGAGGATGTGATGCTCTGTCTATCGACTACGGAACGGAAATTGACAGCAATTGACGAAGTTCTTTATAGCTTTTTGTAACTGTTATTGTAATGCAAATGTTCTGTTGCATAGGTTAATTATTTTATCATTTCTGTAAAAATAAAATGTAAATGTAATGTAATAGTAATTTTTCTGTATAAATTTATATTCCTTAGGGCCGTTTTTTCAAACCTCAGAATATTTTAAAGAAAATCTATGAAAAGTAAGCAGTTGTTCAGTTTAACATAAATCAAACGACAAAAAAATCGACTATGAATGAAAGAGTTGTACCTCCTCGATAAATGACCATTGATTTATAGCAGCAACATTTACTTTTAGAATTTTATGAAACAAATACTGCTAATTATTTGATGACATCAAAAGATATCGTTCATGAAGTGGTAGAGTGGTTTTTTTATCGTCATAGTTTGAAAATATCACAATATACATGTATACAAAATTTGAGGTATTTTTCGGTTTTCATTGTAACCATTGTTAGTATGCAAATAGAAATTTAAAGTAAATTACTTTTAAATGAAGTAAAAAATTTACCGCCAGAGAGTTATTATATCGTTACACAGCTCATTACCTTATATCCACATTATACAATGTTTCTCATAATGTTATATACTGCTATTAAATAGACATTACAAACAACAATTGGGTTATTGTAGAATCAAATGTGTTCATTTATCATCAGGGATGACTTTTCAAGAAAATATACCTAAATCTTTGATTATACATATTTAAGACCTTAAATTAAATTTGTTTTTTGATAGTTCATATATGACAGCCTATTTCTTCAATTATAAATACAAATGTATAGAACTTATGCAAATATGATGTTATCAGCATTACCTTTTATTTCGACTATTATATATTTTATTTTCTTCTTGGGGGAAGGAAAGTGAGAGGACGAGTGAGGGGCTTGCACTCACTAAAACCCGTGCCATACCCACTCCATGAAAATATGCATTTCCTTGGAAGGAATAAAAAAACAATAATAATTGATAGGGTGGGTGGAAAGAATGAATTCCTAAAAGATATTTAGTCCGAGAAGAATGACTTTCAGGCGTTGCTAAACTGTATATATGTATAATCGAATGAGCTGACCTATTGAAAATTAATCGAAAAGTTGGGATTTAATGTGATTTTCTTTTAAACTTACTAACTCTCTATATGATACAATATGCCATATTTGGCTGTGCGATATCTGTGATAGTAGGAGATATTATTATCTGATTAGATGGTGGAAATCAAGACTTCATCGAAGTAGTTGATTTAGGCCAATTATATAGTATTTTCTAAATTTTAGGCCCGGAGCACACTACATAGGGGTTTTTAAAGTCTTTTTCTTAATTATTTTACATACTTCGAATCTGAAAACGTTACAAAACTTAGTTCTATTTTTAAAATTCAAGCAATTACTATGACTCTCCCGTTAAGAATCAGGACCATTTTATACCCGATACTTGAATCAAATAAAAACTACTTTCTGCATATGAAAAATGAAAAAGGAAAAACTGTCAGTTTCATTCAACATTGACACAGAACCTAAAACAACTCTCTTTGTGCCTACCCCATGTATAAATTAACGTAATGTATTTTAAATCTAATGACCTAATAGTTGCTTACACATACCTAATTCAGTAATTATAACTCACAAATTAACTTTCAAAAGAAAATCGATAAGAACTGGTAAGTCACGTCTGAAAAGATATACACACCAAAGCTTCGAAACAATATGACAGGTCATATTATATGTATAAATATGTATTCAAAATATGTATTTTGTCTACATATTTTGTGAATCCTTTTAGAGAGAGACATTTTAGAGACGTGACTTAACAAGTTTATATTAAAGATTTCTAATCATTATCTACCTACCTAAACACAATTAAATGAAAATATCATTGTGATATTTAAAGCTAAAATTAAAATAATTAAAAAACGATCTTAACCGCACAAAAGGGTAATTTCATCAAATTATAACAAAATTAGAGAAATAATAAAATATTTTCCACAGACACTCAAACATGCTTTACACAGGGTATTAATTTATATAAAGGGAAATCTTTACTACTTGATCTTAAGTGGAATCTTGACTTTCAAAATATTGTTATTATGAAAAACAAATTTAAATACGTACTTACATTTAAGCGATTTGAATAATAGACCCTTATATCGAAGTTTAAATTTAATGTATCATAATTAAAATGTATTTAACATCCAAAGGCTTTTTCAATAAAAAATAATGATGCTTTTAGATAACAGATATCTAACCCCCATCATGCACAATGAAAATATAGTGAAATATCTGACCGTAATGACATGTAAAAAATATCCGCGCTCATTACACAAACATTTTGGGATTGAAGTCGTCAAATCTAGTTTAGTTAGTAGACAGGTAGATATCCAGGTATACTGATTTAAGCAGCGACAAAAGCGACCGAAAGAATAAACGTCTGCCAAAATATATATTATCCTGAAAGTGTTATTAAGTGATACAAACACAAAATAAATATGTACATATGTATGCAATCGAGGAATAATCTTTATAAGGGATAATTTTCCACTAAACTCTTCATGGGCATATGAGTTTCAATTTCCATTCCGAAGTGCATTTTTTTTCTAAAATAAATCATAAAAAACCTGAATATTTAATTTTCATTACCTTCATGGTTACCTTTTGTGATGTGTTGGTGTACCTTCATTTATAACTCTATTTTTTACTAACTACAGCATAATTCGTAGAGAAAGCATAGCAATTAGTCTGATTGCTTCAGAAAATTCTCCTGATTTCTCCATCTCATGCTTCTTGAATCAGATGGTTGGGCAGAAACATGATATTGAGTAGACACAATAATATATTCATAAATTAAATACCAAAAGCGTGTTATGATCGTCGATATTTGTCGCCTTTTTAACATTTAATCTTAAAATTAAATTATAAAATTTTAAGAAAAGAAAACAATTTTGCATATAAACTGTTTATAGTAGCTTATTATTGTAACAGATGTCAATAAAAATGTGATATAACTTTGTAATGGCGTTTGTATTATTTGCATTTGTTTGCAACTTAAGTTGAATTATAAATATAAACAAAATATCAATACATTATGGACAAGGGTTAGATAAAGTATGAAGTTTACCCATTACACGTACGAAATTTCTACAAAAATATATTTTCGCATTAAATTTCATTTCGCAACACCGCCTGTACAAAATAATTTCATCTGTAAGAAGAACTGTAGTTAAGGATAGTCGAAAATAATAACAATAGTCGGTAGTGTAATTGTACTTATAATATATGTTAGCAATAGTACTTATATAATAACTATCTAATACTATGTAAAAAGAAGATTCATTGATTTATTTTCATATATATAATAGTATTCTGATCGATTTACTTATTACGTAAATTATTGAAATTGGGTAGCTGTATTTGTGTAACTGTATTTTTTCGCGTTGAGCGCAATAAGATTTAAGATTTCATATCGGTATACACGATTTTTTCAAACCATATGACGACCACAGCAAGGAAGCATATATCGATTAAACAATTTTGTCGTTAAATAACGATGTTCACGATAAATTATGGTGTAATTTAAATAATTAAATAATTTTGTATTAATTTCAGTTACACCACTATTTATCATGAACATTGTTATAAGTGTTAAGATTATTATATCTCAACACTAATTAAACATGTTTTCCAAAATGTTTAGATACATAAACATATTTCGTTTCAGGACGTTTTCGAGAAATGCCTTGTTATCGAACTTCAATCACCCGGTTAACTTGTTTGCATGGATGTGGGTGGCGAATACTGTAACAAGCAAGGCACTTGCTCGATTTGTCGTGGGAGATTAAACATGAATATTATTACGTTAACGGCAATTAGATTTGTATAGCTCTTATTGACGTAAATTTTGCTTGGTATCTAGAAACTTGTTGCTATTTGAACATATTTTCTTTTTTTACTGATAGGCTGTGGTTTGTATTTTTATTTACAGCAATGTTTATCGTTAATTACTGCTGTGATGACTCCTTTCTATCATGCAGAAAGGTAATACTTGTGTTATATTCAGTTCTAGTTAATTTCCTGGTAATTGTATTTTCCGCAAAACGACAAAAGTGAAATTGGCTTCTAATTTTTAGCGGTTGTGGCGGCCGGTATAATTTTATTTTATATTAATATAAGCTCTAGGAGAGATAATTAAAATATTACCAGTATTTTTAAATTCTTATGGCTTCTCGTTTCTTTAAGTAAGATGAAAAAATTATTAGTTGAGAATTGATTCTTTTCTGTCAACGAATAGTTTAAAGGTTTTATAGCGTTACAGTTAGAAGTTTAGAAAATTATTTGTTTTAACTTTCTTACTCTATAAACATTTATGTTTATACTTAAATATTAATTTTGGATGAGTTTGTATGTTACATACTTACCGTACCATATGCCATAAATAATGTTTTCTATCGCAGAAATTTGTTTTTGGTCTCCAAGCTGCATTTTAATCTATTGGTATAATTTACTTTTGTTTCACAGTTGTATAATTTGTCTTACGAAATGGCAATGTCAACAAATAAATCGCTTGAAATATCTGCAGATAGAAATAGAACAGCGCGGGATTATGCAATTACGTTTGGAATTTATGGAGATAACCGATTTATAAGGTGTTATTTGAGGTAACTAAAAAGGAAGTTCGATTGATTTTCAAGATGCACTGATAACTGTAGTTATCGGATCAGTCTGTGCGTAGTGACGTACAACATAAAATTGCGACAAAAATTTTACCTTAAACAAAACAAACCTACCTTAAGTAAAACAGGTTTTACTTCAACTATGTTTTAAAGGTAAAATTTTGTAAATATTGTTCTATAACAATCAGAAGAAATGATATCGAAACTTCGTGTAAGCCAATCGGATCAAAAAGTTGAATAAACTAATTTTTCAACTTTTTGATTCGATAATTCATACAAGAAATATAATGAATGCCCTTAGATTCTGTAAAGTAATTACTCACCACAATTGTCTCTTTCGTCAAATGGGTCTTTGATTGCCCTTTATTCGTCACTCAATTAGAATTTGTTAGAATATATGTATGTATAACATGAGTTGGTATTTTATTTAGGAGACAATTATTTGAGTGGGCACATATATGGATTCACTGACTTAAGTTAATTCACTAAAATTCTCTGATTCTTTATATTTTATCCACCATGTTAATTATTTTGGATCAATCTTCAAGTTGAGAAAACGATCTAGCGTTTCATGCTCTATATTTCTTAATATAGTACGCAGTGAGCTAAGTGAAACCACAGATACACTGAATCAATCAATAAGTTATAATCTATAAGATTTCAAGTACCCATAGATAAAACAGTAATTCATTGCCTATAGTTGCTAACGGGTTGGGCATTAATTAAGTGAAACACATCAGCATGGTAATATTATTAATTTCACAAATATTTGCGATAATTAATAAAAATCTTACAAGCTAAAGTACATTCGAATGGTGACAATATTACAGATTTAAATTTAAATTATAGAAATACAACAATAAATAGTAATATTATGTATGTACCTATGATTGAAGAGATACTTATTTTTATTATTTATTTTAATAAATATAGTTAGTTATATACACGATTAAATTGACAATTATAACTCTGGAAAGTTAAAAATTTAAAAACTGAAGATTCTTAATTTAATTTCGTACCTACTTATATAGTAATTATCAGTAGGAAATCACAAATTAATAAAAGCCATCAAATAATCAATTTTATTAGGATAGTGAAATAATGGAATGAATAATAATTTTATGTTGATTTTATATAATCATTTTTGAGCTAATAAGTAAAGATATCGTCAGCATAACAATATCTGGTGAAAACATAAACTTTACAGACATTTAGTAGTGAAATATTTCATATTAATGGGATGTCAAATAAAACAAATCAAATTCGATACTGATATTTCTATAATAAATTTATAGTCCATTTTCCCTCGTACATAATAGATATTATGCTAAAGAAATCTATGTGATAATATACTATATTATAATAATTTACTAATTTATAAATATTATTGAGGGGTATGAATAGTAAGTACCTAGAGGAATTATTGTGTTTTTAATATCAACTCTGGAAAATGTAATATTTAAATAACTTTGATTATAATTTAAAAGATATTTGGATAGAGGAGCCGTATAGCCGTATAGTAGAAACATGTATAACCTTACAAATAACAATCTCGTAGCGCCAAAATGCCATCTGGCACTGAGATATATTGGTTCTTCACATATTTCCTCATGTCCGGGTTGCCGCTGACCTGCGGATGTTTTAAGCTGTTTCGGATGTTCTGTGCAGAGATATGAGTGTCATAGTCGCTTGAATCCAGTTTTTTAAGAAAGCGTGTGGCCGCGGTCGCATCTGTTATTGTTCTGAGGGGCTGATACAGGTGTCTACCGGCCAAGGCCGGTCCACAGCAAGCCAGGGTCGTGGTGGTTGGCTCCAGGATATCCACCGTCTGCCTCCACGAACGATCTGCGGTTGTAAGATCTACGTACAACAATATTTTAGAGTGTATATATTTTGTCACTTTATGTAGATTTTTATTGGAACATTTATTTGATATTGTGAAAATATCAGAACAAATCATGAAAAGATTTGAAAAGAGACTTAAATAAGTATTGTTTTGTAATCGTCAATATTAATTGCCTCGCTGTTTAGAAGCACGTTGAAATTACCGCAACGATAACTCGGTATAACTGGGTCAAAATATTTCAGACTCGCTACATAGGTATGGCACCGGGTCTGTAGTTCATTTTTATCACCTGATAAAAACTCGCAATAAAACCTACTATATTCTGAAATGTGTAATTTTATTATTCCAAAAAATTGGGTACCAATATCGTAAAAAATATAAACCTTTGATTGATGAAATGAATGAATTAATGAATGAATGATAAAATAATAATAAGATTAAATAAAGTAATGATGGAGTGTTTTATTTATTAAATCGAACCAGTGTGAGTATTATGCCCACCTGATGTTGCCGGTAGGTCTAAGTGGACGAAGTGCATGAAGTCTCCGAGCACCAGTGCCGCCGCCACCACCACCTGTAATGACTATATAAAGTCACGCTGGTATTCCATAAAACTAAATTTATATTGAAAGTTTTAATAAAAACGAATACGCATCAAATTTGACAAAACTTGCAGGTTCTAAATCTGTTACGGAAAATACTAAAATTCTAATTCAATTTTTGATTTATACGGCTTACGACTTACGGAAGGACTAGCAACAATTTAAGTAATAAACTGAATAAAGAATCTGCATCGAAGTTTAATTCTTTGAAATAAGGTAAACAACAAAGCCCTAAATTATTTTTAGTATTCCAGCAAGTTTTAGTTCGATGTTTTAAATGAAATTAGGTATTAATTATTAGTTCTTAAATAGGTATGGGTTCAAAATGATGCTACGCTGTATCAAGTACAAAACAGTTTTTGAGAAACATACTAAATATTTTATAAAACTCTTAGTGTATCTTTAACTCGCATCGTCGTGGTATTTCATATAGGTTAAAATTAGGGTTTATAATTAGAAATAAAATTTGATGTTTATAACTTAATTAAGCCCCACGGTTAAATTTTAATTTAGGATCGGATAATAGGGCGCTTAATCTAAAACCATATATATCTAAAACCTAACGCGAAGTACTGACAGATTCTACAAATCTCAGACTGGTAAAATACATATCAATTTATATTCTTATCAAAATAAATAAATATAAACAAAAAAATATTTTACGCTACTGTCAGTAGGTACCTAATCCTAGCTCCTATAATATTACTATAGTAATATTAAATCCAGCAAATTCATATAATTTTTTATCAGGATGGTGGATGTAGAAACACTGTCTCAGTGCTCAGGTTTAAATCCAATGTTATAATATTATTAAGACGAATTAATGCCAGTGGTTTTCTGTGGTTTTCAGTATGTGACATCCATCAGAGATAATAAATAAATAGAGTTCATTGGCATATTGCGTGTTTATTTTCACTATCAGAACTAATAAGCGACGTGTACTTTACGCTGTATAAAATAAGGTGTCGATTTGCGCGCCATAATAACTTATTAACACTTATTTTACTTATTACTTATTTACTTATTTTTGCACTTTATATTTCAGTATTGTTATGGTATTCTTACGTTCTTTCTTATCAATGATTTTGGATTATCTACTTGAACGGTTTTTTCATCGGACAGGAAAAATTCTTGTGAAAAAAGTGTATTTTATTTCCTTGTAGATCGATTGAGATTCTGTGAAGGAAATTTGACAATTATTTTCAAAGCAAGTCTGTCCAAAAAAAGGAAACGAGCATGAATCTTTGGAATTTGAGATTTGAATATTGACCTTAACCCGCCGAGCGTTATCGGTCCTCCCAGATGGCGACTGATAAAACTAATATAGAGTTTGTAGGGGGTTGTGGATTGACAAATTAATGAGACACTTTTGTTTAGGGAGGCTGCAATATGGCCGCGTGCATTGGTAGCTCCCACTAAGGCAATGCACTGGCCGCCACGTCTGGGATAGCCCAAGTAACTCTGGGCATTCCTCATGGGCGCGGAGCCCGGTCATAAGGCTGGGCTTCTGGTGACCTGGTGGATCAAAGGTTCAGAACCCAGATCATCCCTGTGAAGGGCAATGGAGTTACAGGGGAGTTTAGTGAGTATTCACAGTGCCGCTTTGATGAGCCACCGGTGTAGGGCACACATCCGCTGCTTAGCCAGTAAACGGATTAATCCTCGTAAAAAAAGGCGGCTGCCATATATTTACTTTCCCTATAATATTTTTGCAATGTCTGTTTAAATTACGAGTGGGTAGTTGTCGGCACAATCATAAGCAATTCGTATGTTCTCGTCTGGTTGAGTAGGAAGACCTTAATCGTTTGTAATGTGTAATTGACACTCACGTAGCGTAGAGTTCAATGATAGCATTAAAGGTCGCTTACATTGAGACCGTAGTTTTTATTTTATCTGGACAGGACAAGCGACAGTAAATCTTAAAACTAAAGCACGATTGTAGATTCTTTAAAAATGGAAAATAAGTATATTTAGGGTAAATTATTTACTTCCATAACTTTTAATATAAACGGCCTTTTTTACGATAATAAAAAATTAAGATCAGGATAAGATTTATATTAATTTATTTTATTTATTAATATTAATTCACTTCCTTTCATCTTGTCCATTCTCAAAAGTAATTTAATAATTATTGAGGTAAAAACTAAACGAAATGTTAGTTTAGTTAACGTTGAAACAAAGAAACAAAGATATATCATTTTTACTAAAACCATACTGTAAATTTTTGCGAAATAATTATGTTTATTTTTTATGTTTGTCAAATGATGATACCCCCGCGTTTGGATCGGGTTAAAACGATTTACCTTCCTCAGGTGCGTGCTGAAGCATAAATAGGATTAGGTTTAATTTCTTCGAATATCTTTCTTAAATAAATCTCAGCTAGTTGATTCTATGTCAGTATTCAAAGAGGAATAAATATGACAAAAACATAGCTTCATGAGATGTTAAGGAAAAACAGATTTGCATTAAGTCAGATCAGGAATACGGTAGGGGAAATGTATCTGCAGTTTATGGTTAGCTTTGTTTCCTATTTTAGTTTCGACCTTAGATTATTATTATTGATTATAATTCATCATCGTAAGTTGGATAAGGACCCAACTAAATACATATTCTTTCGGCAAACGTAATTTCTTAGTATCCAGCAATTGCAAGCAAGAATACATTGAAAATGAAAATATTATTTTTATTAACCTACTCTATAGTAGGATAGATGTGAACTACAAGTTGTTTATTAAGTTCATTAGTAAACTCAATCTTACGTTAAAATTTTAAAGTAGCACAAAGACCACAACGTGATTTTGAGCTATATTAATAGAATATCTGTGAATTGTGTCGTAGATTATTTATTTTATGCCAAACGGGAATTCTTCTCCTGGTAGAAATTTCATTAAAATGTTTGAAATTCAACTTTACCTGTCGGCTTAGTGAGAAAATAATGTAAAAATATTTTTTCTTTCTTTCTTACGAAGTTGAATTTATCTGAGTCAATTGTTGGTATCTCTTATATTTAGCTGTTTTAACAGACTTATTTACCTTAGCTGTTCTTGTGCAATAGAAACTTTAATTAGTTTTGTTTATTGCTCCTGACTAAATCTCACGGGATAAAAGTTTTCCTACGTATTGTAAACTGGATGGAGCTATGAAAATAGATTAATTAAATGTTTTTTTATCAAATTGTAAATGGTATTAAAGTTATAAGTAATTTCACTAAGCACTAATATATAATAAAAACTAATAAAAAGCTCATAAAACACATACACTATGTCTATTGGATGTTGTTTCTGAATTCCTAATCGATTATTTCACTATTATTTAAACTTTATTCCGCCGGAATAGTAAGTAGTAATAATTAATATAATAGAATGACATTATTGCTATTATGTTACAACTAAATTAAGCCATAAAAATGTAGATTAATTGAATGATAACTAAATTTAATTTCAGTTTAACTTAACACACCAGAATACCTAGAATTTTTATTCGCTGTTTACTATTAAACGGACTTTTTTTTATTTTATATTAGGGTTATATACTTTTCTTTCCAGTAATGGTGGATGACTAAAGTTGGTTTTCATGGCTTGTACTTTTCATGGTTCGTAAGTAGATATATCTGAACTAGATAAGAACTGTTATTTGCATTAGCAAGAGTTTATATTTTTTTTAGCTAATAATTGCTTCTTCCGAAAGAAAATAATAATATTGAGTCCATTTTCATAAATAAATAAATTTCTAAAGAAACACCGTCTACATACATTTTATGTCCTTGATTGATGTATTATGTTCGTTATGTCAGGGTCACCTTACAATAATGAACGCATGAAAAAACAGATATCCAATCAGTTCAGTTGTCCGGAAGTCATGAGCCTACATCATATTTTCGACTTATTTTTATTTAAAATTTGTATAGATTAGGTCATATACCAATATCACCATAAAGTACTACCTATTGTCAGAAACGTAGAAAATAATAAAATAATTAAAAAATAATTGATATTCTGTGTCCTAAAAATGGGCGTACAAAGCAAATATTTAATTATTTGTTAATGTTACATTGAGTAAGAATTTTCTGAATTGTTATAAAAGAAAATGGCAAATTAATAAATAATTAAATTCATCCTTTTTATTTGTACTCACAAATAAATTACCTTTATAATATCATCACAATATTATAAAGGTAAGAAATTAGATAAAATTTATTTAATAACAAGTCTTTTAGAAGTGATAATAGAAAATATTTGCCAGATACATTGCTTCTGATTTTATTTGGTAGAAATAATGAACAGAAAACTCATCGTGGTAATCCCTGAAAATGTGCCTACATCGTTCAATAAATATGTAAGTGACGCGCGTCGGTGTGTAATCGTATTAAGTAAGCATTCAAGTAGAGCAAATATTACTATGCTTAAATCTGCTTACTACGTCGGTTATGGTACTGAGTTCCTATGTATTTGTACAACGCTGCTTGTTGACATAATCGTAATTAACCTCCACAAACTACATAATACATATAGTTACTACATATTCAATAAAGTCCAATAAGCCCGCATGGTAATATACCTAAGCATGTATAGATGTGACCAAGTCTTGTACAAGTACACAGTCTGTTGTTTATTTAATGACTCAATGTTTATTTACGAAATACTTGCAAAGAATTCAAATGAAAGATTCGCGTTGCACCACTTCCAATGCTTACGGACAATGTATAAATGACAGTTGACATTGCCAGTTTTGCTCACTTGTTGTTCCTTGTGAATGTGAAAGAGCCCATGCTGTTGCGAATATCTCCCGAGTTAATAAAAGACTCACCGGCAGAAGGTGCGTGGACTACACTCGGCGTGTCCTGGAAGAATGTCGAGCGCTGCTGTGGCGAAAGCGATGCGAGCACTTCCAAGTTATCCCGGAGCGAGTCGAAGAAGGAGCCCACGTCGTTAAGCACACCTGCCAACAAAACGCTTAAGTAGTTGCTTTTATAACTTTAACTCTACTAACTCTGGGTAACGTCAGAAAAGCACTAATCAGTGGCCTCTTAATTGCGTTAAAAAATTCCTTTTTTATAAAAAGTTGAGCAAATGACTTGATACCACCTTATGATAAGCAGTAGAGGAGTCCATATGTGAAGATAGATAGTGCAGCATGCAACAAACTGCCCTAGCCACCTTCACCTTGCCGGCCCAAAAAGTGCTTTATGACACCTCTTTTAACGGAATGCATGTTGTATGTAGGAGGGAATACTTGTAATGGTATTAAATAAAATGTTACAGCTTGGCCAGTCATCCAAACTGGCAGACTTGTTACGAAAAAAGAGAATCTATGTAAAAACCTTAAAGCGTTGAATACGTGAACTAGTTACACAATGTTTGGTACGGTTCATAACTCATCATGATACAAAGATATGAACATTTGCCGTAGGTTTTAAGATCTTTTTTTACACCGAGTGTTTGGAACAAGTTTACTTAAAATAACGTCAAAGTAATAACTATGTAACCATTTGCAGTTGTAAGTGGATATTGATCATGTAATTATTGAAGCTCGTCCTTCTTATTTATTACACGTGTAAATTTCAGTAACAATTTTGCGAAATGTTAATAATCGTAAATGTAATTAAGAATACTTCGTAATCTCGTTCTAAAACGTTGGCAGAATTCTGCTAAGTATAGACTAGTATCCCACAGATACAAATCTTGTAGGGTGTTTTGTATGTTTATGTTTGTGGAAAGAAGAATAAATAAATTATTACTTTATATACCATTCAAATAAACACGTATAATAAAAAGTTTGATAGATGCTTGATTAGGTTTAATGATTGGCCAAAGTACTCTTTGCTTTATAGCGAAAAAGTTATTTAATGCTTCATTATACACGAACAGAAAATGGATGAGTACCATACAATGTCACGTTATTTAAGTTGGACGATTAAGCATTATATATAGCAAACTTAACGCTTCACTACCTTGTGAAAAATACATATGAATATATTTATAACCTCATCCTAACCGTTGATGTTACTGATTTATATAAAATTGAAAAAATATGAATGATTATGTTATCAGAATTCCAGTTACGAACCAGTCAACTAAATAGATTTTTTTTCTCTTTGATTCCTTTATTTGACACTGTACTAATCTATGATTTAGTATTAATTTCTTTGAAGTAATAGTTTGAGATATTTTGATATTAGCACATGTTAGAACTCGAGAAGGAGCACAGCCTCAATAGGAAACCCGCATAACGGTTACTGATATCTTGAGCACGAGCAAAGACAAGGGTCTTTTTAAATTTTACACACAAAGTTTATACAGTTACGTGTGATGCTCAATAAATGTGATTATGACGATTTGAGCTATATCACGAAACTAATTAATTCAGAACAGTATACGAGCGTACGATGCCTCATATAGAAACTTGAGCTCCGTTTACTGTCTACTGCTTCTGCAACCCGAGCATCCGATTTATTTAACTCTAGTAGCGCAGTGTCAACCGAGTCTGAAGTGTTTCAACTTTCATGCACGCAATTGAACTAGCCACCAGGAGCGCTCAACGCGGTCACTTTTGTACCCTTAGTGTAAGTTTCAAGTGTATCGAGGTGCGGGAAGATCAGAAATGCATTTATAAGAAGTAGTTTCCAATGCTTCACAACAGAGGCGCTTCTGTCGTTTTCAATCGTTTTGACAGACACTCTTTTAATATATTATATCTAAATAGGTTTTATGTCGCTTACAGCTAGTAAGCTGTAAGCGACATAAAACCTATTTAGATGTAATAAATTATAGTGTTATATAAAGATGTCAGATTTGATGTATTTGATTAATTATAGTTATTCTTTTATTTTCCAATATAATATTCATAAGATTTTTAATATATTTTTTCCTTAAAATTTATATTTTTATTCATTTAATTACCCAGCAAAGACTGCTGGTGTTTACACTAGCAGTGACCGCGACTACGTTAGCGTGAATGTCGGAAAATAACAACATGTCGTACGGAGGTGGGTAGTTTATGATTTTATTTGTATAAGAATTTAAATAATGTTTATTATAAACTTGATTACCAAATAAGGTTATTGTGGGTCAACTTTAAAATATATATGATGCAGCGGCCCTTTTAGAGGCATTAAGTTTTAAAACAAATCAATACCGGCATACACGATTTTTGCATGCCACGAAAGCTCTGAAAAAGAATATTTTTTATGTTTTTCGTTAATACTGAGCAACTGTCTTCGTAGTATGACCCTATATAGCCTAACCTCCCTCAATAAATGGACTATCCAACACAAAAAGAATTTTTCAATTTGAATCAGTAGTTACTGAGATCATTGCCAACAAACTCTTCAGCTTTATAATATTATTATAGATGCACTGAAACGTGAGACGCACATTCTGTACATCATATAGGGCAAATTGGCCCAATTCGATTTTTCCTAAAGGCTGATTTTTAATATACCTAGGCTAAACAGGACCCTATGTGTTACATTTAGATGAATCTTTTATTTTGTCAATTTTGTCAACTTAGCTACCTCAAAATAGAATAAGAAACTCATAGAATGTAATAGAAAAAATAAATCTTTTATTTAATTCTTGAACCATATTCAAAAACATTTAACCTTAGCAAACATAAAAAGAATATCTTTTAACTACAGTTAATGACCTCAAAAAGAAATTTGTCTTCAGCTCAAATAATGAATCCATAAAAAGACATTAACAATAAAGGTAAATGTATAAGAAAACAGAATATGTTTTCATTGACCGAGCGAACTTGATGTCTAAGAATATTGCTTTCCTTTCTTTCGAATTTTGAATTCTTGTACACTATCTGTTATAATATTTGATTGAGGAAAAAAGTCCCCATGTCATCATAATCTCACATCAGTTAAGCATTTCAGATCATCGCTACACATCACTAACATCTGTGAAGTACAAATGTATTGAATGGGATTATTGCGGAGGGCCGCGTTCCGGGCCAACGCTGACGCCACGTCGCCAATTATGTGTTATAGAACGATACATATAAATAGTACAATGAAAAATTAAAAGAAATTTAATAAAGGAATGTTGTCAAATATTATACAGGTGTACCTATAGATATTCGAGATATAAATAACCCCTTTATACTAGATACCCGGTAATAATAACAGCGATACGACACTGCTGAAAAGTCTAATATACTATATAATATTTTTAAGGTTATGTTTTATATATAGTTTGGTGATACACAGTTAATAAACGTTATAAATAAAAAATAACACTCACACTTAAGCATGAAGCAAATGTGCAAAGTCACAATTTACCTATTATTTTTTATTTATATTACTATCGACGTGAAATGACTCGTTTATTACTTTAATCAATTTATAAACAATAAAACAACTAGTGTTATAGTAATATATTACTAGGTAAGAAAAACTTACAATTAGATATTGTAATCATAATAAGCAATCGCATATCATTGGTTTAACTAAAAAAATTGTTAAAATTTTTATTTAAAAAGTATTTTTTTATTCTAATCTAAAAGCTAGGGAAGGAACAGCCTCTATAACGCCATTGATGTGATGTCGTTGATACTAACAATGAAGATGACATAACCAAACTAAATGACACGACCGCTGGTGGCGGCAAGCGAACAGTAAAACTAGGCCTATGTTTCCGCTCGTCAAATTTTAATGCAGACATTTTACAATTCTTCAGTATTATATTCAAATGGAAAAGGCCAAGCATTAACGAGATTCCACTTCGATAGATAATTAGTTATGTAACTATACACATTATCTTTTCTACCCTTCCTTTCCTTACTACAGCACGACAGGAATACGTTTAGTGTGCAACACGGATAGTAAGTATGCGTGTTGCGTGATTGCTTACCAACGCCGATATACGGCGTGACAGCCTTACCGAGCGCCGGCGTTGGCTGGCGTCTTCGCCGGCCGGAGTTCAATGCCGTTGCTACCGCTGACCGCTTCTCAGAGGCGACCCTAGACAAAAATATCTTTTAGTACCTACATTACTGCGGGATATGTTTATTTTAACTTATCAAGAACTTAAATGTATTTGTTACTAGAGGAATGGTTCTATTAAAAATATATTTTAAATATATATGAAATGAAACAAATATATAAATGAAATGATATACACATGAGTTCTGATACATTGAAGAGAAAATGATTTTTTAGTTTGGCTATACCTAATGAAAATTTTACTAACCTGATAAAAAATACATAAATGGCGAGTGAAAGTCGTAACTATTACCAAATTGACAGTATTTTTAAAATTTATGTTTAAAAATAATAGATACTACCAAACTAAAGCGATTCTATTAGTTTTCAGAAAAAAAACCATTTTACCGTGTGTTTTGTGTACTGTTTCCACACTACATGAACAATACATATTTATGTAATTTCAGCAAACGGTTCAATATCCTTTACCTTAAGTCATTATCTTCGTAATTGTTAATATTTTCTTCGTCATTTGGAGTCATGTGGGGCAGTATAGGATCCAGACGGTCAGTGGGGAGCTCTACGTCAATCCTGGGGGCGCGGTCCCAGCGGTTATTATAGCCGAGGCTCATCCATGGTTTCTCTGCTAGAAGTCTGAGTAAGTCCAGACCTTTGTACTCCCTTCTTTGGGCTTCGGCGGCTGTGGCACCTGTTGGGTAAATAAATAACTATTTCAATTTATCACCAATAAAAAAAAATTCAAAACTTAACCCGAAAGTAAAACTCTAAATAATGAAAAGTGCATAAAATTAAATCATATTTAAATCGTATGTAGAAAAGAAGAAATATTCTATTTATGTGCAATTTTCAGTTATGGAGTGCTTTACGAGGGATAATTTTAGCTCTTACTGTGGTTAATAAAAATTGAATAATTTTTAATATTATTTCAATGTTATAATGATAATCTGTGGATGAATCATAGATGCATATTAATCTAAGATACGAACATGACATTCAATCGCAGATAAAATACAATTTGGATATCTCTAGGTGTTCTCGTCCCTGATACAAAAAATATTCTTGCGCCGGATTCACTTCTTTTTAATAAACACTCGCAACGAAATCCTAGCAAGCAAACATTGATTTTACATTAAATATGAATGATATTTGTACGAATAATATATCATTTTTATTCTTTGAATTTAAGCTTTCATTAAAAATGAATATCATTAAAATAACTGCATTCAAACGGATTCATTAAAGTGTTAACAGAGCGTATGAGCTAAATTGTTAATACGCTACCACCATTACCTTATTTAATTTATGATGTTCATAATTATCTTGTATTACTTTTGTAAAAACAGTGTAATACATGCATACGTCGGGGTTAAATAGATTTTTTTGCTCGGAAGTGTAGCTACATATGTGAAAATGTAGTTGTAACGTCATCAGCTCTGCAGAAAATCTCCCTTTTCGCTGATGATGTGACGACGTCCCACAGAGAAGTATATAAAAATATATTATTTTGAAACTATCAGGTTTTTGCTATATAATAAGCAATGTGCAAGTCACAAAACCACTATTGGTGGACCACACTGGTGGTTCAAAGAGATTTGTAATTTTTCAAACATTTTTCTTACATGATAATATCAAACGGTAAGTTCTTTAAAAGTTAAATTTCTTAAGTAGCGTTTTAGTATTGAAATGAGATGTGTATTTTTTTCTCCGAAGCACAATAATGAATGCAAAAACAAATTAAAACTTATATTAACATAAAATAATAACGCAATAATGGCTTACATTATTAAGAGTTAATAAAGCAAGTAAAAGTTTCAAAATTATTTTTGAACCAGGCTTTGGTATATAACTACTTTATAAAAAATTAATAGAATTTGCAATAAAATTGATGGAGGTCTATAACTAAATTTTTGAGTGATATAGTTAGCTGTAGATGTAGTTTTAATAACTCCACTAAATTATATTTTAATAAGGTCTAGTAGGTAAGAATCTCTGATAGAAACAGAGGTGATAAAATATCATACAAACCATATCATACAAAATTATAAGCTTTGTATAAGTAAACTACATAGTGTATTTTATTATGTACTGTATATTAAATGAATTGATGTTGATAACAAATATTTTTTTAATTTCCCATTTCGTTAAGTGTTAAATAATAAATCCGAATTAGTAATGGCTGGTAATAAACTTTTAGGGCAGATAAGGAATCCCTTATCCTTAATTTTTAGTTAAAATAAACAAATCTAATGTTTTATTAATGTACAATTCAACCTGAACTGACTGATAACTGAGTGTATGTTATTTCTGAGAATTGTATTAATTTATGTAAAGTATAGTGCAAGATACTCAGCAACTTACTTACATTTTGTTTAGGAAACATCTAAGTTATAAAATAATGATAAAACTTTGTTTCATTACCATTAAGAAAGGTGAAACTGTAAATGGGCGGGTAGTAATTCCTGTGTTTTAATTATAATTTTAATAATTAATGTTTACACACGGGAGGGCTGGAGCCCACGCGTCGCGCGTCGTGTAAGTGTACTTAGTAAGTTATTATGGGGCTTTAAGGCCTTATTACTTTTATGTAAGTAATTTTATGACTGCTAACTGCTCTAATGTTTGCCTAGGATAGTTTTCAGTAGTAGTGAATATGATGTATATTACCTGTAAAACACTAATATTAAAATTATTAACTGTAAAACACTAATATTAAAATTATTACCTGTAAAACACTAATATTAAAATTATTGTTTGTGTTACAAAAAAATATTTTTTCCTTTTTTTGATATTGTTATTTCCTTTGCCACTTGTGAAGTTGAATTAAAAACTAGACTCGAGAGCAGGGAAAATCTTAGCACAGGCAAATGGTTAAATCGTAATTTGTAATAATCCACACTGAGTTATTTATTCTTAGAAATTAATCGATTTGATTCTCGTAATATAAGTAAAAGATGAAAATTATAACCAAAATAAAAAAAATTGTAAGTATGAAATAAGTAATGACTACAAAATTGATATGTGGCTTGAATGATTTTTTACAAAATTTATTATCAGTTTGCAGCAGGTCTATTCAAATAGATGTTAATCTTGTCATAATTTAGTATAATTCAATAACTCCAGGTTTCAGTGCCAAAATTACATAAGTAAATTTTTGCTACATGTAGATTACCCTAATAGTTATTCTTCCTTCCACACACATTTTGCCAAAGGGTGGTAAAAGTACACATCACTTTGCCAATACATCGCTTGCCAAAGAGCTCGTAATGGTTTATTTCTCATTGTGCAGTATGTATGTGGCTGTCCCCCCAGATAAATGAATGGGTCTGCACTTTTTGTAGGTATGATCTATACGGTTTCCACAAAGCAATCGATCTAATTCTTTCGTGATTGCAAATGACAGTAACATTTTCCTGAGAACTTTAATTAAGTTGACACCGCTAATTAAATTTGAAAAGCTATTTGTTTCATCTGGAAGAAACTAAATTAACCAACAGAATACAAGGTACCAAGAGAGTCAATGAGCAAATTGGTTTGTTAATGTTAGATAACAATCATTTTATTAGCATGCATGTATAGTATGAAATATAGCGATATAAATGAATAAATTGTCCTAAGACTAAATTGCACATTAACAACAAACACATTAAAAATTGATTAACATTGTTTCAAATATCCATATAAATACATAAACTTAACTTAATCGATTCATAAATTAAAAATTCGAAATAAAAAATTATAAAATAAGAATTAAGATAGTTGTCAACTTTAGTAGCTGTTGAATATACTGTTGATAAGGTAAGAATTTATCTCACTGCAAGCTACATATTAATAAACTACGACAAAAAAGAATAGTTTCGGTGTAATTTTTCCATCAATAGTATATAAAAGATGCACAGCGTATTATGAACATTTTAAAAGTTCTTTTACTGAATAAACTCTATGATTTTAGAAATAACGTTTAGTTATAAAGTAAAATTTTGAACAGTGCTCTATGAAGAATGAACATGAATATGTTCATGTTGTAAACTAAAGGGTCTATAATTATTTCAATGTTGGTATTTAAATATTTTCTATCGATGCAGCATTAAGTAGGTGTTGTTCTGTTGCACAGCGTGGCAGTGCGTAGTTGCTAATTCTCGAGGTTGGTGGTATCGTTAAGGCGGTCAAATAGAGCGTTACGTAGGCTCCTGCGCGAGTTAATTAATGACTACCGACATTTATAAGCAGACTTGGCTGGAATATTATCTATCATTTAAAAAGGTGAAAGATTTTGGATTATTTATCTTTTTTATACTAATATCATTTTGATAAAATGTTGTCACAATTTACAAAAATAAAAGGTAATTAAAATTAATAAAGTTTAGTAACTGTTTTAACCACTTAAGTTATAAATATGCTTTTAGAACTTCTCCTCAGTTGGTAAATTTGGTGTGAAAAGCAAAATAGTTTTCCTAATTATCATAAAATTAATTAATTAATTTGAGGTCGGAAAACCCCTTCGCTCAAACAAGCTTAGTCGATTCACTCACGAAATTTTCTATAGATACGAACAATAGAATATTCTTGTATAAACGAAGAACAAATGGCCTGATAATAGGAGGTTAGCGAACTAAACTGAATGCTATACAGAAATTTTGTGATTTGAGTTATTGGGTTATTTTTACTATAATAAAACAAATTAAAAAACTTATTAAAATCGTTTAAATGAGCGATAAGCTTCGTCATTTGCCGACACCTTGTAAAATAAGGTTTCATTAGAAGAAAAACATTCGACAAAATTGCTTGCGATTCTCTTTTCGATTAATCCTAGGACTAAAAATAAATACGTTTTCCAAAAATAACAATTTCTCTTTAAGAAAGAAGCGTGCTCATTGTATCATTCATTTTGTTTTTTTGGATAGAAAGATATTCATTCGAAATCATAAAATATTGTTGTAATATTCTTAGCCTTTTACATAGTATTTTGATAATTTCGTTTGAATTAAATATTAATTTTGAGCAAAATAAATTTAACGTTGTAACTAAACAAGGCTTGTTCAATATAGTTTTAAGTAATACAGTTGCTAGATATCAGTTGGTAAAACAAGAAAGTAGACCATAAAGACAAATGGAATTGTCAATGTCTTCGAGACCGTAATACCCCTTCATCAAATTACTGACGAGTTGCCTAGCCTATGCTACGAATTGAGAACCCTTGTCAATATAAATGACTGGCGATATCCAATGACATTAAGAATTGATAACATGATGGGAATAAATTTCTTACGAACCCAATGATGGTGACTTATCTCGATAGATATCATTTGTATTCGGATTTCAGAAGAATCTGGCATAGTATCGTGTTGCCTACAAGTTGTGTGTTGTTAATGAGTTACATAATTATAAATTTTTCTACGAGGTGTAGAACATGTGTAATATAACATTACTCTGTTAATATATTGGGGAAAAAGTTTATTCACGTTTTATATGATTGACATTTAACTATATATGTGCCATTTTGATTTTAGACTCTGCCATCATGTAGGAAGAGACATGATGCCGTTTCTGTAGAAATTTTGTAATTTCTGATCAAAAAACGCAAAAAGTAGTTTTGGCAGTCCTCTCTTGATGTTAACATGACACTGCCTAAAGAAATATGAAGGTGCAAGGTTAGGCTTTATGGAGGATGCATTAACACCTCCACAGCCACATTCTCTTAATTTTTGCTGAGTGACTAAAGATGTATGTTGTCTAGCGTTATCGTGATGAAAGACCACGCCCATTCTATTAATCAATTCCGGCCGCTACCTCTTAACTTCTTGCTTTAATCTCATTAGTTGTTGGCAGTAGAGATCCGAATCGATGGTAATACCCTTACAATCCCACCATAGACAAACAATCGCCTAATTGGGAGTTAACCCAGGTTTTGCTACAGTCCGTTAAGCCTAACCTACCTTTGACCACGATCTTTTTCGCACGTTCTTGTCATACGTGATCCACTTTTAGTTACCACTTATTAATCAAAAACGCATAAACTATCTTTGTGCTACTTTTACTGACACTGCATTAGGTTTATAAAATATGACAAGTTATATCCTGGGTCTTATTTGAAGGCCACCTTTTTGAGGGAGCAGCACCCTTGTGTTTAGAATTTTAATTTTCGATATTTATTTGATATATTTTCTAATATTTATATACTATTTTATCGATTTTAAATTGACAACATAAAATAATATAATTATATAACAAGTAGTGACCACGTATTTACGTATCTATATAATATATCATTTCCAGCAAACAAAAATAACTAATGGAAAGTTGGCAAATACCTACGTAGTATAAAAATATTGTCTTTCTGCCGATTGTGCGATTAGATATTTTAAACTATGCAAATAAGTATAATGTGGTTTTCATCAATAGATAGAGTAATTCATTATCACTAGCCAATTATTAGTCATGTGTTTAGTCAGAAGCTTAGTCAGATTGTTATGTACAATACATTACAAAATTTTTCATTGCGCACTGATTATAACTGTTATAGATGTTTCTAACACTGAATACCTACTTGTTTTTCTAGATTTCTTTTATTTACAGAATTTTAGGTATTGTCTAAAGGACATCATTTCCGAACCCTGGTAGTACCACCAGGGTGTCAATAATGATGTTCGTTATAAATAGACGAATTAAGATTCATTAAGTGCTTTTGTTATGACACAAACTAAAACCACATGAGTAAAGAATTACTAAAAATTTAAATCAAAAAACTTTGTTAGTCAATAACTTTATTCTATTTTGTTGAAATAAGCTGTTTGTGCTGTTAAACTGTTTTAAATGAAGCATTAAAATACATTTGTGTTTATGATCGAAAATCGTCATTATTCCACAAGATTGCCTACCGTCGTGTACATTCTACTAGATAATATTAAGATTTCATCAACTAAGTAGCAAGATCAGAAAGTAAATTATGCTGCGTTACTTGCAAGGCAAAATAATATTTTAAATTAAGACGAAATCCCTATTACATCCCTTTATTCCAATTTTATAGTTGATAAAGTAATGATATAGAAATAATAAAGAAATTCTTCTTGGCAAAGCATAGCAGAAGTAAATAGGACAAAGCTTGTTGACATTATTGTGGTGGAAAAATAAATTTTGTAATTTTCTTGAAATATCACCTATTGTTGTCGATGTTGTGACAAATGTATATTTTCTTTTCTTTTATTTTATTTAAGCTTTTGGAATTTCCAAATCAGTTATCATTTATATACTTAAGTAATACAAAAGACATCGCAAAGAATCGAGTAGATATTTACAAGTTTTTTACATATTTACACGAGTAAATATTTACACTTTCAATTACGGGCAAAGTAGAAAAACAAAAGTTAAAAAGCCTTTTTATTTCCACATAAAAGAGGTCTAGACCCATTTACCAAAGCATAAGAGCCATCATCATGCACTAAGTCAATAGGTTCCAGAATAAGCGTCTTTGAGATAGTGAGTACCCGACGGATGATATCATTGACATCAGCAAGCCTTGAAAACGACCAGCATACACGTGAGAGGCCGTCGTGATCATCAAACATGTATTAATATTTTAATATTAATAGATTAATCCCTGTTCGTGTATTTTTTGGGGTTTGCCTACCCTATCAATAACGAGAATGGGTTAAATAGGCAAACAAACAATACCCACCCACTCTTCCATTGAAAAGTATTCTATATTTACTTGCATTATAAGTATATCAATTATAAATAAAGTTGTTCAAGACATTAGATATTTTCTAACATTAGAAGCAAAATATTGAAGCATAGATAGATATTAAAGGCTAAACCACTATTTGTAGTATCGTAAAAATATTGACAGTCGTTAACCCGCCTCAGAGTATATTTATGCTCTTGTATATCGAATGAGATCACTATCAAAAAGAGGCTTATTTACAATATATCTAGATATTTATAAAATCCTATCTCAAATCTCTATTAATAATATATAATGGTATAGAATATTTGCTTTACTTAATAATTTATTTCGAATGTAAATACAAATATAGACGATGTAATTTTATCGTCATTAAATAGCATACTAAGTTATAAATATTGTATGACCAATATTAGTTCTTATTATTGTAGTAGAGTTTAATAATAAAAACTTACCCATGCCACACCTTTTATGTACATTTTCACTGATATTATGAGTATAAATTGTTATAACTTTATAAATAGTTATGTTTTTAAATAGACACTTGTTTAATTTGGCAGCTTTTTGCATAGTTCTGTTAGTTTTAGGTGGTAGGTCTAGAATTTGTAAGCTATGGTGGAGATTGTTTGGTATAACACTTGTAGTAGACAGAACTAGTGGTTCGTAACGATGTAGATTCTTTTGAGCCTCCATGTTCTAATGAGGTCTTCTTTAAGATCGGTATAATTTTTTTTAAAATATTATGTGTATTAGGAACTGTAACGTCTATTATGTACGGAACTTATTTTTATCTAGTATGGTTATGTCTGGTTAATAGTGTACTACGACCGAGCCATACTAACAGATAGAACCATTGGCATGTATGCCAGAATTAGTCCCCTCTACCACGGGTTGGGGTGAGTATTGATAGTAAGGCCTGGGACTATCTGCTATGAGGTCGTTTGATAATTATATGTACTCGTATTATGGTTAAAAATTAAAAAATCTCTTTCCGCTAGAAACTTTTAAGTTAAGAGATTCTCAAACGCTTTTCCAAAATAAGACTGCTGTTTCTAATATTATACCTACATATACTTTTGCAAAAAAGCTTACTTAAGTTTGTTGCCGACCATATTTTATTAATGTATTAGAAATAACCGGGTTGCTTGGTAACTAACCTGTGGTCCTATCTTTTACCGTATATAGAATACTGGACACTGGACGTTAGTTGTGACGGAGTGTTGGAGTATGAAAGTATATTGCAATTGTAGAGTGTGTAGTAGCGTTATTAACTTTAACTTTTATATTATATTACTATAGTTTATAACTTCGTAAGACATCTGTTTGAGATTGTTTTAATACGTTATAGTAGGATTCTCTATGGTTATCGGGGATAAGCGTCTACACGCCAAGATTAGTATTTAGGACAAGATAACGCGTACCAGATGTTATATTTTAATGTAAATTAGGTGAAATGTTTGCTAAGATTTTGTGGGAGGCTTAATGTCATCAATGAAAAAACGAGACACAATACGGGCTTACTAACCCCCAGTGTTCCATCGGATTATGATAAAAATAAATTGATGTGACTATTAACTATTTAAAATTTTTAAAATCTAATGAAGTATTTACTCCTTTATAATTAAAATGAAATTCCATCATAACATAAATAAAACCATAAAGGTATTAAAAATAATTCTTGATTTTATGCTACAATATTTTTACAAGTGGAAAAAGATTAATTGTACTGAGAATAGTGGAATCAATGTATCTTAAAATTGGCTTTATTAATTGGGTATTATCATATTATATTATTATTATTATTTTAACATTTTCTTTTGCAAAATATTAAAAAAATTAAATCTTTTAAACTTAATTTTTTTTAAACCTACATACCTAACATACATCACGGTATAATTTCTAATTATATTTCTATTTCCATTACAGAGCTATTAAGTGTAGTGTTAACAGAGTAATTACTCTCTAAACGCGTCAATTTTGTGCCGCGAGGTCATAAGATTATTCACAGGTCAAACTACAGAAAATCGCGAAAATAAAAATGAAAACGTATTATTCAAGTCCTTTTAATTCCTCGTTTGATAAATCCATAACCCTTTAAATTGTAAGATATGCGTATAGTAGGGGCAGGGCGGGAAAACACGAACGCAGGGAAATTGCGAACTCAGCTGTTTTACTATGTAAGAAATTGATAACTTGAATTTACCATCGCCATTGTAGAAACCACGTCATCACTACTGCCAATTGACTAGCGGAGCGTTACAGTTATCATTGAAATTTTCCTAGAAATTAAACACAGCGTAAATCATCAAGTAACGATAGTTTTAGCACGACATATTTATATTAATAATTTGTTGTTAAAAATTCTTTTAAGAGTACTTTACTTGAGGCCGAGCCAAATATAAATTATAATTTGTCTTACTTTAGTAAGACGAATGAAGAAGAACGTTTACTTGAACGAATTGAGTGGGACATTTACGATTACATGGCATTGCCCTTATATAGACTGGGCAATCCAATCCGATCACAAAACAACACTAAATAAAGATATTTAATACAGCGGATTAGATAAAGAGAAAATAAATCGAAAATCTTATTGACGTTGTTAAGAGAGGCATTGAATAAGTTAAGTAATAAATTGAAAAAAAAATGTTTAATCGTAAATAATCTTCTTATTTTTAGTCTCGGTCAGTGGTGAATGATTACCCCACGAGGTGTTTGTGATTACCCGAACCAAAACGAACAAAACCCTGCCAACCCCTAGGGGTAAGGTATAGTTCAAATAAGTTTTTTTCTTGAATTAATATATTCTAATGCTGTCTCTTAGGACAGACCATGCTCCGGTGTGATTTAATAGAATACAACGAAGTCTACCAGATCACACCTCAGCACAATCACATGGGAACAAAGCAAAATTTCTTCTTGTATTAAAACTTATCGATGAATAAAATTTGTGCTTTACAGCTCATAGTAAATTAAACATAAACAATTGTTTATCGAACTCAGGTTTATTTCGTTAATACTAAAAGGATTAACTCACTTTACTAAGTTAATTAATATATACAAATCTAAGTAACAATTAAATGACATGTGAAGAGATGGTATTGCAACGTAGATATTAAATTATTATTATTACCAAAATAAAAACTTTTATATTTCATTGTTGAAAACGGAAATAAATTGTGGCTTTTAGGTTTTATTTAAACTAATTTATAGTATTATTAGTGTATAGACAGAATAATATGTAAATGTACGGAAATGTCAAAAATAAATTGAATTTATATTTCATTATATCACACTCACACATACCCATGTTAAAAGAGGGCAATAAACCCAATTTTCCTATTAGTTTTAATCAGTTCTAAAATTCAATTAACGGAAAGAGCTTTACGTTGCCTAATAAATTAGTGACTCAGCATTCGTACTATGTGAGCAAGTACACGGCTTATTTTAAAAAAAGACCTCCGTACAAACAAAACAAATTATGTGTACATAACGTGCTTCTCTTTCAATTGTTGGCAAAAGTACATAGTGTATGTTCATTTTTGAAATTTCAATATTAATTATGCTGTTTCTTTTTATTATAACAAACCTTTTTACTTACAAAACTTTATATAGACAAGATAAAGTCAAAGCCATAATATTTTATTCAACATTGTTGTAGTTTTTTATTATGCCATCTATAACCTGTTCAATAATCAACTGGCGGTATTGATCTGAAAAACACAGGCATTAAAATCATCTTCTGTGTCTTCTCTATTAAGAATAATTGTATAATAATTGTTAATATCACAGAAATATTCCTACGCACTTTTTTTATTCAGATTGATGTTTACACGCCAACAATAGTGGCTTTTAGATTATAAGCTGGTGTTTATAGCGTCATAAACACAATGTTTATGTTACCATAAGTTACGATAATATGATATAATAAATAACAAAGTTAGTTTTAATATTAAGAATATAAATAATAATGTATGTTCAATTAAATGCTATAACATAACAATGATAAGAAAATCATTGTTTTTGTCCTAACGGTTTTTGATTACTCGAATACTTCATACCTATTTGGCGAAACAATTACTCGTGGAAGAATTTCCGTCGAAAATATTATCGATCCATTATGAAAGTGTGACGTGTTGACGTGCCTATTGAATTTAAGGGATTCCCTCGATTTTCGTAGGGTCCCATCATCAGAACCTGATGACGATGATCAGAACCTGATGAAACCCTTGGGAAATAGCATTTTCCAAATAGGTTATGACGTCTTCGAGTTATCGAGAAATAAACAACAAAAAAACTACGACGAATTGAGAAACTCCTCCTTTTTTATTCCGCTAAAGAGACTAAAACTATTTCCTGGAAAAAATCTCAATAATACTATTCAAAGCTCAGCTTAGACCAGCTCAAACGCTACACTCTGCAAAAACTAAAGTTTTTTAATTGAATAATAACAGATAGGTATCTATTACGTCTAATTATAAAATATACTCTATTAACACTAGATATACCAGCGATTTGAATATATGTCAACAACAAAAATTATATTTGTTACTAATGTATATAAAACGTACTCTCTAATTATAGCTACAAAAGTCATAACATCATTTCTGAAAAAAAAATGTGTAATATAGTAGGAGTTTTGAATTAAAAATGCACGACCACTCTAAATGACTGGTCTGGTAAATCTAGTGTTAATACATCGAAATACTCTAACATCACAGTTGACGCGTTACTCTTACTCGCGTTAATCTTTGAAAAGTTACTTCTTTCTGTCTTCAAAACGTAACAACTTTTGATAGGCTTAACTGATTTTAATGAAACAAAGACTAAGAGTTACCGTAACATAAGGACTTTACATATATTGTCAAACTCTCAAACTCTATTGAGTGGTTTTAGTTTGATACTCTTTCAAACACACAGACCAACGCAAACAGACAGTCAAAAATTCTAAAAATGTCTGAAATACTTTATGACAACAGACATGATAAAAAACTTGAACAAAAAATCATTTAATTTTAATTCTTATATAAAAATCCTACATGTCCTAAATCCTATCATAAAATGCTGCACTTTGTAGAAAGTACTTTACTAATTAGTTTATTGCAATCGCATGTAAATAAATCAAAGCTTATTTAAACTACTAGAATAATTTGTTAAAATAACATTTTTTATTAAGAAGTTAAAGAGGTTTAAGTGGTGTGATTAATTATAAATTAACTAATTTATTATTACTGTTAATTAAACTAGGTTGTTTACCTTAACAGTACCCTATGGTACTATTCTACTATAAGACCAAGCATAGCAATAAGCAAGCAATTAGCAAACCTGTATACATACAACATCACGTTTAAATACATGTATACATCGGTCGCGTTGTCGCCTAACAACAGGTGGTTATACTAGCGTGACTGAAAATAAATAGTAAACTTATGTAATTGAATTTACACCTACGCCAGTGAGTGGATTTTAGTAACAATATTTTGTTTAAATAATTTATAATAAAGATTATTCTGTTGTGATTGTTTCTGACATAAATTGATTCTAACAATAACTTCGCTAAATTCTTCTGAATCTTGTAGTTAAAAAATAATGCTTATTTTTACAGCTTGATATGTTTTCCGATAATTTTCCTATCTAACTCAAAAGGGTAAATTTTCCAGTAGATTCGAGATATTTTATTTATTACCATTTTATCAAGTTCCACAATAGGAAAGGGACTTTTCCTCAATAAATAATAATAAATTTTCCTAAATAATTACACACTAAGAACAAATTAATGAACTTTCAACTCAAAATATGAATGACATCTTTAAAGAGATTATATTCCTGATAAGATACATACGAAAAATATTTAAAAAAATGAACCGCCAAATACCTTTTGTACAGGTACGAAATGAAGCGATTTTTGTCCCTATTGTGAAGGGTGACCTAAAATGGAGTCTCTGCAAAAATTGTGAACGAATTACGCTTTAGCTAACTCCAAATCAAACGCTACAAAATGCCCAAAAGTAAAACATCCCGACAAAAAAGTGATGGTAATTGTTTGGTATTTACTCCGGTCACTCAATAGTCCATGGTATTTACTGTGCAGAATTCACAAATACTTCTCGGAAAACGGTGTTAATATTACAGGAGCACTTGTAAACCATCCGTTATCTTCCGTATTTGCCGGACTCGGCTCGAATTGGCTACCATTTTATCCGCAATTTGGAAAATTTTCAGCATTCTATTTTAAATTGTGCCAGAAGGAGCCAAAATAATTTATTCAAAATGAGAGCGATTGGTTGAATCCAAAAGGAACCAATAAAAAGCTTATATAACATACGCGAGACTAAATTAAAATTAGTGTTCCAAATTCAAAAGTCACTGTTTTTAAATGCGCCAGAATGACCCTTTTTGGTCGTACTTCGATCCTTCGATTGAGGAACACTTCGCCTCTTTTCGAATAGATGGAATGAAAAATATTTTCTTCCTACGAAGCTTCCTAAAAAGCATAGCAGTGTTAATAAAAATAGGTTTATTAACAGCGTGTAATGTTAATCAATGTTATTAAGAAAAGTGATATACTGTTATGTTATAAGGTAAAAATATTATTTAGAAGGCTTGGACATTCAAATTGACCTTCATATGTTTTTTTCAATCCTTATATATTACTTTAACTATCAAAATAAATATTGTTATTCTGTGATTACCATTGTTTCTTCATGTTTACATTATCATCTTATGTTATGTAAACATTGTAGACTTCTAAAAATATTGACAATGGCTGAATAAAACCTAACAATTACGTAGGTATGCATATATAGAAGGCGTAGAAATTTCTTTTATTGGAAATTAATGTTATTTAATATGGCCTTCTCAAGTCTCCAATTATGTCTATATATAGGTAACATTATTTATTATAACAATTTTGTTTATGCAGCCTCAACCGATAACAAAGGCAGTACCTACATTTAACTAATTTCTTTGATTATATTACAAGACCTTATTTTTCTTAAATTTCTCAATAGAGTAACTTTCTTAATAGAGTATTTTCACTCATACTTGAATTACTATATAGGACCATAAAAATTATATATGACGGTTATTAAGCAAACTGGTGGACACCTAGGCTTAGGGGAACCTCGCCCAGGATCAAACCAGCCATATATTTAAAAAAAAATTCACAGTTAGTTCAGAATTTATTAATCTTGTAAATAAACGTAAATAACGCAGAGAGAAAATCAAGCGCTAGGAGCAATATCTACCAAACAACCATAAGGTAGGAAGTTTACCTGCTATAAGAAATAATAGTGGTAGATGCTAAAAATTAGTGGATTACTGTTCAATTGTTTAGTTCTTACCTAACCTAGTCAAGTTTGTTTAGTAGGCTTTTACGTTAGGTAGGTAATTGAAAAATTGCATGAATAAAGAGTTTAACAACCAAAAAGAATAGGGTCTTTTGGCCCAAACTCGTACACGTAGGAAGACTGTGCCCAGCAGTGGGATTGATTTCTTCAAATTCGGCTTGATTTAGTTGAGGAATAAAATTATATATTTAATTGCCTTAGTTACTATTAGTTTGATAAAGATTTTCATCTTTATCAAAACTAATTTAATTTATTTTGTATTATTTTAATTCGGAAGTATATTAATATTCATTAAATGTCCATTCTTTGTTAAGATAATAATTGGTTTAATAAATATAAAAAGATATTCAATAAAATTATATTTTATAGTATTTTGTAAAATGTAATTACTTATGCTATAATTATTTTATTGTTTTAGTTTTTATACTCTATACCCTCCATAAAGTTTAATAAAAAACATAAATATTTTACTTACCAATATCCGCTGCTAACGTGATTATAGAAAAACTTAAACTGTAAGAGAATAAATGAATTCTAAATGATGAAAAAAAAATAAGTAAAATAAGAAAAAAAAATAAAAAATTTAAAACTGTTTTCTAACTAGCCAGTTTCAGATGAGAGTGATGGAAGCACATTTGAAAAATTGAAATTAAATGCGCAAAAAGTTTTGATAACTTTTTGCAACTAACCGGCCAGTATGAGGGCGAGCACCGCGGCTGTGCAAGCAGCTGGCTTCATTGTTGCGTAGCGAGTGCCGCGTTCGGATAGCCCGCCCGCCTTATAGCTGTAGGGCTGAACCGCCCTATGACTTAAGACGTAAATATGTACGTTGCTGACAATTACACTACAGACATGTCGAATATTCAATTGAAATAAATGAGGAATTTGTTATATTGAATAACATCAATTTTTAAAATTCAAATTCACCTTTTTTAAATGATTTTTTTATTTTTATTAAGAATTAATAAAATATAATATAACATAGATATAATTATAGATATTTAATTATTAATAATAACTATAATAATAATTGAATATCTAATCAAACAAATATTTATTAAATTGATAAAAGACGTAAATTTTGCCTCTTTTTATAATTTTATTTACTAGGTGTTAAAAGACAAAGTATAGTCGGTACTAATACGAGTAATTCGTCCGGTTACGTTCTACGGAATCACCGGGCGCCCACCACTCACCCGAAGACAACAAAGATACTGACCTTTATTTATGAGTAATAATAGCAATTTTTTAAAGTCCTAGTACCAATACATCTAGCATTGCATACGATTAAATCGCAAATTGCATTCTTCTATCGATACAGATGATCGATGCCGATATTTGCGATCCTGTTAAATTATTCCAGTATACCTAAGCTTAATAATCTATATGGCTCAAGAAAGGGGATCACTTTGAATAATAATAGATTACATGATAATTAAGCAGATTTTGGTATTTTGATTTCAGCTTTGTGATTTGAATCATAATCCAATTTAATTCAACGCTCGTATTATACGGCAAAACATAAATTTGTTGAACCATGATAAACGCCAAGGTACCATTAAAATATAATTGTGTACAGTTTTGTAGCTTTCTGATGTACACTTGCTATCGAGCTCGAAAATCATGCAAAGGCCTCGACATCGCCTGATGGTAAGCATTAGAGCAGTCCATTGCGAAGATAGATAGTGGAGTATGCGACGTACCACCCTAGCTATCTCTACCGCGCGGTAGAGATTTTAAGTACTTGTTCCGATAATAAATTCCACGCTCGGGCTCCAAGACAAAGAAACTAGTCATGAAATCTCATATTTAAAGTTGAGGTGGAGATACGTTCCAACAAATGAACCGTTGAGATTCCTGGCACTTGGCACTACTAGTTCGAGCGTTAATTGCACTAGTATAGCGTTATTTTAATAGTTAAAGTAGTTTCCCGTACCTCCATACCTCCGGACATATTTTTTTTGAAATTTGGATATATTTGTACATTATTAAATTTAATTCAATTTACTTACTACTTGATTTAGAAGAAAGTAAATGTATAATAGTTATTTACTTATATGTAATATTAATGCGATTCAACACAATTACATTAAATTAAAATTATACCTATCCGAAAAATGTGTGGTCATCCTTGGTTTATGTTCATTCTTAAAATGCAAGTTGAAAACTTAACTTAAACGAACGGGACGAAGTACTTTTTGTAATTATAATCATTATTATAGGTCAATAATTTCGGATTAACCTGATTTTTTTGAGTAATAATATCTTAAGACACAAGAAAAGTGCTTTGAATTTTAAAGGGATGCCTCGAACCTTTTTTTAACATTTCTAAAATATTTTAACTTGATCTTCCTGTCAATAAGAAAATAAAAGTCAAATAATATTAATTAACATTTGCTTTACACTTTATCTTTTTACTGTTTACTTTATACACTAATACTATCCCAAATAAAGTGTCAATAATTAGTTATCGTTATTCAAAATAAATTAATTCAACGAAAAATAAATTAATAATATAATAATAATATTAAAAATTATATATTTATTATTATTTATTTATTATAATAATATTATATTAATTTATTTTTAATTTCTTATAAAAAGAAGCTCCATTTAAGTAATTCAGCTTGGGATAAGTTTATTCGATTAATTATTCACATAGAGTAGGTAAAAAATGCCCAATGACATTTTGAGTATGTTTTATATCTTTACAAAATTCGTTATCTTTTAGATAACATTCTTTGTAATCATAAGTATTTGAGTACACTTGGGATCCAAGAGTATAACCCTTTGAGTTCTCACAATATCCAATGAAATTGTATTTCTTGTAATTAGGATCAAGCTTCGTTCGTTTTTCACTGTATATGCCATAAACCCAAAAACACGCACACGATTTTTATGAACACCGCAATAGTCGCAGCCTCATCCTAAAAACGTTGGTCCAAACCAACTTCCAACAGCATACTGCTTCAGCAACTGCATTTTGCCGCGGACAGTGGGGAACAGTAGTATGGTGTTTTTTTTATTATATTGTCAGAATATTATATATAAATATTTCTTAAATCATGTATTAATATATTCTCCTCCGTTATCACTTCGAAAATCTTGAATTTTACGGCTAGTTTCATTTTCAGTAAAAGCTTTAAATTTTGTAAAACAATCAAAATTTTGATCTTTGGAATCAATACAGTAACAAAAAGATTTTCTAGAAAAATCGTCAATAAAAATAGTAAATATCTCGCGCCTCCAAAAGATTTCACTGGCATAGGGCCGCAAAGATCCGTGTGCATTAAGCCTTAGCGAGCCTTAACGTGAACGTGAACGTGTCCTTGCTGCCAAATTCTTTCAGCTTAAGTCCAAATATTTCTCTCTGGAGACCACGCCTTGATAATACTCAAATACTTTCTGTAATTGATTGCAAGCGTCAAAGGCAGTTACGATTTCTAACTACAGAAAATTCACCATTCGATAAAATCGAAACTCAGAAACAATTAAAATATTTTTTTATATATATTTTAAAATATTTTTTTGCTTCCTGCATTTGCTCGAATTAATTTTTCAGGTGCACTGAGGTCCTCCTTTTTCACTTCAGTCCAGCATGGAGTCCTTCGACTCTCGCGAATTAACAGCATTTTTATCTCGAACTTCCAATGGCGTGATCGCCAACCCGGCGAATTTTGTTACGTTGAATATATTGATCATCTTGACGAGGAATCTAATGATCTGCTTACCTTATTAGAAAATATTTAATAAAAACAGTCAGAATTGAGCTTGTCTTTACATATTAGCAATATATAAATATATGTGGAATTTGAACTAAATTTTTCCATTGTAGATTATTAAATACGTTTTATGTTTAGGTAAATATTTACAAAAATAATAATTATATCAACTAAAAAATTTGTGTTCAAAGAACACCTTTAAAAATTTTCAAGTACAACATCCCAGAAAAGTAAACAAGTTTCTTGAAAAAAGTTTAAGGAAATTATTACGCAAGTTAGTCGAACCCTTGCAAAATCTGCGCAAATTGTTCCGTTAACCTTTATAACGCTCTATAAAAAGTATTATAACTCCATCTCCCGTGTCATATCCCTTAATAATTTGCGTAGCTTTTGACAATAAAAAGTCATGTTTTTATATGACGGGTATGACATGAGGGTGTAAAGTATTGTTATGACACCTACTACATACAGGATAAAGAAAATGTTAACTATAAACGTCTATACAAAATATCACGCCAGTATTAATTTACAACCACTATTTACAAAAAGCAGAGTTACGGTATATGTAATCTCCAATAAAATTTCACAAAAATCTTTTGTTCAAAACAATTCACTATAACAAATGTCAATATACACAAAGTCTATACTGTTTCATTAGCACTGTAGCGAAACTTGGTAAGTTTAACCCCCTCCGTTTTGCCGTTATTTGTATTTTTGGAGATATTCCTACCGAAGGTAACATTCCAAAAATACCACTCTAATTAAATATAAATTTGGACATTGTTCACCCATGACACTTTTTGTATAAATAGATAAGGTACTGGTATGATCCGATACTGACTTTTAGATTCTATAAGGACAGCTCCAATAAGCTAAAAAATATGTAGAAGTATTTTAGCGGAGAAAATGCATCAATTTTTTTTGAATGGTTCTAAAAATGTTACATAGAATTGACACATTATTAAATCAATTTCCCATGCACTATTCCTAAATCAAAATGTTGTATTTTATTAAAATATTACTGTATTATAATAAGAATGGATAGTGTTGGAATCCTAATAATTTAATACAGTTAATTATTTATAGAGATGATACTAAATTATGGCACAGTTAAAAGATAGGTAGAAAATCTTAACTATGCATAAAGCTGTGTTTTTAGTAAACATGTTTAAAGCAAATGTTAGTTTAAATTAATTGGCATTTAATTTGCCTGCAATATTTTAACGGTATCGTATTCTTGATCTCATAAATTAACTTTTCCACAAATACTCAGAATAATCTTTGGTTTAATATAAGTGTACATTTGGTATATTTCTTTCTACAAAACCCTAAGCTAAATCTTTAATGATAAAAATAATCTGCCTGTAATATATACAAAGTGAAAAAAGTTTCAAACGAAGAACACGCACTATGACAAAAATTTTTGGTTTGTTTTTTAACTTAATTGATTTTTCGTCTGATATTTAATAAATGACGAGTTGACCCAGTGAACTTTGTGTCAAATAAAAACTACCAGTAACGCCGTTTAATAAAAGAAACCCAAAGCAGCGACGGAAGAAATGATAATTTTAAATTTGCTATAAGATTTTCTGTATGAAATTGCCAACTTTAATTTATAATTTGCTTGGCTTTCTTGACCATTTTCTAAAATTTTAGGTTCAGTGGTTCTAGAATTCAAAATAAAACACCATGCTATTGGGTGTGTCTCTAAAAAGTTTATGTATAAGGCATTAAGAATTTAAATTGTAGGAAAAGCTGTATGTTAATTTATACAATGATAATTTATTTAAAAAATTCAATGAAACAAATTTATAAAATGTAAATTTGTAAATTTATATTTGAACCAGGTTTTAGTATTACTTACGGCCGATTTCCATATTTTATCTGTATATAGAAGCATATAGAAGTATTACAGTAAAGTTTTCTTGCTTTATTTATTTACTAATCAAAACTGAGGTGACTTCTGAAGTTTTGGCGAGCGCAGTGAGACTTTGACTTCAAATATCTTCAAAGACTTTGGCGATGTCGAGGCTATACCTCGTCAAGCGAAAGTCTTATGTATTGCTTACAGAAGCACACAATGTAATATCATGCATGTTGTGTTCAGAACACCACGGTAAACCTTATAATGAGCTAGGATTTAAGGAATAATTAAATTCTTATTATTCTAAAGCTATTCGAGTATTTTTAAGAAATTACATACAGACAGGCCGGTCGTCAATGCTGGCGGTGAGCCATCTTACTTTGACTTTAGAAAATTATCACTCAAAATTATGAAAAAAAAAGTTTTAAACATAACTGAAAAGGGACTTCAAAACACTAAAAAAAAAAATATAATTCAAAGTAAGATGTTATCTGCTTTAAAATTATTTTTTGGAGTTGGTGCTAAGTTTTACCAAAAGAAAATGAAATCTGACTCCATAAAAAGAATTTGAAATGAATAACAGCTTACATGTATTTTGAAGTCAGTTTTCAGTTTTGAAAAACTTTTTTTATAAAAAACAGAAGTAGCGGCTTATATTTCTGTAGATGATTATTGTCATACATGATATAGACCAATGTGGTCTAATTACTTAGATATATCTAATATATGTTGAATTGATAAATTAAACACGTGTTAAAGGCGTTTTAAAGGCTTGGTGTACGTAGTAAATAAATAAAGCAAGAATAATAATCATTTCTGAGAAGCTTCTGATACATGCGGTTATACTTCATATTTTTTTAAGGTGACTCAAGAGTGTCATCTTAAAAAATACTATAACATATTGTATTTAAGATTTATGCTACATTTGCACGATCAATTTTCTTTGAAATCTTTGAAATTCCAGTTGTACATAGAGTTTGTTTTGATATTTACAGGACTTCATGTTTACACGCAAATTTGTAAAGTATTGGGCAGAAATATTGTGAAATATCTTGAATATTAGGAAATCAGTATAAATAACTTTAAAAGCACAAATTGATTAATTAACTTCAAGCATTTAATTAATACACTTCTCTTGAACAAAAAACTTGTCACTTTCGTGAATCCAAATTTATCCATTCCGACACTCTTTATTTAATTGTGTGATTGTGATGTAAAGTACAGCCATAACCAGAAGTTTTGTCTATTGGCTTCAGGGGAAAGTCGGGCAAAATAAGCCAGTCAACGTTCTTATTTTTTTTAATTGACCAATTCTGTCATCTGTTTGTGTTTTAAAGCGTTATTGGGGTCTCAAGAGGCACGAACTTTGGTGAATCCTCAAGCCTTATTAGTCTCCAGAGGCGATTCGCTTCTAGATAATTACAAATCGACAGGTTTCTCGCTACCTCTTAGATTATCCATACGACCAACCTCAAGGTTCAACCAACGGATCGAACCTCGAACCAAGTTATCCGGGTAATCAAGAAGAAAGAAAAGCTTGTACCACGTATAGAGATTTCTTCAGTACCCTTGTCCCATGTGCATTAATAGTTTTTCGTTATTAAGTTACGGATTGGTAACCTATTGGATCAATATAAGTGGTAACAATTTACTTTTTATTTAATTATATTAATGAATTAAGAAAAGATTATTAAAGTACAATGTCAGGTTAAAACATAAAATGTTATTTGAATTTTAATTAAATGTACAATTCACAAACCTGGTGACGTCATGCAATACTCTGCCAAAAATCTTGTGTATTTATAGTATTTAAGCCCCCTTCAACAAATTTCTGTGCAAAATTAAATATAGATTATTTGAAATTAATAAGTGGGTAGTTCATCGATCGTGCTGTAGGTAAACACGTGACGTAAGCGGGGTACAAAAGAATAGGGTAAGATGTACTTTTTGATTGATCTGAATATAAACAATGAAACTTGCTTGATTAATCTGTCTACGCGCATATCAATTACAACGCGTGGTTGAAATAAATACAATTTTTGTTAGGTACGTCGATTACTTATAGTACACTCTGTATAACTTCATTCTCATTTACAGTGCGTCGAGTATTTCTAAGTTGGGTTTGCTTGACGACTTCATATTTTCTCCACATAAAAATACATCGTGTGGAGTTCGTGGTTTGAAATGTTTGGAACGTGGAGTGCTTAATCAAAACTTGATATCTTCTCTATACTACGTTTAGGGATGTTAGCTCTAAACTACACATATAATTTTTCCATTTTGGCAGATTTAAAGATTTAAGTAGAATCTTTAAACAAGTATTTAGCATAATTAACTTAATGCACCAATCAATAAATTTCCATAAACCATAAACAATCAATACGTCAATTATTATTTGATATGTTCGAATGATATTCGTTTAATTACTGAATTAACGAACTTGAGAGAAACCGAAAAAAGAAAAGTTTATTCTTCCTTTATCGTTCAGATTTACTTTGACTTTATTGAACATAGGTATTATTTCGATCTGATCCTGTGAATAATTTTTAATCTTTGGCCGAATCAATCCAAGTAATGTTTCAAATAAATATTTCATGAACACGATATTGGGATCAGTGGGGTCTATTACTTAGGAATTAATTGCCTAAATAACGTATATTAATTTTTTTCAATGTATTATAATATAAACTCAAGAATTACCTTGGTAGGTACAATGAATAAAATAAAAATTGTCTTCAAAATAGATAATTAATAATTTCTGCTGGCGTATGCCAACAGGAAATGGGATCTTAACACTGATGAAAGCAACATTTTAAGCTGTTTATATATAGAATTACATACCCACGTGAAACTTATTGTAACATCTTTAATTCTTCTATTTAATCAAATCTTAGTAAATTCTACCGTTCTTAGGAAAATATTTTTAACTAGGCCTACTGGCCTATAATTTACCTACTAATAAAATTAACCGATAATGTTCACTTATATCCTTTACATTCATCCAAGTTGCGTTCAATTTTAATAACGAATTTGACGAAAATGGATCAGTGTGTTAAATAGAGGACTAAGGAGAGTTAAGACAATATTTATCCATGGTCGGATCGTTTGAGTCAATTGTGATAACGTATCTATCTGTGACATCATCGCTCTCAGAAAAATATACCCGTGTAACGCAAATATAAATAACTAGTAGTGATGTTTGTTAGTGATCATTACGTTGTTTTGCCAAAATTCCAAAAAAATCACAATTTAATTTGATCCGGAGACCCCACTCGAGTTACAACTGTCGGAGCTAAGATTGAATAAATTAATCTTCACCCACATGTTGTTTACAACCGAATTATTTACTATGTCAAGGAAAGATTCGGGAAAGAAAGAGACAAAATGATGTGAACTAAAGAATTTACCGTAAATTCGGAGTAAGTCCTTTAGTCCACATTAATTTTCATGAGGTTTCAGCCAAATCGGGGCGGTGCTTTCGATTTGACTTCGTTTGTTGAATGTAATACAACTATTTTATCTACCACTTTGATTCAAGTATAAAAAATGTATACTGAAACCGAAAGTCGCTGGTAAAGTCAGCAACATAAATATGTATCTACATATGTAACTTTTGAATTTCCCATAAGCCTTATCAACTTTGTACTAGCATATTTTGAAGTTTGACGTACCTAGGGTCGGTCACGTAGATTATCACTTTAGTACCATGTCAGCCCAAACGTTACGTTATGGTTTGTGGTAGGTATGGTTTTACCATTACTGACTAGTTGGTGTGTCATGGCAAGAAAGTGTTAAAATATTTCAGAGACTACTCAAAAGGTATCCTGGTTTTATCAACATTATTAACGTAATACTAATAATACTCTTAACTACAAAGGTGACAGCCTTAATAAAAAAGGCGTAGACCGATTCTTTATTACATATCATGTTGCTAGTTGAATGAAAATCTCTCGAAAGTAATGAGCTCTATTTTTAATCAATATGAAGAAATGATTTGATAGCGCAGATATTGAGGTTTTTATAGTGGAAAAATTCTGCGGGAAAAGGACATATTTTGGAATTTGGAACTCAAACTTAGGTATCATTAAAACAAGAAAATATATCTATGTGAAACAGTTGAAGTAAAAATTTGTATCGCATTCTAAAACATTACATAAACCGAACGCAAGCCCTTTATATTCTAATATTTTAAAGTTAGTTATAATAAAGTTAACAAAAACAAGGTTAACAGAATTATTATTTGGTCTATGGTTACATCACCTGTCTGTAACTTTTTATAAGTGGCGTTTTTGGGCGACTTGTAAGATCTATTTATTATCATTGATATACTGTTGCTTCTGTAATACTTCATTATTATTGACACTATTCATTTATGAAATGAAAAAAAGGTTTCCGAATATCATTTAGACATTACATCTCAGGCAATTTAGATTAATTAAATTTTGCATTATGTAGCTTATTAATATGTTAATAAGTACCTAGTGTAAAAACCCAGTGAAATCTAATTTATGTTCCTTAGGCGGGTGTCTAAACTTACAAAGGGAGTTCACATTAGGGGAAACTCGGATATAATTATACTTTTCGTTTCATGTACGTTTATTGCGTGACGTAGGTACATTTTCTGTACACAATAAGTTACTGAATATATTTAACAAAATGTTTTGGCTGGGAATAAAAGTTCAAGCTTCTGAAGTAACGCAGATAAGTATTTGTAAAGTAATAAAATAAATAATTCTTACTTACTTTTTTCTTACAATCAATGAGCGATCAAGTTTATTTAGAATTTTCTTCCGTGTTTTCGAAGATCGGTCCTGGTTATAACTATTAGCGCTTTCAATCAAAAGTATAATGTTTAATTTATGTGCGTAGAAATAAGTATAATTAAAACGTTATCTATCTTTCCAAGTAAGGGCACCATGAAATGTGTAGAATTATTTAAATCCAATTTTGTGGCTCGACCTAGAATCAGGAGGCACTAATTTATCAACCTCTACGCACCTTCCAATTAATCGTATGTAGCTAAGTGTACATTGCGTGCGCTCACACCACCCATGTTTATTTATTTATTTAACCATTTATGTACACACAAAGACAATTATTATTATTATTTTTTATTTTTATTCAAATACTTTTGTTTGTAGAAGATTTGGTCCCTATTGTGATAAATAAAAGGAAGGGCACGGGAAAAATTAACACTTTGGTATAATACAGATATCGACATCAGCTACAAACACCAACTTTAGGCATTTTTGGACCGGCAAGGTGGAGCTATAAATTTGGACTCCTAATGAACGAATAACGTACTGTACGGTGCGTAAATAAACACCTATAACTTTTTTCATGTCAATGCATGCTAAACAGTCAGAGGCCCATCTAATGGTAAGTATAACCAACGCCAAGATATTAAATACCAAGAAATCATAGGATGCAGGTGCGTCGCCGTTTTAGAGATCAGAGACATATATATATATATATATATATATATATATATATATATATATATATTCTTAAAGGGGTAGCTTTTGGCCCTTCATCTCACATGATGGTAAGTGAAGATGAAGCCGATGATAGAAGCAAACTATACCTGCATTTCTCAATTACAGAGGAACTGGCTATCTTATCTCCAACTGCCAGAACACAACAATGTTGTTACCATTAATGTTATGGCAGACTTATGTAAGATAGTGGTAGCTAGCTAGGCGGACTTAGAAAAATACAGCGTATATTTAAATACAGCATGTTCTTTCTCTTTAATATATTTAGATTAACCAATTTTATTGGTGATTATAATTTTCGATTTCAAGACTTGACACTTGGTTTTCGAAAATTTCTATTTCTGCTTCCGGGGGCTGCTGCCGGTTTCTATCAACAGGGTCTGCTACCGGTGGCTGTTATTATTAAAAACTGCTACCGCGGGCTGATAGCAAAACCAATCTATTGTTATACAAAAACATATATATAGGGGACTACTGCCGAGGGCTTGTTGAAGCCGTCGGAGACTGCCACCGGTTGCAAACGCAGTGGCACTCAAAGGAGGCCGGGTTTTTTGGGGGCACAATGAGTTGCATACACCATTGGACGAGCGTTCTCACCAGGGCGGACCAAGAGCGACTGATATATGTATGTGTATTTTTTAATTTAAAAATATGTATCTATATTCAATATTATATCTATCCACAACATAAATTTTAATGATGCTTACTTAGGCTACATCTAAATGTGTCAGTGTAAGTATATAATTTAAAATGAAATATAATTAATGATGTAACCGTTAATAATTACATATGAGAATCCATGACTCTTGAAGAAACGTTTATACTCGCCATGCATACAAACACACTCCTTCAGAGAACTAACATAAGGTTTACTAGACGCAAGGGAATTTATACTTCTAAACTAAGGCAATAAAAAGTACCTTACAGAATAATATAGGAATTTCTTGTGAAATTCGTTTAACAAACCACTGAAGCGTAACTTATGGCGATACAAATTACTAAATATTTTTTTCAATATAACCTACATTCTAAAAATACGCATAGGTATTCCTTTCAGTTTGCCTCTTCTATACTTATTTTTTCTTCCTTTAAATACATAAATCAATGTTTGTTCCATACGAATGAGTACTTTATGTCGCTTTTTGGGGTCCATTAAGTTGTGATTATTTATTGTATGTAGATACAAAGTTGATATGCCCACGTAAAAGTAATTTTTCTGGGATATGTACTACGCTTGTTAATTGATTTAGTGTTGGTTACAATTTTTTACAACTTCTATTGTCTAATTCAACACAGATAACAAAATATGTTATAGTTACTGTACAATTCTAGGCTAGAGTTCGTACTGGAACAGGCGATCATTGATAAAACGCGTTGGTTCCCGATATTTTCCGCAAATAAGAAATGTCAAAACTGATGATTAAGTTGAAAAGGACTATTTTACGAGATATTTTACACGAGTTCATCATCTCTAATTAGAAATAAAGTATTCTAAATTATATCCACATTTTTTTTCAACAATTGCAATCACTATTCCTAAGATACTAATAGATTAATTCTTTTTGGGATGTCTTATTGATAAAAAGTTAAACAAACATTTTCAATTTGAGTTATTAAGATTTATTATTATTACATAATTTCTTATTAAATATATAAATAAAAAATGAAACTGTAACCACTTAATCCTTTATTGGCTAAATAGTGTAGCCTAAATAATATAAGAAAAACAATATGAAATAATATATCAAACCTAATTATATTAAAATCTTTTAATTTTTTAAACTCCACTTTTCTGTTACTACTATGCGATCAAAATAATTAGACGAAGAATTTTTTTCCAGTGCAACCACTGGACAAAAATTAAGAAATTTGTTACGTCATAGACATAAAACTACTTTATATTGTATTTTCGGCTAACAACGGTACAATTAAATTATTAAAAATCCAATTGTTTATTGAAAACCTGGAACATGTTTTATTATTCACAATAAATAATAACATAATACATACTAAAAAATTAATAGTCAATATTTTTTTCTTATGCGGTGAAGTGAAATTACTTAGTAGCTATCCTATGTACTATGTACTTGGAATCCGTCTGGGTCGAATGGTTAGTTAGAAGTCGAACTCGAACTCCATCGAATCCGTAGGGGCAGATATTTGTACGACGAGTTCGAGATATTTGTTCATTGGTCATGGATGTTGGTACGTTTACTTGTTATATTTCTGATTATCCATTACACAAGCTCTTAATGCTGCTTAATTTGGACTTGTTAATGAAGTAAGTGTGAGTGTAAGAAATAATATATTACTATTTTATCTAACAGCCACGATGCTATGGCACCTAGGCGATAGCACTGGGTCAAACAACTTAACTAAATAAACATTCTGGAATCCGTTCTCATATAAAAATAGTAGCCTATCTAATAGTATAACACTTTCAATAACCTGAGCTAAACATAGCCTTAATAAATAAAAACATACAACTTTTTTCCACTGCGAATCGATGTCGTAACAAAATTTGCTTAGGTAACTATTGGGCAATTTATTATACAATTCTAAATTCAAACGGTGGTCCGCCATTTTGAAGTATTGCTCGAAATCGCGGCATTTTTCTCCAATGCGTTTCAATTTGCCGTCGGTCACTGGCACGTTTGGTAAGTGCTTTTTTATTATTACCTGTGAATAAAATTATTGAAATATATTGAAAAGTAATGATAAAAAGAACAAAAACAGACCTCACCAAAGACATGGAGATTACAAAAAGCGACCTCAAACTGTCAACTCATAAATAAATATGGTCATTTCCCACAGAAAATAGGAACAGTTGCTATTGAAGACAAGCAATGCAAATTTGTATTGGTAATAGAAATTATATTTTGCAGTAAAAATAAAAGGTTTGTTCTTTTGTCAATTAATATGGACTAACCTGTAACATCGCTCTGTATAATAAGCTCTTTGCGGGCAGTTGCTTGAGATGTACAACCCGGTCCAACGACTGCGCGGCCAACATTCGAGCGTTCCGGCCTAGATTAAAACCTGCATAAATATGAATACATTAACAAAAAAATGGTTTAAATTCATTTTATAACAGGTTTAAATTCTTAATAATAATATTAAATTGACCTGTATTATCTAGCCATAAGTTAGCATTATTAGGGATACTGGATATTTTTAAATTGGAAATAAAGAAATATACATTAATGAACTTAGAAACAACTGACCCATGAACTAATATTTGTGTGTATCACTCAAACCCAGGACTCCTGGCCGAAACGCGAACCTACGATCCCTGGCCGAATAGCCAGTAGTTTGGAGTACTGACCACTTGGCCAGCTGGTTGTTAGATAATTCTTACACACTCATCGGAATCAAATAAAAATGGTATTTTAATGGTTCAGCCATAGCCATTTTCTTTGCAATAAAATCAAATTAGCATTGTTACTGTTTCTATATTTTACCTCTCAAATGCTCTGACATAGGGAATCCTTGATCCAATTCGTGGTCACTTCCATAGTCTTTCTGGAATACGTCAAACAGATCAGCATCCACAGCTTCAGTTAGGAGATGGTAGCAGCACGGCACGTTGAAGACTGCAGCAGTAGACTGTTGGGAGGTGAAAATACGGAGGGAGTCGGGACCGAGATTGCCGCATGTATGGAGACCTTGAGAAATAAGAAAATAAACACTAACCGCTTTATTACAAATCGTCAGGTTAAGGGATGCCTAAATCTGAGGTCTCTAAATCTGATTCAGTGTATGTTTATATATTGGTGAGAACAGAACACGGTGTGTTTACATTATAAGAGACAAGAGATGTTATTTCCTCCCATGGCCTTCAATTACATCGGCTACATTTTCATTGAAACAGTAACACTGAACTGGTTCAAAAGCACTTAGTAGGTAAAGTTTTAGTAGGTAAGAGGTTTATTATATGAATAACACGAACGAAATAGGGGCTTCAAATTCACTTATTATATTTGACGTGTTACAACATTACTTGTTACACGTGCTATATGATCGCGTAATAAGTAGTTAGTGTATGTACCCTTGGTAAAGTATCTAACCTAAAAGCCAGTCTCATTACCGTTTAGTTATCATTCATAATTTTTGGTTTAACAAGTGTAATACCGATTTACTTTATAACGTTAACCATTTAAATCACTTGGCATTTATGAGAATAGCACACTACCAAAAATAAAATTGTAACAACAAAATGTAACAAGCACTTATATGAATTAAAATAATAATCAATGATTCAATTCATAAATTGTAAATTATTAAAAGTTACTCATAGGTTATGTTTATTTTTATCTAATCAGCCTCAAACGTTATTTACCTTTGTACGCGTTCTATGCAATTAAAAACTGTACAAATAAATTGGTCTTTTACTCTACACTCTAGAACTAGCTATTCGTTGTAAAAGTACCTAATTGACGCCTGGCGCATTTCCCTACCGACCAACATTCATAAAGTTTCATAATACGGAGCGAATTAAACTTAAAGTTTGATCAGTTCTCTTTTCAAATTAACATTTCATCGGCATATGAATATTGGAACAAATCGAATGAATATTGTATGAAGTTGATACTGCAAATACTAAACTTAGAACGACAGTTCGAATAACACCATTAGGTTTTGTTTTTAATTATGATTCATATTTTATTTTCAGTTCATTAAATAATAATATTCTCACATTCACACCTATCTATCTCTTATGCTGTAGGAAGTCAATCACAACTTTTTTATATTGGAAAATGCCATACTATCCATAAACATTGTTAATTACTTGTTGTTTAGTGCCATATGAGTTAATTATGAAATCACGTCGCGTATGGGTTATTTCTGTGTGATATCGATATAACGATATTAATAAAGATGTACAAAATACTATAAAAAATGTATTTTAATACAAAATGCAAATACTTTTCTAATTTACTATGTCAAATACAAAATACTTTTCTTTTAAGTATTTCAGTACTAAATATAAAAGACGTATTTTTATTTTTTATTTTAAATACAAGTATTTCAAATTAGTCACAAGTCTGGATATTAAATACATTAAGGTACACTCAAGTTTAAAAAGGTGTAGTAGCAATATGGTGTCGCCGTCCCTACCTGCCGCTATTATTAAGGGGATCGCATGTTAATACATTTCGCCTAACTATAGCCAAACCCTGTTGAGGTTTGTTTAAAAAAACTAAGGCTTTACAATTAAAATAGTATATAACGAACTACATATTTATCAGAACTCATAATTAGACTTTAATAACATACATTAGAAAACATGTAAAAAGAACCTAGGGAAGAGGTAGGAGTATGGAGTAAATACATCTAAACTGAAAGTAAAACGCTGGATAGCTTGATAATAGGAGTGTTCAAATGTTTGTTAAAATACAAAGTATCCTGCACTTTGCATTTTAGCAAATGCTACACAAAATACTATTCACGCAGACAAATTGCAGCGTGCTGTGCGTTACCAATAAAGTTCTTCATATATTCTTACCAGTTAACAATAGTTTCGTATCCACATCTACTTGTTCCGGAAACTTCTCTCTGACTATAGCAAGTAGATCGGTGTGCTTCGTGACGAAAGCGCTCGCAAAACGATGCAGATTTTTATTCACTTCACCAGAGAGGCGCTCTTCGCAGCCATTTTCCACTTTCTTGGCTATGGCGTGCCATTGTTTCTATAAATTAAATAATGCTATTTAATTGGCCCGTAATCAAAATGAACCGTATTATCTACCACGGACGAAGCGATGCACTCAATACAACAAACATAAAACAGGTAAATATGTTTCAAAAGACTATTGCTCTAGTTTCCACAACGTACGTAACTTCTCATTTCTAATTTATTGTACACTTATAGGTAATAAATATCCCAAAAAGCCACTTAGTAAAATCTACTTAATTGCGACGGAATAACGACTCAATATACAATATAATTTAGGCTTGTTCTTATGCGAAGGCGCAGCGGTGTGTGTGAATTTTATTTTGCCGTGTTATTGAAGTAGGGTTATATGTTATTTTAAGTATAATCGAAGAGATAAAATATTATGTGATCAAAATAAGACTAAGGCCGCATCATTAACTAAATTCTCTTCACAGAGGAATTTCTTTAAATAACATTTAATTAATATTTAGCCTTTTTGACATAGTAACTATTTAGAAATCTATGGTATTTGTTTGAATCATGAGTAAAAAAAACAATAAGATTTTCAATAAAAAAATACTTATTTCTAATAACTAACGATAATTTTGTCGCTAATTTTTAGCAAAACATACGCAAAGTACTGCAGTGAAGGGTCATATCTATGACGTCACAATTTGCAGACAACTTCACCCTGTTTTTTATTTTGACCGCATAGTAACTACTGATGGGGCGGGCCTTTTTTGGCTTGACTAATACTGTTGGCCGCAGGTGGCCTTTACATCATTATCGGGTTTTAAGGAGGCTAGAACCTTGAGGTGCCCTTAATCCTCAGGGGCGATTAACTTCTGGAGGATCACCTCCAGGGGTGAGGCGAGCCAAGTCAAAGTCAAAATATCTTTATTTAAATAGACTTATTTACAAAGTTCTTTTAAATCGTCATAACAGGGATTATGTATGAGTATCATAACAGCTGTATCTTTCAATAGGCAATATGAATAAAATTTTATGTGGTAAAACGACTGTATTATATGGGAAAAATTGTGAATTAATTATTTCCATAGCATGGAAACTACTTGAATAACAATAGTTTGAATGACAAAATTTTGGAATTGTTGATATAGGTAGTTATTTGTAGATGCAAAGCGGAGGAACTCTGTTCGAAAGCAATATTAAATATTATGTTTAAGTGGATTCTTGAAAAAATTTTATAGCAATTGTATGGGTTCGAATGACGGATGCAGTTCCTGCGACTTGACAAGAATTAAAATATTGTAACAATATTATACAATTCACCTGTATAACCTTGATCCTTTCTACAGCAGAGGTAATGGTCTTCGCGTCGCAGTCTATAGTAAGGCTGGGAATGGCATAACCGAGGGTCAGGGCCACTGGCAAATGGCCCCGTCCCCCACCAGCCTCGACACAGCATGTTGACGAGCACGCACTATGCAATGAGGCCACGAGTTTCGACATGGTCTGTACCTGATATATGGGTTCTTTTTAGACAGATTCTTAAACAGATATGAACCTGCATGGTGCACATTATTGAGATAAATATTTAGTTAAGATTCCCATGCCCTGTAATCATACACTGGCCCCGATTTCATTATGCATGAACTAAATTAAATCTAAGTTCAGTACTACTATATTAGTACCTTAATACCAAAACAAGACAGCTGACCGCTGACGTAATTGGACGTTCCTAAAATGGCAACTCTGAAGCATTTATTCATGCCAATTAAATAAATCAAGTGCATGACTCATTTAAGTGTGTTACTTGACGTACCTTAGTCATTTTATCCATTCTTTTTTGTATTGGAATGAAAGAGATGTGAATAACTTTAATTTAGTCCATGCACAACAGATTGCAGACCTTTCCCTTACACTGTTTACTAAAATTTTCACATGTAATTACTTTTTTAATTTTCTAGACCAGTTCTACAAATTCCTTAATGAAAATGAACCAACCTTTTAATATTAATAGATTGTTGATGAACCAATTTCTGACATAATAATAATGCTTCATAAGCTAATAAATAGTAAGCTTATTATAACTTTTTTTATTATACTCGTATTTCTACCATTCCCAATTTCCCAAGTTATTCCCAGAGGTCAATTTTGTTTTTAATATTATACTTACACAGCTATTATACATTAACTGTGTATGAAATATTAAGTACATAGAAATAAATTAATACCTCATAACTCTTTTTGCTGTTCATAAACTCAGTAACTTTAATCTCATTCTTAATTTCACCTCCCCAAATTTTTATGTGATTCTCTAAGTGTTCTTTAGTGATGCAATATTCACTATTGGTTAATACACAATTTTGATGAGCCTTGTATATCCAGTTAGTAATTTCACAGTTAACTAGAAAACAAAAAAAATAACTATAAATATGATTCTGTAAAAATAAGTCTTAGTTAATAAAAGTTGACTTTTGTTATTCTTACTTTTTACAATAAAATGTGATGATGTCACTATGTAGTAACATAAAAGAAAAAGAAAATGTTGAGTATTGCATTATATTAAGTTATTTTACCATCTGGCTTTAGAATTTTTGCAGAGGTCCAGAACATCTCAAGAGCATCATATAATTTGTAATGTTCAAAAACATTCCTTAAGTTGCCAGGAACTAGTCTCTCCCAATGATTGAGGGTAAAAAATTCCACCATATGACAGTTTGCAAGTGGCAGTAAAGGATTTAAGAATGAAATGATTGAATCTAATTGTGATCTTATCTTGAATATTGTTGATTCCATAGTGTTTTTGCTCTGAAAATATGCAACATTTATCAAATAAGAAGTGAGAATTACAGGTATGTTCTATCAAGCAGTGAAAGAATATTTCGGTGCCAGTTGCACCTAGGAAGGTCTGTCTATTTTAGCTTTAGTTTATTTTAACTAGTCAGATTTCACAAAAATATGTAATTGATCATTATTTGTTACAGATAGTTAAAATTTATGTATTGAGTGACTAAAACTTTACCAGTAAATTGTGAGGCAGCCTCTTAATTGATTTCCATTTTATAATAAAGAGTTTTGAAATAAGTTTAACACTTATTTAAAAAATCTATTGAGTTCTAAAAATATTGTAAGATAAAAAAAACCACAAAAGGTATGAAAATTTATTTACCTTAAAGTTCAGAATGAAATGTCACCTTCAAAAGGATTATTAGAAGGAATCTTAAGTAATGAACAAGCCTTTTTATATTGGGCCCGTATTGTATCAACCATCCCTAAGGTATCATGTTCTTCAGAGTTAGTGCGAGGAAAAGTGTCTATTAGTGTTTTTACCTTTTCCAATTGTTTTGTAACTTTTTCTGAGTATTTTGATTCAGAAGTTTCACTGAATTCAATATGGTGACTTATTATTCCCAAATAGTAACCTGTAACAGAAATAAATAAGCTTAGCAGTTATTAAATATTTTTATGTATCCATATATTTGTGAAACCAATAATGAGCATTTTGCGGAACAATTGATTTACAATTTTTATAGTTTAAGCCATCATAGACAGCAGTAAAAAAGATTTATATTTAAGGAATTCTGTAATACTAAGTCTACTTCTTTTTTTGTTAAAGCACATTACAAAGCTTTACAAATTATAGAGACAGTATGCAATACTGTCTTACAATGGGTTTGATAGTGCAGCATTTTGTGTGGTAAACGCCAAGTCAATTATGTTTAAATTATTAATTAATAATAATAGTTTATATAATTAGAAAAATAAAGTAGACTTACCTAGTTCACGGCCAAGCTCAGCTCCTCTGTGATACCCCAGGTGGTATCCTTCAGGATTACCAGCTTCTGTGCCAGCTTTATAGCCTTCCTCATAACTGGCTTTGTTAGCGGTTTCTTCTCTCATAAAGATTTCATCCAAGGCTTCATTAAAATCTTTTTCTTCTGCCATTAAGATGTCAACATTTGATGTGGTATCTTTTTATAAAAAAATAACTTAAAAATAAAAGATTAGTAGTAGTAATAGATTTTTTTTATTATTTGGCCTGGTAACTAAGACCTTTAAGCCATATCTTCATTAATGTAGTTTGACTTTGGAAAATGGAATGCAATGTAATCGATTATGATAAAATGATACGAAAATGGAATGTTATGATAATGATTATAACGAAATGATAAGGAAATGAGAATGAAATCATATAATGTTTTTAAATAAATGAACTTACCCTACAAATGAATAAATGGAAATGAAACACAAAAAATCTCACGTAAGTCACTAATCAACGCTCAATGATGTATTTCATATATTGCATGACTTAACGATCTTTTTTGCCATAAAACTACACCAATTTCATAACAAAAACAACACTACAACACAATATATGAAATAAAACACACAGCCCCAAACCGCTCCCCGCTATTACGCGCCAAAAACTCCACAGAAAGTTTTGATGTGTTTAGGAAACAGATTAGAAAGGATGAATGAATGGCATAGTATGACGTTGACGGCGAAAAGATAGTAATCTGTGGAAAAGAGTAGAGGAAAAGTGAGGAGCAGAGCCGTTTTTAATTTGTTAGGACATATTTTAATAAAAAATAACTAAAATGACTGCAGAAATTAGTATGAGTGAGCTGATAAAGCACAGTAACAAAAAAAGTTTATGGATTGTTATACATAACCAAGTTTATGATGTCACTAAATTCTTGGAAGAGGTTATTACAAAATAATTTACATATTTAAGTTTTACATCAATAATAAACTCTTTGTAGAACTAAATAAAAATAATTCTACAAAGTAGTAGGAAAGGGAGAACTTATCTCTAATAGAGGTCTCTTCCAGTCAACTGTGTGTGAGGGTGTGTGTGTGTGTGTGTATATTTTTGTCCATAATGTAATACTACTAATAAACAGAACATTTATTTGTACAAAAAAGAATACCAGTCAACCAGAGGCGCTCTGTATAGAGATCTTTATAAGAGGTGTTCAACGAAATTGTGCAAATTGTGGATTTTTTATGTATGAAAGTGAAACATTTCAGTTATAAGTGACTTGCAAAGAATTATGGCACAAAGTAAAATTTTAGTGGGTTAGTAAGACTTGAATTCCAACTAATCTTCTAGTAAACACTTTGTTATTAGTAGATTAGTTGGGGATTATTGACCCACTAAAATTTTACTTTTCGTGAGCAGTGGTATTTAAATAGTTTGATATAAAACATGAAAAAATATCATATAACTTGTATCTAACTTATGTATACTGTTGCTATGAAAAATTTATTCTTAAATTAAAAAAAATTGACTGTGATATGTCGGTATAATTATATGTTTATCTGGTAGTTATTCACTCTCTTGCATAATGGCTGCACATGAATACATTACAATCATTTATTTTTCTTTCATAGATGGTGGAATAATATGTCTAACACTTGCCATTATATTTTAAATAGATGTGTTAGCCTGACACTTTTTTAGTTTTTAATACATTTTAAAGATTTATTACTTTTTTAAGCACCCTGGTGGAGAAGAGGCTTTGTTAGATTTTGCTGGAAAAGATGGCACTCAAGCATTTGAAGAAGTGGGACACAGTGATGATGCCAGGTAATCTGACTTTAACAACATGTGCAATATCATACATGAATGTGTGTATTTGTGCAATTAGTAGTTTGTATTCTGCAGGTCAAGTTTGAATTTGTCCATATCATACACATTTGCCACCACTTTGTTTTGAGTGATCAGCTATATTCTCTGTTCAGTGCAAATTTGTTTAACTAGTGCATATTCTATGAGTAGTACTATTCCTGACAATAAACATATAAATATAAATATATATAATAAAAAATATCTTCTTTATAATTTATAAGTAAAATGTATTAATTTTTGCAGGCAATTATTAAAAAAATTCAAAATTGGCACTCTACCTCCAGGAGAAATGTCAAAATCTGTTGCCAAGGACTGGTATGTATTTTATTCATTTAAGGTCAAATATATTTATATTCTTCAATATGACTTGACATGTTTTTATTTGGGCAGGTTATGTGTAAATGTAAATTTTGTAACAGTGTGTATCTGCCTACCTATCAAGTCATTTATTAAATAGATATAATGAGAAATCCTTTATTTTCTATAGTCTTACACATAAAGGCTCTTATTAAAACTATTTTTACATCAATATATTAATATCGCGTATTGATGAGAGCAAATGTATTTTAGCTAGTACGTATAAAAAAATTAGATTAATAAACCAAAAAAACATACCGTATTTTAATCCGTCCAAATAAGCAGAAATCTCGTCCATGCGATCCCTGCAGCTTGGGAGTGTCATCGAGCCTTCATCTCCGCGGAGAACAATAAATTGCAATACATGAATTATTTCTTTTACACTTATTATGTTAAATGAAAAAACAAACGACATTTGATTGATATCTTATAACAATACCTTTTACGAGGATTAATAAGAGCGCGAGTATTTAATAGCTAGAATTATTTATCATAGTCCTAATTATATTTATGTTTTGATTACAGTCAGGGCAGATCAGGATCATATCCAAGTTGTTTATCGCCCAGGTTATACTGTTATTCATTTTTTTCTATGTTAAATATTTTAATATTTTATTTTAATAAAATAATACAAAAGTGAGTAAGTACTCTATGTAGCATAGTTAGTAAGTATTGTGAGTTTAAAAAATATACTGTTATCTTTTAACAGTTCACGCACTGCAAGTGAATCTAAGACTTGGCGTACTTTTGATGGAGCGCCGGCCAGGTTGTTGCCAGTTATTTTACATATATTTTTTTAAATAATTAATGATGCCATCTAATATTTTTTTGTATTAGAGCTACAAAAACGAAATCGGATTATAAAAAGCCAACAACACCCAGAGCTGAAAGGAGAGTAGACGCAATTGTCGTGCCACGAGAAAGGTTTATTTTTTTCTTTTATATATCGAAAATACTTTTAAATTCAATTTACTTTTACAAACTCCTAGATTCAAAAGAAAAGTTTATAATTTGTTATTATATATTACGATTTATGAAAAGTCGTACTCATTTTATAATTTTTGTCGACACGGTTTCATGAAATTAGGTATAGTTAAGCTTAAAAGCGGTTTTGTACTAAACGCGGGTACATTCTGCATTTTACTCTTCTGTGGGTACATTGTTACGTACAATATTAACCTGTTTCAAATATGTTTTTCATAAATTTAGAATAACAACATCAGTTAAGTATGCCTTGAGATTATTTGTAATTATACTAATTTTATAAAGCTTTGTTTTTTGGTTTAACGCACTAATCTCAGGAACTACCGATTTAAATTGAAAAATACTTTTTGATTTCCATTGGATTGAATATTCAATTTATCGCGTAAGGCTATAGGCTATATAACATAACGCTTTGACTAATTAGAGCTTAATCTCTCTTCAATGGAAACTGTTGCGGGAAAAAATATTGTTTTTCAGAGTTTTCGTTGTGTGCTCTGCGTAAACGGTTAAAGTTAAATATATAAAAAAATCAAAAATAATGTACGCCGGAATTGTTCTCCTTTAAAATTTCTAATAAAAGTTTTCTGCAGTCTAGTCTAGTTTTTAAGGTTGACTAATTATAACCTATTTTTGGTAATCACGTTTCTTATAAACATTATTTAAATCAACCAAATAAATACATAGTAAAATCATGTTGTCATTTCCGAAATCCACGCGAATAAAGTTTCGGGCACAGCTAGTCTTAAATACAGTTGATTATGTAGAGCAGGGAATGATATTGTGAATTATTAATATTTACTATGTTAATACTGCAAGCCAAGCAGAATTTACTATGTCATTAAAATATGATATCTTGATTATTCATGCTCCTATTTTTACATTGTTCTAACAAGGTTTATTCATAATGTATTAAGAGAGTTTTACCCATTAAGGCTTGAATTACAGAATATATTGGTTTTGGTTTATCTCCAGTTTCGTTTCGTTCGATTTGTCGTGAGCAGACCCATTGGTTCTGTCATGATTGTCGAGATTTTTTGTTTTAAGATCTAATAATAAGAAACGAATTCTTCGATGTAAAGTATAAAGTACTGACCAGTTTTACATACCTAATGTTTAACGAACTAGTTATTACAACAGTGCCTACCTATTTTTTTCAACGTAGTACGACTCGAAAAAACCGAAACCCAGCTATAAAATAGTCCAATTTTCAAGCCTTAATAATTATAGAAATAAGTAAAATCAATGGAGAAGTTATTATTTTATTATTAATATAAAATATACGATTGTTCTAAAGCGTAAAATTTAGATTGAGATATCTCAAATAAATATAAATAAAAAAATTTATTCCGTACGGTGGAGTAGCGAGACATCGTCTAGTGCTGTATGCGGGCGGCGCAGGCTTCCCTGCGAGAGTGACTGCGACAAAACTACGTGCGTAATTATTACCGTTTTTCTTCGCATTTGATGTTTCAAAAAAGTATTTTCGAATCAAATTCGACAATAATGAGTATGAGTAATTATGAGGAACAAAGATCGATCGAATCTTTTTGTTTTTTTATGAACACACGCGGACCGTTATATATAGGTTACATATCAACAAATTGAATTTTAATTTCTATTTTAGTAAAAGTAAGAAAAATAATATAAAATTTCTCCATTGAAGATTCCACAAGAATATTACTAGTGCTGCGTTTTAATATACTTTTCCTTTCGTTTAAGACGTCCACGCCGGCTGCCTTGTGAAAGGTTAATGATTTTTCCAAAATTATGTACTTGTAGTTTGTAATAGAGTTAATAAATACATTATGTTATGTATGTTTAATAGGCAGTAGCTTTATTCACGCTGTTTATTGTTTGCTTCTTTTGTAATGTAACTTAACTTAGTTGAATATATTGTTTTTAGTCTTTGCCACTAGGTACAAATTTTTTCTTATTGTTTATTAACATCGATAATGTTGTTGTTGATTGTATAATTATATGATGTTATATAAAGTAATGTAACTATGTAACGGTTTAGTAATTAGAAGATTAATTCTACTGTGGATTTTAAATTAATCTTGTGAGTAAAATGACCAGTAGACTAATTCCCTTAATAAAAATACAGTAAATGTTATTGTGCCTCATCCAACAATAATTAATCTTAGCGGCACGTACTCGTACCCACTAAAAGTCCTCGGCAACTGCATTGTCCTTCACGAGAGTGACTTTGGTTCTGACGAGCAATTCACCATGCATGCTGATCAGGACTGCCTAGAGTTACTTGGGCGTGGACGGCGTGGCGGCCGTCGTTGAACACCGCCCGCCTTATCACTGTCACTTGTCTACGCCGATGAGGAGTGGATTGAGGATTGACCTCTCGCTCCCTCTCCGCTGCCTTCTTCTGCAAGAGAACTATCTTGCAGAAAAAGGCATTAGCCTCCCATACCCTCTCACTACCAAACATAGCACATACCATGGTTTACAATGAGAGAAGTGCTAAATATAGCTCACGACACTCCCTTCGCTAGGCCGGGCATTCCACAAGGAAATGGAATTAGGCTACTGTGTTTTGGTTGTTGATTGTACTATTATGTTGTAATTTCGTTGTAATGAAGTTGGTTAATATAGCATACTCATTCTTTTAATCAACTGACTTAATACATATTACACGAACCAATATTTGTATACAACCAGTTGATTCTCTTTATGAAGTATTTTCTATACTTCTTTATACCTTATTTATTGTTCTTGAATCTAAAGTCTAGTTAGTCGACAGCTATCTAGAAAGTGGTTTACCGTGAGCGGTAAAATAGGTAGGTAGGTTGAAAGTCATTAACAAATTATGCAAACATTATATGATTATATGAAACAGACATTGGATGGAAAGTGAAAGCTTATTAAATCTATACTAAAATTGTATCGCTGTCTCTTTCATATTGTTTCTCCAACTTTCAGTGATACAAATTGATACAATCAACATTGGTATACCACTTTCTTGGCTTTACGTAACTATGTAGGTATTTATTTTTAAAATATTTTTTTTATTTTCAGTTCCGGAAACTTGAAGTGGGCTCTGCTAGCTTTGGCTGGTGCTATCATCATTGGTGTTGCACTAAAGAAATATATGGGCTAGCGAGAGGGACAGAACTTGGTTGTAGGGTCCAATATATTTACTGTTTAGGGCTAGTTGTAAGCCAATACATGTAATCTTTAGATTTGAAAACCTGTAGGTTTCATGTTAGCCTGGTTTTATTCTGTATTCAATGTATTATACAACATTTTATTAATACTTAATGGCAATACTTTGCATATTGTGATACTCATTCTATACAAAATGTTGTGACTTAATTTATTTTACAAAAAGTTTAGATACAAATTTAAAAGCAGTTGAACTGCAGTACTTACCTTACAATTATGTTTTATGCATTGAATAATAGTTTACAGTGAATCACAGATCCAGGCGCCTTATTATATGTTTATAATGTAGGTATTCTAAAATTCATGTAACGTTATAATATATGATTAAACGAACTCACCAAGTGATGTTCGATCTATATTATATGAGTTGCTTCATTCAAAGATATAGACAAAACAAACAAGTTGTACTAGTAGGATAGAACTACCTTCTTGTTTTGTCTGTATCTGAAAAATAAAGCAAAGAAATATAATATGAATTAACCTAAAAGCTTCGTTAAAAGATAGAAGTGAGTTCGTTATTTTAATGAAACTAAGTTTGAAGTTTACTAAAATATTGTCATTATTTCTATTTTTACACTTTTATGATTCATTGTATCTTTAAAATGTTATTAGTACACAAATTATACAATAATGTTGATATTTTTTGAAAATAAAAAACATACACAAATAATATCTTTACATTTGTCAAAAAATTTAGTTAAAATATTTCTTTAAAATAACCATAATAAGTTTTGTTAACCTAATGAGGGGAGGGGCAAGTGAGGGGTAACCGCTGCCAATTGACCACCAAAATCAAAGTCTCTTCCTGCACCTAATAATTACATTGATTTATGACACACAAAAAACTAATGTCTGTATAAACACAATATTAAGGGGAAAAAACAATTAGATAAACCTACATATACTAATATTGCAGGTACGACAGACACATATATTCAAAATCAAGAGTAGAATTATTATCCACATCGATCACATAAGTAGATATTCGCTGTTCGTTCACATTCTGTATCGTCAAGAGCGCATCCACACAATGCTCACGTGCACAGTATACCTAACCTATTTGATTATTAAGAATCTTATCCATTATAAAATCACACACAAAATTAGATAAGATAATTATTTATTCACAAAAAAGTGTGTACATCACAAATGCAGTTCTTGTTAGCTAGTTACGTCTAATATGTTTCATCTTAACGGCATAAGCGACTTTTGATACCTTATCTCGTTTCAATGGGCATAAAACCACCACAAACTTGGGACGAAGTTGATTCAAAAACCCATTAAACGATAATGACCAAACACTACTTAATGTAAAAATATTTTACCAAAAATTGTTTTGACGACTATTGATGGTATTAAAAGGCAGTACGCTTGTAATATACACGCACTTGAGTAAGTGCTCGCGTACATTATGGCGTGGTACACGTAGTGTTGTTCATGAACACTGTGGAACAAGTGTGCGTGGGGTCCTGGGGACAAAATAAACAAATTATTAAACGAAGACTTTATGACATGCCACCAATTAGTCTATTAAGGGGAAACTAGGATACAGTTAGATTTGAACACTCATCAATGTGTTTAATTGCCACACTAATTTGATTAGATAGGATTTGAATTTGACAGGTTCCTTTTTTCAATTACATTTAAAGAACAAGACGCAAACGCAGATAAATCTCACCTATGGCATATATAGCCACGTCTCCACCCCCGTGGATGTTTTCAGCGAGTGTGATACCAGCTACCTGGTGGTAATCCATGCTATCAGTATTCTCTTGGCTCGGGTCCCGTCTCCTCACTATCGTGTTATTGTCTACGTCTCTTGCTACGTAGAAATGGTTGGAGTCGGGACCTCCGTTGCTGTAAGACAACGTTGTGTAATTGGTTCCATCGTAGTAAGATACATCGGCTATACCTAAAAAAAGCAGAATCTTATAAAAAATAATTAGGTATATTTACGATAAAAAAGCAGGGTAGTTAACTTATTGGTTATTTTTGCTCCTAAATGAAATATTGCTAATGTAGGTACCTACTTTATATTGTATAAAGAAATTAAATGAAGATTCTAAATTTAAAATAATTAAGGGGTTTTAATATGACTACAGGGCCTAGTGGCCAGCTTTAATATGATTGACTACTAATGAAATGCACACACACACTAAGATAAAAGCAATGACAATATTTACTACAACGAATAAAGCAAACATTGCAACAAACATTAGCTTGAATTTAGTTTTTTACCCCTTTGACCTACCTACCTTTACCACCATGAGAAAATGTATCCTTAACTTTGAAGATGAACGAAATATGAATATGAGTATAAGATATTAAATGTGTTTAAATAACTGTCAAAAATTTCACTGTCAAAATAACTAATAATCGAAAGACTCGAAATTATTATTTTGAACTCATAAGCTATAATGCATTATGATGTGCTTTAGCTCAGTATATTAAGGCCGATTTTTTTAAAAACGAAACTTAAAGGTGAATGATTTACCAAATATGTTGGATCCCCTGTTTGGGTAGCCGTTGATGTTGAGCGTGTGTGCGTGGTCGCTGGTGACTACGAGCAGTGTTTCTTCTTTGTTAGTCATGTCCATCGCTACTCTAACCGCCTTTTCAAATGCTACAGTCTCGCTGATCGCCACCTTGGCCCGGCCTCTATGGTGAGCCATATCTATGTTGCCGCCTTCTACCTTATAAAAGATTAAAAGTTTACCTACTTCACTAGAACTGAGCAAGGTAGAGGTTCGAGGGGTAACTCTTATCACACCATACCCGTGTCTATGCAATTCAACCTTTTGGGACTTTCCTGCATCCCTTCTACCAGCTTTATTTTGGTCTCTATACCGAAAGCGGGTTTCATCTTCTGGTTTCGGATTTGCAACTTACAATACGTACTCATTCTAGTTTTAGCCAGGGCATTACACCTACACCGAAAATGTCATCACTCCCTAGAGCATCACGTTTGTGTAAGCGTTCTTTTGTACCAAAAAGGGACAAAGATAAACTTGTGTAGCTACTTTTTTCCACATTTGGCTAAAAGCAAGTGATATACCTGATGTGGAATGATCGAATACCTACTTATTTAGTCACAATACAAACGTATAAGATGCTCGACTATAAACGCTTTACGAGAGATGTTTGACAGATATCTAACTAACCCTATTCAGCAAGCCGGATTCCAATGCATGCAACTGCATAAAAATATCAGATTTAAGGAGATGCCTAGAACTCCTTAAATCTGATATATTTATGCAGTGTGAGAAAAATAATTAAGCTTTAACATATGTGAGAGTAGCTAACTATTCTTAACTGTATAAAGATATTTTCTTATTAATTTAGTAGGTTACTACCTAGTACTCACCATGAGGAAGTATCCTTGGTCATTCTTACGCAATACTTTTATTGCGGCTTCTACCATCTCTGGAAGAGATGGTTCAGTGTGTGTCGAATTTTTTTCATATTCATAACTCAGATGGCTATCAGCAAATATTCCTGAAAAATAAGAAAAGAAATTAAATTTCTTATAGTTTTATCTGTGGGCAAGGTTTCGATGTGTATGTATTATGTTTTTAAAACTATACTAGATGTGAGGGTCTAGTCAACATATATTACGATAGTCTAGCATAAGGGCGTGGGATTTGTAAATTACGATCGATAGCTGTGCAAGGGCTTATGTCAAATACATTAATTTTTATATTAAGCGATTCAATTGCGATTATTAAAATTCATCTTGTTTTGGCCCGCTGGTTCGATTACTAAATAAAATAAACTTTCGCAATGGTTGGCCCTTGGATGGGTCAATCAAAATTTGTTATTTTGAGCTAGACCAGATGCGATTTCGAAAACCGCAATCGAAAAGCTTAATGTATTAAGCAAATATGGTATTGACATAAGCCCTTGCTTAGTTTTCGAGCATAATTGTCAAATTCCATACATTTTTCATTTAGCTATTCGACTGCGATTATCGAAATACATCTTGTTTAGGCCCTCTGGTTTTATTGTGGTGGTGTTATTGTGCAAGCTCCTATAATGTTTTTCCTAGGTTGGAAGGTCTGTGGCCAGCATGTATATTGGTTATTAATGAAGCCTAGTGAATTTGATTACTCAAACCGCTCTGTATCAACAGGCCGAACACAAACAAAGACTGAAGTTTACTTACCCATAAGATAGTCGGTTTCATTATAATCAACGTCGTTCAGTTCTCTTTTACTAGATACTACGCTGTATTTCAGACCGCGAGATAGCTTGTCCTTTTTGTAGTCTTCTATGAGGTTTCGGCCGTCTTTTCGGATACAGACCCACGGGTTAGTGGTTGCTTCTTGTGAGGATATAAGAGAATTTCTTCCGCCGCCCATTATTACCTGTAACAATAATTTTACAACAAATAAGATCTAACCAAATAAATACAATTCGGTGAATTTATTTTTATGCCATAGGTCATAAAGAAATAATGCAGAAATAACAGTACATTCATTATTTTATAAAACTTATCGATCTGTTAGAGGAGCTGCTTCAAGTCCCTCAAAACGCTCTATAGAAAAAGCTCCTTGAATATAGCTTCACAAGCAAGGAACTAGCTACTAAAATGTATGGGAGCATGGGCGTGGTTTTGAGGAATTCATTAATATTAACACAACTCAAGCTTTAAATTATGCTTAATTAGGGATAAATAATAGATATGAAAGTGATAAATAGTATGTTATAGTGGTATAAAAATAGCGCAATAACTATTGCGCTATTTTTTTTATTGAATTCTATTCAATAAAAAAATAGCGCATGATATATGAAAGAAATAAATTTTTTAAGCTAATTTTATTAAGAATAAGTATCTCATATTATAAAGCTGAAGAGTAATTGTTTATTTGTTTTATGGAACGCCCTAATAAATTATATAATAATAATTTTTAGTACAAATGCGAAAAACCTAAAAACGAGTCACTGCATTTCTAAGTTCTCTATACCATGCATGAAATCCTGTTGATATAGCAAGAATTTTCAATAGGATAGAATATATAATAGCTAGTTAAAAATGATTTTTCGAAAAGTTCTACACTATCACTTAACTCACTTGAAAGTTTTTACCAGGCTCATCTTCAATTAACTGGCGAGCGATGTCCTTGCACTGCTCTACCCCTGGCGGCAGAACACCGTCACATTCCCACACGCGATCAGCGCTGTGGGCGTACAGTGGGCTGGGTGTGGCGTGTGTCACTCTCATGGTCGTTACAAACCCTGGAATAAGGCAAATAAAAATATTCATCAAATAGACTATATACGTACCAATAGCTGGTGGGCGCAGTAATTGGGTAACACTATAATACTGACTCTATGGGGGTTGGTTTATGAAAGCTTTTACTGTAATAACTGGGATGAACGGTTTAACTTTACTTATTGTTCAAACCTATTTTTTCAAACTACAATTACAACAACAGCCAGCTGTTCATGTATTAATAATATTATTTTAAGCATCAATCAAAGTTTCTTATAGATACTTTAATAGGAAATGCCTAAATACCGACTCGGTATTTAGCATCCAATTAATAATCATGTGTTAAATAGTTTTTATATTTAGTTTACCTATTTTCTATTAGTAGATGGCTATGACATGTATTTAATATTTTCCAGTTTAGACACAGCTTCCATATTGGAAAGCTCAGTGAAAGATACGCGTACCTACGCGTGAATACATCGCTAACAATATTGTAACTGAAAGCATTTCATTATATGAAATAAAATGGCCTATTAAATCATGTCTTAGTTCACCAGTATTCCCAACCAGTTGTTTATTGCATATTTCCAGACTTGCATGATCCACTACGGTACGGACTTGATAAAGAGATTACTTACTACTTCACTGTGCAAGGCATTTCTGGTCCCGATGGTCATAATGTTCTATGTATGACCTGAAGTATCGTAGATGCTCACCTGCGCTTTTACCCAACTCCAAAGCTTTCGCAGCTAAAGAGCTGAGTCTAGCCTCCGGCAGCAAGGACCTCGCACAATCCTTTTTCTTGACGCTAGCATCTACACCAACAGTGTCCTTGTTCGTTTTTACTCCAGTGAAAATGGCCGTAGCGGTGCAAGCTGAGTCTGGAACCATTTTATCCGCTGAGTATGTCTGTGAAAATGTAGAAATATTAGTAATAAATTGTCTAGAAGAAAAATTATATTTATATTAATTTGTTGGCATTATACATTCACCCTTAAAAGGAATTATATATACATAAAAAATAAATAATAATGAATATATACCTCGAAATGTGTAATATATATAACGTCGACTAGACATAACGTTGCTAGTTCAATTACATTTTTGTTTCACAAGGATTTAGGTGCTTGTGAACGCATCAAGCAATACGATTAAATTGTATCTTGGCTTCACATTCAACAATTGTCTGGTACCGGTTTTAATATGCTGATTTCATTCATTATTATGAAATTCTGCATTTATACTTTAGAACTGTATTTTTTTTATTTTACAGCGTAGCAGAGAATCATTGATTGCCACATGACCTTACTGGAGTAATTCACGTTCTTACTTATTTCTTTTTTTTAAATAACATATATTAAACCCTTGGGTTTTGAAAAAAGCGCCAACTACCTTCAAAAGTCCCACGTGAGGAAACTGCTCAAACACCAGCCTATGACTCTCCCCGCCCTTATAAATCCTGGTTGCGGTTACAGTGTTCAGCCCCATGCCATCTCCAACGAACAATATGACGTTCTTCGCTGTACCAACATTCCATTTAATTTTTAACGCTTCCTCTAGCTCAGTTTTAGCTAATTCCGTCCAGAAATCTTGATCTGTAAAAAAATACTTATACGGATTAAATAGATTCAGTGTTCGATTCTCAGTGGGGACAGAAAATCTCCTCCGATTATATCGATGTTAGGTCTTTTTTATACCGACAGGCTAGCTTCCACTTTCACAGTTTAGCCATCCATTATCAAAACGATATTGTCAAAACTAATGTTAGCATATTTGTGCTACGTTAGTTACTTTGTTCGTTACTTTCGTTTAAATTAACATTATGTTAATTTTAACTTGTGTAATAATTAACATTTATTTTGCATGATATAACACTATTGTAAGAGAAAATATTTTAAGTGCCTTAATATGAGTGTCCATTTGAAAATATGCAGGGTAATCAACATTTCCGCATCATAACGATATTTCCGGGATATCCTGCCTGCAAAAACGTATGTCGTATGTGCAATTGTAAAACAGGTACTTATTTTAAATAACTACTTATTGTAAGTAATTCAATCTTGTTTACTTTATAGTAATTGTGATTTGCTGATTGAATTTTAACATGTCAAGCGTTTTGCTTGTTAAGATTGTTAGATGAAATGACACAAATCGAAAGCGCGACTTGTGAGTAAATTATCAATTTTACAAGACTAACACCACAGAGTTTTGGTGAGTCCTTATAGGATTCTTAAATAAGATATTGAATTTCTGCCCTAGTGTACAGGGAATGGCCTTAGGGAAGGCTTATAGGCCATTACAGAGATCCGCGGTCCGCCGTTTATAGTTATCATCGCCATGAAAGATGTATACAAAAGAGAAATACGTTATGTGAATTTAGTAGGTACTTGAATTTACAATTTTATAATCTTTGGTTGTAACATTTTCTTAAAGGCAAAGCAGTTACTCGCCTAGCAAAACCTAAAAACCTAAATACTTCATTTGCAACACCATTAGGCGGTGTCGAGTCGTTTGCTATGTGTGTTATTAAAAAAATACATAGCTAGAATGGAAAGCAATCGGGCAAGAAATGTATCTACGTAAAACGGCATCCCCGATCGAATCGACCCTTACTGAGGGTGACCGTCGAAGGTGTGATAATTGAACTGGACGTGGTAGATTGAACTGGATGCGTGCAGCATTAGGCTGATTTTGAAGTTTTGACAAGAGTTATATCCTAAGTATGATCTAAGAAGGATAGATAGACTTAGGGAAGCAATGATGATGACTTATTTGACTGCACAACAAAATTAACCAAAAATGTAGATAATTTATTAGAACACCTACGCGTGTGGTAGAAAGATAGGTAACTGTTTTATTCATTATGTATTACTTAATATAAAGTAATACGTGATGGGTAACGTCTTTAGTTAGAGCATTATAGTTATTAGTAAATTTGTAATTCTGTGTTGTGATCATTCTTTGCTTATAATTTATTTATCTTCCACTATTGGTAGTGAAAGAAACCCGTCAGTAAATCACCAACATAACTGGCTCGATGCCGGTTGAATTTAATGAATTCCACTTATCAACCGGCATTGAGGTACCTCAAGTGTAAGTTTCAATAAAATTGAACTGTATGTCAGTGTCTATGTCGGCCGCTGTCAAATAGTATGAACACGAGAGCAGCGCCTCTGTTGTGAGAAATATCTCACAAACTTTTTTTATATATGGATTTTTCATCTAAATGCAAATACGATCCAAACGTCTCGATAAGATCTCTTGAATCTTACACTAGGGTTTGGTCTCTTATTGTTTCACCTGGCGAAGTGAGCGCTGCGAGCTATGTGCGTCGGTGGATATATCTCACTGCCAACCATGGTAAAGGCTATGGTTGGTAGTGAGACGGTATGGGAAGCGGCTATTCTCTTGATGAAGGAGGCAGTGTAGAGGGAGCGGGAGGACAATCATCAAGCCGCTCCTCTCGGGCGTAGACGAGTTGGTCTGCAGTGGTCGCGCGTTTTCCTACGTCTTAAGCGCGGCTACGTGTGTGGGTTGTTCCAACAAACATTGCATATGCCTGGGATTGCCCAAGTAACTCTAACCGATCTCTATTGGACAGAAGCCTGGTTGTAAGGTTGGGTTGCCTGAATGTGAACTGGTCAATTGCTTGGCAGAATCTAGATTACCCCAGTGAAGGCCAATGGAGTTACCGGGAAGTTTTAGTGGGTATTCCCAGTTTAGCTCTGACGAGGCCAGTGGCGGGCATGTGAAAAAGGGTGAAAATGTCATAGTCAGGAAAGTAATATATAATAGTAAATAACAAATATCTTTGAAATTAATTGAAATTGAAAAAAGATACCTGCGATGAAAATATTTTGAAAATATACATTTTATCTAACGTAACATACAAGTATGTACGCAACGATTCGGAGCCGAGTCATAATCGGACTTGTCCGGTTTTTATAATTGGTATTATTGTAAAAGGTGTTGTAATTTGTTACTTACACAAACATAATAAACACTGTTAATTAATTTGGTATGTCTTTATTAAGTCCGTTTAAAAGTAACTGTATAAACGATATAAACCAGATGCGTAAATAAATTTAGAATATTTTTGTCATTTCTTTCTACAAACAACAGTCAGGTCTCTATAACCTGTTTTATTTAAAAAATATTACTTTAGTAATAATGTATAACTGTAGCATCAATGAAATAATTGAAAATTTTAGAAACATTATTGTAAACATAAATGAGATGTCTCGTTGCTTGTATGTAAAAATAATAAATATACTCATTTCTTTGTTTACTTTTGCAGTTATTAATACTTAGATAATCAAGATACCTATGCATTGTTTCACCTTGCTGTAAGTTACACAATTTATCAAAAGAAAGTTATCGCAATCGGATCCGAAAATTTTTAATAAGCCGATGATATATTAACAACGTAATATAACTTTATTTTCAAACACAATGTATGGACAGATAATATTGACTCAACGGTAAAAGAAGGGTATTTCTTCATAACATAAAATATCTTAAAATCACAAATTACATTGATATTGAATTCCAAATGTTTGTTATTAAAATTTGTTAGCAAAAGATTATACAACATACCGGTGCGGAGAGACCATGTCGAGGTAAAATAGAGCACTGACAGTACCACAGACACTGATTGCATAATGAATACTGTCGCTGTGCTTCGTTGATCGCACGCAGAGAATGAAATACAACTAGGGTTGGCAACTGTTGTCAGGAATTGAATTAGAGTTATAACATTTTTAATTATCATGGAACGATAAGATAACGTTAACATTTTACACATTTATTAAACTTTTTTTGTTGTGGTTATATCTGGATGATTGTCCCGCCTTAAATTATTATAATTAATAATTATTTCTTATACATAAGTCTTTCTCTGGTTAAATTTACTTTAATTTTATCCAATTGTTTAAGTATGAAGTGAAGTGAAGAAAGTAAAATTATTATGTAAGCTGTGGAGATTATAACATTTAATTCATGATTTAATTATGACTGAATTATTTTAAAATGTATTTTAATTCCATCATTAGTAAAACCTAATTACTACAATGGTGTAATCCAGATTTCATTTGTGATCCTTATAAGAATAATAAATTATGAGTTGGATATTTAACCGATGATCACAGTTCTATTCTACAGATTACGGATTTCTACGTATGGTTAAGAGGTGAGTCCCTCAATATGTGTTGGTTTAAAAGAATCGAACTTTATCGATAAAAATTCTAAATTGAATTTATATACGCTGTTAAATAAGTATTAATTAACCAAATTATAAACGATATGTAAATTTCTTTTGGTAACGTGTGTTTTTTGTGATGATTTCAGAATAGGTTAAGACGTAACGACGTGGGTAACGGGTACGAGCTGATGAGCCTCCTCATGTGCAGGAACAGTTGGAGGAACGTGGCGGGCCTTCTAGCAGCTCTAGCGGCTGGCCTCTTCTGTGGTCGGGGTTTATGGGTTTCCCTGGTCTACGATTGTGACCCTAGTTGCCTTCAATGGTGTCAAGGGGAAGGGCGGTCATGTCGATTCTAGATCCTGGTGCTACACATTGGTGGTGGTCTTTACCTTCACATTGCAATTCCCACCTAAAACGTGTGGCTTGCGGCTTGTCTGCTAGCCACACGTTTTAGCCACCCAACTTTGGCCTTTGATGGGGTGAGATAGCGCAGTCACGTAGGTTTCAATTTTGCTGCGATCCCGAGTCGTCGGTTAGCCCGGAGAGGATGTTCAGTGGGTAGTCGGAGAACGCATTTATCCCGAGTCCCACATATCGCTACAGGTGGCACCGTACTGTAGGAATGATACGTAAATGTATTCGAGCTTTTCGAAAAGAAAAGGACAGAAATATATTATACAAAGAATTACGGTACAGAGCGCAGGTACATATAGTAGATAAACGTTAATAATTATATGGATTGAACAAGTGACAAGTGAAAACAATGGCTCATTGTTAACTAATGCGTGAGTTCAATTGGATAATCATCCTTTTAGTTAGAAATAGTTTTATAAAAATACTCTTTATTTATGTAGAATGGGTTTTAATTGCAAACAAGCATACGGCCTGCCTGGTGATAAGCAGAATACATGTATTAATGTCAAGATAAACAGAAAACATTATGCGTTTGATTGCAAAGGCGGCAAGTATCCTTTCTCCCAAAACGATGAGTTCAGGCGATCTTATTTGCTGTAGAAACACGACACGCGAAGTCATGTTACGGTGATAAAGTAATAAAATAAAAAATAGCGCGATGGCAGTATCGTACAGTCACGACCCCCGAACAATAATAATTGTTATAACGATGATAAAATATAAAGTATATATTGCTCGTGAAAACTTACAGTAACTGTCAAAAACTGGTCATTTTAAACTTTTTATTTCATTACTAATATTATTATTTTCATGAATGTCAACACTCTTTGCACCAACTCACCAAACAACCAAATTTACATTTTAGGTTTTAGATAGGTAATACTTAAGAGTGATTTTGAAAATAGTAGAATATAATTGAAGCAATGTTTGAAAAAATTAAGTAAATGTTTATTACAATAAATAAGAATGATATCGTATTAAAAAAATAACTGTTTTATAAATAATACTCAATTTTAATCAATTGGACGAAAAAATTATGGAAACGTGTGGGTTTTTTCTTGATGGGTCTGGCTCTAAGACATTGAAGTAATTTATATCCATACCATCAATAAAATTGCCGACGAAGCAGCTTGCATCTTCTACTTAATTCTAAAACTTTAACAAAGGTTTTTTCATTAGGTACATTGTACATAATATTTCTTATAATTTAACTTTATTTTATTTTTGAGACCGAAGGATTTTAGTATATTTTATATTGATTAAAATTGTAGTAGTGTAGTATTTTTACCAATAGGAATTAGTAAAAAGACTGTGTTAACACGGCCTTTTACTCGTGCCCTCGACACAATGACATTGTGGCAACATTTAGTTGGAGCTTCAACCAGGGCCCGTGATATTGATCGCTACAGCCTCCAAGTGCGCAGGGCCGCTGCAACCACCCTCCTTAAGGTCAAGCAGCAACAGCATTTCTGTTAAAGATTATTTATAAATTTTAAATTGATAAGAATATGATATGTATTATCTTCTTAATGCAAAGTGTTACTAAGAAGCGATAATTTCGACATACTTACCAAAATAAATATGTTTGAATTTACCATTTTAATAATTACCATATAACGTAAACATTACCTACCTGTATGCAGAAGAGTATCCTCTTCTGAATACTTGAAACATAAAATGAGATCTTTCAATCTAATTTAGATCGATTTCTAAATTTCGATTAAGTTTCTCATTTTAATATTATTCTGAACTTATAAAAAATGCTACTTACATAATATCAAATTCAGTTATTTTTGGTAAAATTATCAATAATAATATGTTGCACGTATTACTTTTATCAGCTTATTTTTATAATTGTCTAAACATACCTATGTCTAAACATATATATTAAGTGGTAGTCGTTACTCATATATTCAAAAATATATTTCCGAGAAGTCACAGTACCAAAATTATCATAATTGAAAAATCAGCGACGAGTCTTCTCCTTAACTGATACAAAGACTTCAATCAAAGTTAGTCTTACAAGCTGAAGTTGCCCTGTTACAATGCCCTTGTGGAATTATTATATGTTAAAATGATTATGTACAGATAGTACATAGGTGGGGCCGAAATTGTGCGCTAAAAGGCAAACCGTGTTGTGAATTGATCAATTATCTATACATAACTAGAAAATGGTACGTATTCTATAAATTAAGACTGGGGCGCTGATTTTGTGAGGGTGCAAGATTTTATAGACAGTTAAGTATCTATTTTTAGATTATGTGCTAAAGATTTTATTGGGCATAGGAAGTAGCTATTTATAATTTATTTAGGCAGTAACTTTTACTTAAATCTGAATTTAATTTAATGTTGCTTTACCTAGATACTTACGAAATTTTATACAGTAGTTGAACTATATTAATAATTTATTTTAATAATTAGAGAATCTCAATAATTTAATTCGAATACAAACTCTCATCAAGTTTTCTATGTGATTGTTGACCATGATAAGTGCTCATCGAGTTATTATCAGATTATTTTGACAATTAACTTTAATTATCATTTCTTGAAATAAATTTTAGTATTCTTTGACGTATTTATTGTTTATAATCCAAGTTATAAGTAAACTTTATTTATATTTTATTTATCTCAACCAAAGCTGACCCATTACTCCACAAAGTTCTCTCCCAATTCTTTCAAAGCTTTCATACCTTCACCACCTAAAACTAGCCCTCTTGGTGTGCGGTCAGGTGTACTCGCCATCATAATAAGTATAATTATTAATTAAGAGTTTGTATTACAAGCGGAAATAAATTAGACACCACGGCATCGGATTCTTTGTATAAAAATATTTATTTTGTTTTTCAAGCACAGCACTTTTATATACCTACCTGTATATATTTCTCACGCTTATGTCTTGTTTGAACCGATGTGTTATAATTTCGCATTTATGTACCTACTACTTATATACTGTCGAGTGTTGGTTCTGCATTAAATAACAGTACCAACATAGACATGCTACATATTTAAGTTAAAATGACATTCGAGATAAATATAAAATATTATTTGTTATATTACAGGCAAGAATGGAGCTCCCGGTTTTGGACAAATTCTGTTTTATATTCGATTTGAAGACAGGATGCATTTCTATGGGCATTTTGAACTCTGTAAGTAAACTTTTGTTTTAATTAAATAACTGGGATATACAATAGATAAGCATAAGTTTCGCAATGTCCATTACAATAAGTATGTAATATTTTTTAACCTGCTATATTTTCTATGTAAATAAATAAATATACTTTTTTGCACATAAAATGAGGCAGGATTAACCCAGAGTTACAAACACAAAATAGTTAAAATAGGCGGGAAGTTTTAAGTTTTTTTTAAATAATTATATAGTTATTATAGTCTTATACAATTACCTGTTATGCTATGTTTCCTAAGCCCAAAAATGAAGAACTTAATTAAGGGCTGAGGAACTAAGCAAAGAGAGAGTGTTGAGACATATTCGAATCACCTAAATAGGCTATCATACGAATATCTTATTTAATTCAATTGTAGACCTGTTGTTCAATTGTAGACGTTAACGGTTATTTAAAATAAATGAAGCCTAAAGAAGACTTCTTATTCTTTTTAAGACGTCTATTCCGAAATATTGTAAAGTAATGTAACTATAGATTTTGTTATTACAGCAGCAATGCTTTTACTATTACTAATGTCGTAGGAAATTGGTTAATCAATTAAACCGTAGTATGGGTGCGTAATATGCTGCTAAATTTATTGTGTTTTCAATAATGTACGAAATAGTAAATAAAACTCTTTGTTTAAAACAAAGAGTTAAGTTAAAAATAAATCTGTAGCTATAACCTCGAAAAGAAGTAACTATTTACACGTAAATATAGCTGAATATTTTTAGGTTCTTTAACAATCTCTGCGGTAGATTTAAATGTTCTATTTATTTTGTCAGTATTTTAATTATTTACATGATTAATATTTTTGATCTCCGAATCAACATGCTCAAAACTTCATTAAAATGGAATAAATTAATCTTGCTGAGATTTTACATTTCAAAGAGTATATATTACGTTTTAAGATAAGTATATAGGCCTATTATAAAAGGAATAAAATGAATAAAATACTACTTTCAGATATTAACATTCACGCTAGCAATAATTCTGATAACGTTCGCCGTGGACATAAAGGATGCGACTGAAGCCCAGCTGAAGCGAGATGACGACACAACCATGTCCTCGGTGGTTTACACTATCGTGGTACTCCTGGTGATCTTGCTGCTCCTCAAGTTTGTGCTAGACATGGTCTTCGTTTACGCTGTCTACAAGGTTAGTAAAATAAAAAAAATTATTCCTGTGAGCCTTTCAAAATGCGAGAATTAACAGTCAATTAGTGCTGAATAAATTAAACTTTAGGAAATCAGGAGCCAATTCTACAAAAAATAGTAAGTTATAGAGGCCACGCAAAACGCCACATCAAAAACGCCGCATCGTAGACAAAACGCCAGAAACAAATACGTCGATCCATTGCGGAACAGTTATTTTTGCTTCTTCTGTGCTGTAACATGCTGTGCTCAAGGTGTACGATTGTCTAATAGGTATATGTTTATATGCCATTGCTCTTTATATTGTATTACATTGAGCTTCATCTTGAGCCTTTTTTTATCTAGATATTTTGGTTGGTCGAAGATCGTCAATCAAAACAAAATATCACAGCATACGATCTAGTTTGTTTTAGTGAACAACAATCACTTACTTAGCGAGATAGCTCATAATTTAGCATTACGACAGAAACTCAGCCAAAATAATAAATATAACGTAAATGTTACATTTTCTTAATTCAAAAATTTATATAGATATCTAAAGAATATTAGGTACCTATAAATACAATGAAAAAACGAAACCTCTATTGCTAAGCGTATAAAATATTATCAAGATAGTCACCTATTAGTTAGTTAATTTTTTTTACCATTCTAGGAGAAATGCGGTATAATGAAGAAGTACTGCATCTTCTGGATCATATTCCTGGTACTCTTTATAATAGGCTTCTTGAAGAGTTTGTTCCACATGGACGCAGGACACGTTATCGCGCAGATTCTTTTCTTGGGTAAGTGTTGTCAATTTATAAATGTTTTATTTCTATATCAATGAAAAATGCCGGGTTACCACGTATTAGCTGTGGCCTCTCGTCGTTTTACCGCCTAAATATATTTCATTTTTTTATATACCAAGGATATTTCAAGAATACAGCACTAACAACATAATTGATACAAAAATGCATCAAATAAAGGTTGATTAAAGGTGCTCCAATCATTTTTGAGTTGTCAATAATGATCCCAACCCGGTTTTTTTAGGGACAGGTCGATCTTTAAGCAAATAATTTAATAAGTAGAAGCTATGGTATAGCTACCGAGGGCGATACTTTTTTGTGGGAAAATACCATTTAAATAAATTTCAATTTATGGCCCAAAATTACAAATGAGTATTTATATTAATAAAATCTACTATAAATAACGACAATAAATATCATCAAAGTGTATGATGATTGGGACACTTATTTATAACATTGTCAGAAACATTGATAATTGTTTTGCATGATACAAGTGTTGTATTTGGATGCCATTACTTGCCAATAAAAGTTAGCTGCAAAGTCAAACGATAATTGTAACCAATTGTCGTTTGACTTTGCAGTTTATGTTATAATTATTTTTCCGTCCAAACATGAATTTTTGTTCTATTGCTTTAAAACTTAAAAGTGGCTTATCATAAAGTTATCCCATATATCAATATATTATATAAATTATATTACAGAAAATATTTAATAAATCAGACAGGAACCGCCTTTACTAATCCAGACATAAAACGATATTTCTTACATTTCCAGCTGAAAACTTTTATTATATCATCGTCATCCGCAGCTACTTGATATCAATCAACGAAGACGGAGTTCTCTAAAATATTTCTGTACATATAACGGTACGAATATGAAAAAATGCTACTGAAAAATGATATTTGTGTAATAATACTTTAAGTGATAAATTATTTTTTATCGTTATTCTTTGATAAGTTATGAATGTTAAGATTGACTTTTATATACATTGTTTATTATAATAATGTATTTCTTCTATCAAACTGCTACTAAATACAAAAAATGATTGATGAAATATTTACAAATTATTTAGTTGATGTTAATTATTAAGTACCGATAATAACCAAAAGGTGTTCTAGACGATCATTATATCCTGAATAGTATTTTATATTGTATGTAGCATATCATACGAATAGTTCAGTAGAATAGTACAATTATATTGGTGTTTACATATTATTCTAAAGCTATAAAATAGTTTTGTTGAAAATCGTAGATAGAAAAGTGTATTGAAATAGAATTGTCAGGTGAATTATCATATTTGAATCATAGATAATATTATATGGGAAACGGAGGCAAGAATTCTACTGGAAATGAATCTATTTTCTTTGAATTTACCGATTGAATCTAAAAATAAACATTATTTATTCGGTTTCATTGTATTATGGACCAAAAATGAAGATTTAATGAGCTTGTTGAGCAGAATGAGACAACCTGGCCTAACTCGTAGGGACTCATGACTAACTAATAGAGTAGGGAATTACGGTGTGGAATTAGGTGCCATGGGGAATCGACTGGTATCTTTTGTAAGAGGGTGATCTGAATTTTAAAATAATTGTGATTTGTTGTTTATGAAACATATGACAGTCTAGTATTATAGTGTGAAAAGCCCAAAAGATTCCATTGGGTCGACGTGCTCCGGGAGTAATCCTGGCCCTACATCAAGATAAGATTATAGCGTGAAATATAAAGAGAAAGCAATGCTTACAAACATATCCTACCGTTTGCTTGGAGTTAAGTTTAAAATTTTATTAAAATTTGCCTAACTCTGGTTGTGAAATAATTTGCTTCGACATCTGCCAAATAAACAAAGGGCTGCAGAATTTGATGCATTTGTATAAATATATAAAAATTTATAGCAATTGATGCTGTTAAGTTTTAATTTTTGATAAAATTAGGGACTTGTCTTCCATTTTTAGATATAAATAAACATCATTGTTTTCTATTTCCTGTAGCCTTTTTGTTTGCAATAATTTTAGTTTTCTCCACGACAAAAACTTTTGAAAGTTGTTAATATTCTCATAAATAAGAATGAGAATAGTTTTTAAACTTTTATCTTTATTAAACTTTAAATAGTATCAACCACTTCATAAATCATTTTGAATTGTTACTAAAATATTTAACTATAAGTACGTATCTACCTATTTCGATTAAAGTTTAAGAATGTTCAGAAAACTTCAATCTTTTATGGCATTAGTATGTAATGTTACAAATAATAATTGAATTTTGTCTAAAAATATTCATATCATTCATATTAAATTTGTGTGTAAAACTTGTGTATTGAATTAGGCTACTGGTCAATGTAGTTTGCAACGAAGCCAAACAGGTACTTCTAAAGATATATATATTTCCATTTACAATATTTTTATATTATATCTTATTATAATTTTTGAGTACCTACATACTATTTGTTGATGTATGAAAACGAATGCGTACTAAAGTATCTACACTTACTATTCCTATTTCGCTTAAGTCTACTGTACGCAAGTAGATGCCAGTGTGTGAAGAGACTGATTTGAACAATAGACCAGCTATTATTTATAAATAGTGGCCATTTAGCCTAATTCAGCCTCTGAGTGTATGTAAACTTCCGTAGGTACCAAATATGAAAAAGAACGACAATAATACGTCCTTCGCTTTAATTAGATCATAGTTTTGACATTGTTTATAGGTGTCCTCTTCTACAGAAGCAAATAGGCGACTATATTCGTTGTAATTGTTATTATCATTTAAAAAAATATTTTCTCGTATAGATCGCGCAACGTGTACGTACTTTCTCCGTTCAAAATATCACGTTGAGGTTGGAGTAATTAATTTAAAGTATTGAAGTACTTATTTCTTTATTGGTGATTTGTATATTATTTTGCCTAAAAAAATGTAAGATATTCTTAAAGCGAGTTTATTACAGATACATATCGGTTACCTTAAATTCGTAACTAAATTAAATGGATACGTACGAATGTCTTTTATTATATTTTTACTCTAAATCTTGTCTATTTATATACCTATTTATCTATCCCTTTAAGATGAATGTACTCTATAGTTAACCTACATAAAGATATTTATTAAATGTTTTATATGCATGTATTTAAATTGGATGAGGGCCTATTTACATTGTACATTTTAAATTTATACAAAGACCCTGTTGGCACAATTTATAATTATGGTAAGTCCAATCCTTAGTCCTCCGTTAGACTTCTAATATTCTACAGAACTATATGAATGGATAAATGCATTTGGAATGTAAAAAAATAATTGGTAAAATTAAACTTTATCTCACACTCTCTTACAGATTTAGTCCACATATTCTTATGAGTACTGTTAATCATAAACAGGGAAAATTTTTACACTATTTTGATCTGATCCTTCCACAATGTAAATAAGCCCAAAATTGATGTTAGAACTATTACTATCGATCAATTATAAATGCTTTAAATGTCGTCACAATTATTTACATTGTGAATTGAATTTAATTTTATAGAAATTTTGATGTTTGTGATTGTTGTACAACGCTTTGTTAAATGCATTGTGTATTTAAATAAAATCGTTATAGCAAATTGTTGTTTCAGTTTTACCAATATTTTTAACCATAATATGAACAATACCTAGTCGTAGTATAAAACTGGAACTAACTTATAATTTAAAGAATATTTCGTACGAATTTACTTACTCAAAAGTCGAATGATTCATGGGTTAAGTTTATTTCTTACTTATCTGAAATGAGGCATGTTAGCTGTTGAAAATTAAGGAATACTAAGCCAACATCCTAACGCGAAAGGAATAAGGTTTCTTACCCGTCTCGATATATATATTTCTCTATTCGACACTTTACACTTATGAATATGTTTTAACGTTTATCGAGGAGCGGCGACAATTATACGTTCTCTATCATAAGTCTAACTGTGTAACATATAAGAGAAAAAACTTTGCAAGTAGTAGGGTATATGCCCTATTATAATTGATTTACAAACTAAATCTAAAGGAAAAAGTAAAGGCCAATGGCATTATTATAATAAATCAATTTGTAAAAAATTATTTTTTACGATAACAATAGCAAATAAAGATCCAACACCAAAAAGAAGCAATTATTATATTATATTTTAATAACAAAATAATACTAACTTAGAAATATTTATAATACTTAATGCATTAAATACTTAAAACGAAAAACAATACTATACTTTAAAAACCTTAAAGCTTGACTAGAGTACTTAAATCTAGATATATAAAAATAAAAGCTACTTTATTTAATTATCACTGTGTTCCTGTCAAAACTTGTGTCATTAAGGCGAGTAGTGATATTACATAAATATAAAAAGTGAACCAAAGATTTTTAGTATTCAAGGTAAACTCAAGGCTCAAGACGAGGAAATTTTAGAAATACATATGTTATACAAGTAATTTTTTTATTAACGATTAAGAAGTAGTCAATACACACATATGGTTATGACTCATCTAATAAACTCCGAATGTAACAGATCGCTTATATAAACTATAAAAACTATTTTTCTAAATACTTATACTGAATGAGAGATTTTATAAATTTATTCATTGAAATTAATAAAGTTATGAAATCACTCATGCATAAGTTTAATTCGTATATGTATTAGTGGAATCAAAGTTATAGTATATAAAACACAAGGAACCAACTTTTATTATACTTATAATTAATACTTTAAATACTATAGATACAATATAACCTATAACCAGCATTGATAAATACAGTCAATAAATAAAACTTTGGTCTGATGAGACTCCACTTGTTATATATTACACGAGCAAAATTTCAGTGGATACATTTAAACACAATTTTGCTATCTAAAGTAAACTTGTCATATCGTTAGAGATTGACACGGTCCATTGAACCCGACCTCATATGGGTATGGCGGAGTCGTCGTCATCTTTGATTGTTCTGTACATTGTATTCACTACAGTGAAATAGTACAAGGTGTATGCTGCAAAAAATATTAGAAATATAAATATCAAAAATATACTAAATTAATACGCAAACATCCTAGCTAGAGAACCATTAATATTTGCCCCTAACGAGACTTTTCGTTAGCGAGCCAAGAGTTCTGTGGACAACTGAACGGTTGTCACGAACACGAATATTGGTTCCTGAGTCATGACTGTTTATAGGAACAGTTAGAATTATTAATTATAATTATTAAAAGACATGAGTTTTTTAAAATTCTTATATAACAGTAGGTATGTACTCATAATATTAAATTATTATTTTCCTATGGTTAATCTAATATTACTATTTTCTATAGCGTTTCGTGATATCATATTACTTAAAAATTTTAAAAGTATTTACACCAAACATTTGTCTAGCTATTCGTATTACCTATAATAAAGGGAAAAAAATTATGAATATTTTTTCAAAAATATTAATTGTATTGTATTCTTACCTACGCCAGCAAGCATCATAATGACGACCAATGTTATATTTCCCGGTGAGTCTAGGTAGTGTGCCTTTTTAAGCTCTGGGCTGAAGAGGCAGGTTACTACTGCGATCAGGAAGAGACAAACCACGAATACAGAGTTGAAGACTATGGAAAGCTGTAGATATCCTGGGCGCCTCTGAAATTAAGAATGAGATATTATGTTAGTAAAGTTAGAGTAAATGATATTTTCAAGTACTAACCTGTCAACTCTCTTAGGTTTTACGTCAAATTAAAGGACTTCGTTTTGTCGTACGGAAACCGAACTAAAATTGGACTATTGTTACGAGAGAGTTTAGACACCATAAATAAAAGTTGCGTATACAAAACGGTGTATACAAGATAAATTTCGGTAACCACAATCAAATTGCAAAATAAAAAATCTATAGTATTTGACAGTTATGCTCGATAAGCATATTTGTCAAACTCCATCATACATTTAGTTTTTGAATTTTTTTGACTTGTAAATTTTTATGCCAAATCCCATACGTTTTTCACTAAGCGATTATCAAAAAGCATATTATCTAGGCCCTTCGATATTTATAGATAATAAGTATTATTTACATATTAGTGCTTATTGCTTATTGTTAGAAGTAAGTATTTAAATAATACTAATTATTACATCTCATACGTGCGTGCGCCATAATACAATAACATTTTATGGTTCTGCTGTTAATTTTTCACTAAAATTATTGAACAGAAACCAGTCCCATTGTTAAAATTTAAATGGAACCCATTAGTCGTCAATTAATGTAATGGGGCGGATACAATTGTCGCGCTCCTTCAGTAATGTTTTATCTTTTATGCCGTATAACAAATTTCATTGTGTGCCTATAAATAAAAATATGTTATTGTCATTACTATATTATACTGTCCGTTAACCCAAGTATCTTTTACATTTAACAACGACTTAGCTAGTTTTGCCTTTAAATTAATATTCAGATGAATATTAATTTAAAGATAAAAGGCATATTAATTAGTAATAGGTTTTTATTCTATCAAACATGCCTTTCAAACAAACTTTGTTTGACTGGTAAAGAAAAGCTTTAGGAATTATTTATATGTTAAGTTATTACTATAAGTATATGGTGTTTTCTAGAAATTTAAGCCATAAAATATTTTTAAATGTTTCTTTTTCTTTTCGAAAACAATTCAATTCAGTTATACAATAATATCCAAATTTAAGCCAATGTCTTATTTTTGAGCCTGTTAAATTAACACATTAACACAAGTGTGAATAAGTAAATTAAAAAGGCAAAGAGTTTTTAATTAGTTTCATTTTAAAACAAATAGGATTTTTTAAGAAGTACTTAGTTTATATTGTTGCCAAATGAAATCGTACTTCTTACAATGAATTCTGAATAACAGTGAATAACCCATAGAGGAAGAAATAAAGAAGTACACTTATTGGATCTATTTTTGAATTCTATTCACATTCAATCAATACTGGTTGTTAACCTTAGGTAATACATTCATATACACACGTATATTATGTAGAATCATCCTATAGAACCACTGAAGGCACTTTGTCAGTATTTTAATCATGTATATCAATAATAGATTAAAATATCGGAAATATGTTTCTAAAAATTAAATGTGTATAAAATGCCAATCTTTAAGGAAATGTTTTTCAAAACTGAAAATAGTTTTATAAAATTTTACTTGATTTCGTTTATCTAAAGAAGTAGGACATAAATATAAGTATTTTAAAACTCTTAATAAAAAAACAATTAAATTCTGTTTTTTAATTAATCTTATTTAAAATTAAATTATAAAGATCTATTCCTCGTACTGTTTCTATATGATGGAATGTAAAATGAGCTGATTGATTGCTCTCCATCCTCTAAAATATCCAGCAATATTGTATAATTATGATAACTGTATAGACTTCTTATAAAACGTATTAGCTAAAGACATATACCAATTATATTTATGTGAGTAAGTCTTGATTATTTTGTTTTATTGTTGTGTTTATGTTTTTCGTTGTTTGCTTGTGGGGAAAGTATACCTATATGATTGATTGTATAACAGTAGAGGAAAGCCTTACCAAATACGCTCCGGCCGCCGCAACTATATTGCTGATGGTGCTTAGTGCTGAAAACATCACCATGCTCATGGAGATGAGGTTATCCTCAGGCTCCCTGGACTTATTCCTGGGTAAATTCCATGCGCCCACCGCGATGTTTGCTAGGCACGCCAACTGACAACAATGTAACTAAAATTTAAGATCTATATGCGAGTAGTACCGATTTGGTTAAAATGATCTGAGCTTGATCGTTGTTCAACTTTTTAGAATTATTTATTTCTAAAATATTTACCGTTGATAGTAAGCAGACTATGTAGAAGCCAATTTCTAAAGGGACGCACCCACAGCACCGTTTTACCATTGGCAAAGGCATTTTTCTTCTGCAATCAATGAAAATCATATTATACACATAAAATATCTCTTTCTATACTACTTGATTTTTAATATCATCAACATAGAATAAAACACACTATTCAATCAAGTAACAGTTTCAATAAATTGTAAGTCTCGTTGCTGGGAATAAAGCTTCCTACTCGAAAGAGTATTTTTTCTAAGTAAAAAAAAAGAAATAGATCAAATTAGAAGACATGAGAAAAATCAAACTGATGGAAATTGTTGGATCAAATCGATTTAGTAATTAAGTAAAATTTAATGGTTTTGGTTTGCAATATGGAATGTTTATTATTGTTATTGAATCATTTATTCCGTCTTGGTCCGTTCATTACAGTCCTGTTTTCTTGATTTCCAAGTCAAATTCAAATTATTTTATTCACCTTTCATACAAACATATAATCTAATTGAACGTCAATCTAAGCCTTCGTAAATGCCCTGAGAAGAAAAGGCAGTAAACTCAAGATTTTTTAAATTCTAGCAATAGCCATTATAAGGAGTTTTAAGGCCACAACACTACTTCGCTGGCCCATTTCTGAGTGAATGCGGCTGTAGTAACGATTACATTAAGAACAGGATCAACGGCATTTCGAAGCACAGAGGAGCACGTGATTAAAATGTTGTTAATTTTTTTTTCATGGGGTGAAATGACTTTAACAGAAATAACGATTTATAATAATTAACAGATAATGTATTTATCATTAATTGTAGTATCAAAGCATTAATTTCCGAACGAATAGAACGAAAATGAAACTACACATACATATACAAAGTTGCCAAAGAACATACACGTATCTATTTCAGTCGTGGTCGTGGAGCGTGGGCACCGGGAGAGCTGTCAACTCTTTTAATATCCTAAGAATGTGGAGATTAATAAAATATTCATATCTTACGATATTATCTACAGAGGAATTAGGTCGTCCCGGTCATGGAATGGTCTTTGCGGTGCGTGTACGACTGTGTGTAATAACATTCATTCTGTAATGAGTCAAGCATATACTTTATGGTTGTATTCTGAGGCTTTATATTATCTTAAATATACATAGACAACTTATCATAAATTTTAAACATTATTGGGTACCTTTTGACCCTAACCTACTAGCCTGCCTTGTGATAGAGCTACACATATTATAATTATGTATTAGACATTGGCTAAAACTATAAAAGTTTTATTTTAGTTCAACAGTTCTCTTAAAAAACTTTCTAGCTGTTAAATTCTCATCACAGGCTCATTCATTAGACATTAATATTGCATGGCGGGAAAACAAAATATCTATATAAATAATATATATCCAATTATTTAATTTTGAAAATAGTTTTATTTAAAACTTTTTGTGTTGATACAGTGAAAAAAAAACAGATTGTAAAAATATAGCATTTCCTAAATTATTTATACAACTACAAGTGATTAGAAGCATTCATGCCCAAGATTTGCGATTCATTGTAGCAATGTCAATGTTCTTGGCAATTGCAGGTGCCACTGGCTTCTACAATCGTATATAATCGTGTTAAGGGCAGATGTAGTTAAAGACTTTTCTGAGTAGCTTATTCCTGAGTGATAAAAGTCAATTTCCAATTGTTATCTCCGTACAATATCTGCGGCCGTCTGTGCGTGATCTTATCTTCATTATCTTATATCTATATTAAAGTAGAAACTTATATGACTAATATTATTTTTCATTCATGTTATTCATTATTATAAAAATGCTTATGGTTAAGATGTTTTTCACTTTATAATATATTTTAACTGACGTTTTAATTGTCTTATTTAAAAATTTAGGTTATGAATATACGTTTTGATTTTTTTGGAAGTACACTAGAGACCAAGGGAATTGAAGGTCTCATAACTTTGATATAAAACTGGTTTATTCCTGTAAAATAAAATACTTACAAATACTGTTTCATCGATATCAAAGATTTTTCAAAACACTATTGTTATTTCCTATATCTATAAACACACTGAATGCCATGTGTAAAAATACGAATACTCCAAAGAATTGGTATTTAACTACATCATGAAAGTTTCATTTTAAAAATTAACCACTACACAATGTTTATTCAGTTGTTCACGTCAAACTAAATGTGTAGCTGGGTGTTTACGCTTGAGCGAGCCGTTCGGTCAATCCATTCGTTCATATGCCTATATTTACATACAGTTTAATTATATAAAATTGGTGCATGAACTGTTTCTATTTTTGCATTCCCGACTCGACTCTATAATATATCAACTCATTCTAGCGTTTGATGTGTGTTATTGGTTTCAATTGGAACTGGTTAGTTATAAAACTTTGTTGCTTCACTAAAATTTCACATATCTTTACAAAGTACATCACTAGTTTTACTATTGTTTCACTAACATAAGTAAACATTCAAATCTTTTACTAGATCGAACAGATTTTATTAATAAGTGATACATTTATAGTTCAAAATTAGAACGTACTTTATTTTTTCTTTTTTCGTAGTAGGCAGCGCTATTTACCGACGGCACGACTGCCAGTGATCAACTAGCGATGTGCCGCTTCCTACATCCGCTGTTTGATGACCGACCCTGGCCTTGTGGCTGGCTACGTAACCACTACACAGCTTCTTTAATTATTAAGTATTGGCCCTTCGTTTTCTGTTATTCAATACCACTAAATGAGGTTTAAATAAAAGTTTACATTGACACAAAAATTAAGAAAAACTAATCTATTTCAATTAAGTTTCCCGTGTGGCGAGCGAGGTCAATTGAATTTATCGAAAATGCGTTAATATTAACGCCATAATAGATTATTGAAACCTAACCAGCCATTTGATGGCTTTCAATATATTTTATCATAATTTTTTCAGGATAGGGAAAGCTTGTGTATTAGATTAGGTGGTACGAGCATCTTACGATTTGGTAGCCACTTATGTACCCTCCTTTTTTACGAGTAGGAAATACCGTCCTCTAGCTAAGTAGCGGCAGTGTGTGGTGCTCACCAAATGCCTGATGGGCGGCACTGGAAATACTCACTAAAACACCCCAGTAACTATTATGCATTTTTGAGGTCGACCTGGGTTCTGCCGAAGCAATTTACCAGATCACACCCAGACAGCCCAAACACATGGTCAGGCTTCGCATCGATGGAGATTACACGGCGTTACTTGATGTTTCTTGGGCAATCCCAGACGCGTGGCCGGTGTTTAGCATGCGTGGCAGCTACCCACTCAAGTGGCCCTGGTTATGGCGAAGATAGACGGCATCTCGCGCTCACCTATCTACGCCGGAGACTACGGAGTTACACTGTACCCGACGGGCCATACGGATGTTTGCTACCCTCGGAAAATATCTCATTTTTTAATAAGTAGGTTCTGTGCACATAATTACTTTTGTATCTCTCACTTCTTACGTATAAAAAAATGGCGGGTAAATTTTATTTACCGTTTCGTTGTCAATTGCTTTTGAGGAAGAATGTTATAAACTAATTTGGTTATTATATTTACATTCTGGGTACCTAGTGTAATAAATGGAAGGCATTAAAGTTTCTTGTTTCCAGAATGTCGACGCATATTGATATTACAAGTGTTTATAAGCGATGGTCAAGACTTACCACTAGGTGGACCATCTGCTTATTCAGCATTATTCGACATAAAAAATCTGTTTCGTTGAATTGATTAATGAGTGTGATTTCCTTTTTATCTACGAAACGATAGAAGACGTTCAATAGTGCTTTGCCACAGATTATTACTTTAGAGGCGGTTAAAATTTAATAGTAGTTTATTCAATGCCGCACACACTATAGAAATTAAATTTAAGTATATGGTTCGTTGTAACATTTGACTTAATTTGTCAACAAAAATATTTCATTTAAACAATTAAACGCTTCATATTGAAATCTTATTTTATATGTATATACGCCTATATACGAAGACTACTTAGGTAGAATATTCCATAATGTGCATAGATTTTAAATAATTATTTCTCAATAATTAATTTCGAGTAAATTTTTTACACTCACACTCACACTAATAAATGTGAGTCGTAGCAACTTCTATGATAAGCGGGCTATGGCATTGAGAAAGGCCTATCGATTCTTATGTTGATAACGACTCCGCAAGACCGTAAAGCGTATTTATAAATATTCTATATAAAAAGCGACCCGTGGATATGCTGAAAGTTCCTTAAAGACCGTATAGAGGAAATTATAGAAAATTCTAAGAAGACTTAATTTTCATTTCAAAAAATAATTTGAACTGTGTCTATAGATTTTTAAAACCAGCAAATTATGTAAAAAACGCATATATATCGCTATAACGGTCGAAACTATTAATAATCAGGATTTTTTTTCAAAATAATATGCATCTCCAATGAAAGGAAGACCATAAAAAATAATATAATATCAAAACTTTTTATAATATCAAAAAAGTTCGGAACCATTATAAATTTAATAAAGTGCAAAATTTTAATTCCTATTTGAATGCATTTCTTTATGAGCCTACCTACATTTATTGATTTTACTTGTCTTTCACTGATTTTAGTTAACATACTCTAACGAACGCTTTAAGCATTAGCTTCACATAATCATTTTCACATAACGTTTCATTAGATACGTTATGTAAAAATACGACGATACGTTTTTTAGATTTCGAAGTAGACCATTATTAACAAACGCAGTTTAAACCTTTTTTTTAATAGAACATACCTTTTCTCCAGTAAAATTTCTGAAATAAAATTTTATGGATTTTTTCGCCGTCTGTCATAGGCGTTGGATCACCTAAATATATATCATATATACATACATTTATATAATAACTGAAAAACTCGCTGCAGATACAAGACGTGATTTTGGGTAGGCATGGCGCGTAATTGTATCTTATATTAGAAAATATTAAATAATTCACAGGATAAGTAATATAAAATTACATTGTGTCATTGATAAAGATATTAATAAATAACAGAGTACTTCTAAAAATGTAATTGTTCATTATTTTTAGAACTGCTTAATTTAAAAAAAAGCGTGGAATAAGGAACACACGTAAAGTTTATTGAGGCTCTCCATCTTTGGAAAAAAACTGAAATGCAAGAATTAAAAGTGGTTTCGCAGAGTGGAAATGACCACTAGGAAAAAGGCGCCATGGTAGACCAGTAGAAAAGAAGATATATGTAGCTACAGATAGACAAAAATTCTATAAAGGAGGGTTTACTCAGAATAACTTCAATATTAAAATAGAAATATTACATCTTAAAATATATTTATATTTTTAAGCAACTTATTATATGTATATTCACTGGATAAATAAGGTTATAATAATAATTTAGTAGGGGATAATGCAAATCCGCAAATCTACATGACTAAATTCCGCGTATCTGCAATAAATTTAGTCTCACAGGGGAAGGTTAAAATTTGATAACTTTCTTATTTTAGTGGCTTTTATGGTAGTTAAAGCAATCGGCTACATTTTGTCAGTGACGCGGAATTATCCAATGTTAGTTATGCGAATTTGCACTATAACCGGGGAACTAAAATGAAGAAGGTAGGACTAAACTACTGGTTAAATCATTACATTGTAGTACTAGGCTCAACCTAGGCTTTATTAGAATATACTTGCCTACCTACCTTATATATAGAATATATCTTTATCAACAAATTCAAAAAGAAATATATGTGAATAGTTTACTAATTATGTACAAAGGACGACCTTATCGCTAAAAGGATGGATAAGATTAAATATAAAATACTCTAGGGCGACCTATAACGAACGTACGTACGGAACGAGGAATAGTAAATAATATTATGTTTATGTGATGTAGAACTAGATAGTTACACTACGAAGAAATGCGTTATTCTTCGTAGCACAACAGCGTAACACTACATCGTAGCAATAGTAGCTCGTAGTGAAAATACTTTCATAAAATATTACTCGTACTTTCCTATTTACATTATGCATACATATAGCATTTACACTATGAATTCAGTACTTATATTTATAAGGCTAGCAATTAGATCAAACTATTAATTATCTGAACAAAAAATATATACAAAGAGATTTGCTTTAACCCAAATATGTCATGAGTCATAGTCGGTGAGGATTGCGTCACCACACCCTCATCCGTCCCTAAATTGCTAAACCATCCAATCAACCCCACCTATCTTGATATAGTAAAATATATCGCAGTCTCTATTCGTTTATTTAGATGCACTAAATTAATTAATAATATTTGAATATTCTATCTACAATAAAAAAAAACTTACCACATTTTAGTTAGGCTATGGAATTTGATACGAATACATAAATTCTTATTGAAGCTTCGAAATATTTATGTAATTATATTAATCTGTCTGGGGTTTCAATAATCAATCTGTGGATGGCTTTATTTACGTGGCGGTCAAGTCAATATTCCATTTTATTTAATGTATCAAAATTAAACGCCTCATAAGCAATCCTAACATATTTTATTGAAACCCTAAAAAACCAAACCCTTTGTTTACTTTAATTTATTTTAATAAAATAGTTTCAGTTGATTGTTTAATATGTACCAATAATAAAAGCAAATAACATACAAATTTATTTTTTTACCAAAACTCACTACGTTAATTCATTTTAATATATTTCAATAGTATTTCTTGGAATCTACAACTCCAAATTATTTTGCTTTTAAATTACATAAGTAAATAAGTGAAGTGAGACTTTATTTCACTCAATCATTAATCAATATAGGTCAATTATAGCATAATTAACTTAATATTACTTTTAAGTCCAGAGAATTTTGTCATTTTAACAGTACTTCAGATATATATGACTAAAAACTACAAAATTTAATTTTACTATTTGATTTGATGACTTAGCCAATTCACTTGAATATGAGAGGGATATCCAAATTCATCTGTAATCATAAATTAGTGATTTAAGGAATCCCCTGTTCATAGAAATAATATAAAATTTATATTGTTTAATAAGGTTCAAATATTTTCAATAATAAAATAATATTGCATGCAAATTAATATATTAACATTAAAAATAAATTAAAACTACAGTCATTCATTATTCTTAATGAAAATATATGTGTAAGATTATCATTTTCTTTACATCTGTAGTGAATAAGACGGGAAACATTCTTTAATTGATATAGTTGTCGGTACCATAATAACCAATTCATAAAATATTTAGTTTCAAGAAGTAAATTCTGATAATCTTACAGTTACACTTTTTGATATTGAATCTCTCAACTTAGTTCTCAGTATTATTGTGAATATTATAGTTATGGGTACAGCATGAAACGAGTTTATAACACAAAATATTTTGACTGACACAGCGTTAATATTAAATAAAGCTAATACATCAGTCACGAATACTTGTAAACAAGTTGTAAGGACTAAAAGAAAAGCGACAAAAGCCGTTTTTAACATTTCACTCAAGTTTCGTTTGCTGTCTACGCCTCTTTTAGCAGCAATGTAAAATATTCTAAAGTAAATAATAGCATTAAGTGTGACAATAATAAACTTGATGCAAGCATAAATCTTGAAGTATAGCAAAAATTGCCTAATATACAGTTTTTTTAACAGATATATAGTGACTAAACCGAAGGGTAGTGAGAGAGTCCATACTAAAATAGATGTTATTATCAAATTTAGTTTTTTGGATGAAAACACAATAACAATTTTGTCATAAAGGTTTTTGGAGAACACAAACATCCATACAACGAGGCTAAAGTCCATGTAAAAGTATACGGTGTATATTAAATCCTTCCAAAATGATGAAATCCCTACATAGTGGTATACAATGCAGTATTCACATATAGTCACCATGATTCTTGCAACTGTCATTTGCGTTAGTATCTTTTCATCCGCCTTCCTACAGCTCTTCAATAACATAAACAGTATTATTTGGATGAGGAAACAGACACAAGACACTGCTAAACCTGTTAACCAAAACACTTGAAATATTTCGATAGTTTGTACTTGATAGTTTGTTCGGGTCAAATTAGAATAGCTGTGGTTCATTTTGATTAAGAAACGCGTGTGTCAGCGTTCTCTCGCGTCCGGATTATGTGATTCGCAATGTTTATTGTGTTCCTGTAACCAAAAAATATACGTGACAGAGAGACAATGATGTCAGCGATTCATTGATTGTAATATATATAGTGTCATAAATTAATTGGATGTACAATTGGTAGAAACGATACGTAGATTGGGTTAATCGGGTATCGATTACATGAGCATGGATATTTTTATGTTGAGATTATTTCTATGATTACACTTTTAAATTTATACTCAAATAGAGATTCAATAACATTGCCAAAATATGGCATTAGATATATTTTTCTTCCAAATTTTAAGTATGTATTTTCCTGTCGGAGGAATTTTTCAATTGATAGATTGCAGTGAATAATTGTTTTTTATACATTATTAGTGCAATAATTTTGCACTAATACTTATAAATAAACGAAAAAATTATCCCAAAATCGTTGATAATAATCACCATTTTTAAAAATTGTTATAAAAAAAAGATTTATTGAATTGCAAAAATTCAATTTTATAATTAATTAAAATAAAACCTGTAAGCGAATTTTGTTTTTTCTTTAATGTAAGTAATTAAGTTCCTAATTACTTATTTTATATATAATATACAATTAAAAACAACTGAAGCTTCTAGTAACATTAAACAAAAGAAATTACCTCAATATACGAAAAAACGTTGAACCATCTTAGAATTGTTATAATGATTAATAATAAGTAAAATATATAATACTATTGAGATATACTAATAAGTATTATGTTAATACTTAGAATAATTCTAAGACCCATTTTTTATATTCATACAAGTCGAGACAAAAAGGAAGAAAACTGAATGTTTGAGAACCCTAAGCAGTTTTAAAATATAAATAACAATGTAATTTAAAAAAAATTTAGTAGAACTTCTATCAAAAGATACATTAAAACTTATTTAGCATAACCTTCATAGAACGTCAAATATTCAAGAAAAAGGTTAATAGGTTCTGGAGTTTAATAAACGTTGTTTATTATTTTCTTTACTGTGTCTCTACCTGGCAGCATATAAATGCTCGGGTACCAACATTATGTTATATTGATAGCACAGTGACGCACTGAGTTCTTTGAAGGAGTTTGCTTCTCTGTACCTGGATTAAGGTAAGTTAGTCTGCGATGTATGCTCTCCACGGTTTTTGAAACAAACCTGTATACAATATAGTAATAAATTGTGTTTAGGCTTTACTCCGCTATATTGTTCAAGCCATGAGCCGTGATCCTAATTAAATTTGTCAGTAAACAAAATTTCAAATATTTGTTAATGTAATCTTAATATAAACAGCAAATGTAAACGATGACTAACGTAGGTAATTCATCAGCAACAGACTCCTATACAGAGGGCATTCGCAAATAAAATACAAACATACGTACAAGACTGTAAAATTTTTGTACTGTTACGTGTCCATTTTCTGTTCAATCGATTGGCTCGTTGCCAATACTCCGAGTTCTTAGGATAAATCTTCAGATTCATCATTGTTTGACGTTTGTTTTTTTATTCATATATTGATGTAATTTATTCTAATGGTAAGAAATACAAATGGGTAAGGTAAATGCTTGTACTAATGTATCCGAAAATACATAAGAAATTCCTTTGGTACAATATTTGTATGAATACTCGGTCTAATAAAAAACGTACGTCCATTGGTTTCTTAAAAAATCGATATCACTTTAATGTCTTTACTTTCATTTGTACAAAGATTTAAAAGTATTCATAAATAATAATAAAAAAATTAATACTAATATATCAAGATAAATAAAAATGTAGAGATAAATTCTTCGAATGCATAGAATTTTCAAGAGATTTTATCTCTAATAGAGCCCTCCAGTCGACCAGTAATGGGTAACGTTAAGTGGTACGTAAATACATATATAAAAATTCCGACTATACTATACCAACATACATAAATATAGTTATATGTAGAATCTACATTTAATATTTTTATATGCATATCTAAATAAAATGCTAATAGTATAGCCACTAACTAAATAAAATTATTTGAAAAGTGAAAATTAAATCCTTAAGAAATGTGAAAATTATTTTGATGGGAATACTAGAAAGCACTTTTTTATTTGTTTTATAAGGAGTGAATAGAAGGACTACCCTGAATGATAGTTGGGAGCTAATTCCAAAATATGTTATATTGATAGCACAGAACTCATGAACTGAATGATCACCAAATGGAATCCATTTCTATTGTGCTTGAAAAATGGTCGAACTTGCGAAGTCCAAATACAAACATATCGCTAAGTTTTGCATTACAGCTTATAAAGAAACTCTTCAGTGGCATCCAGATAACAAACGTCAGCGAAGTCGGCAATCAGGAGGATTAGACTTAAAAGTTTTGAAAAATGAAAAGCGAAAGAAAGAGATAACATTTACTTTTACAATTACAATAAATGGGTTCAGTTCAGGGATACAAGCCTTCAACTAGAAGCATAATATTGCGTACAAACTAGCCGTTTTTAAAACTTGAAATGTAACCAACAAAAGTAACATATATTTCAAATTAATTATAGACTTTAAAGTGTCACCAATTGTATGAGAAATCATAGGATATATGACTGTGAAACCGAATGTATAAGTTCAAGGCTCGAAATTGCTATATGATTACTGTAGCTAAATATTACTATAACAACGTATTCTCCAAAATTCACACATCTCCGTGTGAGTGATAAAGCAAAAGGGGTGCAAAGGTTTCTTAGACTTTTTAGTTTATTGGCTTAATCTTTTATAATAATTATTTGCATTGTTTATTGAAATGAATAAAAATTACCTGTCACAAAGGTTATTTTCACATCACTGACCTTAAAAGTATATTCAATCAATTTAAAAACACCTTGATGCTGATTAAGTGGGTACAATAATTCATTTATTTGCTAGTTATATTAAAGCTTTTATAATAAAGCTATTTATAATAAAGATTAACCAATTAACACTTATTTTTCTGACGCACTTCTATTATGAGTTCCACTTGATAACTATTAAAACAAAAATGTATTATCACAATTTAGCTGTTTAAACGCGTGGGTCTGTTATCTTTTAAAACCGCCTAGTTTTATATTAATATATTTTTTAAAACTGAGAACTATATCTAAAAGAATAACCTGTATGAGAATACAATATAATACAGTATAAGATTACAAGCATACCTATTTGTAATAAAAATATTACTTCCCAACGAAGCTTCTTTATTTTACGAAACATTCTTCCTGAATGCAGACCGCATCGTACTGATATTTAATTTTAGACCACTCTTTAGAGTAACAACTCTCAAAAATATATTTATTGTTCTGTTTGCGGTATTACTACGGCGATGTACGGCCACACCTCATGGTGGATGTAGTTTTTATGGGAATGTGGGATATTTAACGCATGGGAGGTCAATTAGTTGAAATTAATCTTAATTATATCCGTAGATGCCTATGTCACATAGTCTGATAACAGACGTATCATTTTCACGTTGGATTATGTTATCTAGATTAAATTTCCATTAGATCTTTAATTAATAGTGTTGCAATACATGTTCTTGATTAAAATAATAGTGTAATAAATCATTTAATGAACAATTTTAATGGATAAAATTTAAGACTACACCGTTTTAATGTAATAACTATATTATTATATAGAACAACACCTTAAAATCAATAAAACAAAAATTCGTCGAGACGGACATCGGCCTTCAAAACATTTTTCGCTAGCGTGAATGGTCCATCTGAAAAAGGCAGACAAATAATTTTTTTGATAAATAACCTATTCTTATCTAAAATATTATTTTATTCTACACTAAACTTAGTTTACACATAATAACATAATCATGAGTATGAGAGTTAAATATTTTAATTTATCTATTTAATATTTATGTGCACACATAAAAAAAATATACAAAGCGTGGACAGCAAGCACAAAGGAATCTGCATATTTCGCATCGAAATTATTTTCAATTATTTAATTTTTTATTTGATTTGTTATTACATCAATGAAAGGGTTGATACAATATTCACACGGCATAAATTTAATACCTATTTTATAAGTGAAAAAAGAACCTTACCAACGTCAAACCATTCCTTCCTTGGATAACCTGTGTCTTCACGAGAGGCTGCTATGGCGTCTCTTAAGGCAAAAGCCACACTCACTGCTAAGCATATAGGCGGCTCAGCGACAGCTACAAAAATATCCGCAAGATAAATATCCGAGGTACTCACAGCTTTCATAAAAAGCTATGACTTTTCTCAGGTCTAATGCAGGCATACCCGGTAAAATTGTGTTAGGTTCGTTCACAATAAATTTTTAACTTAAGTAGTTTAGTAGTACTTATAAATTAATTTCTTATAGGTGATATAACCTTGAAATGTAATCAATTATTTTTAAAATTTATTACTTAGGTTTAAGTTTAACCTACAAGTTTTTCTTAATACTGTAGCAGCTACAATACATGTTGTATTTTTTTAGGTCTAGACAGTTTTTTAGAAAGGCGTTTTGAATAATAAATAACATAATTAAATAGTAATAAATAAAATTCTTAATTAATTAATCGATAACTTCCTAAATTTACCTTTGGCTCCTAATGTGCCAATAGGGTTAAACGAGTTTCTTCTTAGTTTAACTCTAAAATCGATTGGTATATCTTTCGCCAAAGGCACGTGATAGTACCATGTGCGGTCAGTTAGCAGTTCTCCAGTTTTGTCATCATAGTCAAGTTTCTCGTGGGTCCAATACCCCAATCCCATAATGAAAGCCCCTTCAACCTGAAAATATACAAGCTTGTTATAAAAGGAACCTTTCAAACAATTTTGATTGCCACAACTAAGTGTGTGTTTGTGTAAATAAATCTGTTGTGTCCTTTTTAATTATCTTTTTGTGTACATACATTAATTGAACATTTAGTTCAGAACTTTGAATCTCACTCGATTTTGGAGTCTTGCGATAATAAAGGATTCGTCGGTGTTTTTCGAAACGATATAATGAAAATCTATTTTTTTTGGGCTTTTTGAAAAGTATGTTTTCTTATAAGCTTAGAAATTGCAGTACAGTATCGTCTATATCGAAAATAGCCAAAAATCCCCAGGGTCACCGAAAATCGGGAGCAGTGACGTGCATTACTAGACACAGGTCTCCCACCTGTGTCCAGCAGTAGACAAGCATAAAATAAGTTGATGATGATTGTTGCTATTAGAATACTAAAAATAGTCTAGTTGAGGTAATTTTTTTTACACCTATTATAGCTATTGCATATAGTATTGCTTACAAAAACGACTTATGTTTTAAAAGTCTAAATAATTCACAAAAATCGGCATAATTCATTAAGATTCGAAATTTTAGATAGCGAAATTTCCAGCATGAAAGAATCAATATTACTTTCTTTCAATTTACTTTCTGTCCAATGTGTATGCAATGTATCATATGCGTTGGAATGATGCAGCTGTTATAACTATTTAAAATAATGAGTAATAATGTAAGTACTTGACCAATATCGAGCTCCGGATTAACACTCAAACCAACATCTTCAATAAGATCTACTCTCAAAACTTCATGTTCTCCAGTTAAAACGTCTAATTCAACCTCCGTAACCACTGCTCCAGCTGATCTATGAGGATCTTGATCATTGCTTGTTACATGATAGCTAGCTTGGAGGTTGATGCCTTGGATGTAAGCGGCTTCTACTAGGACTTCCCACGTAGGATTATTGAGGGTTTCCTTAACAACATTAAGACGATCCATTATTATCTGGCAGCATTTGATGACTCCAAAGCACACAGACTGTGTAGTACGACTACCACCATCCGTAAAATTATTTGGGTTCTTTTCTACAGAGGGTGGTTTGACTTTAATCTTATCCATTGGAATATTGAAGGTGTAAGCCACTACTTGTATGACTTTAGTATTAATGCCTTGACCTGTTTCAACTCCTCCATGTGAGACAGCTACTGTTCCATCTCCATGGTACACTGTTAAAAGAATATGATAATCGACTACTGCAGGTGCAGGCCAGCTCAAGAAAGCAACTCTTAAACCACGTTTTTTCCATCGATTCGTAGTATTATGCATTCGAATCTCATCTTTACGTTTATAATATTCACTGTCTTTAATTATTGTTTGAATAAGCTCGACTGTATCATTCGCTTGTATATCTATGTTTTTCAGGCGGACTTCAACGGGATCTCTCTCAATTTCATATGATATTCGCTCCATAATTTGTTCGGTAAAGGCGATTGATTCGAGTTCACCTTTAAAAGAAAATTATGTAGTTTGCTAATTCTGTTTATACCAACCAACTTTACTTATCAACATATATCAAACAATACGGTATGACAACATATATTTTTCTATTATTTTTTTTATTTCATAAATTTAATTTTATTACCTGGAGCTCTGGCATAAGTATTGGCAGCAGTATCTGTAGAGACCGTGAAAATTTTCGTTTGCCATCTTCTGTTGTTATAACAATTTTTCAGTGTCGGCAAAGTATATATAGTAACAGCGTCGCTAGCTATGTATCCAGTATTTTCGAACATATGGTATTCTAAATATTGTATCTCTCCGTCATTATCTACACCTACCTGTAATGCAAGTTTGTAGATAATATAGTAGTTTCATATGTAATTAATGAATAATATAGGTATCGAATCATATTAAAGAAATATATTTTATATATTACTTCATAATCTGACGAACTTGGTAGTCTTTTCCCAATGATCCTCATGTTAGCTTGCATGCTCATGACAAACCGACAAGGTCTGTTTAGAAGGTATGTGGCTAGAGCACAAGCACAAGCAACATGAGCAGAACGAGTAAGTTTTATACCATAAGCACCACCGCATCTTGGCACTGATAAGTTTATTCTAAAAATAATAATATGATGATTTAAAATATCACTAATTAATAATTATTATAGATAATGGTGTTGATTCTGCTGGCATTTCTTAAACTAAAATTAAATTATTTGCCTCTTTTATTCTAATTCAATATGAAAGGGATATATAACATTCAGAAGCATTAAGTTAGTTGACACTTAGACAAGCCAATTACTTTTGAATTATTTTAATCGAGATCTTTTATATTGGGCGTTTTTACGCCTTAAATTTGGCTTATTTCAATCAGGCTAATTTGAAATAGGGAAAAGCTATGCGCAACAGACCATTATGACATAATACGTAGTAACCATAGTGGGTGACAAAATACTTACCTACTTTGCTCTAAATTGAGACATTCAGATATTCCAATGTGTACTTGGTCTGGCCATTGAGTTGTTGGAAAAACGTCTATACCATCCTCACTAGGTATAGCTACACAAGACAACGTTTCCATTGTAAAGTGATACTGAGCGAAAACATTACCTCCACCTTTAATCACTCTTTGAACATTCGTGCCCCGGTCTCTTGCAGGAATTACAAAAAATAGTGAAATACGGCTAGGGTCCTCTTTTCTTACTTGACTTATGGTTAATAAAGGTTTCCTTTTATCTATTTTATATTTTATACGAACGAGCAAAGCAGCTCGGTTAGCCAATTTTTCAGATTCTGCTACAATGAGACCAATAGCTTGGTCATAATACTTGATTTTTTTATCTGCAAATATCTCTTCCGGAATAAACTGTATGGGTACCTTCTGTGAAAGAAACGAGTTTTTTCCAGGTATATGTTTTGCAGAAAAGAATGCTACTACGCCGGGCAATTTCTGTGGATTAGATTTAAAATAAGTTAATTCAGGCTCACACAATTCCAAATTGTTCGATTTCTGTGATGATTCACAAAAACCACTTACCAATGCTGGTGTGGGATCTATATTTTCGATTTCTCCTATGCCTATATCAGAGGTAACGAATGCGCAGAATAGTTCTTGACGTTGCGTAGGCAGGTCATTAACATATTTTGCTTCTCCAGCGCATTGTATCAATGCATCTTTCTTTGGCATCGGTTCATTTATAGGCCACACTACAGGATTTGTATCATACACTTCAGTGCCTTTAGATAATGGTCTAGTTCTCCTAAAATTTTTTGCTCCAGAGCGATATGTTGGTTTGAGCTTCGATATAGGAACAAGTTGAAGAAGCCCCTAAAAATAAAACCATATAGATCAAAAAACGTATACATCAAACTTATACTCAATTATTGCTTTTAATTTTCACCTTATAGAACAGTCCAAGAGCGCATTTTTTCTTATATTCTGGTTCCAGGTCACCAGGTATATATTCAGTTTCTATTTCATCGTGCAAAATTCGGAGAGCACCTTGCAATACATCATTAGTAAAAATTTTTTTATTCATTAAAAATTGTTCCGTTTGCCGAGCTCGATTAAATTGACCAGACAGGCCACCAAGGACGATTCTTGCTGACAAAATTGTTTCTGAATCATGTGGATCGAAATGGTATAAAAAAGCAGCATTTACTTGAGCATATGCATTTTGTGCTCTGGGCATTATCTACAATAATATATACGTCTTTTAAAAAAAATCTTATATCAATTGCCTACAAATTTAGTTAAACTATAATTATTTACCTTAAACGATGTAAACTGATAATTTTTTGACAGTGGTGGAATTTTTACATAAGTGATAACTTTTCCTGTAATATCTGCGGATAAAAATTCCTCAAGACTTAACTCAGTTATTCTGTCATGCTGAGCTGTAATCAGTAGTTTACAAGCAAGTTACGAAAGATACATAAAAGTACTCAAGTTTCATAAAATTCAGCGAATCCAAACAAAAATACTAACCTAAACTCAAAACGGCGCCTATTCCTTCAAATAGCAAAAATATATCTGAAGAAAATTTTGGATTCCTATGTTTTGTCATTAAGTTCCCAGCTATCGTCCCAATCTGAGAAAAAAGAGATTTTCTAAAGTGCTATGTATATTTTAATTCTATTTTCGTGAGATAAGATAAAATTTAATGTAATTTTTTTGCTAAAAATTTTATAACATGAAATTGAATCTAAGAAGTTATATGCTTGTGTATATTATTTAGTGTCATCTTACATTTCTCACAGGTATATGAGCAACTAAATTCAAATGTTCATACAGCTTTTCCAAATAAGCAAATTCCTTTTTTTGTTTTGATATGGTCTTAAATATTTCCATTAGATCAGTTAATGTTGTACCAGCACCAATTATAAGATTTTGATCCAAATAATATCCTTTAATTTCTGGAACGACGCTGATGTCGATGAGAACTCTTGAAAATGAAAATATAGGCACAGCACCTAAAATATAAAGAAGTATTTGATATATATTGTCCTCCTCATTTTTAGACTAAGTTATTTCACGTCAGTAGTTTCCTTACCTCTTCCTGTATTGCCAGCCATCAGCATATAAGAATCGGTTCCTTCAGTTGCTAATATTGAAAAAATATCTTTAATTTCGTTTACTCTATAATAGGTCCGATTGTCTTTTAATATAATCTTCTTTACTGTATTTTCAACGTTATTTTTATTTATAATACACCAGTTTTTTTCACAAAGTTTCTTGCATTCATTGCCTCTACATTTTATTAAATCCTCAATATCTTGTAATTTTGGTTTAGGAGCGTCTTTGCCAAAGCTTTTGAACGCATCTAGTATCGGTCTGTATCCTGTACATCTGCATGTATTACTCCCAAAGGAATTTTCTATATCGTACTGTGTCAAATCATAATTATTCGACTCCAGTAAACTGTTTAAAAATGTTAAGCAATTAATTAGTGTCGTTGAAGTAGTAAAAGTAAACGTATTTATTCGATACTGGAGTATTTATTACATATCAAATTATGTAATAAGGTTTCAATTTTAAGTATTTTCACATAATTACTTGTCTATCACAGTCACTGCCATGCATTCTTATTACATAGTCATTCACCAGGTAAAGTTTTATTAAAAAATATTTTGAATTTTTTTTTCAATTTAACGAAATGCATTCCAGTGTCCAGTAAATGACTCCCATTGTTTGTAACATTGAGATTGTAACTCGCATGTGTCCAGGATTAAAACGATTTCATCTATTCTTACCTGTACATGCTCATAACCCAGCCAGGGCTACAATACCCACACTGGGTTCCGTTATACTCAGCCAGTGTCTTCTGTACGGGGTGGTAACCTGTGCGCCTGTCACCAATACCTTCTACAGTCTTTATCTCCCAGTCTTGGCATGATATTATTGAGACAAGACACTGAAATTGAGAATTTAGTGACCATGTAAGGGCATGCGGGATAAGGATAAGTTATGACAATTCAAAGGAACTAGTAATTGAGTCCATTTCAACAAAGAGGTTTTAAATTTTGATAACACTTTATGAATACTTAAAAATAGTTCATACTTTATATTTTGGTAAACTAAGCAAGATATCAAATAAATTTAAGCTCTATTATAAACTGGTTAGTAAAACACAGACTGAATTGACGGAGAAAGTCCGCATGTGTCCGTTGTGATCAGCGGCGGTCACAGCGACGACGCACGCGCCGCACCCGCCTTCTTTGCACATGTACTTAGTGCCGCGCAGGTTCAAATACTCGCGCACGTAGTTATTTAGGGATACATCTGAATCTACTTCAGAGCCAACTGTAACATAAAATAATATTCTTTTTGCCAGTCTCGTTTTCCCAACATTTTAACCCCCCCTCATACAATCATTTTACGAGCATACTCGACTCGATCAAACAAATGAAACCATTTTGAACAATTATTTCTACAAGGTCTTCATTGATTATGCATGATTAAAATCAAACCACGTTTTATGGCACTAATTATAAATAAGGAGGATAAAGGTATTTCCGCTGTATGTGTTAAGTTTGTAAAAACAAACCGCTATTATACATTACAATCCTTTTTAAATTTCAACTGCATTGCCTTGGAATTGTGAAACTCCTGATCAATTATTTATGTATGCAATAAATTACAGATTGATCAAATTTCTATTAAATGATTTTGTTAACTTGTTTATAAAAGTTACGTATAAGAAGTTATTTCATGATCTACAATTATAGGATTTATAAACAAGGTACATTAATATTTTTTATTGATATATTTATATATAGTAGTTCACAATTAATGAATACGATGAATAAACATGATCTAGAATTAGGTAACCAAGTATCGATTATTCAACGATTATTGATTTACATAATTACAAATAGTGATAAAACTGAAACATTTTCATAGGTAGTAAAGTCTGCCTATTGTAGGTAAGCAAAATTTATAATATCAAGCAAAAAGACCGACCACACTTATTTTATTATCTATATATATATATAGAATAGGCAATTTCGCATAGGCGATGGAATATTTTCAAAATAGGGATTCATATGAAAACTTTGATAATGTAACCCAACGTGTGAAAAAAATCCTTACGTCGAGTACGCAGCGAATATAATTGATAATAGTGGAAAGTGATGTTACAGTTTTATTCAGGACAACAATATTACAGTTATGTCACAATATCTACATTTTCATGTTAAAATATGCAATGGATAATATTCTATAATTCTTTATAATGAACTTTTTTAGTAGCCCCCGAAGTGATTATATAAGTATCCTTCATCCTATCCTAACCAATTCTAAGCAGGGCCCAATTAGGAGCTTAATTATTTTAATTGGACACTATACTACACATCTACCTATTTCAAATTGGAAATATCTATCTGAAATGTCAATCAAACACATCACTTAGACATCGGCCAATGGGTATTTAAACAAATTTAAAGATTTTGTAGGTAAGGGTTGTGATTGCTCACTTTCTATAGTTACTTATCGGACATTTATGGAACTCTTAATATTAGGACCTTAAATACGAAATTGGTGTTTTATCGTACTAATCACTTAGATCTGAAATATCTCTTGTTTGATTAAGAATTTCAAATTAAACTTTAATTTTTCATTTCTATTTAGCTGGAACGAGATTCGTAAACAGTCATTCATTTGGTTTTATTCTTTTGCGTCATGGATGTCACACAATGAAAAATATGAAATTCACAAATATATTGTTATATTTACGAGCTGGAAGGGTTACCGATATGTATGGCGCTGGTGTCGCAAAAGAAAACACGGCACGCTTTTGGTTCTAAAGTTTTCGTGGAAGTTTAGAGCTTCAGAAAAAGCCGCGTGGATGGCCGGTGACTAATGTGGATAATGAAAAATTAAAGATTATTATGAAAGCGGATCCATCGCAAACTACTTCTGGATAATTCATTCAAGGACAAAAATTCAATTCCATGTGGCAGTCCAAACTGCCTTCAGATAGTTTATTGATTCTCTCCCTCATGGTTTTTTGAGCAAAGAGATCAATGAACTATAATCTATATAATATGTATCAATGGGATGGCAAAAGTGCATAAATAACTATGGTGCATACGTTGCTTATTTAAATCGACTTTATATTCCTCACATACTAAAGGCCAATTTCAAATATTAGGACCTAATATTATTTTAAAACTTATATTTTCATTTCCCATGTACATGTCACTTGTCAAGTCACGCTATCCAGATACAATTGGTTTTTAGTATAACGCTCAATAAAATTAATAGCTAAGACACATTTTGTGTAAATAGACTATACTGAGCATTTATTCAATAATGAATATTATCCATTGACTAAATGTAACTCACCTGAACAGTGGATACCGTTAACTTTGAACGTAATGCGATCCATGTTGCTCCTCGGCCTTAATTAAAATGAAACTACAGTTAAATTCTTTTACGTTCAAGCATCACTAACTGTTGGGTAATAAAATTACAGCAGTAATTGATTAGGGTACCTGACGTGAACGAAAAAAACGTTTTATATGTGACGTATCAATACACAGGAAATATGTGTATTAGTTAAATAATGAAGTTTAACCCATTAATATTTACATATTTGGTAAAATGAAAAATTATACAATAATTGATTGGCAAAATGTTAAAAAATTACAATATTTTTTTTATTTCATTTTCTTTGATAAAAACAAAACTTTATAGGAAAAAACTTAAGAGGGAAAAAGTCGGAAGGGTAAGGTTACATTTGTTTTTATATTCGACGGGCTTACCCAATTATGTATCACATAAAATTTCGTCAGTTTCACTGAAAAAGTATTGTATAAAAACTCAGTTTTTGTGTTTCGATTGCTATTTATAAACAATAAAATTAAAAAGCGACCGAACGACGCTCCTTTTATAAATATGAATAGGTATTTTAATGAAGTCAAAAGCCAACAGAAACAATGATAAAAATATTCACAAGACCACATTTAGTACATTAAGTATAGATACATAATTGTGATCGTCTTAAATAATCTCATTAAGGGATTTTTCAACAGCCAGATAATAACTTTGAAAAGTTGAGAGTTTTGTATCTTAAATTTGTCAAATCGTCAAAATTATTCACTAGATAATTGTTATCTGATTATTGAAAAATCGGGCTTTAGACATGCACTCTGTTCTACTGAAAAACCCTTTTATATGATACCCATTACCCGTATTAAGAATATTGAAACAAAAGGAATTTATCATTTTGGACCAGCAATCAATAAACAACCTCCAGGACTAAATAAAAATTAAGTAACTTTATTTCATAGACATTTATTCAGTAAGGCGAGCTTATAGATATATCATATACTATTTGCCACACATGTTTAATATCATGCAATGTCACAGACGTTGTCACTCATACTAAGGTAGTTCATTACAAATTACAAGGCATTCAAGTATAAAGTCCAAAGAGTATAAAAAATTTGTTAAATTTCTTTTTGTACGATTATTTAAATATTAATACTATCGTATAAAAATAGTACATAAACATTTACATTAATAGAAACACAAAGTGTCTTCTGAAAATTGTAGATTATCAAAAAATAAAGAAAAATATTAATATGAAAGAGGTCTATAAAAATATTAATATGGACGAGGTCTATAAAAATCGCTTTACGTTTACAAAAACTTATTCTTTCTAATTACCTTAAACATATTTGAATGACATTACACATTTTAATTTGAGAGAAACGAAACCATGGCACTATTATATATTTTTTGTATTTTTATACTTAATATAGTTATATTTTATTATATGGAAAAAATATAAGAATACAAAACACAAAAAGAACTGAGGTGAGGTGAGGTGAACGTCTAAGACATTTAAGAGTTGAAAGTTGCAATTATTACCAATATTTGCAATACCTGAACATATAGTCTTATTTGTTAAGATTTTATGTAGCCATTAAGAAACTCTATAAAAATATGATATTTATATTAAGAGCATGGCTGGAAAGGAGTTCCTCGGTTATTAGTTTATTGTTTTAGCCAACTTTCCGATGTATTAAACATTTAAATGTTTGTGTAACTTAATATTAATGTTTTGGCTCGTACCAGACTTTTGTATGGAGTTATAGACGTTCTTACTTTGCATTGTTAACCTTGATTAACAATATAATATCTGTAATGCAATATTTGTACGCATTTCATAGATTAACATTTTATCGACATTGTGACTTTTGAAATACAATACATACTAAAAGTTTTTATACATATGTTTCTTATATATATAACTAGAGAGACTACTTTACAGATAAAACTGAGTGCGACTTATGTTCTAAGCATTAATTATATTCTTAATAATAAAACAACAATAAGCATAGGCTTTCGGTTTTATATTTTAATATAACTAAAGGTGGATAGAGCGTTTACTAAAATAAACTCTATAAATTTCTTAATATGGAACAATCTATATTTAAACAATGCAATATTGCATAACAATGGTTGTACTTTAGGTATGTCTTAGCGTTTTACTTTATAAATTAAATGCAGCCTTTTTTATTTTATATTAATTGTAGAAGTTTTTATATTGCAATAAACCAACACACAATCGGATTTTTACGTGCAACAATATAACAACATAGTTTTTTCCATTTTACCTTAACTTTCCGATATAAAGAAGATAATAGACCTTCATTCAAACAATTTGTTTTCTTTATTACTCAGTAAACGCACACACAGAAAGTCGCTACGACTTAAGTAGCATTCCGCACACACAACAAATTTAATCATTGAAGAAATCGTGATTCTAAACTGCACCATAATGATAAATTATTGATCTCATTGATTCTCCACGAATAAAAATACGTCTGTAGACCAACGTATATGAGTTGGTCGGATTCTGATTGGCCACCGTATACGTCCAGCGCAGCTTTTAATCACAGACAAAGAAAGCGTAGCAGAAGCAGTGCTTAGTGCCAGTGTTCTAGAGATATTAATATATCTTATTTATAGGTACATAACAAGTGTTACCTTTTCATCATTAAACGAAGACTATGAAAAAACCTATTCATTCCAACTTTTTCAACTAATTTTTAAGTATTAAATGGAAAAAAACAAAATAAATGACGTCATGAAACTTATAGAGTAAATATGAATTTATTTTAACATTTCTTTTAGTAACAGAGTTACTATTTGATACAGTATATTGTTTGGGGATATCATTTAGCAAAGAACAAATCATTAGCTCTTAGAATTAATACAAAAAAGTAAAGAAGCCATAAAGAAATTTTTAGATGGACAGGGTGGCCCAAGGTCCTGGAACACCACTATTGGTTTATGTTTTACAAATAAACCAACCTAGGGTACTCGCATCTAGTGGCTCTTAAAACTGCAGCTTATTTATAGGGCATTTAAGCAGTGTTGTAGATAGCTGGCTGGCGGCTGGAGTCATTCATCTTATAGTAGTAGCTTCGGATCACCAACAAGAAGTAAATGTTGAGTACTGGAAGAAATTAAATTATAATTTAATACAGCAAACCTAAGCTATATTTGTATACAGGAATACAAAAGAGGTAACGGATCAAATAAAAGTTTTGAAAAGAAGGTAGAGTGGTATTTATAAATGCGTGCGTATGAAATGATGCAACATAGACAGGAGAACTACAATTGATATTATTTTGCGCTGAGAAGATTGATAGAATTTTGTGTAGTCTTTTTTGAGATGACAGAATGAATGCTATTGCTATCATGATTGGAATCACAAAATAATATTAGGGAAAATATTAAATGTCAGTGACAATATCATGCAATGTATATATATTAAATTTAATTAAAATAAATGCTATATCTTACAGAGAGTGGCTAGCTTTGAACAGACATCGCCAGCATTTATCGGTGAATTGGCGAAACTGGCGAAGAACATAATAGCATAGATGACCAGGAAGATGACCATGTATACCATGTAAGCCTTCACGTGACCTTTCTTGTTCTGGAATAAAAATAAATCAAATTTGAGGTATTATCCTGAGGTATCCTTCAGGCTTTTGGTTTTGATTTTACACAGAACATTTTGATGATAGTGAAATTAATTTTTGTAACAATTGACAATAATATTTTAATAAATGGGGCTAAAATAAATGGCCTGTTACATGAATACAATACAATATATAATACTGATATATCATCAAGTATGAAAAAAGGCGTTAGATGTAAATCTTGTGCCAATTCCATACCAACATTATTTCGCAAAAGAGGTATGGAAAATAAAGATTCTATTACAATCAATTGCTATCTTTGAAAATCAAAAATGTTCTTCGGGAATCTATATTAGAAATCATCTTTACCTTGTGAATGCCGACCAAGAAAACGATGCTGAAGGTCAGGAAAACTAGCATGAGGATCAGCAAGATCACAGCAATTACAATTGCTGCAGTGGTGACTGCTTCTTTATTTATCTCAGGATGGCCCTCAACAGTGATTCCATCAGCATTAGCTGCTACAACTCCTGCGCCAGCGAGCAAGAGGATCGACAGTACAACCCAGATAATAGCTCCAATCTGAAGCGACACAAGATTTTATAAAATAAGTTCTGAAATAGCAAATATAGCAAGATTTGACATAAAAAGTATCCCGAGGTAAGTTAAATCACCAGAGTTATTTTAGGATAAGTATGTTTTGTTTGTTTGGAGCAAGGCTAATAAGTTCATGCTATTCTGTCAATATAACGCTTTCTCATCATTTTACAGGACAGACAAAGCTGGAGTGTAACCTTTTCCTACAAGAAGACCATAGAGTTATTTCTTACCCTCATTTTATATACCTATACCGTTATCTAGTATACATCACACAAGCTTGGATTAGATGTGAGTGTGAGAAATATAATTATTATTGTTATACTAATAATGTAAAAACGAAGTATATATAAAATATATTACCAAGTTCAGGTAACCAATGATAAGACACCCGGTCTTTAGTTCGATACAACCGCAGCATGTCTCGAATCGCATACCTGCCATTTTGATCTGAAAATAAAGGTAATGAGAATGTTAATCCATTATTAAAATTATTTATTACATTTTCATTGAAATCGAACTAACTTGAATTTTAAGAAAATATTTTATACATTATTGATTACTTTTATCTCTGGGCTCATTATTTTTTGTTGGTTGAATCATTATCGGACCGTCAGTGTTAGCATGTTATATTTTGTCAACAATTCGTTTCAAGTCTTGGAAGTTGTGGGTTTATATAAACAAAATTACACAGCAGGGTATTGATAAAGCAATATTTCTATTCTAAAACATTTTGAATGTATTTTTTAAAAAGGAACCCGTGGGTAACCTTTGTTAACTGTTCAAAATTGAGATAAGTGAAAAATAAGCGAAGCAGTCGGAGTAATTCATCTAAACGAAGTATTAATAGTAAAATCTAAAGGAATGACGTCACCGACTATAACGTAACTAGATAGATATGTAGACGAATTAATGGGTTAAAGTAATTGGGGCCATGGCCACTGACGTTTTATTTAATCATTAGACTTTAGTCTATAAAAATTAAATACTGAAATCGTTTTTCGTAGCTTTCTGTTTTAACAACTATATAATACAAGGGTAATATAGGATTTATTGTTTTAAAGTTACATGGTCATTATTATATAGATAGTTTATAACATGATTTGTATCTGCCGAATGAGAGAACATATAAAACAGTCAATAATAATGACAAAAAAAAAATAACAATCACCGAACATTTGATAGATTCGAATCAAAACCACTGGATCGAGTTTCACAACCTTCAGATTATAACGATAGAACGCCACTATATACCAAGATTGGTAAGAGAAGCGATTGAAATCACTAAGTACAAAAATATCAATAGTGAGGACGAGTTTATATTATCAAATGTCTGAAATGTTTTAGCAAAAACAGGGAGACAGTTTGTGTGTCGCGACAAGTACGTGGAATAGTGAGTTTAGAGACAATGGTACAAACGCCAACAGCGAAAATCATGGCACTTGCAACAATGCCGAAATATCGGAAACTCAAAAACAAAATGGAACATGGTACAAATCCCGTTAATAAATAACTAAATATAGAATTTGTTTAAAAGAGAGCATGTACATAAATATCTTATGATATATTACATATTGCTTTGTCATCATATTTAATTTTATTAAAATATTTTGTCAGATATTATGCGCAACTTCTGATTTTACATAATTTTATAATTTTGAAAATTTTATAATTATAGATATCAAGTAGAATATTTCATTTGTCGATATGTACATTATATTTCCCTGGGGGAATTACTGCAGCTGTAAGTAGATATAATAATAAGTAACTAGAATGTGAATCATTATATTGTTGGAACTAATTCTACTTAAGTGCTTATTGATTCAGTCGCATCTAGATAACCTATTTTATAAAGGACAAAGAGAGTAACCGTGATTTAGAGTGAACTTAGATAATTTTCTAACACTCACTCCTATTATCTTACCTCGATTAAGTATTTATTACTAAGAACTTTTGTTACGGGTTACGGTAAAAAAAATTAATACTATATTTATTTTGTATTTGAATATACGAAATATACATCAATAAAAATATATGAAAATCCCTCTCGGGAACAAATATTCGTTTTTATCACTCAAACATCTGCCCCGGCCCGGCCCCGGACTTGAAGCCGGGAGTCCTAGCCAAGTATGGGCCACGCGGCCAGCGTTATAATCTAATCTAAATAACTCCCATTTATATAATAAATAAATGAGTCAGTAGAAAAAAGAGTCTGTATAAAATTTATATAAAAACGCAAGATTATTTTACCTCTGAATTAATATGAGCTCTGTGTTTTTGAGATAAGGGTAGATTTCCATTATTAATATAGATCAACTCTAACTTTGCGCAAGCATGAAAAGACACCAAAGGTATTCGCTATTTAATTGTACAAGTGTCTAAAAGAAGGGCCACTGAGAAATTGAGTGACAGAAAACCAGCTGAAAAAATTATATAGTTTTAGTATAGCAGATTTGGGCGGTAACTTGCGATTAAATAACACTGCTATTACATAATATAATTATCGCCTTAAGGCAATTTAGTTTTATTGTAAAGTAGTTTTTAATAAACTTCCTAGCGTGCACGAATAGATTTTTTTAATTAGAGTTTATATTAATGGCAAAACTAGTTTTTGCGTTTCAACCTTGGTGCGTTTTTACGTGTGACTGAATTGTGCAAAATTGTTAAAGAATTTGATATTTGGGGAGCACAAGAAATGCTGCTCATTTGTTTAAATATCAGCTCAAACTTGTGAAGAATAAAGTTTTAAACAAACCTAATATCCGACTTCAAAATTCTAAAAAGATAAAGATAATTCAATGTAGGAAACTTCCTAAATTGGACAACTATCCAATTTAAAATTAGTTTTTGGAGTTTGTATCAAATTGTTTCTAGAAACAATAGAAAGTGGAACTTTAAATAACTTCTTACGTTGAAATATTTTTGTCTTTATAGTGTTTTGAAGACGGACTTTAGTTTGTTTAATATTTAATTAAAAGGTCATTCAAAGCTTTGAATTGTCTCTGAACAAATGCACCAATAGACAGAGGACGAGAAAATTATGTACAAATAATTAAAAAAAGTGTGGCGTGCTAACAATTTAGCGTTGACGATTACGAGAGTGTAAAGATTGAAAATACCATTTGAACTACTTATAAATCAACTTTTCAATCACTGTTAAATACAACATGTATTTAAATTTATTTTGTATTATTTTTAAATCATGATAACAAAATATAAGTCCATGTTTGTATTTTGATTTCATAATAACCCGTCGCTTCCGCTGTATGACATCACCGGTTTTATTGTACTATCCTATTATAGTCTCAATGACATGTGAACAAAAATGTGTCTGAATTTCGTAGGTATATAATTTTACCATTGTAACCAACAAATCGTAATTATATATATTATAATGATATAAATAGGTATCAATACAAAACCGTGATATATCAATATTTAAAAAACTTGAGATTGTTTAAACCTAATATGTTTAATTTATTTCTTATGAGTTTAAGATAAGTATGTTCTTGCTTTATACGTTCGTTCATAGATATTTAATTCATGAAAGTTTTAAAATATTATTCCTGTTTAAGAAACAAGATAGATAATTAATTTGACTTTTCGCAAACTAATGCATCTTATTAATTTATTCCAAAGAATTTAAGCTACTTACTACATTAAAAATTTTAAATATTTAATAAATATAAAGTGAATACTTAATCATATTACTACATTAACTACATGATATACTAACATACATTTATCATAACAATTTCAAATCAAAATGATGTCATCAATATTAAAAAATAAGTTGTTTGCACTTAAGTCGTAGATATAGACCTCATGGCGATGAAATCGGTTTCCGAAGGGTCGACATAAATTAAAACTTGTAAATTGGTATGTATTTTTTATCAATAATAATTGGGTTATGGGGGTCTGGGAAATTAACAAGACTGTGATGATTGTGTTTTTTTATCAAAGCAAAGCATAAGTACTGTATAAATTTCCTATCAATTAATAAAATATTGCGTTACGTTAAAATTGTTTTTATAATTTTCATTTTCACAAAAAAACACTGAATAACAAATATTATGGTGCCGAGAAACCAAATATCAATATATTTTATTTTACTACGTTGTACGTTCAAATAAAATGTAGTCATTTGAGTGACTGACTTATTAAAATTACGCCATTAGCCATGAACATATCTAACTACCTACATGTATAAAAAGATATCCAAAGTGAAAAAGTTCATAGTTTGACCTCGCGCAACATTTTTTATCATATAGGCCACTCGCCCTATTCTACTGACGAGCAAAACAATGGCTCAGTCATTAGGATGTGGTTTAATATATCTGTGTATATATCTGAACGTGGCATAGTATATGCAGTAAGACAGTAGGACTGCCAGCTTTACACTACTAATCCGATACCCAGGGTATTTCTGAAAGATCGTATCATAAAAAGCACGTAAATTGAGAAGAGTCCATATGCGAAGGATGTCTATTATAGTATGTAAAAAACTATATGCCACCTCCATGGCCCGCCATAAAATCCTTTATTTTTATTTTGGGACAACCTGCAGGTAAATAAACCAAATTTTGGAGAAATAAAGGAATGATACGCAAATTCTATTTACAACTAACTGTGCTACTATCAAGAAAAATAATTATTAGTTTTAAATACATTTTACGGGCATCAACCTTGCACGGTGAACCTAGGTTAGTAGAACAACTTACCAAAGTTTCATTATAATCCGAAAAATAGGTTAAAGAGAAAAACATACACAAAAAACGCGTTTTTTTATTTCTTATGATTATTTCCTATTGATTGGTTTGATATGGATTTGACACTGCTTGCAGAATCGACTGCTGGAACATAGCAATTTTTGAAAATAAGGAACATTAACGTAATTATCAGTCATTGGTTCCTGGATAATCTTAAAATATCTTTGAAATTACAAAAAATATTTTTATCTTAAGGCAAATGCTGCTGTGAGGTAAATACATACATAAATAAGTTAAGTGGAAATACTGCGTTTACTCGTACTTGACTGTGGCTCGTCGGCGATGGTCGATATTTTTATTTTGGGATTCGGCGAAGAGGCGCCTCCTTTCCAAGGTGAACCACTCCAATGGTAAAGAATATATCATAAGCTTGAGTTAACTTATACTCCCGAAAACTTTTAGGAAATATTTGCAAACATAGGCAAAATTTACAAAAAAATTGTAAAAATAAAAGTAGATGAATATGGAGTGCTATCCACAGTGAAGGAAATATTATTAGCTCCTATTATATAGCATAAAATCTTAGTGCTAGAGATTTTATGCTATATGATTTGTTATCACCTATAAAACGCTAAAGTCTGAAAGACAATTTTAAAATGTATCTTATTGCTTCATTAGATTCGCTTATTTTGACAGAAAGAAAAAAAATAAAAAAGACTGGGAAACAAAATTTTCCTAATTTGATTCTTTTTTAAACGTGACCATTTTAACGTCATGAAAAACAGCCAGATACAAATAGTACAGCTAAAGATATTTTATTACAAGTTTATACATACTATATGCGAAAAGACGTTTCACAGGACCTAATATGTAAAAAGCAGCAGAGCCTTGGAGTATTGAACAAAATAAAAAGCGTAATTTATCAATGCACATATCAATATATGCTGAGAGTACATCACAATTTAAATAGTTTGACTTAAATATTCAAGATGATTAATTATGAAGTAGCCTATTATTATTCCTTGCGTTTAAGGCCACACAAATAAAGAGCGACTAATTTTGGTAACCACTACGAAGAACAAAGAAACTTTAATGATATGTTAAGGATGTGACTGATTTGAAAAATAAGCCGACACATGCATGAAGGCGTTGCGGAAGATATGATGTTTGGTGTTTAAGGCAGGTTAGAAAAATCATCAGTCTCGTATGGTTTATGCTAGCAGTTCAAATATTTTATATATACCTTTAATCCATTTGAGAATAGCTTCCGACATTGCGTTAGTAATTTCGCTACTACTCGTCGCAAATCGTGTTAATGAGTTCAATTTTACATTTTAGATTCATCCTAATGAACAAACTAGATTTGATAGCAGCATTCTTAGCTAGAGAAGGCAAGCACGAAAATTTTATTAACTAATATAAACTTATCGGCAGGGCGAGGTAAGTAGCTATCTATCCCTACGCTAGCTATGCTTATCGAAGTTGACCCGGGTTCAAGTCTCGACTTCGAAATTTTTATATTGTAAAATTATTTTTACAATATAAAAATAGATCAACTTATATGATTGGCTTATAATAAGTCACTGCATAGTATGTGCGTGCATAAAATCCGAACGACCAATTGGATAATTAGTTTTCGCCCAGTTCGTTAATGCCATGACAAGGTTGGTGTAAAAGAAAAATAAAATATCGAAAAGGTTTAAGAATCTTACTAGAAAACACGAGTGAGACAGAAGACAGTGATAGAAATCGTTAATATTTTGACAAATGACTCGAATAACCAATAGACAACAAACCTGCCGTACACCACTCGAGCGTAGCCGCGGCGGGCAGTTAGTTACGCAGCTAGTATATATTTCTTCCGTTATCCAAAAATACTTTATGCTTACTTTGAGCTAGTTGATAGATTAATACGAATGTGTATCGTAATTCGTAGGAATATTAAATTACATAAGACGCCTTTGACATGTATACAAGACATAAATATGCAGTGGGATCAAAGAAGTTCAAACAATACAAACCACGTGATTAAAGGGTACACGCAATAGCTCAGTCTAACAAAACATTGCATTACGCCTCTTAAGTATATTGTGAATAGAGCCATTTTCAAACTAGATATAAAGATTAGTCGTTGTACACACCAGCAAAGTAAAATAATAACTGCAGATAGTGATAGGGTGTCAATTTACATGTTTTGTTATCGACTGAATCACGCCAACACTATTGCTGATTGCAAATTATTTGATTTAAAATTATAAAAATTTATTCATGTGAAATAGGCATTGTACTCACAACATTCACGCCTTTTTACTTATTTCCAAAATTTACATTCAATTATTTTTTTATTTGAATATACTAAGATTTTTCCAAACCAAAATAAGCCATGTTTAATTATACCCAGTTTTTTTGAATACCCACTTTTATTTAAACAAATATAAATAGCGCCTGCGGTAAACAGAAAAACACAATATAAGTATTAATATTGCATCCAGTGAATATTACAGCTACTTTAAAAATATTATTTCTAGGTTAGTAAAAATACAAAAATATCTGCGTATGACATAAAGCTCTCACATTAACGCTTTTTGTTCCCTAGAAGAGATTGCTTCTTATAACTAAGACCACCTTTTATTTTTTTCTGTTTTGTGTTCATGTTTACAATAAAATATATTTTATTGAGTGATTGATTATTACTATAATATTCGATTAGATCAATTTTATTCAGTAGTGAACATATAAACGTTGAAATATTGATAATTTTACGATTGTAGACTGTTTAGTTTAGATATAAATACAGCCAGAATAACCTCAGTCACAACTGAAAGATGTCGCTGTTTCTGTTTGATGGCTTTAATTGATATACCTGTTATAGAACAATTTCAAGTCTCCAACCGTATAAATATAGTAAAAGTGTAAAAAAAACATTAAAAGTTTATAAGATAATATAGTAAGAATTATAAGTAAAAATTATAACACAAAGTAATAAACATATACCACAATATACATTTATAAATTAAGCTCGATCAATCCTTCTAAAGTCTTAATTTTTTTATTAAATAAACAAATTCTAATTGTTATCTTAATTATTAAGCCTTACAACCGGGTCTAATATTATATCTACAGATAGCGATACACCTACCACAGTATAGTTGCTTAGATTTTAATGCTAAGCAACAAAACGGCTCTTAGTATTTCGATATACATTCGAAATAGGAAAATGCGAGTCGATGGGTAATGGTATCTGTTTAATAATTTTCAATTTTATGAAAGTTCAAGAGCTAGTAATTATTTATCTACTAAAGTTTGATAAGTAGTAAATCTTTGGAAAAATATGACCTACTTAATGACTACAATTACGCGAAACTGACTCTAACCTGTTGATTCAGTCATCCTGAAATTTTCTCCCTTAATATGCTTAAGCTCCTGTCCTTCATAACCATTTATTAACCTTTCTTATTAACTCCTATCCTTAGTAACAAATATGTCTAGTTTATGGATAAATCTCAATACTTATACATAACATTATTATTAAGTTTTTTTTACGAGTTGTTCTCGGACATTTGAAAAAAATTTAGATTGTTTAAAATAAATAACTTACAATTATTTTTAATTTTTGTGACTATCTACCATTGCATCCAAGTATATTTACTCATAAATTGAGCTATATAAATGGTGAAGATTTTTGAAATACAAAAGGTAGGTAATATTTATAAATATATTATAATAATAGTGATGTTTCTAAATTAATGGTTTAAAGAGGAGGTCGGGCCACTCAGATCGGTTAGTTCAACACACACGCTACAGCAAGCTATGCCGATGTATTCTTGGGCCACGACCTTCAGTTATAATCAGAAAATGAGTCATTTCACGAATAATGAAAATTCGGCTAGCAGTTGCCAATTATTGTCGACGATATTCTTGTTTTAATGAATTTCTTATTATTAATAAATAAACTAACTAACTAACTAATTAACTATAAATTACTATTACTAATTATATTTATAGCTTATCTCAATGAGAGTGCAATGAAGTTTTGAACGAGTGATTACTAAGCCTAAGTTATGAAGATATTGGCCCCAATTTCGTTGTACATGGACTAAATTAAATTTAAGTTGTTTGCATCTCTTTCAAATAAATATATTAAGAAGGGATAGAATGACTTTAAGGAACGTCAATTTAGTTGACACTTAGACGGATTCATACACTTTTTACTTAATTTAATGGGCATGTTTTATGATGCGCATTAAAATAAGGCAAAAACGCTTGTTTTCATTTTTGAAACGTCAAATGACGGCACCGGTCACCTGTCCTTTTTTGGTTGTATTGTACAGAAAGAGTAGTACTGAACTAAAATTTAATCAAGTTCGAGCACTACGGAATTAAATACTTTGATTTTGACTTTAAATATAATAATAATCCAATTATAATACAATATAACATTCAAGAGTTCTTATCTGTATATATTTCTAATATTGTCTTTAGAAAAATCCGCAGAGTTCTTATAGATGTTGCGTGAAAGGTTATCAATATTGTAATTAAACCCACATTTACGGTTTGAGTAAATACGTTGAGCAACATTTTTTATCTTGCATTTTAAGGAAATTTGAGAAAAGATAAAAATTATAAAAACAAATTGTTATAAGATTATCTAATAATAGGTCGCGGAAAAAGTTTCTTCGCAATTTTATGTGAAAATACAATACTATTTTTTTCAAACTTAATTTACATTTAATTACAGTATATATGTACCATTTTGTTCGTATTCTTTCTGCCATCTTGGAGGTTGGACATGATCCCGTTGCTGTAAAAGTTTGGGAGTTCAGATCAAAAAACGCAACAAGAAACAAGACGAAACGCAATGAATCAAGCTTTGATGTACCCAGCTTTTATCAAATGGGACAAAACTGTTTTGTGGTCAATTCCCAATTCTCCAGCTATATCCAGCTCCAGCCACAAAGTTGTTTTGCGACTTGCGTTGCATTTTTTCCTTTTTTGTGATAAAATTTTAAAAAGTATCTAATTTCTTCATTTGATTCGCTCATTTTGACAGAATGAAAAACTATTTATTATTAAAATAGTGGGATTTTTTTTTCTAATTCGATTTTTTTTTAAATATCACCTTTTTAATACCCAGCCAGATAAAAATAGTATAGCCAAAGATATTTTATTAAAAGTTTATACATATTATATGCGATAAGACTTTTTTCCCTACCTAATAATATATTGAACTTGGGATTTCCCTTTAGTTTCCGGGAAATAGCAGTTTACTGGTCTCGTAATAATTAAAATTATATGTAGGTGATTTACCTACTAGCGTGAGTAATAAATAAATATATTTACATGCTTTGACTACGGAATTCATTTATAAATAGACTGTTAGTTATAAAAGAAATGACGTATAACAACTAAAAAATAGAATATATAAAAAAATAAAAAATACAAATGCAATTTTTTTTATAAGTCCGTAAAGAAACATAGACATTGATTACCGTAGATTATGAAACTTTGTAATTAGTTTTGATGCATCTTTAGCTTCTGTTGTGATGCCAGATAAATGAGGAAAAGATGATATAATTAAGATATAGTCCCTCTTGTAATAGTTAATGAAATTCTTCATAAACAGGTATTAATTTAATAAAATACTTCTGGAAAATAAATATTAAAAAGCAAAAGCAAAACAACCCTAAAAAAATGAATACAGTTAATTTTCGTACCCACTTTGTAGTTCCATCCACTCAAAAGCTAACAAACTTAACGTTAATGTCAAAATTCCATCACATTTTAAATTAATAATGGGACGTTGTTTTTTAACTGAGATATCAAAATATATTGCATGTTGTTAAAAGTTTAGATACCTAAGCAAGTATTCGTAAGATACTGAAAAATAATCAAATGGAAGAAAGGTCAGATAAACTTTAATGCAGGTTAGAATATACGCTGTGAATTATGCTGTTTAGTGAACACAAATATATAATTAATAGAGTGTTCTTAATATAGAACAACACGGGCCGACGATTTAGGCCAAGGAAGTCAAACCGATACGCGGGGTGACGCCATGTTACATTGTATGGATTATAGTGTTGTTTACTCAAGGACGTTCAAAATGTCTGTATATTTGTTTTGATCAAAAGCTCAAGTCAAAAGCATTAACGAAAGCATTTATAGATATTTAATGGCAGCACCATTAAAACATGAAAATAAAACCGAACATTGAGTACAATGTTAGGTGGGTTTTTTCCGTGGTGTATTTCATTTAAAGAAGTAAATTTAACTTAACTTAATACAACAATTTACTTTTATTTAATTTAATTTAACTTTTTTATTTCTTTTTTTAATTACTTTGATATATAAGGATATTGATTATATATTCAAGGACATTGGAACTGTTTTCTCTTATGTGCAACCTATACATGTATAACTTGACCCAATATTAAGGTCTTTACCAAAACCGGTATCTTGTACATATAGTTGCCAATGTAAACGCGACTTAAACAAATCCAGATGTAACCTGCCACTGACTTGCCCAAAGTACGTACCAAAACTAAAGTTGAAATTATTTATGTTATCCTTATAGTCAACGGGCATCAAAGCTTAACACACGTATACAGTCGAAAAATCCAGATACAATTATTTTTTAATTGCTTTGTGGTTGCCGAGAGTATACCACGACTCAAAAATAAATTAAGATTAAAGTTTTGATTTTAGTATTAATATATCTACCATTAAGTGATATATATAGAAACAAAGAATATTTTACTTTATTTCTACTAAAATATCTATTTTATTACCATTTATTTATCACCAAAGCGGTTTCATGTTATGAAACCTCCTTGGTGATTGCACCATTTAAAATTATCGTCAAGTTATAGACAAGTAAAAGAATTACTGCCTAACATTATCACACGTTCGTGTGCTAGTTATGAATACTTGACAATATTCATTAATATCTTTTGAACGATGAACAAATTAATAAAAGCGCAAAAAAGATAAAAGTTATTTTAAGTCATTGTTATTCTAACGTTATTTGCAACTATGTATGTATATCAAGTATACAACGCACGAAAAATCCAATTACAAATGTAACATTTGAATTGTTTACCTTTATTACTTATCTGCCTATTTTCCTTCTCATACACTTAAAATTATACCTACGCCTTCATAGAGGAGATATTTGACCTTGATCAAATAAAGTAATATTCCATGCAATGCAAGAATAATATTAGTATTTCTACATAATAAAGTATATAATTGTGACTACAATCAAAATCATGTCCTTGTAAAACTCTAGAAAAGATAAACCTAGAAATTCTTGTAACATTAATAATTCATTCACTCAATAAGTAATGTATATCGGATTAAAACAAAACTAATAGAAGAAAAAATAGTATTTGTATAATTTTAAGTGTACACGAAGGTTCACTAGTATTTGACCGCAGTTTGGAGCATTTTCACAAATATTACATACCTATACTTTTTCGGTTTATACTCGAAAAATCAAGAAATATTCGCATAAGGAAACATGGCATCACAAACATATATTATGTTTTTGTTGTAGGTGTTGGTACTAGAGACAGTGCGCAATAAATTTTAAGTCTTCGTAATATGGTATAAGAGAGTTTGATGATTTTGGTAAAATAAAATCTAGGAATATTCTATATTATAAAAAATGTAAATGAGTACTCATTGATCACGTCTTCGGTGTTTGTAATACAGTAACAGTCGGAATTAGATCTTATATCAGTGAATATAATATTTTAGTATAAACAAATTCCCCAAGTAACAGTCACGGACTTTACTCACTCAAAATTCGATAAGGGTGAAAATTATCCCCAGTTTAAAAATAACCTGACCTGACCAGTACTATGGCATTATAATTACATGTATTGTAGCTTATATGGTATAAGTTTGACATGGGTCGATATTTTTAATTCGTGACTGCACCTAAGTAAATTTATATAATTTTATAACATTTATACCAAAAGCTACAGCAGCAGCATAGTTGTAAACAAAACTAATTTGTATTATTATCTAAATTATGCTTTCAAAGATTTTTACAATTGTTTTTGCAACAAACGCGTTAGTATTTTCGTGATTAGTAATTTTTAGGAACGCCGAATATTATGAGATTTTATCGCCAAAACAATGTGATAAGCAAGACATTACTGCGAAAAGATGCTATTGTCTAATTCAGTGCGTAGTTTACCACAATAAAGCCGCATATTTCCTTGTTAACCTAATAAATAGATACCTATCTTTGCCCCGACTACGTGCAATTTTTTCTTAAAATCCCTATCTAAAGATTCTTAAAAATAACCTGCACAATAAATAATACTTATGATCAAAATTTCCTACGTCATTAATATCTACGATTGAATCAAGTTTCGTTCATTCTCACATAAGTATAACAAATTAAATGTATGAATGTATACCTAATAAATATTATTTTTTGTGTAGCTAAGTAGCGTTTTATCTATCTCTGTTTGCATAAGGTTCATACTGTACAAATACATTTTTAACTGCTGTATGCTATTATTCTCAAGGTTATTAAGGTAAGTAATTTAAACTCACAAATTAAATTTTATAAAAAATTTACATACAGGTCTAACTGAGAACCTCCCTTTTTGGAGTTGGTTAAAAATAATCAGTGTTTTACCAATTTAGCAAAATAAAAAACAAGATTATTACGTAGTAAAATGATAAAAGTAATAGAAAAACATACAGCTATATATTTTCATATTTTTAGATTTCTATCGCTACTAGAATCCCTACAAGTTGTACAATACAGCGACCGACTGGCAGTCAGAGGGTACCTACTGCGCACTAAAATAACTTTATGGCGCCAAAACCCCAATGTTTCGTAGACCCCACCCTCGACCAATTCTAGCCAAGTGCATTCCAAAGGAAGTTTACAACGTAAAAAAATGTAGCCTCTTTTGTGAGCCCTTATTTAGAGCGCCCAATTTAACCTACACTTTTAAAAATTCCAAAAATAAAAACAAAATGGACGGCATCAAATGATTTCTATGGATATACGTCTGTAAACACATACATTTACTAATCAAAAACATGCAACCAATGTCGTAAAGCTGCCAAACATTTATTGACGCTTAATTTAAAAGGCAGATATCCTGCAAAGAAATTTGGTACAAAATATAGGTTCTTCTCTATTCAAAGTAGATAAAAAGTTGGGTAGCAAAATAATCTATCGCGTCTAAATAATTGAAAACTGCTACTAAAGTGCAGGTAGGATCAAAATAATCTTATATTGATTTGATGTATTTAAATCTTATGCACCGTAAAATACCCTAAAACTCTTATAAATAGAACAAATGACGTCATGTTTTCTCTCATTAAAACACCTTGAGCGTCCCTGGACACGCCTATTAACCGGGATGTATTGAAAATGCTAACCTAATAGCAGACATAACGTCAAAAATTAAATATGTGGAAAAATATATAGAACTGCTTGTATATATTCGGTAAAAACGTAATAAAGAAATGTATAATACTCACTTTGTTTGGATATTCAATTCACTGAAATCACTGAGCGTTCAAGGAGCGTGAGCTATCGGCGGGAGCAACAACTGGACTGTCAAGTTGAAACTACTACGAACAACGGAGTCAAAGAATTCGCAGACAACGCCGCGATGACGTCATTATATCAAGTGTTTAGGGACCAGCATCGGCAGCCGGCATTTTATTGAATGAACAATACAAAATAACTACAATGTGGCCGAGGGACCTTTTGTGTAGAATTTGGCGATTCGAAATTAGCTCTTCTCGTATTAGGCATTTTAAATGACCAGGATGTTAGTGAGTAAAAGATATCATTAATAAAATTAAGAAGTACGAGTTTCGTTGTGCCCAGCTGTGTAACTTGTAAATAGTGTTGTTTTGTGTTTTTTGTTTACTTTCTACAAACGAGCTGGCGGCTTGTAAGTAAACAGTAAGCGTAGCTTATATCCATTTTAGAGACAACACGCACTGAGAACAGGAGGATATTAATTATAGCTGGTGTTATTTCAAAGCTTTTGATCTCTATTAATCAATATCAAATAAGCTATTAATGGTGAAATATCATACCCCCATATCTATCTATATTGAATTGAAGACAATTTTGCGATTTTCAGAACCTAATTAAAATGATAAAGAAATCACAGCTAGACAAAGTATATAAGTTTTTGTAGCAAGATTTATATCAATAAAACAGGAACTGGTTGAACAGTAAATTATCATAATTTTACAACAGGAGTTTCAGTGTCATTATATATAATACCATACGAGTATATATACTCGTATGGTAATCTATTAAAGAAACTGCCAAAATTAAAAATATAAAGAAAGAAAAGACTCGTTTTTTATTTAAGTTATACATAAGTACGTAGATAATAAAGCTTTATAATATAATTTTCTAAAATATTTTAATGGTGATCAAAAATAAAACCTTTTTAAGAATTTAAATAGGAATTATATTTGGTCTTATAGGAATAGGATCTTGCTTCCATTTAAGTGCTCTTTATAATCTTTATTTATTTATTTTTACATTTTTATAAGAATCATTCTTCAATGTTTGAAATAAATTACTCTAAATTTGTTTCGCGAACTTCTACATACATATATATCCATATATCTACTTGTATATCATCCCATACAAACTTTCGTTTTTATATATAATAATACTTGGAAGTATTATTACTGTCTATATATTTTTTTGTATGTGTAATGTAAACTCTCCATTATGCTTGATAACCCATATCATAATAGGGTATGAATGTGAGAAATGTCATAGGTAAAATTTTAATGAATAGGAAAAGAATCAAAACCCTGGGCGATTATGAGTCTGGGCTTTTGATATTAACTGACGTATACCACCGTAAACCCAGATAAGTACCTATTAGTCACTTATTAATGTACCTATTTCTCATAAATGCGGTTGACAAATGGTTAAAATAACAAGTTACATATTGTCTTATTGTTCGATAACATTAACGATAACATTCTACATTCTTTGGTAATCAATTTAGATAGCAAAGTTTTTCTCTTTAAAAATATATACTTACAGTTAAAATAATTGAAATAACTAAGGTAAGTATACCAGACTTCCATTATTCGAATATGTCCTTAAAACAAAGGATTGGTTTATTTACCGTTCATTTATTGTGTTTTATGATATCTTTCAAACGACCATTGTGTAAAGAGAGGACAAAAAAAAATTACCTTAGATTCCTATTCTTCTCAGAACGGCGGTTTATGTATGGCTGTTAATATGTAGTTTGTATTTTTAGTTTAACTTTACTACTAGGTTACAAACAAACTTCGCGGCTGCGTGTGTGGGTGGCTCCCACGCACGCATTGCACAGGCAGCCACGTTTGTGATTGCCTAATTAACTCTGGGCAATCTCCATTGGCGCGAAGCCCAGTTGTAAGGCTGAGCTGCCTGGAGGTGACCTGGTGAATTGCTCGTGCAGAACCCAGGTTACCCCCGTGAAGGGCAATGGAGTTACCGGGGAGTTTTAGTGGGAATTCTCAGTGCCGCTCTATTGAGGTACTGAGTGAGCCCCACACACGCCCGTCGCTTAGCCAGTGGTGGGTAGGTCCGTAAATGGATTCCTCCTCGAAAAAAAAAGGTTACAAACAAACTTACGGCATGACTGTGATGGTAAACCATTTTTATTTCTAACTAACTTTGATTAGTTTTATCACACATTAATAATGCCATATACATATGTTCTATCAGGGTTATTCCTGAAACATTTCATTAAAATATGATAGATATTACAATATGATAAACACATCCTCTATGATTAGGAAGGCAAAGTTACACGATATTTATACCTACTAGCACAACTAGCATACTTCCATATTTATTTGTACATTTGAACAGTCTCTTCTACTGTACTTCTTCAGAAATACTGTTTTTGTGTTACCAGCCTCAAATAGAAATAATAAATCGAAATATTGAACACTATCATTAGCATTTTTTATGAAATATGAAAAATAGAAGGAATATTGATGGCACTGCTGTAGAATTCCTGGATCGTATGAACTGCTTATCCCTTTGTCGTATGTAAATGTACCCCAGTTGATAAAAGTTACATGCTAAACTTCGTGAGAGTTTCTGGACCCCATGCATGCATTATCTTATTGGGGTGCGCATATTTGGTGATTTTAAGTTTCTACTATGAATGAATAGAAGTTATAATCCACTTATTGATAATAGTTAAGAAATCATTAATTATTTTTGAAATACTAACATATTTTTATTATTGCTTTGTAAGTCTGTATTTCTGTCAAATCACGTTGTTTTCTATGGACATATTATTATTTATCTTAGCTACTTCAATATAAATATACTACCGGAAATGTCGTCTTCATGCTCTAATCCTTCCAAATAACTTCCATTTACATTAGAAAGGTGTCAACATAAAATGATGCTATTTGGTTAAACATTAAAGTAATTTCGATCGTTAGGTACATTCCAATATTAAAAAGATTAAGGGCCTGTAGCTCGTTTAATTTATTGAAGAGTTGTTTTAAGTAAAATGTTTCTCAAAATATAGAGTTCTTTTAAATTCAAAGATTTAATTAGTGCGAGTGGATTAACGTTGGTGGGGTTTATTTGCATTTGTAAGTCTTATACGAAGCCTTCATACTATTTCAACTAAGATTTTATCTGAATGACACAGTTTCCTCCACGATTGGAGGAGTTTACGCTTCCATACAAACAGATTTATCGATTTCTTTTATAGACATATTGGCGCCTTCTCATTTGCAAAGAGCAATTATCTGCAGAACGGACACTGTATCAAAACTTTGTTACATTTTAAATGGGAAGTCAAAAATAATAATAAAAAAAGCTATAATTTAGATTAAATTTCCCTGCTAATTTGAAACAAATTCTAATACTCTGTATAAAAAAAATTTGGACCTTCAAGGATCCAATAAATAAGTAACAACATAACTAGAAATTAATGACAGCTACCTACTAATACGTTAACTATTGACAGACTTACATGAAAACCTATTGGATCTCCGATATTATTACTGCCTGATTTCAATTGTACTTACCCTTTGGATGAAGTTTCCTAATTTAACTCAAGACGAACTTTATCTAGAGAACCATGTCTTATAAATTTCTATCTATTGTCACATTTAATTTTGTTGTTGTTGTTTCTCGTTTGGTTGAAAGCCGGACGGAGTGATTAGTTTAAGTAGAGGATAACCGAGAGATTTTCGGAGTCCTTTTAGGCCCTCGTTGTGTTCATATTTTGTAGGTTTTATAACAACCACAGGTATAGAATAGAATATAATTATATTTTATTAGAGTTCAACACAGTTATATATTTATTTATTTAAAAATAATATAAAACAGTACTTATATTATTAACAGTAGAATACACTATGAGCGGCCTTGTATAGTCGAGAATAGTAATATATATTCCTTATTCGAAATATATTTCCATTAATCCGAAATCAAATTAAACTACGATTGACAAAATTATTAGGTATAGCAAAGAACGCCTTCACTAATATATTCTTTGACAGACGTTAGACGTCAGGCAGCTTCTAGTAGTTTTTCAGATAGTTCAAAAGACTGGTACTGTGCACTTGTTGTGGTATTGTGGAAAGTTTACCAAGGCAATCGGAATAAAGGTAACATCTCATTATTGTTTAGTTATTTAAAGAAACCTAATCATACTCATTTTCATAGTAATATTTACATGACTTCTTAAATAATCTTAACGAAAACAAAATAGCAGAGCGTATTGAAAAGCTGACGCATGACGATGGAAGAAGGCAATCACGCCAAAATCAGTGTGTAAATGTCAACATCAGCATAATGATCATTCGTATCGTACTTTATAGTTAACGGTACCTTGCTAAATGCAACTGTTACAGGATTGTCGAAGTACGGTGTAACCTATTCTCAACAGTAGGTTGATGGGGGCTCGTAATAATCTATTGTGGTAGAGAATAAGTTAAAGGTATAGCAGGACAACCTGACAGGAACTCCTCGTGATTACGTATCATATCTATTGACTACTGGAGTTTACGTTATGATGCCAGTTTCTTCAACGTGATGTGGGGAAAACTTTAATATCAGGATAGCATAAATTGTCGTCTTGTATCTCCTTAACATATAGAAAGAAATAACTGACGTTAGGAATGAAACGCAATATGCCGAAAATCTTTTTGTGCTAAACGTGACCTCCAAAGTTAACGCCACAAGACTGAAGCAAATCTGTATCCCTTAGGTACATGAATACATCGCTTGATATTTTAAAATAATTTCTTCAAACCTAAAACTATGATTACAATGTAGTGAAAGACAAACCATCAGTCTCGTGATAAGATATCACCTAAGCATCAATAAAAAAAAAATTCAAAAAAATTTATCAGGAAATAGAAGACCACATCCAGATTTTCACATCTCAAAGAAGTAACCTAATCTATTATAATCTTTTTGTAACTTTTCCAGATGGGGCTTACTGAATTAACAACATGTTGTTTCATTTTCGATTTGAAGACTGGGAATACCATAATTGGGGTGATAAATGCGGTACGTTGAATAGAAACTTCTCTGGTTAATAGTTTCTTTTTTTCTTTTGAGGTATTTCACCAAAATCAGTTGAACATACATGGAACACGTATTTTTTCGACTGCAAGTATTCCAACGAAAAAGGAGTGATTTTAAGAAATAATTACCCTACTCCGTCCACCTACTTCAATCATTTATAAATCTTCATCGTATTAAAGCTGTCTACTAATATAACTCTATTTACAGTTAATGTCGTTCATGATGTTCGTTATACTAGCGGTGACGGCCGCAATGGTGGGCAGCCTGCAAAGCAACGAGCTAATGGAGATTGACCCGGAGGCTGAGGCGGCGGTGACAGGGCTCTATGTTATATCCATAATGCTCGTGCTCATGTACCTCGTCAAGTTCCTCTCAGATCTATTGTTCATATACGGCGTAACCACGGTAAGGTAACCACTCACCTTCAGCGATACACTGTCGTTTAGATAGATATGTAGATGATTCTTTTCACGTGACACCTGAATTTCGAGTAACAAACTGTAAAGTTAATGTCAAAAGCGCCATATATAGCTATATTGGATCACATGCACTATAAAATCTTTTGTTAAATGTCTTCATAGATTGTTTTTACAGTAACATTAACAGTTTGTAAGCTGACTTTCGAGGCAATAAATGATTTCTCAAGTTCTATCTGACGTTGTTGTATTACAGGGAAACACCAGCATTATCAAGGGGTACCTCATTGTGTGGGGAGTATTCTTCTTTTTGTCCAGTTTTCTTTTCTTCCTGCATGTGATGGATTTTGAGGCCTATACAATCGTGATAGAGCTTTTATATATGGGTACGTTTTTAGAGACAATTTTAATAATCCTTTTTGATAATCCTTTTATATTTTTTTCAATGATACAACTGACAGGTTGACAGGTTAATCTATGGAAAATATATTCAAACGACAAAATTATTACCTTAGCAATAAGTATATATTAAACCTGACTATTGAAAAATTGGTCCTATAATATCATAAAATTTTAGTTGATTTTGCATAGAACATGGTAATGAAGTTTTAAACTAATAAACTTACAAAGCAAATAAAAGAAATAGATTTTTTGGTAACTTTCAGCCTGCTTACTACGTAATACGAATTCTAAGATATTATTAAGCGTTTTATAGTAAATATTTAGGACTTTATATAATATCTAAGCGAAATGTGCTGACTTTTTTTATATATAAATGTCACAGCCAAGACACGTTAAAGTTTTTTTAAATTTTCTTTGGTTACTATAATAACTAAAATCTCAAAATGTATTTTCAGGTCTAAACTTCTATGCCATATTGTTGGCGGTGAGTTACTACAAACAACTGAATATTCGAGAAGAAATTTAAAAATATTATTTTAGGAATCATTCTTTATTATAATAGCTAATGTTGTTAATATGTCTCCTTAAGTAGGTAAGTATGCCAAATAATAGACAATATATTCATTAATTGTTTTTTTAATAATTATCAAATTTCATTGATGTCAATCTAAATATTGTACAGATATTGAAACAGAGAAAAAACGATCCATACGATTGTATTGATTTGTACAGATTATACAATATTGAAACAGAGAAAAAACGATTGTCTTGTCAAATAACAGACTGGCAAATAGTTTTATTCCACCTTCATCGCATACAATTTTTAAACTACAAAAATATACTAAAAAAATTATAATTCTACATCGAATACTTAACTTATAACCTACCTTAATATAATATAGTACATAAGCTACTTTATACTTTTCTGTGTATTAGGGGTTGGAAAAGCATACGGCCAGCATAATGTAAAGATAATTGTAAGCCAACTATTACAACTCTGTAAAATAAAGCGTTACTCCTAATAACAATCTTCTCGATGAACTCTGGTCACGTGGAATATTTATTCGTATGCCTGGCAACCGCACAATGTGTAAAACTATTACGCAAAACCAGCGGGTGCGTTAACTTCTAGGCAACAATTTTTCTTTATAAATCAGCGACATTATCCATAGCAAACATTGTCATTATCCATAGCAAACATCCATCAAATAGAATAAAAATACCTAGTGTACTATAAACTATTTATTTGTTAAGACTTTAATTACAAGAAATTATGATTTCAATCTCAGGTTAAGTTCTTATCTCAATAAGTACGATACATGTGTTAACTTTATGATAAAACGAGATACTAATGTGTTATACATAAGTCGTTGTTAAATATTGTAGATTTGTTACAATTAAAGGTATAACTACAACGTGTTCTTTATAAATTTTCAAAACTTTAGAATAATATTCTTCTGATGGAAATATAATAGTTTGTCTAAGAAACATATTTCAAATATCGCCACCACCGTTATTCATTCTGTAAAATTGTCAGATACAGTTTCAGACCTTTAAATTATAAATAAAAATTGAATTTTGCAAATTTGTGAAAACTAGACAATAAGTAAACAAAAATTCTAAAGCTGAAATATTATATGCGGGTTTAAAACACGTTATATTTACGTTGATAATAAAATATGTCAATTCTTGTTACGGCCACTATATACCGATATAATTGCAGGCCAAAAATTATTTTATGAGAAATATAAACAGACAGAAATTGTTGTTATTATTATTACACCACCTATTTCATTATGTCCGTATTAATTCATTTTACTAGATACAGTGGTCTAAAAATTATTATAATTTCACATATGATTACAATTAATTTTAGAAATTACTAGTTATTGTTGGTTATTTACTTCAAAACGTAAAATGACGTAACCGGCCTTTCATCTTTGTTTATATTGTGCTGAAAGAGTAACACTGAACTTATTTAGTTCGAGCACAATAAAATTGGGGCCAATATATCCTTAACAACATAGTATGCTTTCTCGAGAAGAATATTCTTTATGGTACAGTCCATTTTACCACAGCTGGACAACCATAATGAAGGGCTGACACAGGTTGGTCCTGTCTGTCAGGTGCTTAAAATAATGTGTCCTTCTCCGTATAAGTTGGCAGTGTTTATAAGGTACACGCAACTGATATTAAGTACTTTCATCTTGATGAACCACGGTTTGCATGTTTCTTTTGATGCCAGATATGTTCCTATCCGAATGTAATAATGTTGTGTATACATACATAAAAAAGATATGCCAACCGAATAGAGAACTTTCTTCTTTTAGAAATCAGTTAAAAAATACTTAATATATATTTTCTAATCCATTTTGTAGTGTTTATTTTTTACTAATCGGATTTAGTCATAATAGGGTTGTTACTTCTTAGTGGTTTGTTAAGGTGAGGTCTTCTTTAATAGACACCAATAAATCCGTATCTGTGTTGATGAACACATGAAACCGTTGTTGATTCAATTCCTCAATCAGAAACTCGTAATAAACGATAACCATCATGTCAAAATAAATATAGATTACTGAAAACAAAAAGCATTTATGTACACTTAAAATTAAACGTTATTTATTCAATTTAAAAGTATATATTGCGTATCAATGTTAGCAATATATATTTTCAAATTGAATTAGAAACGTATACATCATGTTTTACAAATGAAAATGAAATTATAATAATAACGTCTATCTCATTTTTCCCTTCGTCCGCTAGTGACATCTTTAACAAAAATTAACAGATACTGCAGTAACTATTCTAGTTCTATTCTATTCTACTTAAAATTCAAACACACCAGGCAAGCAAAAAATATTTTTTCATATCAATAAGATTTTTACAGCAGAAGTGAAATTAATAATTAAAGCTAACGTATATGCGTAAAATAAACATGTCTGCCATTGTTTTAAATAAAGAATCCTGATAGAGTAATCATATATTATAAACAAAGCAAAATATAATCTCTAGCTTCTGTATAGCTTTATAATATTATTTGTAAGTAAATATTAAAGTAAAATTTATGCATTTAAATAGAAATCATAATATAAGTAAGAGATATTTGATATACTACCTATCATATTTTTAACCAATTTGGTTAATATGCTTTTTAGGTTTCAACAAAATAGTAAATAAAATTTGTTTTAAAAGTAACATGTTCAATAAATATAAAGTATATAAAAATCTAGTCAATATTTTACCGAACAGAAATGCCCTTGATGCATAGATTACCATTAAATATATGTATACAAACATTGCATACATATATTTTATAAAAATCCTACAAAATAATCAAACGTTTAACCATCTTATATTTGAATATTATTTAAAGCTAATTCAATATCAAAATAAAATAGTTGATCTTCTGCATGCAATACTAACTTACCCTGTAATTAAATTAAATTTTTCATATACAAATTTATTATTTTATTCGTTAGTTTAGTTTAATAAACCAATACTGTTATTATAAAAATATCTCTAATTTAATAAGTTATAAAATGATACTGAACAATTAAAATACTATCAAAACTTCTGATTTTGTGATAAGCTCTTGGACAGGTTAGGCTCTATTGGTGAACTGTGTTTTTGCGATGTTTATTTGGTACCACTTATGTGAGGTCGTATTGTATCCATTATTATTAATCATTTATTAATAAATAATCGATAACATGATATTATGCATGGGATATCGCAATAAGTTGAACTAACTTTCCAAAATATTATAGATGTTACTGTATGGTACTTTACTTACGATACGGCAGTATCCTTTTTAATAAATACCTACATACAAGCGTAAAAAGAGGCTTTCAACGTGTTTAAAAATTTACAAAGATTAAGAAAACATGAAGTTCTAAGTTTTAATTGTTGTATTTAGATGGTAATTTCTAGAAAATCTTATAATACTTACGCGTCACCAGAAGTATGGCTGTGGCAAACATCCAATACTTATGCACCATAAGCAGCACAAAAGTCAATATTCCCATGATAATCACAAAGGTAGTATACCCGGCGAAAAGTAGTATCAGTCCCGTTTTTTTCTAGAATTTGTAATAAAGACTACATTCAGTGTATTGCGTACATGGCGGTCATGAAGGAAGAGTCATAGGAGTGTCAAGAGGTGTGAATGTACCTAAAACTAAAGTTTTAGGTACATTCACACCTCTGTGCTAATGCGAATTTTTCTTTGATTTTATTAGTGTGAAAATACACTTTTTTATTGTGAAAACAAACTTGTATGTGACCAAACCCCTGCTAATGATGAGAAATTACTTTTTATATAAAGTGTGGAGAGGACAATACGATATTAAATTATAACATTTGCTTTGATCATACAACATATATTTATATATGTTAAAGCAAATGTGATTTATCTGTATATATTGTATAATAACTGGATATTATGTTTTTTGCCACTTTTTGGTCACAGTTGTAAATATAACCTAACCTACGATAATATTTTTATTGTGCTATTTCAGTGCAATATCCTGTAAGACGGAGGTGTCTCCATAATTGTAACATTATTATATTTCTCACAATTACATTTATTATCTAGCTCAAAATACGCATTAGTTAGAATAAAAATATTACATATTAACCACGATTGTCGGTGAATATTGTTAGGAAAGTAGTATTTGCCATGATTGATGATTATATGGATATATCAGTGATGTATATACTAGTAAGCATATGGTAGGTTTAGTTACGACTGGCTGGAGTGATCCGTACTCGTAACTGCAGGATACTCGACCAGGGGTCGTACTGGGGTCGGATTCCAGGCGGGGCAGGTGATGATGTCTGATAAACTTGTTCCAATATTGTAAACAATATTAGTTCTCGGGTCATATATCATATTCAACAAGTTTTTCCTTATTGTTTATAACACTGGCTCAAAGCCACATAATACATGCGATTGTTAGAATATTTTTAATATCGTATATTTACATATTCAACAGTATTCATTTCAATAACTTGTTGATTGCTAGTTTTCTTACATGTAGTATATCTTTATAAAGAAATATAATTAAGTCTATAAAAATGAACATACCCTCGAAACACCAATCCAAAGTGCAAAACAACTCAGTATATAAGCCCATAGAATTATAGACAAACATATGAAAAGAAATTCCTGGATTTTGAAGTCGGTCTTGCCATTAAGATTAATAAAGTTGAGGAGCAAAACTGCCACGTCAGTGGTATTCTTTGCCTTAAAGTCATCGTCATTGTGGTGAATAAAATAAGTTATCGGTATTAAATTTATCAAATTTGATAGAATCTGTAAAAAAAACAAAAATTTATTAATTTGGAACGGGTATCTTAAGGCCGAAAACTCAAATACTTAAGTTATTGGCGGTTTTGAATATTTGTATTGGAAAATAACCAATTGATTAACCAGTGGGTTAATCAATTGGTTTAACTTTTGTATGATTATTTAGTACGTCTGATATTTATATACATATTACTTACTATATCACTCTCTGTGTGTCTATGTATCCTATTTTCAGTATTTTATTCAGTTTATTAGAGATTCAAGCAGATTGAGATGAGTATTGTCTTCTAGCAAAGGAGTACGTACAGATTGTAATGGGGTAACAATATCATTGCTTCTTTTTCTTTGAGTTGATACTTTGAACGGTAAGGATTTACGAAATTTTAGATTTAAGTTAAGTAACTGAACGAAATATACTAATGGTGTACAGGTTGTTCGTAGAGGATCTGTGGTTTGGAGTATACATCATTTATAAGAGACCTTTGAGCCCTTCCCATGCCTAGAAACTCGGTCTTCTTTGCACCTCAGATTAGAATGAAATAGGAGAATATTGACTGTGCCAGAGCTATGTAAATTTGGTTTAAAGGAGAATTACACATTTGTGAAGAGACCCGAAATAGTTTTCTAATCCTATTTATCTCAGATTCAAGCTGTGAGTGCTAATTTAGCAAATTAAATATCAATGATAGTAACCAAGTATTTAGTTTCACTAACTTTTTTTATAATGGGACATTCACACCTCCGTGTTTTCAGGATTTAGGCAGCTGTGGATTTTTATGCGCAAGTTATAATAGTTTTACTTGGCTTAGATTTTGTATACGGAGCAAAGCAATTATAACTGAATAACAACATAAAACTAAATGGCTTAATTATAATTTAATTATAATTAAGCCATAAAACAACAGAACAAGAAAACTATATTGCTAATATCTTTTCCAGGTAACATTGTGTGAGAGAAATAAAATAAATGGAATATTTACAGAATGGGTCCAGGAATAACGAGAATATAATACGTAAGTACAATAGAATATATTTGTACAAATCAGTATAAAAATAATAATAATATAATTGCTTACTAAAAAAAGGGTTTTTAAGACTCACAAATATAATAAAAAGGAACAAGAACAATTAATGCTACAACCTAAGGTTTACGTCATTTTTATAGTTAAAGAATAATGTAAACTATCTTTAACATTATATATTGGTAGATAATTTTTCCTACAATTTAAATATGTTGATGTTTAAATATACTTACAAAAGCGATGAGGCCAATCAATACACAGCCCGCGTCCAAACGTATACAATTGCAAAATTTCGTCACTGAAGCCATTTTTATTTTAATAAATAAAATGGTACATACAGAATAACTCAGTTTCACAGTCAACAGTCCTTACAAGGCTCATACCAACGAAACGAAGTAAGGACCTATTAGATTTGACTCTTTATGAATCGAATATTAATCTTTGCTGAGTTCATTGTTTTAACTAAGAGGCTTTTAAGAAATTTTAAGATAAATATTTTAATTTTTGAAAACCCGGCAATTTTAAAGACTATGCGAACACAAAACTGAATACACATTGAGCTCTTGTCGTCTAAAATGTGAATACACACTATGATTCTTTGGCTAAGCCAAGTGGTACTTAATCAAAAGAAAAAATCTAAACATTTCAGTCATTTCACACTTAACTGTAAAGTCTGTCAACGTCTTAAAGCAGGGACGCACTTAAAACAAAAGCACTCGACGATATTACTTTTATTACTAGCTTATGTAAAATAACGAATGAATATATCTACTGTGTATTGTATAATTAGGTAAAATAAGTATCAGATTTAGGTAATTAAATTTTAAAAATATTTTTCTTTCACATGTAACAAATTTGATCCAATATGTAAGCATAATTAAGATATACTATATAAAAGTAACTATATTTTTAAATTACATTTTAAGATAATATTTACATGTATATAGTATAAAATTACAACCGCGAAATATAAATTCAAGTCATATTTTCTTTAGAATATAAGTGTCCCTGCACGTAGTATAGGTATTGTATTTTTTATTTATTTTTATTACCAAATAAGATATAAACTTAAAGTAAACATACGGTATATTAACTATATTTTGTTTATGATATTAGAAGTTTGCTTGTTGAAATTTTCACATTTCATAAGAAAACTAATTTTGTTACAAGTATTTACTGATAGACAAATAATATTTTGTAATAACCATAAACGTATATCAATATATATATATACAATGTATCGACGAGTCTGGCGTACGGTAAAACTTGAATGATTTTATTTTAAAATTACATCTAATCTACACAATTGCTATATAATTTTTGATTCGTGTATATTACCTAAACTTACCGACTCAAACCTGGGACCACTGATTGAGTAGCTTACTGTTAAAATACATTATAATAACGGAAAATTGATAAATCTGACTTATCAAAATCCAATTGATGTAATTAAAAAAATGTAAATGTTGTTTCTCTTCTTGAATTGGCTGATGTACAATAAAGGTTTATTCTATTCAAGTCAAAAAACGAAATCAATCCGACAGTATATTGTATCATATAAATATTTAAAATTTATAATCATAATATTGAAAACTAAATTCACGCTAAATTTGCTTATGATCCCGTCCAGTTTCTATTTTTTTATTAAATTATTCTATTTTTAAGGACTTTTTTTATTTCTAGTAAAACCTTATAAAACCGTACAAAATCCGATTGACCATCGTCGCTCAACATTATGATGCTATCGGGAAACTTAATACTTATGTAATAATAAGAAAAAATATAATATTAAAGTATTTTATTTGAGAAGAATTCTTTTAAAAACATGTTTTTACATTTTAAATCTTTTTCATGTGGGAGTTTGCTTGTACACACGTTATCGTTAATAAAGTCATACGTCGTCGTTTACAGGTTTTTATAGTGTTCTTTTATTTTAAATGGTACCCTACATTTTATCAAAAATAAACACATCTGGAATACACGTGAAGAGGCAATTTATTATCGTTCGTTTTTGGCCTCTTGGACATCACAACGGGGTCCCAAGCTTGCTCTGTTATTACTTCAAGAGAAGGCACTTAGGCAAGAACTGATTTTTTAGTTATAAATAAAAATGTCTAACCTATGTTGGACTACACGCTTATATGACCCAACAAATTTAAATGGACCTGCACTTCACTTTCCATAATAAAACTTTTTCTTACGATAAAAACAACATCCTAATCTAAAACTTTCAATTATTTTTACATTTGAATTGAATTGATTGGAAATTTCAGAGATATTTGAAAACGAGTTCCAACGTCGAACTAGTGCAGTAAAAACAGCTTGCAATATTAAAATTGTGTTTGGAGAAGATTCAGCCAATAAAATTACAGGCATTCTCTGATGTAATCGCCAGTAGACATTTGATTAACTGTTCTTTGCTATTACAAAATTGTAACAATTGCCACAATTGTCAATTAGACATTTACTCTGTCTGTACCGCAGAACAAGTTTTTACCCCTCCCCCAATAAGACTATGACGCAGATCAATGATATATGTATCTTAATATAAGTACATAATCTATACCATATAATAAAGAGGCAAAGTTTGTAAGGTTGTAGGGAGCTACTGTACCCCCAGTATGAGTTTTAATCGAATCGAACTGTCTTTGTCATGTTTGTCGTCAACTGTTAAATTTTTATAGAAGCGACAGCAGCGCCTCTATTGGGAAATGTTGGAAACGATTTTTTATATATGTGATAAATAGTTGCACATAACTACGATCGAACAACATGAACAGTGTATATCGTATCGAGACGTTTTGATCGTATTTGCGTGTAACTGTTCAGCGTACTAGGGGTACTGGTTTGAATTGAAGAATTCTTTTAGCGTTGGATATTCCATTTAACGGGGAAAGTTATAAACCGGACTCCACGCAGGCGCAGCGTTGGGCTGAAGCTAGTTAATGATAAAACTCTCTGGTAAATAAATAAAACTCGTTCTCTATTTAGTTTGTGCTACAATTGTAAACCAATAAAGCTTCCATCTTCATAAATAAGATGGGTTTAGTAAGTGGTTATTTTCAATTGACTAGTAATTGAAATATTTAAGTGTTACTTTAATATTTAAGTTAAAATGTTGGTTAATGATTAACAACAACAAGATTGTATGTGTGACTTTAAAATACTTAGAAAAAAATAGGTTGCTTGAAAGAGATTGCTTTCTAGGCCGCTTTTTATAATTTATATTTAGTAAATTATTTGTACAATAATAATATTTGTATTCTATAAAATTTTCTGGATTTGTTGGAAGATCTCTTCCAGTCATAATCTTATGTTTGGTAGTACATAATATATGGGTAGTCTTCTATTCATATGAAATAGCCATGTTATGGAAGTAAAAAATTTAATAATCTTACCTACATCTAGGTTACGCTTATATCTGTTACTTGGATGCAACAGAACAACTTTAACTTCAACCGCAATTACAGGTTAAGAAATACATTTACTCAACTAAAAAATTACTCCACTGAATTTCTAATATTTTTGGTTCAAATACAACTTACTACCTCTTAAAGAAAAGTGATACACATCCGACGTGTACACATACACTTTTCGAATCAATAGCTGTTTTAGAAGGAAACAAATATAGCTATTATTTATGATACAAGTTTACCGACAGAATAGTAAAAGTAATATTGGTAGTAATAATAATATAATACCCATATCCATTGATTCAAATAAGTCAGCTAAGTATTATAATTTATAAGCAATATGCCCTCAAGATAACTCATAATTCTCATCATAATTTCTCTTCTTTATAAGTAAATGTCATTCAAATTCTTTTCCTTATTTGAGTGATTCACTATGTAAAATTAATATACATGTACTTATCAATAAACCAGATCATTGTAATTTAATTGAATTTTGGTTAAGACATATTCAATTATCTTTAACAGGCGTTGTCATCGCAAACTACAGATATAATGTTTATACTAAAGAACTCACTCGATTCTAGATTCATAGCAATTGAATAAATTGAACTTCAATCATTACCACACCACTAAACTGTCAAAAACTTTTTGTTTATCTTTCAGCGCGAAGTTCAATGACGTCTCGTACGTTCACAAGCGAAAACTTGTTTTAGTGAGTTGAGTGAGTTTCTTAAGTATCAGTTTAAAATTTAAATCAGGAAAGTATTTTTTTTTAAATACGTTTAGTTATGGGACAAAACTCTTTTGCAATTTAATTGTGCTGTGGTGCGGGCAGTGCTGTCTTGCAATTGTACTGGTACTTGTTGGTGAAAGGTATATAGTTACCTACAAATAAGTTATACAAAAAATATTCTGAGTAATTTCGTTGTATGCCACCTTTATCGTATCGACTTGAAAGTTCTGCATAAATCGATTATTTCCCAGGATTTGGTATGTGGAACTTGCGGTCTTATTTTATTACTATTAATCAAAAATATTTCTAAGATAATTAATTTAAACTCTTAAGTCTAGATACGTGATACCTTCCTTATACCTATTTTACCATAAGTTACCATGTTTAGACTGAAATAAGTAGTTATCTTAGTGTGATATATGTATTCAATAATATACTTTTGTGAGTAATTTGTCAGTTATGTACAGAATAATTTAATAAATATGCTGACCATTATTTTATTTGATAAATTTATAATCTTGTTTCTTTTACTATAATTACATATAATAGAACTGGATATATACTTGTTGTTCTCTGACCTCTGAACACCACCAGTGCATGAGCAGGCCTCAATGAAGCTAATTATGTTTTATACTTGTACACACTTGTACACACAAAAAGTAACAGTGAAAATATAATAAAGAACAAAATATACAAAGGAATTTTACCACACAACTTATTTGAGCTGAGGTCCAAGTCAGTCGACACGGAAATCTCCTGAAGCATATTGCCCCTTGGACTTAAAGCCTAGGGTCTGGCCTAGCCTTAGAATCTGTTAATACTGTAAAAGCATCTGCAGCCAACAGCAGTAGTCAGTTAAAAAAAACAAAGGAATACTTATGTTACTGCCATTTAGCTCACTATATCTCTGAGCAGGAAGAAACTGTAATTTCTGCTTTTGTATATTTATCACTTCCAAAAGAGTTATTCTGTTTCTAGCAATTACCTTTTTTTCTGTGCAGACATTGACCCTAATGAAATTAAGACCCTTGAGTTTGGAAACATCCTAAAATAAAAAGACAGTGCCCAAATGAATTTAACTTATTGTGGCAGTTAACAATAGATCTTTCGAGTCTCAGTGACAAACTGTAAATAATAAACAATCAACAAAAGATCTAACTATACTGTTATGATGGCTTAATGCTATGATAGAATAAATTTATAATAATAATAATATGTATAAATAAAGATAGGTAATTATGCATCTCATACCTTGAGTTTGAATATTCTCGGATTCTATTTACCTGAAATTTTTAGCATACAAAGATTTAATCAGAAAATTTCCACTGTGTAGCATCAAATCATTAAGTATTGTGACACTTGTATTTATAAATATTTATTTCTCATCAACCAAATAACTGTATATGCTATATATCTATTACAACAAAATTATTATAAGTTAAAATACATATATATTAATCTGTATTGTTACTTATGTTTTACATCATTTATTACAATTTGTATTTACTATAATTTGTTATGAATAATGACAAAAGAATGCTCTAAAATTACAGTTAATTTGTTTTTAGGAACTGAGGAGGATTCTTATTTTAATGCTGTGACCAGAAACTCAAGATGGACAAAATTTCATTAACTGTTAACGGAGATCATTATGTACTATGTAAGTTAATATAATAGCTGAAAGAAATCTCACTCTCAAATGCATTTATAAATAAAATAATTGTACAACTTTACCTAGATAATAAAGATATATTCTATTCTGTTCTATTCTAGATCAAAATATTGTTATATTATTTTAATAACTGTATGGTGTTCACATATAAAAAAACACTTTAAAAGCACATGTGGAGTAAGTTTTATTTTATCATGAGTTCTCATTCTTTGACGATTTTCGATTTATTATATTGCGCTTATCTAGGAAATGGGTGGACCTAATTGGTTCACCAAACTACCAACAAATCTCAAGCTTCAAGCAATGAATCTCTAGCTTAAATACAATTTTTTTCTAAAATGAAATTATTTCTATCAATTTTAACCGTAATTCTCTAAGACATAAAGAGTTTCATAGTGGATTTATCAATCCGTGGATTAAGTCGGGTCTTCTACGGTGCATACGTGATCGAGATAAGCTTCACAAAAACAAAAAATATATAAAAAAAATACAAAAATATTGTCTTCCCTGAAGACAATATGCTAAAAACCGCGTATACCGGATATAGAAATTTTTGTACCAAGATCTTAAAAAATATCATACGTACCTATGAGAGAGATCTTATCCTATGTGTTTGTAAGGACAGTAAAAACTGTGACAAATAATAAAAAATATTACAAACTCTCCTAAGGATTACTTACCATATCTAACTGCTCAAATTTTAGTTGATAACATAAATATTTATTTTGCTAATGTGGCAAAGATGCTTACCGAAAATATATTTCCACCCAAAATCAGCATAGTAACTAATATGTACAAATTTTTATTATAATGATTTCCTTGTTTTTACTGGTATGGATGAAAACGAAGTTATTTGTTATATTATTTTAATAATTCAATTAATTTGTTTTTGCCTTGAAGGAAAATTTTTCAATTGGATGAAATAAAATTTGAAACAGATATTAAAACATCGTATTAGTATTTTAGCTCCTCATTTAACTCACGTATTTAATGTGTTTAGAAAAAGGAATTTTAATAGTAATAAAAAAATCTCAAATAATTGCAATCTATAAGGGCGCTGGAGATAGGGATTGTATATCGGTCAATAGCAATTCTTCGTTCACTCTCAAAAATTTTGGAAAATTAATCATCAATACTAGACTGGTAAATTTTTGGATAAAATAAACCTATATTTTGTTGCGGATGATCTACGGATGATGCGGTAGGTAACCTAACAGACTTTTTGGCGGGTAATTTAGATTCAGGAAACAAATGTTGAGGATTTTTTTGTATTTGGCTAAAGTTTTCGATGCAATTCCTGCAATCATCCTCATTGATACAATGGAACGAGTTGATATAAGAGTCACATGGCTGGATCTTCTTGCAGACTATTCAAAAGATGGAACTTAATACGTAAAATTGGCCCGAACATTAGCTTTGATATTTCTATCACTGATGGAGTACCTCAAGGCAATTTACTCTGTCCCACCATTTTTCACGTTTACGTAAACGATCTTCTGAGCTCTAATTCTGTTTAAGGGAAAATAATTTCCTACGCAGATGATACTATTCTTATCTTCACTGCAAGAACATGTTATCAAATTATCAAAGTGGCTCAAGATTATTAATTGAGTTAAAAACTGACTACATGACAGTAAATTCACTTTAAACTGACAAGACCAAATATATTGCTTTTTTTTTATCCGTAACTTACTGTTTGATATCCACTTGTTTTCCCATCAATGTCCACATTGTTTTTATTTTTGACTTTCCTGAAGATAGATGCGCTCTAAGCTGAAATATAGGTTTCAGCCTAAATCAGCAACAGATAATCTGAAACCTAAGTAAAATGTTTCAGCTAAAATAAAATAAAATAATTAATATATAAATAAAATACAAAAATTCTTCTCTACAACAGTGCCATTGGAAGACAAGTTCTTTAAGCCGGTAACCATTCATCACCCTAGTTACTTTCTACAGAATTGAATATTAAAAATCACCGCTAGCTATCAATGCTAGGTTCCACTACAATAACTTATCTACAGATGGTCTTTCTTACGAGGCGTTAAATTTTGACATAATTAACATATATTAGAATAATTTCGTCAACGTATTATTCTTATATATATTAATTATGGTGACCACGCTCAATATTTAGCCAGAAGTCCCGGGTTCGAATCCCGGTAGAGGCAGATATTTATATGATGAATACGAATACTTGATTGGATGTGTGTATGTTTATGTAGTTTATTTTTAATATTTATATACATATTATCGATGCTTAATTTATGCTAGACAATAAGTGTGAGTGAGAAATATCAATATAATATATCAAAATAGGCCTCGTACGTCAAACTATCCATATTTTATAGATAAATTATTGAAACCCAGCTGTCATCATGGTGGGTAAGACTAGCTGGGCGGAAATAAGTCTTCCACCAACTTTTATCAACTTGTACATTTTGGGCAGGTCATTTTAATCAAATTTACTTGCAGCGGGCGCCGAGGTAAGCCCGATGACGTCGCTGAACGACTACCTGCGCAACTACCTGCAGCTGCAGGGCACAAAGTCCATGTGCCGTGAAGGTGGCTGCGGCGCCTGCATCGTGTCCGTGTCACAAACTCACCCTGTCACTAAGGAGAAACATACTTTTTCTGTTAACTCGGTAAGAACAGGTGGCAATTATTAGCATAAGTACCTTCATCGTTCAGTAGTTATTGGCTGTACAGTGTTATCTAATTTATATTATCATGACAAAGTAACTGACTAGTCACGATTGGTGATATTTTCGTTTTTAGTGAAATTTTCTTGCTTTCTATATAACCTCAAGCAGGGAACACTTTCGACGATTTTGCTTATTTATTTAATAATTAGACCTAGCCGATTAATTTTTCAGACAAAACTCTTACACCTACGTATCTATTAGTACTACCTAACGCTGTAACTTATCACATGTTAGCTCGAAATTAGAAAGGTACCTACTTACTCACTAAGTATAGTGTAACTATGAATGATTTACAAGCTATACAGCTACAAAATTTGGCTTAGTGGTAACTATATAGGTATCAATTTATCAGAAATAACCATTCGCCTCATTGCCAAACAATTAGAGGCACACAAGGTGGATACTTCTAATATTGTATAGTTTAATTCATTGAAGCCTAGGCGAACTTCCTCCTGCCTTATATTCCTTATTCTCTGTTATATATGATTGATAATCTTTCATAGCATTTAGATGGGCAAACCGCAACTATTTGACCATTCTTCAAATCAGTCAAAATCTTCAGTATGTGTATATTATTTTTTAGTGTCTAGTTCACGTACTGTCTTGTCATCAATGGGATATAACCACCGTGGAGGGTGTGGGAAACCAGAAAGATGGCTACCACCCAATACAGAACAGACTAGCTGCGTTCAACGGTACGCAATGCGGATATTGCACCCCTGGCTGGATTATGAATATGTACAGGTAAGAACGTAATTTTAGGTAAAATATATTTTCAGTAGATTACAATATATTGAAGTGAAATCCCGATGAGTCGCGGGGCTGGGCATATCAAGTTTAACCGATCAGCACACGTGGTGCGTTCTATCGCCTGCCATTTCACAATTTAACGGTTTCATTTTGATAGTTTATAATCTACCGAAAAATAATACGCTAAATTATAAGCAGTTATGTTACGATTTACAATATCGCGAGTTAGATTATAATCTAACGAAATTGATAATTTTCCGGTGACATATTAACTGTAATGCACAATGGAGCGAATCACATAGCTGCGATTGAAATTGTGATTTGTTGTAGGTAGGTAAGTAAAAAGTTTGTTAAGAGGCGATGAGCGACTTCTTTAAGGTGTTGGAAGAATTAAACTCAATCTCGCACACCCTCTACACATCTCAAATTAAAGTATAAGGTTCTTTGCATATTTTATAACACAAAAATATTATTTCAGGAAGTACTTATGAAATTTTAATTGTTTCAACATGGGGCTTTTTTGTGAAAATTTTACACAAAATACTAATCTAAATGACCTATTGAAACTAACTAGTAGCAGAATTTTATACTATTTTAATCGACCAAATTATAAACTAAAATTGTTATTTGACTTACGTCATCTACTTTTGCGGTATCCTATAATGAAGCGAGGTACATGATATTGAACCTTGAAGCTGATGCCATAGAGTTCTATAGATAGCTGGATTTTTCTGTCCGCGGTAGGCCAGCGTGATGGTGACCGAAATATTTGAATAAGGGTATACCTTATATATATATGTAACTTCGTTAAATGTCCATTTATGAAATGATTTTCAAGGATTTCTCTAAAATAAATAATTATTAATACATTGTTAATGACGTGACTAATGTGTGCAGCATTCTAGAAAATTCGAAATCGAAGTTAACAATGGAACAAGTGGAAAGATCTTTTGGAGGGAATCTTTGTCGATGTACCGGATATAGACCGATTTTGGATGCTTTCAAGAGCTTCGCCAGCGACGTTGATTCCGAACTTAATAATAGATTACAGGTAGGTTAAATTAGCATTTTAAAACATATATATTTTTTATTAATTTTAAAAGAGAAACAAATATGTTAACATCTGTCAAATAATGATTTTAAAATGTATTTCGAATGTTACTGTTCCGAGCACAACCCCTAGAGGTCGATGCTTTATAAAAAATCGAGTAAAAATAAAATGGGAACCATGAAAGTATTGTTATTGAAAGAAGTTATTGAATTTAAAAGTGTACATATTTATTTCAATCCTATTATGAATGATAACTGTAATAACTTCGTTCGTTTATTACGTTGGTAATGTCTTTGTTATTCATATTGATAACGATTTGTCAATAAAAAAAAATTGATAAATTTACGAACTTCGTAATACTTTATAATATGACCACATAGGCTTACACTTATAAAAGAATAGAATATATCTTTCTTTACAAGTACTCCTATTATTAATAGGATCTTGAAGACCTCAATAAGGTGAAATGCTTGAAGAAGTGTATGAAACGATGCAGCTTAGTGGATGATGAATGGTGTATCATAAACAATAAACAGGGGACGCTGCTGGAGTTAGCGGGGGAAAGCAGTCGCTGGTACAAAGCTTTTACAGTACAGGATGTGTTTAAGGTACATTCAACTCTGTTACCTTTACAAAGCTTCTAATTTACTCCTAAATAAAACATTCCTAAGATGGTATTGTGTGTAATGCTTTGAGCTAATAATACTTATTCTTTTAGAATCAAATAATTCAATAGAATAATACTTATGTCTAACTATACTCTGTTATTTTCAGGTTTTAAATAAAGAAGGCCTGAATAGTTACAGTCTTGTAGCTGGCAACACTGGCTTAGGTAATCCATTATTAAGTTCAAATCAATAACAGAAATAAAAAAAATAAACAAATCAACATCCATGAATGAACAAATATTTGTACTTATCATAGAAATATCTGCTACTACTGAGATTAGCATACGGGACCTCTGATTAATTAGACAGGGGACTACCCCTGGCTAATTATTCAGAGGGGATTTGGTCAGTAGACCAATCGACCAGACGGCTGTCCATTTATTCCAGTTATTCTACTTCATAAACTGAGCATATAAACACTACGTTTTACTTCATATGAAGACGGCACTCGTCATAGACGACTTATAGTTACATGACTGTGATTTATTTAACACATTCAATGCCCAATAAAAATGCCCATATTTGCACTGTAGCGCAAAATTTGCGATATTTTTAATAATTTTATTAAATATTTTTTCCAATAAAACATTAACTATTTCGCAACATTGAAGTGCCTACTGTAACTCCCTGTGTATTCATAAACATCAAATTGTAATCTATTTAAAAACATTTCCAACAGCGCTACCTATATTTTGTAAGTTAGTAAACCCTTCATTATAGGGTGAACACGGGAGCCGTGTCGTATGTGTCTAAGGAAAATATAGTACGACACGGCTACCGTGTCAGCGCAGAGTGTGTTAATTCAACGTAAGCTTTATTTTATGACATAAATATTTCAAACTGGCACACTATAAGTAGCTGCGTACATTAATTTCCCAAACAGAACAAGAAATAATAAAAATATGTTGTGAACTATGACTCAAAATAGATAAAATAGCAAAAAGTTTTATTAGCGGCGTTCTTTTGTAGTGACATTAAATACCAGTTATTAGTCAATAGTCCACAGAAGACGGCGGACTTGGCTTAACTGTCGAAGGACATACGCTTGATAATACGTTTCTAAGACATATGCTCTAATTTGCATGCCGAAAAAGATGAAAAAACGTTTTTTATTATTTATTTTCGAGTAACAGAACAGTGCAGTTACACCGGTTTTGCTGGCTTTGACGTCACCAAAACAGTCATTTGATGGCCTATTTAAAATTAAACGTAATAGAGTTTAATATTCTAACTCATACTCACACGGTCCCATTAAATGTCTGTACTTGAGTCGGCAGGAAATGGAAACTTCCACTCGCTAAATTAGTGATAAAAGTCACAAAGTCAGTCATAGTCAGTTAGTGTTAATTTCTAGAGAATCACTATTCTCTGAGAAAATGTACTTGATTATTGAGACCAATAAGTCTGACTTGTGTGATCAGCCGTTAGTATTTAATTATTTAAACTTAATGTATATATGGCAGACTTAAAGATAAATATAGTTCAACCAGCTCGGTATGTAGTTTTTTTGTACCAGCATATGTACAAAAATATATATTTTATTAATTTCAAAGACATTTTATTTTTTATTTCAGCTGTATTCACAACATTTTGGGCAGAAAAACCACGAGTACTTATGGACATATCCTCTATAGAGTCTCTCAAAACAACCTACGTCGATGTCAACTTAGAAATTGGTTCCGGAACTACCCTCACGGAGTTGATGCAACTGTTCACTGTCAAATCGGCAGATAATGAGTTCAAATATTTGGCTGGTTTTAATAATCATCTCGATTTGGTTGCTCATGTTCCTGTTAGAAATGTAAGGGGTCCTTTATTACTGTGATATATATATATATATATATATATATATATATATATATATATATATATATATATATATATAGTTATATATATAGTGATATGTATATTTAACCTTGTCCTTGCCATTGTGATTCCAATATATTTCTCATACAATTCCATGTCCTGGACGGCGTATTACGCAATGTTGTGCAATATTAGAGCAATCGGTACTTCAACATGATTAAAATATGACACGGTTGACATATTGATATGTGTTTTGATAATAATACAAATGTTTGTTTTTAGATTGGCACTATAGGCGGTAACTTAGCTATGAAGAATTCACACCATGAATTTCCATCTGACATATTTTTATTACTGGAGACTGTGCAAGCTACTGTTTGCTTAGGTGTGGTAATTTGATTTTGATAATTATAAATAAATAATGTCTTTCCTAACAAATTTTGACTTTATTTGCCATATATAGGGAATATCCAACTACCATTATTAAAATGGGTATTAGGTGATAAGGTTTCGTATTCACCTTTTGAGGCGGTGAGGGTGAAAAAGACGCGTTGGACGAAATTAAAAAGCAAAGTGCTTAGGGCCAATAGGGATCATGGATGGTGGTTCTATAACTCTATAAAAGAAAAAATACCACTTGATTCGACATGACTCGTTTCTTACTTACACTATAGAGTGTAAGATGGAAGAGACGAAGGGAAAGCCAAGAAAAATCTTTGGCAAAATATTTGTCGAGAAAATATTTACGTGTAAATATTCTACCGACTTCATTATAGATATGAAATAGAAAAATTTAAATTGAAATATTTAATGATTTAATGCTAAAAAATTATTTTATTTTATTACTTTTTAGTTAGTAGTGACATGAGTGAAACCAACTTGAGCATGCAAGATTTCTTAAAAACGGATCTAAAAGGCAAACTGATAACAGCTGTCAAACTGCCACCTCTCTCTGAGAGATGTCTGATTCGAAGCTACAAGGTATAGTATTGATAAAACTATATATCTAAGTAGATTATTTTTGTCCTCGTATCATTTATTTATGTAAACACAAATAATAAATAAAAAAGAGTCCAAAAACTGATTTTCCAACGAAATTTCTACGAGCAGACCTTCAATTGGATTATGTGAAATGGAAAGTGGACGCCGTGTGTAGATATATACCGAGTCATTCAAAAACATTTACACAAATATAAAATGATTTGCTCATTAGTATATAAATTTAATACTAAATATTAAGGAAAAATATATAAAATTAAAAAAAGAAACATTGCTGTATCACCGTCGAATTTTTTATGCAATACGCGATCGCTTTTTTAACGTTTACATTTCTGATCCAAAATCTTTTATTTCAACTGTATATAAATAAGTATTCACAAAAATTGAATAATATGATATATTTTGGAATCCCTTATAAGTTTTAGTGGTAAATATTTATATAAATAGAAGTTAAGAACCTTAAGGTAATGAACCCTTGTGTAGCTAATGACAACTATTTAGATGAATTATTACTTTAATTAATATTAATAATAAATTTCCAGGTGATGCCACGTGCCCAAAACGCTTTAGCCATAGTCAACGCCGGCTTCTACTTCAAAGTAGACTCAAACAATAATGTTCAATTAGCTCGTCTCGTGTATAGTCCTATAACACCTAATTTCATACGAGCGACAAGGACAGAAGACTCATTCATTGGTCTAGATTTGTTCAGTGATAGTACCCTACAGACCGCTCTGAAGAAACTGAATGATGAATTAGTGCCAGCCGAAAACCCGCCCGAAGCCTCGCCTCTATGTAGAAAGTTCATAGCCTTAGGATTACTTTATAAGGTGGGTAGATAACATTCAAAATTAAAAGGCTTATTGTATTTAACCGTGAACTCCTGTATATCATTGTTCTTTGAATACTTCTGTATATCAAGTAACAATTTCAATACTGTGTTTAATGTGATTGTGGAATATAATAGGATTGTGGAGTGTGGATATGCCTTTGACAATAACCATTATTCTAAATAAATGTTTTGAAGCGTCATTCAAATGAAAAGTCAGTTTCCAAAAAGAGATTTAAAATGGTCACGAAGACGTGACTTCTGTACTTCATATTTCATACGTTTTCTCAAGTTGTTACTTGTTAATTTTTAATTCCGTTCTAGAGTTTAATTCAGTCCTAATACTAATATTACGTCTACACAGATATTTTTTAAAAATACGTTTCGAAAAATATTTAAAACGAATTATTGAATCAGAAAACTTTAAATTCTAAACTTTTCGATAACAGGCCTCTAGTTAGAAGGATTTTGTTCTTGAAAGTATCAAATAGAATATATAATTATACAAAAGTGTATTTCAAGTTTCCATTCTTTCAACCTCCTGCCGGACGACAAGGTATTGATACGTTTTTTGGAAAATAATAACGTAAAGATTTGTTCAGTTACTTTTTCTGCGAAAATTTGTAATTCTCCCGGGAAAAATAATAAATAAATTTATTGATACAAGATGGTGCTATTGTCGCTATTTCATTTCTAAATTCGTCGTGGAAATAAACATCATTCTGAGGATTAATTGTTGATTGTGAAATTTTGATCATACTGCAATACTTGAGGTAATAGTTAAAACCTTGACTTTCAAAGTTGCGTATCGACCATTTGTATGCTCCACCCTTCTAAGAACACTAACTTTGGAGAACACGAAGTGCCCGTAGCAAATGAAAATCCGGCTCAACGTGAGGTAGCCGTATTTCATTTCAACGATTTACAATACACCGCGACTCCTTTGATATACGGCGTGTTATATGATATAATTACGACATATAAATAAGGTGATAATGTATTGCAGGCGATCCTTTCGCTCGCTCCAGCTTCGTTGGTAAATCCTAGGTATAAATCTGGCGGAAGCTTATTAGCTCGCGAGGTCTCTCGCGGAACTCAGACTTTCGACACTGACAAGACACTATGGCCTCTCAACAAGCCGATACAAAAATTGGAAGCCTTGAAACAGGTGAGTGTAATGACTTACTTCTCTTGTTTCTTTCTTTTCTATCCGACAAAAAGAGCATATGGTCAGTAGCATTATTTGTAGTAGGTGTCTATAAAGGTAATTTAAAAACCTCAACGATCACAGTGTATGCAATGTGTCTAAATTGTTTATAGATCGGCAATTGAAATTTAAAAATTATTATATATATAATAGAAGAAAAATGGAAGATATGAAAAAATTAACACGAGCATTGATATTACATTACAATTATCTGTGGACATGGTTTTTTTTTCTAAAATAATTATTATTTTAATCACATATAAAATCATCTTATATGATCTTAAAAAAAAATCCTTGAAATAATGACATCAAATGAAGTGAAATCATTTATATATTACTTCAAAATTGTAGTTGTAGAGTAAAAATCCTTAGTAATCGTAGAGTAGAGAGAAAATATTGATAAATTGTTTTATGTTGGAGGAAATATCTTTAATTTTATTTTCTTAGTATATTTTATTATGTTAAAGCTCGTTTATACCATCAGGGTACTTATTCAATAAATAAAATAGATATCGAGAAAGACCATTATGGGTACAAGATAAATAATTTATTTTAATCCTGCATACACCAGAAAATATATAAAAATTTAACAGATTTGTAAACTAGATTTAAAAGTTAGAAAGATTACAAGCTCAGCGCAAGAGTCCACTTAAAGGGAAACACTGATTTTCAGCTGTCATCAGAGCTTATGAATTGTTAATCCTTAAAACTCAAAGCTGTGTAACGATGCAGTCTCACTAGGCTGATATCAATCAATGATCAAATGTATGATTTAACTATACGTGAGAAAGAGATAGAGGGAACTAAATAAGCTCTCATTTTCAGTGTTCCGGAGAAGTAAAGTACGCTTGTGACGTGATACCATCTCGACGAGAAGTGCACGTCGCATTTGTGTTATCTACTATATGCAAGGGTCAGATTGACAGAATCGATACAACAGAAGCATTGGTAATTATTATATTTCCTATCATTCATTAATTGACAGTCGACAATTTTTTGGCTATTATTTTAGAGTTCCGTACTTTGAAAAACAGATTAAAGTATTTATAATTTTTTTAGTAATTTAGTTTAAGTCAGTTTTTAGTAATTAAAGTATCAAGTGATTTCTTCATATTCCAGATAGACTGTCTTCTTGTTTAGCTTTCTTGTATGTCTGTCAAAACCCCTTTACTCAGGCGACGTGGAGAAATCTAGTAGAAATTACTCAGATCTGCAATTCCTTGGGCTGTGAAAAAATTTGAAAAAATTAAAACTGCTGAACCTGATCGTAAAGATAACATTATTAAAATATTGCCGTAGAGCAAATTTTGACACTCGCCAAAATTATACGGTACTCGTCTAATAACACAAGTAATAATCCGAAAAAGTACAGAAAAGAACCAAAAACCGGAATATTGTTAGTCATCACAAAAAATTCTAAATACGAACAAGTTTGAACGGAACCGTCTCGTAATTGACTTTTTTAAACGAACACTGCATTCAGTTCTTTATAAGCTTATCTAATAATAAGATCAATTGGAAGGATGGTTTAATATTCCAGAGTACTCCAGGCGTAGTTGGCGTGTTTACAGCCAAAGACATCCCGGGCAAGAACTCTTACACTCCTCTAAACATTCCCATACAAACCGCCGATGAAGAGCTATTAGCTAGCAAGGATATTTTGTTCTACGGCCAACCTGTCGCTTTAGTGGCCGCTACCACGCACACATTGGCCTTATCTGCGGCGGATCTAGTGAAAGTTTACTACAAGAAGAGCAATGCGAAACTAGTGCTTAGTATTAAAGATGCTATGGTTGCCCCAGACAAGGATAAAAGGGTGAGTTTTGTTTTTTCTTTAATAGGTTCTATACTAATAGGACTGTAAGTGACAATAGATGCTCAAGTGGTCAGGACTGTACTTAGAATGAGATCCCTGGTTCGAATCGCAATAGTAGCTATTAGAAATATACTATATAAATATACAGCCATCGATATGTCTGTATGTTTATTTAGTATGTTTCTGATTTTTATACAAATATGATTATCTACATTTCTCCGTTATCTCGTATTTATATCACAAACTATTAATGATGCTTAATTTGGGCTACATATTATGTGAGAATTATTTTTATTATTATTATGTAACGATACTTAGAATATTCCAGCTTGTGGAAATTCATTTTATATCAATGATATGGATATTAAGATAAATATGTTTTTTAGAACTCCCATAACTTTTGGATAACATTTATCTTATTGAAAGAAAATGTTTTGGGTAAGAAACATGCCCCGCGAATAGTTTCGGCAATATTGTACAAAATTAACATTTTAAAATATCACCGTAATTTAAATTTAATCTGTAAATTGTAGTGTGTATAGATTTTATCATTAGAAAGCGTTTCACACTAAGATGTAAAATTTGTGAAAACGCTGACTTGAAAATGAATAAAAAAATCATTTCTTAATATAATAAAGTCATACCTACAATTCCATTACTATAGTTGGTCTGTATAAACCTGTAAGTTATGGAAATCTTAAATGAAAACGTCAATGATGTAACCCAAAATAACATTAATAAGAACAAATTTTATAGCTAAATAATTAAATAGTATAGGTACCCACATAATGTAAGACACCCATGATTCGTGAATAAAACATGTGCTTTTAAAAATAGAGTCTAATTGTTTTAAAAGTAATAATTTACAATAAGTTTTCCTTCATTGATCTATTTAATATTACCTACAAGATGTTAAGAAACGTTTTACAAATATTCTAGTTTTAATTTTTTTATTATTATTATGATGTAATCTTTTGAATCGGTTTATTTAAATAATATATATTACAAAGAATAATGATTATCTTTGAAATCAAGACACATTAACACATTTTACTTCAAAATGTACTTTTGTTCATATTAATGTCATCGATTAACGTTTGCACTTAGTTGCCGGAGCCTAATTTATTGAATGTACAATCGATAACATATCATGTATATCTATAACTATATACTATAAAATTGTCCATAAAATTAACTGAAACTATATGTTAGTTTCAGTTAATTTTATGGACAATTTTAACAAGAAAATTCCTGTTTCGCAGATGCGTTTAGACTCTGACGTAAAGCCGTCAAGTCGTGGGTTAGAAACAACGCATGTCATCAAAGGCTCGTACTCGATGCCGTCTCAGTACCACTTCACTATGGAGACTCAGTCGTGCTCAGTGTCGCACACCGACGATGGCCTAATGGTTCGATCTGCGACTCAATGGATGGACTTCGTCCAAAATGCTGTGTCACAAGTGCTTGCACTAGAGAATAATAAGTATGAAACGAATTTCAAACGGAATTTATGCCGAATTAAATCACAAGTGCTATACCAAATAATTATACTTAGTTTAAGAGTACACTGCACTGGGTTTTAAATTAACACTATTGTTTTTTAATTTGATACTTGTGGTTGTTCAGAATATTTCAACCCGATTTTTTCATAAAACTACAGAAACATCCTTACAAAATTTCGTGACATTATTTTTTATATAATTTAATGGATTGTTCGACTGATCGATCGACAGATTTTCTACAGATTCATGTTCTAATTCTTCTTATTAATATTCTTAAAATTTTTCTTATAATAATAAAAATATATCTCAAGAAAAATTACAAAACATATTTCTGTAAATGTTACTTGAAAAAAATATGAATAATAATTTTTTATTTTATTATCTTATTAGTTCATCACTTTCAACAAAAGCCTTTCTATGTTCAGGGTGTTAGTATCAGTAGGGCGGCTAGGCGGAGGCTACGGAGGCAAGGCTTCTAGGTCAGCACTAGCGGCATGCGCGTGCGCTTTAGTTGCTCATCGCCTGAACCGTGACGCGAACATCGTAATGCCTCTTATGCACAATATGATAGCTTTGGGCAAGAGGCAGTCTTTCTACAGCGAATATGAGGTAAGTTTGTTTGTAAATTAAGGTTCTGATTCTACTTTATTTCTTCCTGCTTATTTTTTCTACATCATTTAACTTTAAAAAGAATTAAAAATTTCTTTTTAAAGTCGATATTTGAACACACCTTTTTAATATCAAATCATATGTAAAATGTACTTTTCCTAATAATGAATGAAGCTTTTATTAAAATTTTACGGCGGGATCTAACTTAGCATAATTACTTGAGATAACATTTCAAATTTTTGCAATATAATTTAATCTATACTTTTCGTAGTTGGGTGTCAACGACGAGGGCTTAGTCCAGTATATGGACATGACGTATTATTCTGATACCGGGAGCAGTATCAACGACTCCTCTGGATTTATCATAACGGAGGTGTTACGCAACCTTTACGACAGTCAGCGCTGGGCCATCAAGGGGTATAGTGTATTCACAGACAAGGCGCCTAACACTTGGTGCCGAGCTCCAGGCAAGTGCAATTTCCCTAGATTGCCACTGTTCGAAAAGTTAATTAATTTAAGTTCTTGTAAATATTGAAAAGTTAGCCCCCATGTGACTTAAGTTAAAGACGTCATCGTCGTAGTAAACATCGATGCTGTACTTTAACTTTGTCAGTCTAGTAGTTTAAAGTATTGATGAATATATGAAGTTATCTCAGCGGTCTTAATGTGAATGATACCAGATCATTGAACTTCTTAGTAGAACAAACAATTTATTTAGTATTTTATGAACCGCGATATTCGCGAGGCTTCTAACAAATCTTATTCAAAATAAGTAAATATCATTAAAGTTACTGTTAACATACTTGTTATCTGCATCTTATTTGGTCGTAGTAAAGTTAAATATGCAACTACAGTTTGAAACCTATTTTGACGGTAACATAAAATATCTATAATTTTGACATATCTCAGATATATAATATTACAATATTCAACTCCTTGAAAGTAAAAACCTCCATTGGTAGGATACACAAATTTAGCGTTAATAGACTTCATTTTAAATTTTTCATTTCCAGCGGCTACTGAAGCCATTGCTGTTATGGAGCATATTATGGAACAGATTGCGTACATCACTAAAAAAGACCCAATTGAAGTGCGTAAATTAAACCTAGCCGCAGAGCATACTAGCATCGGAGAGTTGATCGATACGTTCAGGAAAGACACTAATTACAACGACCGTAAGGTCGAAATTGAAAAGTACAATTCAGAAAACGCTTGGAAGAAACGTGGATTGAAGTTGGCTATTATGAGTTACCCTATGCAATATATTGGGACCTACCCAGTCATGATATCCGTGTTCCATGGTGATGGAACTATATCTATCACGCACGGAGGTATCGAAATGGGCCAAGGAATAAACACAAAAGTGGCGCAAGTTTGCGCTTACACTTTGAATGTGCCGATAGAGAAAATATCTATTGTTGGCAGTAATACGGTCTCTTCACCGAATGCTATAGCGAGTGCTGGAAGTATCACGAGTGAAAGCGTCTCGTTCGCTGCTATGAAGGCATGCAATCAATTGCTGGAAAGAATGAAACCATTCAGGAAAGAGATGAATAATCCCACCTGGGAGGAGCTTGTATTAAAAGCTTATAAAAATGGTGAGTAAACCGTATGTATATTTACTATATTCATTAATGCACAACACTGAATGTAAGAAGGCTGGTAATTCCGACTTTTTTATTCAAAATGTATATTTATTTTAAAAATACAAAATTATTTGATATAATAATTTTTAGGAAAGGTTTTTAAGTATCATTTTGGAACATCTCTTCTGTTACTAAATTTTACCTTTTATGGTGCGGAAAGATTTTTTATCCAAGAGAGTATGGTATTTCATCACATCACATATTTATTAAATCAATGCTACATAAATATAGCCATGATCGCTATCTAAAAAAAAAATTTTTGACTTCTAACAGCAAATACTTCAAAGCATAATAAATGAAGGAGGTAACTGGTTTATAAATTTTCAGACGTGAACCTCCAGGCTACCTACATGGTATCTTCTAAAGATTCCTTGAAAGGTTATGCTGTGTATGGCGTATGTGTGGCCGAAGTGGAGTTGGATGTACTAACAGGCCAGCACGTGGTGTCCAGGGTAGACTTGATTGAGGACACTGGCGTCAGTCTTAGTCCTGACATTGACGTGGGTCAGGTAAGATGAAAGCTCATGTTATGTATATTGTGAGTGGCTTAGACGGATCACACGGCAACATTCCTCTCCGTGGCAAGCATGTGATGCAAATTTAGAAGTAAGTTTAACACCAAATCTAATATTGATTAGATTTGGTGTTGTTACGATAGACCTGATGAAAGGCTGAACCTTACGCAAACCCATTAAAATATTACTAATTTTTGAGCTTACTTTTTTCCATTTTTATTCTTAACGGGGTAGCTCTTGGCCTACATCTCACCTGATGGTAAATGAAGATAAGGCCGAAGATGGAAGCGGAATACATCCGGATTCCTTAACCACCGAGGAAATGACAAGATAGCCCTGTAACAAAACTGTTAATATTATTGTTATGGCTGCGTACTTAGTTAAGACTGTAGTAGCTAAGCAGGCGGACTTTTAGAAATCGAACACCAACCAAACCACTGGTAATTAGCGACTTTTCTTTTCACCATCAGACATTATCATGCTTATACCGAATTGGGCATTTTTATGTATTCTTCATATCAAAAAGATGGCAATTTGTAATACTACGGGTAGTAAATAGTTATTTATATTTACTAGAGTCAAATTCGTTTTTATGTATACTGGTATATATGTTACTAGTATATATGTATCCAGGTATTTGTTGAACATCTTAGATTTGTATAATGTGGGTTTGTAGTCTTGTCATCCGAATAAATCAGTCAATCTCGTATCGTGTGTCATCTCGTATTTTGTGGTTATGAAGAAAAGTAAATGCTTTTCTTCATAACCACAAAATAATCAATACATACTAGTTACTAACTTTTCCTGGTATTCTTTACTAATGAGTCTTCTCTTTTGAGTATAAGCGTTGGAAACAACTGTTCTGAAATGATGCAAAAGTTCTGTAGATTTTGTTAAATAAAAAAAAATCTGATACATTTGGTTGAACAGATCGAGGGCGCTTTCATGATGGGTCTTGGTTTGTGGACTAGCGAACAAATTGAGTACGATAAGAGCACCGGACGTATACTGAACTGTCGTACATGGAATTACCACCCGCCTGGTGCCTGCGATGTTCCCGTCGACTTCCGCGTCAGCTTCAGGAGAAACTCTCCCAACCCTGCTGGCGTTTTGCGCTCCAAAGGTAAAAAATGCCTGTGAAATTAATGTAATCGATGATTATTTTTTGAATTCTAAAATTACAACATGAATATGCACAAATTTAGGGGCTCGACTCCTAAATTTTCATTCGGTTATTTAAATGTAATTTAAACAAGAAACGGTAAATAACGTAAACAAAAACTCTGGCATTTAAAATTAACTATATTGCATGTTTTATAACTTTATAGCTTGTGACACTCCGGAGAAGGAATTTTTCTCTTTAAAATCGGTCAAACCGTTTAGGTAACTCATAATGGATTGAACATAAAAATCCTCATGAATGCATAAAAACTTTACCTTGCTTCTTGGTCAGTCGGGTAAAAAGACGTATAACAAAGATTTATCCCTGCAGCGACTGGTGAGCCGGCGCTGACTTTGGCGGTGACTGTGTGTCACGCTCTTCGAGACGCCATTCTCGACGCGAGGAAAGAGTTCGGTTATAACGATGGTACCTGGTACTACATCGGTAAGTTAACGTGTCATCGTCAAAAGCCTATTACGTTCCAGGCACACGTTTACGTTGCTGGGCACAGGCATTTCTACACAGGAAATACTCCCCAAAGAGTAAATGACGACGATTGTCTGCCTACGACATCTATCAAAGTAATTTGTAGTGATGATGGAAGAAATAGTTTTGTTAAGTACGACAGGAAATCTAGACGATTTTCCATCTTATTGAACTTCTAAACTTGGTATATCAGTAAGATACCAACTCTTGACTTTTTCCTTTTCTTTAAAATTTCCTAATTATTTATAATTTAAAAAGAACTTATTACATATTATATCTTAAAAAGAACAGCAATTCATTTCTTTAGATAGTGTATATTAGATTACTATTTTGATAGTAAACATGTAAGTTTATAAATGTAATTTGTTTCAGATACGCCTTATTCTGTAGAAAATATTTTGAAAGCTATCTCCCCTAATTATGAGAGATTCAAACTCCAGTAACACGGTAAATATTTCTTAGTTTAAGTGTTAAAATTTAGTTTGTAAATAAATTTACTTTGAAATCTATTGAAATGTTTTAATTCATATTCTTATTTTCAACAAACTAAAAAACACTTATGTACGTTTTCACAAACCTATTCCGAAGCTATGTTATAAATAACTTTTCCAGTCAATTTAAATGATATATCAAATTCATAATAATGCTGTTTGAGTATTTATCAAAATCAACCCAGAGATCATAGTTTTCGCATTCGATGTGTGGCATTTGGAAATATCATGTTGTACGCATTGATGATACCCACATTTTAAGAATAAATAAAACATTTTAATGTGCATTTTTTATTTATTTAAAACAAACTTTGAGTAGTTGGAAAAATATTAGTTGTATTTACATATCCGAAGTCACTTATTTTAATACTAATTAGGCATCCCCCACAACAACGCAGCGAAAATATATATCATTGATACACGGACGAACATAGGCAATTCATCAGCTAAAATGAGTTATTATAAAGGATTAAGTAACACACAAATATAAAATTAAGACGTGACAGTTAAAAATAAGTTATGTCTGGTATGCCGGATCTTATCAGTTACATATATACAAATAGCCATCGCATATATACAAATAGGGGATATAGGTTCCTATTTAGAAACATTAACTCAGAAACTTTAACACTTTCTATAAAACCTCCCTACATTTTAATATTTATTTATTATTGTGAACGACACATCAAAAATACATAATTATTTTCTTATACATATCTAAATTCATTTTATGACAATAATTTAATATATTTATTTATTAGTTTAGCAGAATTCCAATATGTGATTGATTATTTAATGAATTTAGGATTAACATATTTACTGCCAAACAAGACCTTCATGCATTCTCAAAAATGTGACTTCATAATTTTGTTCATAATTAAACCCCCTTAACTATAAACAATAAAAATGGTTTTTCAGCAATAAATAATTTAAAGCAGGCCAATTTTAGGTAGGATACTATAAGAGGTGTCAGAAAGGAAATTCGCATAGTATTGTTGACTCTTAAAACATTTTTTTTACTGATTAACTTTCTACCACAAAACCTAGTATTTCAGTGAGTATTTCACTCTTACATTTAATAAATATTCTTAACACTGTCATTCGTATGAATTTAGATAACTAGTTAAAAAGAAAAATTCTTGAAGTGTTCTTAATTATGCGACAGGTGGTTCCACTATTATATATTGTCCTACTAATCTGACCCAGGAGTAAGTATGATGGTACACGAATGTCATTCCATTCCTGGTGGGAGTGGTTCCATCGGGTTGGACGCTAGGGGGTTGTACTGTTCTTGAGCCTGAAAAGAATATTCGATGTGAATTTAAGACAGGCACACCAGCATTAAGTATTTACAGTTTCATATCGTAAAATAAAAACCCGTTTGGGACTAGTATTTGATTTCTCAACAACTTTTTGACAAATTTTTATTTAAAATAATACTATCTTAAAAACACATAAATATCTAAAACTTGTTATTTTTTATTATAAAAATCTAAGCAAATGATTCGACACCACCTGATGATAAGCAGTAGTGAAGTCCATATGTGAAGATAGCTAGTGCAGTATGCGACATACCGACATAGCCGCCTTTACCTTGCCGGTTCAAAAAGTGCTTTTTCACGCCTCTTTTAAAGGAACCCATGTTGTATGAAGGAGGTAATACGTGCCAGTAAGGAATTCCACGTGCGTAAGGAAGTGCCAGTAAGGAGAGGATAATAGGATAAGGACAACGAGTTCTTCAGAGCACTCTCCATGTTACAAACGATAAAAGGCACTAAGCGACGCTTCGTCACGACGCAATTACAGATGCTCTAGAGTGTTCGTTACCTCCACATCACCAATAATACGCATAGACGCTGCAATCTGTCTAGAGCATAGAGGAGGTGCTGAGCGGAACCATCCCAAAGTGCGAGCAATACTCCACACAAGACCGGACCTGGGTTTTGTACAGCAGTCATAACTGGTCAGGTGTGAAATACCTACGCACCTTGTTCAGGACTGAGTTTTCGCGAGGCGGTCTTGATAACGGACTCGGTGCAATCCCTGGGGTTTATATCACAGCGTAGCTGCATGCCGAACAATGTGATACTGCTTTGTAGCGACATAGTGTCGCTACAAAGCAGTATTACCACAGTGGTTGAGCGTTGGTGGCTGTGCATTACAGTCGATGATTCGGGAGTGAGTCGCAAAAAGTTTCACCAAGAGATCGGTTTTCTCTTATGAGCCAGTGTGCCATCAGAGCATTTTATTATTTTAATCTCCCTCACTGTTTTTCTTTTTTTTCTATGCGCGTTTAAATAAGGCAAATATGATGGAGAGTAACCATTTTAGACATGCAAAATTGTAATGAAAGTACTGAACATAAATAAATTAATTTCCATCGAGTACAACGTAATCACAGCCCCTATCCTAGGTATGAGTGTGAACATTTTTATTTATTATCATTAAACTAATAATAATACAAAATGAGCGTTTATGGCACGTAATATGTAATTCTTGATGTGAAAATGGTTTAGTAAATGCTAAAAAAGATTCTGCAATGTATTGAATATATATTTCAGCATTAGTGGTATTGATAGATTCAACATAACGATCTGGTCGAGGGGTCAGTACCCCTGTCTACTTAGCTATAGGTCCCGGGTTCGAATCGCGGTATGGACAGATATTTGTATGACATATTCGAATATTAGTTCAAAAGTAATGGATGTAATATATTTCTGATATTTATATCAATATGACTATCTATATTTCTCCTTTATCAAGTATCCATAACACAAGATCTTAACGATACTTAATATGGGCTAGATAAAAGGTGTGAGAAATATGTTTATTATAAAAGACTTTTGTTCATTTCTAGATTTAGTTCATTTTTGAACATTATCTTATCATTTCATCGTAATCATCAATGGCAATACCTACCATTATTAACTTTATGTGGCAAAGGGATGAGTTACACACGAAAGAAAAATGAAATATAGTAAATTACGGCGGCCATGATGTGCGGCGGCAGCGCGGCGCGGTCCCGCGGCGCCAGGCCGGCGACGTGCGCGCGCAGCGCCTGCTGCAGCGGCGCCGGCAGCGACGCCGGCATGCCGCGCGCCGGCAGCGCCGCCACCAGGAAGCCCGCCGCGCTGCCCAGCCGCTCGCAGCACTTCACCCACCCCTCCCACGCCACCTTGTTCAGCCACACCTGTTGTACAAGACACGTTTCTCAAACATGCATAGAAATAAGAACATGCGAAATATCAAATTTACGGACAAAGAATATAGCATATTGTGTCGGCAATTTAAGTTTTTTATTTATTTTTTAATTCAGTACATATGAATGAAAAGCCTTTTTTATTTTATCAACCGCGATTTATAAATGTCATTTCCTAAGTTTGCCTGACTAAATAATGTGAACAGCGTTGCTGTGTTCCCACAGGTGAAGGTAAGATAGCCAGTGAATTCCTCTGTGGTTAAGGAATCCTGGTTTAGTTGGCTTCCATCTTCGGTTTTAACTTCACTATCACGTGAGATGAAGGCCAGAATTACCCGGTTAAGAATTTTAAAAAAATAACAGTTTTAAGTGTACCCACCTCCTTCTCAATCAACAGTTGCAGTATATTCAGCACAAGCGGCCCAAGACCAGGATACAGCGTCAGCGCTTGCAGTACTGTTCGCATCATCAGCACAGGGATTTCTGGCTCTTCAGCTATCCGCTGAAGGACTGCCGATAATACCTGACAGAACATAAATTAAATCAAAGGCTGTAGGAAATTCTTATGGCGACGTAAAGAACATTTGACTTAAAAGTTATCACATCATAATTATTTTATAACATTGATCGCGAGCAATATGAATTTTAAATAAAACCCCATTACCAAATTTAATTGTGGTGATAGGAAGCTTGAACATTTACTAATATTTGTCAAGTTTATAACTACCCTACAATCTCTTTATACAAAGAAGATTTTAAAAGAGTCAAATTAAAATATTTATTTATTTATTTTTATATTGCAACAAAAAGACTATGTTAAAATTAAAACCATTATAGACCTTGTCGTGCACAGCAAAAACAGAAGAAAGGAGTAAAGTGAACTTTGTATCACCGAAAAACTACCACTAACGGTATCTACTAAATGAAACCCGAAGTAGCGATGAGAGAAATCACAGTTTTAATTACTAGCATGTCAGACGATTTTCCATACTAATTTTTAAGCTCTTCTTTACATTTTTTCTAGTAATTTAATTTAAACCACCCCTGAATCAAACCGCATAAAATACAATAACAATTATTTAAATTGGGCAAGGTGTTTTTGAGTTTAAGCGAGCCTAACGAACATTAATTCGTTTTTATATATACGAAAAAGATAATTATAAATTTTTATTTATCGCAATTAATATTTATAGCAAATATGTTATACAACATTCATTTTTCTAGGACATCCAAACTCCCCTGGAGGTGACCTGGTGAATTGCTCGCGCAGAACCCAGGTTACCCCGTGAAGGGCAATGGAGTTACCGGGGAGTTTTAGTGGGTATTCTCAGTGCCGCTCTATTGAGGTACTGAGTGAGCCCCAAACACGCCGGTCGCTTAGCCAGTGGCGGGTAGGTCCGTAAATGGATTCCTCCTCGTAAAAAAAAGGACATCCAAACTCCACATAGTTATACTTACATCTTGTGTATACGTGTTTTTCTCCCCGAAGCACAGCGCGGTCGCTTTAATTATATATTTGAGATCAGCTTGGTTTGGATCGATTAGATGTAGAGCTATCATCAATTCCACCGGAGAAACTGCAAATATTCATACAGAAATTAACATAAAAACAATAAAAACGTAAACGATCACCGACATATTTGTTTTTTTTAATATGTGGAAACTGATGAAACCTTGATTATATGTTTAAATTATTATATACGTGGCAACCTTAAAATCAAGCTTCCGAATTACTAAGTTATTGGATGTACGCAGTTTGGGAGCGTTCCCTGTCCGTTTCACCCCGTTCCCCCTACCCTCACGATTACTCTGTCATACCCTTCGATTTTTAACTGTATAGAGATATCTTTAAACTATGCCTTTACAATTTTTTTTCTCTTCTAACAATTCAATTAATTACAATGTTTCCAAATACATGTTCTTAGCTTATACAAAAATAAACTTCACACCAATATCATACGAATATTTCAAAGTACTTACAAATTTCAAACACTGAAAAGTAGACAAATTACAATATTTTAATCACCATGTTTAATTATTACAGCGCTTTTGAATACGAACTTCTATTGAATACGAATATCTATTTGACTTACTTGGGGGGTCGTCTTTAGGGTTTTGTAATCCAAGTAGTTTATTAAACACTTCCTTCACAACAACTGGGTTGAGTTTTATAAGTTTTGGTAGAGCAGCTAATATCTGTAAGCACCAAAATGTGTAAGAGATCTTTAACGAATCCACACTTTTCATTTAAGATCTTTATACTCACTTCTTTTTTAGAAAGTCCTGAAAGAACTGGGATCAGGAACCGTACGTCGGACACTCTCGTAGCGTACAGTTCGCGCACGCGTGCTACCAACTCTGGAGATGGAGGACCTGTAAAATATGAATGAAACTTTTTTTATACTACTAATATTGTATCTTAAGGAAAATTATTAGTTTTCCTTGTGATAATTGAGACAGGAGTGCTGAAAAAAAAATTAATTGGAATGGTCAGATCCCGTCTGGTTTTAACGCTCCATGTTGAAACTTTTCTAGCATAGTTTCGAATCTTCAAATGTTTTCCGACGGCTGTGAGTATGAAAGTAAGAAAATATTAAGAAAAAGGCAGCAGTATCCGACGGAAGCACAAACAAGAATATATTCTATATTTGTATTTTATATAATTATATAATAATATAAATTGCAGGATCTAATCATCCTATTATATAAATAATATATGTATACAATTTATATGTCTGCATAAATTTCAACATTTGTGCATAACCTGATATGTTATAAGTCATTTTTCGACTGACAATCAGTACAAAACAAAATATTATTCACTCTTACAAATAATAGGTTGGGGAAAAAGTTTCTTCGCATTTTATATGAAAATTCAAGACATTTTTTCAAAGTAGTACATATATGTCATTTTGTTCAAAGACTTTCTGACATCTTGTAGTAGAAACATGATCCCTGTATGCGGTATAAATTTTGGGACTTCTGATAAAAAAACGCAAGTAATTTTGGCTGTCCACTCTTGATGTTAACCTGACACTGCCTAAAAAACAAATGAGTACACGGTTCATTAGGTTTTTTCAGTGAGCTCGTGGGCACCCAAATATCGAGCTTTTTTGTGTAGCCAGCTTTTTTTAAATGAGTCAAAACTGTTTTGTGGTCAATTCCCAGTTCTGCAGCTATGTCGTAACTGCGGATATGGCGATCTTGCTCCACTTTTTCAAAAATAGCGTCCATTTTATCCGTAACAGGGCAACCAAAGCGAGGTACATCTTTGACATTAAAATTTCCGGATTGAAAACGCTTAAACCAACTCTGTGCTAATCCTACTGGCACTGCATTAGGTCCATAAACGCCACAATTTTTTTTCGCGGATACGGTTGAAATTTTCCTTTTTTGGAATAAAATTTTAATATGTATCTAATTTAATTCTCGTATTTTGACAGAAAGAATAACATGAAAAATAATTTCCTTCGTTTTTTAAAATATCACCTTTTTAATGTCATGATAACAAGTCAGATACAAATAGTGCAAAAGCCAAACCTTTAAAAAAAGATATTTTACAAGTTTATACATACTATATGAGAAAAGACTTTTTCCCCGATCTAATACTTACATTTCTCAGTAAATATATGCACGAATCTAGTGAGCAGTGTCTCGGCGCCTCTCGGGCATTCGTCTAACAACATCCTGAAGGCGGGTCGAAGGCCTGTTTCGTCAGCGCCGTCATCGGAGACTGACACGGCGGACCTGATCGGGCCCTCTACTACACGGAGCACCACCCTCTTGGCATCGGAGCCAGCACAACCGTACACTCGAGCCACTTCCACTATGAGTTCTGTGTAATATTTAGCTGGTTAAATCATCACTATCACTACTTATTTTATTTAACGAAAGAAGATTTAAAGAGACTGTTGTAGTTTTTTTTAATTATAAGATTTGGATCTTGGAACTACTGTCCCTTAGAATATTAGGAATATTTTGAGGTTGTCTGATTTTCTGAATTTAAGGCTCGAAGTCAGAAGTCACGCTGTCGCGTCATGTATTTCGCGTCCTCATTTTTGGCTACCTGTCACTATCATAAATTTGTATTCATTTATGATTGAAGAACTGTTGGTCTACAAAGAAAATGAATATAACATTGAGAGGAAGTCCTATAGAGGCAAAAATTCTTAGATGCTGATATAATTTATAATTTCACTCTCTTCTTCTACAAAATTTGATATAAACGCAACATAATAAGATCAATATTAATCATTATATACTGCAGAGCGCCATTACATAATGTTCAGTCTCTGAACTCATCCAGGACTGTGTTCGCGCTGATGCGAGCGTGTCCAGAGTCCAGTGTGAATTGAGCCTTAATCTATCTTTATAGGCAGTGCATTTCAATTCTCATTATGAATGTTAATTAGACAAATATGAAATAGCTAGACATATAAAACAGTTTGTTCATTTTTCATTATATCCATCTTCAAATTACTACGCCTAACACTGCCACATCGGCCTTGATACTTTTAGCCCAAATTATCACAGCTTTTATTACACATAGTCTATGGTTTTTATAAAATATCTCAAACTATGATTTCGTGTGTAGTTTAATTTGAATGATATTCTTTACTTACCTTCATTTAGAGGAAATAGTGCCATTACTAAATTCAAACAGAGTTTAAACAGTTCATCGTTCCATGGTATCCTCATGCCATGCCTCGGGTTGACCAGTTCGGGTGGTGGGCTTGACAGCGAGATAAACCCAAGATACAATAGAGCATGCTTCTCTATGACTCTTTTGACAGAGTCTGACCCTCGCTTATATATCTTTAACACAGACTTGATGACTGTATTACGTACTTCATCATTTTCGCTAACTAAAATATAAAAATATTCAGAACTTGAGGTCCTCAATAATCAAAACACATTTTAAATATTTATAAATAAGAGTTAATGGTTCTGGAGTCCCCTTTTAAGAGTAAAAATACCAGTGATCTCCACTCCTCAATAACGTAAAACATTTTATTAATGTGACAGTAAGCTTAAACTAAGTTAATAATATATATAAAATTAATTTTGTGGATTTTATTTTATAAATTAATTTTACAAAAATTTATTATTTGTACATTGTATGTACATATATCGAAGAGCGCGCGTGTGTGCATGTGGGTGTGAGTGTGTGTGTGTCTACGATAGTGATAATCTGAAATAGTGGTATATTTCATAGGATTGGATGTAGTATTGCAAAACCAACATAACATAACATTAACATATCTATTATGATTAATTTGTTACGCCGCGATATACTCCTGGGAGCCCCTGGACAGTTAAAATTTACTTGTGTTTAGATGGCTTGATGGGCTCAGGAATAGATGTATTGAGAACAGGAGGATAAAACAATTTCTCTCGCGGTCCTCAAGTGGTGCGTCTATAGATAAGAAGTCATTGCAAGTTATCAAAAATCACAATATCGATATGTTGAACAAAACAAAAATCATGATGCGATCCTTACCACTTAAATCACATGATTTAAGTGGTAAGGATCGTAAAAAGACACCTTTATTATCGGGGAAATCACTGCAAACGATGTTAATGCTTCCCATGCCCTGTAATTATTCGCTGCTTTTGCTTTTATACCAAAATATAGCAGTCTGTCCAACGGCTGACTTATAATATTCTCACACGACCCCCCAGCGGTTTTTTCACGTAAAAATAAATGTTAGATACTTACGAACATGACACACCAGAGACATCACATATTTATGAGCACGTGGTGGCCTCATTATACACAAATCTTCCAATATTTCTAAAGCTAAAAAAGTGACCTTATCTTCAGTAACTAAATGTTTCAGGTAGTCCACAGCTTCGTCTGTAATGACTGGCGCCTCAGAGTAAATCTTTCTCAACAATATGTCTTTACTATTTTCCATCACAGGATCTCCCCTCTCGCAAATTTCTGTGATCAAATTGCAAAGCAATTGACTGTAATTTTGATCATGTTTCTCATGGAGTTTTGGCTGTAACGTCACTGGATGTCTATTGAAGCCTTGCATGAATGCATATTCTTCGAACAGCCACTGCAATCCTAAGTCTATTCTGTTCAGTGGGTCTTCTAAAATGTAGTTCTGTACCAACTCCCTTATTTCTGGTGTGTAACTTGACGCGAATATAGTGATGAATTTGGCACGTATTTGAGCGGCACCACCTATAGCACTTTCTTTTTCTGCTCGCAATATTCTCCCAACAGCTTGCAACAATAATCTCTCCTTTATTTCTTTAGGAATTGGACGTGTTAATTCCTGCAGCTTCAACAATTTCACTTTCTGTTTAAGCATAGGAACTGTGGGAGTTGGAGGTGGTACAGGTTTTTCTTTATCTTTAGTCTTCCTTTCTTCGCCTTTCAAATGTTCTTGCCTTGTCTCTTCCATAAGCTTTGATATGGCATTTTCAACATGTTTATCTGCTTTTGTTGACTCCTGCAATTTGGCTACAGCATTCTTAAGTGTTAATTTCTCATCATCATCTCTTAGAAGAGGAATTTTTGCTGCTAAATCACTCAAAGATGGCTGAGGTGGTGGACTTGGTTGAGGTGGAGCCAATAGTTGAAATGACTGCGGTGATTGAGTTGGTTGTGGTGACTGAATTAGTTGCGATGGCTGTATTGGCTGTGTTTGCTGTGTTGTTTGCGCTGGCTGATTTGGTTGAGAAGTAGGAAGAACCACGACCTCATTTTTGATTAGAGCTAAAATCATTTTGGCCAAACTTTTCTTTTGAGATTTGCTTCCAGAATTAGGGATAGGTTTGTAAACACTAATGAAGTTAGCTGGCATTTCACTTGGAAGGCAATTCGCAAGTGTTGATGTGACAAGACCCACAACATTATCGACATCATTTAATCCATCTAAAATACTTTCTTCTGTAACATTACTTTTAGGTACACTTTGACTGATTTCGTCTTCAAACATGGTAAAATCACTACGACTATTACTATCACTTCCTTGGCTGTTGCTTTGAGGAGAATCAACTCGGAACCTTTTTGCAGGGGTATCACCATTCTTAATTTCACCTAATCTTTTATTTCTTCTCTCTTTCGGCAGGATTTTATTTATTTCCTGAGTTGTCATTCCAATGTCTAACAAAAGCTGTGTTAGTTTTGGCATCACATCAATTGACGATGAGTGTTTTATGAGATTTATGAGCAGCATTCTTAAATGTTTTCTGACTGAATTCACCTGTGATTGTGATAATGTTGGTGGTAAAGTGGTGTGCAAGTCACCCAAAGCTTGCAGTACTCTAGACATATATTGAGTCCTCATTTTAGCCAATAGGCATAAAGTGGTCATGCAAGCCATCAGATTGACACTAGATATATGTTGCGAATTGTGGAATTTAATAAGTAATTTGAAGATATGCCTGAAACCAAAATTATCCACTTTGTAATTTAAAAATACTTGCTATCATTGGCTAAATATTAAAAAAATATGTCTTAGAACTCTTTTTAACTTACTCTGACTCCTCTTCAAGAGCATGCTTATTCACAAATGGAAGGTGTGATAATAAATTGTTCAGACTGAACTCATCTTCAGAGTCTACAGTGTAACTCTGTACTAGCACTACCTCTTCAAGAAACTTTATAGACAGTGTCCTGATGCCTTCATTGTCACTGTCTATCATGTTAAGTACCATAAGCTAAAATGTTATAAGTAATTATGTTTATAATATGGAAAAAGACTGTTGTAGAAGCACATTAAATATATGCTGTTATTAATTTTATTTCAATCAAGTAAAAAAAATGATTTTTATTTAAATTTTTTTGAGCTTTAAATTTTGACTAAAACCTTTAACTGTGTAAGATTATCCCAGGCATACTGCTTCTCAAAAGTATCTGCTTCGCCATTACAAATCCAGCGCATAGCATTTCTATAAACAATGGTGGTAGCTTGAATAGCCCTCTTCTGTACTGCATTGACAGTATCCACAATGAGAAGTCGTAACTGACCAATTACTTTGGGTAGGTAACTTGGTTGATTAATACTGTAAAAATCAAAATAATATATTTAAAACTTTCAGCATTAACAATAAGAAATGAGGCAATTAAAAACTATGAGTATCATCACTTTAAAGAACATATGGGCTTTTAGCTGAATATTTACTTAGAATGATAATTTATAGTGAATATTTACTATAGGCTATGCCAAATACAAAATATACAAATATGTTACCCCTGACCAGCTAGGATGTGTTTATTACTTGATAAGTGTGAAATTAGTAAATCAATTCTTTAAGGGGAAAGAATTATATTAATGAATAGGTACTTTACAAATTGAAATGCCTAATTCTTTGCTTGCAAACACTAGGTAATGACTACTTCAAGAGTGCATAAAAGTATGTAGCTAATGTTGGTCAATGTTCATACCTGGAAACTACTTATACATACCTTAACCCTTCAATAAAGGTAATAACTTGTTTTTTTACATCATTAGACTTATCGTTAACATAACTTAATATATTGTCCATATACACGGGTAACATTTCGGAAGCAGAATGAAGTAGGATTTCTATTATTTTTCTCAGTAACCCTGCTTTTTTGTTCCCATCCGCCATCCCCGCCTCGTTTATCCATTTTATAAGCTGAAATTAAAACAGGGAAAGAAAAGGCGTTTTCAGCATATTATTTTAATAACCAATCATGTGTTTAGAAAGCAATAAGATTATAAAACAAACGCTTTGCCGCGTTCTACAATCTGGTGATTCCAAACCAACCTGATTTTGAGCTGTAATATTGGAACTCTGCTGAATTTTATTGGACATTGTCGATAAACTTTACAATGTATTAATAAAAAGTCATACTAATTCATAAAATCAAGGAAAACTTTACTTATTACAAGACATTCCAGAATTTCAAGACAAGAACAGTGCGCATCACAACGTTTTTATCTAATAAACCTAAAAATAAAATTTCCTTTTTGTCAACTATAAGAAGAGTTAGCAATATAACTATTTTATAATCGAAAACACGAGTGCGACAGAGATAGAAAATAGGCAGAGGTAAGTTTACAGGACTATTACACATGGATGGTTAATACGTCATTTTGACAGCAATTTTTCAGAACAAATGATAGATTGGCAAAAAGTTCATTTTCGTACAGCCGATATTGTAAAATGAACATCACTTATCGAGCTGAAAAGATAACGATTCTGTACGATTTTATAAAAACAAAAACAGTTGTAAACGAGGTCGTTGAGCATATCCGTAACTGATTCACTTTTCAGTTTACACATGATAACTAATATCTCTTAATATTTACTGTAGCAAACGCTAAATTAGATTTGAACGGGAGTTAACATAACGAGGAGCAATACTAAAATCTCAAAGTAGATGGCGCTTTAAGCCACTTTACTTTTTTACGATTCGTGTCAAGCATGTGGTTGCGTTTTTTAATATTTTATTGCTATAATAGCCGTCTAAAATGTACTCATTTTTACTGTACTTGAGCTAATAAATTCAGATATATCAATACTGAGAAGGCCCTCAGCATTCGATAATCACAATTGAATCGACAATCAAAATATGTATGGGATTTGACATAAGTTCTCGTTTAACAATCGTGTATAAACTTAAGATCCATTTTTCTTTTAGCGATAGGCGCCTACATATCCACGATCTCGAGTTCGGAAAAACACAAAAAAAGTTAAAATCATCAGCACATCAAAATTTATTTTCTTAGGTACTCCTTGCTTTTGCACATCTTAAAGAAAAATCCCACGTATTCGTTAAGCAATCGAATTTAATTTTGTAAATACATACCTAGTAATCATATTATTTTATGAATCTAATTAATTCTATTCTTATTATGAATTACATTATTTGTTTACAAATAGTTAAACTGTCAGTCTTGTTATAATTGAACATTAAAACTACGAAGAAATTATTACTCGTCCAGGAGTATAAAGTGTTTGTAGCTCGTAAATTGGTGGTTTGTTTTTTTCTTCCATCTCCAAGTAAAGACTCTTGACAACAAGCAAGCAGAAGAAGTGGATCACTGTAAATAAATAAACTTTTACTTAGTACTTCGGGGAGGTCAACTAAAGGTTATATGCACGGAGTTCATTCTTGCGTTGCTGCCTGTTAAGTTCGAGTTTCAGCCAAGAACGGTGGCCGTAATTCCTATACCTATTAACGTTAACACATCATATAGCATTTCAAAAGGAGGATCTTTGTTCCACTGTATGTATTTTTTTGTATCTATGTTATCCGATTTTATAACTAAAAACTTTTCTTTAATTGGTAGAGTATGCTCTTGTGGTGGCCCCATTGTCACCAATTAAGGATCTGATGAACTGTGATATTTTCGTTTTGAGAAATAAATGTGTTCTAAACCTAACCTATTCTAATCTTCAAATTTTCAAACCCAAAAACAAAACAAAACGCTCTTGAAACACTTCAAAGGTAAAAGTTATTCGATTGAATATTTAAAAATATTTTGTTGGAGTTGGTGCTAATTTGTTTCCTGAAACAACAAAGAGTGTTACGAAGCGGTTTTTTTAGTTTCTTTTTGTATTCCTTTGAAATGTAATTCTTTCAAGATAAATGGCTCCGGAGCCAATGCGGACTCCCAAATCCTGGGATTATATTAAGTAGATATTAGGTATTCCACAACAGAAAGCTACCGTCGTTTTCACAATTTGCCAGCTGAAAGCAAACGCATTATTGCATCTTTTAGACACAAACACTAGCATAAGGTATAATCTTTAGGCCTCTGTTAGATGTTTCCCAAGTCAGGCGCTAAGAATAAATGGGAATAGAGAAATACGGTTTTTTGTTGAACTCTCAGTGTCAATCAAAATCACAAAGTTCTTTATTTAAATGGTCATGGAAATACGATAATGGGACTCAGTTACTAAGTTCTTTTAAATTGTCACAATTTAACCCTACTACCATTTTGACGAATAGTTTAGCTTTGGAGAAGACCTTAGAGTCTCTTCAGCTTTTAAATGTTAGTAATGACATTTACAAATTCCTTATGCCATTATGTGTCAATATTCTTATTATTGATACAATTATTATTTTCATTATGTCATCAAAAACATACAATAAAAAGTTAATAAATAAATATATTATAATAAGTTGACTTTTATATATGTTTTTGTCTCTTGCTAGGTCCGATAGACTCACAAGCGCCTAAAGTTTTCTGACGAAAAAGAAGGTCTGATTAACTAATATTATAAAAATCGAATACTCACTACACCACTTTAGCAGTGGTAATGTCGCTAAGATTCCCATAAAGACCACAGAAATGACCACTAGGGCTAGCTCCATACCGAATAAAAAAAATCCACTATAGACGTAAGTCTTCAGTAATCTAATGTTTTCCTGAAAAAAAAAGAATTCAGTGATTTGTGAATTGTGAAGTAGTGTCAACAAAGTAGGCGCTAATACGATGATATAAATTTAGGGATAATCAATTTCTTCGGTGGCGGTAGGTATAACTTTAGCATCCAAAATATTTTTTATTATTATTATTATTCTATACGATGTAGCGTAAACATATATTTGCCTCTCTTTTTACAAAAATTTATAGATTATAATACTAATAAATATCTTTCTGTTCTTACCGTATGAACCCCTACTACCAACACGATACTAATGACCAAAACATACAAATATACTAGTAGGTAGTATGCTTGAGACACGTACACACCCAAGGCTACTTTTGCCAACTCTTCGGGTGAATGCTCAGGGTTTGGCTTGTTCTTATTATCTTCCACGTACAACACTAGTTTATATGTGACGAAAGATATCGCTGTTATGAATAGAATAGATGTAACCTGAAAAAAACATCTGTAGTATTAATAGGTAATTGTTTTATTATTTAATAATAAATGGTGATACGACAGACAAATGTGGATATAGGCCGCCGAGAATAAGTGCTCTTACTTATTGTAGCCCAAAGATCGACACATTTTGTAATAAAAACAAGTATTAAGCCAATGGACAGATATTAAGATTCAGGACTTTTCCAGGATAAAATTTTAATATTGACGCTTAATTGATAATTATTTCTTATTAGAACCTTAAATTTCATTCAGACTTGTATGAATCAAGCAAACGACCTGTCAAAATGCAAAAAACAGCGTGGTACTTAACTTTTACATCAGCGACCGAACATACCCAGTCGAAATATTATTAGTTACCTAAATCATAATAGAAACTTCCCCAGTCTATATATTAGTTACCTAAATCATAATAGAAACTTAATCACTAACAATGATAAATAACCCGTATCCTCAAATTAATGATAATTATGACATTCCGAGAAAAGAAGTATGACACATTTTATGATTAAGCATAGTAATTTAAGAATTAAAAATATTTAGTAATTTATTTTATTATATTCAAATAGAAAACACATTGCTATATTATTACTTTTTAGTTGTGATTTGAAAACTTAACTGATTCATTCATACTCTAATAAAATTCTTAAAATACAATTCATTGAAATCAATTAAATAAATTAAAATTAAAATTTAATGAAAGTATTCATTTGCTCTTAACATTTATAACTGTGTACGCAGGAATTTTAATAGTCTTATTTAGTTTTGTTACTTCCTTACGTTATTCACTTTTGTGATAAAGCAGGAAACGCGATATTGAGGCTTGAAAAAAGCCGGAGTTTTTTAGGGACATAGCACCGTTAGCTCGATTGTATTTCGGGAGCCGTGTTAAATAATAATAACTATTAATGTACGATTAAAATTCTGCGTAGCCAGTGACGAATAAGTTATCTTAATAATTTATAAGTGGTTTTTTTATGCATATAGCTCGATAAAGTAAGCAGAAATACGTTAATTCTAAAAAAAAACACATTTAAAAAAAGAAAGAAACGTACATAACACAATAATTAATGATTTTGTTTCATATAAAATTGAGAGACATATATAAAAGTACCAAATACTACAATTTCACATGTACACAGACTGCGTGGAATTGAATAAACTTCTTTTAAACCAACTCTAAAGACACTTACTATAGAAATATATCCAATTATCAAAGAACCAGTTCTCAGCGTAAAACAAAAACAACATTTTGTTACTCTAGGTAGCTGTATACCCATTTTCAGTTATTTACATTGAACACTAATAAATAAACAGGGCCTTTTCGGTACTTGTTCTAGAAGATTAAACTCGAAAACCTCACTTTATTCTCAAGTATTAAAAAAAATAAGGGCCCAGTGTATAGTTTACCTTTAAATTCTAGAATACAGTATATTTTTGGTTGTTCAGTGAACGTTATTATCAGTAGAATTCTGAGGCACGTTATCTTTTATCAAAAAAACAGGCCATTGCATAGATAATAGTGACCAATGAATTTTCAGTATCTAACTCTGTGCAATGGGAGAAAGATATACTTTCGGCAGTGAATTATGCAAGAAAACAACTATAATATAAAATACTAATACGTGCTACTGCTGGGTACAGACCTTCTTACATCGAATATCATATCAAAATAGAATAGTTTACATTAAAAATATTTTTTATTCATTCAAACATGCGTTACAGAGTTACAACCAGCCAACAGCATTAGTCATTAAAAAAGACTGATTATCGTATTGATAAAAAATCGTTTCCAACACTTCACAACAGAGGCGCTGTCGCTTCCATACTATTCGGCAACTGACGACTATTTTGAAACTCACACTAGGGGTACAGTAAGTAAACGTCTTAGTAAAAATCGTTTATTTGTCATCACCTGTCACAAACTCAAAAAAACAGTAGTATTGGTACAACAATCACATAATTAATTTTTAAAATATCTTAACATCTTCTTTTTTTGAGTTCTTTAATTATTTTATTTTATTTTTTTATAAAAAGCTCAGTAAAAGACTCGACACCACCTGATGATAAGAAGTAGAGGAGTCCATATGTGAAGATACTGCAGCATGCGACATACTGCCCTAGCCACCCTCACCTTGCCAGCCCAAAAACTGCTTTTTCACGCCTCTTTTAAAAGAAGAAATTCCACGCTCTAGTAGTGCGACAGAGAAAGGAGTCACGAAATCTCTTTTTGCGCAAAGTAGACATGGGGACAGTGAGAGTGACTCCGTAGACCAGTACGCATACTCCTGAGTAGGAGATAAAGAGGGATAAGGTCAAAGAGCTCTATAGAACACTCTCCATAGTACAAACGATAAAAGGCACTTACCGACGCTATGTCGCGACGCAATTGCAGAGGCTCTAGGGTGTTCGTTATCTGCATCGCCAATAATACGCATAGCGCGACGCTGCAATCTGTCCAGAGTATCGAGAAGGTAATAGTACCAGACCGTATGGCCTTCCAACCTGCCTCACGGTTGCTTTGTAAGTTGCCTTCGATTCGTCCAAACACTGCTATGCGTAATTTACTTACTAAGATGTAGGGGTATGATTTATCTATAGTTCATCACCAATTTATGGAATTCAAATTTACTTCCTCAAATATAAAAATTTTAACAATTCGGATATTTTGTTCAAGATTTAAACATAATTTATTTTTTCATCTGTTACCATATAACTTGTTTAAATATTAATCTTTTAGGGAATTATGCATTATTTTAGTAAATAATTACTTATCAAGTTACAGTAATATTATGGCAATCAGTTTTACCCTTTACCTAATAATAAACTTGGGTTTTTGCATCAAAACAAGCTCATACGCAAATGCTTTCGCATTCATCCGTTGTCTTATCAATTATGTTTTACAGACAATAATAAAATAAACACCTTATTTCCATATTCGTAAAGTTTAATATAAGAACGATTTTTATAGATTTGGTTTCTGCTCTTTATATTTGTGAGTAAATATATCTAGCCGCAGCACATCGCTGGTACGGTAGTTATACTGTTAGTTCGACGTTAACTTTTAGACGCGGGGCACGTATACGTGTTTGCTGTTTTTATTTACCGTCTAGTCACAATAATTACGATAAACCATTACAGTGGCAAGTTCTCTTCAGTGATACTCATCTTAACTTTTTATTAATATTGAAAATGTATTGCGATTTTCCTCTATTACAAAGATGCTGTTTCTGTTTACCTCTAAGAAGAGGCGTGCTTGTTATAGGCTATATAAAAATAGTAAGTATGAGTAATGTTTCAATTTAAGTATACTATCGATTTATACAGGCAGTACAAATTATTAAGGAGGGAAAATCTTTGTCATTATATCTGTAATCTAAAGATGAGTTCTTAAAATTAGTTCACACACTTCAAGTTCAGTTCACTATAATGGCTGTTAATGATAAATTAGACATCTATCGAAATGAATTGAGCTACAGCAGTATTTACCCATTCTTCAATTACTACTATTTTGTGGGCGTATTAGTTACCAAACTTACAAAGCAGAAAATGTTCTATGCGTTTGTCATAGCTATTTATTGTCCGTCATCAATCAGTAGAGGGGCGGTACGTTGACACAGTATATAAAAGTAGATACATTTTCAGTTTTTATATTAATTAATGATAATAGTTTTAAATTTAGTTGGAAATTAGATAAGATTCTAAAATTAAGTTTTATATTGTAGATAATGTTTTTTATCTATTATATTTATTTGTATATTTGTCTAGTTTGCATTAATGTATATATATTGTGTGAAACATACCAATTGTTTCCTATTATCTCTACGTATAATTTTGAATCAATATAAAAAGATGATCGAATAAATCCTATGACCTAAGAACCAGAAGCTGTGACTTACGGACATATGATGAGATAAAACGTGGTATACCTCGCACAGCAATTGAGTTATATTGACCGTGGCCTTAGAGATATAATTAAATAATATTTGTTTACTTATGCACAAGCGGTGTGTTGCACGGTTAGGGTAAACCAATGTATCTCTTCAAACCAATTCTCATTAAATTAATAATTCTTGTTTATTTTAACATACTTCATGCTTAGTTTAAAATGATTTTGTCCATTAGAAAGCACGCAGCCGAATCCCTGATAGGAAAACCTCATAGCACCTAAGCGGATGGTTGGACCTATTTGCTTAGGTGCTACGAGGTACGATAGTTCATTTTGTTTTGTTTTGCATATTGCAATTTGCATTGCCAATGCAATGCATATGCAAATATAAATGCAATCATAGTGACAAATGCCCTGTGTGTTCCAATTTCCACCAAATATGCTCCAATGAAGAAGCTCTAATATATTAATTATTCTCCTAACTCTTACCCAATGAAAGATTAGGAATAATTTAGTAATCAGAATTGACTGGCTATAATCATTACTTAATATCATTAATAAAATATTGTTTCAGTTGTTCAGCGCCCTCATGATTGCCTTATATAGTTATTCAGTTAACAAGGACTTGGGTTCTGAGCTCATGTATATGGGGATTACTTTGCGCATATCTGCAGAAATTTGTGTGTTCGTTTATTGTGTAGAATGCATATTTAGCGCAGTACTCATCTATGGAACGCACAAGGTTGGAGAATGTCTATAATTTATTTATATTATTACTAATCTGTACAACCTCATACAGGGTTAGGGTTATCATCATCTCGAATTGAATGTAAATATAACTTTAGTTTATCGCAACAACTTTATAGTTTTCGAGGAAACATAGTCCATAACAAAGTCCATATTTGTTTTGCTTAACCATTATAATTATATTTAATCAGCCTTTTTGAAAACAAAAGAACAACATTTTGTAACATGATGGGGAAGTACCTTGAATATTATAGATAAGATATTTTGCGGAAAGTTAGTATTTCTGCATTCAAACTTTATATAAACATTAACTTACTTCGCCTGGGAATCGAAGCAACTCAAATGTGAAAAACCACCCTCTATTTTTATGATGCCAATCGAAAAAATGGACAAAAAAAAGGTTAAGTAACACAGTATCATAAAATAAAGAAATAGAATCAAAATTAATACTTTAACTTAAATTAAAACCATACTTTAAACTGTCAAATCAATAGAGTATTTTTTGGAAATTAATTCAAGACAGAAAAATAATTAGAAGTACTTCAAATTGTAAGAGACGAGTTATGAAATGTCGCATAGCCTTAGGCCTGTATGTGTATGCGTATAGGTGTTTACGCGAAAATACATAGATCGTTTCTCCTTGCTTCAAAATTTCTCACTATTATAATATTTTCTTAAAACTTAAAACTTAAAATTTTAATTGATCAATAGATACATTAAACCCCACCTACAAATTTTTAATATCTGCCCAAACTAATCAAAATAATTTATTTTCAGAAAATAATTCTGTTATTGAAAACATACTACTATTATTCAATCTCCACTATATTAATGATAATTTTGATAGAAATCATTGAACTTGTCTCATCGCCGCATTTCTTTTTTGGGATTGAGACGTTATTGTTATGCTTCACCGGATTATGTAAGTATATTAAATAAGTAAAAATTATTCAGATGAAAATGGCAATGAAATGAGCGATAAAATACGAAATATTCTGATGATATTCTACTAATTATTTAGTTGGTGGTCTATTTAGATTATGAAATAGAAATGAAGTTGAACTTATTATTTAGTTGTAAGAACACTTAATTATTTGTATCTATGTAAATACAATATTACGAAACTCTACATTCCTCAAATGTCTGAAAATTTTCCTTATTTTAATTTAATAATCCTCAAAGTTTAGTGAGTTTTGGTTTTATAAAAATTACAACTACAAATACAACAAATTGTTCGGTATTATGTATTCCATTATCTATTCTATTTTTAAATTAAACTATTTAAATTAATTTTCAGTCATTCAAATCTATTTATTAATGCTACTTCGAAGTCTTGTCAAGAAGTGGGAGTTGGAAGGCCCCCACTTATATGACAACCAGCTGCATCAGTTCATCAATGGACAGCCGAAGGTCGAGCCCAACGGAGTCTACAACCCCAGTACAGTGCCCGTCGAAGTCTAGTCATAATGTAAGCTCTATTTGTAAAGCTACAAGAGTTTCAGCCAACTGACAAGCGTGATAATTGTTTTGATAAGCTATTTATAAATGTAAAAAAAGTTTTAGTGATAAATATTAAACAGACTGTTTTATTGTAAGGTTAGAATTGAGCCATGAGGTGTTGCCTTGAAATATTATACGATAAGCTTATATTACAGTGTTTTACTTATGTAAAATTCAAAATTCTTATATGAGTTTGTCGCTTTTATCTTTTCATATTAAAGTATAATAAAGAAACATCACTGATAAAAATAAATAATACTTTAAGTATATACCTACAAAAACAGTCATTGCTTTAATATCAAACAATATTATTGTATTGAAAAAAAATACGAAAACGGCTCAACTAGAGGCCAACAAGCACGTCTTTGGACCTCAATAATTATATTATTCACAATCAGTCGTCAGGTGATTGCTCTTACTAAACTATAACTAAACTAATGTATCTAATAAAAGTTAATAAATAATGTTTATAAGACAAATAAATTATTCGGGAAATACAATATACATTAATTTAAGAAATAATATTGGGGAGTGTGAGCTGTGCTGGAATATACGTAACTTTTCGAATTCATTAAGTTCAAAAAAGAGGGTATTTTTTACAATATATGTTTATATGTTAATATCTAATTTAAATAAATTTAAAAATTAGAAATATTTTTTCTAATTAACATTGACTTTAAAATTATGCAAAAGTGAATCGTGAATTTTAAGACGAATTATTGATGTCCACAGCTTACTTAATCTCAGTTTACATGCCAAAGATAGTAAATGTCTAATTTATAAAATGGAACGGTGTTTTATTTCATATTAGTTCAACCTTAATCCTGTACAATATACCTAAAGGGTAAAAAATTTAATTCTTATTTTAGTTAATCTAAGAAGATTGGCTCTTAAAAGAAAGTTTCTATAAACTACTGATATTCTGCTTTATCATCTGTTCTATTTGTTCCAAAGATATTGAAATACAACCTTGAAGCCGGTCTTATCCATTACATACATGTACAGAACGTTGAGCAAATTTGGTGGCATTCATGACACATCTAGTCATTTCCTTGACTGTGGTTAGTAATAAGATAATTGCGCTGTGTAACGAGCCTGAATAGCCAACATCATCCCAGCATGAAGTCAGAGCTTGTTAGTGCTTGGAAAAATGTATGCACGATAATATGTTTTGAGAAACTGTCTTTTGAGCTTGTAGAATTGTAAGTGAAGCGAGTATGCGCTTTGAGATACCAGAGTGTAAGAGATGTCTTTTCTGTGTGCCTTTGAGGCATGGAATCGCTGTATTTGGCTATTTAAATTTGGTACGTATTATTTGGTATCTTTTTATATATTTTGAACGTAACGTGAAGCTGTAGCATTATTTAAGTTTCAATAACTAGGAAGTTACAATTACTCCTCATATTACTTATATCAGTAGTCTACAAAGAATAAGAGAAATGACTCTCGCAGACGAAAAGTTGTATACTCCATAGCTATATTAACATTCCTATTGAAGATCCTGGATAAGTCACTTTAATAAGGATAATTAAAGAAATATAGATATAAATACTTTATTTATCAAATTTACAATAACAAAATAGATAAAGATTAAACATTAAATCTTACGCGGTCTTAACGCCACGAGCAATCTCCAATCTTTACTGTTTCTCCTCACCAAACAACCATTTGGTGAGGAGAAACAGTAAAGGCGTAATTATTTAATGACTAACAAAATAAATTAAGCCGGTATTAGTTAATTTTTCTGGTGAGTTGGGTTATGGCGATAGATTATTAGGAATTTTAGTGGATAGTGGAAAAATGACTATTCATCAAATCCCTCTTAGCAGTCTATCTGAAAGGACGAATATTCGTAATGTACGAGACATAGACATCAAAAAAATGCCTAGGTAATATGAGGCTGAGATGAGAATAGTGAAGAATACTGGTGTACAATAATATATATACTAGTATATAAACGTTGCTCGTGTATTTTCAAAGCTCATTTCTCCAGATATTTTCCCTGTTGGTGTTGGGATTGGAATTGTGGCTGTGCTGGGGAGACCCTGCCACCTCTCCCACCGTTGGTCTATACAGAGGAGTGCACATGTTCACGCAAAGGTGGCTGCCTATACTCCTCTATTCCTTGGAGGTCATCTTCAATATAATTCTAATAATCGGAGTGCACATGGTTTGTATTTAATAATAAATAAATTAAAAACAAAAAAATCATATGTTAGCTATCATTTTCTGTTATTCATTTATCAAAATTAGCGTTTGTGTATTGGCAGAGAAGTAACATAAACGAGATTGATTCTGAGGCACATTCTAAAATTAATTAAGATTCGGTATACCCCGCTCTTTTATTATATTATAGGAAAAGGACATGCCAGCTGCTGTTCTTTTTGTTTTCATATTAATACAGGGAGAAGCCATGCACCTAAATTAAGAGTTTGTACTTTAGAATCACGCCCTATTTCTAATAATTATTTTCTATTTCAGAAAAATACAACTTTTATACGAGCGTACTATTTCTATGGTATAATTACTACGGCTGCATCCTTTGCCGTACTGCTATTGGTCCGTTACATGAATGACTTCAACACCATGGGATCCTGGTTCGACATCTTTGATCTCATACTCGGACTATGTGGATTTGGTAATTATTAACAATCTGATCCTGATGGACTATTTAATAGGGCGAAGAAACATTAATTACATTTAGATTAATTGCTTTTTTTGTTAAAGGTAAAATCATTTTGACATAATTCTTAATCTTTTGAAATAATTCTAATTATAAATTTATATTAATTGAGTGTGTTTCGTTTAGTGGTTTGGTGTTCATATAAATTTTAAACACCCTTCCAGTGATACACGTCTATCTTCTGCTGCTAATACACAGCGAGCTGAAGAAACCTCGATACCGAACTGGAACGTCCTTCGTCAACCATGTGGCTGAAGTTAGTAGCCCCAATCTTAACCCTTGGAGCGAGGGGAGGAATCCACTTTAATGTATGACAAGATAGTTACACCAGTCACTATGACGACCTAAGTACATTCTATATCCAATACGCCCCTTAATTAGATAACCATAAACTCAATTAGATAACCATAAATCTGATCTAAATTACCCTTAGGTAATTAAACACCTTAATTACCTAAGAGTAATAATAATTACCTAAGGTAATAATAGTAATTACCTAAGGGTAATTAGGCACCTTGCTTAAAAGTTTCATAGTATCTGCGCCATTCAAATGTCCTAAACGCTCGTGCCAAGTATAAACATCGATATTAGAATTACTCAAATTATTTTCTTCATTAATGTAGTTTTTATCTTTATTTATGGCTCCAGGAAACTGGTGCAATGTAGCTCTTTGCCCCATGGAGTTTTTGGCAACTAATGGAAGGCCTCGCTTTTTTGCTACGAGAAATTTTTTGAAAATAGAATGCAATGTAAGCGATTATGATAAAATGATACGAAAATGCAATGTTATGAAAATGATTACGATGAATGATTAGTAAATGAAAATGAAATCATAAAAGTTTTTAAATAAATGAACTTACCCTACAGATGAATGAATGGAAATGAAACACTGAAAAATCTCACGTAAGACATTAATCAACGCTGAATGATGCATTTCCATCATGCAATAGCATGATTAACAATCCTTTTTGTCATAAAACTACACCAATTTCATGACAAAAACAACACTACAACTCAATATATGAAATAAAATATACAGAACCCAACCGACCCCGCCATTACGCGCCAAAAACTCCATCACTTCTTTCACTACTTACGTACAACAACACCATCTTGTCGGGAAGTGCCTGTCGACTCTTCGCGCGTACTGGTCCACGTAGCACGTAAAATCATCTAGAAAAATCACCCAAATATAATCCCAAGAAAGAGACAACAAAACACAAGCAGCACCCCAGCAGACCTAGCCCGCCAGCATGCCTAAGGAGAACCAGCGCATAAGGAACCGTGCATTTTCCTCTTTCCCAATTTTCATATTTTCCACATAGGAAAACACCGATACCACTTAAAGTAATATAGAGAAATTAAAATAGTTACAGTAAACAAATAAAGCCACAATACCACTATATCGAGGTTAAAAGAATGTCATTAATTTCATTATAAAGTATACAACTTTAAATAAATGCCTTTTAATTGTATTTAGTTATTTCCTTATTTACCTGTCATAAAATCCTGTAGAAGGAAAAAATTAAATAAATTTTTTTCGACAACGAATGTACGAAATGTATCAAAACAACTTTAATCACAAAGACAAAACATAACCAACCCGAATAAATATAGAATTTTTTTTGAGCAAAAAGCATCAAACTTTTTGATCAAAATTTTTTTTATTTTTATAAATATTTTATTTATTTATTATTTACGGAGTAATTCTTGGCTTTCATCTCATTTAATGGTCAATGAAGATAAGGCCGAAAACGGAAGCTTTCGGAAGAAACACTTGGATTTCCCAACCACAGAGGAACTAGCGATTTCCAAGTCTCCAACTGCAGGAACACAACAATACCGTTGTCATAATTGTAACGGCGGCAGACTTAGGTAAGATGATAGCTAGCCAAGTAGACTAGATAAAGCCCTACGCACCACCCAAACTAAGCAGAAAATTTTTGTCCCTACTGGGAATTGAACCCAGACCTTCAAATTGAAGTAGATACTCTTAGCTACTGTATCACAGATACGGTTGAAATATTATTTGATCAAAAACCAACATAATGAATTCTGTATCAATAAAGTGTGATTTTGTTTCAATAATTTATTCCTTATAATTATTAGAGAATTATTTTCGCATATTAGCTATTAACTTGGAACGAGAGAACAATATGGTCGAGAGGACAGTACCCCTGTCTACTTAGCCAGAGATCTCGGGTTCGAATCCCGGTAGTCGCAGATATTTGTAAAATGAGTACGGATATTTTTTCACAATGCATGAATTTTTGTATGTTTATTTTAAATATTTCTGATATTCATTTAGATAGACTATATTTCACAGTTATCTAGTATCTATTACCCCTAGTATTAGTTTCAAATGTATCGAAATGTTTCAATCATAATTTACGTTCAGTTGATAATCGTAGATATAAAAAATTGTTTCCGATTCTTCATAACACAATTGACTTTGTTTTGTTTTCACCTAGTTTTTGCGGTAAAATCAACGTTACAGATAAAATATGTTACGCTAGAGGTTTCCCCAAAATTATTGTTCCAGACAATGATATTTTTTTGTTTACATACGTATCCCACTTCACAATAATTAGGTATATCAAGCTATGCAGATAACAAATAAAAAATAAGTATTAAATGCAATAAAAACAGCGTTTGGTATGATTATGTCAAGAGAGGTAGCGTAAAAAAATATAAAATTTAGTAATGTTTGAAGCGACCGCTCGATTGGTTTTGGTTTGTGTAGGCAAGGAGATGCTATTTAAAAATTCTAAATGTTGTAAGTGATGTAGAAAGTAATATAAACTTTTTCTGATGCAGAAGTTGCGAGTTTTACGGCTTTTATTAACATGAAAACAAAAAAAACTATTCGAATATACTTGCTAATTCTTTAAAAAGTACTGTTGTCATTTGTTTCACTCATATGCACATAGTATTACGTTTAACTTAGTTAACTAAATAAATATTGATGGTTATTTAATTGCATAAATTATAAAACTAGGTACAAATTTTGACGACTGGCTGGCTAAGTGGTTACTGCAGTTTATTCGACCGGGCTACCCGGGTTTCTTTCCCGGCCGGGGCACATACGTACGTGATAAACACGCACATATTACTTATTGTACTATATTTGATCAACAGGAATAACGTGCGTATACAAGGTATCCCATTGGTTTTTATTGCTGCGTTTGTAGTCACGACTGGACCGACCCACGAGGCGCACGGATTTTTCGGACCCGGTTAAGCCAAATATAACAACCTGATACCCGTGACATCATTCGAAGGACAAACTCGAATTACAGGAGATGCGGCGTTTCTTAGTTTGTTTCCGCGTATGCTTATATTGTACGCCCCAACTATAATTTTTATAAATAAAAATGATACGCTATTATCTTCATTACTGACCGCAGGGCACTGCGTACTATTAAAATACGTGCGATTTAAAATAATATTAATGGTATAAAAAGAAAATAAAATCCTACATTTATTTTCTCAATTCCTAGCTTTTTGGTAAATATAATGTATACCGATCTCCCAGTATTTCAAAGATGTTGTTTTTGTATACCATTGAGGTATGGATTGATTGTGTGGGGATATCTCAAACTGGTGAGTAATTTCTATATGTTATAAATTTTACTACCGGTGTTTTACGTACATATTTTCACGCATATTTGTTTTCAATGAATATCACTACGAAAACTTCTCTAAATTTATACATAGAAAAATAATTTACATAGATTTTACATAGTTATTGTGATTCATTTGGTTTACCCTATGTTTAATTAACCTTTTTAGTTTAAATCAACCAAATAAATCCAGCTGAAATTTCAATAACATAAGAATTTTTCTTTTAGTAGAATTCAAAATATTTTAAAGATATTCTTACACGTCAAAAAACTATTTTATGAATCTATTATAATAATTCACAGGTGCCGCTGATTATGTTTGGGATTATCGTTGTATTTGACTTACATGAACTAGCTGAAAGAGAATGGTATTACAGAGAAATATTCATAGTTTCTATATTGACTGCTATGTTACTTGTATTAGATTTCATATTTAATATAATTTTAGTTGTCGCAAATCATAAGGTAAGAGATTTTACTTAAATATAAATTTTTAAACTCATTTATATGAGCTCGTATCTTATGGTCAACCATTGATTCTGAGGGCTCGTGTTAATTAAATACTATTTCTTCAATACTGCTTTGTTTGATACACATTCAGTAAACTATGGACACTCGGTGAGCTGAGACTTTTTAAATGCCAAGGAATTCTTGAAAAATAAAATTGACAAAGTTCATTTAGCTAAAACTTACTGATGGACTCAAGATATTTCTATCAAAAAGGGTAACCAAGTGCCTTTGTTCCTATAATAAGGTACTTATTGATCGTCCGTTATCGCTTACAAATAGTAAAAAAATTTATATCTATGTCGGTTCTTCAAGAATATGATTAGTTTACTTATTTTCCCATTAACCTGAAAATAAAACCCTGAACCTCAATAAAGTTACTATGTTCAATATGATTTTCTTTTCTTTTTCAGAAAAGCTACAAGTTATTAAGGATATTCCACTTTTATAACATGGCAGAACTTGCAATATTCATTATTATCACTTTAATTGATATATGTAGAAAGTTGTACATGCTTATTGAGGGCCAATTATACTCGTACAGTCACTGGTTGTGGGTCCACTACATAAAAATGATAATATTTGAAATCTCCTTGCTGTGTAAGTACCTATTATTTTTAGCACTACTAATAGTTTCGTTTATTTAAATTTTATACTTTAACTCGGCACTTTACAGGAGAGCTTTATGTGATGAAAGAAATATCACATATCTTTATCTGGTAGAAATTAAATTTACCAATAAAGTGTCATAAGACAGCTCATGATTAGCTTAAGAAACATTTTGTCAGATGTTTTGCTAAACTAATCAAAAATATAATAATTTGTATTTAATTTTAAATGTAACGTAAACATTTAATTACACTAATTGTTTACTGGATTAAAAACAAAGTATATCTACTTCCGTAAATGTATTAAAACACCATAATTATTTTTATTCATTGGTGCAATAAAATATTTGAATTTTACTATAGTAATAGCAAGATTATTACAGATTCACACATGTAGTAATATGATAAATGCATAACGATCAACACAAAGTAAATATAGAAATACGTAAAAATAAAACGTGTGCTTAGGAAAAAGAGTATTAATATAACTATTGTATATTTTGTAAGTTTTATTTGCAAAATTTTAATTATTTTATTTGCTTAATCTAAATACAACTTAAATACGATAAGAATTATACTACTAACCCTATCTATAAATATAAATCTGGCAAAAAACCCCTGACTTTTTCCGATTGGATATAAAAATGTATCATATTTCAATGGGAATCTCTTTCTTCAAATCAGCGTTAATAGTAACATATTGCGCTACAAACCGTCAGAGTCTCTTCTACTATAACAATTCTTTGGAAGTTAAATAATGCATGTGAGTACATAATATGCAAAATAAAAAAAAACTAGTCCACTTATTAATTCCATTAATTTAACTATAATTAACGCTGATATAGGCCGTCAATGATAAAGTGGACGTCATATTTTTACTTGCATTTACTTTAATATTCGTTGAGTATAACATTGAGTTAATAATTTAATGTGTACTTAAATGATATCATTTTCAGGTATTTGCTTTTACATAGAACTGCTAGTTAAATCCGAATTAAAGAAATTGGAAAATGAAAATGTATCATGCAAATTTGTGAACAATGAAGCGGAGGCTCGCTGTGTGATCGTGGCGCAGGAACCGAAAGATGTCGTCGTTGAAGCTTGAAATGGTACTTGTAATGAGAGCGTCTTTATCGAGAATTTTATTAAATTACAAATAATTAGTCAATACTTGTAAATAAGCTCAATAAAATAGTTTTGTAAAAATTATGGACAGTGTTCAAAGTTACATTATTACAATTATGATAAATTATGTGTAAACATTTTTTTAGATAAGTTTCTATATTAATAATGTTATTACGATAGATATTGCATTAATATTATTTCCTAAAAAAATATATATACATAGACAGGTTATTATATATTATTATAAAGTGTATTATATCAATTATAACATTTTATTATGAATTGTTTAAAATAAAATAAAAATAAATTAATCCAATTTATGTTTATGGTTTCTTGGTTCAGTCCAGTCAGTTTTTGATGTTGAAACTCAGAAATAACGTCTGGTAAGGGAATCTACGTTTCGCTATAGTCTGTTAAGCTTGGCCGTATGTAGTACCCATAATCTTTATATATGATCTTGAGGTAAGTTCAATAACAATATTACTTAAAAACAGTTCAGTTTTAGACGAGGTTATGTCTAGGTTTAAATGTAATCCACAAATAAGCTTCATAGTGTTCTAACGCAAGAGAATAGGATCCACTAGATTGACACGATTGACGTAATATTATTATAGAAAAAAATCAGTTGTTAAATGTCGGGGAGCTATTCATTATAAGTATTGAAACATCATCAAGTCCTAGAACAATTATGTATAAACATCATGTATTTTTTGATTACAGCTCCATATGTACATAATCCACGTGAAAAATATAAAACGTTTGAAATTTTTGTGTTTTTTTGCTTAGAAATGATATTTCATTAAAAAGTTTAATATTAATATCTCCGTGCCCGCTCATAAAATACGCCCTAATTTACGCGTAAACTATACACATACAAAAATCAAATATGATTCATTATTATCTTCATTACTAACCTCAGTGCCGCGTGTAATAATAGTGCGAAACGACATCACAATAAAACACTGAATTATATAAAAATTATATTGATTTTTTACTATTAAACTAACTTATTCTAAACTTAATTTTCTCTGCTCAGTCTCTAGATTTTCTAAAGAACATTATATTATAGATATGTACACAGATTTTCCAACGTTTCGAAGATGTTGTTTTTGCATACCATTGAGATATGGACTGCTTGTGTGGGGATATTTGAAATTGGTAAGTAATAGCTTATGTTAAAGGTTTTATAAAATTTACGTTTTACTATTTTGAGTTGATAGATAATTATCCGTTAAAAGTTACTCCTAATTACTCAATTCGATTCAACAATCATTAACGTCGCATTATACGCCTACTTTATTTGATGCTACACACGATTAGGTACATTAAAGATTATATTTCAATAACAGCCCACGTCCCACTGCCAGACCATATGAGGAGTCTAGGCCATAACACGACCACGCTGACACAAAACGGTATATTGGATGAGGGCGGTTGCCGTAACAACCAAAACCAACGGCTCAGTGTACTTTCCGAAGCTCCAGTTAACAAATTTTTATAAACCCATCCAAGGGCCTCGACCACTACGCCAACGAGTTTCTCATAGATTATTTATAATTATACACTCACAGAGAGAGAGAGTTATATTTAATATCATAGCTTATATAGTGCCACACTTATAAAATTATCAAACCTTTTTAGTCAACTTCTTCTACCATATGATAATTTTACCTTTTATGAACTTTCAGTTGCCGCTGTTACTAATTGGCGTTATAGTTGTGTTTGAGTTACACCAACTTACGAAAGGAAATTGGCTTCACAGCGAATTATTTTATATTTTGATTTTTATCGCTATATTGACTGTTTCGGACTTTACATTTAATATAATTTTGGTGATTGCAGCTCATAAGGTGAGTTTTTTAATAAATATCTTTATTATATTACCATCTAGAACACCGCATAAAACGGCTAGTGGGTAGAATGCGCCATTTTATGCGGTACCATTTGATTTGTACTGATTTAGAAGAATTTAAGACATATATTGAAAAATACCCCTTATAATGCACTTAAAAAGGAGTTTTAGTTTTTTTTAAATAATCTTGAACACATTAAGTTTTAACTAATTGGGAAAGTGGCCAATTTTATGAAGAAATGTGATAATGCCTTTTATCTTGCCTGCACTATTACTTTGGGTTTAGTTATATCAATAAACATCAACCATTCATCACCTTTTATTGAAGCTATAGTTAACTGTACATTACTTTAGTTTTAATATAGTAAACAGGTACAACAACAAAAAACACTTCTTTTCAAGTTCTATTTTAAACTTTTTTTCTTATGATATAGTTATTTTAATATGATATGGCTTACTAACTATTATTTATTTATACTTATTGTTATTTAGGCTATCCAATCTTTGAGAATATTAATTTTGTCCCTGCGATCAGAATCACTTAGATCTTGAGATAGTGTTATAAACATTGAGATCATTTACACACTAGAAAGCTTTTAAAAAGATAACTCAAACTTGCAATAATCAAGAATATCACAATTATTGATAATCCCAAGTTCGCAGGCGACCCAGAGTCCTCAAATCTGAGGAGAGACTTCGCCTCCTTGTGTGTTTTACCATCAGTATAACAGGCTATGCTCTAATGAACTGTTTGACATGGTTCCAGCGGCCACTTTATTCAATAAAAGCCATTAGAAAGATCTAAAATAAGGTGTAAAACATAAATTTCTATGTTGTTTCAGTTATATATAAATCTAATTTTTATTTTCAATTTATTTTTCAGAAAAGTTACAAATTATTTAGAATATTCCACTTGTATAATATGGGTGAATTTGGTATATTTATTGTTACCACCTTAATTGATATATTTAGTAAGATATACATGTTCATAAAGGGCCAGCTTTATTCGTACAACCACTGGATATGGTTTTACTACACTCAATTAATTATATTTGAAATCTCTTTGCTTTGTAAGTATATTTTTATCTTACATATACTTATACAGTTTACTGCATAATAGTTATTTTTCATATTATTTTCAGTTATTAGCTTCTATCTAGTACTGCTAGTGAGATCAGAATTAAAGAAACTGGAAAATGAAAATGCATCTTGCAATTTTGTTAATAACGAAGTAGAGGCTCGTTGTGTGATTGTCACGGAGGAACCGAAAGTCGTCGACGTTACTGATAATTGAGTAATTTGTATGTATATTTCTAACATCATTTATCGTAACATTTACTTGTTTCCAGGTTTCATGCTTAAAGAAAACTAGATTTTTTGTAATAAATGTATATAAAAATGTAATAAATTAGATAAATATAGTGTTGGAGAAAGAACCTTCTTGCATGGTATAAACTTGTAATAAAATATCTTTGGCTGTACTATATATATCTAGCTGGTTTTTATGGTATTAAAAAGGGTGATATTTCATTAAAGAATCAAATAAGGAAAATTTTGTTTTTATTTCTGTCAAAATGAGCAAATTGAATGAAGAAATTAGATATATTTTAAAATTTTATTACATAAAAAGCAAAAAATGCAACAAAGGCGGGGAAAAATTGTAACGTTTATAGGCCTAATGCAGTGTCAGTAAAAGTAGCACAACGTTGGTTTAAGCGTTTTCAATCCGGAAATTTTGATGTCAAAGATGCACCTCGCTTTGGTCGACTTGTTACGGATAAAATGGACGCTATTAATAATAGCAGTTACGACATAGCTGAAGAACTGGGAATTGACCACAAAACAGTTTTGACCCATTTGAAAAAAGCTGGGTACACAAAAAAGCTCAATATTTAGGTGCCATGCGAGCTCACTGAAAGATACCTGTTTCTTTATATATTATAATGGAAATTTATTAGTATTTTGATGAAATTTAATGCTTTTGTAATAGCAGAATTTAATACGAGGATACAGATGATCTATAGCTACATTGAATTTGATAAGTCAAATGAACAATGATACTATTTTATTTTAAGTATTGTATTTTTATATCAGGCGTTCTTTTATCTTGACAGGCTGTGGTCACGACCTTTCGTTATTTCTAATACTCTTATATGTATTATATATTGTCTTTGTAATTTACCGAGCGGTTGGTACTGAAACCACACATGAATATAACACATATTCATTTTTATGAATTCACACATATTTTAGTTCACTTTATTGGTAAATATGCAAATTATTGTCCACAGTTAAGTAAGAATTTAATACAATAATTTAAAGAATCATTAATGTATGATTAAAGTAAGTAGTAAGATTAAATAAAGAATAAAATATAATTAAAACCAAATATATTTATGATTCTGTTCCTATCCCAACAGTCCTGGCTAAGTATTATTACAAAATACATAGAGAGGCGTTAGTAATACTTGCATGCAATGGGTTTCAAGTTAAGAAAATAGTTTATAAATACTTCTGTGTCATTTTCGTACATAATAAATGTATGGCAACAAAACTAACAATTTACCGTGACTACGTCTTAATGGAGGCAGGAAATATGTCATTTAAAGGATGTCTCCAAAGGATGTACATTTTTTAACGTTGTACTACACCTACGTAAATCTTAAATGTAGGATTATAAGGACTATTTTAGTTTGTTAGATGGTTTGCTGTAACCAATCGCGGCAGTCTCACTCAAGAATTGATATGAAGCGTGTTGTGCAGCTATGATATTTTTTTTAATGCAAAATGAAACTGTGTAAGACAAAATGTCCAACTTTGCCGGTGGTTAGGAAGTGCTGTTTCTGTGTGCCTATCAGAAGAGGGGTCACCATATTTGGATATGTTAATTTGGTGATTATTAAGTTCTTAAATTATACAATTTAATTTTTAATAGGTACGTATGTAGAACATTTCATTTATAACATATTTTTTTTATAATATGTAGCGTGACTAACATGAATTCTATCATTTAGTTATTGTACTGGGAAATATTCCCTTAAATTTAATTTTATGACACTAACGTATTTATTTATGTATACTAATAAATTTTGGGACTGTCAAGCATAAGACATGTGACTTAATGAATATTAACCCTGATTCTTTAGAGTATGGACTAAAATTATATAAATTTAGAATGTTTCTTTTATCAATAACAATGGAGCAGAAAAATAAGCAGTCTTTAAAATAAATGGACACATGACTTCACGATACCTAAGCTAAGTTTAATACAACTCTTTCATTAGAATCTGAACATAAGAGGACGTAAAATTCAAAGGTGACGTCATTTGAAAAATGGCATTGTTTAAACATATTTATATATTTAAAATGCATATTAATAATTGCCGAAGATCGTCGAAGTGTCACTTAGTAGACACGTTGAATGGAAGAGAAGAAAATAACTTAATTTTAGTTTCAGAAATGCCAGTAGAATTGACATAAAACTCGAACTCAAACTATTTATTATTGCAAGAAATAGATCTTATTTAATGTAACCTTTACCAATCTACCTTATGGCACATAAAAATATTCTGTTCTGGCTAAGTTTCTAGTGCAATATTCTGTTCCTTTTGGTATGAAACGCATAAAATTGCCATTACATTTCTCGAAGATCTTATACTCAACAAAGATTTTAGTTACTAGAAAACGCGAATTGAAAAAAGAATTATTAAAATACAACTTATTTTTTTAAGCAGTTCATAAACTTTGTCATAAAAATTGGAGTAATCTTCGGTAAGCACATTACTCATCCATCAATACATTTTCCGCAATATACTACCCTGATATTGAATTATCATGTTCTTATCGAAATTGTTTCTCACCAACTGGTTCCAGGTTTTATCACTGTTATCGTTCCCTCTCCTGATATTCCTGCTGGTGGAGCAAGTCACCACTGGCAAGCCAATGGACGATAGCCGAGAGCTGCACCCGCTAGTTCACTTGCCCATAACGATAGGATCTGCTGTCATCGATGTTACCATGACCATTGTTCTACTCATTGGCGCACATAAGGCAAGCTGAAATTCCTTCTTTATCGCTTATGCTGTAGACGGGCAATATTTCAACTGCAATCCTACCACAAATTTTCAGAACCCACGGATGCAGTTAGCAAGATTGCAATGACAATGCTAACTGTAATAGTTATAGTGCAGTCGTATAGTCTTTTAATTTATCTGTTTCGATATACCTTAAAAGATCTTATTGGTTAGGCTGCTAAACCCTGTTAACTATAGCAGAAGTCCTCGGATTGAATCTCGGTAGGGGCCTAGATTTGTTTGTTGAGTACGAATTAATAAAGGATATTTCTAAAACTAACACATATTACTATCAATGCTCATTCGTTATCCATTATATGTAATATAAACTCTAAATGATTCAAGGTAAGTTATAACATGAGAATGTAAGAAGTATTACCATTATTACGTAGCGACTATGAAGGTTATATTCTCATCATGCTTGTAATACGAGCACTTCATAATATCTTTTATAATTACCCATTTAACTCTCTTTAAAATTAATAAATAGCCTGAGAGCTGCATTATTTTGTTGTATGAATGATCTATAACAGTAAGTATTTTCCGTTAAAAATTAGACGACCTAGTTTACATAATCATAAGTATGATCGAACTATATTTATTAATTAATTTAAAAAATGCTTAGTAAAACTATGTAAATTGCATTAATTAAAAGAGAAAAAATGCTTTCGACATATAATTTAGATTACATTTTATATTACCTAAAAATAAGTAAAACAGAATTGATAACCTGTGTGATAATAAAAATCTAGTGAAAATAAAATATCACTGTCAGAAAAACTAAGTCAACTTTGAGGTTTTGACCGCATATTATATGCTTCTAAATTTTAATTCACCATAGATTTTTTTTAAATATTGCACTATTAATGAAACCACCGACTTCTTCTAAAACATAAGTTTTATGTTGTTATATGTTTAAGGACTTTCTTTCTTATGTTTAAGGATTTTGATAATCACGAAAAAGTAACGATAAACGCATGTTTATTATTTTTTCGAAAAACATAGGATAGTTTTATCTATAATATTCTTATCGTTGCAAGTTTGAAAAACGAAAGTGACATAAAAATCATACCAAAATATCACCTTTATGATAAAACTTCTCGTCTCCACTAATATTATATAAATAAGTATTCAATACTTATTAGTAAATTGACAATGAAAGTGTAACTATGAACAATAGGATACTAAGTATGAGCTGCCTATAATTAGTCTTTATTTTGATACCAAAGCTAATCAATCAAAGTGAATCATTTAAATCATTGAAAGCTGTAAGAGTTTCTAACTTCAATTTTGTAGGTTTAAATCCAAAATCAATATTATGTTTTTTTTTTCAGAAAAAACAAATTCTTCTCAAGATCTATTTTTACTTCGGAGTGGTGTTTCAACTTCTTACCCTCTGCCTGGACCTGGTGTACTTCGATTATAGAGAATATGTAGAGAATACTGTGTACTTCTTTTTCTTAAGTAAGTATAAGCATAAGGTATCTTTCGTAGAAGGTTTAATAGGTTGGTGCAGAAATTACCTTCCACGTATACATAAGAGGAAACAGTAGGTAATTTCATCTTGTAGACGTAGTCACCATTTTCCTTTCTCGATTTCGACCATAAGAGCAACACTTTTTCCAACATTGTATGAAGATGCTGCCTCCCAATGTTTTCCTTAATTTCTTATATTCATTATTTAAAAATGAGATGGATCTTCAAAAACCGAACACTTTCAGCATACGAATGTGACTTAGATTATTTCTATAAAGCAAAACACAGGAACATAATCAACATCATCTGATATACACAATAAGATACAACAAGATACGGTAGATCTTGCTAAATTCCGACGGTGAACAAGTTTGCCAGCGCTTATTGGGGAAGTATTATGAATGGAGCTATATAACGCTAACTCTTTTTTTTCTGACCATTGGTTGACACCACGCTATGTACTAAAACGTCTCTAAATAAACGAATTGCTTAACTAAAAACTTTATTAAATTTTTAAAAAACATTTTTTTTTAATTTTCCACCATCGAGGCTGGTAGGCAAAACGTGACTTAACAGCTAGCGTATCTAATTTGAGACAGCTACTGAAGATAATTAACTATACAGAACATTGCATAATCATTCATGTTAAAATACATGACAAGTATATTTACACAGTATGAAATAATTGGACTGCAGCTGTACCCATTTAGTAGAATACACATTTTTCGAAGTAACGATAGCTTATTTATGTTTCATATAATCTTTGTTCCTGCAATATTAATCATCAATTTTTTGTGATTTTTTTGTATTTTTTATGATCATTAATTTTATGTCCTAAAGGTCAAAAAATATAAAACAATGTGTGTGTGTTTGTGGGTATGGTATATATTTAAAGTATATAATAGAATTTGCATAGCATACCGTCGCTAAACAGCTTGCCGTGCGGGTCAATCAAATCAACTCTCCACTTCAACTTCGCGCACTTTAATGACTCGTTTCCTTGAACTGGCAACTTTTAGAGGTGGCTATTGCAGGTATTCCATGCTGCACAAGCTATCTTTGCATGTACGAAATCCTCTTATTGCGTATATTGAAACATTTTATGTTTTCCTTGATAATAAATAATTAAAAATTTCAAATTGTAACAAACAGGTAGTGTGGTCAGCTGAGATAATTGGTGGAAAAACACTGCTACGATTTTCGCAAAACGTGAATCCGTCACGTTGTTACCTTCTATTTTAACTTACATAAACGCATTGTGGCCAAATGTTATTTCCAAGAAAGATTATTGTCGCTTGTAAACTAATCTGATAGTTTTAGTTTGTATATCAAGCTACAATAGCTGATGTGGCTTTGCACAGCAGTAGCTAGGCATATCATAAGTTATGCCTCTGCAGTCTGGTATAATCAGGCCCACCAAAAGACAGTTATCCTAAGCTAAACTGTGTACAACGTATCACAGCTATAGGAGCCCTGTGCTCAACACCAGGAGTAGCCCTGGATGCACTGCTGGATCGAACACCACCCCATCTGCAAGTGCAAAATGAAGCTAAGCAGTACATCTATAGAATATGCAAGCTTGCGAGGCCAAATCTGGTCGAAGTGGCCCACAAGGCGCAAAATTAACAATAATAATAATAATAAATAATATCATTGCTGCCTTTTTGATATTGTAATTACGTCAAGGAATAAACTTCATAGATTTATTTGATTATGCACTCTTTTTTGGGGTACAATTTATATATTAATGACATTTTCATGACATAGGCAACTGAATCAAACGAAGTACACCGCTTTTGACCCACACAGTGCAAACATTTGTTATAAAATAGAAAACCACATTTTTCAGAGCTAATTCAATTTTGTCTGTGATTAATTTAGAAATATACCTCTTACACTACTTAAGATATTACCATAAAATATGTAGGTATTGAATTTTTTTAATCCTTTTCATTGTTGTATTATCCGTTCACTTCATAAGTAATTAATAACAGAGTATTTGTAGCAATTCGTGATTCATCTTCCTATTTATTGGGTTATGATAATATTAATCATATTTATTTTTAATGAAAAAAGAAACTCAGTTTTGTTATTTATATAAACTATTGTAATTATAACTATCAGATGGCCCTGTGGTCATTACATACATGAGTGACAAATATATTGTCAGATGCGAGGGCGAGTGTGGTAGCTACATATTTATTAGATACGGGTCATCTGTCAGCTCTATTTATGGAAACAACATATACGGGATCTTGCAAGATAATCTTTCAAGTCGTTTATTGATAGTTGTTATGTTTTTATTTATTTAATCATTATGAGGTTTGTATTTTATTATAAATTGATTTAATTTCAATTTAAATTTGGATTTATTATGAATTTTGATTTCTTTTTTACTTTTAATTTTGATATGAGTTTTGTGTAACGTACTGTGGACTTTATATTATCTGAATAAAAAATAAATGACTATTATTATAGACGAGATTATTGTGGGATTTGTTATATATGCATTTCACGTACAATATATATCCTATCATATGTATCATGTATGGCGTATTTATATAAATGCATTTTTCAATTATTCATCAGGTATTCTAACAAATTTTTTATTATTTTCAGGTTTGAATCTCTACCTACTGTTCCTGGTGTATAGCGTAATACATTTAATAGAAGAAAGCTCTGAAGTCCAGTACGTGGCGTATCAAGAAGGCAATCAGTTAACTCTGTGATATTCTTCTTCAACGGACAACAGCAAGGCTCCTCAAAGGCAAAGCTTGTTCGCAATAGGGTACAAACTGAAAACAAAGCCATTCGCCAGAGGACGTTAACTATTCAAACAATTAATATTCAATCTCGTGTCGATAAGTGAATGTCTCTACTTAATTATTAAAAATCCTATTTAATAGGTAGCATAGTTAGGTATTATGCAGTAAATCAAGTATTGCAGCACGTGCAGTAAAATGTTAAATAAATAACATAAGGCTTGCAGTACCTAATAAATGCTTTGTAACTTGCATACAATTACGTCTGCATACAAACTCAATTATAGAATGTTATCGAATATGTCAGTATTGATAGTAAAATTGTCGCATTAATTAAAATTTAATTAATTGCAGTAACACTCCGAGGGTAGCAGTATTATCGTCCATTGTTTTTATTTTCACTTTAAAACTCAAAAATATTAATATTATGTCGTATTGTGGTATGTCATCGCTCGCACTTTCAAATATTTCTCATTTCAATTGACCGCAAAATATGCTCATAAATTTCTTTGTTTTTAGAATCGAGAGCATTAAATTAGTACGCCGTGATTGTTATTAAAGTTATTTTACGTAAATAAACTGGCACAGCACTTAAATATGAATTTGTCTACTGATAATAGACTTATCCAGATGTTATTAAATGTAATATATGAGAAATTTTGCTTTTCTTTCAAGTCCTGTTGCCGTATAAATATCTTAATAAAAAAGTTTAAGGTAAAGTTTACAACTCTCACATCCCACTTAAGTAAGGTAGATATTGTCTTAACAGGAAGTAAGTATCTATTACAATTTGGTTGCATTATGTTCTAATCATTAATTATTAATTCAGTTTTATCGATCTACTGCTGGACACAATGGATCTTTTATTAATTAAATTAATAATAATCATATTCTGAGTGTTATTATTAGTTTATCTTTGATTTAATAAAAAAAAATCTCAATTTGTGTGCCAATTATGAAAATAACCGCAAGACTATATACGATAGTCGGCCTATAGTCAAGAAAACTATTGCAGTGTTTTTGTATTTAATAATAATAATATTAAGATAGTCGGCCTTATTGCTAGTTAGCAATCTCTTCCAACCAACCTTGGGTGAGAGTGATGTATTTTGAACGTGGTACAAATTATTACGGCGTTTTAAGAAACGCTTTAAGTTTTACCAATTATTTCTTGGTGGACAGTAGTAAAATATTCTTTGATTATATTAACAATACATGAATTTCTTGATCCTTTGACATAATACAACATAAGTTATGATTAAACAAATTATACGAACTGTAATACTACGAATTTGGTTTCCAAACAATCGTAACTTACGGTAGTAAGTTGAAATCTGTTTGCCAAAACAGTCATAAGGGAAACAAATGAATATCAGCAAATGAGGTGATCCACCACGAGTAATCTGTGTAATCTTCCCACGAGTAATCTGTGTTTACCTGTGAATCTATAACATAACGTAAATTTATAGAGCTGTTAATTCTGAAGAAAGTCATTCATACCATTCTTTTTTTGAGTACTCTAGAAACAAAATAGAATTAGTATTTTTAGGTTCTACGGAACGCATTGCACGCAGAATTATTATTAAATGTGCCGTATGACTAGAAATCAAAATTAAACGTAATAACTATCGCAGTAGATATTGCACATATTGCATACCAGTTAGTATAACTTGTCGCAATATTCTGCTTTTCTGCGTCATTTCAACATGGAGGGTCTTCTAGGATCACGTATGGTTATGCCACTTCGATAGTATAGTAATATTTAATTCATATTAATTCTTTGTAACATTAAAAGTCCTTTACCAGCGTGTTCATCATTTGGAATTAAACAAAGATAAAAGTATATGATGGTTTTGTAGCTTATTTGTCAGGGTCCTTATCAAGTTATCTTATTACATTGATATTTATAGAGTACCTAGTATTAGTTTCTATTCCAGTTAGGAGCTGAAGCCACCTTACTTACCGCAGGTGTATAACACCAGTTTTCTTTGATTTAGGATATTCTTTAGAACTCAGTATACTGTAAATTTGAATAGAAATATAACAACCCTATACTCAACCCTCTTAAATCTTATACGATTGCACTACTTTTTATACAGCTTCGAACAAACAGTTAACTAGTGAAGGCAAATTACTAACTAAAACAAAAACACAAAACAATGTTATTGGTTCCAATTATAGATAAGGTGAAGAACTACTAGCGCTTTACAGAGAGGAAATACGCTTTTGTGCTTAGATAAGCCTTTCTTTGCATTGTCTTCATTATGCGGTGTAAGCAGCTCTGTACCCGTTGTAACAGTTGGTTCAGCTGCGTGCCGAGCGCAGTGATAGAAGAGGCGCGCACCGCTGCGGCAGTCTTTTTGGTTCTGAGACCATGTCGGCCACACTCGAAACTAGTTTGAAGTAAGTTTACTTGAAGCGAAAGTTTTTCTTCACTCCATGTCGCAGATGCGTAATAATTTAGGTCGCCACTTCGCGAGTTGGTGACAAAAAGTACCGTGTTGTGATTACATTGCCTTGAATTAATTGTTCTCAAATAAAACGGGTGATAGTGTTTACGAGTTTTTAAAATTTATATTAATACAATATCATACACATGTTTTATTGTTATACGACCAACTAAAATTTAATTGAGTATAGAAATAACAGTGTAAGGTTATGGTATAACTACTATTATTAGTTTTATCTACGATCACGCAAATAAGCCTATTTTTTATTTTATATACAATGTTACTTTTTTGTTATTATATACATTGCAGATGCACATAAAAAGAGTTTGCTTAAGTTTTGTTTCTTAGTGTTTTGTTGATAGAACAAATGGTGCCACAAATGCATTTCGCGACGGGAGTAAGTAAACGCTGACGCAATTATAAAATATTTATCTATCCACACTAGGCTTATTAATATTCCGTATTATAATAACTGTACATTGTTAAAAACGACGACGACCAGATAATTTATTCAGATGACTTTGATTAATATAAACATGAGTATGAGGTAGTCTCACTAACTAACGTAGTAAAGTATAGTAGCAAAGTGATTTTTATTACCCTAATTAAAACAACGAAAAATTTCTAGCTTATGTTATACTTAAGTACGTATTATTATCAATGTTAGTCATTCGATAACTTACCCTTAGTGCCCTTAGATACGGACTCACAAAGACTTTGCTTATCATAGTCATGTTAGAAATATCGCTCTTATCCACGTAACAATTATTCTTCAAAGACCACAATAACAATAACTTAGAAAAGAAAATCCTCAAGTATGACTATTAATATTCAATCAAAGGTCCTAAATAGACTCTACTTCTTGATCTAAGATACTCTTACCTACTAAACTTCAATATTTTATCACACGCAAAATAAATATATAACCAAAATAATAAATAAACGCAAAACCCACTGATGCGGAACCGGGTGCGTGGCGGAAGCGGGAATTTTGGAATGTTTGAGTTATAGTAGACCATGTCATACAGATATAGCGGCCGATTTCTATATGACACGATCCGTGTTACTCGAATATTACAAAACTACTTTATTTTTTAACTAAAAAATAAATACTTTCTTGTTAGCACTAACACATAATTTAAGTAACTGCTTAAATTTAATTATTATTTTCTTTTTGTGTTGTAAAGACGGGTTTATTTTTAAAACTTTCTTATTCACAATTATCAGTGGTAAGCTTCTAAGGTCAAAGTCAGATGGGTGACCGTTAGTATTGTTGACTTCCATGTCTATTTGTCACTGATTAAAATTACTCGAATAGCTTTAGAAAAAAATTTAAACACGTTATACGTGTTACGTGTTTATTAAATTTGAGGGTTGACCTCGATATCCTATGATCAGATCAACAATGGGACCGTTGTTATTAAGTTAGGACGTCTTCAGAAGTATTCTCTATCGAATAAAGGAAGAATTTTGAAAATCTAAAATGGCAGAAAAATAGGTGAAGATGGAAATTTTTTTGACCGAATTCGAGAAGTCTTCTTGCAAGAAGACTGCTTCTTCTGTTCTTGAAATAATGATTTATTGAAATTATTGTGGTTCTTATCTATTCCGAGTAGGTAGGTACCACAATTTCTGTGTCACTCTTTTGTAAAAACGAAGACAAAAACATGACTGACATTTTAGTTATTGTAAAGAAAGAAATGGCTTAATATATTGAATTTTCATATTTTATTCGGAAAATTTGGCTTATTAAATATTTTCTATGCAGCATTAATGAATTTTTTCAACACCAATTGCTTTTTTAAAACTTTTCTGCACATGATTTTTAAATATATCTATTTTCCACTGCTGGATAACCGGAGATTCTCCTTTAAAGACATTGCAAGTTGAAAACTACCAAGGTTGGTCGAATCACCATTGTGATTACAACCGGGACCAACCAACGGTTTAGCGTGCTTTCCACACGCAGAAGTTCAAGACCATGACGAAATAAAGTTAACCATCTGGGTCCAACCATGAAGCAAAGTGTTTAAACCGTTAAATAATTACGATTTGAGATAAAAGAAGAAAAATGTTTATTATAAACATATTTTACACATATTTTTCCTATACAATCATAGATCTCGTTTGTTCAAGAAAATTACAAACATCCCAACTAATTACATAACAGAAAGTATATTAAAATTTAGGGAATCTCGAGATATCTTTCAAGCAACTGTATTAATTGCATTCCAAAAAAACTGATAGGAATTCTCTGTAGATGTCCTTTGAATCTTAATGGATACATTATAAGAATGATAGAATTAAGACTAGTTCATTATTGTTATTGCCCGTTAGATGCCGGGACTAGACTATAAACTGTTGGTTTCTAGTTAATTTGATCAAAAAGGATGTATCTATAACAAAGTCTTAATAGCCTTAATGTTATATAGAAGTGACCACATCTATTTTCATAAACATAAGAACACGTGGAGAATATACTATATGATATGCAAGCCATGTAATATCCGTAATGTAAACGTTTTGTTATATGTCATCTTTTAATGACATAACTTTGGCTTATTCACCGTCAGATATTCGGCCGTTCGCAAACTCTGCTAATAATTTTACAAAAATTATAAAATCAATGTACACGTGAACAATGATGTTACCATAAAAATTATTAATTTTACTATTACACAACGTGTATACATATAATTCTTACAAACATATTTGGAAGCCTTTTTTTTTACGAATATTTACTGTACATATTTTTGGATGTAACTGTAGAATCTTACAGTGTAAGAAAACTTTAAAAAAATTATAATTCTATATAATAAGCCCATTTAATTAATGATAAATTAATAGATTTTATAAACAATATTAAGTAAAGTTTGGCAACAACTTGGAAATATAAAATAAGAGCCGTATCCAACTTATAAGTCAATCAGATAACACAACTACAAAAACAACTATTTTACATCGAAATAAAAATATTATTACTATAATTGTTGATGTTTTTAGAATGATACATCTTGGAAGTCTTCAAGGCTATAGTGAATAGGCAGATTCTGAGTAAGCGTGTATATAGGTACATATTATGTACTATCTCGGGTGGCCATATCGAAACATACGACTTTAGATTTCTATAACTGTTTAAAACGTGTAAATTGTATGAATGTTCCTGCAATATAGGAACTAGTTTTTTAATACAGACAAATTGACATTCAAATTTTTATTTTAGTTTTACCAAATAAATAACAATAAATAAAAGAATAATTAAATATCAGGAGCAAGAACACCAAGAAATATTCACGATCCTAAGATATGTATGTATGTGATATGTAATGTCATGTTCAAGTTATATTATGGACTTTACGGTTACGTCGGGTTGTCTATTTTTTTTCCAAACTTAAAATTCAATCGTATTGATACTTTCCGCCGTTTAGCCCGTTTGAAGTAGAATGTCTCAAAACTTATGAGAACGTGAAATTATAAGTCAATGACGTGTTCGTTCCGGAGTTCTATATGACAGACAAGTAAAAATGACAAGAAAGGTAATTATAAGTTTATCGCAACATAAATAACAATTCACACGGTTTTTAATATACTTTAGTCGACTCCTTAAGATAACGTCTATATCTCCTAGTTTCACCCTCTTCTATATTCTGAATACAGCTATACTCAGTCTCACTTTATCTGTTTGCAGAAGAATCCTATTGTTTTTATTATTCTAAACTATGTAGGCCTTGGCCTTTATCTCACCTGATGATCACGCCAACCATAGATGTAAACTATTGTATTCTTCAACAAAAAAGGTACAGGTTATCTTAACTCCAACTTTCAAAACACTATAACGCTATTAAATTATTTTCTTATTGTTACGTCAGCAGACTTAGGTTAGATGGTGGTAGCAAGCCAGCAGATTTAGAAAAAGCCCTACCATCAATCAAAACCAGCAGATAATTTCTACCATACTAATTTCAACCAGTTCTAAATCTAACGTGCAACACCTTAGAGACAGTGAGAAATGTCTTGGGAAGCTCATTCTTTTATTTGGTAAATATTTGTATGTTTAGAGTACCGTAAATATATAAAACACATAATCTCTATGCATATTTATTTTATCATGAATATTAATTAGTACTTGATATTTAATGTTCACAGTTAATTTTAATGATAGAAAGAGAGGTAAAATAATTCGTGCATAATTATTCGATATAAAAATTTATAAATAAGAACAATTATAATATGATTCCAGCGATTAATAAATCGATATGTATGAATTTTTAATTAAAAAACTGCAAGCCTCATTTTTGCTCGGCTGCAGTACTTAATTAAAATTGCTGATTCCAAATAAACGTGAAATGTGCATTGAGCAATTGTTTGTGCTGATTACAGTTATTGGGCACTTCTTACAAAATTGTTTTTCACTAATGAGGAAACTTTAAATTCAACGTAAATTGTAGTAAAATATTAAATAAAATAGTTATATTTGTAGTTTTGTCGTATATGTAAACTGATTGTATGAATTTAACGAAAAAAAATATCGCCAGATACAATTCTCACAGGAACTTGATTCAACTTTATACCTAATGAGTGCCTATATAATTATTATAATATACATATAGTGTAATCACTAGTTCTATAAACACATCATTGTGTAGCGGTAGCCTAGCTACTTAATTATCACTAATTGAGATAGAGTACTTAGAAAAACATTATTAAATTTCTTACAATGTCAAGTAAAACCTATCTTAAAGTTTTGTATTACAGACTTTGACAGATTAAGCAATGAAACAGAAACACATCATTAATAATTTGTCTCTTAACAGCCCGCCAGTTAAACTACAAAATAATAGAGTATCATTGAATGATTAGTGGGGACCTGCTTCATAAATTAAATAAATAACAATCTTTAAAAAAAATCTCATAAGCACATATATCTATTGGCATAGAACCTCCACTTTACAGAAAAATTGTCAAGTAAAATAATTAAATCGCATTTGCTTTCATTTCCTTCCAGCTATTATTTTGGGTTATGGTGCTTAACAGATGACTGAATACAGCAAAACAACAAAAAACTCCCCTTATGCAAGTGTGTCGTAAAAGGTGGATGCTTAATGAAATTTTTGCCTTATGAGCACAAATCTTTGAAGCATCTATTCGTAGACGCGTATAAATTTCAATAGTAGAAAGATCCTGTATGCATTTTGTAAAGCGTTCAATGTTTCCTTTTTAGATGTGAACGTTACGGTGAGTCTAAAACCGATCATTCGACCGATCCGACACCAAATCTCTCCAACGAAGTGTTGTTGTTTTATTACCGAAAATATTAGAATTTAACTAAACCTTTTTCAAGAGTTCGTAAATACGTATATTAATTTTGGCTGTATTTAAAATTTTTATACTGTATTGTACACTGATAATAAGTTTAAAATTATTCATAACAAACGAAATATTAGTAGTAGTTACCTACCTACCTATGTTCTTAAATAATTTCGCAGAATTTATCAAGTAGTTTCAAATCTCCCTTCAGAGAACCGTAAAGTAAATAACTTGCCAGACGTTCAGATATCAAGATCGTTCATATCTAATTACTAACAGTAATAATAGCAAATAATAGTAACCGTGGGATAAAGTTATTCGATAAACAGTAGGTATTGCCCTATAACTATGAACTCAAAAATACCATTATTGCAACTTTTTTCGTCATTCGATAGGTAATATATATAATGAAAAAAAAAATTACTTAACGTTTTCTTGCCTAAGAGAAGCAACTTCTTCTCTCTAGTTTAGATATGAAAAATGTTTAGTCCCAAAAAATCTTTTCTTTCAATTTGTAGTTCTAGCGTACTTGACCTCGCGGTAAGCAAGGTTTCACGGCGATTTTATTTACTATGAGTACACTTCCGCTACACTCTTCCTGACGCCTCCAAAACCGTCGAAAAATATTTACCTGTGGAACCGGGTAAAACTCACTGGTGAAGGTGAATTAATTGATCTTATAAAATGACAGCATACAAAGCATTTTTTATACATTTGCACTTATGCTGGTATTACTTTAAACCATTCAGAATACAAAATAAATAAACTTGAAACAAATTTGATTGGAACTAGTTTTTTGTTTGAGAACGGAATAAATCTCATTATCAAATTATGCAAATTATACCAAATGGATGGTCTGACAGTTTAAATTTCATTGGATAATAATATAGTAATTTGACAGTTCTTTCTACTCGAGATGTGCTTTAATATTTTTATAATCAATTAGGGATTTTGGAAGGGGCTAGTGTCCGAAATCTTGTTTAGTATCATGGCATACAACCTTTTTATTTCATAAATAACATAAAAATAAATAAAAATATTGATTTTCATGTGTTAAAAATGTCTTAAAATTTTAATGGTCAAATGGGACGTTTAATTCTCGCAATTAATTGTAATAGGGGAATATAAAATAATCGCTTTCTATTAACTGGCGACAAAGGCTACTTGTGATTCAAAGCGAGCAGACCGATCACTTTCTCACGGCCTTCATTTCATGCCCCGCTCATCAAGTAGGCCACTAAACATCGCTAACCTTAACGAAATTGTTTCTATAACACCAAGCCGTGTAAAAATAATCATAAATCAATTTACAATGTGCCTCCTACACTTTATTACAGTACCTATTGACCTTCAGATTTTAATGGGCATAGATGGCCTTATCCGTGGCCATAGGGAATAGTTTTTATTAGGTCTAATTAGTGTTAATTAAAGTGAAAATAATAATATAACAAATTAATTGTTCGTTGGACCGATTTGCGTATTGCGCATATATTTTATTGTGTTTTGTTTGCGTTAATACAGGGGTGGTTCAAAAATACAATAATAAGGAAAACATTCAAAAAAATCCAAAAAAAAATATAGAGTTAATAATCTTGTATGTATAATCGTCTAACTGACATGCTGAATCATAGTGATTACTTGCTCAGTGATAATGAACATTATAACTAAATCAAAATAATGGCTGTAATATTCAAATAGAGGATACTACTCATAAATTAATGCATCAATCTGCAAGCAAATTATAAATCAAAAAAAATATCTAAATTTGTCATTTCTTTTAAGTACTAACAACGTATACCTTTAGAAGTGGTTACAGATGTGTAAAGCTATTTCTTTAGAAATGCCATCTTATGAAAAAACAAACATTGGACCTTTGTTTTAAATACCGCATGCACACATGCGCCACGTTTAAGAATATTTTTGTTGAGACATAACCATAAATTTAAAAGGAAACAAAAGAGTCATAGAATTTTAAGTAGAAAAAGGAAATTAAACTTAATTACGTTTCTTTTGTCGATAACTATCGACATAATAAAGGCACTAATAGTGTGTCTAATGTTCAAAATAGGCAGAAGATTTTTATTTTTGAGTTTATAATGTAACGATGAGGTTACATACCATCTTGAGCGTTGCGATATTGCGTCACTTATCACGTTCCACGGCCTATACCACGGCGAGTGTTCTGAGAAGCTTTTCTCCCTTACCCTACTTTCTCCCTTCCATCTAAGGAGTAGTCCTTGGTAGGCGTGTAGGCATACGGTGTCACCGATAAACTTTTGCACAAATGAACTTAAAATAAAAAACAATGCTACTATTTATTAGAAAATTTTCACGCCTGAATAAAATAAATCGAATATTGGAAATTCTATATTGATAGATAAGGGTGCTTTATCATGTATATTTATTCTATATTATCATAAAAGCTATTATTAGGAACCAAAATGTATCTAAAATGTAACATTAGAAGCAACTTGCGGAAATACATTTAATGGAATTATTTATATCTCTATTTTATTTATAAATGAAGTAAAACCACAATAATATATTTTATACCATTAGTACATACATTAAGATAATAACAATCAATAAAATTGGTTCACTACACAATAAAAGCAAGAAAATGTTTTCAAACATTTTGTACAATACCTACATAGATTATCAAGGCACAATCGTTACGTTTTGCACTATTTTATTACTACTTATGTAACATACATTAGGTACACCAGTTGAAGTAAACAATATATGTATTTACTTATAAATCTACCATGTTGACTTTACATTTATAATGAACCCGATGCTTCCGAGAATTTTTTCGATCATTTTATAGCGAAGATTTTAAAATAGCCAGCTCATTATTTTATCATCAATAATTTTACTGAACGGTAAAGTAAGCTGATTAAGGTCACTAACCGAATTCTTGAACTTATGTAGCAACTCAATTTCCTTGCAGTAGCACTTAATAGAATACACTAAGATCCTTTCGAGTTGTTATTATTAATTTGATTTTGCAACTTTCTTTATATATTCGAATACAGACAGACCATAAAAGGCAAGAAACGATATATTTAGTTACGTCAGCTCGTTTGGCTGTCTCTTTTTTACAAATGGGAAAAATATACAAGACATCTGTGACATTTGTGCTAACAAAATAAGTGCTTTGCTGAATTATAGCTGTGAACAATACGTTATAATAGCACAGCAGCAGACAATTTCACGTTGTATTGTGAAATACGTTCAGATGGTACAATTTGCCTCACAATGAGTTCTGCAACGTCACATGAGTCCAATGTGACTCTAAACACACGTGCCTTGAGTTACGTGTTTTAATAAATCCTAATACTGAACGCAGTGTCTAAATCTAAATTTAATTCTAGTATATATCTGTAGAATAAAAAATGGTGCTACAAATTATTATGACGTAAATAGAATTAATTTTTTTAAACACCAAATCAAAATACCAGACGGAGTTGTAACAGTTGACACCGCTAATTAAGTAATATTTTTGCTGTACAATAATACAAAAATGTAATATTTAAACAGTGTCAACTAAATACAATGAAATTTGTTATTTTATGTCAAATTATTGCACAAAAAAATATTGAACAATTACATATCAATCTAATTTATGCGTCGTATACTTTTTAAAGTGTTCGTTGTCTTACTTATGCTGGTTTTATTTCCACAAAAATACTTTTTTACTTATCTTCCGATTGCTTATAAATTTAGATTCAAATTCAAACTGATCGTTCCCATAGTTGCACTGCAATTATCTAATTGTGTGTTACTGATCGCTCGGTCATTGTTCATCAATATCCTTGTAGGGAATATTAGTTTCCATTTGCGTGCATTATGATCATCACGATGCGTAAAATTTGCCTTATTAAGCATGAGAAATGCAATCATTTTCATTATTCTATATTCCAACCTATAAAAACGAGGGTTTTTGATACGCGAGTTATACTTTTATTAGGTACTTGTTTCACTTTCATTATTGTTGTTGTTAAAACAATATTAACCCAAGAGATATGTCAGGTGAATTGTTTAAGCTATTGTTCATATTTATCTTCTAGACCTAGATATTGTAATAGTGGAAAACAAACAAGGCCATCATTATCTTGCTCATATTCTCTGCATTATATTACACGCTTTGTTTTTGTTTTTAGACATAGAGCCATTTTTTTTTTTACATTCTTTTGCTTACCAACTTAGCAGTGAGCATATACTAAACAATAGAATATAGTTTGTAAATAACTCACAATTTAAAAACACCATCAGATTACATCTTACCAATTTTATGCTAAGCGGATCTTGTTGCCTGAATGTCTGAGGTTCAAGGTCTATAGCTTTTTTCATAAATATTATGTCATGTTTCTCTTTTCATAGCGTTATTTATACTGATTACTGATAAATAATAATAATAATAGATTAGTAGTTTTATATGTATTTGAAGCAAAAAAAAAATACAAGAGCTGAACACCGGTTTTTTTAAATACAAGTAACTAAGAAAAAATGGAAAAGCCGTATAAGACAATAAGCATTACTGCACTCCGATGTGAAACCCGTAATTTTGTAACTCTCAAGCGGACACGAGATTAACAAGTTATTCCGTAGTTACCACGAAGTCTCACTTGTATCAAAATATACTCGCCGTAAAAAATTATAAACGAACTGAGAAAACTAATATTAACTTTAATCCAAATAAACCTTCTTATTCCTATTATATATAACTGTCATAACTTAATTTACAAATATTAAAGAAATGCTTAGAGTACTAATTTGAGTATTTACAAATTCGTGATCGCAAGTCATTGCTTGTTACGCACATAGTCAATAATGTTTAGTTAATTATTGCCTACAATTTTATTTAAGGTTATTAACTTTTCGGCTACATAAACAAAATTAGGAAGTAGAGGCTTATGATGTTTCCTATGAATACTTTTTATTAAATCATTTTTATATGATATGACGTCATTTAAACTTAACCACATCTCATCACGTGCGAGACGACACTCAATAAGACTTCCTATTTGCAGTATTGTAATAGTATAGTCTATATTATGATTATCACTACATTTATATACATACATATAAAACGTTGTTCATGTGCAAAACTTGCAAGGAAGCTTCGTAGCGGGAGACATGCCGCCTCCTTGTAGTATTGAAAAGCGGCGTGTGACTTTTTAGAAGAAAGCCAAAATGGGCGATCGCTTTTTATTTTTTCTTCTTGAACAACTACTATTTTTTATTTTCTAATTGATTGTAAATCGATTTAAATGTTATGTTTGATTCTTCTATCTAATCTCTGGAATTATTGCTCGCACAAATAGACGTAAACATTTACTTTCATAGTTTTATTACTTTCTTCCAATTTTAATATAATACAACTACCCAACACGTTGCAATTTTTCTATAAGCTAGATAATTCTACGATTTCAAACTAATTACTTGTTCACCAATTTAAATCCAGTTACTAAGTTCTTATGAGTAACAAAGTTACTCGCGATAAGACAATGACTTAGGAAATATTACGAACTGAATAAAAGAACAATATTCTTTATAGTGTTAGTTACCTATGTCTTCACACACACGAGCTCTAGCGTTGCGTCAACCGACTTGTTTTCAACACAATGCAACCATAATTACTTACGTTTGCAGCTAAGTAAACTAAAATCATAAATTATTCTTCAGAAAATTGGCATCCTTGTTACTTGACATTGATGCAATGATTTTTATTTTTAAACTTTATGAATCCATAGCTGTTGTTTATATTTCTAGTTTATAGTACTCACAAATTATATGTAATTAATTTTCTATGTCGACAAATCGTCAACGACCTGGCAGGAGTGGAAAGTCTAACGCTCAAAGACTTCGTACGGCCACAACTTTCACCCACCAACCAGCGCGGTCGTGTTATAGCTCAAACTCCTACCTTGTAGCAAATCTGTTCCCAACAGTGGGACTTATATAGGATGTAGGTTATGATGATGATATAAATTTCTATCAGCGAACTAGGTGTTATTTTTTATTGTAAAAAATTAACATTTAAGTAAAAATCGAGTTATGATAAACCTTGTAACCTTTAAATTAGTAATAATTTCATATATATTGTCATCAATTTACTATGTAAAAGTGAAAGAGGAAAAAATCCCTCTTTCATCATTACACTTCATGGTGGTTATCATAGTTGGTATAAATCAAGTTTTCCCTCTCATGTTTTTATAATCTCTAGCATTATCTAACATAAAACTTATCGCCACTTATCACATAGTGTTTCACTTTATACAATAAATAACAAAATGCATTATGGCTTATATTCCATATCGGTTGGTAAGCATTGAAATCCTACATTAGCACTGACCTATGGACCGGAACCCACGATAAAGGATGCAACCACAACAAAGTTATCTCATCCTCTTCTTTCACATTATCAAGAATTTTACTCATCACGATTATTAAGTCATAAAATATACTTGTAGGTATTGTAAAAAATAATCTCTTAATAATATATTTTCTAAAATAATACGATATCAGCAAAGGCCAGCTAAAACGAATAAGTCGGTTAAATTCTTCTTCTTCCTCAATGTTATGGCTTCTCGGTCTATTGAGTTATGTCAGATAAGTCAGTCAGGGAGTGACACCTAAAATTGCTGGGGTGCGGAATAAGTTTTGAGTTGACTCGACGCCGCTGTTGAAGTACCTGCTTGTTTTTGAGTTGTTGAGAACGAATGCTGCAATTTAAAGATTTTATGCTGTTACAATACGAAGCAGACAAAATAAAAATACGATGGAGTTATCAGCAAATTGTAAGTCATTGGTCACTAACGTCACATCAGCGTATGATTTTCGAATAACTTAGAAAGAAAATTGAAATTTAAATCATCACATTATTTATGTTTATCCATATTACAAATACGGTAGATATTAGTCAAATGTTTTAATGCGAACCTACTGTTATTTTTACCGCACAGTACAAATATTTGAACTCAGGACCTGATCAACTGGCCGTCAAAAGGGCCAGGGGCATAATGAAAGCAAATATATGAGCTGTCAATAGAAAGATATATCTAACATTTATTAATGATTGTACAAAGAATCCCAGGCTTTAAAGATTCTTCATGTAACTCCTGGTAAATTAAAAACCGGTAATAATGTTTCAATGGAAAATAAGTAATTGCTACACGGCAGTATTTTTAAAATAAGCGTTAGCACAATTGCACAGACTCCTCAATAAAAACCTGTGTGTTAATTGATATAATGTTTCTCGAATTGCTCCCCTAATCTATAATTTGACATTTTACATTATCGTAATGATGTATTTTTATTTCCAGAGAGAAAATAAAAGACTCAATAGAAATTCCCATCCTAACAAGATGTTGCTTCTGTTTTCCGTTAAGAAGAGGGCTGATTGCATTCGCCTACATTAATTTAGTAAGTAACTAAAATACATGAAGCTTTAGTACATTTTCACACCATAAGTACCTATAATTTAATAGTTAGAACCTAACTATTAAATTATTGGTACTTATATACCTACTTCAAATACAAAAATTTATGAGACATGATTCTAAAGTGTCAATTAACTTCTGCCACTGACTGTACTTCTGATTAGAATAAAATAAAAATCAAGGTATTTCAAGGTTCATTCGTTTTACTACAGTAGTTAAACTTATGCAGAAAATAGTCACTTTTTCTAGTAGTTCCAAAGTCAAAGGTGTTATGCATCGTGTAGGTACTGGGAATTTTATGCTCATTAATTTTAAAGAAACAAAGCAGGTTAGTATTCGTTATTTACTGTCTACAAAAAAAATATATAATTTCTGGACAACTATCCAAAATCCAATACTTATATTATTATTTACCGTAAATTACGTATGTCATTTTATTCCTAGGTACTATTGTTATCCTCAAGGTCAATAAATTAAAAAAATATCAGCATTAAAGAATACTTACTATTATGCAGATTACAATGTAAAAACAGGAAATGACAAATTTGCCAATGTGAATGTAGCATTTAATATAGCTTACCATTTTTTGCGTTCTGCCTTCAATTGAGTTTAAATTATTTGACAAACTCTGACAAATAATTTATACAAAATTTTACAATGGATATGAATAGTAAAAATTAAAAGGAAAAATATTTAAAAATTTTAATCCAGTTCTTTAAATTCTCTTATAACATTTAGCCATTACTTACTTTGTACAAATCTTTGTTTTCCAGGTTCTCTCAATAACAGTGTCCTGTTTTCTGGGGATCTATATTTCGTTTGTAAGGGGTTCCGATGTCCCGGAGGTGGTGGACGAATACCCGCGACTCATCGTGGATATAGCCGCCCTGGTTTTAGAGATAATAATGACTGTCACTTTCATTATCGCTCTGCATAAGGTTTGTATAGTATATTATAAGAATCTGATATAAAATTTAATTATAGTTATGCAAATAAGCAATCCATGATGTAATTTTAAAAAACTAGTTGAATTTGTACTCAAATAATTGCTTAGGAGCACGTCTCCTTTGATGCTGAGAATGAGTAGAGGATTTTTTCAATTTTCTGTCATTATTCAGTATTATCGACTACCTATAATAAAATCAGCTAGAGCGCTTTCTTGAAAAGCAATATTTATACGCGGCAGTATGCAGTGCAAGTTCCACCGCTTAGGTCATGAAGCAGTTTCCTGTGTTTCGGGTATGAAGGGAAAGATGCTATGTTATTGCTAGATGGCATTGACCCCTCTTGTCTCCAGAATGTCAACGCAGCTGCAAAATTAAGTGATTGACGATCATCTAGTCGAGTGGTTAGTATCCCTGACTAACTAGCCAGAGGTCCCGCGTTCGAATCACAGTAGGGGCAGATATTTTTATGATGAGTATTAATATTCAAAAGTCATGGATGTTTGTATGTTAATTAAGTATATTTCTGATATTTGTATACATATTACTATCTTAATTTCTCCGTTATCTAGTATCCGTAATACTAGCTCTTAACGATGCTTAATTTGGGCTAAATAATTGGTGTAAGTGTGAGATAATTATTTATGTATTTATACCTTGAAACTACTGTTGTCTGTAGACGTTGGTAGTACATCATGTGTTACACCTGCTTCTCGTAAAATTGTATGACGTAAATAAAGAATATGACGTGTATCTATTGGGTTCTTCGAACCTGTTAAACAATAAATACTAACTCTTGCTTACCTTATATACTTTTCTGTAGTGCTTGCTAAATAATCCTAACAGTATTTACAACGTATATTTTTTCGGATTCCAGAAACATGTGCTTCTAATGAAGGTGTACTTGTACTTCGAGATAGTGTACTCAATCGTCGGGTTCGTGTACAGCGTGGCCTTCGTCTCCAGGGAGACAGCTGGCGAACTATTTCTTATCCTCTTTCAACTTAGTAAGTTCTTTATAATTTATATATATTCCTATATTCTGGTTGGGTAAACTTACGTACAGCTTATAAAAATAAAATGTAAAAAGTCCGATAAAACAATTTACATTAAATTATATCCATGAATGGGAAATTGTTTTATCAGATTGCGCATCTTTTGAGTTTAATAAATAAATAAAGGTAATAAGACAATCAATTTACATGACAGGTATAAAAATTGTAAAGAAAATCATTCAAAGACTAATAAAGGAAACAATTTTTCATAGTCTTGACAACATGTTATGCTGAAGTCCTTCATTCCCTTCATTAATTCACAAAATATGGTATTCGAAGGTATCATATGATAAACATTGATATTTAAGCTTTAAATAATGCTTTATAGAGTATCTATTATACGTATATAACGTACCCCAAGAATTCAGCCTGTTCTTTTCTATTGTAATATACTAATCTATAAATTTTCTCCAATTCCAGTGTGGCAGGTCTACTTGGTAATTCTTATATGGAGTTCAGTTACAAAAATGCAGAGAGACGATACAGTGAAGTATGTACGCGAGAGGGATCCTGTGTAAACTTGTACAAAATAGATAAGTTTTTGTAAAATATATATAAATTAGCTATACTGATGAGAGCCACGTCAAAGATTAATGACACTTTTGATATGTAATGAGAAAGTTCAATATGAACCGACAATTAGTCAATTATAATAGCTCTGTTACCAATTTCGTTTCGATTTTTCAAATCCTTCACTCCCATTTCATTTATTAGTCAACGTTTCATAATTCACGGCCTTCTGATCGATTGGTCTGGTCCTGTCTACTTAGCCTGAGGACGTGGGTTAAAATCCCGGTAGGTGTAGATATTTGTATGATGAGTACGACTATTCGTTCTAGAGTCATGGATATTTTTATGTTTGTTTAGTATATTTCTGATATTTATACAATATATATTACTATATTTATTTCTCTGTTGTCTAGCATACGTAATACATGCTCTTAATGATCGTTACTATGGTATAGTAACCATCATTGTAACCATCACCAGAAATTTAATATTAAATTTCTTATGAATATCTTTTATGGTCTATTCTAACATCTATTCGTAATTAAAAGTCTATGCTATAATTTTTTTCTCGAGTTCTCTCTTGACATAACCATTCAAGTTCATAGTCATTCTTGTCACATGATTTGCATTCTCATCACTTTTCTACATTATCACCCTAATTAAAAACGGTTCACAATAACTAGCGTTAAGCTAGTACGTATCATGACATATCACTTTTTACATAGACATGTGATTGTAGTAGTCTCGTAATTTAGTTAATTTTCACGTAATATTTTCACCAAAAAATTAAAATTGGTATCAGACGAAGAAGCCATTACTTTGGCGTGGCACCGTATAAATGATGTTACCATTAAGAAATGTTACTTTTAAGCAAGTACTGAATATTATGAACAAAACTGAAAATTTTGAAATTGATACAGTTTTGAAGCACATTTAGCTAATACGCTAGTATTAAATCACTTTTAAATTGGCCTGTATGACAAAGAGTCAAGGTAAATACAAACTACATCGTTAATAGAAATAAGCAACAATTTCTATTAAGATATAGCTTAAATTCTGAGACACATTGTAACTGCTTCCCAGAGATCACTGATTGCGATCTTATTCAACGGATAGCAGAAACGGTTTTAAATTGCCAACAAATGGCAAATTAAAAGCGTTTCATATAAGATTTTATATTATAGAGAACTATCAAAAAATAGTACTACTGCAAACAACATTACAATCCATATAACTGTTACTGTGACGGTTCTTAACATTGAAGTTTGTATGAAGAATTTTTTTTCTTAAATTCATTTGGGATGTGGTAGGACCATGTGATGGTCCTTTGATGCAGCATTTTAGCTTAGAATAACACCACTTGTAATATTTGTTTCATTAGCGATGGATAGCGTAAAGGCTATACAAGAGTAAAAATAATATGTTAGTTTAATAATTGCCCCAGAAAATAGGAGATAGTTTTGACTAAGTAAGAAACGGGTTAGCTTACTTTAGGGGTTCAAATTTAGTGCATACCAACAGAGCATGCTTATCTGCTCAAAAGTCAAAGTCAAAATTATATTACCTACCTACTCTTGTGGAACTTCGATTCTAGGTGGTTTTATTTTTAGCTTTTTCACACAAATGTTGTCAAACTGTATTACATATATATTATATGTATTTACAGTTAATGCCATCGTGACCACCTAAAGATGCCTATACTCTTACGAATGGCATGGCCTAACTAGTTAAAATTCTTAATTAATTTTATTTGAAATTTAAAAAATGTTTTCTGATTTTTTTATTTATATATTATCATTACATTAGAAGCTTTAGTTAAGTACAAAACAATTAAGTGCCTTATCAAAGTGAGAAAAAAAGAGAAGATGATAAAGAAAACAAATTTTTGAGAATTTTTTTCTATGTACCACTATACGTTTGGTATTAATAGAGATACTGTTCAACTACTATCTATAATGAAGGAGATTGAAAGTAAAGAACTTTTTCAGTTGTTTGCAAAATATTTTCATAAAGATTTTCAGTTTAGTTTTTACGAAGTAAATACATATTGTATTGTATATTTTTATAAAATTTGTATTGATTAAGACATGTTATATATAATAAGTGATTAAAATTACATTTTCATATCGGAAACGTTACCTTGTAACTGTTTGCGAAATTTATGCCAAATAAATAAATTAAAATTATATAAATCATATTTTATTTTAATCACAGTAGGCTATGTTAAATAACTATTTTTAACATTATTATATTATTATGTTAATGTTTTTACATCAATTATGATGTAATAGTTTCAGTGCCTAATTTATTATTTATATAAATACTTGTGTATTGTTTTCAAACACTTTTTTCCATAAACTGTTAAGCCGTATTAAACTGCCGAGAGAGAAAAAGAGAGAGACAATTAAATCCTAAATGCATCTTTATACATTATACGACTTGATGTGTAAAGATATCATCTGATAATTTGTAATGAGCGCAATCACACATAAGGTTCATTGCTCCAACATTCGCTGTTATTCAATTTCCTTAGTGTCTCATATTCTCCCCTCTCCTCCTCTAACTGCTTGTAGTAACTCCCGACAAGAACCAGCATGTAGAATCTGATCACTGAAATAATTATATTGTTATGTGAATACGGTTTCAAATAAATGATATTTCACTATTTATGATATTTGTACTACCGCACCTCCATTCACTATAATATTTTCTGACTAAAAAATATTTATTGACAAAAAAGCTCTGTGATGCACTAAAAAGTCTCAAAGTGTTCAATAAAATTCTTTAAAAAACACGAATTCTTTTCAATAATTGGTTTAGTTTGTCTAAATTGAATACAATTAAAATGACAGCGCTAGTAGGATGAACGCGCACTCTTAAGGATTTATAAATAAGCAAGACCGTAAATTTGATAAACTTACAAAGTCCAAGGAACTCAACCAAGTAGACCAAAAGTGATGAATTCGCAAAATGATTTATCATGTTCATTGTGCTCCAGAAGACAAACATAAGCAGAAGCACCACCACCTGCATCGACATCCAAGTCACCCACGGCCTGATTAGGAATTTTTGCTCCTGTAATAGAGACCAGGTATAAAATATTAGTATCACATCGTACATACAAAAATATGAAAAAAAAACTAAGGATAACTTGTCTATGACTTTAGACGGCATGTGGATCCATACTGTGATCCTTAGTTTTCGGATCACTATCAGGTTTCTAGAAATAAAATTAAAATATACCTCAAACGCTATCAAAACTAGTTTTTAACATTTAATAGAATACGCATAAAATATGCATTATCAACCGCTTAAAAAAATATATTCAACGTATTTTCAAGTCAAAAAGTTTCTATTTTATTTTATTTCGAACTTTTCTAACATGAAATTACATTAAAAAGATTTTATTGAAGACAGGACCCTTTTTTATTCTTAACCGGGTGGTGCAAAAGATTTGTAAGGGTCACGTTCATCCAAAGATTACACGTGGTCCCTTAACAAACTGAAACGTGATGCTAAAACCTTACCTTCAAAGCTCCGACCAGCATGATTGCACTAAGGAACAGCGTGACGGCGTGTGTGATGGTGACTCCGATAACAAACCCGAATACGGCCATGCTGCCCGCATCCGATGTAGACAAGTGTGCAGGTAAAGTTTCTAATGCATGTATGCAACTGCCTAGTGCCATAACGGAATAAAGCTGGAAACATTGTAAAATTATAAGTTAAACATAAAAATGAGGGAATCAAATAGTAATATAATATATACCGAAAATCAAGACGAAAGTGTTCGGCGGAGGTCCTGTGCCAATTGTGTCATACCAGTCCTCCGCGCGCCAGGTTAATAACAAATATTTATCTATCTTTCATCACCACTTCATATTAATTTCAATAGATGGAATTCGTGCCAAGTTACAGGCGATACAAACTTCACCCGGTCAACTGGTCTATACAGTATGCAGACCGCAAAATAATGTTGATTTAAAACAAAATAACCCTATAAGCTATTTCTTCCACAACTACTGTGCATTACTTTGGACCGCCTTGGGTGATAAAAATGTTCACATGGTTAACTAATCTAATAATAAAATTCTCAGTGAGCTGAAATCAAGCTTGTGCTGTAGAGATGATCTGCCCATCGCAACTCGATCAACTTAATGATTTTTCGTTGTAATTATAAAATTAAACTTACAATAACTATTAGCGATGTCAGTACAGTAGAGAATCTAAGTGACAGGCATCCAAAACTTCTTTGTCTTGGTATATTCTCCATGGAGAATGGGAATTCTGAAAGAAAAATGTTTCAGATCATCAGTCTTTACTTTGTAGATGTATGGGATGGGATCAAATCAATGTTGATTGATTATTCCATAGTGATAACACAGGCTTTTAAGCATTACATAAAACAAGACCAATTTCACAATACTATCAACAAAGCAAACACTCTATGAAATCAAAAAAGTCGAAATACCTTGCGAAATATTCCATTTTTTATCTATTATAATTATGAAAGATAAATGAGAATCCACTGATAGTTAAATATCTTTTTGATTATTTTTCTATAGATCGGTACAATATTGTTATGCATTACCCAAACCAAAATCTAATTCATTAAAAATAATAATATCTTTTTTGATAGAGTGGTAGGTTTAGTATTTTCAATTTACCGTAAGATCTATAAAATTCATTCAATAAAACATATTTCATAAAAGGTATATCGTTATCACGTACAGAGAAAAATTCGTTTACGCATTTTGGAGAAAACTGAATCTAATCAAACAATCAGAAAAAACTATTCTAAAATATTTAATAATTCAATGTCTTCAAGCTAAAAACCAAGACATTATCGGACTCATTGTTTTCATAGCGTTAACTAGTATAAAAACAACTTAATAATGTGAACTACTTACTGGACGACATTTTAGTTGTATTAATTGAAATCGAGTCTATTATTTTCTTATTTATTAACTTTTGAATTTAATATTTTAAACTTGTGATTGATACAAACAAAACAACACTTTTTTCTTTATTTTGATCGCGTGATTTCCACAATATGTTCCGATTCAACTGATGATAAATATTATTTATCAGTAAGACTAGTAATCACGTACTAGATAGCAATACGTTATCAGTGGACTGTATCAAAATTATAAATAGTGGGGGTGACGAACGTAAAGTAAAATGTGATTATCTTTATGTTTATTTTGCGACACTTAATTTGACGACCTTTGTCTGCCTGTACATAATTTTTTAAGAATTTATTATGCATTACATTAATACTTCGAATCATAACGTGTATACACGTATAAGTTATTGACAATTGGCTTTTAAACGTGTTTAATGACCCTGTCTATAAACCAGAAACTCTGTGGTTTAGTTCCAACAAGATTTTTCTGTAATAAACACGATCTTCTTTGTATGCTTTAAATAAATATTACTAGTATCCATAATACGCGTGCTATTAAGATGATTAATTTGTGCCAGATAATTTGGTTTAGCACTTGTATACACAAACGATATAAGTAATTATAATTTAATTGTTATGTTAACAAAAGATGACAGTGACACGCGTTATTATTTTCGCTGATAAAATGGCTAAATTCAATAGTTTTATCATCAACGACGTCCACATGTAATGTATACTTATTTCTCTTTAGGCTCCACTGCTAGGCTCTGGTCTTCCTACTCAGGAAAAACTCGAAAGAAGAGATAAGACCAGTACACCACTACTCTGGCTCAGTCTTAACGTACACGGCACTTGAGATAACAAATTACAATTGATCCATCCTGGACCAACCATAGCGAAACGTGGCTTTGTCTCGTATTTGATACGCTTAATAATTGTTTAAAACTCGTTAGTAGGTATTTAAAAGAAAAAAACGGTCTTGTTGCAGACGTGACTATAAAATATCCTAAATGCCTTGCTATACAATATTTTAAAGTCAACGTATGCGAGCCACCTATTTAATAGTTTAAAACGGATCACTTTCCGATCGCTTCTTAGATAACTTTATATGAGTAAGAGTAATGAAAAAAATAGTTAAATTAAACCCCCTTTTAGTAAGGTAATTTATACACAGTAAAGTCAAAATTATTATTTGATATTAAATGAAATTAAGAACGATACAAAAAATTATGTCCTGCTGTATTTATACGGTGTGTCGCACACCATCGTTATCGATTATACTTTTTGCGAGAGTCATAAGTTTATTAGTTAATATCAATATCGATGCTGATATTGTATAAATGTTTGCATAGAACAGACTTGTAACTTATTAATGTATAATACTAACGTTTCCTATAGATACTGTTTTTTTGTCGGAGAGGTGGAATGCTTTTACGCATCGTCCCCACAGTACGTAGCCAACTGTAGGAGTACGTGGGAGTCAGGGTAGAGGCGTTCCCCCACTACCCACTAAACATCCTCTCCGGGTTGACCGCCATAGCGCATGTCGACGATGACTCGGGCTCGCCCGAAAACATTTCACCGTGTCGCCATCTCCACCTGCCCTTGCGGGCCATACCAGGCACCGTTTAAAATCTGTCCATCATCGGAATCGATAACAGACCGCTAGTCATGGAGACCAGCCTCCACCGAGCACAATGTAGGTATAGGGTCGGTGAGAAAAGGCCCTTTTTGAACCAGCGGATTCAAAAAGGGCCTTTTCTCACCGACCCTATACCTGCCCCTGGGCAGTATCAAGAGCGGTTTGGATGGAACTCTACGCATAAATTAAGCATACGTGACTATCCTCATCAAGTACATTAAGTTGTCCTCTAACGATTACAGCACGCCAGGAACCCGTACCCGTAACAGAACATAAATTAGGTAGATACCTAATTTATGTTCTGGCTTATACTAGAAATGTATTAGCCAGAACTTAAATAAGGTATATACTCAAATTTTATGAATGTACAAGAATACTACTGACGTTAATATATTATTTACTTTTGTTTTACACGGTTTTGGTAGTTTGTAAGGTTAATTAAATAAAAGGCTTATTTTAAATTTATTCATTTTATTTTTTGACCTAAAGTCATGTTTCTCAAATTTCTTACTTAAAATAAATTACAAAACGTTGGGATTTATTAACAACAACAAGTTAGTTAAAGTATTATTAGTTATTTACAAAACAATCAAATTGAAATAATTCTAAGCTATTTTTATGATACCATTACCTGCTGACAAAATTACAAGTATATACACAACCATATTTTTTGTTTCTATTTGTTTATCTATCAACTTGCAATATGTCATTTCCTTTTTTTTTGAACAGACATCTATTATAGCTTAAATAACATTAAATATGTTTTATCACTGTTCAAACCTAATAGTGTGTCATTACTATTGTGATGATAATTTATTTTATCTGCCATGGTCGCTATGAGTAGGAAAATGAAACCAGTTTGTAATTCAAGTGAAGAATATACCACAGCGAAAGCAGTAGGTAATGGTATTTGCAGGGAAGTTCAAATACTCGGAGGTAGTATTCTGTTTCAAATGTTTCGATACCCCATAGCGCTTAAGTGAATTGGTAAATGTAAATTTATAGCCACTCTTTGAAGCAACACACATATTTAAAATAATATATTTTATTATTTTACATTTACGCGTCGTAACTATTCTTCCACTTTTGTATTCAATAATTAGTGATCAATACGGATGTTGTATGCTATGACCGTGGGATTCAATAACGGTTTCTCCATAACTGCTCGCTGCATCACCTTCAACGATAGGAGCACTAGCAATAGCTGAGGATGACCCTATCACAGCAGAAGAGCTAACTTCGTCTGGAGACGTGACCACAGCAGGTGAAGCGATGACTGCTGGACCTGCAGACACCGGCACAGGGTGGGGAACGCCAATCGGTACTGGAGCTGGATAACTGACTGGGTACGGCTGAGGTATTGGTATACCAACACTTTGTGTTATCGTCACAGGTACAGGATGGGCCACTGGGTACGGAAACGGCCTGTCTACAGGCACAGCTATCGGACGAGGTATCACATGTGCTACGGGATGTGGCACTGGGATATACACCGGCCGAGGGTGATCTACAGGAACGCCAACATGGACGGTATACGGAACTGGCCTCGCAACACTTATCGGTATTGGCTGCGGAACAGGTATCACTACTCTGTTGTGGAACTCAGAAACAGTGTGATGAACCGGAATATGTCGTTTCTTCTGTAGACTGCATTGTGATTGTTGTAGGCAGATAAGTAATAAAGTCTGAAACAAAAGAAATATATTTTAATATTATCAACGTTTATAACATTGTTTATTGATAGCCATAATAGGAATTAAATAGATTTCAAGTAACATTTTTTTCTAATCCTATGAAAGTACCTATAAGTAATATTATATTTCATTGTACACATTAGATGATTGAGATAAATAAGTCTAAACTTAATCTATGTACTCTTTTAAAGTTTAATAATGTAAATTAATTAGTAGATTGCGTAAAATTAAAAACACATTACTCACATAAAATATTCGAAACATTTTTCTATCTGTTGAATATATTTAATCGAGTTAGTCTAATCTTTATGAGCCTTAGGAAGAAAGTGCCCGGCTGTAGGCAAGCAAGGTATATATAACATCACACATGCTACACATTGATGACAAAATCATGTGCGGAACCGGGGTTTGTTTACGCCCAGCAGAAGAGAAGAAAGTTGCATAGATTTATATAAAGATGTTATGACAAGACAGGAAAATAGATCTTTTCAACTGTGCACAACTTATGAGTGTTATAATTACTAGCTAGAATTTTATTTAATTTTTTCTGTAGATCAAAAACACCTAATAATAACTTAAGTACTTTTACGTAAGTAATTTTAAGGAATTTTGATGTGCTTGCCAGAAAATCCACAACGATACCTTCTTTAAGTAGGGTATTGCTTTACTTTATATTGTTTCCGGAAACAAACTTCTCTCTACCTACCTAACTAAACAAACTCACCTAAATAAGTACGTAAATACAATATTTCATTAGCGTTTTTACTTAAAACTTTTTGGAGAATTTATTTTATAATAAATTATTAATTAAATATTGAAAGAAAGTAACGAAGACAGAAAAGACTTCCTAGTGCTATATATGACTTTCTTTATCAAATTAATGAACTTGATCTAAGACGAAAGCACGTGTAGAAACAGAAATATCTGAGTTTCAGACTTTAATTCTCTTCTATGTGTATGGTGGTAACAGCTCGGTATGATTTCGTATAGACGTGTCTAGTAAATGGGTGTGGGTACTAAATACCTATAACTAGATCTGGACTAGACCTAGACATAACCTGGCCAACAGGCAACTGTTATATAACAACATACATTATTCAATTGAATATAAGGTTACTTATGTGCACAACAAAATTTATATAAGGAGGAAAATTGCAAAACCTTATGTGAATCTGTTGAATAGTTTTTTTTTAATATAATGCACAGCAAATGAATCGACACCAACTGATGATAAGCAGTAGAGGAGCAGTTTAAATTAAATTAACATTTTTATGTCACATATGTCATACAAATATATTTATTAAGCTATTTTTCTTATATCGTCAGGTAGTAAAAATAAAATCTCATTACATGATATGATGACGAAGATGCTCTAATTAATAGTTGGACATATAAATATATTAATAGTGACTTTTGTGTTGCAAACGAAATGGAGGCTTAAAACGGATAACGTTTTATATGTTAACATTTTGAAAATGCGTTGCTCTTCAAAAGGTATAATAATTACAATAAAATTAGAAAAAAGTTAAATCCATTCAAAATACTTGAGCGAAACTATAAAGCACGGCAAAAAACATTTACATAATACCCCACAATTTGTAAATAAAATTTGCATGTAAAACTCCACATATTACAAATACATTCCATTTTGATATATTTAGTAATTGTTATAAATTGATTTTAAAAAGTACCAATTCTAATTGCTGGCGGAATGTAACGAAATATTTATCATGTTAATGTGGTATTGTACGTACCGACATTCATCGTATCATCGAGACATCGCATAGTATAAATAATGTCGTCGTCAATTAATTGTGTTAAGAGTGCCCTTGATAGTTAAAGGAAAGAAAAGAAATGAGATACATACGTTTTGTAAAAATTCGTTTATAAGTATAATACTAAATTAAAAAAATTGACTTTAAAACACAAAAGGAAATAAAAAAATTAAAGTTAAGTACTTTTTTATTGGTTGGCAGCGTTAGTAGGCCCATAAGATGGACCGTCGATCTACTTAAGGTCGCGGGAAGTCCCTAGAAGCGGGCAGCGCAGGACCTTCCCCAAAAGATCAGCTTGGAGATATTTTGGGGAAGCCTATGTCAAGCTGTGAGCGTCTCTCGGATGAGATAGGTGATGATGATGACTTATTATCTAATTTAAAGTATTTCTTCTACATATTGCTTGTTTGAGACAACTTTGCACCAACCCCAAAAATTTGTTGGAAATTGGAAATGTTATGTATATTTTTTTGCCTTTTTAGTGTTTTAAAGTCGGTTTTCAGATTTTTAAAACTTTCTTAGTTTCGTAATTTTAAGTTATACATTTTTATATTTTAATTTAATTTTTATATAAATTGTTATTACAACACTTTATATAAAATTTTAGTATTGCTCTCGATTTATCTGGTATCCCATTAATAAATTCGAAGACGGTGGCTGTATGAGCACCTCAGGATTATAATCTATCCTATGAACAATATTTTTGAAATAGGATGTAAATTGGCGGAGAAATCGGTGAACTATATAATCTCGTAAATAATCTCTCCCAACAATATAAAAAATTAATGTCGTAATTTTTAAGGTATTCTTTTAATACGGAAAAGATAAAATGCAACCATTTAAATAAAAGCCAACACTCTATTAACACATTCCGTTCGCTAACGATGTACGATGAAGTTGCACTACATTAATATACTGAATTCGTTAATTTAAAACTAACTTTTGATTTAAAGAGGCGATGCCCTAACTTGGAAGGCGGCAGCTATCTTCAAGCCAAGAATGCAGACATTTCACCATCTAAAAAGGCGAAAAAATTTCCTCGATACTTGTTTGAAGCTTCGCCTTTGATGGAGAGTTCACCATCAATTCATCGTCAATTCATGATTTCCAAATCATGCTAGATGTTCATTAAGGGCTGTAATCAAGCTCTTTATATAAAACTATTTTTAGATAACACTGTTGTCGTATTATTTGCTTGTAGGCAAATAATATAATAAAATTACTTAAATTTTATGACAGGATTTTATAAATTAAGTAATTAAATTTAGAATATAAAATAAAATAAACATTTATGGCATCATTTTTAGTTTTATTAGAGTGGTGGATCAGTCACGTTGCGTAGTACTATGTTGAACTAAGCAATTAAATACAAGATTAAATAGGCATACCAATGCAAGAAAATTATTCTTAATGCTTATATGTCTGCCGGTTTGATTCCGGCACCAGACGATTACTCGATGTGTGATTTTTATATAACACGTACCTTACCACACAATATCCTATAGGTACTAACTAGATTACTACGAAAAATGTCCAAGCGCTGTTGTGCGAGAATTTAGCTAAGAAAGTATTGTAGATTTTACTAATAAACTATATTGGGCGAACCGGTGTAAGTGTTAAATTAATCGTTTAATCAAAAGAGAAATTGTCAGAGTGCATTGAAAGCAAAGTAAACGTTGTCATTGTTGATCCCAGATTTGATAGGTCATTAAAAAATTTAACGCATATGCTACGGATTATCTTGGTCCCTGATCTTACTAGAACAGTTTTGATCCACAAATGAAAAACAGAGAGACCCTAAGCCAGAACGGTAATGTTAAGTACCTTCAATGATATTTTCCAGCATTCCCTCCACCAACCCATAGTCCTGCCTACCTTGCGGCATACGGACCGAATCACGGGAGAGCGCGAGGGTACTTGCATAGGGCTCATTCCCCTTCAGCGCTGATCTGTGCTGCCTACAATTATCTTTATCCGTATAATTTTAAAATGACTACTTTAATTTTTTATTAAGATCTCCGGCGGGCTACGAAGTAATAAAACGATAAAATATACTTTCTTTGCTGTGACCACTAGTCATCATTCAGGTATCGACAATAGCTTAGTAGCAGCTGACTCATTTCACCAATAGCACACGTATTTCTGTATTCAATCCGTATGAATGCAAACACTATGTACCATTATGCGTACATAATAAAGCTGCTTGTAATAAAATTGAGATCACACGACCAATTCACGTTTCAGTTCAATAGCTTGTGAGTTACAAAACCCTATTAAAATGCACCGTTAGCCGAATCTTGTGAATTAGCGACCACGGGAGATGGTGTGATAAGCTATTCTGCATGGGAGTTGTTCATAAAACCTTTTCTTTCATTTTAATAGTGAATATCAAACCAAGCAGTCTATTTGAAATAACCATAAGTAAGTGTATATAATAGGTTGGGGAAAAAGATTCTTCGCATTTTATATGAAAATTCAAGACATTTTTTTTTCAAAGTTAATATACATTTAATTACATTATATTCGTTCGTTCGTAGACTTTCTGCCATCTTGTAGGTAGAGACATGATCCTGTTGCTGTAGACATTTTGGGACTCCTGTTTAATAAAACGCAACAAGTAGTTTTGGCAGTCCTCTCTTGACGTTAACCTGACACTGCCTAAAGAATTCTGAAGAGCCAAAACAGCTGTACATCTGCAGATTCAAGGTCAGAGCTATATGGCGATACATTGACATCTCCCAGCCAAACTCTTAATTTTTGCTGAGTGGCTAAAGACGTATGCTAGCGTTATCGTGATGAAAGACCACCCATTTCAATTAATCGATTCCGGACGTTTTCTTTCAACTTCTTGCTTTAATGTCAACAGTCGTTGGCAGTAGAGATCAGTGTCGATGGTTCTGCCCGGCGGTAAAAGCTCATAATTCCACCATAGACACAGCAGAACCTTATTGCGAATCAACCCAGGTTTTGCCACAATCTGTGAAGCCTGATTGACCTTCGACCACGACCTTTTTCGTTCGTTCGACAAGAACGAACGACGTTCGACAGATTGGAAACGCTTAAACCAACTTTGTACTACTCTTACTGATACTGCAATACGTCCATAAATGTCACAAAATTTTTCGCGGCCTTGCATTTTTTCCATTTTTGTAATAAAATTTTAAAATGTATCTAAAATCTTCATTCGATCCGATCTTTTTGACAGAAAAAGAAACAAATGAAAAATAGTGGAAAACAAAAGCCTAATTTCATTCTTTTTTGAATTGTCACCTTTTTAATGTCATTATAAAAGTCAGATACAAATATTAGAGCCAAAGATATTTTATTACCAATTTATACATACTATATGCGAAAAGACTTTTCCCCCGACCTAATATAATGAAGGGTTTCATTCAAACCCATTTTACAAGATTACCTTATTAGAGACCATTTAATATTATGCTTGTATAAATTATTGTTTTTTATATGTCAAAAGCCGAATGTATAATATGAAATTAACTATGTCAATTTTACACCACTAGGTGTAGTGCTTAGACACAATTTATCAATTATGCAACAGAACCATCATGTATCAGAATCATCATACTGATTATGAACACGAACCATCGCGATTAAGCGTTTCCATACCATATTATAATGTATTGTTTATATATGTATATATGATAACCTGTTCTATATATATATGTGTACAATACACTGATAAAAGAATTTGTATAACTATGTTTTTTTCCGTGAAATATAAGAGATGTTCGCTATTATAACGGTGTGATTTTTAAATGTCTATGGTGAAGTATCAGTGTGGCCCGTTACCGTGTTATATATTACATAAGCAGATTGACAGGTTCAGCCCGTCGCAGACGCGTCGGAGGCGCGTCGTTAATATGCCAGTAGTTCTAGGAATTAATTATGCATACTAGAAGCAATTCAAAGGGTTAATCCTTGTTACATACTAAGAAAAAGCCCACCAAATAACAATTCACCAAAGAAATCACAGTATATAATGTCTTTGTTACGTAATATGTACCCTATCGAGCAAGAACCAACCCATGTTGATAATGAATTTGAAACTTCACACTCATATTTTATACTATTATTATTATTTTTTGTTTCAGTGACTGAACTTCATAAATGAATACATATTTGAAATATGCATACTAACATAAGGCACACAGAGCGATCAAAACTGCCTTATTCTTCAAGGAAAAAGGATCGTATTGTTTGTTTACTCATATTTTTTTTCAACAAAATTACATGCGTTGATGTTGCATAGTTTAATAATTTTATAATTTAATGCATATCTATCTAGAAATCTAACAACCTCTCGATGAAGAAGCCTAATTTTGGGTTGATTACTGATGTGAGTATAGGAAAATTACAAATACCTTTTAATTTTATAAACGGACGTCCATATTAATAAAATATTATTTAATTTAAATTTAACTTATTAATTATACTAACTTACTTACTTACTTATTAACTTATTACTTATTTATTACTTATTATTTTATTATTATTTATTTATTTATTATTTTTTTAATCTCGAAACAAAATGAACTCCAAAAATTCACCAATAATATCACATTCTATATCCGTGGGAACAAGACTCGGTTAACTTATTCGGTGCACTTACCGAATAATTTTTACTAATAAGGCTGGCCAAGCCACTTAATTCTCTCAAATATTATTATTTCCTTATTCACGTTGTATTTAGTATTTAAGTGACATTTAAAAATTTGTTTTAAATATTAATTTTAGCTATGTCAAGCTAAATTTAAGCTTATAGGCGCTTAATCTGTAAGTCTGCTAGAATTATGTTGGAATAAAAATAAACTACTTTTTTATTTTATGTAAAATTGTTAGATTATTAGATTATTCAACAGAGAATAACCCATGTGACTGTTAACTGAATATGCGCTATCGATATAAGACGATTATGTCATTCGGTGGTGAAAATGTAATAAAAAAGATATTAAAACAGCCGCACCTAGGAGTCTACACTTAATACAAACATATACACGTTTTTATCGACCCTTTAACTATCTTAATAGAACTCTATTTACCTTCATTGATAAGTAAAATTATTTTTGCTATGTAGCTTATTATAATGTGCATGAAAACTTCTGAGCATTCTAGGAAAGTCCTAATCTAGGTCGGATCATGCATCAAAGTAAATGTTTTAGCCCATGACGTAATTGACAAGTGCTGTCATAAACACTTAAATGAATACCTACTTTAATTCTTTATACGTGTCGCGGTCCCCTTGATTAATTAATGCGGATATGTTAGTATTTACTTACAGTAATTAATATAAGCACAATATAACGCTTATGGTTTAGAACTTATAATGACTTGTCTCTATAATGTTAATGCACTATTATCAAGTAATTTGATACTGTAACTCGATATCGTTTATGTATATATGTGAGAACTTACCATCAGGTGAAACTCATCTTGCTTTTGGGCTTCACCGCAGTTGGCTGAAAAGTTTCTTCTCTTCTCTACCAGACAACCACATCCCTACAGTCATTATGCAAATTGTCCGATTTACTCATTTAAAATATATCCTTGGTCTTAAATACCTATGTAACGTGGAAAGTAGACCATCGTAACATTCCTCTAGTGTCGAGAGATCCCATAAATAAACCATACGAAATTGATCTCTATAATTATTTCAATACAATTCATTCTATATTTGTTTACTCATACAATATATCCTTTTAACAGAGATTGTATAATTTAATCTAGATATAAGGGACTGTGAGAACGGTGTCCCTTTCAAATAGTGTTATTTATGTATCCAATAATATAGATTAGTCATCGAACGTATATTTGGTAGGAATTACAGCAAGCAATTTATGTTCATCTATGTAATTATACATTTTTTAACATTTGATAGTAAAATAAAAATATTTTTAAATCTTCGTCTGGTAATTGATATTAAATTTATTTACTTTCTTCAAATACATAATATCACAATATTATGAAATATTCTAATTATAGGATAACCTTAAAATATATTTTCATTCTTATAGTTTTTTAAAATATCCTGTATTAAAATTAATTGACTAAGTAAAAACTTTTTAGAATTATTGTTTTTCCTTAAACCCATAAACAAGTAACAAACGGATGCGTTAGTATGCCTTAATATTTTACATAAACGTAATGTAAAGATCTTTGCTATATTCAAGTAATGATACTACACAATGCCCACTAGCTCTGCCATAGAAGCTTACTCTTTGATGCAATTTCATAACTATTTATCCTCTGGAGATTTTTCTGTGCGTATTAAATAGATAATTATGTTATTGGTAGCCTAAGTGCTTTTCCAAATTATTTTCTATTACTGTGTCAAATTTTACCCAAATCAGTTCAGTCGTTCTGCCGTGACTAAGTTACAAACAAGCCTCCAAATTTTCGCATTTATTATCATAGTAAGAAAAGTATTGAACGTAGACATAGTTGTTATTTTTTATCGTAACTGTAATATTTTATGCTTATAAGGTCGTCAATATTCACGAGCCCTATAGGATAACTAAAGATCTTCTTTATTTCTTATTATTTCAGGTAGCCTATATAAATTATCTAACTATTATCTAAACATTAAAATGTTATTGTACACCAGTTGAAAGCGGTCGCCTTGACCGAAACCGTCCTTGATGCATAAAGATTATGCACGATGTCTTAATATGTATGTTGTTGTTCTTACGGATAGGTTTACCCGGCTTATCATAGCTAAATTCAACTCACGATGCTACCAATGAACGTTATATAAACTTTATTTATAAAAATTTCAGGCCTTATAGAGTTTACAGCAGTCAATGTCTAAGATTTCTAATACAGATGTACTTATATGTTGAAGCTCAAAAATTAAGTAAATTAAAAACTAACAACCGTTCCAATGATTAGCTCGTTATATCATATAAGATAATGTTGTCTATGCCATTATACATTTATTTACCACTTTTAAGCCGGTGACGTCTCCTATCTATAGTACTATTTTATATATAGCTATTTTGAGCGATTGGTAATATCTTCTCAAGCGTATCGATATATCTAAGCAACTATAGATTGCAGATAGTTATTTTTACCACATTTCTTTATTACTGAAACACTATTTATTTATAAAGTAAAAAAATGTTATCAAATACTCTAACCATGCAGCTGCATATACGGAGCCCAACACATAAATATCTCTATAATCAACAGTACTAATCCTTCTGTGTGGTAACGACCGCAACTTCTATCTACGATCTGGCGACGAGCGGTTTCGATGTCCAGTGATGCAAGGGCTGCTATATTTGCGCTCTGGTCCATTGTGCAACTTTAAAATTTACGACCACTTTACTGCCATACTAGAATAAGCAGAGCCGGATTAGACTAAAGGCAAAAGAACTGTATGATTAGGGCCTTGCACCTTGTAGTGTCCCACTCTAGAGCCACACCCTCACTGTTTTCATGACATGTCATATGTTGGAACAAGTTTGTAAGCACGCTTTACAAAAAACTACGTCTTTCCTTCGAGATTTATACCAATAATAAATCATACAGTCTTAGATACCCATAAGATACCAAATTGGTCTAAGAAATATCATTATTTACATATTTAAAGTTCTTAGTTCTTAAACAATAAGCGCCTTTTTTGTATGGCCCGCACTAGCTTAATCCGGCCCTAGGAATAATTGAAATCGCAGCACTAGAAAGGCAAATGTCGTTAATGGACCCTCTTCTAAAGAACACGAAATCTAAGTTAAAGTAACAGTTTCTGTAGAAACCAAAAAGACATCCTGGGGGTGTATAATGAAATCTTATTTTCATTCCATTTACGACCTTTATTTAATTTTGATATACGATTTACTTTATCAAGGAGAGGTCATAATTTGGCAGGAAAGTATCCAGCTATTAGGCAGAATGCAAGTAAGTGTTCATAAATAAGGCCAACGGAATGGACACTTCCGGCAAACAAAAATCGACATTTATCACGATCTATAGGTGAGGTCGAGATATGATCAGATTTGCTTAATTTTAAATTATTTAACAACTGTTCACTTTACATTCTGAGAGAACTAATTTTTAATTATTTTACTTACTTAGATTTATCTTATATGCCAACTAATCAGGACTACTGTCCCATGAATAAATTTACAAATAAATTCACTGCAAACTCGTGAGCTTGTATTGTGACGCAGTATGCAGTGAGAATGAACTTCGAATTATTAAATTAAGTACAGGCAATGGCATACTTTATGGAGCCTACTCCTACGAATAGATCTAAATGTGATTTTGATATTGTAATTAAACTGCCTTTTATCACGTTTATAATTGATATAATGAAAACACAATACTATTTGTCTCATGGAACCATTTTAGTAACCGCACTACAACTAGATACTATCGCCAGCGTCATCATATACTCTAACCTCTGAACAACCGTGATAAGTACTGAATTGTGCAGTTTGTCGTCTAATTATTATTTTAAGACTAGTTGACCCGGTAATCTTTGTAACACCATTGTAGTTAGCGATTCAGCCAATGAGGACCATCTGTCAAAAGTTATCCGAAGTAGCGGTGAAAGAAACGACAGGCAATAGAAAGCACAATATAAATGACGTAAATCAAACAAATTATATTAGTATAATAAATATAGAATATAAAATTTTGCTTAACTAGTTACTAATTTATATTCCTAACAATCTAAGAGATAAGAAATATTTTAATGCATATAGCTCGATAAAATAGGAAGATTTACGTAATATTCTCACAAAAATGCACTGTTTTGAAAAACTAATGTGTCGTACATAGTCCAATATAACCGTATGTTTTAATTACAGTTGTTTTCTATGTGCTGGATTGAAAACGTTTATTTTAACTCAACTCCTGTTTAAGAGACACTTCATAATGCTATCTCAGTGATAAGTCATTGTTTGCACATTGTTCCGTGGAATATGCAGCGAGGGACGTTTAAAACCTCGAGCACGTTAGCCATTGTTACATCAGAGCGCCGCTGATTTGTGACCTGATCCACCTAAATCTTTAAGTTGGGAAACGTTGCTACAAGCCTCAAAAGAAAATTCTTGCGTAAAACTTACCTGCTTTGAAGTTACTTACGTTTTTATTCTAGCATTCCTTGTGGCTATTTTTAGCGAGAGTTCATTATAAGTTCAAACTGCTTTTTGACACCTGTAATATGTAAATATCTTTATTTAAATATTGTTTTAATTTAATTGTTATAGATTTATTCTTCAATCAATACATTCCCATTAAAACATATATAATACACATACAACCAATATAATTTGCTTTACAAAAGATTCATTTATTTTCAGTACAAGGCAACTAGTTAATTTAATCTGCTGTCAACTATACCTTTTCAGGCGACACGAGACTACATGAAAAACATCGGGTTTTAGAAGAGTCCTCATCACAGAGTGAATAATATATGTTTAACGAATATTGATTTAAAATTAACACGAATACAGTGATAATATTTTACCATTGCTATAATATTAACTTGAAATTCAGTATTCTATGGTAGAGAACGCCTTTAAGTCACATTATGTTTGTTGTATCGCTGTGTTATCAATGCTATCATCAACAGCCTACGTACTTCACACTAATGGGTACCGGCTGACCTATATGAGAGAAAACATTAGGAGTTTAGGTGTTAACAACACGTTGGTGGTCCAATGTGGCTTGGTGGGTGAATGTGGTTGCGTAATAACTGGGACCATCGGTTTAACTTTTGCTCCATCCAAGGATCAACCACTGCGAAAGTCGCTTAGGTTTTGTAACTGAAGTCAAACCGGTAGGTTCACAGTGCCTCCCTCCCCTAAATAAAAAAATAAGGTAAAGTGTGAATCATAGTATTTCTATCTATCTATATGAGAGTATTTTCTCGGTTGCATGACCTTGCTGGTCGTTGACTCCGATGGCTACGCATTACGTGAGATATTCTTTCTTAGACTACAACCCCACAAATATACCGCATCACTTCAGCTAACCTTTACTTGCTAATATACTGAGTTAGAGTGTTTCTGTTTTCTTGATACCCTTCAAGGTTCTAAAGATGACTAAACGCATAGTTTGTATTCAAATTTGCACAAGTTCAAACAGTGCAAAAGATCCCCCGTTACAAAGACCAATTCAGAAAATTCATATTTTTTTGTATTCTATTCTCACACTTTCACCCAATCTCAGTAAAAAAAAATCAACATTTTTCTACAAATGCTTTTTTCCTATGTCAATCATTGTTTAATAAATAGAATACAGTAAAATGTTCAATAACTAAATATTAATAAAATACACCGAACCATTTTTATACGACTTTAAAAAAATACATTATAATTTGGAAATTTATTAGGCGCCTTTACTTTGGAATTGTAATATAAGTAAAACTATTGCTTTACGTAACTGACCCATATTCAACATGGCGGCAAATATCTTAACTACACAGGATTTATGTCGAAATTATACTAGAACTGTTAAAAGGCTGTCCGCCAAACATCCTATTAGCCCTGTAGCTGGCTTGCAGTAATACAGACAATTTGTCTCGTTGGGAAATTATGCCTATCTGACCTAATAGTTATGCTTTCAGGAAGTTCTTAATAAGGCGAATTTTACGCACTTTATTGTTGTATATCTTATAATTATCCACAAGTGTCATGACTGTGATAAAAAGAAACTTAGACGTAACCAAGCTTACGTTACTGGCCACCAGATGAAAGGCTGTAACTGTAGTCAAATGCTTGCAAAACTTCGTAACCTCTTTTGGAAAAAAAATATTTTTAAACCTCAAATCTGAGGGTATTAAATCCTTAGCACAGGTACGTGAGGTAAACTTATAATTGCATTTGTTTCTAATTATAGTAACTAACTTGTTTACAATATTGCGTGTAAAATCAATGTAAATTCTAGATATATATTATAAACTTGAAAATATTGTTTATTATATTCATTACAATAAAGGAGTATTAAATATGTAAAATCTTTAATTCACACAGCATTCGTATTGTAGGTTGTCCAAGCATTCACTTCAGAGCCTTGAACCATCTTGCTGACTTCCTAATGAATGCTTTGTTTATTGAATGTGTCACAATTATGTGTTTTATATAAAATATACAATGATAAATCAATGTATATTTGTATATCTGTATTTCTAAGCCATTTATCTGTGTGATATAACATTAGTATGACTAGACTATTTCATCCGCGAATATGAAAAAATCTATATATTTCTTTTCTTCACACAATTAATACTATACTCGTACCTACAAATTTTCTTTTAAAACCGTGATTACATTATAATTTGATTAATAGAATAAAAAGATTTTAATGATATTCAGATTGGGTCTGCTTTCAGAATTATATTTTGGCTTTATATTTCAATATTTAATTATAAACAGTTTTATGCTACCTGAATTTGGACTCTTCTTTTACTTCTTGATCGTACTTCAAGGTGATACTGAACGTTTTAGATAATATAGGAATTATAAAATCAACCTTACTATTGTTTTGTCTTTTTTTACAGTTTTGATCACAACTTGATCACACACACCATATGTCATAAATAAAATAGCACAAAAGGTTATTATAATTTTTGCTAAGTAATTAACAAAATTATACTGATCTATTTGAAATCCTAGTTGTTCGAGCAATTATTTAAAGTTCGCCGATTGCAAGTAAAGTGTAAAGGGCACCAACGGAGTTCTAACTGTAATGGTAAGGGTAAATAGCTACAATCGAATCTGTTTTTGAATTTCGAATCCCACTTAATTAGATATTGTACTTGTATGCAGGTTTCCTCACAATGTTTTCCTTCACCGTAAAAATTTAAAATTTAAAAACATGGAACGCATGGAAGGCAATGACCTTACTACGCCACCGACGCTTATTTAGTAGTTAACTAATCCTGATTCAGTTATAAGTTATAATCAGTTATCTAGAAAGTAATCAGTTATCTAGAAAGAAGATAACTGATTACACACATTGCACTGAAATTTCTTCCATTTCCTTTCTTTTTCTTTTTTCTTTTTATTCCTTTTCATACTTAAATCAATTGATTAATTATATTTTTATAGTTTATTTTATTATATTTCAGTCTATTTTTCTATTAGTGTATCTTGATTTTAGTGCACTATTGACTCATTCGTTATCTGAAACTGAAACTGAGAGTTTTATGATTCATATTATTAATAATTTATTAATTAAGGGGTAATGCATCTTTCATTTTTGATACATACTATCTATTATTGTGTTTTCTATTGAAAATACCAACCGAGAGATTTTAAATTAGCCATTCAATAGAATTTAATTACTTGCAAAGACTGTTACTTGCTAGAATCTGTCATAATCATTAAAGTTTTCAGTCGTTATTCACAGACTTCGAAAATACATTGTAATGCAAAAAAAAATATTGGGTTGCGCTTTATAATCTTAAATATAATCAAAGGATTTATATTCACATTCATAGTTTATTTGCAATACATTTAGGTGCACAATAAAAAAAGTCTGACCACTAGTTACACCACTAATTTATTAGTGATGTGTTAAACTCTCAATAAGAGGTATAAAATATATCTAATATTATCGTAAATTATCTGCAACAGTACGAGGAGCACAATATAATTATATAGTTACTAACCGCCTCTTATAAATTGTTTCCTTCATCCTCGGCATAGATATTAAAGTTTAAAATTGATAGGAGAATCTGGTTGTAACTCTTACTGAAATTTGGTGGATTTCTCTGATATGAAATTTTTATTACATATAAGACATATGTTATATTTTGATAATTGTTTTCTTATTAAAGTAAGTATTTTTTTCCAATGATATAAACCACAATTTTACAAAATAATTTTTTATATTAGGCATTCTTAAAAATATTATTAAAAACTACATATCATGATTATAATATCCAGCACTTTTGTACGGGTTATATATTTAAATGTATATCTAGTCCAGGTAATCTTATCCTTAATCGTCTCAATAATCGTAACTCCGCACATATAGTGCAGTATTGCAAATACTTTGGTTAAAATCCAACTTCGATAGTGGGGTACTATGCGTTGTGCCTTATATAAGTACTGAGGGTGTCCCGAGTAACACATGTCCAGTGACTGCTGAGGTTTACAGTGTCCTATATTGATACATATAGTGCTGTGCATGTGATTATATTGTTAGAAAAAATGAAGACTTTTGTAAGTATTAATTTATATTAATGATCCCCCATATATTACAAATTCGATAACTATATAAATTTAAACATAAATGATTATTATAATAAAATTATTTTTTAAGTTTAAAATCTTACATTAAATATTATTTGCCTCGAAGACTTGAAGAAGCAGGACTAATTCACCAAATTTTTAATTTATGTAAATAACTTGAAAAATGACGTTAATTTTTAGAAAACCTCACAATAAAATAATGAATTTTACTATAATAAAAATTGTCACTAGCAGTGTAACTTTCATGTACAGCAGCGAATATTAGAATAAATTCATTTACATTCTAGAATTGCATGGATAATATACAAATTCTCATATTTTTTTTAGTTTTTCATAAGATAAGTAATTATATTTATAAGATGATATCAACGCCTTGTTGGATGTGTAATTGTATATGATGTAAAAAAAATCCAATTTAGTTTAATAGACTAATTGCTAGTGACGCGTATATAAAACAACTCGCCCTTATCAGCCTACCGCTCATCCACAGTATAAAATCTATTGATTTTGATAAATATCTGGGAAGCTTTTAAAATTGTTGAAACAGCAAAACCTATCATTTAAAATCATCATTAAAGATTAATGTCGGGTAAGCACATCGATAGTGAAATACTCTTAGATCTTATAACTACTTTAGGTTTACTATAAAAATATGATTTTATTTAGATATCACTGAAGCATTAAATTTCGTAAAGAAACATGTAGATACGATGATTATAAAGGGCAATTGGGAAAGGGTAATATGTTTATATAAAAAAGAGATAATGTAATAAAGATATAACTAACAAAGGAAATAAGAATTAGGGGTGTATTTTAATTTATTTTTGATGTGCTCTCTAAAAAGGTTACAGGCATAAAGTAGATGCAAATAAAAAGTTTTGAATAAAACACTATTGAAAAATTATACCTTATAACGGTGACGTTTACATACCCAAACTCTAAAGCGTTCGGAATAGATAGATTTATTTCTTCTATAAAAGTGCCTCGGCTGTCACACAGTTACGTCGTAACAATACAGTGCGTATTTATTTTTACATAAATATAATAATAATTAGCTATAAATTAATATTTTGTTACACATTGTTATAAACAAAAGATCTATTAGAATTTCTAAAAAGTTAACATTTGAAAACTACATTCAAAATCAATTTTAAATAGTTTGATAATAAGGCTATGACTATAAGGCGTTTTTAATTTGATTTAAATTGAATTTGAAACATAACTAACCTTTTATGATTATTTATACGCCACGATACCAAGGAAACCTTTTTTAGATTACAGCAGTTATGAAATACCCAGTTACCAACTAATAATTGCCAAATTAAACCACATTTGCGTACAATAACAAACTTAACGAGGCAAATCCTCTTTGTCAAACAAATCACGTGCGAAATTTCGATTTCCGATCGATCACAGCATGTCAATGTATCGATGAAGTCATAATACGTAACAAGTAAAAGTATTTTTGATACAGTGTGGACTTATTATGCAAATTAAAAACAAAAAAGAAACACGTACGATTATTGAATAATAAAAATCAAATGCTATATTTTAACCATTACTTTCTTTTGATTGCCGTTAGTAGGTTGATGTATAAAAGTATATAAAAGTATTTAAATATAATAAATCATTATGAAATTTTTTTACTGCTTTTATGACCACCACACACCACACACCTGCGTATCAAGCGAAGATTTAACTTAAAACATATAAATATCATTATTTACATAAAATGCAAACAGCTAATGGTGTAAACGGTACATCCCCCGCTTTCAGCTGTTGTATACACGGCAAAGATTATAGTATTTTTCAATTTATTATACTATCAGCATACTACACAGCGTAATCATGTGTGAGTATCAATCGTATCGAGGCGTTTCAATCAAAGTAGCGTTCAGCTCATTATTGCATATATAAAAAGTCGTTTCTTATACATCACAAAAGAGGTGCTGCTGTCGCTTCCATACCATTTGACAGCTAACGATAAACACGATCGAGACGATTTAATTTGATTGAAAGTCACACTAGGGTTATAGGACGGAATAGTTACATAACGACATGTTACGCAGCTCTAATGTGACTTTCTACTAATAAATTGAATATTTCCATTTAAAACAAGTTCTTTCATTCTATATGATTAATTTTTTTCATAGAATACATGTATGATAAAAATTCTGCTAACGCTTAAATCACTTCTACAATTAAAATATTCAAAATCGCATATTCTAAGTCTATTTCCTACCTGTTTCGACAGTCCAAACAACTAATCAAATTTTGTTTTTAATATTTCAGGCAGCAATTATTTTCTTAATAGCTTCAGCTCTAGCCGAACCCAGCAAGGTTATCCAGAAGCGTAGCGGGCTGGTTGGTCACTATGGTGCTCCATTGATTGCTCACGGATACGGTCTCGGTGCTCACGGATACGGTCTCGGTGCTCACGGATACAGCCTTGGTGCGCACGGATACGGGTTAGGCCATGGCCTAGCATACAGCTCCGGAGCTATCGTCGGTGCTGACGTACATACTACTGTAACAAAACATGTTGGCGTGCCTGTACCCGCGCCGTATCCAGTGGCTGTGGATAGACCAGTACCATACCCAGTTAAAGTATGTATTTTAGTTTCATACGTAGATCCACAAGTGTTATTATCTTATGTTCTTTGGTTGATGATACGTTGATGCAGTATTGATTAAATTGCTACGACGTAGTTAAAGAAAATTATTTCATCTTAATAAAGAAAATACAAAATTAATCTAAAGTGTATGAATTTTCAAAATTCCAGGTTGCAGTCCCGGTACCTGTGGACAGACCGTACGCTGTCGCTGTTCCTAAGCCATATCCTGTGGCTGTGGAAAAGCATATAGCAGTACCAGTTGACCGTCCTGTACCAGTTCCAGTTCCACACGCCGTCCCTGTTCCTGTAATCAAACAAGTATGCAAAAGATATTTTTTTGTCATCAAATAAATATTATTTACACAGGCAGATTGAAGACTTAAAAAGCACCAAACCCTCTTCTTAATGTATATGACTGCATTTTTCTAGGTCGGTGTCCCTGTCCCACAGCCGTACCCTGTAGCTGTCCCTAGGCCAGTCGCCGTACCTGTGCCCCAACCCGTCGCTGTCCCCGTAGCTTCCCACGCTCATTTGGCGGCACCTATCTATAGCGATGTTCGCGGATACGCTGCTCATGGCTTAGGCGCCCACGAATATGGTGCTCATGGTCTTTCCGCTCATGGACTGAGTGCCCATGCAAAGATCTGGTAAAAAGAGTTAAAAGTAGATACTTGTTTCTGTTAAATATGAAATTATGGAAGTTTTTTATACTCATTTTAAGTTTCTTCATTACAATTTTATATTTTACAAAAACAAGTGCTACTAAGCACATGTAAAGGCATTTTTATGGGATTATTAAACAGTCATCGAAGCATACGAATACTTTAATGTGATGTAGATTTATTTAGATTTAAGGAACAACAGGCTTCTTCTGTGTTTTGGGGAAAGAGGAAGACAGTATAAGTTTCTTAGTTGGGATTGTGTGCAATGAAGTGACGTGAAAATTGAAATTTGCAGGAGTTATTATGTCCGAAGCTTTAATGAAAAATATTCTGATGTTATTAAGAATATACGCCGTAATTTGTAATGTTTAGTTTTGCAAAAGAGTATGACTTATATTTTGTTAATTAAATTAATATGTATAAAGACCTTATTCAATTTATTAACTCAGAGTTTATGTTTATTTTTTATATTTATTTTTATGGTTTGATTCTATGTTTTCACTTGATCTCTTTCTGTTTGCAAGAAGAAGGCTTCGAGGAAGAATGTACCTGGTTTATGCTCTTTTGTAAATAGATTTTCAATTAGGTGTATTTCAATGAATTAAGAGTTTATTTCGACCGCAGTCGACTAAAAACTATTTAATGAACGATATTTTTGTAATAAAATGTACAATATAATAATACGTTTTTTTCACTCACCCATTAACATTTTCAAAAAGTAACATGATTTCATCCGAGAATAGACATTTTGATTTATAAATTGACTCCAATAGTTCAAAGTTCACTATAGGTGCTAGACCTATATTTAAAATATTTAAAAACATAACAGCTCAATAATATTTTTAATAAAAAAGGTAATCCGTTTTTAGTTTATTGAGCTGTTATTGAATTGTATTAACAATTAGTTAATTAAAAACAAATACTGTAACAAAATTATAATTGACACAGTTTACAATGGTTTTATGATGTCTAAAATATTAATTGACACTACTCGCAAGTTATTTCGAAACCATTTTCTAAGACTTAAAACAATATCTAAATTGATACCAGATCAATTAAAACAAGATAAAGTAATAAGTGTAACTAAACTACACTTAATATAATTTATTTACTAAAATTATAATTATTATTATAATGTTAATTTTTAGTTTGAAAATACCTACAATGTGATAGCATTTTAAGAATACCCAAACTACAATTTGTTTTTGATATCTTAATGGACATAGCTAATCTAGACTAATAACATTAAGTATATTGTAATTATATTCCTTTTTACGAAAATCAGGCATCTTGATGTAAGTAACATGCTATGATGTTACACTACATCAAAGTCTCTTACATTGCCAGCTGCTAGCCTAGGGCATGTTCTACCAAACCTAAGTGGCAGATATTATTGACTTCCAACCGTACGTAGTAACTAGTGCATCCACCATCTACCTGTAGAAAGTATTCGCTTGCTTTACAAGACGGGAAAGTTATGTAACAAACGTCCGGGCGATTAAGGACCTATACCTTTTACATATAGGTTGTAGAATAGTACCGATATACCTACTTCTTTTATTCATTCGAAATTAAATGTCAGTTTTTACTAGTGTTAGGGGTTTGCTAAAATTGTTACCAAATAAAGAACTTTACACCATCAGGTGAGCAACGAAAGAAAAATGTTAGTGGTATAATTATATTTTTCTAAAATTAATTACCCAAAGTAATGATCATTTTTAATTTGAAAATAATTACAATGTGATTTTATTTTATTAGACTTAAAACATACGGGGACATAACACTGACTAAAGAAAACTGTAATATCTGAAAATAAAATTGATATCTTAACCCTCTACTGACCACTCACTACACTCACTAACTAATAATATATAATTAGCACACAAGCCCCTCAACCCCAAAATATCCCTTACTTGATGAGCTCTGGCGACCTTGCTCATAATAGGAATACAACACAACAAAAGTATAGTCAAATTTAGCTACGTGTTTGCGTGAAAGTTCTTAAAAACAATTTTTGTTATTATCTCACATTGTACCCACTTTTCAAATGCAAAGATTTCAGACAAACTTTGATGTCCTATTCCGAGTTAATCAATATAAAATATAGTAACATAATAGTTACATTACAATTTTTAAAAATCCTCACTTAACAACGCACCATTATGTCTGTGCAACTATACGAATATTTAAAATATATAATACCTACTTAGGTTTAAAGATTCTTCATTTCCCAAAAAAGACAAATTGTCACTTACACACACGTACACGTATATGAGAAAGAAAAATATAAATTTTTAGTTTATTGTTTTGAAAATACTATTATTATTTTATCTTGTCTTTTTGTCCCTTGGGAGGATGTTCGGGACTCCTTCAACATTGTTTATTAATATTTTTTATATAATTTAACAATGTCACTGGTTAATAAACCACGTTTTGAAAATAAAGATTTTTATTAATTTGTTAAATTCCAACCGATTCAGTAAACCTACGGTTCTTATCTCCAACATACTTATTTATTCTACCTTTTTCACAATAATTCAACAATATTTTAAAATGTACTAGACAAAAGTCTCTTGTAAGATTTATGTGGATCGTGAACTCGGACTTTTTAAATACCTTTTATAGGGCAGGGCACATATAACTTCTAACCAAGTGTAGAAAGCGATTCGTCATACTCGTCGAACCCGATATTACGGGAAAATAACATAACATCATGCGTTAAAGCGATAGTTTGTTGTGAACAAGTTTGACTAAATATGAAACTACTTATGTTTTTTATATTGATATAACTGATAGGAATTTCATTGTCATTGAGTTGATATTGGAGTTCAATAATCAAAGATGTAAATGGTAGAACACAGACACCTACTTATGGGGTATATTGCCACTACACAATAAATATCTTCCAATACAACTCTGCATATGGTCTACCATATGGAGAATGCCAAAATATTTTGAGTATAGTTTGAAGTGTTATGCCATTACAAGAAGTGGTTTACCTACAGATCCAAACAGCGTATATTTGCAGGGCACGAAACAATTACCGAAAAGCGCCTTATCAGGACCCCTGACAGATCGCCAAACTCTTCTCTTGTTGCCTGGGAGCTTGAGATTGCCGACCTATGGCAGCGATTGGTGGGGTTGTCTAGGTTAGTGGACCCTTTAGTGACCGGAAATTGTGGGTCTCATAGTTCCAAGAATTGTTGTTGTCTTTTTGTGTTGTCAGGGGAGGAACTGCAACCGTGACGTACCTAGATCCTAGTGCACCAACGTTCACGTGGGAGTTCTCACCTAAGACTCCACTCAGCCTTGGTTAGAGTCCCAGCAATCCCGCTCTTGTCACTACCAGTTTAGTTCCAGGGTAGTGGGAAACACTTATACCTCGAGTCTCACATAACCCTACAGTAAACAGTAGTGATGATGAGTAAATGCATTCGACCTCTCCAACCAAAAAAAAGGAAACATAAACTATCGCAATAGGACATTACTACACGTACTCTAATGTCGTCTTAATCTCATGATGAAATAAAATTTACAAAGAACAAAAAATGTGACTACAAAAATAATCAGAATATTTGTACTGAGTAATTGTCGGCATTCTAGCCACAAGAGACATTAGTATGAACGACTTCGAACTAGTAGTGTTAATTGGGTGCCAATCTGCGATCGTCTTTACTTCATACGAACTTTACGTAGCAATAATGTTAAAATAATGGGATAACTTACTACTTAAGTTACATCACGATTCTGACATTTTTGTTTACATTGTGCACATATAATGGTGAAACACTACGAAAGTATAGGCTTGTACTGTTTTACCATGTTTCCACCAGTTATTGAATTATATGTTATTTTTCTCTTTAGATCGCTTTATTTAGTATGACAAAATATTTTTTTGTATTTTTTTAAATTATATTTTTTTTGTTATTTGTATAAATTTTTATTTTCATTAAAAAAATAGGCCTTTTTACGCTCAGACCATTTTTAATTTGATTTTAAGCGTAATCGTACTTATAAAACAATTTTTGTACTGATTACCCCTCATACCTATAGTCGACCCCGGGACCTCTGTTTACATGAAATGTTAAATTGTTAAATAGTCATGTATTGTAAACAATTACAATTGTAATTGTTTTAAGACGTCCTGTGCTTCTTATTCAAAACATCGATTATGTATTTATTAGAAACAAAATGTTACGCTATAGAAACGAAAGCCGTAAATGCGACCTACAAACCTCAAAACATTACTATGGATTAACTCATAGGGCATTCCGAACGGATTACATTACAGCTGCTCTTATAGCAAAGGACAATCGTTATGTAACAACAAAACGTGACCAGGGAGTGAACACGGAACCTTGCTACACATGCCCCGCGCTCGCGTACTCGGACACTACGCCTCCCGTGTTGCCAAACATTATATTATATTATTATACAGTTCCTAATAAATTTTAAAAATAAATTAGAATAATGTGGTCATATTTATTTAGTACATATTTAAATACTATAACTGTGACAATTTGTAAATGCCCGGTTGATACCCACTTAAAGTTATGACTATTGCCTTTAATTACAACAAATAAATAATTAATAAAAACAAATAATTGTTTTTCCCATACATTTTCCCTGGCGTGACGATTTAAAAGAACTTAGTAAATGAGTCTATTTAAATAAAGTTATTTTGACTTTTGACGTTTTGTTGAATGTCCCATTATAATAAAAAGTATATTGTATCTGCTTTGTGACTACACAAACATTAAAAGCCACATCTAATGCGGACTCAAATCGAAAACTTTGTGAAAAATACTTTAATTAGTATTTGGCGTATGCAAATTTCGATATACTATTGCGTAAAAAGTGGATGCGCACTATCCGGTGTCATAGCCCGTGTTTGGAGCACTCTTTAACACAAGAGTGCTGACTACTACGACACACTTCATTGGCATTTTATATTATAATGGTTGGTCGTTAAAAGGAGCTTGTTGGCGTAGTCGCTCAAACGTTTTGTATTAATTACGAAAACAAAGTATCTTTCGCCATGGTGGTTGGCCTATGTGCTTTAGAAGGCTCGTTAAGGCATTGGTACCGATTGCTACGGCAACCAATTTCATCCTTGTAAGAAGGTCTGTGCCCAGCTGTGGGACGTACATAGGCTGTAGGTTATGATGATGATTATATGGGTTGTGATATAATGTTGGATGTTCTTTATGATTAACCTTTGTATGTTTTTCACATTATTTAGAACTTTTCAGATTATTTTCTGAAACTTTGATAAATAAGTGTGTTTTTTTAAAACAAAGCAGTAGTAGTAGTAGTTTATATAAACTATATGACGAAACTTTAAGTAAATAATCATCCAATCAGAAGTAAAAACCGACTCTTATACTTCTTCAAGTTCATAATAAATTATTATAGAAAAGATTATTGCATGTTGCCCAGTAAAGAAACAAAAATTTTTCAATTCACGCAATGGAGTACCCGAAGAAGAGATTCTTCAGCATCCGGAAAATGACAGTAATATTAGCTATATAACGTATCAAATGAACAATTAGGAACATGAAATATAATTTCATTTTTCATGGCTTCGTAGCAACTACGAGGACTGACTACGAAATCATTTTTGTTTTTAATTCACTTGTATAGGTATCTTAATATATTACGAATATAAATTTATTGCATAGGTAAAATTATGTCTAAAAAGTCTTAAGTAGTTTCTGATAGCGGCATCTATGCATTCTATGCGAGAATCACGTCAAATACTAGTTTAATTATAGCTAAGTCCTATGTGATTATGCACTTATATCACGTACTAGTTAATGCGTATTTAGTTCGTGGATAAACAGAGAGGTGGCACTAAGTGTTTCATTTAATTTTTAACATTTATTTTATATAGGCCCCGATTCCGATTTACATGGTGTAAATTATATTGTACACGGCGAAAGGAAAAAGATAGATTACCTACGACGCAATTGATTTGATTAAAACAGTCAAAAGTTGTATCAACTAAGTGATCGTTTCAGTCAACTAACTTTGCGTTCCTAAAGTCATTCTACGACTTACATAATGAATGGAAATGGACGAGATGCAAATATTTATTTATTTAATCTGGATAACAAAAAGCACAATTGGTGAACTTAATGCCTAGCGAATTCTCAGTAACCAGTAGTAAAAGGCATGTATGGCGATATATGCCAATAGCATTTATAGATTTAGATAATTTATACCGAAGATTAATATAATTTTTTAAGTGTTTTATTTTTATTAATTTCTCTTCTGTTTTTAAACTTCATTTTATCATAAACTATATTAGTGACCATGGGAACATTACATTAAGTTTTAAATAAGTTAAGTTCTTCCTAAAGGTTTACGTAGGTCCATTAAAAAGCCTGGCAACTATTATTAATCAAACGTAATGATAACCATACAGGTTATAATATAAATACCGAAAGTAAATAATATATTTTGGTGATCGAATTTTAGTTACCTTATATTATAACTACCATGGCCATATAGTTACAGAATATTATAAAGTAGTTTTTGATTGTAGGTTACTCGCAGTCGATAATTTGGACACAGAAACCTACTTTTCGGTATCGATACCACTGCGTATTTCCTACCACTTGGCTGCCTTTTTAAAATCAAATTCGCCGTTGATTTTATTGTACTACCAAAGTACTCCGACACTCTAAAGTTCGTTATGCACAACGTGTTTCTTACCTTCTGGAGTAATGTGTCTCACATTCACCGCTTGTATAATATTTCTGCCCCCTATATCTTATTATCTAGGCCAAACTAAACTTCAATAAAAGCTGTACATACATATTTTTATAGTCGAATAAAAGAAATATAACCAAAAACATACAACAACAATGGACCGAGAATAAATATTTATGTTCATTACACAAACATCGTCCACCAGCACACCCGTACTTGGACCCCTGGCTTAGTTGGCAGTAACTTGTAGCTAGAGGTCTATCATCAAATTCACACAACAGCATCAATAATTTAACTTATGATAATTAAAACACTTGAAATATTGAGCCCACTTAGATAAAAAACGTTTCGACTTTGGGTTGGAAAAAAATCACTTAATACTTACTTTTAGAGACGTTAATGCAACTATTGAATTTTTAGAATTTATAAATATCATTTCTAAAATACAATTTTAAATTTTTAATTACTATCAACCTTTTTAATTTAATATTATGTTGTTATTACACTATTACGTTCTATTATAAACAATACATAACATATAGTTTGTCGTGTCTACTAGAAGCCTCGCATAACCTACATAAAAATAGGTACATTATTAAAGTAAATGTGTCAAATATGTGACAAGCTCCAATTACTCTAATAACCAGCACAATGGTGTAATATGGCGTGCCGCCGGCTGGCCAGTCGATAACACATGCATCTTTTATGATCATCGATCTCAAGTCTATGACCCATATGTTAACTTTCAATAAACTTTGTGCGGACTAGTTAATCCGTTGTTGAGTAATAAAATTAAAGCTCTTTTTTCGTAGTTGACTATAAAATTAGACGTATTTATTTGGTATACGTTGCGGAGCTCGTTAGAACAGTGGTTCGTGCGGGTTTCGATTACGATTTTATTTTCCAAAACAATAAATGTACCATGGTTGGTCCGAGATGATGTATCAATTAAATTTATTTTCGCGAGCTCCTCCATTCCGGATTCGCCAGCGCGGTATCCCTAAGGCATTAACTTCTTATGCGTTACTGTAATGTAGGCATGTACATATGCCCCTAGATATATAAGCTAGCTCTGAGCTTTGACTTTTCACCATAGACGCCACATCTGTGTCCTTTTTTTGATCCATCTCTATACCAAATGTGGCTTCGCTCCTTGAAGCATAAGCATTAAGCATGCATGCAACCATTCACCAGCACAGGGACAATTTTAAGTATTGAAATTAACTGTCTTTTAATACTAAATATTCAACTGTGATGTTTTAGAATACTGAGCACAGCGAGGGATTTAATTAACATTGCTAGTAAAAATAATTTTGCGATAAGTGTTAAACTAATACTATCGTTGCCAGATGACATTTTCATAAATTATTTAAATCGTCTATTTCAAACAGCAGAAAAATCGTTCCAGGCTTTTCTTTTAAAATAAAGAACGTGCGCAGCTCGTGACGGCTGATATTCCGCCCATAGGCACGCCGTGTCCCGCGTCTTTATTACTATTGTTCATACAATATTTTCGTTCGACTCTTTGATTCGCTTTTAAATTCAAATTCGATGGATGGATGGGATAAAATAGTAGAATGTATCACAAATGATTTATTTTATTTTACCCAAAATCACACCAGAAAACAAACCAAAATTGGATTCGGTATTGAAGCTTAAAAGTATATTAATGATTCAAATTTAATAACTCATCGTAGTATTTTTGAGCTAAGCTTTTACATATTATTAATTAGGCATTTTATAAAATATTACGTCAGAACGCCCTAGGTCTTGCATAAGTTCTAGATTACTAATTTGGCCAAAACTTATGCGCAGCTTAACGACAACCTTATCGATCATCGATCCTGGGATGGAATGATGGGTGGAGTTGCAAAACATGTACATATGTACCTTCTTTACGTTAATCAATTAGAATTTCAAATTATCCACATAAATAGCAACCTAATTAACGTCGTTTTCAAATAAATACCTATAACCATTTTCGGAAGCCCAGTGAAGAAGAATTATTATATATACGTATATATAGATAGAATTGCATATCAGGGGTATATACAGCTCAAAACTTCTATAAAAAATATTTATGAAAAACTTCAAAAAGTAATAACAAACATATTTAAATACCACCTTAAAAGGTACTTCAAAGATATCGAAATACGTATAATTACTGTAGCGCATAGAGATCTTTTTTACCCACAACTTTTTAACAACTAAAGTTAGTAATAATTAAGAACTTTTATTATGGATACTTACTTGATAGCGGAAAAATACACATTAATATGTACATATATATGTAGGAAACATACTAAAAAAACATATTTGACTCGTGAGCAAATATTCGCATTTATCATAAAATCATCTGCTCTTACCGGGATTCAAACCCGGTACGTTAGGTTTAGTAGTCAGAGATTTTTACTTGTATCAGAAGCCATAAATTGGTGTTGTAGTAGCCAAAAGACTTCGACATCATCGACTTTTGATAATAAAAACAACGTTATAAATATGCCTAACTTTTGACCAGCTCTTGGACAACTTGATTTACAATACTACGAACTAATTCCATGCGAAATCAATATAGATATTGAAGCCTTTAATTAGCTTTAAGTAACAGCTGACAGTAGTTATAATTACATACAAATTGGGACAGAAGAACCTACTTTTTGCTATCAATTAAAAAGCCATTCAACTTCAAATTTACTCTTTATGATTCATTAATGAAAAGATGTCAATTTTAAATGAACAAAATGTACAATAAAGATATTGGTAACAAAGTTTTGCAAATATATTAAATCAACAAATTCAAACGAAAGTGTAATTAGATTGAAAACCGTTTAAATTTTTTGAAGTTAACATTTATTATTACTATTTAATCGATATAAGAAAAAGGCGAATAAATAGTTGAATAATGTTAAAATAACCTTTTCAAGTCAATGTATCTCCGAACAGTCTGGAGGTTGAATCAGTATAATATAATATAACAATGTTACACATTTTTTCATACCCTCCATAACTTTTGGCCGAATATATTTTGCTTAACTAATTATTAATTATAATACTCAACAGTTAATTATACACGCAGAGTACTATATTACTAAGGATACCTATACAACATACTCTAAGTTACAGTTTTTCTACAGTGATGCACACAAAATCAAAAACTGTTTGGAAAACACTTGAATTTGACAGTAAATTTTCAAGGCGACGGGGAATACTTATTTTATTTTGATCACAGATATTTTGTATTTCACTCACTGGTGCAAGTCTTTGTATTCCAAAGGAAGGACATGATAAGAAAAGATGCTCCAAATCGGCATTGCTTGCTTGACATTGAAAACAAGAACTATTTTGTATGCGTGTTTGTTATGTTTAGTCGATATCTTACACAATCATTAACAAGTGTGACCAGTAATTAAATCCAGTCTAAATTATATTTTACTTACGACAAGTGATTTATTCATGCACCCTTATAAGTCAACTTGTGTCACAGAAATTAGCTCAATAAATACTAGAACTCCAAACGTATACACAGAAAGAATTTGTATGATAGATTGACATAGAATTTTATTAATTCGTAACATCCCGCTTCGGCTTTGACTACACAATTTTTAATGAATAACTTAACTACTATATCCATACATTTCTACCATCTTACGAATTCATTAAGATTGTACATTTTTAATCTCATTAACATTAGAAAAATGTTGTGAATATACTACAGTAATATACATATATAGTACTTAATATAAGAACATTTCTATCTTTTTGTTAATTTCTTCTCCTCTATGAATTTTCATTATTATTAATATAAATAATATAATTTCAAATATTCTTCATGTTCAGACAGGATAATCATTCTATGGGGTAAGTTGGGGAGCTTCCTCGCGTGCTGGAACCGTTGGAGAGCCGCTTAACGTACTTGATGACCTCCCCGTTCAGCGTACGTGTACAGCGTACAGCGTATTCACCAACGGATCCAGCCGGCGTACCCCGGGCGGGAATGAAACAACTACTGGATTAGAACCGGTAGTTGTTTCGCGGTCGGCTACCTGGTGGGTTTCCAGGCACTTCTCCGGACTGCGGAGTTGGCTGGAAGTCCGCATAGTTTGTAGCTTTATTGCCGTGGTAGATGTCACCTCTAGGCCAATGGACCCTTTTGTAGTCGGGGATGTCGGTTTCTTAGGTTCACGACTGGTTGTAGCGCTAGTAGCCTTTAGTAGTGTTAAGGGGGGAAGCCCAACTTTGACGATGCTAGATCCTGGTCAAAGATCATGGACCAAACAACCAAAACCCAAAAAAATATAGTGATTAATGTAGCTTAAGAATGCATTATAGGTTTGATAGACAGAGATATAAACCAAAAAAGGTATAGTTTTTTTTATACTATACCTTAGTACATTTTTATGTAACATAGAAAACACTAGCACAGATAAAGTTGGATCGAGATACCTTAGCTCAAGCGGACTGAAGATATAAAGTGCGTACGCGCCGATAATTGGTTAGACGACATTCCAACTTCAACAGGAACGGTATCCTGAAGCCATGAGATTACTTGTAAGTACCTTCATCAGATTGGATTGAAAAGTCAATAAAAAATGGAAAAGAAATGGTTTTCTGAGAATCATATTAATTCAGAATAATCTAGTGACACTTAAGTGCTGTTAAATCATGTTTACTTATTAGTTAAGCTTCCCTCAAACCTAAACTAACTGTAGTTTCAAAATGTAGTACGGTTACATATCTCTAAAAATTTAATACTTATACTTATAATTCTCTCTGTTTTCCTGCCCCTCGGCCATTTGGCCTCCTCTTCCGTCCCTCGAGCCGCCTCGAGGGACTGGGAAGAGTTAAAAATTGATAATAATAATAATAACAGTATTTTATTAAGCTATAAGGTATTCCAGTATTATTATATCCCGGGTTCAAATACTGTTAGTATTTTCATAATGATTACCATATGGGTTATGGATCTTACTATGTTTATTATTACGCTTTTTGTGAATATTTCACCGTTATGTAGTTTCTATCTGCAAGGAAGAGAATTATCGTTTTATTTTGTAGATCCTCGTCGCTCTACTCTCTCTAGCCGCGGCCAAGCCTAAGCCTGGTGGCTACTGGGGTGCTCCAGCTGTAAGTCGACATAGCAATTCTTACTTAAATAAACAACAATAAATTCTTCCACAGTTATGCACAAAAATTTTGCCACATATTTAAAATACTATTTTTCAAACCAATCATTGTTTGATTGCTACACGACATTCGCATTTTAAACTTGCTCGAACTCTACATTCAAATCACTCTTATTAATTAATATAAGAAATGACTGTTTCGATATAATAACAATTAATATACTGGCCCAAGATGCGAAAAAAACAATACATTTTATCATTTAAAATTTGATCTTATCAGACACACAGCAAAATATTGGTTATTCTTTATCCGTTATTAGGCCGTCCAATATCCTCCATGTGCGTTTCTAAGTAAAATTTACTTAAATAACTTATACATATACAAAACATATATAATGCATAAATATGCATGATGAATAGATTATTCTATTCTATTCTAATGAACCGTTGCTCATGGCTCATCTTATTTACAAGTACGCGCCTCGTAGTGCTTAATTATGATACGAATCTTGTTTACACACAACATCTAAGCCTTTTTCATTATCTAAATCCAAATCAATTGACTAATTTAACTAGTTTTTTATTTCTTTTAACACCAAATTAGGTGTAGTAAAATAAAATATGAGAGATTTCTTGGGATATCTCATTTTGGCTTAGTCCATTCATTTTTGATGGAAACGTGAGAAAATAGCTGAGGACACATTCGATAATCGTCAATCCATCCAGGTGCCATCACTGAGCTACATACACCAGCCAACAGTGGCAGTAACTCAGCCAGTGGTTCACGCTGCACCAGCCGTGATAGCCAAGCCTGCAGCTACCAGCTACGCTTCTTTCCAACAGGTATGAACGTTTTAATAGTTGGTTTGCAATTAGTTGAGACAGTATTTTTAAGGGGCAGGTTTTTGCAACAAACTTCAAATAAGCATGTCTATAAACGATGGTTACTGTCACGTGGGGCATCTGTTTGTTTGCCATTCTGTGACATGAAAAAATGTGTTATTCATGTAACATTTTCAACCAACCCTCGCAGCCACCAGTCGAGACGTTTCGATGAGTCTCTTGCTCATGAGTCGCAAGACTCCACTTCTGCTTACCAAGTTAAAGTGAGACATTCGCTTGACCTTTCTATATAAACAAAAATATTAAATTCATTCTTAATTTTTTTCACTATCCAGATTGTCCGTCCTGTGTCAGTCGTGCAACCAGTTGTCCATGCGGCACCTGTAATCTCGCAACCAGTAGTCCATACGCCTGTTGTTCAAGCTGTTGCCCATCCAGTCATCCACGCTGCGCCTGTGGTCCACAGCGTGCAAACCTACGCCCAGCCTTACATCAGCTCTGTAGGACATGGCTGGTAACATTTGGTAAATTACTGTAAATATTATATTGTATTTATTTATCTAAAACTTTAGCGCTGAGATCATGTCCATTGTGTTATTATAGTTAAAGATATAACAAAATAAAACAAATAAAGATATAACATTCAGTATTGAAGTAATGTTGTTTAATTTTATGACATATTTATCAATGAATTAAGTATGTAATCGGTAATATTGTAAGAAAATATATTAATTTAACAATCAGAAGTCATTAAAATACAGCTGTCACTCCTCACAAATAACATCACTAGCGAAACCTTACTAGTATAAATCGATATGAACAAACACGCTTAAGAGCATGGACAATGAAATAAATTTTTCTTAAAAAGAAATGTGTCAATATAAGGTCGGGGGAAAAACCTTTTATATGTATATATAGTACGTACGTAAGCATATAGTATGTATATACTTGTAATAAAATAGCTTTGGCTGTACTATTAGTATCTGGCTGGTTTTCATGACATTAAAAAGGTGACATTTCATAAAAAGAATCAAATTAAGAAATTAAATACATTTTGAAATTTACTTAATTACAAAAAAGAAGAAAATGCAACGTAAGCCGCAAAAAAAATGTGACTTTTATGGACCTGAAATAGTGTCAGTAAGAGTAGCACAAAATTGCACAAAAATTGGTTTAAGCGTTTTCAATCCGGTAATTTTGATGTCAAAGATGGCACCTTGCTCTGGTCGCCCGTTTACGGATAAAATACTAATTGACCACAAAACTATTTTGACCCATTTGAAAAAGCTGGGTACACAAGTACCCAGAAAGCTGGGTACACAAGTACCCAGAAAGCTGGGTACAAAAGTACCCAGAAAGCTGGGTTCACAAGTACCCAGAAAGCTGGGTACACAAGTTTTATAGCTCGATATTTAAGTGCCACACGAAGTACCTGAGAGAAACTTAATGAACCATGTACTTATTTGCGATGCTTTATTGAGACGTAATGGAACCGAACCGTTTTTGAATAGATTGATAACTGATAATAAAAAGTGGATCACATATGATAAGAACGTCGTGGTCAACGGTCGGTCCGACTTCAGAGACTGTGACAAAACCTGGGTTAACTCGCAATAAGGTGATGCTGTGTCTATAGTGGGATTGGAAGGGCATTGTTCATTATGAGCTTCTACAGCCGGGCAGAACTATCAATTCGGGTCTCAACTGCGAACGACTGATGAGATTAAAGCAAGAATTTGAGATAAAGCGGAATTTATTAATAGAAAGGGTGTGGGCTTTCATCACGATAACGCTAAACGACATACATATTTAGCCACTCAGTAAAATTAAATGAGAAGAAACTTTTATTTCCACATATTATAAACAGGCATTCGATTGAAGAAAAATATTATTTAAGCGCCGTAAGAGAACTACGAAATTTTCTACGCAACTAAACTAATAAACCTGAAGGCCAGAAAAGGTCCGAGAAACAACAAAGGATTTTATTTGATTTTCTCTTAATATGAATTATAATATTAAATTTATTCTGAACCGTGTCTAAGTAAGAAAATTTTCAACCTTCTTGATCATTATCAATGGCGCGAATAATTTTGACACATTTTCTATAGAATAATATCAACTCATCATAATTATTCTTAACTGAGTTCTAAGTTTACATGAATAAGTTGTGAATAAAGCTTCTTATGTTCACTAAATCCGCTTGGATATAGTGAACATAAGAAATCTTATTTCTTATGTTCTATAGTTATAATTTACACCATTGTCAAATATGTAATACTTAATTAAGAAAAGTCATTTTGTTTGGCCTGGATAAAGAAAAGAAAACAATAATAGGAAAAAACAAATTATTAAAAAAAAGAAAAATAATTAAAATACGTTACCTACTGAACTGTCAAAGTTAGATTGGTTGTCACGCTAAGAATGCATAATTGCAAAACAAATCATTCATTTTACGATGTCCTTGTTGAATCGATATTAGCTACAGTGGCACATCACTAGCCATCGCGTGACCTACGGCACATCACCGCAACCACTATCTTGTGAATCTACTCTAAAATAGGGTGACTACATAGTATAAACATGAACTGTCTTAAAATAAATACAAATGTTTGATGAAATTGTAAATTTGTTAGTCAGATGATGAAATAAGTTGTGTCAACAAATAATTAAAGACTGAGGTTAGGTAGAGTTTACATAGTGACATACTTACACATATCTGAAAATTCAGTGATCTGTTTTTATAGTGCATGACTCTCTGAATTTCTAGTGAGACAAATTAATCTATTTTGATTGTTGCTCATATAGGACGAAAGTTTCATTCGAGAGCTTTTAAAGACGAGTAATAAAAACCTTTGTTTATTAACTTACCGAACGTATTGTTTGTAATTTGTTTTTTTTTTTGTTTTTATCTACCAAGTACTAAATGAATTAGATATTCATTTATTCAGGAAAAATAACTTGAATCTTTATTGCACATCTCCTCGGCAGAAGCCTGCTAAAATATGATATTTATAATGATCCACCCGGAATTATTATTGTTTTATATATTAAAAAAAAATAAAAAAAAATACTTTTTAAAGAGAGAACAAAATTCAGAGTATCAAAAAAAATCATTATTAAATTACAATATTTCAATAATTTTATTTCAAATTACTTTTACATGAAAAATTAATCGCGGGCATGTACTTTGAAGTCACAGTACATTTTTTCTAATAGGCAACTTTCACTAGTTATAAGTTAAGTATTTATCAATATTGGTCAACAATCCTTTCAAAATAGTATTTAACATACAATAAATAAAAATATGCATTACTGCTACATCATAAGATCTTGTATATAATCATATATATATATCAATGTTAATAAATATAATTTCCTATAAAAATGATAGTCATTGTCACCCTAACAAAAATATGAACACATTTCAGTAAGCCACAGCAGACTTTCAGTAACTCTAATGCTATGGAACTAAGCGGAGTATATTTGTTTGCCAAAAAGCATTACGAAGTCAAACTTTTCAAATATATATTTACTGTACTCATGGCATAAACAATATCCAGTGAAGTCTGAGTAAATCTTAGAAAAAAGTAGAAGTATAAAATGTTTAAAATGTAATAAGGTTAGGTTTATATAAATTATTTTAACGATAGGTCAAAAGTGATTAGTAAAAAAATGAATGCTTGGTCAGGACAAGGCGGTGATATAATGGGCCCATCAGTCACACGTAAGTATTAGTTCATATATTGTACGGCTTTGTGTAGGTACAAATTTTTACTTTTTATTTATTATTATATTTCTTATTTTAAAATACTTAAAATGGATCATTATAACTATGGCAATTATAGCTTGTCACCAATATTTGTAAATTTTTCTACTTTTTCACACTTTTATTTTATTTTTTCCTTTCCTACTTATTTATTACGTCAATAATATTTATAGCGTAAGTTATTTAAGCATAAGCTAACAACCAACATTATTTACATACACATATATTGAAATCGATGAATGGTTTTTATAGTAAGCAATTTAAAAGGCAAATCGTTCTCACTACTTATAAACGTTTAATATACGTTTATAACATTTTAAAAGTGTATTCAACCAGGAGCACTCGTATTAAAAATGTTTTTAATATTTCATAAAGCCCATTCTATGAATAAATGAATCTTGTAATATTTATCAGGGTAACGTATAGTACAGCTTAATCTAATTCATCCGGTTTATACCAAGTATCTACCTGCATTCGACCGTTAACGTCTTGTAAACCTTAATTCTATTTTAATAAAACCTTGAGTGGAAAACGCTTTATGTACCATAAGTCTTTTGGTGGAAATATTAAAAATATTGTTATTTTACTCTTTAAGCTGCTGGTCCCAGTTGTTGCTATGACCCAAACTTCGCATGTGTTTCTGCGATGTAGGCGTATGCCCAGCTGTGGGAGGTATATAGGTTGGTGGATGATGATGATGATGAAACGCCGCGTTTTTGAGAAAGTGTGTTCAGAGACAGACAGTATCAGTTTAAAACTCGCGGGGCTCGAGTCCGCCCCTCACTTTCCCAATAGGTAGCTCTAATACTGTTATACTTGTACATGCACTTATGTTATAACTCCTAATAAGCAATGAAACCTTTCGTGATTTTTGATTTGATTTGATTTCATCTTGAGATACCTAACGGAAAAAACACATTTTGTTTTCATACCTCCAAAGATCTTTAGTTACATTTTAAGATATATATCCGTATCTTAAAAGTCCTTTTCTCTTTTTGCTTTTTAACACATGACAAATTTATTTATTTATTTCATTAGGAGCAGGTAGTGGTAAAGTGAATACCCCGCCACTAAAAAATGGAAGTGACCTGAGAGAGTCGGGATACCTTATAGCAGTTGGATCTAGAACGGCCAGGTATTTCAGTGTTAAACTATTGGTCTCAATCAATGAGTATAAAAAGGTTTACACAAAAAATACACGTTTTTCTTAATTTAGTATATATCTATTCTTTAGAAATGGCCTTCTTAATTTAAGAATTATTTAATAAAACAAGATTAATTTAACATAGTACTAACCCTTAATCACTGTTCCAGGTTTCGAAGAAAACACAAAACAAAAATGTTAATACTCATATTCTTAGTCCTACTTCTATTGTTACTGTGTTTAACGATAGTAATGACAGTTTTATGTAAGTAACACACTTTGAATATTTTAACATCACGCACTTATAAAATAATATCGCACTTGTCGAAAATACTAAAGTTAATTTATTTTTAATAAATTACCTTTGCTTTGAATATATCAAACGCTTAAACAAACAACTTATCTAACTACATCTTTATATTACTGTCATATCAAAAAAAAAAGGATAATGTCATAAAAAATACAACGTCAAGAAGACTGAACTCTATAAATTTTTCGAGTTACGATTCATTATAATACCTGTTCTAAAAATGTACCATTGAAGAAATTGTCCCCATGACATATTTCACTTTAGCGTCATTACTTTTCCTGTATGAGCATAATCTACAGCATAAAAGATTATAATAAGTAAAGAAGACGTTGACATAAGTATCCTATAATTTATTTCTCAGATGTAAAACAAAAACGAAATAAACCTGTAAGGATTTGCGATACTAAGGAGTGCCTTCGTTCTGCCGCCAACTTGGCACTCTCTATTGACAGTGCGGCTGATCCATGCCAAGACTTTTACCAGGTATCTATATATCATACATGTGAAAGGTATTTGAATTATTTGGGAGTCCCCAATTAAGGTATTTACCTTTCACGGGCGTGACTAGGTTCTACCAAAATTCACCGGACCACTTCCAGGCAAACCAACTTTACAGCTGGGCTTTGCGCTCAACGTGGTGGCCTGTGCAATGCGTGCGTGGAATTCACCCTTGCACACACGCAACCGAGCTTAGGGCGTTGAACGAAAGGCTATCACCACACACCGTCACGCGTTACCATGTTTATGCTGGAGAGAGGTGGCTAGAGAGATGCCTTCTCTTGCCCCCTCCTCGCTCCTATATCTTCTCATATCCTATACCCTCTCACTAGCAACCATAGCCTTTGCCCTTGGCAGTGATTACCTACCACCTCTGACCGGCGCACATAGCTCGCGGATCTAGTTGGCGCACTAGGTATAGTTTGACAGATTTTTGTGAATTTTATAAAAGTATATACATACAAACGTTTACAATTTAAGCTCTGAAATGGTGAAAGTTTATCAAAACATTGAAAAATATTCAAACAAATAAATCTCCACCGGCTGCGTCTGTAGCCTAAGTCCACCTGTCTCAGGTCTAAAGGCCCGATTTTCATTTTTTAATGTATTATTTTACATTTATAGCTCTTTTACAAAAGTGACATGTAATGTTGCCGTGATTTACACATTCTAAAATATTTATACTATTTTTCAGATTGTACGCTATACTAATTCATTTAAATTCATCATTTTAATTAATGTATTGCTTCTTATTAGTACTCTTGTGGCAACTGGGCCGAAGACCATCCTCGTCCTGATACATATCGCTCCTACGACTGGTTTCGAGACAAGCAGACGAAGGTTTACTCAGTGCTACGAGATTTTCTCACGAAGAATACGAGCAACTTGCCGAAGCCCGTACAGCAAGCCAAAGATATGTACAAAGCATGTATGGATATTGGTAAGCCTATTGTCAGCTCTAGTAAAATGGCTGTTCGTACTCATTGGACAGGTTTTTGAACACATACAATAACACGATGGAAATTTCTATTTGTAGTATTTATATTGTTAATCTCCGCTTTCAAATCTTATGTTGTTGTAATTTTATACACTTTTTATTGATAACATATATGTTCCTAGTTTAACGATAGGTGCAATAATCTCTGACATAAATCTGATAATGACTTTAGAATTGCATAGCTAGCAAATATATGTATTATAGGTGATAAGCGGGTACTTACAGACGCCGATAACATCAGGAGTTCTAATTAAATAATTGTATATTAATTATGAATGCATCTTAAGCGTATAAAGATATCTTGTTTACAGAGACATTGGATAAATTAGGGTTAAAGCCAGTACAAGAAATACTAAAGTTAATAGGTTTGCCTGAGTACCCCACATTCATTAATGCCACTGACGATGTTGATTATAACTCGTACAGTTTCGATTGGATTGAGACAGTAATAAATGTGAAGACCCAACTGGGCATGGATGTCCTGATCGGCTTCGATATCTTCACTGACCCTAAAAACTCCTCAATCTATAGGTTGGTAATGGGATCGCCTGAGACAACGAATCCATTCCCAAGGTTAGTAGTCTGAAATAATCAATAAATTAAATTTTATACTTCTAAAAATTGTCTCGGTTTTATAACACCATTCTCAAGTCTGCTCAAGAACTTAAAGAACTCATTTCGCCTAGTCTATTTCAACAGAGGTAGAAATCCAGACGTGCTCCAGACGTTCAGCAAGCAAGCTACTTTCCACAAATCTGGAATTCCTTCAAAACAAGATAAGGCCCCTTCTGCGTGAACTCACTACATTGTTGACCCACCTTTTAATCGCTATTGGGCCAGATTTATATAGAAATAAACTGTAAACCTAGTTAATGTATTTTGTTATCATTCTAAATCAAATGCTAATAGTCATATTATTGGGCACATTCAATCTAATAAGCATTATAACTTTTAAAAAATCTAAATTTCTCAAGTTATAATGCTTATTTTATTTTATTTTATCTAATACAAAAACATCATTAAAATAAAATAAAAGAATGTAGCCTTTAATATGATAATGACACTATTCCAGCATGCGAATTGAAAAGAAACGACACAATTATCGTCGAGATAGAAAATATTTCGTACCTACTTACAATATTTTTGATGAGACATTTGTCAAAAATAATCATGAAAGTTATGAATCTAAAGAGGAAGATGATGAAGAAAAAATGGCTGAGATCTACAAATTATTTTACGCAGAACTTATGAAGCTTTTTATTATAGAATCGGGTAAAGTTAAAAATTCTAATGTGAACGAACCAGAATTAGATCAAAGAATTATATTGACTGCTAACGAGTACTATGCCCTATACGATGACTTGTACGAGGTGAGTAAATGTACAATATTTTATTTTGGGGAATAGTCAAAATAAAAGCACAAAAACTTGTCTGGACATAAAAATACTCTAATTTTATAAGTCACTCATACGGGTGCTTTAGGTGCTCTTTGAACTTAGCGTTATTTACGTTAAAGTATCAAAGAATAGAAAACACACCAATAGCTTTATTCTCCAACAATCATGATGAAAATTTTTGCCCAAAGGAAGTTAATCAAATATTAAATGTCACCCATATAAAATAAATAATCAGTTGACCATCATGCACGTTATAAAATAATATTGTATATTACTTAACAGTAAACAGTACTATTTCGTGTTTGATATAGGGATATCATGACATGCGATATTTATGTTTACGATGTGGTTTCGATAATATAAATAACTTTGATCACAGAATCCAATATATAAATATTTAATTAAGAATTTATTACTTCTATGATATTTTATAGCAAAATTAATATTATATTTGTTAGAAAAGTGATTATTATTAATTCATCAAAACTTTACAAACTTACTAGTAGGTTAATTTTTTAAATCCCATATTTAATTTTTAAACGTAAATTAAATATAAATAATTTCAATTATGTTTAATTATGTCATTTTTAGATGTAAAATTTGTTTTTTCTGGTATTTTCTGGAAATAAATTATTTATTCTCATACTGACTTACTATCAATAGCATTTTGATAATCTTATGTCAGGGAATGATAAACGGAGCAAACTGCCAAACAAAATACTCTTCGAATATCTGAAATTACAAAAGGCAATAATATTTAGATTCTTATAAAAAATGGACTGCTTTGGTCTACTAATTTAATGACATTAATCTAGGATAATTATTTTATTATTTGTATGCTAAGAAAAAAATTTATCATTATCAAAAGACTTCTAAAGAATTCTAAGAAATCTAGCGAACGAAGTAGATCATTATTTCAGCTAGAATCAGAAAACGATACAGAAACCGACGAAAATGCGTATCTTAATATACCACAATACACAGCTGATGAACTTCAAGCCCAAACTGACATTATGCTGGAGAGTAGTAATGGAACGTTAGTGCCAATTTGGAAGAGATATCTAGAGGGAATTTTTAATATTAGTGATACCACGTTAGACCTTGAAAACGACAAAGTGTTGGTATCCGAGCTGGACATGAAGTACCTTGTTGGTATGGCAATGATAGCCTCTAAGTCACCACCCGTGATGATTGAACTTTACATTTGGGTAAAAGTAAGTACCTAATTTAATAATAGGACCAATTAACTTAATCTGACCCATAAAAATCAGTTATGCGTTTCGATTTCTTATTACTCAAGCTAGAGTATTTTAATAGTAGTCACTTGTATTTTATCCCATAGGTATAAATAGGAAAAAGCTTCCCTACTCCAATACAATGCTTCCGCAATGAAATCTGGTACACGACTCTACCCAAGTTTATTAGTGTTTTTGTGTTATATTCTTCTGTAAGAAGTTGGTTTATCAGATTTGGATTGGATTGAACTAAGGTTTCCTTCCTTAGTTTTATCCAATCATAAGGAATTATCTTTTGCTAGTTCATTAATATCAATGTATCCTTAGGTTGCAGAAGTAATGGCAGTACACACAACCACGGAACTTCGAATATTATTTCACAGAGTTTACGATGAAGTTCACTTAAAGAGGGGTAGTTCCCAACCACCTCGCAGCTTGCAGTGCGCAAGTGCAATCAACGATTTGATGGGCATGGCTGTCTCATATGCCATAGTTGACCCTTATTTCTTTAATGATACTAAACCTAAGGTAAATTATTATTTGAAAAATTCTAAGATGTTACAAACTAAAAAAAATTATGTTATTTTGCATTTCATATAACTTTGATCGACTGATAAATAAAGTAATAAATAAACTGTAAAAAATAAGAACGCAAGGAGATAACAACAATATACATAGTGGACTAAAAACATATTTCCAGGTTCAAACAATGTTACACGAAATGAAAAATGCCTTAGCACACCTTGTAGGTCAAGTGAAATGGATGGATGATGATACAAAATTAGCGACATATCAGAAAATTATACAGATGAAAACTTTAATAGGTTTCCCAGACTGGTTTTTAGAAGACGGAAGATTAGAGGAATATTATGAAGGCATAGAAGTTTCTACAGATAAACATCTTGCAAACATGTTAAATGTAATTCAGTTCAAAATTAGAAAAGGCTTAAATAAATTTCGTGAAGGAAATAATTTTACCTGGGCTACTGATCCTACTGAAGTCAACGCTTACCACACATTTCAAGAGAATACAATAAGTAAGTTTATTGATAAACTTAATCACAGAGTATATTATCAATAACTTTTCCAATAATTTATTTATATAACTAAAGATTTTGAATTTTTTGGACGCAGCTGTCCCAATGGTAATGTTACAATATCCTTTCTTTGATTTGGGTTTAGAGTAAGTACCTTATCAAACAACACAATTATCATAATTTTATTTATATTTTTTTTATTTGATGTAATTTCATAATATATCTCTTTTTCAGTTCTCTCAATTACGGGTCTCTGGGTACTGTGCTTGGTCATGAAATCACACACGGTTTTGACAATTTCGGTAAAATATTTTCGAGTTTTATTGTTTTTATTACTGTTCTTATAAATATATACATGTACCTGTGTAAATAATAGTTGCCAACATTGTAAAAAAAATTATACTCTCCGTTGAAGCTCAACTATAACTACATTATACTGATGTAGTTCCAATCCAGTAGCGCGGTTCAAGACAACAAAAGTTTATTCTAGTCTATTTCAATGATTTTTTTTGTATTTTTATTGCTTATACTGACCCACCCTCAATAGGCTAGCGTGGTGATGTTATAGCCTTCTGTGTTCCTCCTTTGTAGGAAGGTCTAGTAGAACAGCTCAGCTGTGGGACCTGTATTGACTGTTAATCATCATATTTTTTGTAGGCCGCCAGTTTGACAAAAACGGTAACTTCCTTCCGTGGTGGACCAACGAGACGGTAGAGTCATTCGTCAACATGACGCAGTGCTTTGTCGATCAGTATTCAGCTTACTACTTGCCAGAATTAGATGAGCACGTGAGTTACTAAACCAAATACGAATAATTGAACCAAATTTTGAATCTGCATTTTGAAAAATAACTTTGAATAAATATTGCAAAACATTTATTAAGCGTTTAAAAAATAGCCTACGGCCTATTGTCAGACCTAGCAAATATACCCAAAAAAATCATAAAAATCGGTCACGCCGTTTCGGAGGAGTTTGGTAAGATACACTACAGAAGATTTTTATATATTACGATACAGTGCAGTTAGATCCCTTTGAATCTTTTATGCCATCCTTTCTTTTACATTTTTGTGGCAAGTATATCATCTATCATAAGCTTCACTGTGATTGACAAGGAAGAGGCTGTTGTTGGATTATTTTAATAAGTTTAGCACTTATTAAAATAATAGTCATGTAAAATTTACCTAAATATTCATATTCATGGTGAAATCTATACTTAATAATAATAGGTAGGCATCAGCAGCATGTCTAATAGTAATTTATCGAAATAATATGTTTACGTAAAACGACATGTCCTGACGTCATCAAGCGAATGATTTTCTGAGCTTATGCTTTAACAATTTTGGTAATTCTTCTCTATTTAGAATAAACAACTAAACATTACTTAGGAGCATTACCGAAGTGTCGTAAGAAAACACATCGATCGTCCTACTTTTACTCGTCAGTGACTACCCTCTGTCTAATGTGCTTGTGCCTAATTGTTAAACAAATATTTCTTAGAATGCTATATAAACTTATAATGAACGAAAATATTATGAGGCTTCACCAAGCGACTTTGAGATTAAGGCTCGGTTGGGGCAGGCTACTGGTAGTGCCTAGCTGTCTACGCTAATACAGTTCGACTACTAATCAAATTACTTACATCTTTCACAAAATGTCTAAACAGCACTTTATATTTTCATGGTTCTTTAAATAAAAATAAAAATTAACAACAGGATGGGATAGGAACTTAAAGAAAAGAAATAAGATATTTCGTCGATAATTCAAATTTTTGACTGGTTATATGAACAAATCATTTCTATTTCTAGCATTCCTGTTATATTTTTACAGGTGGATGGTAAAAAAACTCTTGGTGAAAATATAGCAGACAACGGTGGTGTACGAGAAGCTTTAGCGGCATTAAAACATCATCTCCACAAGACTGGCCCAGAGCTCAAACTGCCGGGCTTTGAGCACTTCACTTCGGAGCAGCTTTTCTTTTTATCCTATGGCAATGTAAGTATTTTATGGTTGCATTGAAATCAAAAACCACATGTTTACAAAAGATACAACGTAACCAACAAGATCTTGATTAAAATACAATACAGACAGATAGATACAAATTACATGTTCCATATTTAGGACTAGAATAGAATAGAATAGAAGAGAGAATGCATATAATATTTATAAAAATAATGCAATGAACTTATTTAAAAAAAAAATGTTAACATGAGCTTATAAATATATTTTGAAAATCTATATTTATAATAACTTATACTATACATATATTAACTATGACAACTTATTTCAGCTATGGTGCGGTGTTTCCACTAAAGATTCCTTACTATCTGACTTAGACGATGAACATTCTCCCCAGCAGTTTAGGGCTAAAGGAGCCCTACAGAACAACGATGAGTTCGCTAAAGCCTGGAAATGCCCACCCGGATCACCTATGAACCCAGGACAGAGGTGTATTATTTTCTAATTTCGTTATTTCTGAGCTTTATATTTAACCTGAGTTTATTTTATTTCAATTTGAACAATATAATTGTCTATTTTTTTACAACTTTATACATACTATATATACAATATTTACCCAATTTCATCGTTATTTTATTAAGAATATAAGACCTAAGTCGACCAAACTATTGAATAGAATAATTTTATTCAAATTCATTTTAATTCTAGAATTGTTTGATCAAATTAATTCAACATGTTACCTCTTGAATCATTTATAAACAAAAAAGTTATTTACTATAAAAAAACTTTATACTACTATTTCTTTCCTAAGTTTAAAGTAACTTATGTTTAATTAATTGTATTGTGATGAAAATTTTACTCATTATTTATAAATAGCGTTTATTTAAAATAAAAATTTACAACAACATAAATCACTCTTCAATCAATTACCTCCCCAACATTGCAATCGGATAAAAAGTGTGAAACAGTAATTTTTTTACTTGAAATAACTGCGAATGCCAGAGATGGAATTTGAAATGCTGGATGTACCTGAAGCAGGAAAGTTGCTAGAAAAATGAATAGAATTAGGTGCAGGTAAGGAGAGAGAGGACGGAATAGTTGGTATAGTAGGGATGGAGGGGACAGCTGGCACTGTTTGGATAGATACGGGAGCCACAGGTATTGTTACCCTCCTTTCAACGAGTACTGGTTGTGGAACCGCCACAGGTCGATCCAAAACAACATGTTGCGGTACAGGTACATGCCTCTCAACTTGAACTGGTTCAGGCACTTTTACTAGACGATCTACATATACTGGATGTGGCACCGGACGGTCAACGTATACGGGTCTGTCTATCGGCACGTGCTTCTCTACTGTTACTGGGTAAGGTACAGGGACGGAAACCTTAACTGGATATGGCACTTTTCTTTCATAATACACGGGAACATGTTTCGTCACTTCCACTGGAACTTTATGTATGACCGGAACTGGTCTATCAACTGGTACTGGGACAGGCACTTGGACAGGTACTGGTACTTGACGATCAACTGGAACAGGAACCGGTACTTGAACTGGCACTTGAATATTTCTGGTTATTGTACGGGTTATGTAACGAGGTACTTCTTGTCGAAGGATAACAGGGTTAGGCTCCACCGAGACCGATGTCTGAACTTTAGCCGCCACGGCAACTGGAGCGGCAGGTACTGCAGCTACTGCAGGAGCTGATATTGCAGGTTCAACTACAGGTACTGTAGGCCCAAACGAAGGTATAGCGGATCCAAGTGTCGCCACCCCTGGGACACTCAACGAAGGACTAGAATAAGGGGCTCCAAAGGATCCAATGCTATAAATTCCTCGTTTTACACCTTTTACCTGAGCTTCATCCTCTTTTTTAGATTCCAAGAGCTCTGAGATCTTAGCTTTTGTATTGATTTCTTTCGTCAATGATAAGCTGCTAATGAGTAGCAATACCTAAAAAGATAAAAAATAATATTTTTATTGCAAAAATAATAAGCTTTTTAATGTTAGAAACAAATTCAATGATACAATTGATCTATTTGAATCAACAAGATAATTTTGTAAGAACTAATTAATACCTTAATCGATACGTCAAGTATGGTTACTGACCGTGTCTGTCGCAAATACATAATGCATCTAGAACAGTAATTATATCCCTTGATTTAGATTAAAGCTTAGAATAGATTAGTTAAATTAAAAAAATTCAATAATGGAATGCAACTTCGTCTACTTGTATTTGCTTATAAATGTTTTTATCATTAAGTTCAAAATAGTGACAAAACTCACTGTGTAAGTAAATATATGTTTCACTATATGTAATAATTGAGTTGGATAATCAAATAATCCCATTTGTTGTCAATATAACAAAGAATATTCCATTTCATTACTTATTTATTAGATTAAACATAATCATAGCTCAGGTGATAGGCACAATGCAGTAGTATACATCAATGTCTAACGAGCCGACGCCAATGCCCAGACAGAGGTCAAGGTAAAGTCCACCGTTGACCAAGGTGTCTAATGACTGCCCTGGGCTTTCCTTTGCTACTGTGAGCTTGTGACTCACCGTGTTAGTTATATTTTGTGCACGAAGCAAGATATTCACAGTTTCTTGTAATTCAACATAAATTTGAACAGGTATATAATTATTTGAACTTACTGAAATTGAAGTTCAAATTTATACTTCTTATCACTATTAAATATTTTAAAAAATCAAAATTCTCTTGTGAAAGCAACATATTAGTATACATTATCTGATGCGATCCGGCAACTAATAGCAGTTTTAGTGCGATTTTGTGCAGTAACTTCTAAACAAAAACTGTCACTCACAGTTAGTAACCAATGTATAGTTTAAAGAAAAAACCCTTATGTAGCTGACATGCAGTCGTAAATCAAGCTGTCTAGATTCTTAAGGCCATCAATTTTCAATAGATAATTCTTTAATTTAGTATTATCCTATAATAAAATTAAAATAGAATGTGAAATATGACAAAAGAGAATGGCTTTAGATGAAATTTGACACAGAAATATTAAATCGTCTAGATTGAAAATTAAGACGTCTTAGTTTACTGATTAGTTTTACTACAAGGGAACAGATGAATTAGATTGTATTAATTGTGTAGTGTGACAAAGCTAAGCAACAAAACTTTTTTTGTCTCAAATTGTTATCAAGAAGCTTCAAAGAGAGATAACGAAAATTTTCTAGTTCACACTTTACATCAACGATTATTAATCATAAAATACAAACCTAAAGAGCTTTCAAACTAGTCTAGACCCTAATGAACGATATGTGGCCTCACTCTAATCTGTGCTTTGACCTTCATTTACATGTCTATCAACGTAACGTGCTATTTGAAACCACGCAGGCATTCCTAGTTATATAATTTAAAAAGTTGTTAGTTTCTCTAGGTCCATTGATAAGAAATTTTTGTTAATATGAAATTGCTTTATCAAATACTAAGTGTTAACGGGGGTTTTAACACACTAAATATATAATTAAATCGATACGACAGCTCGACAAACGTTTATCGTTACTAATCGTACGTGGAAACACCTAAATTATATTTGTTACGTTCAACTTATCGACTTATTATACATATACACATACATAACGCGAAGAAGAAGAAGTAAAATATTACTTCTTTAGGCGTTGAGTTCGAGCAGCGTGAAAGAAGCAATAAATCAAATATGTAACTTTTGGTTAATGGTCAAACCATTAACGAAAAGTTACATATTTGATATACGTCGAACAGTAGATAAAGAAATGCAAAACGAATAAATTACTTCATTTGATTTTATGTATCGTAACTTTATAAATTATGAATGTTCCACAAGGTAGGAATGTTAATTTCAAAAAATCTCCTAATTTAACAAAAACAATTTCTTTGTTATTTTATTAGTAACCTATTTTAATACAGTTTATCTTTTTAATTTATTAAATTTCTGGGGCTGCACTCTATATGGCAGTGCAATAATTTGGAATATACTATAATTACATAATATGAAATAATTATTGTCAGGTGTAGAGACGCGACTAAAATAATATTTGTTTTCACTATATAAGTAGATAATGGCACTCTGTCATCATACAAATAGGTATATATGTCTTACAATCTACACTTAGGTTAAATTAAATAGTCTCAGTCATAGTTAGCTCTTGCAGCTACAAAATTTGTATTAATATAGTACTCTTTATAAATAATTATTTATCAATAATACTTATCTTGCTAAGTTATATTCTACACTTAACAAATATACAGTTGTCTTCAGATATATAAATATATCGATCTCTTCACTCAGAATTTTTTATATTAACACATAGCCAAGTAGAACTGTTACATCTTACCTACAAGATAACATACTTCTTTCAAAATCCTTTATCTTAAATTATCTTTAGTTTTTTATTAAGAACAGGTTCAGTGAATACCAGTGTTTCCAAGTACTTCATTGTATTAAAATATACCTGGCAACACCAACTTTAAGGCCTCATATTTTCTCTTTAATTTTAACCGATTCCTTGTGTAAAACAAATATATCTATTCTATTGTGAAAATTTGTACTTTTACTGTTTTCATAAACAATATGAAAAACTTACCATGAATATCTTAACGACAGCCATCGTAATTATGTCTAATTTGAGAGATCACGGGTATTTTTTTTTCTCCTTATTTAAAAACTCTGTATTAAAATAAATTACATTGATTAATTAATATTTATCGATACAATCAATCCGATCGAGTAAACGAAGTCAATATGGCAGCCAATAAGGTGAGCAGTGCTTATATAGATACGTAAATCTAATGTTCATATTCTTAGCGGACCGAGACAGCTCCACGTTGCCTGCTATGCATAAATAACTACGACATATTCTTATAAATGACATAAAATATTTTTCATTAAATTAATGAAATGGTATTTTAGTATGGATATTTGTCAAAGTATGCTGTCGAATACAAATAAATGGGATCACTTCATCAATTTCGTAAACACTTAAAGTCGCCTATTACTTAATAAATTATAATTATAAAAATACTACATATTTATTTATTTATTCTTCACTGCACGAAAGCACAATTGGCGCACTTAATGCCTAAGGCGATCTCCTAACATATGTTAACTAATATGAATTCTGATGAAAATGGAAAAATAAAACAACAAAAATTACTATACCTTTATTTTTAAGTTCCTGTTATATATTTAAAGAACATAGGAGTAAGAACTCAAAAAAGGAAGTTTAATTCATTAGGTATGGTTTATAAAATTAATAATCGTCTAAAATCCTAAATTAATTATAACCAAAGAGAAACCGTGTTTTTAACTATTTCATATTCACTTGTGCATTCAATATAATAATATGTCAGCATAAACATTGACTTTCCTATTATACTTTCTATAATACAGATTTCGTATTATACTTTCGATAATACAGAGAGAGATACATATAAAATTAATCCAAAAGGATTAACGACAGTAACCAAATGAAAGGTTAGCGTGGACACACGCAAACTCGACTGTACTGGATCCATATATATAATAATTACATATTTTTTTCTAAAAAGCATGTTATGAATTGATAGATAGATACATAATATTCCGTGTCTGCAGTTATTGATAGACCCTGGCCCATTTATGGAATTAAATAATGGAAGGTATTTGAGTATCAGGGGGTGTAGTATCAACTATTTATTTCATTCAGTTTAATGACTAGCTACTGTATCATGAACTGTATGGCTTTATTTATAAAGTTCATCCTATATCAAAATTGGATGTAAGTCGAAAACCGATAGGAAAGAAATATTTACAATACACCCCCGGGTTAACAAATTAATAAACTGGATTTTTCCATTCTTGTATAATTAGTGAAATAGATAACCACTTAGTGGGAGGGAATATAAAATCCAGTTGCGCTCTTCTTAATGATGTTACCGAGGATATTAAAATTCTTCATTAGAAATAAATAGGGATATATATTATTATTATAGCAATATATATGATTAAATATAACTCATTTTAATAGTCGAACTTATGAATGATTGTATTTAGAACCTGTGTAATCACAAGTAAATTTTTATTTATTTCTGAAAAATATAAATAATATATGTAAAGGTATGACTAATGACAATACATTGGAACCAAAAATAAAAAATAATCAATTTTGAATACAGTACTCTTTATTGCTTATATGATTATTATTATTTTATTTATAAATAACTAATTTTAAATATAAAAATCGTATAGGTATGATCAGTTCGATCAGTCATAACACATTACCCATATTAATTACTAATGAGAAACAAATTGAACCATTCGCTCTACAATACGCACACACGTCCCAAATAAATAAATCACATATCTCGCAAAATTCTAGTACGTTCGCGCTTAAAAATAAAAGTTATCAACCAAAACATTCTATAACCACAGGATTTCTTTATAAAGAGTTACAAAATTTAAATAATAATATTCCTTGTAAAATATATGTGAGCCACCTTATCGTAATTCATTTTAAACTTGAAATAAAAAATAATTAAATTTAAAATAATAAAACATACAAACATTAATGACTCGTGAGCAAATATGTGTACTTATCATACAAATATCTTATAACCCGGGACCTCTTGCAAAGTGGACAGGAGTACTGACCACTCGATCAAACGGTCGTCAAAATTCAGACTAGTTCTCCGAAAAATTTCGTAAGTCCTTGCAAAGTGACCATGTATACGTATAGACAAAATACAGTAACAATAGCGTTCATCTTCGTAATATTTAAAACACTTTCAGTTTTCTAAACGCGAACATAATAATTTAAAAACAAAGATCCAAGTTGTTATTACATTATAAATTACATTGTAGAGAAATCAATCCATAGATTGAATTAATTTTTAAAGTTATTGGTGAATAAACTATTCTTAGGCACGTTGATAATAAGATTTTCTTATTCTTAACCCCTTGTATTGTATTTCCTTTTAAAAAAATGAAATATTATAACAATAATACAATTTAAATAATAATATTCCTCACTGTCTCACCTATTATCTAGCATAAATAAGGCATTATTAAGAGCTTGTATTATGTATAAAAGAAAGGTAAGGAAATAAAGATAGTTTGTAAAGATTCATAATAAACATTCAAACACTCATAACTCGTGAACAAAATCTAAGTATATAGACGGCCGTCCATTATTTAATATTTTTGGTAGGAACTACAATACAATGGTCAAACCCTTACTAGGGAAGTACGTGACTAAAACCTGGCTCCAATATAAATAATACTTTTAGATATGATTTTGTTACAAAATTCTAAAGAATTTAAGATATCATTCCGTCTCATTATCATCACTGTCAGGTTCTGTAGTGGTTTCTTCAGCGGACGTGGTTTCCGTGTCGTTCATCTCGCTCACGTCTCCAAGAGTGGAGTGCTCCGGGACAGGCGTGGTCATGCTGTCTGGGACTTTCTCGCAGTTCCTGCCGCTGACTCCGGCGGGACACTGACATCTGTAGTGGCCATCATTGGCTTCTAGAGACTGACATTTGCCCCCGTTCTTGCAGGTATCTGCATTTTTCTCGCAGTAGTTCAGTTCTATGAACAAAGATAATTGTGTACGCCATAAACAATAAGATAAAAAATCTATACTTTAACATCTTGAACAAACAGACTATAATAATAGGAATCAACATTTGAAGCTTCAAATAAGTAGACCATAGTGAAAAGCTGAATTTTCACAAATACAAAATTTTTTGGTATTAAAACACAATATTTTTTGGTATAAAAGCCAATAGGAGTGGAATTTCCATAAAATCTTTCTTTTAACGACATTTTGAAATGATTAATTAATGTACCTATTGCAAACTGTATACGAATATGAACATCAAAGACGAGTTAGGAAATTATTACCGGCCTTAAAATTTCTTTCCATGCATTCTAACATCTTCATGTTCTTAGACCGTAAATACAAAAATAGTACGAGACTTTCGTAGACTTGTACATAAGGGCCATAATAACCTGTCGTACAGTGTTTAGCTGTACAATTTACGCACTTGAAAAATGCGGAAATAACATCGTAAAGTGACTACACAACACGAATGTAAGGAATTGTATTCCCTACATTCATAGGGGTATGTTTGTTCTGTAACTACGCGGCCCGGAGTGGTGTCTTTTAAGAGAGTTGGGTTGTTGTTAAAGTGCTTAGTGTTTGTCACCTTCATCACAGAGCATTCCTCCCCAGCCCTGTTTACAGATGCACTCCCACGGCCTCTCGCAGGAGCCGTGCACGCAGCCGGGGTACGCGTGGCACTGGGCGCAGGAGGGCCCTGTCCAGCCCACCTTACAACGGCACTCGCCCGGTCGCCGGCAGTAGCCGCGCTCACTGTGGCACCCGGCAGCACATATTGCTGTTGATATACAATAAATCATAAATAAATAAGATACAATTTCAACAGAAACCCGTTTTTTTAAATACGCTGTTCGATGAGAAGTATGTATTCCCTTTATTGTAAGGTAGATAATGAGGCATCCTGTACAACTTTTATGGACAGAAACTCTGAGTATTTATTAATAACTTGACAAGTTGACTCGCTAAACTTTATATGATCTACAAACTGCCACTAACGCTATCTCTTAAAAGAAATCTGAAATGGCGATGGAAGAAGTCAGTTTTAATGTTTATCATGCCAGTTAGACGATTTTCCATACTAATATTCCAACTTTAATTTATTAATGTTTTGACTTTGCTTGAAAGTAGTTTATCTAGTGTTTTTACAAAACCCCTAAATTACAATACAAGTATTCAAAAACCGCTTCAAAATCCTACCATTCGTAGTCATAGATAGAACTTAATATAGTTTCCACAACGTTTCGCTTTGTATAATAACCATATACTCGTTTTATATAATTCCTTTTGGCTGGCAACAACACTCAAACAGGCGATTATTGCTTAAATTAGTTCTGATAATTACCAATTACTTTTTGGATTATCTCTCCACAAAACTATAATTGCTATGATTGATTGAACTCACGAGTTTGACACAACAAGCCAGTATATCCAGGTGAGCACTTGCACTCGAGTGGCTTGTCACAGAAGCCATGTTGGCAGCCAGGCAGCGGCTGGCACGCGCGGCACGTCGGCCCCGACCAGCCGAGGCGACAGCGACACTCGCCGGGGAACTCGCAGTAACCGCGGGTAGCATGACAGTCGGAGCGGCAAATGGCTGAGATTGACGCAATATGAAATTAAAAAAATAAAATAAGTAAGCAATATGATTGTGGAAAGACTTTCGCATGTTTCATTAGAAAAAAATGTTGAGTTATTTCTTTTACTACAATTGATTAATTGAAACAAAAAAAAATCTTTATACTTGGTATTACTACTGCAAAAAGTTATATGCTCATTAGATGGTTTATTCCAAAATATTCCAACGTTTGTAAAATATCTACCTCTGCAAAATTAACCTAACTTTTGAAGCCAACAAAATATGACTATTGATATCTAGTATAATTATTATATTGCTACGGACATTACGGTATACCTATATAGGTATAGTTGTATAGGTGGTATCTGATAATTGAAAAGCGACATCTTATTACCCCTTAAATTTAAGTCTAGTGGTGATTTGATATATTAAAATACTTATCAAACTTACGTTCCGAACAGAAGAGCCCGTCCCAGCCCTCCTTGCAGATGCACTCAAAGGAGACGTTGCAGTAACCATGCTGGCAGCCCGGCAGAGGGATGCACTTGTTACATTTTTCCCCGTAGAAGCCTAGCTTGCATCTACACTCGCCAGGCCGTTTGCAGTAACCTTAACAATTATAGTAAAAAACAAATGACATTGGATTCAGTAACGATAGTAGGACAATCAGCCCAAATCGTACAAATCTAAAATAACCTCCCAGAATACATATAACCCCTCAAATTTTTAACTTGATACTACTTACAGTAAATTAAATCAAACGTACTTGTACACCTCATACCACTACGACAGCGCGTCTTTTACATCCCGGTATTATCCATAGTATAAGGGTACATTTCAAATGACGCTCAGGAGGACTGACAGTCACTCAAGTATTTCCATTTGGTACTTTTAGGAGCGCTCACAGCGGTCCGAATTCCCATGAACTTAATTTGATATGTACCCTTAGAATACTTTATAGATAATATTTATTTTATCCCGCGAATGGTCAATATACTTATATACTGTATGAATGATAGTTTGAAAGTACAAACACTGATAGAATAGCTGTCATGTCATAGAGCAACGAATTAAAATTTCCCCCTAATTTAAAATATACCTAACATGTGTACTTCAATAAGAATGTAATGTCTAAATGTCTTTTCATGAGAAAAATAAAACAAAATTAACATAAAAACCATATTCTGAATACCTTGTAATGGGTCACATCCTTTCTTGCAAATGGGTACGTCACACAAATCGCCCTGCCAGCCAGGAAGACACTTCGGTTCCCCTTTGTCATCACAGATATAATGGCTGTGCTCTCCTTGCACTGCTGGCAACTCGCACGCCTGTATTACATCGAAGGAACACCTTACATTTATGTGTACATTAGAATACAGCTTCAATTATAGAGCTTCAACTATAATTTTCTAGGCCTTGAAAAGGCGCGTGAAGCACTTGCTGGTCACCAAGATCAAGATGGCTAGTGCAGTTCATAGTTTCAGTCGCACTAGCCACATGTTTATTTCAATTCCACTTTGCTTACCATCAGGTGGATTGGAGTAATTTGCTTGTTCTTTTTATAAAATCAATATTTCCTTCAAGAAGAAAAAAATATTTCTTTCAGTCGTACACTCATAACAAAAAAAACCTTATGGGCCGTAGGTATTTAATGTATTATAAATTACAAAAGTATTTGAGGAAACGTTATATTATTATTATTTGAGCAGTCAGCCTTTTGTCCCGCTTTTCGATCGGCAGCGGCAAAAGAAGACAAAATTACTGTCAAGCTTGTATTAGAGCACAGTTCTAATAAAAACGCAATAAGTAGCAATAAAATTTTCAGCGGACCACAACTTATATACACATTTTTTTATAAATACAAATTACAAAATTCTTTAGTTTTACTAGTTTTACTCAAAATAATTTTAATATAAGTTTCCTATCCTATAATATAGATTACGAGGCGAATTATTTTCTTTTTTTTTCTTATTTTCAGTTTTTTTGAGTATTTCTCGTCTTGAATTGGCTGATGTACAATAAAGATATATTCTATTCTATTCTACTAATATTGAAACTAGTTCATACATCGCAAATTCGTGATATAATGAAGTAAAATAATTGCATTTTAAATGAAAAAGGATCAATTTTATTGCATTGTACTTTATAATACATACTCGTGATAAAAAATGCACAAATATTATCTAAGTAGATTTTATGCAATCGTCGTAGGGACGTCACAACACATCGTTTTTCATATCCAAATATGGACAGATTATGTAGTACGCGAGAAAGTACTGCGCTCCTTATTTGATGACACTACTACCAATGACATCCATTCATTATACACAACATCAGCTTACGAACGAAGTGCTTTTACTTACAAAAATTGCATCGTAATAAGATTTCTAATTAACTATTGCTTATTAACATTTTTAAGCATTATAACATTAAAGTCATTTCACTTTTGGAAAAACGGTTTTGAAAAATAAAAAAGTTTAAAAAGGATATTAAAAGTTTATCCTTTTAACTTATTTGAGATTGACAAGTCACGCGAAAAACATTGCGTCATGCTGATAAAGTTTTAGGTTTTAAAGTTTAAATTTTAAGAAAGCATACAAAAACTCTCTCCTTACATACATCCTATTGGCAGGATCTTGCACATGTCGTCGAGCGATCTTAGTGGCTCAACAAAACTTTCTAATATGAGTCGCGAGAAAGCAACGAGAAAGTAGGTATGCCGCGAGGAAAATCCCGGTGGAAATAATATAAGAATCTTGCTAAAGAAGACTGTGTCTTGTGAATGTATGAATGAATGTTAGTTTAGGTAAAAACCTTTAATATTTGCATTCATTGTTAATTAGTATATACAAATAAATATGTAAAGGGGTTATAGAGTCAATGCCAAATATTCAGTATGGAAGGTATAACTTTTAAAATGTATTGATTTTTAAGTTTTTGACAACTTCTGTACTTTTTGTATCGTTATGAATTCATTTAATATTTCTACCTGATGTGTCAAAATTCTATTTACAGCAAACAGTTCCTTGAGAAATTTCACAAAATGGATAATTAATACCTCGCACTCAATTTTTTATTTACGCGTATTATTATTTCAAAAAAGTATCTGCTAGCTTTAATCTACAAATACTTAGCTTAGTTTCGATTTAAAAATAAACTTCGAGCGTTTTAACCAAAACCGAAAAATGCTTTTTATTAAACTCTCTCGTGATGAATAAATAGAAGAAAATACAATCAAACTTCACTATAAGCTGATTGTTTTTATTACGCAATAGAGATAGACTCACCTGCTTTTTCCACTTAGGCACATATTTAGCCGGCAAAACAACCGGCGCCACACAACATATTACAAACAAGATACAAACATTCCTCATCTTAACACCGATCCATCAACTAAAATGATCCAGGTCACAGCTACTGGTGCAATGAATTTAACGGTTTATTTTTATAGTAATAACGCAGTGAAATGCAGCGCGTGCGCACGACTCCCGTGTACTGTTAAAGTGTGTTATTGAACTTGACTCAGATGAAGCAACTTTCGCCGCAGTCGCTTTTTATGAGGCCACGAAAGAGGCGCAGACGATAGCTTATGGATAAATTAACTCGGAAACGAGGTTCTTCACAGGTCTTGCGTTGGAAAGTCTGGTTTCCTTGGTGAAACCATAGGTACGAACATCAATGGATAAATGCATGAGAGTCCAGGAAAAAGAATGCAGACCAGTGTAAGAGTATGCACAGTGATGCGCGGACAGCGGCGATTTCATGTTACATATATTTTTAAAGATTTTTTATATGTAATTATCTAAAAAAATTAAGCTTTCAGTTTAAGATGGGAGCTTTTTAGTACAATCATCACTGCTTAAAAAGAAACAAACATTGATATTTTGATAGTAACAATACAAACTAAATTTCTTGTAAATTAAATAACCCAATATTTTTACCAAATATGATTATGACTCGATTTTAGTATCAGTAAATCTTGTCTTAAAAAAAACTAGACGACTATGTCCTAATTATCACGAAGATAAAAACTATCCATTAAAAATATTTAATGTTGTCAATGGAACGCTATTATCTTTTTTATCCTTTCAATAGTACGTACTAGTTTGTAGGTAGCTGTCTTCTTTTTTACTGAATTTTCAGAAAAATATCCAACCACACTTACTTACCACGTTAATTAAAAACAGCCGATACATAAATTTAAATCAAATAATTTTACAAATAAAATCGCGGTTATTGTGGCCTGTTGACTGATTATTAATAGGAAATACTCGGTGGTCAGTACAACTAGAAGAGTTCTCCTTTGATTGTTTAACATTTAACTACCGATTATACTAATTAGGTCACAGACATACTAAGATGCAAACCCACAGTCAAAAGTAAATTTCATATCGAACATAAAGTCTGCATTTATTGTCGACTCCATATCAAAAAAAGTTTCCTATACTTCATTAAGGCTTCTGTCGTTTCCATACGATTTGACAGCTAACATGACTATATTTTGAAATCGAGAACAAAACTCAACTTTTTGGTATTCAAAACATTTTTCACAATTTCCAAAGATTTTCATGATTTTTTATCATGACCGAAGATCTTTAAATACTGGGAACGGAAATTCATGTAAGCCGACGTTCACTCATATAGATTAAACCTTTAATAATTATCCATAAAAATTTGCAAATATATTTTTATCAAAGTAAGTTAAACTAAAAACCGTATTAAAAAAATATAAAAAAAACAATAATGATGTTTTAATACTACCTTTTGTGGAGTTTGTGCACCAATATCTTAAGGCTTATTATCTCTTAAGGCTGTATTAAATAATAAACTTATAGGACATAGGAAAGCATTAAAACAACAAAGCATGAAATTTAAACATATTAATTTTTATTTATATTAATTTTTGAGTACTATATACACTAGATGTAATTTAATGCTATATACACATAGTTTAGGTCCTTGTTACATGATTTACATCTCACATTGAAGCTCTGATCGTTATACTTTATAAATATTACTATTAACATTACATAAATAAAATGAGAGTTTAATAAATAATATAAAAAGTTGATAAAACTATAATAAGTTAGAACAATCATTAACTGTGCCAAATAGTTCCACTGAATGATCGAAATTTGACAAATTACCAAACATTAATAGAACAATATACACGTTTCTCTCTTAGTGACCATAGTGTGTTACGGCTTTGCCTATTCGTAAACTATAGACAACTATTTGGCACAAATAATAGCGAGATAATCTCAAGATTCTTGAGTTACATTCGAAAATGTGTAATAGATTCCAAGCAATAATTAATTTATATCACTTATCTTTAATTTACATCGTGTAAAATATTTATGTATATTATGTTGATGATGTGTACATCTTAATTTTAAGAAGTAATATTGCACTATACCTTATTAATTTCATTTTTGATGTAGAAATATTTTAAAACTTTTAACAGTGTCTAGACTAGAAAAAATACATGTTCTAGGATGCACACCGAAAACCTTTTAAAATTCAGATGACTCGAAAATTGCCGACTTGACTTAAAAGAGCTCAAGATTCATGTCTTTTTTCTATCTTATTTCTGTTAATGTTTCTAAATCATGCGCATTTTAAGAATTATTAATAATCATATGGAATGCCAAAATTTTGTTTAATAAATAATATAATTGCAACACCTCGACGTGTTATTGATTTTGAGGTACATAAATGCATTTTCACAAAAAGTATCCAAAAAAGTTAACATAATAATTGATAATTTTCACAAAGATATTTCTTTTAACAAGCTCTTATATTATAATAACTTATAAATTGATCAAAAACAATGCAATGTGATGAATTCATACCACCTACAAACTATAAAATTTTAATGAAACTAAAAATATATTATTAATACGTAGCCAACAGTCAGATCAAAGTGCATAGCTAGACATTGCATACAATTAATATGTAATTGTAAATGTATGTTGTATATACATATTATGTAGATAAACAAATTGGTATAACTTTGAATTTAAAAAAAATATGAAATTTAGCTGAATTAAATGTAATCTGAGTGCAAATATATGTCATAGCATGTTCCCAACATTACTTTATCTGTATGGAAGAGAATGTGCCGCTGCCGAATAAATGCCAAACCATGTTACTAACCGCACAGAGAATCGGCTAATTAACTACGCAAACGAAAACATCCCTTACATCGTGATAATAGAGTCAAACGGATCGAATGAATATTCGAAATTTATTTGGTTGTAAGTTGACCAACATAGCTTTATATATAAGTATGACACAACCAACATTAAAATTAAAGTTACTTTTCTAGTAAATAAGAATTTTTGCGACAAAAATGTGACTTTGACGTCAGATCATAAATTAGGACAAAACAAATAGTGGAACGAGAATAAACCTAACACTAAAGTGGAATTTCTCAAAAAACACTTGTGGCGAGAAATCTGATATTTTGATAGTAATTATTTAACATATATCAAATATAACAGCCTAATTAAACTAGTTCATTTAAAAGTCGTTTAGAAAGAAGAAGATTGTTGGTTTTATGTAATATGAAAGTAAAGTCAATATCCACAGCGTTCTGTTTTTGAAGCTATTATCACATTCAACTTCGACCAACTGACCAGTTGCATTGTAAATACGGTTCTTAAAGCAACTTTTAATGGTAGTCTGATTAAAATGTAAATTATACTTGATGTGGTGTAAAGTTTATAAATAAATTATAGTTTATTTTATAATACAGAACTACTGCTTCAGAAACAATTTCAAAAGTTCTTCGTCTTTTTTCTATAATTACAAGAACAGCAAATATCATTTTGAGATAGTTTAAAAACAGTCTTATAGTTAATATTATAAATTGAAGTATTTTAAGGAAGACTGCTTCATGTAATTTTAATCATAACCTAAACGGATTCATTAATACTACGAATTATAAAACACACAGCTGAACTTGTAGAAACTATCACAATTTTAAATATTCACAATCCCAAATAAACGTTACATATTAAATGCGTGATACTACACATACAGTTATGTCCTTGACATTCGGTGAACCAACCCTACCACTCTTCACTATTATAAAATTAAAGATACATTTTGATAAGATTTAATAAGATTCAACCAAAATTAAGATATATAACTAAGATAACTAGTCGCTTGATATAGTATTACGTAGTCAGTGGAAAAAATTGAAATTTAAAAATATAAATTAAATTTTCAATTTTAATGTTAATTATATTTTAAACATTTAAATGCGTAAGCTTTATAAAGTATTACCAGACAGCGATCTATAATGGAAAGAGCATGGACTAAATGTGGTACTTGCTCATCGGCATTGACGAAATTGCATACATTAAATTTTTAAAATAACCTATTATTTTTATTATTATACTGAAAGAAGTCCAGAAAAATGTTGCAAAAATAATTAAATATCAAAATACGGATAAATTTATGTGTCGATGGTATTTGGCTACCGAGTTAATTAAATAATGGACATAAAAAGGTTAGTGATGTAATGGGACTAAAAACTAACGATTCGTTAGAACTAAACCATAGGAATGTAAAAATAGGACAGACTGTAACGTTAAATAAATATATATAAAGGACTTTCACGACGTCGGACACACAGATTTCATAAGTATTAAAAACCCAATATAATAAAAAATGAGACTTTAAGGGAAATTCATAAATTTCAAATAATTTTTAGTATACACTTTTTTATACACTTTTACTAGTCTTGTAAAGTCTACTCATTTAAAATGAAACGTAATCTTGCACCCAGTCGAGGTGGGAATGGTTAAAGTTAGCTTAATTTTAAGTCCCTATTTTTTTATTATTTGGCATCCTTGACATTTTTTCCGATACTATTAACAATGACAAACCAAATCGTAAAATTTTATTTTCTTTGCTTAATATCAGTCGAGTGCACCCCAAAAAGTGCTAAACTGAATCGTTCTACTCATTTTAGAAACCAAGGCGAAGAAACTTAGGATTTTGTCCAACTACGATGTGATCGCCATCTCTATCTTGTTACCGAGCACGTGCGACACAATCCAAGCACGAACACAGCTCACCCAGCAGAAATATACACACACTAATCATTTAGAACCTACAGGCCAGCACTTAATAGGACAATACTGCAGCGGCCGGCGTGTTGTAAATGTTGGTTGAGGAGAAACCCAAGCACACATAAGTAAGTTCATCAATGTCTGGTTGCGGTCTAGTCGTGTATAGTACTTTTCATGAATTATGTGTGGAAATTTAAACAAAGTAGTAGATTGGGCTTAAAATATTTTATTTTTATTTAGCGGCAATAAGGTTTTTTTCAGCTCTTGCCGTCTCTTTAATTTCAGGCGATGCCAGCGTCAAGTATACTCAAATATATAAGTCACACTCACTTTCTTTGCTTGAAGTCATTTTCTCAGATTCATCAAATTATTACTTCATATTTATTTCACGCGCACCAATTTTTCATTGGCAAAGTTCTCTCTATTACAAGGAACGCAAAAGACACTAAATCCCACATACCCATGACTTTACTCCCTTTGCCTTGAGGAGATTTTGACCACTAGTTGCCATTTTGTTAATGACTCACGTAAATATTCAAATTTGATTTATATGAAATTCAATGTAACATTTACTTTAAAATCATATAGCAGATTTTTTTATAAAATCTTATAAATTAAAAATATAAAAATATGACATGGTACGGGAATGATAAAAAAATTATAATCTAGATAAACGAACAAATGAAAATGAAAAACTCTCCGCAAGTCATGTAGCCGGAATATGTTTTTATAATTACACGATATAAAAGCAATCCTTTTTGACATGCACCATTGTTTCATAAAAATACACTTCGATACAAAAAACTAAATAAAATATAACACATAACATAACTGACGCCAAAATTACCCCCCAAAATCTTCCCAATAAACTTCTACACGCCAAAATTTTTGTGTTTTTTTATTTTAGGTAGTTATGTGTGGAGGTAAACCTTTGATTAATTATCTCCGTGGTGGTTATTTTTTAGTGTAAAAAGAATGATTTAAAATTACACGAAACATATGGAATTGCATACACAAACATTGCAGTTCAATACTTGCATGCTAATTGGCTAATACACTAGGCCTAGCACGGGCCGTAGAGAATATGTCCCCGGGGAGCGGACAAGTTCTTGTCTCTACCTCTCTGTCTTTCCCTTAGGCTAGCACGGCCACGTGGAAAGACCTTTACGAGAATATGAATCGAATCTAAACTCGGTATAACCAAATTAGTTGATAACAAAGGATTATGTGTTTCAGTTCTGAATATAATTAGGTTCATATTAAAAGAGTCTCAAAAGTGAAAAAATTATAATAATAATATTTTAGTGAGAAAAAATCAGTAGTGTTATATTTGAAATCAGATAAGCAGAATAGTTGACTTGTAGGCATTTTTGAACAATTCTTTTACGTTTTTACATGGATTTAGATAAGACTTATAGTCTAAGTAAAAGAATTCTTTTTCATTAGTAATGGAAGTTTATCTTTACTGTTCTTTCTTCACAGCTGTGAATCTGCCTTGAACATTACATAATTTTCGATACACGCGCAGTTCCAATTAACTAAAAAATGGATTGAACAAAATCAAATTACATTATTAATAAACCTTAGTCTTTCTGAAAACATTATTGGATATCATTTTTACAAGCATATGAACATCAAAATCACGTGACGAGTTTTGGTACATAAACTGGGAGAAAATACAAGGAGCCAAATACATATCAAATATATAAGTTATTTTCTATGATCAGAAACAGGTTGATCTTTAAAAATACATGAATAGCGTACTTCTCATGACCTTATAACTATAAAGTCGGTTTCACTTACATTTTATGGTATAAACATTAATATCCATAACTGTACAGTACCTTTAACATGTTAAATTAAAACATGGCATTGTTTCTAGATTGTTTTGTTGTTGAGCAATAGCAGCGTGGTGACTTGTTCGTGCGTCTATAAGTCCTTCTGCCGCGTGTCCGAGTACGTCGGGACTTGTTTGTATTCTGGGAACGGGTACAACACTAGATGGTCTGCAGTCTTGTACCAGGGGACTAGGCCATTCTGAAATAAATAAATGCAATTATACTGACGAAGACTTTAAAGACACAATTGGTTATAGGTGTCGATTCAGTTGCCATACTCTAAAACTGAAAAAGTTATCTACGTTTCTTTCATTGTAATTAATGTTTTTGAAACTCTTATGATCTACTTATGCTTTACGGGTGCATTAAAATGTTTTAAAATTGCCAATTTTTTAACTTGAAATGACGTCACCGGCCAATTGATTTTCTGGACGTATTGTAATGAAAAAACCAGGTATTTGCGGGCCTGTATCAAATTATATAAGTTTTTCTTTTAGTCAATTTAATTCTAATAAGGAATTAAATTGACTAAAAGAAAATGGTTTTATAAAGCAATCATAATCATTATCGATTAGTTAATATATACTCACGATATTGGTTCGTTTGTTGGTACCGCGACCGTAACCATTCCAATGGTTGCCGGCAATACCAATGAGATCGCCAACCTGTAAAACATTAATTATAAACCATTAACATGCATTACAGTACCACAAGTACTATAATATAATAGTTGCTTTACTTTTCTTTAGTTACTTTTTAGAACTCGTCACAAAAACTAGAAGAAATTCGTTGCCATTGCTACAGCCAGAGTAGTCACCCGGTCAACTAGTTTGTGAATTCAATTCTTTTATAAAAGATATTTCAATTTCTTCAAACTATTATTAATCTAAGAAGGGTACAACCCTAAGTAGAGTAGAATACTAATACGGGTGCAAATAATTATTATTTTAACAAAATACAGATAAAAATTACTAATAAAAATTTACTTTAATAACTTATATTTTTGAAAACAATGCGATAACCCAATTATTTTCTCACGAAACCATTGCCACAAACATCATATAGGTAATAGAGTTACTCCGCGACACATACAAACTACAATTAGAACCGGATTGTAGTTTAGAAGGATTGAATTGCGAATCCAAAAATGTGTTATTTAAATTAAAATATCTCGGAGAGTTTTAATGCTTTCGATACAATTATTTAACTAATGTATCTATCCATATGCTGCTTCTCGATAAAAAGCTTAAAAAATGTCTTACTGGCGAAGGATTTCGATCTGATACATGCCTGAAGAGAAACATCCTGCGAGTTGACGGCCGTATGCGGCAGGACAGCTACCCTGTCGTGCGCGTTCTGCCCGCCGAAGTAATAAATGTCGTCCAGCGAGAAGAAACTGTTTGATGCGTCGACTCGGTTGGTCTGCATCATCTCGTATGCCACACGTCCGACCTGAAAATTAAGCGTACAATTATTATGTTGGAAAAAACCACAGTTCTCGAAAATCTTATTGGAAACAATATATATCACAATTTCACAACATTAAGAAAAATCATTAACGCTTTTGTCGTTATGTATTTGTTAAGTTAATTTATAAAAACATCATCATAAATTTTAGTAAAAAATATCAAACTAATAATTGTTACGATAAAGTCTCTCTTTTATTTTGGTCACAAGACATAATCTTATCTTCTTTTATTTATAAATATGAATACAGTTCGTTGGTCGCTAAGACTCAAGATCCGGGTTGAAGGATTTGAATAATTTCTTTTGATTTCATTTATTTTTATACGGAGTTAAACAACTATACAACAACAAACAATAATATTAGAGAAAATCATACAGAAAAGCTAAAATAAAATTTCGAAAATTAGTAATTTGGTATGAAAAAATTGTATAGTTGGCGTTCTGTTTTGGAATTGTAATTCCTGTACCACTACTACGGATTACTTTCGATAGATGGCTTTAATGCAGATTGTAGATGATACAAAGTGCACCAGGTCAAAAGTTTTTAATATTTAGCAACCTCTTAAAGTAAGTCTGTATTTGATTAAAGAATATCCTCACCTGACTGCTGAAGGTGCAAACGATGTAGTCACACATAGCCAACATGTGCAGGTCCACCAAAAGTCCGGTCAATGATAGCGGCGTGTAGCGGCGGTGAGTGGCCGCCGTCTTGGCTATGGAGGGGTCGCCTAGGAACTCGTACTCGGGGTACTTCTTGCGAGCGTCATTTAACACCTGAGAGAGAAGTGTGGTACTAAAGTCAAACTTTAATCATGTTATCCAAACTTGGAAAAATAGAAGCAGTAATATTCTGGCACGACTGTTAAAAATTTGTATAATATTTGACGTATGTATCTCGTTGATTCAATTAACTTGATCTCTCACCAAGAAGCTCATCTTAGCCATCCCAGAAGCAATAAACAATCACAATACCCGTTAGGGTATATATGAAGTTAGGGTATATAAATCCAGAATATATATTAAGGCGTATTTTAAAAATACAAGGACAATTTTTTATTTAATATTGCTGTGCCCTAACAGGATTCATGTGTGAACTAATAACATTAAATAAGATCTATTTTGTACAACATGATTGCAATAAAATGGATTGAGTTTAAATGATGGAGTAAAAATATTGATTATTTGTATTTTACCAATAATAGTTATGATGCGAGATTTAGCCGGCGCTGTGGGGCTGCAGAGCAGTAACCTTCGATTGGACAACCAGAGTCGCAAATGATTTGAAATGAGGGATGAACAAGATCTAATTGTTGTAAACATACATTGGCATCATCTGTTGCGAGATACACCCGCCTGACGGGGACAGACTGCGTGAGCTCGAGCTGATCGTAGTAGTCCTTCACGTGATTCATGTACTCGTGGATGTGGTGAAACGCAGCTTCCGTGCCCACCTTGTCAGTACGACGTATATGAACCCTGGGGATAATATAACTACATCATAGAATCAGTAAAGTTTTGGATCTCTGGATGATTTAAATTAGGACGTTAGCTACACTAAATTATTTTTAAATATGTTCCAATTTTTATCAAAAGTGAAATGATCTATTTCTTTGGAAAAATGCAGGAAATATTATCTGCTTCGTGTCTCGGTACTCTAGTAATGCACAATTCCAGAGCCTGGTAAAAAAGGGCTGTTTAAATTAAATTTTGACGGCGAAAAAATATTCTTTAATTTTTATTAAATTATGATTTATTTACTTGTCTAGAGTAGTTAGTACACCTGGCTACTATGCCAGAAATTCTGGATTCAAACACCGGGAGATGCAGGTGTTATGTCATGTTACAAAGTAACAACTAAAAATTATAACCAAAACTTCTCTCACCGACTTATCCATGGCGATTATAAAACCTAATAAAAATTCTTATCTACACTCAGTTAGCCATGGGTGCACAGCGTTCACATGTAATTTAATATCAGAACGCAATCAGTCGCTCAATAAAATTTCAGCCCTGATTATAACCGCTTGACTGCAGTTTATTGGATACAACTCCCACAACCGACGATCAAACAATGTGATAGTGTAAACCAGATGACAGATTTTTCGCTGGCGAAAATGAAACAACCTAAGTTCAAAATTAAATGTTGATTCAATTCTACTTTATCTATCTTCTTTTAAGTAAAACAATGTCAAGCAAGCAGATGATCCACTTAATACTGAACTTGAACTTCAGGAATTAAACAAGGAAGTGAGACGACATTCTGGAGGCAAGAGATATAATGCCTCCCAGTTGTTCTTTTCCTTCACACCGAAACACAGCAAACTTCTTTACGACCGAAATAATGCTCATTGATATCTACTCAGACAACCCTGCATGCGGGTTTATCCTATTATATCAGATAATTTATAGATTACGTCCATTACAAATTAAGTGTCAAAACTCCCCGAAATCTGGATTTGATGATTAATATTCTAGGATAGTATTTCTACTTTAAGTGAATGAAGTTTGAATTTTTAAGATGAAGTGATAAGTAGGCAAAATAACGGAAAATTTGTGATCCTAGGCCCTTATTACACACAATATGAAGTATATTTACTAAAACAAATTGGGACAGCAACTTACCCAACGATGGGCGTCTTGAAGTTCATTTTAGCTACTGTCTCGTTGATGGCCTTCTGTAGAGCGGGCCGCGGCTTGAGCACAAACTTGAGCATCTGACCGATCCACCAAGACGCTGGGTCGCCATTGAACCGGACTATCCTACACGAAACAGTATTTAGTTACATTAACAATTTTACATTTAGGGATCTACGTTGGATTAATTTTATAAGCAATTATTACAATAGCTATTAAACGGAGAAAACGAGAATGTTATATCGACAAATGTTAAAATTATGAATAATTCAGGCAAACTTGAAGTTATACTTCATTTCAACTCATGGATCATAAAGACGGCGGGGTAATAAAGGGTTGGCCGACGGCAGCAAAGAGCAGCGCTGACGGTCAAGGTACTCATGTGTGTACAATTCGTAAGGTCCTTTATATAAATAGGGGACGCAATACTAAACTAATAGATCACACCGCGTTGTCTATTAATTATTTTTGTAAAACTATGTACTATATGTAACTCTTAACGTATCAAGAATAAAAGTAATAAATTCCTTAATTTCTATTATTATTCACTAGGCCTTAGTTTTAATATTTGGGAACCTCGATCAAAATAATCCTTTATATAGTGCATTTCTATAGAATTAGTAATATCCGTTATGCCATCTCACGAATATTGAAAGGACTTTCCAGCCAGCGACAACAGGCGACTTAATGACTTACCTGTGGGCCAAATCTCTCGGTATTGCTAATGGTAAGAATTTGGGCTTCTGTGATATTGAATCTATGAATGGCAATGATACAACCTTCGCGTCGTATGTCACTAAAACAAAAGTAAAAGGGTTTTTACTGGTTCTATCATTCATTCAAGTTAAGGTAACATTTCAAATTATAAAAAAAAAAATGAAATAAATATTATAATTAATAAATAATTATGAAAATAATTTCTTATTTGATATTATACTAGCAATAAGAAATGCATATGAAAAAAAATTGTTCATTATCTAATATTTTATTGATTCTTGTTAATGTGTTGAAAAACGGTGTATTCGGTGAATTCATTCAATATTTTTGTGTGCAGAAATGGTATTGGTATTTTCAAATTCGAGAATTAGTTGAGGAATTACCATTACTTCCACAACTTATTCTACTCATTTCTAATAAACAATTTACTCTACATCTCTAGTATCTAAAATTACAATCATACTTAAAATAACTGAATCGAATTCTGAAACAATAACTAAGCTTAATGACAACTCAACTTCAATATTCAATTAATAAAGCTGAAATTTACCTGGCCATTGTATAACTTTATCGTCATAAGCGCTGGTGCAGCTCTCTGATATCGGATAGAAGACGTAATCCCAGCCCTTATTGTTGTATCTCCAACCTTTTGAGTTTAGTATTAGAGTTCTTTCTGTTGCGTACGCAAAAATTAAACAGTATACTATGTGGTGTAGTTGACAGCCAAAACCGCACCCCTGAAATAAATACATTACTGTTATATTAAAAATAGATTGAACAACTCAAGGAAATTAATAAATCACAAACTTCGTCATTTATATAAATGCACTTGGAATTTTAGAAACCTCTATAGCGTAATGAGTAAAGTGGCTAACAAACTATAAATTGTTTATGTTAACATAAACATTGTTTTTTATCAATCTTCTTCAAATTCAAATGGAGTTACTAAATAAGAACATAAATTGAACTTGTAAACAATTTATATTCTTAGTTTTAAATACCAGAAACATCATATTAATTTATCAGTACTTAGAAACACAAATGTTATCTAAACATAAACTAGGTATTTACATATAAGTGAAACGAAATCTTGAACTTCTTATAGTTTAGTTCAATGATTATAATATGAACTTTACTATTTAAATTAAATTTGCCCCATTTTTTTATGTAACGTTATTTTGCCCTAGCCAAAATGTGAACTAGCCTACAAAGTTGAGTAATGCGACATCTGACACATGCAACATATAACAAAATCCAAACTTAAAAATTTAATTTAATTCATGTATTTATTTAATTTTACAGACTCAATACATACAGTCTTTAAAAATCAATAATAATAAAGTAAACGTAAAGGTTTCTGCCAGTCAAAAGATAATATATACTAAACTCAGATAGATAATGACTTTATTTTCAATTCTTAATCACACATAAAAATTGTTAAATCTAGACAGTAATTTTTTAAAGAGAACATTTTTACGATAGATCATATCAAATTACACTTAATGACTGATTTTAGTTCGTAAACAATGAATTGATATTTGCTAGACCCCGAGGGCGTTTTAACTATTTAATAATGATATAAAAAAAGTCAACTCAATGAAATATGAAGTGTGTGTTATAAGAAATATTATAATATAAATATAATAAATATGCTGTATATTTTTATCTGCAATACGTGTTTATATAATTTAGATATGTAATATATAAAAGAAATTAATTAAGATGAACACTTTGTATTTTTTAAAATTATTTTTAAGAAACTTAAAACTTGATTTATTTGTTTATTCTTATAAAAAATTAGGCCAAAAAATAAAAAGCAATATAATAAATTTAAATATGCTTATAATAACCAAACATTTAATTTGCCCAAACATATTTGTTATATCATGGTCAAGCAATAAAATTTGAGTATTTAGTATTACTGAGTATTAGCTTTTATCGAAATATAAAGCTAGGGAACAGTTGGTCAAAACGGGCTGGAACGCAATAAAGAAAAGTTAAGATGAGTTTTCCAATCTAATACCGCTTCCACAGCATCAAACGTCAGCAGTGCCACCGCTAGCTCCTATGACTGTGAGGTGTCAACGACCGACATATTTGCGTACCGTGACAAACATTTAGCTAGCGGGTGCATTTGTTTGAAAAACTAATTATATACCAGTCGATCTATTATGGCTCAATGTAGATACTTTTTATCACACAATGTCAACAGGGTATCGTATATGTAAACAGACTCAATGGCGGTATTTCAGTGAAATCAGATTGTGAAGTGGTTGTGTTGGATTACAGACAACAACAATTTTAAACAACTTCACCTTCTTCAGATTCTTTAAAACTGTACTAAAATATTATTGTTTTACCAGAAAGATTTTAATTTATAATTATTTAGGATAGGACTAGATTCCAATTTTATTAAATTTAGATTAGCCTTTATGCAATCAGAAAGAGGAACTATGCTTCCAGTACATTAAATGTTTAATGATAAAATAGAGGTTTAAATATGAACTTCCATTTTAACGTACTGGCTGAAAATGAGAGTAAATACTTAATTAAATAAACATATTTATTATCATCTACAGTTTATATACGTCCCACAGCTGGGCACAGGCCTACATGGGGGAAACATATAAGAAGTAATAAAAATATATTTAATAGTTTAAAATATTGTTTAAATTTTTCATACAAACATATTTTAATGTTATTATGTCAAATTTAAAGAAGAAGTAAAATGCCATAATCTTAATTACTAAAGATGTTAATTTAATGATTTCTTTGAAGTTCCATTTTTCGTCCTATACGTGCTGTAACCGAGAACTTGAAATTGTTTCCAAATACATTTTAGAATAGGTATTATATTCTACTATATGATTATATATTTTTTATTTATGTTTCCAATATTTATTGTAACGTTAAAATAAAGCATACAGACATAACAATATATATTTGAAACTTGAACACTGAAGATAGGCACATATTTTCCACCTCGCCTGGCGCCGACCTGAGGCACGATTAGGAATAATTGTCCAACCAGACTGTTCAAAGATAATTAAACATGGTAAATGTTTGAAAGGTAAACAAAAACTTCAACAACTTAATTGTTGATTTTGTTTGTTCAAATGTTGCCATTCGTTTATGTGATCATGAGAAATTAATTGGAATGAAAAGATCAGAATGAGTTGAATAAAACAATACGATAATTTACATCATGAGCAATAATGCATTCATAATGGAAGCGGGGTTGAGAATTTTTACAGGTTCGACAATTTAAACTATTGTTAACTGAGTTTACTTATTTGTTATTCGTTAAACACTAAGGAGCAAATAACTCCACACAATGGTGTTAATTATATAAAAATAACTTTATTGCTTCACATGATTAAATTCCATTCGTCTTGTCTTGAGTGTAAATAAATATTGTAACATTAAATTTAATACCCTCGATTTAAATCTAGTAGAAGTGTATTCAAAAATGGCATTTGTTAAATTTTAAAACTATAAAGTTTTCAATAAGTTAGTTAACTAACTATAACCTTATAGTTTTCATATTTTTATAATCATAAGATTATACCACAGCCGCATTAAATAAATGCAATAAGCCTGCTTGTAAATGAATAATTATATTATACTAAATTAATCAAAAATAAAACTTTAAATGTGGAAGCTATTTAAATCATGATACGATAATTCAACACAAACAATTCGTCCACAAACAATCCGTCACGGGATCACACATTGGTATGCTCATAGTTATCACAATGGACTTATCGCTGTAACATACATTGAAAAACGGTCTACACGGCGCGATCGGCGGCGGCCGCGCGTGTAATGCTAAGCACTAATTACACCCATTGCAAATTGTATTATTTTACGAGCGGTCCTAACACATAAGGATGGTTGGTTTGTGAATTGAGAATTTGGAGTTAAGCCTGTCACAATATATATTATGTTAATAATATATTAGGATATGAATTCCTCTTACTGCTTACCGTCAGGCTCTTTAATTAGCTGTATACAAGAATAGTAAAAATGTACTATATCTTCATTTATTATAAGTAATAAATTAAATGAAGCTTTTATTCTTAATTCAGAAGCCAGCCAATATAATTCATAGTTATTCAGATAATGTACCCTTTGTTAATATAAAACACGATTATTGATTTTAATTTAAATACTCGATGTATAGAGTTAATTTTAATAAATTTGCTTTATTATTATACTTCCTTAATACGCTCCAGCCACGTCAGGCAATTTTGTATCATATCATGTTGTTAGGCATAACGTCTAAAGTACGACTAAACACCACTCAAACTTTTACGTGGTATATTTTCCCGGATATGAACGAAAGAAGGGTCGAAACTATATTTTTTATACATATTACAAGCTGAATGCTGAAATATCAGAAAACAAATCCGATTCTATTTTCAAAGACAACAATTGTGAAATATAAAGAATTTGGTATTACCTTATTCAAATTGCATATCAGTTTTCTGGCTTCTCTACAGTCAGACGGGTTCTGTAGATGGTGTAGTCTCCTCTGTATGAGGTCACTGACGTTGGCCGCCTCCATATGTCGCCATTCATGGTACCCGTCTAATTCTGGAATCTTCTCATGGTCCGATAAGAGGGACCTACAATGTTAACCGAAAGTAAAAAAAAAAGAATGTACAATATTGTGTTATTGGTAATTCAGACAACACTAATTGTGATTATGAATCGTAACCGTTCGGGTTTTAAAATCCAATTAACTTTAATAAAATAAAATTAAAATCAATTACTTTAATGAATTTCGATAATTGTGTTGTTTTTGTTGTCTTCAGGTCATAATTAAGTAATTAAAAAACATTAAGAAATGACTTTGCTGAAGTTTTTAAAACGTTATAATACTGATGGAACGAGGGAATATAATCAATATCTAACAAATATAGAAAACAATACCCCAGTAACCACATAATCACTTTTCCGTATTAGCGGCTAACGGCATAGTTAGTTATAGCTAAGCGAAATTTAAAAATTCATGCGTAAAATAGTGAAATTATGATGTTAAAAGATAACCAACCTTTTTCTTTCAGCTACTTGTTCTAAAATAACCTGTATCTTTTCCACCTTGTCTTCTTCAGTCACAACTTTGCTCAATTCGTGACTAATGTAGTACCATAGTTCTTTTGTATTTGAGTACACTCGTCTTCTGAGATTCTCGTAATCTTCCGTGGGCCCGTGTCCTGCGTCTAGGAACAGGGCCCCGGTATCGATGTCTTTCAAGTTACCATTTAAACTGAAAACCAAGTAATGAATTAGATATACTTATATGCCTCTTTAATTGTATGGCACTTTGACCGACTCTGTGGTATAGTGGACAACCTACTTCATATCAGAAGGTCCGGGGTTCAATTCCCAGTGAGAGTAGAAATTTACTACTCAGTTTGGTCGGTGGTAGAGCTACGCCTGAATAGATACCACCGTCTTACCTAAGTCTGTCGGCATAACAACAATGTTAACAGCATTGTTGTGTTCCGGCAGTTGGAGGTAAGATAGCCAGTTCCTCTGTGTTTGAGGAATCCGTATGTAATTCGTTTCCATCTTTGACCTTATCTTCACTTACCATCAGGTGAGAAGAAGGCCAAGAGCTACACCGTTAAGAATAAAAATATATATGCCTTTGTATATTTAGTCACCCATACATTTAATACAAAAGTAATGTAATTTTACTCTATAATCATCCGTGAAATATGAATACATTAGGTAACCGTCTAGTACCATTTGCCTTTATAATTAATAAATAAATTTGTTGAAGTTGATGAATTATTATAAAGACCAAATGCGTACGCAAGTTATTTTCGGTATTTGCAATATTTTTATGCAATTCAGCCTTTCTAATACCCACACAGCTTTGAAAGTAGTGCGCTATATCGGCACTTTTAGTTGCATATGGAAGATTATATTTGCAAAAATGTTTACGTTTTGTTGCCTATTACTAGACACATAACTATAAATGACTCACCCTGGAGATTTTCTTATCTGCGAAATGAGATTGCTGTGTTGGCGCCTGAGCGTTTCAAGTTGGGATGAGACTCTTCTTAATCTATCTTGAAAATCTAATACCTCATCTGAACTACCGCTGCATCTAAAAGAGATAAAGAAACTATTAGTAACATTACTATTTTTTTATGAACAGCTCGTCTTTTTTTGTACATTTGAATATTATATATTGTAATAATCGCAAAGAATTTGTAATGATTCAAATACTATGGATAGTCGTTTCCTATAAACTTTTATTCAAAATACCTTATCGATGGACCGAAATAGAACAGTGATTCCTTAGATGATATTACAGAAACTACATAAATTATGTAGAAATATCAAATACAGTAATCCCCTTATAACGCAGTAGATTGGTTCCGCGTTATAGGGGTATGCCCGTCAGAGACCAGTCGAGGACTTTAATTCTTGAACAGATATAGATATTAATCCCCGCGTTATATGGGGAATCCCCTAGTTATGCGGGGGATTGAAATCGCGTAATATGAAACGCGTTATAAGGATACCACGTAATAGGGGGATTACTGTATTTCTAATAAAAAAATAATAGTTGAAGCTAAATGATTAAAGTTAACAAAAGAAAATTATAACAAGTAAGTGTAATGAATACAGAATTGAAAGCAACCCGAAATAGTAGGTGACGCAAACACTCGGAGATGCGTACACGCATTACCTTACCACACGCACACCGTTCGTATCAGTCATCGCATCGCAATTAGTTTGAATATCCTACTCATTCAAATAGGTGCAATAATAAATATTGCCCAACATTCACACTATAACTTCTCACTTTTCATAATAAATTATAAAACTGTTAAGTAAAGATTCCTGAGAAGCATTCAAGATGCATTCGATAATCTCAATCGAATTTTAAATGTAAAAATGTATGGGATTTGACATAAACCCTCGCTTAGCAATCGAGGGTAATATTCAAATCCCTTTCATATTTAATTTAGCGATACGATTGCAATTATCGTATATGCATCCTAATAACAAAATAATAACAGACGTCCGTGATAACGATCTCAGTTTGTTTTAAGATTATTATTGTTAGATATGTGTGCGTCTGTATAAAATAATAAAATATTAGCAATAACCACACGATAAACAATTTTATGGTGCATTACAAATTTTAATATTGTTTACGTTTGTGGTTAAAATTGCAAAATTACTTATTAAAATATATTCACAATAGTGAATTAATACTAAAATGGTCTAATCGCGTTATCTACCATCATGATCATCATTATCCTATATACGTTCCACTATTGGGCACAGGCCTTCCTACATGGGAGAAGTTCGGGCCACCACGATAGCTCAATGCGGCTTAATGGTTGATTATTTCCGTACTAATATTCGAATCTACAAAATTAATAAACCGAAAGATAGTGATCACCAATATCTATAAAACATTAAAGATTTATATCTTCCAAATTAACCAATGTCAAAAAACATGTAATATAGACATAATTTCCTAAAAACAATTTTATAAGTAACCAACGTCGACCTTCACACTAGTCGTAGGCATGGCGTACCTATACCGTAATAAAAATCACGAACACATTAAGTATTGATTCCTTCGATTAGGCTTAATAATAAATAAGTAACGAAGGAGTTCTGTAAATATCAACACGTTATACATACACGCTCGGGGAGCTTATCGGAACAGTATAAGGCATTGATTAAATATTTGATGGATTCTCCTCATAAGACTACATTTTTTATTATAAAACAAGTGTTGCATGCAAGCATACGGGAGGACCCCCTAATTACCAGCGTTTGTGTGAAATAGACCCTCTTAGCATCTTGGATGATACTCAAAAAGAGAAAGCGTTATGGTGACGGCATAAGAGACGAGTCGCCATGCTCTCAACTTTTATTATATAAAACCACAAAAGATAGCTAGTGCACGTGACATACTGCCCCAATTACATCCCTTACAAAAAATGCCTCATCACGTCTCTTTTTAAGGAGTCCACGTTTTTAAGGAATTCCACACTCTGGTTGTGCGACATAGAAAAGAGTCACGAAAACTCTAGGTATGGGTGACTTCGTTGGCTGTCACGCGTGCTTTTGAGTAGCAAAGGAGAGGAATAATAAGGTCAAAAACGTATTCAGATCACTCTCAATGGTAAAAACTTAGGATTTTATTAACGGATGTAGACTTGGTGACGGTAAATCTACATCCGTTGATAACATCTTTCGATAGGAAGCCTATAGAACTTTAAACACCCTCATTGCTTATATTTAATTAAGTAGGTATGCTGTTATGTTAGATTGTTAGAAATAATCTATATGAAAGTATCCAATATGTTATTCATGCAAGTGGGTTTTAAACCTATACTAGCCAAGCAACATGATAGCTATGGTAACTTTGACTGGGATCTCTGGAAGATTATAAGTAGTCCTAATGTCTCTTACCAGTAGGTATTGAATATTACAAATATGATTTACCTGAGCGGTGATATAACCAAGTAGGTAACACCAATCCAAATAAACAATAGCAATACAGCAGCACGTTTCCAATTCGCGAGGTACATCATAAAGTAGTCATTGAATGTCATATGACCATTAGAAAAATGTTTCGTCATGGCCGTTTCATCGTTTTATGATGAAATATTTACCGACGATTATCTGAAAACAAAAACCGGATCAGGGCAATTCAACATTGAGTTGATACATTGAGATTATATGAATGTAATACCACTAACAAGATAATATCATACATATACATAGTACCTAAGGCAGATGACCAAGGAACTACTTTATAAATTTCTCCAATTAATACAGTCTTTTATATAAATAATATTTCACAGTATAATTCAGTAGGTTGATAACACTTTAAACTGCCTGATCCAGTATGAGGATAAAAATTTTTGCAAATTAATATGCAACTGCCATGAACTAAGTAATATATAATCAAGTATTAGGACGGAGAAAAAGTTTTTTCGCATATAGTATGTATAAACATTTTTAAAATTTTATTACAAAAAAAATAATGCAATGTCAAAACTGTGTCAAAAAAATTTTGACACAGTTTTGACCCATTTGATAAAAGTTAGGAACACAAAATGAAACCTAATGAACCTGGTCACTCATTTGCAATTCTTTATAGACCGAATGAAATCGCACCGTTATTGAAGAGATTGATAACTGATGATGAAAACTGGATCACATATGAAAAGAACGTGTGAAAAAGGTCGTGTTCAAAGATCGGTCAGAATTCGCAGACTGTGGCTAAACCTGGGTTAATTCGCAATAAGGTGATGCTATGTCTATGATGGGATTGGAAGGGCATTGTTCATAATGAGCCTCTAACGCCGGGCAGAACCATCGATTCGGATCTCTACTGCCAACTGATGAGATGAGAGCAAGAAGTTGAGAGAAAGCGGCCGGAAATTATTAATAGAAAGGGCGTGATCTTTCATCACGATAATGCTAGACCACATACATCTTTAGCCACTCAGCAAAAATTAAGAGACTTTGGCTGGGAGGTCGTAATGCATCCGCCATATAGTCCTGACCTTTGACGTTAAGATTTCCACCTTTTTCGATCTCTTCAGAATTCTTTAGGCAGTGCCAGGTTAACATCAAGAGAGGGCTGCCAAAACTACTTGTTGCTGTTTTTTGATCAGTAGTCCCAAAATTTCAAAGGCAATGGGATCATGTCTCTACCTACAAGATGGCAGAAAGTGTAGACTTTCTGAAGATATGATGAGAAGATATATGAGCCTCTTCTTATCATAAAGTCTTGAATTTTCATATAAAATGTGTAGAAACTTTTTCCCCGACCTATTATGTTAAACCCTAATTAGCATGCGATTGTAAACCTTAACAAAATGTTATATACTTCATTCTTAGTTTTTAAGCTCTATACTAATACTCTATACTTTATCTGTTATTAAAGTCCATTCTGCACATGTACACAATAGCATGAAAAGTGACCATAACAGCTTCCTTAATTTGAATGATTTCCAACAGATGTGGACCTCCTCAATAATCTCTCTACTTTCTCTACCTTCAGTTGTTGTATGAAGCTAAAGTTTGTCAAAAGTTTTGTTCTGTTCTCATTAGTATAGCAGTATGTTGTACCACATGTAACTTTTTAAATAGTGTAAAACACTGATTCATTGTGTATTTTTCAAAGTTTTGCACTAATAGGCCAATAAACCATTTTATTGAAGTGGATTAATTTTTATTCTTATGTATTATAAGAATAAAAATCACCATCAAAATAAACTATATAATACGAAAACCCATAATATTTTATTTATATTACTCTATACTAGTAGTACAATGGACTCAAAAAGCTGTCTCATATGTAATGAAATATATTTTTATTAATAGAAGTTAAAGTTTTACTCTGATATCTGACTTTGATATGACATTTCAATGTAGACGAAACTTTTGAGTTTGAACATACTCTGCATACTGTTGTGATCTATAATTATTTGATGTCTCAGTAGCCATAAAATTTATCACTGACTGTTGTTTGTCATGGCGTTTATTTAAGTGTTATGAATATATAAACAAACTGTTGGGTTATTAGCTTTGTGCACAAAATCATCTAAACATCTCAAATTATGCAATTTTAATCTATGTACACTAATGTTAGCATACTAAGAAACAGAATTGTTAGACCTCCCTAAATATGGACCAATGATCGAGCAAGTGTCCCAGTGTGTGTGTGTGGAAGCCGCAGCCAATCTATCTCGAGTTGCTAGGGACAGGTCTTTGTTCAGTAGTGGGTACCTCTTGATATGATGATACATTAACATATTTTATTGTTAAACATATTTTACTGAATATTCTTAACAGCTTCCTCTAAAACTGACAAAAAGCATTGTGGCAAAGTTGTATCTGCCTTTAACCCATTTATAAATGTGAATATAACAATTGTTTACTATTTCACATTTTCAGAACTGTTAGTTTATGCATAATATACAATACTTATATTTTTATGAAGTATTCTTTTTTTCAAGGCTATTACTCTTACATCAAGGCTTTCAAATAGTTTCTGCATGCATTGTATCCAAGTCAGTCAGTCCAAACAAATATAAAAGGACTATGAAGCTACCCCTAACATTTTTCAACTGTATAAATTAATTGCCCCTTTTTTATAGTTATAATTGGTTTATAGAATTAAATTTTTAACAAAGCAATCAAATGTGTAAATAACTATGGTAGGTGGCAGCCTCACTATGATTTAAAAAAAATTTATATAAATTACTAGTAAAAATGATCATTCAAGAAGAGCTACAAAAGTGTTCATGTATTACATTAGAACAAATTTTTCATCATAATCTTAATAAATTTAGATGAAGCTATAGAAACCAAATCAAGCAGCTACCAACATTATATCTTGATGAGGTCTGTCTACCTTACTCACAACAGGACTACAGCACTACAGTTTTATATTCCTTATATATAGTAGAAAGTAATAAACAATATCTTATATATTAAGGATATTTACAGTAGATTGCGACAGTACATATTTACAGTATATACTCCGAACAACATGGTATGTTAGCTCAATAGTTCGCCGGATATTGATAATTTAAATCAAATATATCCTACACTACAAGTCTGTAGAATATCATTACTTGTTGCATAGTAATTGTACACAGTAAAATTAATTATTCAGTTGTAGGTCTTATAATATACAAGCTAGCTGCTTTATAATCAACATAAAGTTACCAAATATTATAAACTCCGAAAGAAACGAAATAAACATACCATTAAACTTTTTGAATTGTGTCCGCAAGTCAGAACAGTTTTAATTCACCATCAAAGTTAAAAACCAATCTTATGCAATTATTTCACTTTAAAAGCAACTTCGATATTAGAAATAATATTTTATAGCACTATTTATTGGTAAAAAAATTGGTATAATTCAGATCAGTTAAAACACCAGCGACACCAACACACACCACACACACAGACAAAGAGTCAAGCACAGACTATTTAAAATAGCACAAATAGCATGACACAAGCCACAGAGTTAGATGAGGTACAGTTTGTGGTAGTCCGAGGGGAGAGGGTAATGAAAAACCCAAACATTTCAATTACAAGTTAATTGAACATTTCATCTTGATACTATACAAAATTCATGAGAAAAATTTTGAGCTTCAGCTGCTCGGACAGCTGGGAAATATTAGCTTATTAGGTTATTAGCAACAATATTATCCCATAAAGTTGTATTCATAATTTAACTTAAAATCATTAATGTTCAAAATCAGTGGACATAGAGGATTAACAACAAATGTCAAGTATTTAATAGAAAATTGTAATGCACACAGAAAAAGGATGTGATTTCATATTCATCCTTCTTCTTTTTCTTCATTATTATGGTATGGAAATGACACTAAAATTGCTAGAGTGTAATAATGAGTTGAACGCCCTGAGCTTACAAACACAAATAACAACTCCTGAACATTTTTCATTCACCAATGTTTCAAACAATCGAATCTAATTCTAAAGTATATAATTATAAATTAGAGTGCTGTGCATCTGAACCCATTACTAAAATATGGACAACAACAAAAGGACAAGAGGGCTCTAATCTATTTTACTATTCAATTATATTGTATTGATTCCATCTTACAGCTATTTCTTTCTTTAAATTCTAATGTCAAATTATTATTGTCAGTTGTCAGGGTCATGTCATTCCACTATCTATTGCTCCTTTTAAGGAGTAATTCCTATCTGTCTTTAGACATACTCTTTCTAATCTGTGCATATAAACACTACGTTTCCTGCGACGATCGTTTCTTCTTGGAATTGAATTGGATATTTATTTGAACTTTTGTCTCCGGCCTTCATGTGCTATTCGATAAGCTGATATACTTAACAGTTGTACCAAATATCTACCAGCAATACTATAGCAATGCCAAAAAAGCAAGTGAGAAATGCATTTTATTATTACATGCTTGATTTTAAAGAAGAACAGAGGAAAAAAGGTATAAACTATGGAAATATGGCTGAAGTTGCCGAAGCTGCAGGTCCCTTGTGGCAGGTATGTTGATATTAGGGTTACCTACTGTACTATAATATATAGTATTGTACTCTGTTTAGGGTTGTTATATATACCTTATTACCATTAAACATAACAAAATCTCGTAATTATGCTTTAGGCTAGATAATGTCTGTGAGTGTAAAAAATATTCAAGACAATAAAAATATTTATCAATAAATAAGGATAATAAAGTTTTCTTATATATGAAATGTATTATTATTAGAATGCTCCTCCACCTATAAGAGCTAAATTTGAAGAAATAACCAAGAAAGAAAAGCAAAAGAGGAACATTCCTGAAATGAAATTTACGTCTACTGGAGTATCATTTGCTGAGATTGAAAGACAAGAGAAGGAACAGAGAGAAGCAGAAGAAACTGAGCTTCAGGATATAAAAAATATTGTAAAACTAAAGAGTTTTAATAAAGGTATTAATTTTTTTTTAGAAAACTAGTTACCCATTATTGTTCAATTAGAATTTATCTTTATTAAAAAGTAATTTGTATTTTATATATTTTTTTATATGTAAATACTGGTTTTGTTCTCTTCTGCAAATTAAATTGAATCTATTAAGGAAGCCATACCCTTGTACAGTCTTAGAAGATGTACCTTAAATAATGCATTTAATCTGTCAAGCACCAGCACTATCAGTTACAATTGGTTTTAAACATGTATGTATTGATATAACTAACACTTTCAAGGGGTACAATAGTCCTTACCACAGTTGTCAAAATCATTAAAACTCACTAAATATGCTCCAATTCTTGTACCATCTTTTGTTTAAGAAGTTTTATTCTTTCCATTCGAAATACCTACTTAAAATAGGTCTTAAACATTAAGAACGCATAACAAGAGTTGTTGTCTTGTGTATAGTATTTCTACAATGCAAATCTCTGAATATTTATTTTTAGTCCCTAACTTTGTCACTCCTCGAATCCTATTACAATATATTGTTTTTTTTTATTTCTAGCCATTTTAAATGAGGACTTTTACTTAATTGATGTCAACTTCTACTGCAAGGCAGGGGGCCAGTACATTATTGCTGAGAGTACTGTCTTGCGTTTCAACTTGGAAGAAGGCATAAAAGACCATTATCATGAATTAATTAACCCTGGTAAGACAATTGACTTAAAAAAGTATTCTAAACTATTTGTCAACTGAGGATTATTCTGCAAACAGTTTAGTTTTGCAGCAACACCACAGCTGAAATCCATATGTCCTAGTTGGTTTTAGGATAGAGTTGTAGATTAGCAGCTTATCCTACTATTTATTTAACTATTTATTGTAATATTTTAGGTCAGATTCCTGTAGGATATGCATATGATATCAAGTTAGGCAGCCAAGAAATAGGCCTAGAAATGCCAGATGAAACTCAGAAGAAGAGCAACTACTTCCAGATCTTGGCCAATTTGATTGACTACTTAAAACAGGCAGACCCTAATGCTAAAACTATGCCACCATTGTTCACAATGCCTGATAAGATTTTGCCTGTTCGAGACTTTATAGTACAAATGTGTACTAGAGCAGGTAAGTTTAATTAATTGTTCATTAAGTGACATACATTTTTATAAAATATGCTTCTTAGTGCAACACTAATATTCCAAAACTTAGTAAAACAGGATATTTTACTTTAATGTTTATATATTTATTTTAACTCAGAACAGAATATTTTTTTTCTGTATAATGTGTAAATATATTCTATATTATCATATGAAACTAACATTTATTTATTATTTAACAGCTGAAGACGACAGCATCTTTCGCGTGTATAAGCTCGACATATTGTTCTTCACAATGATCAATGCTATTAAGTCACGCAGCGATGAAGGTTTCCCCAAAGAGTCCTTAGCTCTCGCTCAATTAAGAAAGGACCCCTTTAAGTATTCTCCAGGCCTAGGCTGTGAGGTAAGTAAGATGACTTATCAAGAAAGTGATTATGATCAACATATTTTATTTCATCGTCTATTTGCATGTTCCATGGCAAAAAGTGGAGTCTTTATTTATAATGGTAAACATTTGTCAGGTTCACGAAGAGACTGACAAGTCTATAGAGTGTACAACATCTCGTACTAAGCGTTGGGCGTTCACCGTGCTGGATAGCTGCTGTCCAGTTGTGGGCCTGGACATGCGGCCCGGGTCACACGTACCAGCTGACTACGACCTCGATGTCAGTATAAATTACTATTATTATTTACTATTATTGATTATTATTTATAGATTCACATTCCAAAGGAATCCCTTTGCCTTCCCTACTTCAGGGTGAAAACCATTGATAGAAATATTTACCATATTTTGATTAAAGGCCTCCAACTCCAAGTTATTGCTCCCTTATTCTTGATTCCAATCTTTTTTACCTCAAAGTTACTATGTTTCCACTGTTACACCTTTCGATAATCGCTATCGCTAAATCGACAATTTATATAAGTGTTACAAGCCCTCAATCAGATCTCGAACTTAACTATCAAATGCCATAGATGATTTTTATAACGATTGTCAAAAGATATCTTGTCTAGATCTTGTGGCTTCCTTAAGATCCTTTAAAGTTCTGTAGGAAAAATGGCAAGCACACTAATCATGGTGGATTAATATAAGTATATTTTACAATAACTATAATTTTTCAGAGTATCCTCAACTATAAAGAGCAGAGGAGAGAACGATCGATGCCATCTGTTGCTGGCGTGGTAACTATAAATCTATCAAATATCTAACTTTAATATTCATATGAATGGTGTATGAACTGTTCTAGCACCTTTCATGTCACATAAGATAAGGTAACCGCTGAGTCGTCGTAATCTTTAAACTAAGGTATATCGGAAGAGCTTATTACCTAAAATACAGGATGGACCTTAGATATCAGCGATTCAAACTATTAACTAGCACTATATATTTATTCATTATTATTATTTTTTTACTTATTAACATCTACAACAAGAAATGTAATTTAAATCTGGGAACAATTGGAGTGGTCGAATTTTCATAAGGAATTCTTAAAGTTCTACCTTCACATGCAATAATGTTTTGTTTTATTCATGTAATAATCATATTTTATAAGTTTCAACATGTCCTGCATCACTGGGCGTACAAAGTTAAATTAATTGACATAAAGCAACAGCAAGCATTTATAAATTGGATTGATTTGATATTTGAATGAACAAAAGCATTAAGACATATATCGTAATTGTAGGGTCAGGCTCGGATCAATGAGTATGCTTATAAGCTGTAACGAAAGACAGGAGCAGTATTTACTTTGAATACAAAATAAAATTCGTCTGCTTAACGCCTAAAAGTATAATTAGTTTCTTACACTTATAATATGTTATAATTAAAAATTGATTACCTGTCAAAACTGGTTTTCACTAAGATTGGTCATATCTGTCTTAACCTCTTTAATTTTTTTTGTATAGAGCCAGTGTCAAAATTGTCTTACTTATCATTTTTTATTTATCGCAATAGTTCTGTAAAATAAATTGACATCGTGGAATTTTTGACGAAATTAGTTAAAACTGTTTTTGTCAGTCAAAACCTGGAACATATTAATATAATTCTCTTTTTAATGTATTTTTTCTATTTTTTAGTATAACCCATGTTCAAGCAATACTTCGGCTATAAGCGATTCGTTCAATGATTCATCCATTGTAATAGATAGTAAGTAGTTTTTATCTCAATCAGTTTCACTGGTCATTGTAATTAGTATTTATATGAGAAACTGTATTGTTAATTGTTAGTATATTACTAAACCAAAGGCAGAGGGTTTGAATCCCACTGGGGGCAAATTTTTGTATGAGGACTTATTAACATTTGTTTAAGTCATGTTTGTTCTTAAATATGTTTTATATATTAATTTAGTATATTCATATGCATATTACCAACTATATATTTTTCTGTTAATTATTTACTATGTCCATAACAGACAATATACATAAAAAAGCTCAATCGCAGGATGCCTTGAGAAGACTAGTCAAAGAATACATTTATTTGTAGTTTCTATTTTCATCTATTCTTATACATATACATTAATTGTATGTGTATACATCTATATATATTATTATATGCCTAATCCTATTATATAAATTGATTGTATTTTTAAGTTTATTTTAAATTTATATTATTTGTATATTTGTCATAACAAATAACTAAAGTATTATAATAAATCATATTCTTGTATAACCTAAGGTTATCTGGAAGAAATCGTTAGTTAGCGAATATCGCCCATGTACAATATTGTACAAGGGCTGTATATACAGATGCTACATAACACGTGTATATTATCTGTATTTGAAAATTATGGGGTGGAATAAAATAAAGCATATTCTATCTACCTATTAATATTTATGTATGATATTGTTTTCAAATTATTTGTTTCCAGATAAAAAGAAACAGCCGCGTAAGCACGAGCCAGTGCGCATGCCCAAAACTACTCGTAAGTAGCTCAGACTGTTTACAGTGCACTGACGGTATGATTATTATTTTTGTGGAGTTCGTTGGCGTAATGGTTCTCAAGCGTTGGTATTCTGTGTTCGAATACAAAAACAAGACAATTTTCGCCATGATGAGTGAATTTATAATTATCTCGAGCTCCGCTGTGTTTCTGAAAGCAAGTTAAACCGAACCAAGTACAGATAGTTACGGCTACAGCTCCATGGTCTTTACAATATATTCCTGCAAATAACAAATAATTATATCTATCGATCTAAGGTTACTTTCCTCACTAAAAAAACCAACCTAATTTTTGTACATGCATTATAGTTTTGCAATAAAAGTATGGAAAAACATCCGAATCGGAGTCAAACCAATAATATGAATTTACTTTGTACTAAACGCCCATAATACTTTTACCAGATTCTCGCATCGCTCCGGCTCCAGACTTCACAGACACTGATTTCCCTCCTCTGAGTATTGGACACGGCCGAGGTAAGAAATTTGAACTCTATCATCGAATGAGAAATGTAAGCGACGCGATACGGTCATAAAATTAATAAATAAAATAAAATAAAAATATCATAGTTGTTAGATACATATATGTAATTATGTATTTGTATAACGTAAATAAAACAAACGCTGTAGGGTATGCGGTTTGTGTAAGCTCGCCTGCTACAATAAAAATTAGAGACACCTTCAAATAATTATAATTATTATCGACTGATCGGACAGTTGCGTAGTCACAGCCGTTGGGAGCACCCGCACGTCGCGTACCTGAAAGCTTTTAAAACTTATCTCGACACAATTTTTACCATTCCTGGCCACCTCGCCTACTTACGTCGGCTACAAACTGATCATCTTTCTTAATTGTTTTAATTTATTCACTATATAATGTATTCTACTATTAATCTGTATCCCATTAATCATTTTCGAAAGGATGTTTTATTGGATGAAAAGGATTTAAAATAAATTTTTATCGATCCCACAATAACATGCGATAAACAATAGCAACCGTCGTCACTGTTAATGTAAAGAAAAAAATGGCAATGAAATTAGTCAAAACACAGAAACTGTTTACTATAAAGTTGACATCAATAACGTAAATGATATATATAATGGCTAGATTAAGTATTCACTAATTTCCCTGAAAGAGTAAAAAATTACAAGTAAAATAAATAATTATTTTAGGACGTGGCATCTCTGGCAGCTTTGGAAAAATTAATATAAACAAGTAAGAGTACCTAATTGTTTTCCAAACATAAGAAAATAAAAATCATAACAGCTGATTCTTGTTTTTGTTATCTATCTATAATTATTTATTTCCTATTTTTGGAAAATAATGGAATTATTTTAAAACTGTACATCAAACGGAGACCGTAACAAGTTGCAAAATTTAATTTTTTATTTTATATTTATAATTAGATCTGATATTAGATTTCAGTGCTTTGTCGTTGAAAAAATCTGTAAATTCATGTTCATCCCAATAAAATCTCTCAAAATTCTACTTCTTATCCTGGTCTCACTAGTAAAATTAGTATTAAAACAAAAGAGTTACTAAAATTGTTATTATATAAATATTTTCTACCATATAAGTATATACAGGGTCTTTCAAGTAATCGTTTTTCTTAAGAAAACTAGAAATTTATAGTTTAACTGTTTTACTTAATAATTGTGAAGTATTAAATTCTGCATATTGATGGTGATATTTTGTTACGTTTTAAGGGCAAGTGTGTGTGCTAGGTCCCTGTTATTTTATGACTATGATAACGAAATACAGGTGTTTTGAATGTACGTGAATCTCGAAACTTCGTAGTTTCCTCCTTTTCAATAATGTCCCACCGTTTACGGAAATACGAATATGTTGGCCTTAAACTGCTCCAATGGTTGTTCTCAATCCAAATTTCAAAAAATATTATATTTTAGACATTGGTTAGTTTTTAAATCTAAAGATTTTAAAAATCTCATAAACTTGATGGCAATTCTCATAAGCTATCCTAGTCTAGTGCCATTGTAATGCAAGAGCATTAAATCAATACTTTTAGATAATTAACCACAGAATTAGCATCTTATTTAGTATCAATATTTCTAACAAATCCTGTTTAAATATCCTGATATTTCTAAAAAAAAGTGTATAGTTTTTCATAATTGTTGTAGAATATCATTAATAATAATGAAGTTACGCCCTATGACTGACAAGTTTATAGTAAGAGAATTTAAATAAACTTAGTCCTTATGAGAGCACGGACTTTGATTAGAAACGCACTTCGGGTAGAATACAATAAAGAGCAATGTTATACTTTAACAGCTATTGGCGTCATAGACAACGTTAACGTTGTTCCCTTAATGAGTGTTATGAATTATTTTATGTGATGTGTATCTCTGATCAAAATTTGTGACTGACTAAGCTTTTTCTTGATTTACATAATGACTAGTTAAATAGCATCCAACCTTATTTACAATTTGCAATAATAATTAATATTCCATTTTATTAAATTATAATCAGTGTCCAATACATTATTTTGGAATCATTTCGTATCATTCCACTTATTTGTACTAGAATAAGCTTAGTATATAAGTTTTCACTTATCATGTAGGTGGTTAAGACTGTTGCCAAAAAATGTGCTATTTTCTATCTTCTTAATTAAATACTTAAGTATATGTAGATTAATATTTAGTCACTATATCGATGTGATATTAATATGTCTGTTGCTAGGTAAAGTAATGAAGAAATATTTGTTCAATTGAATTTATAAATTTGTAAAGGTAATTATTACAAAATATTTTTCATATAATGATGTTTTATTTACTATGATTTAATCTTGGAAAGACCCTTTATTTTATATCTTATTCACTTTTTCTTTAAATTATTTTAATACCACAACATAGTATAATTTGTTTATTAATATAATTATAAATCCTGAATATATTAGAACACTTATTCTTTTCAAGCTTTGACAGAAAACAAATAAAATATTGTAAACTAAAAGGAAACTTTAAGGACTGCTTAAATTACAAAACATTTACCATGGACGTATATAAAACCATGAATAGTATTTATATTGCCATTTCGAAAAATTATGCATTATCAAAAAATAAAAATAAAAACTATGATTTCACTTCAATTGTTACTTCATTTGGATTCTCCTCTACAGTTTCCAATTTTGTGTTATCTTTCTCTTCATCTTTCTCTGTTTCAATTTCAGAGTTCTGAGGAATTTCTACGTTAACCTCTTCTTCACTTTCCTTGTTAAGGACACTAAATATCATTTGCTTAGGCGGTTTTCCATTCTTTTCTGCTAAATCTTCTTTAAATTCGACTATTATGCTTCTCACTAAGATGAGTACATAGATTTGGAATACTGAAAATTTTATATTGTTAAATTGGCAAATGTAAAAGGCAAGATTTTGATTAGGAATTAGAAACATACTTTTTTATTATCAACCAACTTACATATACTGACGACTACAGTGATGATGAGTAGGACATCTATCGCGGCAATGACCATAGAATAAACGAGGGTGGACGCGATCACTGTTACTATACAGTAGTACATAAACACTCGGAGTAGAACTGTGTCTTTCTAAAACAAACAAAATTACTTAAACATAAACTCAATTCAACTCACTCCCTCAACCTTCGTATTTTTTCTTCAATTAAAAACTGGATTTTCGATGCTCGAATATTTTTAGAATATAAATCTCAATAGGATCATTGCTACTTGAGTATTGACTCTGAGGTTGACCTGCACACTAGACTTTTAACCTAACATCATATTTAAAGTGTATAAAATTTTCGACCTTAAATTAATTTTAAGGCTCTATTTCTAGTTATAAAATGAAAGTTTTAGAAAGTGTCTCCATTAATGCCTTCTGTAATTATCTCTTTTTTCATTACAGCTATATTTAATGTTATTTGAAAATTTAATTTATCCTTTTCCAATGCATAATGAGAGAAAAATATTAACTAATATTGTTCGTTTAATTTGATGTAACTATCTTGTAAGCAAACTAACATCTATATAAAATACGCATACTTAGCACGATCAAAGACGCAGAAGCGGTCAAGGGATAATCAAAATAAACATTAAACTTACCCTATACATAGCACACAACAGTAGCACGTTAAAACCCAATTCGGTCGCGTATGAGAGAATGGGTATAGGCTTGGACGCATTGTCGTCCAATATCACCTCCTGCACCTTCATAATGGTCGGCGAGAAAGTTTCATTGGCTGTACCCACTAAGGATACTAGCTGAAAGTTCGAGAAGTGTAGTGTTTTCTATCTTATGCGGATTAAGGTTTGTGGCTGCGTCTGACCGCATGTAAACCTGTCCGCTCTGTCGACAACTAAAATACCAAGGAAAAAATAATTTCGGATCAAATTCATGCGGACAGAAAACGCCGCTGCACCACAATCCGAGTTAGATAGAAAACACTCATGAGTTGCCTGTAAAATGTTGACAAATAAACAGACTTCGCTAACATTTTAACATTATTTAATACTTTTTATTTTAATGAATAAGGTTTTCCTGTCCGTGCAAATACTGGACATTGGATAAGTTATGTCAGTTTGTATTGTATGTAAGAATTACATTAATGTAACAAGTACTCTCGAATCAAAACTTTTTTGAGAAGGAGCAGATTACAATCTGAACAAAGTTCAGTAGCGAATTTAGAATTATCGCCGATAAAATAAAATATTACTTACCGCGATCAAAATATTTAAATACGCTATAATAAACAATCCTATTCGCACAGGGGCCACCCAACAACAGGACTCCAACTTAAACGTTATAATAGCAGTTTTCACATATTGATAAGTTTTCTCCATCTTGCCCACTGGTAGTTCACGCCACAGTCCACTAACCGTCGCGTATCTCACGGCATTCGCACAAAATGCTTCAAAAATTTGTCTGAATGTAAAAATTCAGTTTTAATTAGGATGTGACTTAATTAGAAGGTCAGTAGAAGTTATTAGCCGGCATTAATTATTGTGTTAATTGTGTGATGTCATAACATATAAAAATTATACCCTAGTTTCTGCCATTACAGTAATCCTAACATAATTATTAATCTTATAAACATAATAATAATAATATATTTATTAAAGACACAATTTTACTTAAGAGGAACTTATAAGTAAATAAGATAATGAAACACAGGTGGCAAACTAGACGAGGCCTGTATCTTGGGAAACCTAATTAAGTATTAAAAGTATCTCGTTAGCTGCTTAAAATATGTGTGAGATGGAGTATGTATGTAATAATTTTTAAGTTACACACACACACACACACACAAAGAATAAGCTATGCTATAACGTAAATTCCTTTCCCTTTGCTTAAGCCGGAAGTGTTGTTGGAGACTAGAGATGGAGTAGAGATTTAATTACTGTTAATTATTATTACATATTACAATTTAACTACTTATTCTGATGGACTGGTTTCCAAAATTATGGAAAATAATTTAGTGATTTGTTATTGTTTAAATATGCTATTATCTTTACTCGTAGATCTTCCTAAAATCGATATAAAAGTTCCAGTCCTAATGCTATTTTAGTATGTTTAAATATATATAAGACAATAGGGATCTTATTCAACTAATCAACCACAACTAGGTATATTAACGAAAAATATTGAGTAAAATACACGTTTATTTTAAAGTATTAATTTATTTTCGGTGCTGATATTTATTATTATGCACAATGTAATGTGTAGACATGGGGTAATAGCTCGAATAGATAGCACTCGTTCGATATTTTAAACTTAACGCGTGCTTTCTAGATACCTGTATTTTATAAGAAAGGTCGAGGTGAGAGTGATGAGAACACAGCATAAGTGGGTATAAATGAATAATCGTTTAGTGTTGGAATATAAAATTTAACAAAGGTTTGTCACACAATGACCCCAAATCCTTTATGCATGGTCTTAATTAAATTTTAAGTAGTTCGCATCTCTTTCATTCCAGTTCAATAATGGATAGAATGACTTATGGGAACGTCAAGTTCGTTGAAACTAAGACGATCCATACACTTTTGACATATTTTAATCGGCATTTTATGACGGGCGTTAAATAAGGCAAAAATGCTTAAATCGCCATTTTAGATACTTCAAATGACGTCACCGGTCACCTGTCTTTTTTTGTATTGTAATGAAAGAGAAGCACTTCAAGCACAACAGAGTTGGGTCAATAAATAAGGTTCATACAAGTGTTCTTACAATTATACTTTGATACAAAATAATTTAACCGATCATAGATTTGTCTAATAGAAATTGATTTATAAATTGCTATCACCATCACAGTATATGGAAAACATGGTTTCGTGTTGCGATACATTTAACACAGCATAAAATGTATAACGTAGCTAAGTTTATACCTAAACAGGCAGTGTTCAGTTTGACTGGGGTTAAGTCCGCCCATTCAAAATATTGTAGGCATTACAAGGCACAAATATTCGGAATTACATTTATGACATAGAATATTAATCTCAATGAACCAACACAGATCAGGCACTATCTGTAAAAGTACCAACATTCTTTCATGTTTGTGAATTTATGTACTTTCTTGAATATATGTAAACTGTTCATTATCCGCGCTGGGGCTCATTACAGACTGAAATATGTAATGCACAAAGTTCTTTCGGTTTATCAAATAAGTTATATATTTTAAAACGATAAAATTAACTTGATACTTATAAAAAAACTAAAAAAATGTATATGAAAATAAACTTTTATTTAAACAAAAATAATATTAATAAATATATAATATAACATATTTTATCACTTTACTTAATTATGGAATAAAATTACTGGAATAAAAATAATTTATATGAGAAAACATAGTTAAAATTATTTTACCAAACCAAAGCTACATGTTTTATGAATTCAAATTATTCATTAAGTAACAATCATAATTTTGTAACATTTCATAATCTTAGAATACGATAATAATAACGAATGATTACAAGATTTCAGTTTACTTTAATAATATAATTGATGAAACATTTATACTAAAAAAATATTTTTACTATATTTGATATTAATGTGTATAATGCAGTAGACAGCAAACAGTTATTTGTTAAATGTAATAAAGAGAAAGAAAGCAATACCACCCTGTTTTTAGTATCGAATGTTTTACTATTAGATAAACGGACTGCATTTCAACTGCACCGACGGAAAATTTTGTAGTTAGTACAACGGCAATAAAACTGCAAACCAACCGTGCAGTTCCAGATGCACTTAGCGACCTCGGAAATTACCCGATACGACGCTGTCACAACGATCGCGGCTACTCCATCTTTTCCCGCACGCTCCGCCATTCCTAAACATACGTATGCAGCAGAACTCGCTTCCTATAGAAGTCTTGAAGCACGAATTGTAAATTAAGCGGGCTTTTTTTCCTACAAAAAATAGTATTGGATGATGAATGGGTATTATATATATATATATATTTCATTGATAATCGCCTGGACTGGTTGGTTGATTTGCAGTTTAATTGCAGTTATAGTTACTTCATTCAAAATGCAGTCAGATGGCGTCTGTTCAGAGCCTTATTCTGCTGTCTACGACATTACACTGCTTTGCGACATAAACTTGTCAAGGTATCTTTATATGCTCAATTATAAACTATATATTTTATTACTAACAATTGAAACAAATCAAGATTTGTCTATCGTTATTAAACATTAATTCAGCAATTATATAAAAATGGAAACAATATTTTTTTAGTTGAAAAAGGAATTGTCATTCATTTTGTTAAATCATCATCATTCGTAGTTCAAAAATAATTACCTTGCAATCGATTGGACGTATACCTATAACGAAAAGTCGAGCACTAAAGACATCCTTGTCTACCCATAGGCGATGAATTTGAAAAGAGCCCCTAATCCCTTTCTGGCGATCTGCACACACGCTTACTTCATGAGCGCGTGGACAACAGCATTGGCGTTGAGCGCCTTTAGGTCAGTGTAAGTCTGTCCGGTACCAACGAACACTATCGGCTGGCCGGTGATGTAGGTCATGGAGATGGCGGCGCCGACCTTGTCGTCGATTGTGTCGAACTTGGTGAGCACGATGCCGTCGATCATATGCGGCGCGCTCGACGAGCTGTGGTCGGCCAGCGCTTGGTTGAACTTGACCAGTTGGTCCACCGCCTCGTTACCCACCAGAGCTTCGCCCACGAACAGAACCATATCCGGTTCGTTCACCTGTAAATAACGGTTTTTTTTACGATCGAGATATTTATTATTGTAGCTATAAATGATAGCAACGTATTTGATAGCTGTATACCTTGATCAGCTTAGCCAGAGCACGCATCAGGGGCTCGTTGTCCTGCATGCGACCGGCCGTGTCCACCAGTACTACGTCGATCTTGTTGTCTGAAGCGTAACGAATCGCCTCCATCGCTATGCCCGCCGCATCTTTGCCTGGACATATTAATAAACATTTACTTTTACCCCTTGTCGTGAGCAAAAAGACCGACTCAGAGCAGTCTCTGAGTCAGTCTCGGTCAGTACTCCTGTCGGATTACATATGTAATACACGCTATTATTATAACCTGTGTTACATAGTTCATAGTTTAGTGAGATTAGACAGTTGAAAACCCGTTCAAAACAGCCATGAATATGTTAAAGAATTATTGATAACATATAATTTTTTTGAAAATAATCTACTTTGGTTGCTGACTTTATATCATGCAATATAAGGTTATTGACTAATTGCCAATTACTTACCATATCCCTTCTCGTACAAATGCACCATTCTGCGGCCATTGTGCCTGGTCTCCGGGTGCAAAGCGTTAAGATGTCGCACGTGCGTCCGTAGTTGCTCGACGGCGCCCGCGCGGAACGTGTCGCACGCCGCGATCAACACAGACATATCATTCTCGATCAACCAGAAGCAGATCTTGGCCAGATTCGTCGATTTACCTACACCGTTCACCTAAGAAAAAAAATACTCTAATTGCTTTGGCTGAACCCAAGTCATTCCCGCGACGGGCAATATAGTTACAGGGGAGTTTTAGTGGTTTTTTTTCAGTGCCGCTTTTATCTGGCACAGGGCGAACCCCATACACGCACTCCGCTTATCCAGTGGCGGGTGAGGCCGTAAAAGGTTTCCTCCTCGAAAAAAAAATTAAAATATCGAAGTAATTTGGCCCAGGGTTATAAAACTATATAAGGCAAGCATAAAAATTAATTACAGAACTTTAAATATCCAATTAATCGGATATCGATTTATTAAGGACAATCCGTGAAAAATTTATATTTTATCTTGATCAAATATAAAACAAAAATTTAATGCATGGTCCACTACATAGTTTTTTTAGTAAGGCTGTATTACATTATACTATGGGAATTATAGAAAAAAAATCTTGTCTGTTAGTAAACATTGTAACAGAATTAATTAGCTGTCCAGATTTCTGTCTTCTTTGCTAATCAAAATTGATTTCATAGAAAGTTAGAGTTATAACATTTAATCACTTTATCACAAACATTTTTTTCGAAGAGGACAATGATCAGTACAATGGTCAGATATAATGCTTACGGCCTTTTTCTTTTAGTAAAAATGTATTACTTTCTTAACTTTAAAAAACTACTAACGTTACTTTTGCAAGCACTTGCCAAATTTTCTGGAGCCACAATATAGTTCATTACTATCATCATCATTTTTCTATTGTTTTTTAATTCGTTGAAACAAACCCACGTTATTTACAATAAATCTGTAGTAAAATGTTATAAGTTATTATGGCGTGTGAATATGAGTCATTTTTCACAACAGATTCGCTCCTATATATTATTCAACCTTATCTTTAAAATTTGGCAAATTCTTACTAATGAAGCCTGTATTAAAAATATTAACAAATCTTACCCCACAGAAAGCCATGACGTAAGGTCTCCCTTCTTGTTTGGCATGAATGCAGTCTCGCAGAATATCCACGCGGCGCTTCGGTGACAAAATTTGCACTAAAGATTCAGTCAGTGTAGCTTTTACTGTCTTCGCCACGCTATCGAACGTACCCAGAACCTTTGAAAAATTATTTTAAAAAAAATGTTATTAGAAAAAGGAATATCACTTATTTTAATTTCAAATAACAGCTAGCCTATGTTATCGTACTAGTAATTATAAAGACAGTACTAACTAGCCTATTAATGCTTGTAACATCACATGGGTACTGCTCACGCGTCACTCTGGCAAAATCAAGTCCGACCGCTTTCTCAATGAAATCTAATGACCAACTAAAGACGATAGCAGGCAGCAGCAGCGGCTTCGCTTGCTTTGCGGTTATCGAAGATAGACTCTGGTACAGGGTCTAGTAAATGTAGCAGAAGTATACAACTGTCATAGTATGGGCAAATTGCTACGTATTCCAGACGGAGACGTAAGCAATTATCCTATATAATGAAAATTATGCACCAACCAACTAAGAATGGAATGATGTATGTTCTGAATCTATGTTAATGTATGTTCAAGCCTTAAATGGGCTTGGTGAGACTGGTATCCGGTACCGGTACCTGTAGATATGGTGGTGATGGGCAATAAGAGGTTTGATGAGTTGGCAAGGAAAGGATTGAAAAAAACATACATAGGCCCTGAGCTCTTTCTAGCACTCCTCTAGATACTTTTATAAGCACAGCAGTCTTTCACAATGCACTTTGTCATATAGCACTAATTGATAATGTCCCCACCATCAAAGTGCCAAGCGTGATAAAAGCCAGGAAACAATGGAACATCTATTATGTTAATGTGACTGGCTAAATCAGGATGAACCTTCTGGGGATGGCGTACCCAAAATTGGAAGACTACAAGCTATTCCTGCCAAGTAACATTGTGAAGCTCATGGCATCATGTTTTGAATACAGGAAATGAAAAAGTAAGCGGACACAAAAGATCCCAAGGATCGAAGTGCACTGTTATGTCTGTCATAACTGCAAGATACCTTGTCAGTATTTGTAAAAATACCTTTTCAGATTTTTAAATGTAATGATTTCGAAAGTGTCAGGTAGATAAGCTTATTAAAGACAATCACAGACTGAAGGCTCTTATAAAATTACAAATCACAGTCGAACACAAAACTACCAAGTAGTGTAATTTCGATGTACTTATTGTCACAAGCATTCTTAATTCTAGTGAAATATGCTACTTATTCCTAGCCCTCATAAATATTGTTTGAATAACAAAAAATAACATTTTCAATAATAGTCTTTCTTTTAAGATTATTGTTTGTTTTAAATATTGGCAATGAAGAAAAACAATATTTAATAATTCTTTTAAATATTGTTTTTCTTCATTGCCTAACATTTAAATTTAACAAAACAAAAATTACCTTTCCTTCCAATTTAGTAGCCACGGAGTCACAGAGTTTGTTGGCAATGTCAGCTGCTACATTCTTGGAGATAAGATGGTCGCCCATCTTGTCTAGTACAGGGCGCATACTTTCCTCAGTAAGTGCCTTGGAGCCTACTAAGCCTAAAGCAAAAGGTAGATACAGTCATATTCAAAAATGCAACATTATCATAAATCTGATAACTATTTTTTGATAGTGCTGTTTTTTACAAGTAAATTTTAAGCAGTTATATTCAAGACAGAAACTAAATAAAAGAATTTCAATATTGATAAAAATATTTTTTATTAATATTGAAATCCTTTTATTTAGTTTTTATATTTGACATGCTCTTGACAGTCAAAATTACAAAACTAGCTAACGCCCGCGACATTAACTGCGTGCTCTTCAGAAATTAGTCCTTCTATTGACAATTTCAACAAAATGTATCGACACTTGACTTTTCGTGGTATCATAGTCAACACCAATGTCAAAATACATTTATTCATATGTACATTATGTACTCTTATGAAAGTAAAGATTCAAGAATATAATTAAAATACTGTATAATATAAATAGTAAAAATTTATGAATACTTTTAATATGGGGTGAATAACTTGCAACTTTAATGGGGTGACTGATTCTGCTCATGAAGCTACAGTTCACAGTTATGTATAACACTTAATAAATTGAATTTACCCTTGAAAATACTGAACATGCCACCAGATTTCTTGGGGCTAGGATGTTCATTGTTGTCTTCCTCCTCACTGCTGCTCTCATCTGAATCCACTTCCAGATCACGTATGGCACCAGTCATTTGACCTATTAACTGTAGCAATGGAATGGAATTGTATAGAAAAACCTCACCATATCCTTTAAAGTGATAAACTTTGGTATTAACTAATTTAAGCTTATTTTCCAGATATATGCTGCAATATTGTAGCATTATTATTTTAAAATACGTAAACATAAGCAAACATAATCAATGCAACAACTCAATATATTTTTATGCAACCAATATTTTTTATAAAATTAATTATTTTTAAGACACATATTTTTTGTTGAAAACTCTTCTGTAATTTAAATGTACCATGGCACATTGTTCTATACCTGTGTATCAGCATTGATATTCTCATCTGCATCACCTGGCTTATCTGTGCTGAAGTCAAGAGTGGGCAAGTCACGCGAGTCACCCCCTAAAGCCCAAACACGTGGTTGTTTAACACGCTCTTCAATTTTAGGACTTTTGGGTGATTTCCTAGGAAACAACAATATTTTCACTGTAAAGTTTATAGTTGGATTGTACCATTTCATATTATAATATTATTACATATTTCATATTTTCAATAAGATAAGAAATTTGTAATAGTTATTGACCTCATATAAATAACTCAAATATGAAATTGAAAATTGTTCTAATACAATACATTATTGCAAAAATTTGAAAAGTTTTGCTTAACTTAGTTAATATTTATTTATTAAAATATGTACAAACAAGAAGCAACCTCACAACACATGTCCTGTTCAGTGTTGAAGTTAATTCCTGCCTCAAGTACAGTGCAACACGTGGTCCAGCATCAAAAAACACATCTGAATTTGTGAACAGTGGAAGTTACTTATGTGCTACTCAACCCTAAAACTGCCTCTTTTTTTTCAAAGCTCTTAATTTCACTATAAAATAGTTTTACTTAATAATCATCAGCTAACTAGAAATAAATACCCATAAAGTACTAACTTTACTTCTTTTTTAGTCTTTGCAGCCAGTTTTTGGGCCAATTTAGCTCTATTCACAGCAATTACATCATCTTCAACCTCAGGTAGCTCTACTTTTCCATTGGTCAGATTCTTACTTTCTGCAATTTTCACTGTGAAAGATTTATATTTGTACTTAGTTTCTTGTAATGTAGTATAAAAAACTTACTTACAATTTAACATTTAAGTTATCAATCCATAGATGGTTTAAATTGCTTATAAAGAAAGTAACAAAAAACAGAATATAAATAATTATGAAAATCTTGTAAGTTTCAAGTAGAATAGGAAATTACCAGATTTTTTAGTCTTTTCATCACCTCTACGCTCAATCATAGAAGCGACAGTCTTTTTGGACTTTTGAGAATCTTCAAAACTTCTCATTTGCTTAGGTAGTTTAGCCTGTGACTTAGCTGAAAAATAAATATCAAATTCTGATATCCTGCTTCAATTCAACAAAAAGATGCATCTCAACTATAGAAACTCATGAGGAGGCTCATTGGAAAAAATGTCGTATTCTAATATTGCAATTTTTGATTGTTTAATGCATGAGCTAGCAAGAAATATTTTTCAATTAATTATGGAAATATTCATTTAGTTCAATTTTTAAAGATCCTAGGATAAAACAAAATGAACAAACCCCATACTTCACATCCTTTAAGAACTCTATCAAATGATGACCGAAAATCATAGTCTATAATAAGACTGCTTCCTTGCAAATCATTTTTGTACTTATCCCTAAATTCCAAATGGACATCATTCAGAAATTTATCCACATAAGATAACTGTAGTATTCGTTGATACGCAACGACGAAAACCAGCTCGAACTCATTGTCAAGCTTATACTGCAGTGTGAGGGCATTATGGTTAAACGTGTTATTCCCTGTACGTTCCTAAAACAAAACAAAAAGTTTAGTACCTTAGAGCTCTCACATTAATTTATATGTCCACGCAAATAGTTAATTCTATTAAATCACTCTAGTTAATTCGATGAACTTACTTGCAAGATTACACTGCGAATGAGAGCATTCACAGATGGTGAAAAAATTTCACTAGTGCTTTGAAAACACCAAAGAACTATGCCTCCTTTACTAAAGATACTGAATAGATCCAACATTTTAATAAATTTTTGGCAAATCTGTTCTACTATTAATTTCAAAACGTGTCAAAATTTATTGCTCTTGCACTTGTAACCTTGTAATTTTTTGCTTGTAACTGACAGTTTCTTTGACAGATAACTGACACCTCACAAATAAAACGTAGTGTTTATATGCTCAGTGCTCAACTCACAAAATAAACTCACTTTGTAAATTCTCCCTACTAAAAGAGCAATTAAGAGATTTTAAATGTTTTACATTTCATTAAATAAATAATTAAAATACTTAGGTGTATAATAATTATAACATTTTTATTTTATTGAAATAACATTGACAACCCAAAAATAATAGACGTTGACAATTTCCTCAACTAAAACGATTTATGTAAGAAGTTTGAATTACTACATTCGTCCTCCGCCAAGTTTTTCAAATTTCAGTGATAAGTCGCCGTGGCGGTTTCGCAGTACATTGGCTCCGTTGTGGCAGAATATCAAACTCTGGAACAGACGTAGACCAGTTAGAAGAGTTCAGTTGAAGGGGATGAGCTTGATACTGGCAAGGCTGCATCATCTAAGGTTGACAATGTCGATGGAATAGACGGTGTGCAGGCTGCATCTCCAGGTCCAGGTGTAATACAATCCAGATTTGGAGATTGCAAATCTATCGTAGGTGTCAGAGCTCTCGGACGTTGTGATCTGCATGCCATCGCATCTCTTTACCTCCTTTACCTGTGGAGTAATTGGCGTCCACATCAGGCAGTCATGAGAGGCAATCAGCCAGGACATTCTGTTCTCCTTTGCCACCGCAAATGTCTTAGTTATAACTTCCGATAACTAAAGCCAATTTGACGAGACGATGATTAGCCAGTTTTGGAAGGTTACGTTGAGTACCCAGAATGGATATCAAGGATTTATGATCAGTAATGAGTGTGAATTTGGTCCCGCGGAGATATCGGTCGAATTTCTTAATTCCAAAGAGTATGTCAAGAACTTCTCGGTCGATAACTGAATATTGACAGCGGGGCGTAGTTTACTCGATGCGAATGCAATTGGATCTTCGTAATCACCTTTATAAAATAAAACTACTCCTACTCCTTTTTCTGATGCATCAAGCAAGAAATATAGGTCTGTTCTCATTGAAAGAGATAAGCGGTTTTGATTTAGTTATGCACGTTTTGGTTGCTTTGGAAATATTACTTTTCTGAGTGTTCCAACGCCATTGTTGCTAACCACTGGTTAAGTCTACGCAAACTCAATGTAAGTTAGGAATGAATCGTTCGTAAAAATTCACAAGATCAAGGAAAGTTCATAATTCTTTCACGTCAGAAGGTTCAGCAGCTTTTGAAATTTCATCCAACTTTTTTTGTAGGGCAATAAGTAACTGCAATGGTATACACCATTGCAGTCTATAGTGTGCCCGAGGTATTCAATTTTGTTCTGTAAGAATGAGCATTTCTTTAAATTCACCTTTAGCCCAGATTTTTGTAATTGTTCGAAAACGAGTGATAATATACAAAGATGTTCATCCTTGCCACTTCCAGTTATTAAGATATCATCAAATTTTCAGTTTCCTTTGCTTTCCCTATAACTGGAAGAATATAACAAAAAAAATATCTCCGAGTACCTACTTCAAATCTGCGTAGTTGTCTATGCCATTAAAACAACCTATGCTTGTCTTATAAAATTTGTCAAATCATCGCTCAGCAATATTCATATTCAGTTGATCACCTGTGTTTTAGTAATTTTGTTACAGTAAATATCAATAGAAAATTGAATTAACCAGGAAGGAAAGGATAAAACAATTAACATGAATATCACGTCAGCCGCAGGGATTATATCCCTGTTGGACGAACCTATGTCTGAGGTCAAAGAATTTGCACTAAAAAGGTTGGACAATATAGTCGATGAATTTTGGCCCGAGATATCTGAATCTATAGAAAAGATCGAGATTCTACATGAAGATAAGGTGTTTTCCCAGCATCAACTCGCTGCATTGGTGGCTAGCAAAGTGTACTATCATTTGGGAGCTTTCGAAGATTCTTTGACCTATGCATTGGGAGCTGGCGACTTGTTCGATGTGAATGCACGAAATGAATATGTGGATACTACTATTGCAAAAGCTATTGACTTCTACACTCAAAAGAGGAAATTGCTTTTCGTAGATAATACAGGAGAGCCTATTGATCCGCGACTCGAAGCTATCGTTAACCGGATGTTCCAGAGGTGTTTGGATGATGGACAGTATCGACAAGCCCTTGGTTTGGCTCTAGAGACCCGCAGAATGGACATTTTTGAAGAATCCATCATGAAATCTGATGATATATCAGGTAAATCCTTTATATAACTTATTTTCTTTGTTTTGACAACAATTTTACTATAACTCAATATGCAAAATGCTTACATGTCATCATACATTGTTTTGCTACTTAATTTCTCTCACTCATCACTCAAATCACTCAACTCATACACTTTCATTATAGATTTGAGTATTTGTTAAATCTATTACAAAAAAAAATTGCATTAAGCATGTTTTAAAATTAGTATCCTTTGTTTCCTTGTAATAAAGAAAAATGAATGAAATAAAACTAATTTTGAAATGCTTTACTAAACTGCTTTGTTTAGTGTCAAATATTATTTATATTTGAGAGCTTCAAAAGTCTGGGAGTCTTATCATTTGTATCACTATTTAGATGGGGATAGTTTGGGACTGTTACCATAATATCTGTATTGACCACACTTATGCCAAGATAGCTTTTTTTGTTGTCTAACAAATGTTTTTACAGCAACAGATGCTAAAATGGTGATATTATGAAATACTGTTTGTGGTAATGTTCTTTTGCCATATCTATACATAATTCATAATTATAATTGTCAATAGACAAGCTGATAATAGTTACTGACTTTGTTTCTGTAAAACAAACAAAGACAGACAGTAATTTTTACTGAAGCTGTGATCAAGCCTAAGCTAAATTTAAAACAATCCACAAAATAGATTTTTACAGGTTTGATGAACAAATTAGAGAATAACAGGATCAGTGTGGATGTATATATCATATTTTAGTATACAATAAACTTTACGAAATTTTAATAGAGCTGTTAATTAAATAGTTGCTGACTTTCATGCTGATGCAATCATTGTCCATCACCCAGTCCCAATCTCTTCAGATGGTCGCGAAGAGAAGTTGAGACGAGACCATTACTTGAGACTACGACTTATGAACTCAGTAGATGTCACCCTCTACATATCAGTAACCTCATGTGCCAAGTTCAGACACTTGACCTTTTTATCTGATTGGGCTTTCACGAGGTTTTTATCGAACGGAATGGTTGGTTATGTCTGTGCAAATATTCGGTATTAGCCAGTACAGGACACCCGAAAGTTATATGCTGGAGTGACTCTCTGAGCTGGAGACAAACTCTACATATGTCCCCTGTTCTTTAAATTATAGTTAAGAATATTCTAACTTATTAAGACTGATTAAATTGAATTATTGTATACATTTTTGGTAATAATATATATATCTTCAATTTCCAGGTATGCTGTTGTATGCTTTTACTGTTGCCATGAGCCTACTGCAGAACAGGGGATTTCGCAGCACAGTCCTTCGCTCATTGGTAGGTCTCTACAGAGGACTCAATATTCCTGACTATGTCAATATGTGTCAATGTCTCATCTTTTTAGAAGATCCATTATCTGTAGCTGAAATTCTAGACAAACTTACTCATGGAGCTCAAGAATCGGTTCTTATGGCATATCAAATAGCCTTTGACTTATATGATTCTGCTACACAGCAATTCCTGGGTAGAGTGCTACAAGCCCTGAGAAGCACTGCTCCTATTCCTAGTGCTCTTGGTGGCAAGCCACAACCCCAAGGAGGACCTTTTCCAGAGTCCTCAATGGAAGTCGATCAGGCCCAGGCGGAAGAAACTAAAAAACCAGAAAGGGATATTGAAAGTTTGAATGATGAGGAGAAAGAACATCAAAGGAGAGTAGAAAAACTTATTTCTATACTTGGAGGAGATGTCTCTATTGGGCTCCAACTACAATTTTTAATTCGATCAAATCATGCTGATTTACTTATCCTGAAGAACACAAAAGATGCAATTAGAGTTTCTATCTGCCATACAGCTACAGTCATTGCCAATGCTTTCATGCATGCTGGTACAACAAGTGATCAATTCCTGAGAGATAATCTAGAGTGGTTAGCGAGAGCTACAAATTGGGCGAAATTGACTGTTACAGCTTCTCTTGGTGTAATTCACAGAGGTCATGAAAATGAATCGTTAGCTCTCATGCAATCCTATTTACCCAAAGAGGCTGGGCCATCATCAGGGTATTCAGAAGGTGGTGGTTTATACGCTCTTGGTTTAATTCATGCCAATCATGGAGCCAATATAATTGATTATCTTTTAACACAGTTAAAAGAGGCTCAAAATGAAATGGTACGACATGGTGGCTGTCTGGGACTTGGTTTGGCTGCAATGGGAACACACAGACAAGATGTCTATGAACAACTAAAATTTAATCTCTATCAAGATGATGCGGTTACTGGAGAAGCTGCTGGTATTGCCATGGGTATGGTAATGTTAGGCTCAAGGCATGCTGCTGCTATAGAAGATATGGTTGCGTACGCTCAGGAGACTCAACATGAAAAAATCTTACGAGGTTTGGCTGTTGGTATAGCTTTTACAATGTATGGCAGACTTGAAGAAGCAGATGCTCTTGTACAACAATTATTAAGAGATAAAGATCCACTATTACGTCGAGCTGGATGCTACACCATTGCAACTGCCTACTGTGGAACTGGAAATAATGATTCCATTCGTACTTTGCTGCATGTCGCTGTTTCTGATGTTAATGATGATGTACGTCGAGCTGCTGTTACAGCTCTCGGATTTCTATTATTCAGAACACCAGAGCAGTGCCCATCAGTAGTATCTCTGTTAGCAGAGTCTTACAATCCTCATGTTAGATATGGTGCTGCAATGGCTCTAGGAATTGCTTGTGCAGGTACAGGAAACCGTGAAGCTATTGGACTTCTTGAGCCTATGGTCAAATTTGACCCAGTCAACTTTGTAAGGCAAGGAGCTTTGATTGCTTCAGCGATGATTCTTATTCAACAGACAGAGACACTTTGCCCTAAAGTTACATATTTCCGCCAACTTTATGCTCAAGTTATATCAAACAAACACGAAGATGTTATGGCGAAATTTGGCGCCATCTTAGCCCAGGGTATCATTGACGCTGGTGGTCGGAATGTAACTGTGTCATTACAAAATAGAACGGGACACATGAATATGCTCGCGGTTGTTGGCATGTTAGTCTTCACGCAATACTGGTATTGGTTCCCGTTAGCACATTGTTTATCATTAGCTTTTACACCAACATGTATTATTGCACTCAATTCTGATTTGAAGATGCCCCTAATGGATATTAAATCCAACTCAAAGCCATCTTTATATGCTTATCCTGCTCCTCTGGAAGAAAAGAAACGTGAAGAAAGAGAGAGAGTAACCACTGCCGTACTAAGTATAGCCGCCGCTAGAGCTCGCAGGAGGGCGCATGGAGCTGAAGGTTCAGCAAGTAGCGTTACTTCGTCTACAACTTCCAAAATGGATGTTGATGAGGATGAGAAAAAGCCAACAAAATCTCCTAATCCCAATATCACAGTTCATGGAAAAACAGATGCTGTATCATCTAAAGATGCAAAAAAAGATGAGAAGGAAGGTGAAGAGAAAGAGACTAAGGAAAAAAAGGAGCCTGAACCAACATTTGAAATACTGAACAATCCAGCTAGAGTTATGAGACAGCAGCTTAAGGCTATAACTATTGTAGATGGTTCAGGATACACCCCACTGAAAGATCTAACTATTGGAGGAATTGTCATGCTGAACCACTCTGGAGATGGAGAGCAAGTTCTTGTTGAGCCAGTAGCTGCTTTTGGGCCAAAAACAGAGGAAGAAAAGGAACCAGAGCCACCAGAACCTTTTGAGTATTTAGATGATTGATACACTCTCTTCGACTAAATTTTTCAATATAATTATCGATAAGACCATTGAATGAATATAAAATGTATTAAATATGTTATTGTAACTAGAGTAAAAATATTAAAGTACACTGCTCTATTAACAAACAAAATTTGTTTTTCTTTGTGGAATAAATGAAATATAATATAGTAGTCTTTTAATGTTTATTAATTTTGTGTGATTCTATTATGGCGACATAATGTTAAATATACCAATATTAAAATCCTATATACCTTAGGCATAGACAACGTGCCTTTCGAGAATCGCTTAGTGAAAATGTACGGGATATATGCCCTCTCTTAGCCTTCGAGCATAATTGTTAAATCCCACGAATTTTTCTTTTAGCTATGGGTTAGCGATTATTTAAAGGTATGTTACCTAGGCGCTTAGAATAATTTTTTTTCTGTTTTGTCGCAGTTCTTACTCTGAACACTGATATTTTCTGTTCCCATATGAAGCTAACATTAATGAATTAAAACGATATGCGGTAATAGGCCGTATGGAACGCGTACATTGAAGGAAACACTAACATGCCATGTCAATCATAATCACATGAATTATTCTCTCTGTTTTTTAGTGAATATCACTGTATTAAGGCTAAATACAGTCCCAGTCACTTTATAAACAGGAAATAGAAAAATATACATTGTATTTTCTTTAAAATGGCACAATATTTATAAATTATATTATCGTTACTTTTAAAAAAGGTCTACAAAACAATAAAGATTTTTTATATCGTGTATGTTATTTTATTTACAAGGTATCATGTAGTTACATGGCAAAAATATCCTCACATTGCGCAAATTATTAAATGGATAATTCACCGTCGTTTGGTGACTTTGGTGAGATTATTTTTATGGTTTAATTCTTATTTCAGTGTTATTATTAACAACAGATTACATTTCATTTTCATCTGTTTATGCTCTTTGCTATGTACGAAATGGCGGCGCCTAACATAAGTCGTCAAAAACTCTATGAGGGAATGGCATACGTTACAACGGTATCCTATTATAGGGCCATGTATAAGGAGAATTTCTTAAAACAGCCTTGTTTTATGGGCTATAATTCCCCTTGCCTTACCTGTATAGGGTAGCATTCCGATTGACGCAAACAATGCATACGATGATTATACGACAGAGTTCTTTGTAAATGATGGATAGAGGGAATGAGTGAACTAAAAGAGTAGAGTGAAATATTCTTTCTAATCTGTGGTGTGAAGATCTAAAGACTAAGAGGAGGTTTTTGGCGCGAAATGGCGGGAGGCGGTTTGGTGCTGTGTGTTTTATTTCACATATTGTGTTGTTTTTGTCATAAAATTGGTGTAGTTTTATGGCAAAAAGAATCGTTAAGACATGCACTATATGGAATACATCATTCAGCGTTGATTAGTGACTTACGTGAGATTTTTCAGTGTTTCATTTCTATTCATTCATTTGTAGGGTAAGTTCATTTATTTAAAAACATATGATTTCATTCTCATTTACTTATCATTTCGTAGTAATCATTATCATAACTTTCCAATTTTGTATCATTTTAGCATAATCGCTTACATTGCATTCCATTTTCAAAAATTTTCTCGTAAGTCATTAACAAAATAGCGGGGCCTACCATTAGTCGCCAAAAACTCCATGGGGCAAAGGGCTACATTGTACTGGTATCCTGGAGCCATAAATAAAGATAAAAACTACATTAACGAAGATATGGCTTAAAGATCTTTGTTACCAGGCCAAATAATTAGAAAAAAAATTAGCTAAAGTGATCTATAGTATCTTCTGACATACTCTTTCTAGAGGAGTATTATATTCTTTGCTCTTTCTAATCAGTGCGTCGTATTTCTAGTACGTCTGTGATGTATAGTAATTTACACAAATTCACACGAAGATCGGAATGTGTTGATGAATGTGGTGAAGATCTCCTAATTAAAAATTCAATTAGTTTTTCTATTTACTAAAAGATGAGTAATACAATGCAAGGAAGAATATCCATAGTACGCAAATATTAGCGAAATGAACTATAAAGGAAGATTATTTGTAAAATAAATTTAAGGTTATATCTAGCGTGGAGTGAGTCTCATTGGAAATAAATACTTTTAACCAACCATGAACTGGAATCTTGAGTATGGTGAACTCGCTGACGACAAAGATTTTGTAGCTAAATGCGAGAACTTAAAAGTAAGTCTAATGGAAGTACAAAAAGTAGTAGATCAGTTGTTACCACTGAGAGAGCACTATGACAAAATGAGTTTACCATCTAAAATTGAACTGGATCTATTTCTTGCCTATGCCCTCAACTCGCTCCAATGGATTCATCTACGTATTCAAGGGGTAGACCCAAGCAAACACCCTATAATGGATGAGTTGCACCGAATAAAAAAAGTAATGCAAAGATGGCAACAAATAAAGGATAAAGATAAGAGACCAAAAGTAGATATTGATGTAGCGAAAAGGTTTATTAAAAGTGGATTGTATGATCCTTATAGAGCAACTGGTGATCCACAGAACAAGAAGATTAAATTTAATGATGATACATAACTCATATCTATATGTATAATAAATTAAAAATATTTTCATCAAATTAAAGACTGAATGTGATAGTCTATTGTGTAATCCTGTTGTATTATTGTATTAAAGCATTAAGTGTTCTAAGTTTATGATTGCATTGGTTTAGATAACTACCTATTTGTTTCAATGTACTCTACCCACAAAACGAGTTGACACATCAAAATTTTAATTGACATTCCTTTAAACTCCTGAAATAATGTGTAATGTATCTATCTATATTAAGTTTGAACCTTGAAGTATTATTATTTAATTTGAGTAATCAAAAAGTTAAAAACCAAAACCCATAGTGTGACCTTGTATAGAACACATTATTAGTGTGCATTGAGGTCTTAATTTTTTATATGTCATTATTAATCTGGATGTTATGTATAATTGTTTGATATCTCACTTAAGACACTTTTAGCTAGTGGAAAGCAAATGACAGCCATAGGTTAGGTTAATCTGAACCACAAAGGTATTAGCCAAGCAAGTTCAGTAATTGTTCCACAGCAGCCAACTGCAATGCATATAATATTTAGCTATTATGTATAATATACAAATTGTTCACATGGGCTTTATAGTATACAGCTATAATTTTAAATGGTATAAACAAAGAAAAACAGACATAAACAAGACAGCCAAGTCAGAAGGTTTATAATTTATATAATAATTCTAAATCTTTCTATGAGACTAGTGTTTAATTCAAGGCGTTGAAGGACTATCCTGTCAAGAAATGTGTTACTTTCAATATTGAAATAAATTATAATAGATTTTGTTTTTATATATATTGTATAAATGTGATGAATTGAATATACATTTTGTCTTTAAAATGTGTTAAATATATTTTAACAGTATCCCATTTCATAATCAGCAATAAATTAAATAATTTAAAATTTCTACACAGTTGTACTTTTTAACACACAAAGTGCCATGTCAAAAAATTATTATCAAACATTTATAATGGCACCAGAAATAATTTTTACGTAATTCTTATCTAATATACACATTAAAATGGAATGACTATAGTTATACATATCATTGAAAAACATAAAACTTGTTCAAAGTAATGTTCTACACACCAATTTAACTTAAATCATTTTTCAACTTGTAAGACTAAACCAGCAGCTGATATGTTGTCTCCCGCCCCTGCTGTGAGTTGAGCTTCAGTACAAATAAGTACAGGTGCTACACATATTTCCACTTTTTCACCATGAACTGCTTCATCCCAACAAGCAACAGGTTTTGATGGCTCAAAAAATACTCTACTGTTAATATTATTATTGGTGGTTGTTGAAAAACTATCATCAAGTAGTAATTTAGACTTGTCCAAAGCAATATTCTGGGTATTACATACATATCTGTGTGCTGTAAGAGCAGCTTTAGCAGCAGCAGCTTCTGTTCTCTTCCATTTGGAATTTTTAACTGTTAAGATTGCTTGATATGCTAATGTGTGCACATGTATCCGTGTTAACTTTCTATTGTTCCCATGCTCCATATTCTTTTCTCTTACAAGTTTGAAAATTTGACGCATTTGGTCCAATGCTGTTGCAATTCTGGGATTTGAATCTGCTACAACACTTACTTCTCCATGTTCGAGGACACTGCACAAGTTTGCAAGTTCTTGTTCATTCATGCCCACAGAGTCTACAAAGGGCAAAACTTTAGATTTTAAATGTAAAAGTAGATCCAAATCCACATAACTTGCCATCTCAAAGTGAGTTAGAGTTGCTAGGGGTTGTGAATTTATTTGTTTTTTTACTAAATCCAGTCTTTCTGCTCTTAAGTCTAAAAAAAGAAATGATTAAATAAGAAATTTTAATACACTGTGTTGATAAATATTAGTATTGTTATAAATTTTATTACCATAAGCATCATCTTTTTTGAATGGATAATTATCCATCATTTGTAAACCACTAATGACTAGTAAATTAGGTTTGAAATTAGGTAAATATTCTCCAAATTTTTCCAAGGAACTAAGTAGTGGGTTATTTTCATCATTATGCATGATGTATCTGTTAGCTCTTGGTGCTTTGTATACACCAAATCTTTCATCTGCCTTATACTCTAATATCATATGAATATCATCTTTAACTTCTTCATTATCTACATCACCAACAATTTCAATGCCATCTGGAATGTAAGATTTAAGCTTTCCACTCATTTTTGCTGCAAACAGTACTTTCCAACCTTCAATGTAAAATCGTTTTGCCATAAGTGGAGCATTTCCACCAATAGCCCATCTTGTGCCTTCCAATTTTAGAGCTTTTTCAATCAATTCATCATATAACTTGGAATTTGACATGAATCTCCTAAAAACATATTTAAGTTATTAATTTTAAATAACAACAATTATATGTGAATGGTGAAAAAATACATACTCCGCTGCCGCACCATGTTTGAAGAAATATGCGAAACTCTTAAGAAATTCTTCTTTATTGGATATCTCATTGAAGTGTTCTGGTTGACCTTTAAGGTCTTTGAAGTCTAAGAGTAAAGTCGCATTCACAAAAAGATCATGACATGCGCCATACCCTAAGGCTACTCTTGGTTGGTGATTTCCCATAGCCACTTTGTTCTGGCTTTCTATATATAACAGATACTCTTTTACCGGTGATAACCTTACGTCGCCGACATTGTTATTACGAAAACACAGGGCATACACCAAAACACAAAAGGACACGAAAGAACCAAATTTAACTGGAGGACCAGCCATTATTTTATTTATTTTACTCAATTTGTGTCAAAAATTATATGGAATGCATGAATATTTAATCAGTAGGTAGTGTTTCGACACGTCACCTCATTTTAAGACTAGGTATTGTAAAATATATTTTATGATCGAGGCATTACTAGAGTCAATAAACTTTACGTCGTCTATTAAGTCCGTGACGTGACACAGATTCACAGATTAGAAAGAGTATGGATTAGTGATTACTAGTCAAAATACATGTTTTTTGTTAAATTTCTTCCTATTAAAGGAAAAGCAAAGGAAATTTACACCCATACATTCATGTCTTATATGGTTATTTCTGGGCTCCGGGATACCAATGTAATGTATACCTTTGCCACAAGGAGATATCGGCGACTAATGGTAGGCCCCGCCATTCTGTTACGAGAATTAAAAAAATTGAATGTAATTTTAATGATTATGATAAAATGATACGAAAATAGAATGTTGTGTTAATGATTACAATGAAATTGATTTCATTGTAATCATGAGAATGGAATGATACGATGATGATAAATAAATGAACTTGCCTGTAAATGAATGAATGTAAATGAAGCAATAAAAAAATCTCACGTAAGTCACTGTATAAATGTTGAATGATGTATTTCATATATAACACAATATAACGTTCCTTTTTGACATGAAATTACCCAACCAATTTCATGACAAAAACTTCACTTCAATACAATATATGAAATAAAATATACAGTACCTAACCGACCCTGCCATTACCCACAAAAACTCTTTTTGTTTTGTTTTTTGATATATTCTCTATATTGTCGTCATTGCTTAAAATTTTTAAATTGTTATTAATTTGTGGCAAAAACTGCTACTTTAAATTCTCCTACAAGAAGGAAGGCAACTAAGAAATCTAGCCCATACAGTTATATCTAGCGTCTATATTGTTTTATTTCCGCTTTTCAGCCATTACTTATTACCAAAGAGCATATACGAAATAATAAATAAATATGCTAAATAGATTATTGCATTGAACTAGAAGCCACTTGGAGCCTAGCAATAAATCTGATAGGTTCATATATCAATTATACTGCGTGTGATGAAGTTTTTATATTGTAAGCATAAATTTAAAGAAATATTTCTAAACAAGATTTTAATGAAACTATGGACTGGATAATAGGTGTAAGTTTAAAAGTAATATTTGAATTATAATAATTATTGATATAATTAATACAATATAAAAACGGTTAAAATACCCATTACATCCATACAAGGCGGCTTAAATCATTGCCCACTATTGCTACCATCACGAGGTCTTATTATATAAGTAGTGTTATCATATTTAACTGCAATACGCTTTTAATTCGAGTGATTCGTTAAATTTACGTTGCTTGGTTGGTAAAGTCCCGCCAAAAGAATGAATGTATTCAACTCTAGAACAATCTACTTCTATTACGCATCTACTTTACTTGGAAACGGAGGCTTTTCTTATTTTTCGAAAGTGTTCGTGATAAGTTAAGTAATGAAAGATGTAAACACTGGAATTAATTGAGGAGATTCTCGACACAGACAATTTACGCCTAAAGCTCTTAACATCATGTCCTTCCATTTTGGGAAGCAACCGGTTAGGTTCTTGTTTTGCAGAAAGATTTTGACTTTCGAAACCTTTTTGGAAAGTCAGTGAATCGCCTATCAGGAGTGGATATGAGTTTCTTATTTTCGAATTTTTTTAGTAAAAACTTCTTTCGCTAATACTTAGCTAATATGTAGGTAATAATTTGTACAGAACACTTTTGGTCTGATTAAAAACAATGCATTTTTTTATAATTGTTCACGTGCACAAAATTAACACACGACCGGAGTCAGCTCCATGACCTGTCCCATGAGGATTGTTCGTTCGCCTATCGTAATTAATTTCTAATTGTTATAATTTTTTATTTTGGGCAAAAACAAAACAATATGGACGAAAAAAAACAAAATAATTTATATGATATCTTAACTACAAGTCAAAGTGCCTCCCTAATTATAACTACAAATCACGACATATCGTGATTAAATTTATCTACTTTGTAATAGTATAAATAGGCAAGAGCAAGACCTTAGTAGTCGACTAATTGCTCCTTAGTAGACGCAATAAAATTCTTAAGGTAAAAAAAGGTACTTTAAAGGCTTAATGCTTCTCCCGAATATGGCAGTCACGTATTGTTGCCGCCAAAATATCACGCAGATGAAACCTGTATCTATATGCTGTAACTGTCTGGCGCCGCCTGCGCGCCCCGGTTAGTCGTTGCTTTTATAGACCACCGATGCTGTGGACTTATAAAATTCCACTAATGTGCATGGTTTTGAAGTCTTCAATTGAAGATCAATATATCCCATTTTTGCTTATTTTGTACAGGAAAAGTTGGAAAAATTTAAAACTGTCAATTAATTTCAACTAAGATTCGTAGAAACCATAGGCAATTCAAGATGGCATTTAACTATGGAGATGCATCATCGAATGTTTCTCTCATGCTCGGTTAAAGCACTGTGAAGAGAGAACTATTATCCTATCTCGTGATGAGAGGGAGAGAACAAGAGCACACTAGGTAAAAATATTTTATGTTTAGAGTATGTACTTTAAAATTATAGATAATGTTTACTTCTTTTTAACTAATTGTAATTTGTTTTAGTTGGTTGTGTCTTTCTTCCTCTTAGTTTTAAAGTAATATAACAACTTAGGGTTAGATTATTATCCCACTGAACTTTTTGAGAAAGACTCGAGTTTTGAACTAGCATGAATATAAGAATATTCTCACAGATCCTGTTGATCTCGTGTGAAAACAGCAATAGTTTCTATTGAATTGAAAGATAATAAGAATAAAAATATTTCTCACACGCACACCATCATCATCATCTAGCCCAAAGTAATTATCATTAACATGTTGTGTTATGGATACAGGATAAAACGGAGAGATATACATATATAGAGATATGTATATAAATATACTAAATAAAATACAAACATTCATGACTCGTAGACAAATATTCCTACTCAACATGCAAATATCTGCCCCTAACGATATTTGAACCGGGGACCTCTAGCTAAGTAGACAGAGGTACTAACCAGACGACCATCTAAAGATGGCCTATGTTGCTCGTGAAGAAATCAGCTATAGTGTTGAGTAGGCTTTACAAAAGGCAGTTCATTTGTCGCGGACATGACGGCAACATGAAAAAGCGATACAAACTTATAAATTATACTACTACACATTTTATGTTGCTATAGACGCGTTACTCATTCTCCCTATGTACCTATAGGGTGTGTGTGTGAGAGAGTTGCATCGAACGAGGCACTACACTACATTTAATCGCATTACTTGTCATATCAAATGTCATTTTGTGAATTTCAAACGCATCGCCGAACTCGCCTCATTTGAAGTAGAAAATTTTACTGGCTCTGCTCAAAAAAGACGCTTCTCTTAAAAACTCTTACAATTCGTGTCGTTTAGTGTATCGTTTACACTAGCTACCGTTTCCTTCACTATTTTGGTGTCAAGGAAACGGTGGCTAGTGTCATTACAGAGCAATATAAATTAATTCCTTGACATTATCCATAGGCGAAAGTTGTCACTGACCATTCGGCGGGTTAGGCTAGTTAGGCTCCTTGGTAGCTCAGCGGTGGCACTGACTTGAATTGTGAAAAATCTTAGGTTTGCATCCAAAATTAACCAATAACCCAAATTAAGCATTATTAAGGGCTTGTGTTATGTATACTAGACAAAGGAAAACATTTAAAATTATGAATATTTTTAATTACAAATATACATACTTGAATACATAATAAATATCATATAATAGGTTCAAGTTCTTAGTTTTCGTACCCGCGGAGGCTTCTGAGTACGGGGCCGCATGATTCACGCGGGGTCACCGTTACCAGTTCGAGCTGCAGTGGCTGAGGCTCTTGTTTATCTTCAGTATCAATTATTTCGCGAAATGTAGGTGAAACAATTTTGACCTTTGAACTGTTGAAGGTTCGAATATGGAATTTTGAAAGTCTTGTGCCCAAGAAATAAAACAGTAAAATAACTATATTTCGTCAAATTTATATTTATAAATTATTATACCTACTTCACTTGGCTCTTAATACGTAAAGTCAAAGTCGTTGAGTTTGATTTTAACAGACTTCAGAAAAGGAGGAAGTTCTATGTTCCACTGCGTGTTCTTTTGTATCTAGGTTCACCGGTTTCACTGTCAATTGTGAACTGATTATCAAAATTACTTTTATTAGATTAGAGTAAAGTCCTGAGATGGTTCCATTGTCACCAAGTCAGGAATTTATGATGGGATCTCAGGGAAACCTTCGTTTTTATATTGACATATTACGTGCTTCATATATTTTTGAAAAATTTATTGTGTATTTTTAATAGACCGGCAAATTGATAAAACGGGCCCTCATCTAAATTAGACCTTAGAGACTTACGACTCAAAATTGTTCTACAAAACTAAAAACAAATAATACATAAGCACTCAGGATAAATAGGAAAGGTTTTTTTTTATTTTAGTATTAATGTTTACAGAACTCTCACGAATTATCGACGGCTACTTTTTCTACAAATAATAAATCAATGTTTGTGCCAATATCTTTGACGATGTTGTCTAACCGATTCTGCGATTTTTAAAGCGGGAACTATAAATGTATTAATATAGGTATATATTCTTTCTAATTGTAAGTTATTTAATGCTGTATTTTAATACGTCTAATTAAATTAAATTAGTAAAGAAGACCTAGACCGTGACGGCCGCGCATTAGAGCATATAAATTTTTTCTCTATGAAATTATAATTCTTAACGACGCTGAACTGCAGTATAGGTGATATTATTTTACCTTAGTGTATGAAATGTTTATTATATCAATATAATCATATTAGATTAATTTATACTCTAGACTTGTACCGATATTATCCTAACCTACTGTGTTTCTAAATGAAGTTACCTTATAAATAGGTCAGTTTAAGTACCGAAACCTAACTTACGAGAAAAAGTAAATTAACTGCAATTTACTAACACGATTAATTTATATAAACGATTACCCACGCGGTCAATTACATGAATGGATACATTCCTTTTGAAATATCAATGATTCCAAACAAGATCCATTGTGCCGACCATTGATAAATTTAAAATCTTCAACGAACAGCTATTGTCTATAGAATGTCAATAATTATTTAATTGGGGCCAATAAGTAATTATTTCATTGTCTAGCACTATAATAGTGGGAGCCGTATGGCCAAATAGATTAGTACATAGGTACGTTGTTATAGAACAACGTATGTTTTATTTCACATTTTTAAGAGGTTTGATTGGGCCATAACGCGGGATTTATTATAATTAGTTTTATTTTCTATTTTCTCAAGATAAATCAAATCTTTTGTGTTGATTAGTATTATACTATCAATCTTTTATTGTAGTAGAAAACACCAAATTTTAAAAACAGTAAGTTACAAATAATTGATCAAAATTAATTTTATGTAGTTTAAGCAATGAAACTAAGGAGCATTAAGAGTTCCGTTGATCCATACGAATTTTTGTCTTTAGGTTTACTAATATCATTTTTAAAGTGACAGTAGTACCTATTTGAGTAGCTAATGAAAAAAGGAGAGAAAAGTATATCTGTGACTAACCGTAGACTTAATGGATTTTTATTTTTCAGAACACAATTAACAAACAAACAAGCAATTAAACTGCAGGACGTGACCTAACAGAGGATACTTGCATTACAAATGCCATTAAAACTTGAGAAAATATGATGAATTTCCAATAGCGTACGTTCCCGGTACCAGTCTGTCAGGTTTTTATTACGATTTTTTGAATTACAAAGTTGGCTTGTTTGCTAACATATAGCAATTTTAACTACATCAGAGTTTCACGCTTAGACTCTTATTTTGTTGTACTAAGGTTGGTATTTGTTTGACATAACAGCAATAATACCTTGTGAGTTCAGAACTAATGTCCAATTAGCGCAAACACTATAGATATACGCTTCAATGAACGGTTAATCTTGGTGTATAGTTGTATGTTTAATTTGTAGGAAAAGTTACATAATTAAAGTTTCTGATATATATATTTGTTTCAATAGGTCGAGGATTATAATTTCCCGAATTTTATATTTATTATTAATGTAAGTTAAGTATTATTACAAATTATTACCAGCGACATATAGAATAGTCAATAATATATCATAGGTTTGTTGTAAACAAAATTATCCGTAGATACGTTATACTCTAAAAATTACTCATCTAGCTGACTATTTACTTACTCTCCAACTTTAATCTTCGAAATACATATCAAATAAAGTGAAAATTTCTCTCACTTATAATGTTCAAATTACCAAATTCAGTGGGATGGTACCTAATTAAAATCAGAATTAAAATTGTTCTCAGTTATGTTTAATTCAACTAGTTCTTTAGTAGTGTCCGTTAGCAACTTAATACTGTGAACGAACGCGTCAATGCTTTCATGAAACAAGCTGTATGAAACATTGGCAGATAAACTAACCGTGAAAAGCAAATGATGTTATTCGGCTTGCAGCTCGAATACTTTACACTCGTGCGCATAACGTACGTATTTGGGATGGTTTTATTATATTATTATACATGGACAGCCTTAAGAAATTTTGACCAAATAGTTTAAATAACAATGGGCCCAATTCCGTTGTTCACGGACTAATTTCAATTTAAAATATTCGCATCATTTTCATTCCAATTCATTAAGAAGGGTTAAATTGACTTTTAAAAAAGTAAAGTTAGTTGAGACTTAGGCGATCCATACATTTTTGATTTATTTTAATAGGCATGTTTTAAGATGCGCATTAAAATAAGGCAAAAATGCTTAAGACTCGCTATTTTAGAAATGCCAAATGACGTCACCGGCCATCCGTTTTTTTGGTTGTATTGTACTGAAGAAGTAATAATGAACTTAAATTTTATTTAGTTCGTGCACTACGGAATCGAAGTGAATTTGTTTAACCAAAAGGCAAGATTTAGTTTATTTTCCGTGAACGATTTATTACTCAAATGAAGACATACTCAATGTGTCTTCGAAAGATAGCTTACCGTTGAATCCTTTTATCAGGGCTTTCGAATGCTTTTGTCCTTTTACGGACTTCCACAATTCGACCAGGGGAGTGTCTACTTTTCTCCTAGCAAGTTCATCTGCTTCCTCATTTCCGGCAATGTCGGGATTCCTCGGTACCCATCTACGTATAACTAACTTTATTGGAGTTTGCTAGGGCGTCAAAATTATTTTAGCAGTCCTGGACTAGTTTGGAGTTAGACTCCAAAGATTCCAGTGCCAGCAGAGCAGCTTGACTGGCTGAATTTTTTGATTGAGGCATTTATACCCATGCTGACGCTTTTTGACATTTCACCATAGACGCCACATCCTATATTGTGTACTTCTTGATCTATCTGTATACCAAATGTGGCTTCTCTCATTGAAATCCATAAGGTTATTAGTCCATTTGTCTCTCGAAGCTATGTCCACACTATACAGTGTGGTAAATTGGCATACTACATGCGTGTCGTCTGTTAGATACGAGTAAACAAATTTTAATATTTTTTGGCGCCTTAGATATTCTATATTATACTAAAATGGGGTTTCTTGAGCCCCCAATATATAAATATATAAAAAAGTAAGACTGCGATACCCTTCAATTAACAATACACATGACGTAAAAAATTGCGAACTAATATAAAAAATACTATAAATTTTACTCCCGTAGTAGTTTCCACTCCTATTTACCACTAATTAGCTTCTATTATACAATATAAGAATGCTACACTCGTTGATTTTAATGCAAGCAGTTTCTTGCCTAATACAAGGCCTGGTCAGTCTTACATAGATAATTGGTAGCTGTATACGCCGATAACAGACTTTATTTATTTGCGATTTGAGTGTAAAACCGCATGTTATCTATTTTGCTACCGACAGTATATCTCTGCGCTTGGTAGGTCAGTTTCATCCTTTATATGGGAAATCTGCATCATTCACATGCAACAAGGGAAGGCGATAAGTTAGAACTCGATAGATACGCACCTGAGTGAGTAATGAATGATTGATAGTCGAACCACGTTAAGGGTTTGTTTAGAAGTTTAAGGTTTATATTACATTAATTTCGCAAAAGTACACCGAAATATACTTTTTAGTGAGAAAAATTTATCTTTCCAGATCTTCCTTATGTAGCTAAAATTATTAGACATTAGACGACTAATCGGCGACTAGTCGGTAAAGCCGACTATTCGGCTAAGAGTGTCGACAATCTGACTTGTCTTACCTTGGATGTATTGTTAAATATTATGTAGGGGGAATCACATTATATAAAAAATTCTTGATAGTTACAATGATTAGTCTTACACATTTTGACATGAAAAGCAAAGCAACCTTCTTGCGGTATAATTTTTTCAATAACTTGCTTGTATCTATGACATTTATCAAACCAAATCAGTATTTCTGTTAGTTTAGACATAATAACATAATATCTTATCTTATCAATAAGTTTAAGAAAGCTGTTTTTGAAATAAAATTTCATTTCAAAAAATTTCATTTCATATAATATATTATTTATTCCTATTAAAATATATAAAAATAAAAAAATAAATAGATTAACAACCTGAGTAATATTAAAGCATGTACACGACATTCTCGCTGGCGGTGGTAACGACTTGAGCGCGAATCAGCTAGGGCTACCCTAGTGTGAGATGCAATCTAATTGAAACGTCTCGATCACGTTTGCTGTCAGCTGTCAAATAATATAGAGCGACAGCAGCACCACTGTTGTGATGTATTACAAAGATTTTTTATATATGCAATTAACACAACTACGATCCAAACATCTCGATTCGATTGAAACTCACACTAGCGGTACTGTAAACGAAGCGTCATGAAAATCCCCGAAATCGTGATAGACTTGGCGAGTAGTCGGCCTCTTTACAACCGACTAATCGGCTAGTCGGCTAGTTCGTCAAAGACATAAGAAGAACGTAGTGTTTATATGCTCAGTGACATAAGAGATCATTTTATTAGATTGTAAGTATTTTTATTCTGTAATTTTATTATCTTGATATACTTGTACTCTACTATATGAATTAGAAACTTTATTTATTCATTAATGACATTAAGTTTTGCGCATCTCAAATAATTCATCTAGACTCTAGAGACAAAATTAGATTGAGTATCAAATGTTTAAGCCACTTCAAGAAGTTCCATACTTTATCACTAATTTTTCGTTATGCTTGAAAACAGATCAATAATACAAGTGTAAAATATAAAAAGAATATTATACATTTAGAAAATATACATATATATACTTATGGATTGAGTGGAAGAGATCACTTAATAAGTTAAGTCCCTCCTTTTTTGTTTCCTAAATATATATGTATAAAAATATAATTACAAGTGCAATATAGAGTATATATCTACAAACAATCTTAAATAAGTATGTTTTGAATAGATTTTATCTAAAATAAAATAAAAATATACTTTATGCTTTATTTATTATAATAAAGTTTATTCTTTGCTGTAAGCATGAATGAGATTCATATATCGGAAAAAAATTGTTTTCGAATGAACAAATCATTTTTATAAAGCTATCAATCACAAAAGCAGTATAATCTCGGAAAGTCGTCATACATTTCGAGACAAGGCCCAGTATGGCGTTGAGCCATATTTGGCGCAGCTACCTCGCGACTCGTGATCACATCTTGATTGACTCACTGCACCGCATTTAAATTAATTATTTTATTAATAATACTGACTTCTAACAATTGTATATGAGTAAGCTTCTTTGATTCCAGTTAATGTATAATTATTTTAGGTTCGAATTTATACTTATAGATACGTTTATTAGCTTATATGTCATGAGTTCTCCAAAAAGTCCAAATTAATAGTCATTGGTGGCACTGAAATTAAAATATTTCATGTCATTTCTGATTGATTATTAATTAATTTACTGACATGCATTAGTTAAAGTTGGTTGGTACGGTTAGATACACAGGTACCTGCTTAACAAACTGTACGAAAAGTTTTTGAGAGCCCTAGCTTCTTTTCTATATAGTTACACGTTCACCATTCCTAATACGACAATGTCAGGTGGACAAACCCTATAATTTGACCAACTAAATAGCAAGTTGGAATTCTTAGCCATATCTTATTATCAAACTTAATCCTTTACGTTAAGATGGTATTTCTGGAACCGTATCTGTATTTGTAAAGTTGTTTTATCGAGAGCAAGACACGCACGACGTGTGCAAAAGCTCAAGATCAATAGATCATATTGTATTTCTTTATTTAAACGGCCACAAAAATGAGCACATGACCATAAAGCTTCCAGGAGATAATGGCTCAACACTCGGCACGTACTTTTTTTTCTGGAAAAGAAATCTCATTTGGGAGATGTACCGTGGGAACATAAGCTATTGCTAAACAAATGATTATTACTTCTATTGTTATTTTATGTAATTTAATTCATGATAGAACCGAAAGTCCCTTTTAAAGAAGCCTGCTAGGAATATGCATGAATGTGTTTTGAAAACTCATAAGTTGAAATGATAAATTATGTTGAGACGAAACAGGGTATGGCGAAACCTGACTTTCGACCTACGCAAGTACTTATTATTCAATACAAAAGATGAAGTATGGTGTATAATATTCTTTCAATTTGTAATGTATAGTTTTTCTTTTGATTAATGTTGCTAATATGCTTATTGTCTAAATTTTCATCAAACACAGTTCTTATCGTCCCGCATTTATAGCTATATAAAGTTAAAATTCCATCCTTTTAGGCAATTAAACAAATTGATCTTCCAATTAATTTTGAATATTGTACAAAATTATTATACATACAGTTAAATGGATCGTATCTCTTTTTTTTTTATCACCAAAGCGTTTTGAGTTTCGATAATTGATAAATTTATTTCTTTGAGATTTTTAACAAATATTCTTTTAAAAATTCACTACAAAAAAGTTCTGTGTACGGCGAGCAGTTTCTCAGATTTGACTAAATATCGCTTAAGGCGAATGGACAGCAGCGTATCCCATTATTAATGAATTACCTACTGAATTGAAAATAAGTATCATGGCTAATAATATAAAGTCAAAATATAAAAATTCAAAATGAAAGTACTTAAACAACTTCATGTATCAACTAAAGGTTTCTATCCCGTTAAAACAATATATATATTTATAATAGGCTGGGGAAAGAGTTTCTTCGCATTTTATATGAAAATTCAATAAGTTAACTTACATTTAATTACAGTAAATTGTGCCATATTATTCGTAGACTTTCTGCCAACTTGTAAGTAGAGACATGATCCCGTTGCTGTAGAGATTTTGGGACTTCTAATAAAAAAAACGCAACAAGTAGTTTTGGCAATCCTCTCTTGATGTTAACCTGACACTGCCTAAAGAATTATGAAGAGACCGAAACAGGTGGAAATCTGAAAGTGCAAGGTCAGGGCTATATGGTGGATGCATTAACACGTCCCAGTCAAAGTCTCTTAATTTTTGCTGAGTGCCTAAAGATGTATGTGGTCTAGCGTTATCGTGATAAAAGACCCTTTCTATTCATCAATTTCGGCCGCTTTATTTCAACTTCTTGCTTTAATTTCATCAATTGTTGGCGTAGATTAGTGGTACTCTTATTGATACTGCATTAGGTACATAAACGTCACATTCGTGGGAAACAAAATTTTCCTAATTTGATTATTTTTTTGTAATGTCACCTTTTAATGTCATGAAAACCAGCCAATTACAAGTATACACACACACACACACACACACACACACAGCTCGTAGGTACTTAATCTCATCAGAGGAGTAGGTAAACAATGGGCGAATGAAAAAACTTTCGATGAGTAACGACATGACGTGATGAATTACCAGTACCGACTATACTGATAACGTCATAAATTTGTTAGGGTTACTACTTAATAATTCAGTTTTCATATAGAAAAACGCTTTTATCACTATAACTTTTAAGTTCAAAAGCTGTTGTGGAGCTGTTCAGGCGCATGCGTAGTATCTAGGTGAGGGTTAGGACATTTTTCTCACACTAGATGTGGCGCCCGCGCCGCTTATCTTGCCAGATAACACCTCCCGCAGCGATATGGACACATAATGGTCGTGTACTGCGACATGACCGTTTTCTCAATGAGAAATACATGAGAATTCGTGTCCTATTTATTATTAAGAATATTAAACATATTTTTGTATTTAATTTTACGTACCTTAAAAAAATTAAAATAAATCTTTAATTATGTAAATGTACAATAAAGCCTTTATCTAGAGTTACTTGTTGAAAAAAAAGGCCTTTATTATATATATATATATATAGGTGGTGCATTTCTCTTCTTGATCTTGTGTAATATTCTTAACGGGTTAAAATGTATCTAACACCAGGATATTATATTTAATTGATCACGATTAAACTCACTACCAACTAAGAAAGTCTTAACACACAGCGAGGTGTCCCAGCTGACATGTATGGTATAGTTTTTTACGTTATTTACTGCCAATGTAATGGCATAAAACGTGCTCATGTTATGTGTCCATTCATTCCATAATTTCATATAGCCTTATCGGTTCTCACGCTTTTCAAGTATTAGTGAACTTATTGGCTTGTTGATCTACAATGTTGTCGACTTTAACGACAAAACAGTAGCCATCCATTTGAATGACTATATTTTTTTAATAATGTAATATTTACTGTGACTTGACACCAGACCGACAAAATGGTATAAAGTATACATATTAGGATCATTACGCAAGAACTTGCCTAATTAATTTGTTGTTACTCAAAATAAAAAACGCAAACGATGTGATAAGACAAAATAAAGTTTTTTATCATAGTAAATTTTCCTGGCGGTGGAAAAATTGTACTCGCCCGTACATTACTTTTTAAAAATATAATAAATATAGGGAACTATGAGGAGAAAAGCAATAAGTTGTGGCGCGTGAATCTCAGCCATATCTTAAGCATGTAAGGTACAATACCAAAATATGGATAACCATATATGGAGAGTTAATAAAAAGTTGTGTGCGCGATTAAGCTATGCAGGAGTTTCGGAATCCTATTTGGCTCTATAACTGTGCTACAGATGTCGCATAATTTTAATTAACAAAAAAAGTTTTTATTGGCACTTCAAAAATTCTCAAGATTTCCATGAATGTTCTCCGTGTCTATATGTTTTTTTTAATGATTTTCAGAATTAAAGTCTGCTATACAGTCAGTACATTCTAGTACCGATATAACTCAACGGTAAGGCGGTAGGGTAACCCGGTACTTTAATAACCACACCTTGCACTCTTTCTACAGATATCATGTGAGTTTTACTTACGCCATCCCATGTTGATATACAATATTTAGTTAGGGAATGACATAAAGAATAGGAGACTGATGTTATGACTGATATCTGCAACACTCCTAAGGGACCCGTTAATATAAATTAATTTAAGTAAGTATAGCTGTAAGTAAGTCAATATGGAGTTTAAAGGTAAAGAAAATGAAAAAAAAATGATAAAGAAAAAAATTCCCCTGTAAAGAATGATACCAAGGTATTTAAAGAAATTGAAGATTTTTTGTAATAATTTTCCAGCCAATCGACCTATAGAATAAGTTACGTACGCTACTATTTACGTACGTGGACATTGAAATATCTACATTGGCGATTGAATCACATTACTGCAACGTCATTTATGTTGACAAACAGCGTTTAATATCATTATTTATTAAATTTCCTCCGTCCTAGCAAACAGTGTTTCGTAGCGCGAAAATCAAAAATATTTTTCTTTCCAACCAAAACCCATATAGCATGACTGTTAAATGACGATGACTTGATTTTGATTAAAATGAAGCCTAAATGTTGCTCAGAGAAAAGCTATGTCTGCCAGCCGATCTCGGAGATTATCGCATGCAAAGAGACAGACAGAAAATAATTTTAAAAATTTCTTTTTTGTGTTCTCTTTTTTTATCGCGTTAGCTCAATTTTTGTTGATTATAATCTATACACAGAGTCATTATTTATATAGTATATATATATATATATAATATGTTGTTATTATTTGTTTATATATATATATATATATATAATTTGTTAGTTTCGTAGATTATCGCGTGCAGACAGACAGACAGACAGACGGACTGCAAAGAATTTTAAAAATCGGATGTTTATGCTCTAGTACTATCCTTTTTCGCCCGGGCTCAACATTTGGTTATTATATGATCACCAAAAATTATCACACCTATTACCTAGCCCAAGTAGAGTTTATGATATGGAACTAGATAACAGAACACTATTTAATATCTTTTACACATTTATATATTAAATAATAAGTATAATACGAATATAAATATAGGAACAACCACAATCTAGAAAATATTGTAATATCACTTAAGCATCTGCCCAGACTGGCACCCGATCCCGGGCTCCTAGGCTGAGGAGCCTGCCGACGGACCGGACTATTATTCAATATACATATAAAACTTGAAACGTAAAAATATCGACCAAATTGTAAGGTTTAAGTTAAATTATCACGTCAGTTATATATTATGTATCCTAATAAGGCTGATATTATCCAACTTGTAGCAATTAACGAGTTAATATATCATGCTGTATTATGTGGCAGTATAAAACGACCTGCCCCTTTGAGCAAGTACAGAGTAATCGAAAAGAAACTTTAATGCCCTTTTAACACCATAGACCTCATTATATAGTTCATATTATGTGACTGGGGTACTATAATTGTGTGTAATTACATAAAACTTCATATTATTTCAAGTTTATGGTGAATATTTAAAAGTGTTTTTACTCTATAATGCAATTTTTTGACCTTATAAAGCAACAAGATTTGTGTTACGTAAGGATTTTTTCACAAAAATTAAACGTCTAAATTTATTAATAATATTTTTCCTTGCAGTTTTTAATGTAGTATCACGTCTCTATTTAAAATTGCTTGAAAATTTAACATGCATACATTATGATTTGAAATATTGAGTTTTAACCTAAGATATCAATATATTGATTTTTTTAGCCCATAATCTGATTTAAAGTTTAGGGCCGATTCTAGATTGAATAAAATCGAGATTTCATGAAGTTTTTTCGATATTTTAACTTTTTGAATTACCAACTGTTCCATAATAGCTGTGTATTATCAAAGACAACATTTTATCTATAGCTACTACTACTACATATTAATTAGCTAAGGTTGTATATCATTATTTTTAGATTCAATAGTTTGGTTTGATAGCGATTTTTGTATATAATCGTGTCTAATAAATATAGTACTCTCATAATATCGATACAAGATGCAATGTAATGAAATGCAGATGTAAAATTCCAATTCTTACTTGCTTTTCATGCTGGTTTTGTAAAATAACAAAAGGTGCCATTTTCATTGCATCATAAATATCGCATAAAATCTCACGACCACCCGAAATAATTATAATCCATTCGCATCGTGAGACGTAAAGTTCGAATTTATCGCCTAAAAGAAGCATTGTAAGGAAAAAAGAATAAAATAATGTACGGAACTTTTAGGGCGCGAAGCGAGTTCGGCCCACGGTGCGGCCGCACAGGCTTGCACAATTCGTAAAAATGTCGACTGCACGCCCGGTAATGTGATGTCAGGCGACCTTGCTGTCCATGCATTCGATACAACCTACACATTTTTGAGTCTTTTAACCCTTACAGAGTTCAAGTTTTTTCTTATGATGATCGTTGTAACGCGATATTGTGTTGAGTGATCTTCTTGTGATTTTGACGCTGCGAAATACCTAAAAAAGTACTTTTAACCACCGTCTCGTCGAGTTGTCAGTACCCCTGTCGACTCAGTCACAGGACCCACATTTAAGAGTGTTTGTATGTTGGAGGTTTTGTTTGTACATACATAAATATACTAACTATATTTCTCCGTTATCTTGTTCCCATATTACAAGTTTTTAACGATGCTTTATTTGGAATAGATAAATGTGAGTGTGATTTTTTTGGCCGCAGATGGCCTTGACAGCATAAGCGAGGTTTTAAGGAGGCGAGACTCTCGGAAAGTCCTTTAGCCTTAAGGGGCGGTTTGACTCTGGAGGATTTCTAATCGACAGGCATCTGCTATCTCTTAGTCTCCAGGGCGCTCGAGCCATGAGCCCCATGAAAAACCCGTTACACACCCATAGATTTACGAAATATTTCGTAGCGTTTTATCAAAAGAAGACTTAGCTCTATATAATTGTAGTTGTTTTCTTATTTTATTCGATATAAAATTTTAATATTCGAATTGTCCACCTGACTAACTGAGCCTACATCGAAATAGTTCAGATGATACAGTAGTATTCGCTCGCTTATACTGTTATTTAAAAAAAATATCTAGTAAAAAGTATTAAAAAGCCACTTGACAAAACCTGTCAAATTTTAATTGGTAACTCTTCGTCTTCCTTATTTGTTGAAAAAATTTAAGAATGTTTTTGAGGAAATAATAATACTTAGCCAATGCTGTCTGACGCCCACGCTTCGATGTTTCACATATTTTCTTATAATCCTACTATAATAATTTCATTGAACAATATTAGTCATTGTAATAAATATAGTCATTTATGCAATGCGGAGTCTACATAATATTTATTTATGAAGCAATTTATAAAGTTTCAATGCAAAATAAGGAGCCTTCTTCTTCTGTCCTCGATGTATATGATCTTGATGGTAATTTCCTATATTCTCAACATCATCTGCACTGCTCCACTGTTGGGCACATCTTCTTACATAGGAAAAACACTAGGAATTTGGGCCATAATACCACTATAGGCTGTATATAAAAATATAAATATAATTGAAATTTAGCTATTTCCGTTATCTAGTATCCGTTATGCCTAAGCTCTTACAAACGCTTTATTGGGCCAAACAATATATACAGGCGTTTATGTTCTAATATTATTATAATTATTACAATTGACTTCTTTTTATTATTGTAGATATTTGAACTTATAAATTAAGTAGTAAAAGTTGCACTTACTTGAATAATTATGGTTATAATGAATAGATTAAGCAATCTATATTTATGCGTGGTAAACTGAAACGTATATTTTTGTTGGATGTTAAGTTAGTCTAGGATATTATGTTAATTTTTTTATAATATAGGTCACAAAGCGTGTTCTTTTGTTTATTACATCCAAATTATTGCTAAACATTTTCCTGTTTGCTAAAAATATTCATTGGAATATAAAGTCAAATGATGCTGACAGCTGAAAGTCTATTGAATACTACCTAATTATTAAATTTATTTATTATTATTTATTTAATAGTACTTTGTAAACGTCTACATACCCATTACACAAAAAAGGTTTTACTGATCAAAAAATAATTATGTATGTGTAATATTAATTATCTTTTGAAGTAGGTGCTTAGTTATTAAAAAAATTTAAAATATTGTCGTTTGTTTATGTTATATATTTTTTATCCTTTATATGTAGATTCTCTTCTATGAGCCGATTAATCCTATTTCGCAAACATAAAGTCGGCTGACTTTCCTTGTATGGCGTACAAGCACATTCTCAATTTAGCAACGTCAATACTTTAATCAATCCACTATTTACTAACGCCTTGATGGACAGCGTTATGCATAACTGTCAACGCAGCCGAAAATGATAATGATAGGTGGGTAAGTTTCGCAGCCTCTTGACGTGTGTCATTTAATAATATTGCTCGGTGGACTGTCATGCAGGCCGTATTTGGCGGGAAAGCAATCCGCTTATACCAAATCGGGCTTCAGTTGGGATACTGCTCTTTAGTTCTTTGTAGCATTAAACGACCATTGCATAAGTTTGCATTTTTAACCGTACATAGGATCAAATAAATACCAACCCAACACAGGTCTAAGCCAAATTCGGTGCTTGATACACAGTTATTGAAATTCTTTTGAACCATATCTATATCGAGGGTATCAGGCTTAAGGTTTAACGGCATATAAAATAATTGGAATCGATAATAACGTCATTAACAACACTTTGTATTAGAGTATTGGAATTATAATATACTACTTTGGCCTTACTTATTAACTTTTATTAAAATCATCTTAGTTAAGGAACATATTACTTAGGAAGTAATAGAAAAAAAATATCGTACACATTAGTGCCTAATGAAAAAGTTGAAGTTAAATTTACTTATGTACGCATAACAAAATATAGATATATAATCAAAAGGGTGACAATAAGCCCAAATGATCTGCTTATTTCGCAACCAAATTTCTTTAAGCAGACCAGCCAAAGGCAATAGGGATGTATATTTTAAATTTTTAATTATATTTACTTTATTTTACAACCCAAAACCACTTATTTTCAGTTTATACAGATACACACTATTAATATCCTTATCCTCATTATTTATGTAATTATTTATTAGCAATAACGTTTCTAATTTTAATGATTTGTTGTCAGTGAGAATATTTCTTACTAGTTTCAATTATTATGAAACTTTATGTGCTATACGAGATTATACAAAATTACGGAAAAAACTTCCCTTCTCTCAAAGAAATAAGCTCTCTGATTTAACAAACATTGCTGTTCATCCCTTACCAGCCCGCCGGACGATTACGTACAATAGAAAGTGCATTAGACGAGAAGAACACTTATTTAAAATAGAATTCAAAAATTCTAAATTGCTAAAAAAACAAGGGTCTTAATACAACTCTACCAATACAAATGTTTCTTATTTGTGTCATGCAGTGGTTTATCTCCGGAAAATGTAAAAATATTTCGATACCAATTCCTTTTCTGTTTTAATAGGGTATTAAGATACCTTTCAAGTCCAATTTCCCATAATTTAGTTGAGATCTCATGAATTTCTTCATATACAGAGAAGGTTACTCCCTAACAAACAACAGTCACGGGATTATTGAATATTAGATTTATTTAACAACCTACGGCTGACAATTCCTGCTTATTATTTATCACATAAAAATATGAATTTATTTACATAAAAAAAGAATGTAGTTTAGTTTTTTGGATTTCTTTCTGAAAATTATAATTAACATTATGAGCCATTACCAATACCAATTTAGGGCAAAACTAGTATTTGAGCACCATATTCGAAAACAGTGTGTCTGAGAAGAATCGCAATTATTATATTTTTCTTTTGGACTTTTTTGTAGTTATTTTGTTTTTTAAACCACGCCTGTATTAGATATCATCAAAAACAGCTGACACACGTCCCCTCGATGGGTTCGAGCATACTCTAAATTAGAGCGATTAGGCCTGGTCAACAACGCTGGCCAATTTCGGGTTGGTCGACTTCACACACAACCTAAGATTTTCTTCACAGGTGGTGCGGGGTTCCTCACGATTTTTTCCTTCACCGTAAAAGCGTCGAATAACAAAATAATTCATTTAAATAAGAACTGATTAATGAATTACGTTTGTTTTAACTAATATTAGTTAAGAAATCATAATGAAAATTACTCACACAATGTGTAACTGTTTTTTTTACATTTAGGTATCTCAAGCCAACGTGTTTGAATATATAATAAAAGACAATGAGTAAAATGTGTCCGCGTGGGTATCATAGGCGATTTGCTACATCAAAGCTACATAGTTCTATTTTGGATTGAATTAATATTCGGTTAGAACTTTGTCACATTGTTATCAGGGGCCCACGCTTCCGGAGGCGTGTTTACACAATCAGTAAGATCATTCCGCATCATTGAGCTCAAGCTTGTATTGGGAGCGTCATCATAGTGAACTGCTAGATATTGATGCTCTTTTCTTGGTGAACATAATGAAACAGGAAAATAATATTAGTATTTTATGGTACGAGGTTTTATTGTTTATAATAGCATAGTATTTAGTTTTGGGATTTGCTCGTTTGGTAATATTCCAGGCGGGAAGTGCCCACCTACATGAGAATCCCAGGACTTGGGATCATGTAATAAATTTATTTCAGTTTTCCTGTTTCACATTTTAAGTAACCCATTCTCGACCGACGTGCCTATATGGGAACGCATACATTATTGAGGGCAGACAAAAGATGATTAACTACAGGTAATATTTCAATAATATTGAATAATTGAAAGTACACTACCTGCTTACAGTAATAACTACAGTAAAACTGAAAAACATGTTTTTTGTACTTTTTACTTTTTTACCGGTTGCTTTGTATTACCTATTGAAGTAAAATATAGAAATTCCCAAATTCATTCCGGTTGTTTTTTGGCCTTAAATATCGAACGTAAGTTATAATTTCGACATTTAAAACATTCATACAAGTATTTTAATAAAAAGTACTTCCCTATTCATAGGGTATCACTTAAGTATGAACTGGGTAGCGCAGCGGCCAGCGTGTCACCGGATAGGTCTTGGGTTAATTTGCGTTGGCAAAGATTGAACTAGTGTGGTTGTCTCCTTAGCCAAATAGATCTAGTGTTGATAACGATTCATTAATTTTGTTTACCAAATTACGAGTTTGTTACACATTTTAATTATTATATACCTAACAATACATTCAAATACATTCATACATTTACATTTAAATTATTATAGTTCTTACTTTTATTCCGTAGGTATAATGATTTTTTTCTTTACTTAATTATATATATATATATTTTTTTTTTAATAATAAAATACTTTATCAACTTTGGTTATTAATTAATGTATATAAAATATATTTTCCGCCTCAAGTTATAAAGACTAGAAGCTGATATTGCCCGCAGATCGAAGTCGAAGTCGGTTGATTTTGTTCTATGAATATTTTCAATTGTTAAAGAACTTTATTTTTCACTAGATTATTACGAAAGAAAAAAATCTCTCATTTTCCCACTCAGTACGGAACGGTGTATGGAAGGTTCTGGTAAAAGGTAAAAAATGTTTGATGTTTATAGTCCCTACCTATGGTAGAGAAGAGGCCTTTAAGTTATAAATAAGCGACTATAATTCAAATTGATTTCGGTTACTTCATGTACTTGATATTTGTTATACGTTATTACTGTTGCTGCAGCCATTTTCCCCAGTTTTTCTATGCGACCTGATTGGATTGCGGATCAATCTAAACACAACACAATATCATATGTACATTTGGAGTAAATTTTAGATGTAAAAAATTTTAGATGCATGTGTGAAAGTGAACGTTTCACAATCAAAAACTGCTATATTTATTTCAACATAAAGGATTCACGTTTTTGTAAGAGAAACAAAATATTTTAAGTTTATTTTTTCTTCAGTGTCTATAAATAAATAAACAAAATAATGATTACGTTGAGTGCTTCAAAAAATTTATTGTGATTATAAAAAGTAAAAAAAAGAGAGCGCACGGCATAAAATTAAGTCATTTTTAGATATCTACTGCTTTCATTTTGTCAATATATTTTTGGATCCCGGTGTACTTTCGATGCTAAGACTATACTAGTTGTCCTGCTAGTAAACCGAAACCGATTTTCAAATGAAAATCGAAATTACTAGGAAAGCATATGTAATATTTATCTAATAATTTCTGTTTTAGCATTTACAGATGAGATATTAAAATAATTGGGTTCTCGGATTTATTTAGACATAAATAAAAAAAATTTAGTTGGTCAATATATTAGACCGATTCTGTGACCCTTTTGTTATAATCATTAGTAAACGCGATATAAATATTAAACAACCCGCTTCGGTCCACGCAACGGTGTATTACGGCCCAAACTCAATGTACTTCTTCCATACCGAAAGATTTGTGACTAACAGTGGGACGTGTATTTGTGTACGTGGTAGATGATGACTATGTTCATATAATTCGTAATTTTATTTTCCCTTATAAATCAATATTTGGAATATCTAGACTGAAAATTTTCACTCAACTTATGGGTAAGTGATTTTACGTGATTTTATGATTTATAGATGGTAAATTATTTTTTTGATTAATATGATATTTATACTTCCTTTAATGGTCAAGAATGTGAGTTAATGAGAAGTTAAGTTACGGTAAGAAAAGTTTTACACAAAAGTTAACAATAACAACTAAATTTATTATAAATAATTAAATCTCAAAATACATCTCTTGTAAAAAATAATAAATTTATGGATTAATTAATATTTGTAATATGGCAGAATGAGAATTACAAATACCTATAAATGTCCTTTACTATCACAACACTTCACAGTCACGCAAATGTCCTGTCTACGTACTCGTAATCGAATTCGGCAAAGAATGTGTCAAACGGTGACAACGAGTCCTCGGCGAACTCCGAAGTGGTCTCCTGTTCTAATTCTGTCGAGAATTCCGATAAATCCGAGCAGAAGGGTGACGGCCAGCGCTCCGGCCTAGTGGCCGGGTCCTTGTCGGAATCCCTCAGGGCGGCAGAGAGGGCTGATATGTAGCGCATGGCAAGGCGAAGTGTAGTTATTTTAGTGAGTTTTTCGGAAGGAACTTGGGTGCCGGTTATTGCTGCCGCGGGGACTGCGCGGCGCAGTGCTTCGAAAGCGCGGTTGATCTCGCGCATGCGGCTGCGCTCGCGCGCGTTGGCCGTCTTCCTGCGATACTTGCTGAGCGGCTGCGGCGCGCGGCGGGCTCGCGGCTCCCGTGAGCGCGCTGCCCGCGGACGCAGCTGATAGGTGTCGTGCTCGGGCATGGAGTGCTCTCGAGCGGCCGCCCCACGCGACGATGCCGCCCGCGCCTTAATTCCGCTTGAAAAATACGCTCACTCCGCCCACTTGCCCCGCTCCGTTCATGTATACTCGTAAAGAAAACATTCTTTACTTTTCATTCAGATATATGACAAAAGGCAAGTCACACACATCTTAACAAAGTTATTGCAATTTAACATATATTGTATCAGATATTTAGTTTTATGTCATTAAGTTAATTTAAACGATAATATAATACAACAATAATAATATTGAGATAAATAAATAAAAAGTAATTAAACATATTCAAAGATTACCTAGTTGAAAATAACATTAAAGAATTAAACAACTCATTTACCCTAAGTTGGCCCTCGTACTTTCTAAGATCGCCATATTATGTTTAATATAAACTTTGAATTTTAAACATCAATTAATTAATAATGTTTAATATATTTTGTTATTAAAATTATTGTATACGATTTATATTAAGTATTCATTATGAATTGTGATTAATAATAATATATTACTTATATACATCGTACCTAGACAAAGTTCATAAAGTTTAAGTAGACTGATTATTGTGATCAACGGTTGTAAAATGACGAAAACTCTTCTGAGCTTAAGCTTACTAGGTCACAATGAATGAACAACTAAGCTCTAAATCTTTGATACATGCGGAGGTACATTTTGGTATGTATACAATTGTATCATTGAAGATATAAATTAATCGATATGATTTGCATATTGTATTCGGCATTTCCGTTCTTACGAGTAAGTTGCCGTTGGCTAATTGTTGATTGACCTTGCATAAGCGTCGCGTGGGCTAAAGTTTACAGTGTAGGCGCTTAATGTCACTAAATTATCATCTTAACTATTTATCATTACCAGAACTATAGTATAGGTATATCATTAAAACTTAGTTTTATTAACAGACTTTCTCCGGTTCTCAATTCGACTGATGTTTTTTGGTATTAGCTCATAACTTTTTACTGGGTGAAACGATTTTGATGATTCTTTTTATATTCGAAGGTTAGTGCTTGTCATATAGACCTCTTTAAATTTTAACAAGATCTGGCCAGTAGTTTTCGTGTTATCTCTAATAATTCGTATTAAATTGCGATATCCTCATTTTCAAATCAATGCGAAACATACAGGAAAGTCGAAAATACTTGTCCTTGATTTTGACCATTCAATTTATACTCAAAATTAAAGAAAAAGGTTTTAAGCATAATTATAAACTACCGGAATAACTTCAGAACACTAAAAAGGCAAAAATAATTTTCAAGAAATTATTATCTAATTTATAAGTATTTTTGGAGTTGGTATGAAGTGTTTTCCAGAAACAGAAAGCAATGCTTTTACTCTTAAAATACTTTAAATCAGATAGAAGTTTTACATAGAATTCGATATTACCAAGAAAATTAGAAAATATTATTACCTCTTTATGAGGAGGAGCTCAGAGAAACCTAGCACTTAAGTATCATGTCACACCAAATATTTTGTCGTCCTTGATAGCGGCTCTTTCAGTTGACTACTTCTTCACTCTCAGTTCAGCTACCTAACATTTCATGTTATAGATGTTTCATGTTGCAGCGAACGGGGTAGTGAGGAGGTAGTGCAGCAGTACATCGACACTTTGTCTTAGTCTATGGTTTGATATAAGACAGAAAATTTAATGGATTACACAATAGGAACATAAGGTAGGCACTAAATATAGGTTTCTACTTTCTACCTCTCTCGGTTTGGTATACAAGGAAAATCTACTTCTTTTATGCTTGGCTGCACACATTATTAGCCATTTACATTATCACAAAGTAAGTAAGTAAGTATATATTTAGGCTCTAATATTTAGAGTAGGACTATGCAAATTTATTCACGCCTGGATTCAATGCTCTAGTCTTTTGATTATACTCAGGATTTACAAATTTACGATCTGTAGTTGCTATAAATCTCTTTTTTTTTACTTCAAGTTGAAAAAAGAACACTCATATACAGTTACACATTATTAGCCGGTGCAATTTTCATGACGTTCTATATTTGAAAGTACAAAATACAAATCGGTCGTTAAGTAAATTGTTAAAGTAATTTAATATATTTTAACAGCAATGGAACGACAGTGTCAACTTTTGCTATATTTAGATAGAAGGCGTACTTTATTCGATATGAGAGAACATTGTGAAGATTACATGAAAAGTTTAACACCTGAAACCACGTGTAAATTTCCACCATTGCGATATATTCTTGAAATTGATGTCATGGATCTGCTTGATATTTTTCCTGAACTGGGAAAATTATTGTTGACTGAACCTCTAAAATGGAAACGTTTTTGCAATGAAATCTTGCTTGCATGTTTGAACTCTATTGGATACGAATTATCTAATATGATTCTAGACAGTCAACTATCAGTTACAATAAGATTAAAAAATATTTCACATCTCCACGTGGAATTAAATCCTAGACATTACAGTGGTCTCGTTTGTTTCAAAGGTCGACTTATAGATGTTGTAAAACCTACTCCTTATGTTTACCACACAGTTTGGTCCTGCCCTGAAGAATGCGACGGCAGTGAAATCATTTTGCATCGTATACCCAAATCGTCGCCAAAATGCCATATTTGTAAAAGCGTATTATATGAAAATAGTGGTTTGAGAAGATGTGGCGAGCAAGTAACGGCAAAGTTTAAATTGGAAAGTTATGTATTGCCAAAAACATTAATAATCGTCGATGAATTAATAGCTAAAATGAATCTTGGATCACTCTACTTTATACATGCAGTTGTATTGAAAAACTATACAGAAGTTTGGTCGATGGAACTCATTACTCCTTCACCAGCCCCTGTCACCGCCGCCGCTGCTAGTGATATTAACGATTTGTTCAGTGCTTGCGATGGCTTACCCTGGAAGTTTATTTACTGTCTTGCCTCGACGATCGGAAGTAACATCTGTCCCCTGAACTGTTTTATGCATTTAAAAATAAATCTTTTATTTAGTTTAAGCAGTGCTAAAGCAAATACATTTAACAATTCAAACCTAATTCATGTATTAGCTGCGGGTAATGACACCGGAATTGTAGGGGCAATAATGAAGGAAGGTGCGAAACTTGCAGATACGTCTTTGATTTTAGGAACTAACAATACTACTGTGTCAACTGCTTTAGTAGGGTGTTCTGGTGGTATTTGTCTTATGCCATTACCTCTACACTCATATAGCTCAACGATAACATCTTCCGTATTGTCATCTATTGAGAGTGGCGAAATAGTTTCTGAATCACATAGAAGTAAACTACGCGCCGCGGTATGGGCACTAGGGATGGACTTTAAAAAGATTGTGCTTTCCAATGTTGCTACCATATTTGGTACCGTTTGTCGGGGAGATTATGGAGAATATGAAGATGAACTGGCCGAATTCATACTTCAACGTTCTATTGATTCTGATCAAACTAATAACGAGATGATACAAGCAATGAAAGATGTGGCCCAGTATATAGATATAGTTGCAGGAATACAAGTTGAATTGAACGATGAATCTGAGAAACTGCTTAAGAATTATTTTTTAGCAGCACGCAGGGAAAGACCTCGTGGTGTATCAATGAGCAGCTTGGAGTCTCTTGTTGCTGCTTGTTTGACGTCAGCCCGACTCTGCCGGCGCAATATGACCAACATAGAAGATGCAACATTAGCTATTTGGCTTCACGTCAGTGGAAGTCCTGAACCGAGATTTGCTCCAGACGAATACCTTCGTACACCAGCTGACGTCAAGCAGCTACTTAAAGTATTCAATAATTTTAAAGACTGGTTATTAGAATTCATAACTTCCTATGGATATTAATAGTCTATTACTATATATTTTAACCTTAGTCTATACTTCAATGACTTAAGTAACTGGCAATAAAACAAGTATTTATTTAATAAAAATTGTATATTTCTTCAATATTGTTTAAGGCATTTAAAATTTTAGTTGTAAAAACTAACAAACTTTTAAATGTAACTCAAATATTAAAATCTATATATGTTTATCAATATAACATACACATTGAAACCTTAGACTTCAAGACTAGTTTGTCACTTTAATTGATAATTTTAATAAATCTTATCAAATGTCTTAATAATAAGAAAAAACAATAACATTTCTAAAATTTATGGTCAAACACTTATTAAAATAATAATAACATTGGTAACTAACACATTGTGGCCTACCCCAAAATACATTTTTCAGCACTTTTTGTACAAAAAATTTGTATTAGACTTGCCTGAATGTGCCATTGCCATGTTATCTAAGGTTTATAGACTAGTAACTTGGGCGAAGTTCCTGTACTTTATCTGAATACAAAACTAGAAATGTCTCAACATCATTTATCTTTCCCTAGTGTTGTGCACACTATTACAGAACTATCATTTGCTTTTATAATATAAAATCAGGATAAAAGATCAATGAAATAAAACTGATAAACAACTAAGATTAATAAGTAGTCAACATCACAACACACAAATCTAAATGGATATATAAGGCACTTATATGACATGTTAGAAAGTAAGTATTGGCACATTCACATCACAATAGCAAACAATAAATTTGTTATCAATATAAAACATAACACATTTAATTAATAAAAAAATTAAAGTTAATATCAATCTTTTAAAAAACTAAAATCTAAATTTACTTTATTTTGGATAACATTCTTAGAATGCTTCAATTTTTCAGTTAATTGGACATGACTTTTTCTTAACTTTAAGCTTTCTTCTATTAGTGATCTAAAATTTTCATCATCTTGTAACCTATTTGTGTCAACAATTCTCATGCAATGATTAGAGACTGGTTCTCCAATTTTAAAATTACTTTTCTGTATTGAAACAACACTGTATGGGACATCAGCTAAGTTATTTGCATCACTGATTAAAATACTCATTGTAGACCACATACAACTGGACAAATTGTTCATAACAGTATCAGCTTGAGAATGAATTTTTGCAGCATAATTTGAAGCATTAGCAATAATTTCTGAAATCTTAGTAAGTTCAATACTTAAATCCATTGTTTTAAGATAAAATGGTTGGTGTCGCATTTCAGTCAATATTCTACTTTTTAATTTAATGCAATCTTTAGTTATTTGTATCATATCATTTATTTTATCTCTAATTTTTGGGTCATTGTAATTCTCACTTCTCTTACAAGATACAAAAGTACTTTGAGCTTTATTAAAAAGTGCTTGATAGTTGTATTTGGTAACAAAGTTGTTGAGATCAGCAGATAATCCTTCTATTCGTCGTCTAGCAGCTGAATCAATCCTAACTGTAAGCTGAGACCATGCACTTTGTAACTTCTTTATGTCTTCCGTAAGCTCATCTGCATCTTTAAATTGTTTTTCAAATCCACCCATTAGGTTAGTGCCTATTCCATTTTCTCTTAAATGTTTAACATGATCCTTCCCTTTGTCACTAAAATTTTTAATAGTTTCTTCTTTGACCAATAACTTTCCAATTTCTTTATCGATTAAGTTATGCTTCAGGAGTAATTCTTTACTTTCACCTTTTAAGGACTCTGCCCTACCAAATAGTCCTTTGATTAATAAATCGTAAATTTCCATCTGAGCCATAACAAAATAAAAAGCACATTTGTACAAATTTTGACAATTTTTGTATTTATGTAATTGTTCCGTTGGTGCTGAAGGTTTCATATACCTCTGAACTAAATCTGGTATTTTAGTGTCTGTATTATCTTGTATCAAAAACATTCTATTATAAAGAAAAATTATATTGGTTCCATTTTCCTCCCAATATTTAATAAGCAAGTCATCATTATTAACACAAACATAATTGTTTTGTGATATTAAAATTTGATCAACTACTGCAATGCCAGTATCTTTTTGAATCCAATTCTTTAAAATCAGAACTGAAGTATGATTGTCAATTTCATAAGCATATTGAGACAATGTAGCAATTGAGAAAACTTTAAATATTTTCACAGCTAAAATATTTTCAAGATGGCTAAATATTATAATTTTACTTGATGACTCCATCTGCTCTGACGGAATATTAAATGTTACTTTGGTAGGAGCATCTCTACCTCGCAGTTTAGGGTCCCATTCTAAGGCAATTTGAAGCCAACTTTCTATGAGATTCTTTAAAGGTTTTGATATATGATTTTCAGGAAAAATTTCATTGGAGTATTTAATATCACCATGAAATGTTTCATAAACACAAATTTTGTCATGTGTTTTGGCTTTTACATGGGGCATCCATTGAACTGGAGCCATAAATGGCAGAAAAGGTCGAGTACCACAAATAATCTCAAATGCAAGTAGTCCAAAAGACCAAAAGTCTACTGAATTACTATATGTCTTGCTGTAAAATAGTTCTGGTGCCAAATACTGCAGTGTACCAACAAAACTTGCACACACTGAATTTGAATCTATTTCTTTGGCATAGCCAAGGTCAATAAGTTTATAAATTACTTTCCTATTACCTTGTATCCCATTATCATTTTCTAAAATGTGTATAACAATATTCTCTGGCTTTACATCTCTATGTGTAATTTTGTTACAGTGCAGAAACTGCAAGGCATTTCCCATATCATTCAGTATTTGTCGAACTTGTATTTCTCTCAAACCATTACAAGATTCTGGGAGATTTAGATGCTGTCTTAAATTGCCCCCTGCACAATACTCCATACATAGTATTGGCAACTTGGAAGGATTCACAGATTGTAAGCCTTCTAGAAATACTGTTGGTAATGGTTTGGTTCTTACTATATTAGGGTGATGACAACTCTCTAGCATTTCAACTTCATTTGACCATCTTTCTTTGTGTTTCTCCGTGAGTTCTTCACCCCATTTACACGTTTTAATTGCAAGTCTTTCTTGGGACTGCTTATGTTTCCATAGAACTACGACACCGAAACTACCCGATCCTAAGACTCTATCCTTAATCCACTCACCAATAAATACTAAATTGTCCATTGCTGTTTGAATAGTAATAACGTTCGTTTACAGAGCCTCAACAATAAAAATGTACAACTTCGGTTCTAGGATGAGAATCAACCACAAGACTATTTTTATTTTTTATAACAAAAAGCAAAAACCACTTAGGGTATTTACGAATACACAAAGTACTCTGTATACCTTAGGACGTAACGCAACTAAAACGTAGTGTTTATATGCTCAGATACAAATTACTCTGTGATGTTCAGCAACAAGTGAACGCAACCACAGTATTTCGAAGTCTAAGCAGTCTGTGAATACAAAACATTTGTTTTTTTGTTAAATTGTCCCTATTAATGGGAAGGAAAAGGAAACTGAAGTCCATACAGCCATGTCTTATATAGGTTTTTCATTTTTTATGTTATGATAATGAATAGGATATGATGATAAGTAACTAAGAATGAAATGACACGATTATATTAATAAATGAACATACTCTACAAATGAATGAATGGAAATAAAATTCTGAAAAATCATTGATAAGTCACTAATAAATACTGAATGATGTATTCCACATATTGCACGTAATAACGATCTTTATTGGCATAACACTACAATAAATTTATTTAAAAAATGTCACTACAACACAATATATAAAATATATAGCACACAACCTACGATTACGCGCCAAAAATTTCACGCAACACAAACAGGATTCATGACACAAAATTCTATTATTATTTTGCTATATTATGTCAAACGTCAATGGCATTTTTTGTGTGGTATAGGCCAACATCCAAGAGATGGCAATTGCAGGACACAGGCCTCATACAAGGATCTACAAACCGATACGACTTGTGCTGCCGGTATCCAGTGGCTTCCCGCAATTCGAATCAGATCGACGTTCCACCTTGTGGGAGGCGGCCTACCAGCGGTACGTTTCTCAATACGCTGCCAGCAGCCCTAGTAATATGGCCTGCCTAATGCATTTCCAGCTAGGAATACAATATTGATGACTTTCAATGAGATTTTTCAGTGAGATCACTGAAATTTTTTTTTACATTATCATACGGATTTAACCTATGAAAAAGGATTAAGGTTTTATGTTTATTATCATTTTAATTAAATTTTCGTTTTCACATATCCAAGACATGGCTGTATGGAGTTTCCTTTGCCTTCCTTATATAGTGCGAACAAATTAAGTGTTAAATTAAAAAAGAATGTTGAGTTTGTTGTGTTATGTTGTGAGTTTGGGGTATCATATAAATATTTGTATTTTATTCTTATTTAATTATGTATCGTTTGTCCTTTGCTCTTACTGTTTGACGTAAATTAAAAAATAGTGAACTGAAATGTATTAATCTCTTTAAGACTAATTATATAACAATCACAACTCAACGACCTGGTTTACAATGTTTAAATTAAATGCATCTTGTCGTACGTGTATGAGAAACAATATTGGCATATTTAATATATACCAACCTCTTGAAACGAATGAAAATTATTATGACATCCCTCTAGCAGATTTGTTGATGGATTGCTTGTCAATACAAGTAAGTCTTTGTCCTTCAGTCAGCTGATTTTCCTATACCATAAAAAATATTTAGTCATTATAAGAGTACTATTCCATAAAATAAAATAACTCGTGTATCTCAGGTTACAGTAAACGATGCCTTACCTCAGAGTATGTGTTATGATTGTGCTAAAGCACTTCATTTTATATACACTTTCCGGAAGCAAGCCCGTGATGCAGAAAAAGAGTTTAAAACAATTGTCTCAAACTACAACAAAACAGATATTGACCTTTGTGCCTATGTAATAAAAACTGAAGTAGATTTAAAAAATGAAGAAGACAACTTTGAATCATATGAGGATTTTGTTGCTGATGATATAGTTCCTAAAGAAGAAAGAGAGGATAAAGTGTTTGAATGTAATATATGTCAGAAACAATATACCAAGGAAAACAAATACCTAAAACATCAGATGATTCATGAGATGCCAAAATTAGAATGTACATTATGTGGAAAAGGTTTTCAGAAACAGTCATCATTAGACAAGCATCTTGTTAAACACTGTAAAAGTTATAACAAATGTAATATATGCCTGATAAATTTTGATACAGAGACCCTTTTACTGGAACACATGAAAGAACACTCTGAAGCAGATATAAAGACTGAGTTAGAAAATGGAGACAGGAAAGAGTTCAAGTGTACAGAATGTAATATGATATTTAGTAAGCTTAGATCACTAGCTATGCATAAAAAGAAACACAAAAATAAAGAGAAAACTAGACAGACATTTCAATGTGATACCTGTCTCAAAGAGTTTAGGTTGAAAGCTTTTTTGAAACGACACTTAAATATTCATAATATGGACCGTCCATATATGTGTAGTAAATGCCCTAAAAGTTATTCAAGGCAAGACCAATTGCAGGAACATATTAAAACTCATGATCTGATAAAAACAAATGTGTGTTCCTATTGTAGTAAAGGTAAATAAATGTCTATCTGCACCCACATACATGTTAGGGGAAACCTCCAATAAAACTATTATGATCTCATCTATAGCTAAAATTGATATGTGGCTCATGAAAACAGACTATGATTTGTACTCTGCTCTTAAGCAATGTCAAATTGTTTAATGTATTGATCAAAATAAATTTAAATAAATTTGTTCTTTATTAATTATCTACTTAAAGGCACACATACAAATAAGAGGCAATCTCCGGTTGTGCAATGTATGCTTACCCATTTGCCCCAAATTTGGCAGTTGGTCACTGTACTATGCTGTCTTAATGTTTTATGACTACAATTGGTGCAAACTGTGACAATGACAGTCCAAATGTATTAGAGCAGAGCAAATATCTACAATTTGATGACTTTGTTTTATTGCACAAAATGTTGACTGCTTTAGAAACAATAAGATAAGGTTTCCTTATTTAATTATTATATCTTATTAATTTCTTTGGTAAATTATTCTTCTTATTTGTCCACATCCAGCATTCTCACAGCTGTGTAGCTTGAAGGATCACATGCGTATTCACACTGGAGAAACACCCTTCTTATGTTCTGAGTGTGGTAAAGGCTTTAATAATAGTTCCAATCTTCGCCAACATATGTTACGGCATACTGGTGTCAAGGCTTTTGCTTGTTCATTGTGCCCCAAGACATTTTCTACCAAAGGTAAATATTTTAAGGCTACATATGCTATATGTAGCGTACATATGTATAATGTTAAGGCTAAGAGTAATGTAGGTCACATTTTCGGGATTGTAAATCACTTCAAGGAACTCTATTATTTGTATACGAACTACTTTGAACATAACCACGTTAATATTGTCATAAAACAAATTGCTATCAAATTTCACCCTACAAGACTTGACTCTTTTGATTGAATATATTTGATATAGAATGATTAAAATAAATACATTGTCTTTCAGGGCAGATGACTTGCCACATTACTACACACACAGGAATCCATCCTTATAAGTGTGATCAGTGTGGGGCCACATTTACCAAGCCAAGCTCCCTCAAAAAACATAAATTGATACACTTAGGAGTGAAGCCCTTTGCTTGCGAGACCTGTAATATGAGGTATTGAAGGTTTTTAATTCTCTCTTTCATATCTTTCATTCATCAATTCAGTATTATTAAATAATGGTTTGTGATAGACCACTATAAAAACTTAAGAAACTTTCTGTATAAAAATGATTATAATGTCTCATTTCATCATCAACATGATTAATTTTTGTCAACACAGATTCACATGCAAGGACCATTTGATACGTCATTGCCGTATTCACACCGGGGAGAAGCCTTATAAATGTACATACTGTGAGCGAGCCTTCTCCCAGAGCAATGACCTGGTGAAGCACACCAGGCAACATCTAGGACAAAATATATACCAGTGAGTTTACTTCCATGTAAGGAAACATGTGCCCAGCATTTGGACACATACAGGCTTTTGATGATAACTATGCATGTTATTAAAACTAAATAAATACAATAATATATATTCAACAAATAATTAAAATAAATTACTTTTTTCGAGTAACTCCGCTCAAAGGGTTTACTCATCATACAGCCACATTCTGGCTGTATGATGAGTAAACCCTACCACAGCGACGTAATAATAAAATTTCACTTTAATATAGTGAAATTTAAATTTCAATAAAATTTTTATGAATTAAAAGTAAAATTTTATTGATTGCACGATATAATATGTAAATGATTACTACAGTAAATAATTCTTTCATAATACTTAGTGTTATAATGCAGTAATTAAACTTTTCATGAATTTTAAATTCTTAGAACCATGGTTTCATGGTTTGATTCATGGTTTTTGAACCTTTTATAGAAGATTCATCGGTGTAGTAGATGTAGTAGATAAATCTTGTATGCAACTGTTTATAATTATCACACTGCTTCGAGTCGTGTTATAAACCAACATTCGTAATATATTTAATAGCTGTCATTATGCATTAATAACGATTAAAGCTTAATATACAAATTTAAAATGATCGTCTATATAGATGATATGATAGTCAAATTTAAATTGATTGTCTGATTTCAAATTGATCGTTTTAAGAAATACTTTTATTCACAGGTGCACAGTTTGCGATATGAGGTTCCGACTCAAGACAGAATTGAAACAACATTATCCTGTACACTATGTGAACGGTGACGAACCACTGAACATTCCAATCGACAAAGAGCACGTGGCTCCCGTAGTAATGCTCAAACCTGATGTTACATTAAATACCAATGAAAAGGTACCAGTCAAAGACAGTGTGGACGGAACTATCACTATCACCATTAGTAGTAACGGCTTAGACAAAAATGGCTTGGCTGGCGACATTACCATAAATATAAATCCGGAAAAAAGTTAACGGAGATGTGAATTTAGGATTTTGAATTGAAAATTCTGTAATTCATTAAATGTATCAAATATTGAGATTAAAGCCTTCTCATGTTCACTCTGTAAAGAGCATCTCAGTTAAATCCCAATATTTTTTGTTGCTGTTACGTATTTGAAATTCTTGAAGAATTAAAATTCATCACACAAGGTACTATCAAACACCATTGGAAGTTTATGTCTTTTTATCCTTTTAATTATTTCGACAGAAATAACTTGTAAAATAGTAATGGGTTTGCAAAAGTCTCTTAGTTGTCGTTGAATAAATACGCTGGTGTTGATTTGCAACACGAGTTTAAAATCTGGTGTTACCATATCAATACGAATAATAAAATAAAAGTTAAATATGACTATTTTGAGTAATCATCGTTTTATTATTAAATAGTACATATCGAACACCATTAACAATGAGATAATAGATCTTAAACATTCGGTTTCAACATAAAATATACAAGTTGTTATTGAAAATTGTAAAAATAATTTAGTCATTTCCTATAAATTTTGTTAAATTGACCGATGAATTAGTATGGAATTTATTTAATAATTTTTAATTTCGTTAAACTGGGTAGATTTCGGCTGGATAGGACACGAACCAAACACCTTGTATACAAAATAAATCGTAATTCTGAGGCCCTCAATCCTTTTATCAAAGTATCTAATATCTTAGTTTGACACGTATGATATATATGTAGTAGTTAATATATTACTTAAGTAGTGTTAAATATGACTAGTTGACTGAATTTTTTATAGAGTTATAAGGGGAACTATAGCTTTAGAAAGCACTTAATGCTCACCGACAGTGCTATAATATGCCTTAACATGATGTTAGTGTATTTGTGAAATATGTAGGTATTAGAAGCTGCTAAGTTTTGACTTGATATTTTTACTTTTTATAGCCAATACAAGTAAATCGAGACAATTATTCAGCGGTGTTGTTCTCATATACGCACTTTTTATAGTTTACGTTTCTGATATCGAATATCGTGAATCTACTTTTTTCAATGTGAGAGACTAGAATTTTATGTACGAATAGACTCATATTCTGAGAAAATTGTACGTTTATTTAGACTCAGTTAGTATTCTATTTAAAAATTAAAACATGTCTCAAAAGTAATAACAATAAATTTATAAATTATTTTACCTTACTATCTACTATTTGTAACTCATAGCTAATATTACATTCTTATAATATGCAAAATTATGAGAATTGAAAGTGTATAAGATTAGTCGTTTAATGCCTATATTTAGATTCGAATTGTTTCGATTCCTTTTTGGACACTAATTCTAACGCTTCAACCAAACGGGGTGACTGTTTTTGGGACAAAAAGTTCAAAGTTAATTTTAGAATATGGAAAAACTAAGTTTTTTAACATTGGCAAAGAAAGCTAAGCAGCGATATTAGCGGATCGAACATGCCTGAAAGGCGGTATCATATAAGTTTAAAATCGTCGTTATAAATAATAATAACTAATGAATGGTGTTCGGTGGTACTGTATGGTCGCTTATTAATTTTAAAATTTATAAAATTTCATATTATGTGTATTACTAGGACCTACCTATACAATATTATACTTAAGTAGTTATATTATTTATTTGCATTTAAACGTGTATATGTTATTTTTAAAAGTTGCTCTCTATAGATTTAAGGTTTTAGATGGTATTATATCGACCAATTGTTGCTTGGTGCATTAAATAAAAAGAAAGTTTATTATTGTAATGTGTGTTTCTTTGAATCATTGACTGCTTATCATAGTTTTGAAGCCATCCACTCCCAAGGCTGTACATCGCCGTCAGTAGGTATGGCGGGCGCAGCTCAATGCGATGTTTTTAATCTTTATTGTACACTCATTATTTTAAAACTATATTTTTATGATAATAAAGGTCATGTACACAGGCGAACTTAACACCCAAATGAATTCATACCAGCCAGTCTTTCAGACAGGTGTGATTTTATTAAGATCTCTATAAATTGTATATTATATAGTTTTATTCGAGTTTATTTAAAAGCCTATATATATATCTAGGCTACAGCATCAACACCACGACAATAACACGCAAAATGTCACGACTCGGGTGTCAACGGACGTTGTATTTTTTTTTACCATGTCCGTAACTACACGGAATAGTAGAATTAAAAATTAAGACTTCGTTTTTTCTAAAGAAGAAAGTTTGTTGTTGTTGAAAATGAACGCTACATGCTACGAGCCGTGCTACGAAAACATGCTACGACAAGACGAAGTGACGAAAGGTATAGAGCTGAAATCATATAGCAAGTTTGTGATATGGTAGATCTGAAATATTTGTTTTTTGTAATGTTTTCTCATCCATTTTATCGTCTTATTGTAAGACAAAAAAAATAATTAATACTTTAATCTGATCTTGAAATTAGTTCAGCAACTTATTTATACTAGCGCTAATTTAAAGTATACTTCATTTTCAGAGAAACAGTATTTTCCACCTAAATTTTGGAGAAAACAAAAAAAAACTGACTAAACATTGCTGTCAACACGTTCCACCTTCGTAGTGGTTCTTTCCGTAAGTAACGCCAGAAGCGTCGTCCTTTATGTATGTGTAAAAGTCGTGTAAAGTTTTGTTTTGGCTTTTATATGGGTCGCTGGTAATACGCCTCTATAAATTACGAGTACAAAAAAAATTGTCGTTTTATCATATAAAACATTTGATACGTTAAACTTTACTCGCAAAGAGAAAGCAATATATCGATCTATTTAATACATTTCCAAAAAGACGGATGTTATGTGGTGTTACATTGGCAGGATTCTGGCCCTTACGTCTCAAATTATAAGGATACAAATACTCCGTTGTTATCCTATCGTCGTGAACGTGCCTTGGTAATAAAATATGAGTTTAGGTCGGCGCCACATAGCTAAACCTAGTTAAAGCTTGTTTGTCTCTCCATTTTATGTCTAACTAAGTTTAGTGTTGCAGATGAACGAGGCTGTTAGTTTTGTGTGATATTTAAAGCAATATCAGAATGCTTATACGAAACAAGACTTTGTATAATATAGATAATGAATTCCCTTTTATGACTTACATATGTTTTAAGCCTACTACTGATAGTAATACTCTTTCCTTTTACGAAAAATTTGTCAACACGTATTGACACTTGGCAAATCTAGTTGGCAATCTAGTTGGTTGTAAATATAGTGTTTGTTTTCACAGACTTATCCGCAAATTATATCTATAGAGGGACTACGTGTTTTAATAATTGTCTACTAAATAGTCTTTGAATAAGTGTACCGGTATGGGTGGATGGCGTGGCATTGCCTATTGTGTTCTGGTAAGTACCCAAGGTCGGTCATCCCGGTAAGTAGCCAGTAAGTAAAATTATCTTATCTTATTTTTCAAAAATAAGTCATCTCCATCTACATAAGATGGTCTCCAATGCTAGAGTGGAGCATTATGGTATTTCCCATTCAAATATTTTAAGCGCGATTCTGGGGAAGTACCTCCAGCAGTGTGCAGGCTTTGGACTTTACTAATTGCACAAGCCTTGTCTAGTTCTGAATTTAAGCGATAGTGACATAAATATTAAACACTGTATAATTAGACAAGGCTTGTAGGGCCCTAGAATCAAAGAAAATGCAAGCGCGTTTTCTTAGGCGTATTATAGGCGTATTATTTCCGGAACCATCGAGACAATTAAAATTTAGTTACGTCTGCATTATACATCTTGGGTGCTTAAACATAAAATAGTACCTGAATATATTTATTGAACTTATTTGTTTGAGCACATAATGATATATGCATATTTAAATTTATCTTTGCTCGCGATCACAGTCTAAGAAGAAAGGTCAAGATGAGATTACTAATAGAGTTAGAACAAACAGCCTTTATTTTCTCTCTAATTCATAAAACAACTAGCATTTACGACCACACAAGTACGTGATAAGTGAATTTTAATAATTTTTTCTTTACATATCTTGATTTGTGATTTTCTTATAAAAAAGGAGATTGTTATCGGATTGTAAAACATGCAAGTCTTGTAAAGGTTGATTATGTTGAATCAACCTTACAAGTCTTGTATGTTTTTTCTAAAATCAATTGTTTTCAAATGACTCATATAAGTTAAGAGATCATCATTATCATCAACAGCCTGTATACGTCTCACAGCTGGCGACAGATCTTTCTTCGTGGAAGAAACATGAGGAGTATACTTAATTCTAACTTCGATAATTAACTTTAATTACACGTAGTAGGTCCTTAAAGTATAATTTACACTAATATACAAGCAAGGACACTCCAACAACTACACAAACATTATATAAAAAAATGAATAATTCTAAAGTACAAAATCTTAGAAGTAACATCACAAACAATATATTGGTTTTGTTATAACCGTTTTCCACCCTATTTACTAAGTACGTAATGTTAATAGGTGGTACTTATTCATACAATAAAATACAACTTTTCAATTTACTTTCTCTACTTTATTTTAGCCGGGAACATCGAAGAGGATTTCTGCTCAATTGTGTATCACTAGTATTTAAGATGCATCTTATAATTATGCACTTAACTTTACCATAGTCCTGTGTCGAGTCTGCGCGCTGCTCTGTGCCGGTAGGGCGGGCGCGGTGGACGAGCTCTTATCACAGTGCGCAGACATCGGCCGTGGGCGGCGCACGAGGTAAGCTTGTTTACTACTACTAGGAACTAGTAGTCCACTACTAAAACACTAGTCTATTCTATGTTATTTTATTCTTCTTCATACTATAAATTTGAAGAGAAATAATATTCAAACTTGCCTCGTTTTTATTAAAGATTTTATCACATTGATAAATGACCTGTTCTGATTTTATCCCTTATTCATCGGTATTAATGAAGGACGGTTTTGTATTTGAGATGGCTCTTCTAATTTTTTTTCTTACTTGATTTATCGGCTTTCAGTGATTATTATTTGTGTTTTTCCTTTGATGTAATAATAATGTATTGTATTCTTAAATTTTTTTTAGTATTCTGTAATTAAAAGCGATTTAAAAAATATTTAATTAAAGCATATAAAACTCTAAAAGGTTTTCACTGATTATTTTGAAATTTAAACTCCATAAAAACACCGTATGTTTGTTAACATTTCTTTTAAAAATTACATATGAAATACTGACACATTAGGCAAAATATTATTTCTTGAATGTGAACGCCGCCAAGCTGGTAAGGGGCGAAAAGTTAATTAGTTTAAGTTTACTGAATACAAATCAGATTGTGTATAAAAATGGAAATCAATTATTAACTAAGTTACCCCTCTAATTCAATCTATATATATTATATGCCAATTATATGTCAATTTCACTCCTCATCTGTAAAACTATCTGTGGATGTTAAAACGTCTACAACGTTATCACCACTCTCTGTGATTAAGTGTCTATTCAATAGATTATTTTCCCTAATGTTGATATTAAACGAAAAATCAAGATCTCATAGATTAAATTGAATTAATAAAAGTAATTATAGGAACCCTTATCACACGACGCTCGCCGGTAACGAAGACCCTCTGTATTTGGCACGTAGCTGAGTTAAATCGTAAAAGATGTTGAAATTTTGTGTTAATTACATGATACTGGATATAAAATATATTACGTAAATTATGTACTATATAAATTATCACTCCGGAAACATTCGAAATTGTACTTGTAAAAAATAATTGTAGGAAATTCTGAACTAACAAAACGATATGTCCTAGTACCCTACGACAAATTATACTCACACCCATACCTATTATTTTGCCTATAGAAAGCATATTAAAACTGTTGATATGGTTGTCTAGATAATAGAAAATATTATATATTTTTATAATAAAATATAAAAAATAAGCACACATAAATTTAATAACGCCGGGACGTGAGTCCGGGAGCCCTGGCTGAGTTGCCTGCAGCTTTATCAGCAACATTTTTCTTTATGCCTAGCTTGCACACCCATTACATTTTGGGTGACGACTTAAATTACAGTCTTTTCGAGATTTAATGATTTTTTTCTAGTCTTTGGGCTTTGAGCCAGTTACACCGTGTATTGTCGCGTTCATTCAAATGACATTTGGAATTCGAGGAAAAGAGACAAAATACTTTAATAAATGGCTTAAAGAATATTCGTAAGGCGATTTGAATTATATATTATAACTAGTTGACCCGGAAAACTTTGTATCAACTAGAACATGTGATAAACGTCAGATGACGTTCAGTGATGAGTCTATGAGTATAGACTCTGAAGTAGAAGGTTTAAATACTTATAAGTAGAAAATATCGATACCTACTCGATTTTTTCCTTTTTTATAAAAGCATAAGACCAATCACTATTAACGATTTCCCGTCACTACTCTCAGAAGTATTATTTGTATTTTATTTATTTAAACTAATCACTACAGCCTAATCGTAATTTTTTTCATGTGGAACTGTTTTGTTCTATATTTAGTAAATATTAGAAATATTTAGAATGGGAAATATTCTGACGTATTAATGGCGAAAGTCAAAAATCTTCGTCCTAATAGCTCTCAATATCGCCGATCCCAGGCACGAGAGGAATTTCCGTCCTCCCAGTTTGACAAAGCCTCTTCAGTGGCGGCCCCGCTCACGTCGAGTTACGAATTGTTTGAGGATCAGGCACACAAAAAATGGCATTTTGCATAATGAATTTCATTTTTACTTTGACTTTTGTTTATTTAATAATTTGTTTTATTAAGTAAACCTTTTAAGTGCGCAATGAAATTACAATAGACATGAATTTAAAATCTAAAAAAGCTACGTAAGTATTCTTAGTTGTCATTTCATAAAAATGTTCCCGAGATTCGAATCATTACATCTAAACAGTATATCCAAAATCATTATCATATTTCAAAACAAGTTAAAAGCTCAAATAAGTTCTTATAATTCTTACAAATTTAAAATCAATATTTCTATAAGTATTATATTGTATGTAAATTGCATGCCTTGTGGGATGAAACTACAATGGTATCTCTGATCGGAATACTTTCGGGTATTATTATATAGTTCAATTGTGTCAGTTATGAGTATTTGGGTAAGAATATATATTTGATTTTGAATTTATATACTAGAATCATATTGAGTCGATTCTTTTATTTTTACAAAATAACTTCTCTTATAAAACATAATTAGAGGTATCGATCGTATTTACTTCTAAAGACAATCGCTTATGGCGCTATATTAGAATTCATAGGATTCTAATTTTACCGGAAACCTTCAATTATTAAGTATACTTAATCATTGAATTGTAAGTCTCATTCACTTATGAAACAACTCATATCATTTTCCGTTTACAGTCTTTGAGAAAATCGTTCATTATAGATATACAAGTTATGGTTTTAAAAGTTTGTGTTTTAAATTGAAGTGGCATTGAAGATAACTTCAATAGAATTTATGTATGGATCAAAATTTAAATTCTTAAAACTCGCTTAAATTAATTTTGTCTTGAGTACCTGATAATTAAGGTAGTTGAAAAATAAGTGCAGTTGTTCGAAAGATTCCTGAGTTCGTACATTTCGTCGATTCATATTTATATTATCTTTGTAAAGAATCTGGGGATTAATTCCCGGAGCACTTTGACCCAATGGGGGGTCTTTTGTGCTTTTATTTATAAAGATTTACATCGAGTCAGTTAATTACCTATGCTAAGTTAGGTATTTGGCTTGAAAATTTAGATTTTATATCAAGTAAATTAAACAACAAATAGATACAACATTAATTAAATTTTTATTAATATTCACAATTCCTTCTTCAGTTTTTTAAAACAAACTATTAGTCTCTTTTTTAGCGGCATATCGTATTGTAGCTGATGACGTGTGTGCTACTAATGAAATCAATATATCTACAACTTTATCACCTAAATATCTCTATTTGCTGCATGGTTTTCTCAAAAACGGTTATCTGTTATATGTCAGTGGCATCAACAGGGTTTTTTGTTTAATGTAAATAACAAAAAAATATATTTATATTCTATTTCCATTATAAAGTTAGTGGTAACATTTCATCAAGTATGGCCACAAATAAGTTACTTTTTTAGAATACTCTCAGGATTTGGGTCGCGTAATTTTGAAGCTTATTTAATTTTATAAATAGAGTATTTTTTTACTGACATCATTTTAATAAGTAAGTATTAAGTTTCTGTTTGGAACATGCTAACCGAAAGAACTTGTTATGATATTTCCATGTCTAAATTAGTAAAAAGCCGTTTGTTGGTTTTACAAAGTTTACATTTTTTAAAAGTGAATGCCTCATAGTGAACAGAATAGTTGCCTCTGACGAAGGATTGTCTATAATTTAATTAGTAATTTACTATTAACACGCATCGATTACTTAGCAGTGGTCTTAAGTAACCGAAAATTATAGTTTCTAAGAATTATCTGCAAAATGCCATCTCCTATAAATATTCCGATCCTCGAGGTAGGACGTCCTTGTAGCTAACGAGGCATTGCGAAAACCTATTTATCTATGTACCAACCAAGCATATTTACATGTAGTAGGTACATTTATGCTTGTGGTTTGAGCTTTTATTATAGTGATATTTTGATATATTAGTTTGTTTCTTTTGAGAAAATATAATATAGTAACTAATACAAAATATTTAAACACAAAATTACACTAAACGACACCACATGGTATCATAATTTAGCTATGTTTAGCGATTATACAGTCAATATAATATTTGTTATAAGACAGAATGAATATGTAATTCAGCAAACATATATGATGCACAAAATATACTAGTATACTTTAATATTTTATTTTGGTCTTTTCTGGCCAAGATGGATGGAAATCCGCTGCCCGGCGTATTCTATTGTATCCTCACATACATAAGAAAATTAATAATGTCTGTTATATGTATGTTAAAATAGATTATAGCTGATTTTAGTATTCTATCTACTAAGAGAAGGTCTATATATATCTGAAGATAGATACAGTTAGTTAATTTTAGTAAGTTAATGAATAATTCTAGCAAATAAATGTAGCAAGCTGACTTCTATCACACGGCTATTGAGTAAGAGCGAGATGAGCAAAGAAAATCTTAGATTTGACAGATGCTTATTCGATCATATACTTTTGGCGCCGATTGTAACACTAATTTATAAAAAGTTCTTATCTCTAATAAAAGAGAGAAAACGTACAGAGTATTCACTATTAGCATTATCGTTAAAAGCAAAGAATTAAAAAGCCTATCACAACTGGTAGCGAAAATCAGTTGGCATGGGGCCGGAAGCGCATGACTAATGTTCCTAATTACAATATGCATCGTTGTCGCACCCCCAAATATTTAGTACGACAACGCACCCCCAAGTAGCTATAATTCAACCTAGTTTCTCCCTTACTGACCCATTTTTTTAAATAATTTATTGGTATCCAATAGTAACCCCCGCCACACAACACGGTCTCGGTATTTGTTTAGCTGACCTAAAATGTTAAGTTTCATTTAAGAATCTTCCTGCATAATAACAGCAGATAAAAAATTAAAAATATGTTAACTCTTCTGTCCAGTCTATAAAATTTTGTGTGCATGAGAAAAATTTCAGACACTATGATCTCAGTTTAAAATCATAAAGTTACCCTTATATGATAGCCCCGTAGCAGATAACTAGCTCAGCGGAAAGTTTTCCTCTTTCGCTGATGATGAAGCGATAAGCGAAGCTATATTCTCATCACATCATAGATTTGTTAAAAAAATCCAGTTTATTGTAACTTTTATAGCATGATAAACCTATCAAGCCATTGAATCTAGACCCAGTTGCCACGAGGCATGTTTTTTTATTGCCTAAAGGCGTCACGATGTTTATTGCCCTTCAATAAATTAAAATTATAATTGTGGTATATAACCATAATAGTAAGGTACATGTATATACACACTTTTTCAAATAAATGGTTTGTTAGTTTTCCGCATTTTTATTAACATCGTATTACATCATATTTTAAGTAAAAAATAGTAACGAGTTCAAGAATTTCCCAAGTGTTCAAAATCAAAATATAATAATTATGCCTAGCGGTAAAATCGAACCATTCGATATAAATTCAAAATAATGGACTACATACGTACTACGTGTCAATCAGTTCATTATTATAAACGAAATAAAAACCGAATTGAAAATACCGATGATGATTACTGTGGCCGGAGAAGCGACATACACAAATCAATATTAGGAATTGCTTACTATTTTGACAAATCATCTCGAACAATGCTCCGAGATTGCCGAAAGACTTATTTTTCGGAAGAGACGATAATGAACGGGCGAGTCACTGACGGAATACCTGAAATAAGATGTACAATAGAAATTAAAATAGATAACCATGCTCAGTCAACGCTAAATAGTGTGTCATATATTAGTGATTCGAGATTAGGTAGAGGGATATGTACATTTATTATGTGGACATTCCAATAAACAGTTTATTATAGTATATGTTTTTCGATAAACAAACCTAAAAATGTTAAAAAGCTAGATTACTGGTTTATACCTTATTACACTTTTTACTCCTACCATGAAAAGGTATATCCAAAATCTGCAAGGCGAAATACGAAGCAGCCAGTTACCATAAACTTTGTTGGTTTTCCTGAGTCAATCGGATTTTGTAAAATGCATCTGTCATGACATATACAAGCCTAATTTAAGATAGAAAATTCGGAAAAAGTTTCATAGTGAGCCTTCTGATCTAATAAGTCTTTTCCATCTATTAGTTAATGAGTAAGTAGGCAACACTCATAAAACATAGCTTAAAAACAACTCCCTTGGCACAAACTATATCGATCGGAATAAAGAAAAGAAACCTGCCGTTTTATACATGTCATTCATCCGGTCAAGGCCACCGATTGAATTAACTGAAAGGTTGATAAATCCCGGGTGATCTGGGTGCGAACGACCTTGACTCCTCTATCCAGTAACATTAATAAATAGACCTCGAGCGGGGAGTATCGCGTCTAATGCCTTCCTCGTCTTCCTTTATGGGATTGTTTTTTAATTTTATGGCATATACAACTTAGACCAAGTTCTTAAAATCTAATGTAAACATAATTTTAAAAAACCTTGTGTACAAACAGTTATTTAATTCAACATTATCGATAACAAAGTATTCGAGTAGGTAAGAAAAAGTAGACAGTAGAATTTATACAAACTATATTAGTTTCATAAACCAGTGGTGTAATTCCCAGTCCTGCTTTAAGTGACGTTAAGTAAGGACTGACAGACATCGGGACAAATGTTCCAGAAAAACATCTGGATAAGTGCTTCTTCTGACAAACATTGAGTTTTTCTAAACTTAGCTTGTTTGTTATTTATTAGGTACTATTGATATGAAAATAATCTTTCGAAGATTTATTACGACATATAACTAGGTATTTACATTCGAAATGTATTTTATTAATTTGATAAGTAATAGATAACTATTTCTAAAGAGTTACATATTTAAATTATCTCTTATGAAAATCGTTTCCAGGCATGTCGCGCTTTGTGAAGATTACGCCTGAGTTGGTGGATGGCGCGCTGAAGCATCTGCGCAACAATTTCTTTGCAGACGAGCCCTTGAACAAGGCTGTCCAACTGTGCAAACGAGGGGAACCGCATGCTGCGCTCGAGAGTCTCTGCAGTGCTACTATGGCTGATGGATTGTCCATTGCTGTGCTTGATAATAATACGGTTAGTTGCAAAACTTAAATTGGGAGCGACTCCATAGAAAAAATAGTGATATTTTTTTACATTATGTTTATTATGGGTGATGCTTAATCTTGCACAATAAGGAAATTTCAATTCACTTATGAAAAAGCACTAAAGTGTTTTAATTATTTAATTTCAGGTTCTAGGCGTAGCGCTGAATGGGATCTTATGACCCGGAGATATTGAGGAGTCCTTAGAAAAAATCCAGCAATCTTCCGACGAGAAATTCAACAAGATCTTTACGATCCTGTACACCGTAAGCCGGGACCTTGACCTATTCGACACTTTCGACGTAGACCGTATCCTGGAGTGCAGAATCATTTCCGTGTCAGACCAAGCTAGGGGCAAGGGGCTGGCCAAGGAGCTGATGAAAAGGAGCATCCAGATTGCCAGAGAGCAAAAGTTTAAGGTGCCTTTTTAATTTATTATTGGCCCTAAATAGTGCGCGTCGAAATAGATATTTAAAGTTTTTTTTTCAAAAGCATAATATAGTAAAACAAAATAACTAAAGACCTGGGTTACTATAAGTTTCATTAAAGATCGAAGTATGACAACCAAATTGTTTTTCGTCTTTCGATAAATGTGTAGAATAATTGTAAAACATAACTCTTAAATTAATAATATTATTTAAGAATGTTACCAGAAAATGGTTCTGGAAGAATATATTGTATGGTGGCTTTGGATTGGATTCTATCACTATAAAGAGACATTGAAAATTGCTACCTTTATAACTTTGGGCACGAGCCATCCCCAAGGTACACTGAATGACTAGCTATATTCAATATTAACAACCAATACCTTTATAACAACAAATACCGTTATACCAATGTACGTAAACAATGTCAGCTAACTATAGGAGGAACGAATTATTTCCAACGAATCTATTATAACTCTTGTACTCATTTAGTTAAGGTCCTAACTACAAATTCTGTGTTAGTTCTTTGTCGGATCACTATTATCCGAATTGCACGTTTATTGAAACACATAGCTTAACCTTTTTTATATATACCCTACAAAATCCATATTAAATTTTATACATAGAAATATACTGGTTTTGTCTTTACAATTTTTTTTTCGTTTTCAGCTATTTAAAGTGGATGCCACCGGTGCGTATTCCCAGCGCATCTGCAGCAGCCTCGGCCTCCGAGAACTCCGCAAGGTCCGTTACGCCGAGTACTGTGACTCCTCAGGCAAGCCCGTGTTCCAAGTGCCTCCACCGCACGATGCCCTCTCCGTCATGGTGCTGGAGATACCTTAATTGATACACACTAACATCGCTACGCCTTACGTAGTCGAACATGCACGAGAGATACTAACATAAATTACAATTTTAGTTGGACCTACTGCTTATTTTTGAGATTTAATTGTTTTCTTTGACATTGAAATACTGTCAAGAAAATTACATTAAAATAAAATATAATAAAATGATAACAGCTGTCAAGTACTTGATGTAGTCAGGAGGTTAGGTGTGGTTATGAGTTACGAAAAGTTGGTAATATAAAATAATATGACTTCAAATGATATATTTATGTGTCTGAGTAGCAAGCTTGAATCGGAGGTTTGAAAAAAATATTTTGTGCCGACAAGGTGGCTAGGGCAGTATGTTCCTTTCTGTACTATCTAGATCTTACCATTAGCTGCTTACCATTCCTACTGCTTACCATTAGGCGCTTATAAAGTATTTTGATGTGCTTTTAATCTTAGTATATAAAAAGCCAGTGTCAATAGAATATTCTATCGCTTGTGACGCGCTTGCCATACGAGCCCACCGACCTTGTAAAGGAAAAAAAGTCTCATAACGATAACGTTATGTTATGTTTTGTCACCTTACAATAAAACTTATAGTAATTTCGTTATTCAGTCAAATAATGAAAAATCTATCAAATACGCTGTTAAAGAAGTATTCGTTTATTTTTCATATAACATTAAATTGTACTTGATCACATAGACATGATTGTAAATTCATAACATTTTTATGCGGCTCAATTTTCCAATTTAATGGAGTTGATGTAGTCATTTTGGTGATTTTTTCCTATTCTTTTATTTTGATATTTTTTTATGTTGAGACATTTGTCGACAGATTTTATTTGTTTCTTTAGTTATTTATTTACTTTCTGTCAAGCATCGTTTAAATATAAAATAAAATAATATGACTTCAAATGATATATTTATGTGTCTTAGATATTTACAGTTTTTCCAGTTTTGCTAACTTTGTTAATTTAACGGCCTTACACGGAAGGTAAGCAGAGGCGGTTCACAGTCAGGAACAGGGGTATTGTCACCCCACACTTATATATCTACCTGTATTAACATACTTATTGTTAGTTGTAGATATTATAAACCTTACATTAATTCATTGAAAATATCCAAATTTACTTTAATACTAAAGAATAAAAATAAAAGTTATCAAAGAGAGTAGTTAGTATTGTCGTAATTTATGATATGTTGTACGTCACATAGCGTGTGTTAGATTAAAAGCGCATTCAGAAGAAGCCAGAAGGAGATTTTCACGGCTATTTCTGGCTTCTTCTGGATTCAATGAATTCAAATATTCATTTAGGTACCAAAGATTGTGAGAGGCAAGCACAAAAGTATATTTTTAGAGTTACAAATGTATTTGTTAAAATAAGTATTTTCAAAACGCACATAGTTATTTTTATGATTTATGTTTCTTCATCATGAAAATGATAAACTTTTATTTTAGTTTTATTATTAATTGTGATATGAATTTAAATATATTTATAAAACAATGAAGGTTATTCAATGGTTGTATTTATCAACCTATAAGTATTTTTAAACACTGTTCAAATTGTACAACTCTACACTATAATATACTTATATTACGAGATATTTGTGAAATAATGACTATCTAAAACTTCCATCGTGTTATTATAAAGTATTTTAACAGATTAAAAGAATTCTACAAAATTTCTTTTATATACATTAAGTAAGCTTTCTTTGAAAAGAATGAAAATACCAAAACTTTTGTTGTCTCTTATACAGTTTCTATGTAGTGAATGTAATTTATCAGTATTACTATACAAAATTGTATACATGATTAATATTTACAAACTATATAAATTGTTTTGTGGAATGTTTACACCATTATAATATTATATAATCTGTAGATGTGAAATTGTGCGTACTTACTAATAGTTAAGAGTCGACGTTAATGTAAAGAATTAAAGTTTTACCACAATTAGAAAAGTATTGCGCTTCGTATTGCATAAATATTCGAATTCTACCTTCATTTTGGCAGAAATCATTGATGAAATACTGAAGTATTTCAATTATTTGTTGCATATTAGCATTTAAATCCCCAATCTACGGACCTATAGGATATCCACTAGATAATCCTGCAGTGGTGAAACTTTAAAACTTGTTTTACGTGTTAGCTGAAACGTAGACCTTGTTAAAGTTATATCGAGAAAATCGAAAATATATAAATTAAAAGTTGTAGTTGTCTTTTATTTACATAGGTATATAATATCCAATTGATGGTTCTTTTATTTTACTTGAAAAATTAGAAAAGAAATTGTTGAAAAGATATTTTTAAAACTGCTCGACATAAAGAAAGATCTGTTTTAACAACAAGTATCTAGGATTCAGGAGAAACCCGATAACGATTATTATATCGTCACAAATAAGGACATTCCCTTACCGTTCCTCCTGGGCAGTAACAAGAGCTGCTGGGATGGAAAATTGGCCTAAAATTTAAACCTATGTGACTATGCTTTGTCACCCCTATCAAAGGCACACGCCGTATGTCCTATGTCTTAGGAGGGAACTCTAACGTAAACGTAAGTGAACAATGCACCAGGATCTAGCATTGTCACGACTGCGCTTCCCCATTGTCATCGCCAAAAGCGACCTAGGAGGCCCATTATTTCCAATCACAGAAGGTTCCACTAACCCAGAAGGCTCTACTAACCACGGCTACAAATCCATCAAGTTCATGCTCCGAACTAACTCTGCAAACCGAAGAATTACCAAGAGACCCATCAGTTGGCCTAAAAAGAGCCTATTTTGCTGGAGATTAGCTAATCAGGATACCACTATCGGTTCTATTCCGATAGTTCTTTTGTATCCAGGGTACGATGACTAGATCCATTGGTGAATCTCGCCTTATACCAGAAAAAAAACATTAAGTGCATTTAGCGGTCCCCCAACAGCTCCAGCACGCAAGGAGTCTCCCAAGCCCGTACCCCATTGTTCATATACATACACTGACTTAGTTCTCTAAACTATTTTTAAAATTCTTAATATTGGTACTTTATGATAGATTAGCCACTTTTGACATACTTAGATTAAGTAAACTTTATATAGTTAAAATATTCATATGTCAGTGTCTCATATAAACTTTATAACTTACAAGCAACGCTCTCAATCGAAGCTAAGAGACATTCTTTCAAACTTTTACTAAGCATTCGCTTAGCTCTCCAGTATTCATTGCAGCTGTTATCCATATCATAATGAATTATCGTAAATATAAATGTGTAACCTAATCGTAGCCACCAAATTTTATTGTATACCTTATGCTGGATGCAGATAGACTTCGAGTTTTCAGTTATTTATATAACAGTTTACTTTATATAACATAATATATAGACAAAAAATATAATTTTATATTTCCGTAATTTAATATGAGCCGTATTCATTGCTTGGTTACTAGGCTTGAAATCACAATGACGGAATAGTAAAGCAGCAGTGTACTTTGCAAAAACAAGTACCCCTACTACGGAATGTACCCCGTTTCGCACGAATTGAACCGTCTCGATCGTGTTTGTCATCATCGTATAAAAACGGTCATTTCCTACAGCGCCTATGTGAATTACTGGATATGATATATAAAAAAATTTATATTCGTTTTTCAGCAAAGAAGCTTTTAGATACGGTTGAAACTTACACTGCTGTGATATGAACGTTTTCTACGATTTATTTTGAGCTAACAATAGTACTATGTCTCTGTACTACTTATTAATTTTACAGTACACCAAATAAATCTATTCTTAATTGGGTACAGATACAATATTTTCATACAAATAACTAGAAACAGCCAATCCCTACAGAAAACTTGTAATTTAGTTTACAAATATCAGAGTTCTTTATTATAATATCAATTCTGTCCATTACATATGTATTTTGGCAAAGATATTAGTGTCTTTCACAAAATTCGTCAAAGATTTGCTACAAATACCCCTAATGGTAGCGCTCTCCCACGCAGCAAAGTTGTGGGCGAACTCAGCCTAGTTGGGGATATGAACCCTTATGATAAATTAGTTGAACAAATACTTACATCCTTACAGTAAAGGAGGGTCTTGACAAATGAAGAGGACATTGCTTTGACTATATACAGAGGAATAATAGATCGCTAATAACTATACCTGTCATTGAAATTAATCCTGTTAGTGGAGTAAGACAGTTGATATATTAACTCCAAAATAAGCAAAACGTTTTCTTACATATTTTGAAGTTCTTACAAAACAGACACGATATTTATTTTTTCTTGGACGATACTCCTGTGGACAAAAGATTTTCTGTTTTCACCTGAGGTGAACATTAGCGTAAATAATATTATCATGTTTGTAATTTCGAAAAACAAACTGTCTTGTTAATATTGCTTTCTTATTAATTAAACATAAAATGATTCTGAATGATATTTCATTATAAGAATATTTATTATAGGGAGCGGATACTTCTCGTAATAAGTTATTCAAATGCGCTTCGAAACTCTATGGATGACGCAAACCGTAAGCATTATGTGTAAAAAAGTATGTAAATTGTAAAACGTAAAAGAATATAAACAGAAATTAAGAAATAAATACATGATTTTTTTTTCTTAATTTCTGTTTTCCTCGTATGAAATTTGGTTTTAAGTTTATACCTTTTTAAATATGTATGGCATCAAAAATAAATTGCGGAAGTTATTCCAATAGTGTTTCCTATCTTAGTCGTGTCGCAAAAATAATTTCATATATATAAAAGTAACAAAACTAATGATAAACTTCGAATATATTATTACAGGAACCATCCCCAGCGAGATGAGGTACGTAGTTACAATTGGAATATCATCCCAGTAGGTAGGTACCATATCCAAACATTTGGCAGAGCTACGTAAGCAAGGAATAATGAAATAAAACCGGCGCCGTGCAGTCGGACAAATAAGTGTTCGGGTCTGGTACGATGCCAACCATTGATTGAAACTCACGCCCCCCTCGCCTCATTGTCTCACTCTGTTTATGGGGGAAGCGCGTAACACTAGCAAGTTGCTCCTCAAGTTTCACGAGAACATTTTGGACAGAAGGCGGTATATTAAGTTAATAAAGATAAAGAATAATAAATTAAGTAGTCAAGATATATTAAGTGGGACGTTTCAGGACTGACTGTTATAATTAGTATTTTAAATGATACGAATACCAATTTAGTTATATATCTCATTCAAAGAAGCTTTAGATTTTACTCAATTATCTTACACAAAATATAATCCTCTGTTTCGTTCTCATTGTAAAAACATATAAATGAATAACAACATATACTCATATATATTCTCAGTCTAACATATTAAATGAATCTATTTATGAAAGCTGTTTAACCATTACCTGCATATTCTCATATTCATAATTTTGACAGTTAGATTGATTATTACAATTGCAGATTCATTGCTACATCCATTACTATAACGCCATTTTAACATCTTATTACGAAACAATGTTTAGGCTAATTATTATAAATGAAAAGTTTCTCACCATTATCTTGATTGACTGTCATTTTATTTCAATATTTATTATGTTAGACAATTAAAAAGGACACAACAGAATAACAGAGAATTGTACAAAGGTACTGCTTATATCTATAAGAATTTTAATTTATTTTTTTATATTACATTTGCTATTCGATTAACAAAAGTGACAAACAACAAACTAGATATATGACTAGAGAAACCACTCACGAATTCTCTACTTTAAAAAAAATCATAATAGAACAGATAAACAAACCCACATAGGATACATTTGCCCGAGAAACGATAAGGGAAAACATTATTTTGACAGCATTTAAGTACCCAATTTTCTAAATATGACCGTTCCTTATAAGAAAATCTTGTTTGTTTGAACCTTGACTTGTTTTTACTCTCTGTGGAAATACATTAATATTATTTCGAAATTCGAGTACATTTACTCGTCTTAAAACTTATTTTGGAGCAACATTAATCATGTAGAGCACAATAAACAAAGTATACTTAAATCCCGTACACAAGTTTATTGCGTGGGCGACTGAAAACGTCACGTACCTAAATTACGTAAAGTTGAAGGTGACTGATGGTTTTACCTGTTTCATAGGTAAAAGTTCAAGTTTATTCATTCACTAGCAATAAAAATATATTGAAACTCATTCTCAGAGAAAGAGACAGCGGAGAGGTCGCGGGAGGACGATCCTCTAGCTAACTGCACCTTTCCTGCGTAGACGGGTAGGCTCTAGAAGTATTGTACTAGTTTCATTCTGTGTAACGGTTAATGGCAATATGATTACCTAATTTTAAGGAAATTTAGGTCGGTAGGCATTTTTTCAATAATTAAGAGTGGTTGCATTAGAGTTCTGCTAGTGTGAGTTTTATTGTATCGAGACGTTTCGATCGTAATTGCGTTCAGCTTATAATCCCATATCTTAAAAAATCGAGTGATTGAAGTAGAGTTATTGGTGTTACTGTTGTTTGCACGCTGTTGGACAGCTGAGAAAAACACGATCGTGACAGTTAAATTTGAATGAAACTCACATCTCACACTAGGGAACTCACGTTCTGTCATGACATGACTTTACTGATATTATCATTCTATCACTACGTATTCTTGTTTTTTTTCTTATATATTTCATTCATTTCACACAAAGTTGTGAAGATATTGCTTATTAGCAATAAGGTCGTCTTTAGTATTTATATCGTTTTCTGATTTGTTATTATTTAATTGTTTGTATGCAATAAAGAATATTTGTATTGTATTATTACTGGTTCATGTTTTTGTTGACACTATTGTTGCTATTATATATTTAAGTGTTGATAAGAAAAAAAAATCTCACACTTTAACTGAAGGTGCATCATGTTCCTCTACGTATTCTTCTATATTTATATTAAAAATGACGTAAAGTTGGTGAGGTTGTAATGGATAATACCTGAATACCACTGATTGGAAATGAAATATTCTTTTTGTGTTGGATATTCCATTTTTCTGGGAATGTTATGGACGATATAACATTTGTGAAAGAATAAACTCCACGTGGGTGCAGCCGCAAGCTATTATTATATAATTAAGATTATTCAATGATCAGATATTATTTATGTAGCGTATAATTTTGACAATTTGACAATTTTAATATAGTTTCACATTTAATTCATAGATAATATCTGACTGAAAGATGGGTTCCAATTTCCAAAATTAATGCCCACGCATATTATTTAGTATTATAACAGATTAATCATTGATATTATATATTTTTGATTGATGAAAGAAAAAAGTTATTTAAAATAATAATAAAGAGAGTAATTTTGTCCAATTAGTTTTCATAGTCAGTAAAATGAGTTTTAATAATCGGAAAATTTTAAATTATTTCAATTATTTGTTAAATGTATTTTGTGACTGTTGGTTTAAATATTTATAGATATACTATTACTATACTGCATATGCAAGTATATAAATATTTAAACGTCTGATACGTATAAATCTATCTATTAATAAATAAACTCGTTTTAAACTTTACGCTTGTATGACTAAACGGGATCAATAACGCTTTTATATTCAATATACCACACAAACAATGCTTATTGTCAATCATATTTGGTATTTTAGAAAAGCAATTTTTATCACCTACCAGGATAGGCACCATTGGCCACACATAAAGGAAAATATATTTTCCTTTATGTGTTGCCGTTGGCGGTTTATAGATTGATAAAATACTTTTATACGTCGTTAATAATATCGCTTGAAACAAAGCGCGGTCTGATGATTTCTGTCGCTATTACTTTTTAGAATTATTAATTATAATTTCAAGTCAAATCGGTTGATCATATCAGACGAAAAGTCGGTTAATACACAATAAATAAATTAAGTATAATAATAAATAAAACCATACAATTCAAAAGTTTAATCACGTGCCACGCGCCGGTGTTCACATACAATCAAAATCTATTGTGTTCATATATGAGGTTAGGCACTTTACAGATTACTTTACAGTTACTTTATTACCACTATAACTAAACGCGTGCTACATATGCTACGAGATTATTCGTCGCTACGAGAGCTACGGTGGGCGGTCTGCGTCTTTTTGTCATTTACCGTATAAACATTATTTAACGGGACAACAATATTTTATTTTATTAATAAAAAAGAATTAGAGGAAATGGTTGTCAAACAAATTCAGTATTAAAAAACCTTACATAATTTGCATTTGGAAACTGTAATAAGTACTATCGCCACTTAATGGGACAGTATTAAGTTACTTTTGAGGACTTAGCCTAATAAGAGCTTGAAATCGGACCGGCATGGGGGATTATCTATTAGTAGTTGGTTAATCTATCCATATAATTAGGTAAGGTGTCTTACATCATTGTGTCAGTACATTGAGAATCTTTTGATTGTGGTGACGACAATACACGTTAAATTAAAATATCGGCTGTTTATATGTGAATGCAATGTTATGAAACTATCAAATCAATTGTTTTTATCATTTCTATGAACTGACATGTCAACACATTGTTTCATGTCATTGTTTAATCTTGAATTAAAAACAGAAAAATATAAGGTCGGGGATAAAGTCTTTTCGCATATAGTACGAGTATGTATAAACTTGTAATAAAATATCTTTGGCAGTACAATTTGTATCTGGCTGGTTTTCGTGGCATTAAAAAGATGACATTTAAAATTCGGAAAATTTTGTTTCCTACTATTTTTCATTTGTTTTTATTTCTGTCAAAACAAGGGAATTGAATGAAGATTTTAGATACATTTTAAAATTTTATTACAATATAAGGAAAAAATGCAACGCAGGCCGCGAAATATTTTGTGACACATATGGACCTATTGCAGTATCAGTAAGAGTAGTACAAAGTTGGTTTAAGCGTTTTCATTCCGGGAATTTTGATGTTAAAGATGCACCTCGCTCTGGTTGCCTTCTTACTGATAAAATGGTCGCTATTTTTGGAAATGTGGTGTAAGATCGGAATATCAACAGTTAGGACATAGCTGAAGAACTGGGAATTGACCAAAATACAGTTTTGACCCATTTGACAAAAAGCTGAGTACACAAAAAAGCTTGATGCCACGCGAGCTCACTGAAAGAAACCTAATGAACCGTGTACTAATTTGCGATTCTTTATTAAGACGTAATGAAACCAAACCGTTTTTGAAGACATTGATAACTGGTGATGATAAGTAGATCACGAATGACAAGAACGTGTGAAAAAAGTCGTGGTGGCAAAAACTAGGTTAATTCTCAATAATGATGCTGTATCTATGGCGAGATTGGAAGGGCATTGCTCATTATGGGCTTTTACCGCTGGGTAGAACCATCGATTCGGGTCTCTACAACCAACAGCTGACCAGAATAAAGCAAGAAGTTGAGAGAAAGCGACTGGAATTGATTAATATAAAGGATGTGGTCTTTCATCCTGATAACGGTAGACTACATACATCTTTAGCCAGACAAAAAAATTAAGAGAGTCTGGCTAGGTGGTGTTAATGCATCCGCCATATAGCCCTGACCTTACACCTTCAGATTTCGCCTGTTTCGGTCTCTTCAGAATATTTTAGAGAGTGTCAGGTTAACATTAAGAGAGCACTCCCAAAATTTCTACAGCAACGGGATCATGTCTCTATCTACAAGATGACAAAATTGGCACATACTGTAATTAAATGAAATTTAAGTTTGAAACAAAATGTCTTAAATTTTAATTTTTCCCCAACATTATACAAACTCATTCATTGTTGAAGATCGTGTCAATAAAATGTTTCGTAAAACTTCGAAAATGATGATGAATGATGTGTCCATGAAGAAAATAAAATGAAGAGACTAACTTCACTCCTTAATTATTTATTTCTTCTTTCTTCATATTTGATAATTACGTAATCAAAAACTATACGAATAAAATACATATTTTAATAAACGCCACTTATCTAAAAACATTTAAATTTATATAAATATTCTTATATTCCTCATTGAATTTATTTTTCATAATTTAAAATACTTATTTGGCTCAATTTGGCGATAATAACGTCCACACAATCTTCAAACTATACATCGAGTAACTATGATCATACAAAAACTACCCATAGTTGATTAATAACAGTATAAAAAATGAATTTAATTCAATACTATTTGAAAAAAATCTTCCGAAGGAACTTAAAATACCTCTACATAACTTTCTTCCTTCTAACTGAATAAGTAAAAATATTTTTAAGGTAAGGCTTTCATCAATCAATCAAAAGTTAAAAATATTCTTATCATAAATGAAATCAACATAGCATTCGCTACTCCCAAGAATAATTGACTATGCCAAAAAATAGCAGCGTATTCCCCCACGATGGGTCAGCTGTGATTCACCACTAGAGTATATAAGGCGGGCGGCGATATCCACGCACGACAGTTTTGCCAGGGGTCTGTGGGGTGCGCGCGTTTGGCATCATGACAAACTTTTTACGCGAAAATCTGGATGAGAATTTTCCCGTATGAGGTAAGTAAAAAGAGATGGTATCGTAGTTAAGTAGCACTTAGACAGCCTGAAACACAGTACCGCTAATAGATACAAACTAACAGTAATAACTGGCTTCTTTTTTAATTACAAACTTTTTCATTGGTCTAAACTAAATATGAACTAAAATCATCGTTAAATCTTTCTGATAATTTTCCTATGGTATTTACAAAAAACACATTTAAGTTCATAAAATAATGTTTCGTTTTAAAATGAGGCTTATAACAGTCAATTTAAGTTTATGAATGAGCTCTATGATCCGAAAAATTATTGAATTATTTCCTAGTTGTTATGAAAGGGTACTTTTATAGGTACCTAAAAAATAGCTTTCTTGGAGTAGATATAACTTATTTTTTAAGGTTCTTTTGTATGATTACGTTCTTTAAATGTATAAAAATTTCTTTTTTAATTTTATTTTAATGCTAGTTTTCGTATTTATATAAAAGTGTCACTAGACTGATATTTATGAAATAAATTATGTAGGTGTACTGCTAAATACTATAATTTTTGGCAGAATCTGGTAGAATTGTGCGAACGTTATCTTATTTGTACCTTCTTTGAAATAAAAATGATTTGAAGCGAATAAAAATTATTTGTTTTCAATTAACCGGCATTACATATTTTTAATAAAAACAATAAGACAGACATCAGTCATATAAATAATTCTCAAATGAAAATTGTAATAAATAGTTTAATAAATTAACTTTAACTATTATATAAAGTGGAACAGGCGGTATTTTCCCGCGCTCCATAGGTAATTAATTTTTCAAACTGTACAGTCTATTATCTCTGGCTATGCGGGTATAAAGTAAAAATAGTATTAAAGGATATTACCTACAGCGTGTTACATTTCTCTTCTAAATACCTAGCCGGCTTTCAAAGTCCGAAACAGTATTTCTAGTAAAATTAGTGATTATAGATTTCCCGTTAACTTTATCATTGGGATACTATTTATGTAATAAATATATCATAGAATCATTATCAACTAAAAAATCGTTCATTGCTTAAAAAACTTTTTTTACGATCAACTTATCAAAAATAATTTTCTCGTAATTCATTATTCATTAATAAAAGGCTCAAATTTTATACTGTCTATCTGTTAGTTACTGTGGAAGTGTCCCTAGTATGAGTATGAATCGAATGTGTAGTCGTCAGCTGTCAAATCGTATACAAACGACAGTTGCGCTCTGTTGTGCAGTATTGAAAAAAAATATTTTATATATGCGATTATAAGCTGACCGCAACTTTCATCAAAAATTCCATCGAAGAGAAACGTCTGTTATAGTTAAAAACTACTCTAGGGGTACGGAAAACCAAATCTTGGTAAAAACATATATTGCCTAGATTGTTAAAACCAGCGGAAGTTTAATGTTGACAAGCCCCTCTACTCTTATCTTAAAGACACATCACAGCAACAAAATAAAAAAAATAGTTAAGTTTGGTAACGATCTTTATCATATTAGATGTGCTTGCCCCAGTTGAGTGCTCATTTAGGTGGAAACAAAAGTGGAAAGTTCTCATAACTTTTAGTAGTAACTAAAATCAACCAAAACTATTAATTGCTTAGCTATAATAAGAAATCAGTATTTTGATATGCATTCATTTTTTCATATGAAAAGCAGCTTCTATATAGATACTTGGTTCTTCATTAAACTGTAAAAAAATAACTCACAATGAATTGTCCTCCTTAGGTTCTGCCTAAACAATTGGACATTATGTCTTAAACTGTAAAAAACTTTCAATCTTATCTGCAGTGCAGTAGTTACGTATGCCTGGTATATGGTTAAGAAATAGTAGTTATATAGAAAGCTATACATTTTAGCTTAGCTAAGTTAATGAAAACACTACCTTGAAATTAAGGCTATACACTTTTATATTACAGTCATTGCTGTATAAAAGGCTTTTATATTACAGTTTTTAACACTTTTATATTACAGTCATTGCTGTATAAACCTAACCCAAAAAACTGTTATATAAAAATATATGTTAACTTACTTTGTTTAACTGTTATAAATAATAGATAAAATCTAAAAATATTATTGTAAATACTTAAAATATAATTATTTTATGAAAAGTGATTTATGAATAAACCAACAACAATTAATAACAGATGTGTTATCTGCTCGTTGTTTCTGTAATTGTATATAAAAAAATATAAAATTAAATATATAATGAATTGATTGATAAATAAATATCCAAAAAATAAATCTTATAGTTATGTTTTATAAGGAAAACTTTATAATTAACAATACTTTTACTTAGTCATTATTATCGAGAATTGTATATCATACTTAAGAATACAAAACTGAAACGTTCATGTGAAATTTGAAATAAGTTAAATGTGAAGTATTGTTTGAAAGTATTTTTAAAATAACAATTTTTAATTATCAATAGTCCGTAATATATACTCCCACTATTTTTGAAACAGGCTATCCTACATGAGGAGCAGAAATGAGGACACACGTATGATAAGGAACACACTTGAAGTTGTTGTCGACTCTCAATGCAAAAAGAAGTTCAACATTTTAATTAATTGTTTGTTTTCAAACTTTTTGTATTTAAACAGTACATTAGTTACAGTTGAGGTATAATTTAGTGTAGTAACTGTTAATTTTAACAAAAATCATAAAACTACGTGAAAAATTAAAGATTTCTTTGTACGATTCAAAGCCACAAAATTTACATTACAAAGCCTGTGTTCTATGCACGTGTCACATAGTTTTATATGAAAACACACGGGCTTATAATACACTCCTTCTCCGTAAAGTAAATTATCCATTATTCTCTGCTAACATTATTTATTTTTACTATTTTAAGTGTTTTATTACGGTCTTTCATCTATTTCAATATTTTCCGAAATGATTTTGTAACAATACAGTATGTCCTTATTTTAATATGTTGAGTAGTTATCGACTAATAAAAAGACAAAAATAAATAGTAATTTATATTTTAAGTAAATTAGAAATAAAAATATATGTTTTGTTATCAGCAGCGCCCCGAATTAGTGCCCGTGTTTCTGTACGTTTACGAAAGTGCCGCTTTATTTCTGTATTTATATATTCTTGGAATTCATGCGAAGTAAGAACACGTAGTACAACGAGGTCAGGTCAAACCCCGTGTCGCCATTATAGGACATTTTACTGCCTAAATTTATCAAGCCCCGTTTGATTGGCCTTAGGCTCTATTGAACAGCTCATAATTTCGCTGCTATTTAGACAAATTATGAGCCATTGTCATACAATTGCCAAGATTATTAGAAATTAATTAAAATTAATTTGCAACCTCCAATCATAATTATAGAAAGTGATCGAAACATATCACAGTTCTTATATTCAGTCGTTTAAATTTATTTTGAATTTTTTAACTCACGTCACGTGTTAACGGGGAATGAATTCAGCAGTAGTTTATTACTCAGTGAATGGCTCATGATATACGTACTTAATCAGCGTTGGGAATAAATATTACTACCAATTCCCAACTGTCCATTACTGAAAAGCTTACAATTAAACTCATTTAAATAGACAATTGAAAGACATATAATTTACCCACAGTTATTATTTTATATAAATTATATCATTTTTCTGATAAGTCCTGTATGTACTTTTAAATTTTAATGCACCTGATTTTAATGCACCGAGGAAATTGTCACGTGTTAGTAGGTTTAACATGTTTGTACCCAAAGTAGCAAGGAGCAATCTAGGCTCCTATTCCACATTAAACAGGTTCCAGAAATACCTTCTTTCTCGGAACAATAAAGTAGGAGAGTTGGACATATTTCACCTTAGCGCACTGAAATACAAGGCTACCTTCAAAATCATTAGCAGGAACGTAAACCCCCTGTAATCAGTGTTTCTATATTAACTTTAAAAAACATATATAAACTTAAGATATTATAATTATAAATGTTAGTCCACATCGCATGCCATGGCTGTCTTTAATTAAAAACTATACTTAATTTAATGTCTACGCTACAGTTAAATATTTTTTGTTGGTATGTGTTTTTGTTGACTGCCCTTAAAATAAATAAATAAATGTTAATTTCAAGTTTTAGCTGAGTTTAACAATTAAACAACTTTTACGGAAATATTTTAATAACCATTCGTAGCAGCTCGTGGTGGTAACCGGTCAACGTTCCATAGAGTTAATCAAATTCTTAAGAAATCGATACTAGGCTGTTGCATAATACTGCATGTGCGTCCACCGCAGCGGTCGATGGAGTCAATAATTCAACTCCTCGACGATAGCTAACTTTACACCATATTTTCATGGACGCCCATGGGTGATCGTTAATACTAGTTGTCTGCCTGATAAGAATGGAGAGATGATCTGAAGTTGAATTAGATATTAAATAATTTTGTGGAAAGACCAGTTTCATACGCAATAGATTTTTTTTCAATATTTCATCATCTACCATATATTTATGGATTTTTACATCTACCTCTTTTATTTAACTAAGTATCTAGAAGAAAGCTTAACACAAAGAACGAAATCTAAGTTAGAGTTAACCACTCACAACATATGGTCAACGGGCCAATGTAATTGTTAGTAGAAACACAATTATTTCGTACACGATAAATCTGTATTTAAACACAACAATACTTTATATACCTACTATAAGTTATAATTAAAAAGTATATTTTTTAAATGTGGTATAAGGAACAAAGATTATAGATTTCCGTTCAACGTAGCCGCATCTACTAGTCTCATAACTATCGAAACTAGAACAATAATCAGTGCAGTGAGTCGCACGCATCTGACGTATCTAGACGCGAAGGGCTTTGATCACGTTCACTCGCGTGGATAATAGCGTACTATCACTGCCGGATTCCTCGTTCAAAAACTATGGTGAATGGCCATTAACCTATATAGCAGCTAGAAATTATCGAATCATTCGGAAATAAAATAGTTATCACTGTTAGTTTTTTGTTTAAATAACTTTATAAGGTAATATACTATTCGAATGTCAGGAAAAAGTATGAAAAAAGTTTTAATTCTTTTACAGGGAAGATGCTGTGAAGCGGGAAAATGTCTTGAAGTGGAGAGTTGGCACACCGATGGAAAATTAGTAGATTATTATATAATTTATTTTTGAATATAACGTTAGGTGCGAGCGGTTGCGATATTTTTTTATAAATTATTTAAAACTTAACTTTTTGTTATAGGATTTTATGGTACAAAGCAGATGTATACTCGGCTACCGCACACGTCACTCTTCTTGCCCACTCGAGCGAAGCCTATAAACGCCGTGTGTGTGCGTTGAGTGCGCGCGCGCAGTCTTCAGCCAAAGGCGCAAACCGCGTGCACTCTGCCGCTCTAGCTTACATGTATTACATTATCGCCACCGCTGCTGCACAGTCTATGTATGGGTCATTTCGCTGTAGGCAGGGACCGTAGGGATGCTAGGAGTCATCTAGAAAACTTAACTCAACTCATTACGATCAACGATTTACAGGCGAGACCTTAAACGGTCAACGGCTGATCGAGTTCCGACTCGGACAAGAAGGTGAGTCGGAGCAGGGCGAGGGGCTGGCGGTGTCGTCGGCCGAGCTGATGGTGCGCGCGGAAACTTCGCCGCGCGCGCGCCGCCTTCGGTACACGCTGTGGGCGTTCACGGTGCACGCCAACGGCAGCGTGGGTGCGCTGGCGGGCGCGGCGCGGCGGGATCCGGCGCGTGCCTGGCAGCGCCTCGACGTGACGGGCGCGGCGCGACGCTGGGCGCGGGCGGGCGCGCGCGGCCCGCTGCGGCTGCTGCTGGACTGCAGCGGCTGCCTGGGCCGCGTGCGCCTGCGCCTGGGCGGCGGCTCGGCGGCGCGCCCGCTGCTGCGCCTGCGCCTGGCGCCACCGCCTCCGCGCCGCCGCCGCGCGCTCGACTGCGACGCCGCCGCCCACGGCCGCTGCTGCCGCGAAACATTCTACGTGAGCTTCCGCGACCTCGGCTGGGACGACTGGATCGTCGCGCCCGAGGGCTACTACGCGAACTACTGCCGCGGCGCCTGCGGGCCCTTCCTCAACTACCACTCGCAGGTGGTGGAGGCGGCGCGGCTAGAGCGCGCCGCGTGCTGCGCGCCGGTGCGCTTCTCGGCGCTATCGCTCATCTACTTCGGCGCTGACTCCAACATCATCAAACGCGACCTGCCCGAGATGGTGGTCGAGGAGTGCGACTGCCCGTAGCGGCATCCCTGTACATAGCCTGCCGCTCCGCCCCGCGTCGTTCCGCCGCTCTCACGCCGCGTACGCCGCGGCACGCTTCTGCCGCTCTCGAATCCGATTTAATCCGAATCGATTATAAATATTATTCTCGACTTGTGTAATATTTTGTTCCTCGCATTCGAAAGACTATATCCTAAATCGATAAATAAACTGTCTACACCGGACTGGTCGCGTTATCGCGTCGCACGCTGCACGTTTGTTGTTGCTGTAAGCGCAGGGCTCACGATGGCACATCCGGCACCCAGTTATCTGAAACAGGCCACCTTAACATGATATACTTGTTTATACTAATGTTATCCTATAGATAGTGTTATTGAGCGTGTTAGGGTGGGTGCGGACGTGGCGCGGTCCGGCGCGCGGCTCGACGACGTGAAGCCGTGTGTAGATAGCCTAAATAATTAAATACGCCGTTTTCTTTCACCCCGTTTGGTGATCGCTTGTAATTATTGTAAACTGTATTATAATAATTATTATAATTATAATAATAAATCAACTTTTTCATAATTATTATGTCTTCTTTTATTTAATTACACCATCTGTAGGTATTTTGAAGATGAAAACAACATGAAGAATTGAGTTGGTCGTATAAAGAATAAATGTTTCCTTTTCATTTTCATTAGGTGCAAAACAAAATTTATTGTCATGTTATTTATTTTAAGAATAAGTTTATTAATTTCAAAACTTTAAGCATGAATATCGATTGCTATTTGGCCAGCTTGGAAAGTGGAAAGAATTTAATACCTTTGAATGTTATTATTCACAAAAAACAATTACGGCATATTTCATTAGTTGTGCATGAAAACAAAAAGTACTTCACAAATGAAGACAAAAGTACTTATTACACGATGTTCATATTATAAAATTCAAAAAATAATTGTCTTTGAAAAATACTTCGCTTCCAGTTTTCAGCTATAATGTTTACTGACAAGCCATTTTTTTTCTCGACTCCACGCCGCGTAAGTCAAAGTCAAAATATCTTTATTTAAGTAGACTCATTTAGTTCTTTTAAAGCAGAAGGATTCCATGTGTGATGATAGCTAGTGAAACATGGAACATTCTAAGCCTAGCCACCTCTTATTTTGCTAATCCAATGGGACTCTCTTAAAAGGGTTCGTGCTCTGGCTTGTGTCACAGAAACGAGTCACTAAATCTCATTATGTTACGATGGGAACAGTGAACTGAATCCGTTTATCGGCATGCGCACTTCTGACAAGGTAAGTTAAGGGAGAGATATGGTCAAAAGGCTCTTTAGTGCACTGTGCTTAATACAACCTATAGAAGGCGCTTAGCGAAGCCAATGTACAGGATGAATCTCGCTTAGGCTTGTGTGGCCACAGTCAATAAGTGCTAGAGGCTGTAACAAATGTTTTTTCTCATAAGCAAACAATATAAGCATTTCACTCCTTGTCTAAATAATATATATACATAAATCCTCGTATCAGTCGGGAGACACCTACTGTTGGAGACAGGCCACCCCCAAGATTCTCTTCAAACCGATTGGTCCTGCTTAGCCCACATCTAGCGGCTTTCCGCTACCTTTACCGGATCTTCGGTCCACTTTAGGAGGTCTACCAACTCACTAAGCGTTTTCTCGAGGTAGGTATTGGCGATGCGAGTACTTTTGGCACTTACAGCCGTCAGTTCAGGTTCGCGATCCTTCGTGCTACCTCAGCGACCATAGTTCTTCAAACATAGGTAGTTCAAACATAACTATAAAACTGAGAGTGTAATGGAGTGCTTAATTTGGTTTTATTAAAATTTAAATCGTGTAACGAAAAGAATGCTAGAATCACCAGACAGCTGCGAGAGTTTACTCTGGAGAATGCCACGAATAATTTAGAAATTTTATAAATTGCAAATATGAGTACATTGCGATTTTAATTGAATGTATCTGTTCCCCCCTCAAACTTAATACTCCCATTTGGTTAGCCTTTGTATTATCGATTTTCGGAGCTCTATTTTAATCTGATGGGTAAAGTTTAAGTTAGCCACAGGTATTATTTAGAACCTGGTATAGATGGTAAGATATTTGTACGATGCGTACGAATATTTGTTCACCAGCCATAGATGTTTGTATGTTTATTTAGTATATTAATCGAATGTTTATGTATATATAACTATCTATATTATCTGTTATCTAGCTAGACTTGATAACATGCGAGTGTAAAAAAAACAGTTAAAGATAAAAAAACATATATTCAGTCTATGTACATTACATACCCTTATGACAGTCAAGACAGAAAAATATAATTATAATACTGAAAAAAATTGAGTTATAAGCTTAATATAAATAATGATAGTAAAAATTAAATTAATTAATTCCAAACCCTTCCAGCAAATACTACACTTAGCAGTCAACTGAGTTTTAATTTTATATATTATACACTAATTAAGAAAATTATTTTAAGGTAACTGTTAGAGCCATTTATTACATTTAATTTATTTGATACTATGCCATACAGCAGTCAATATAATTATAGTGTGATATTTAAATTTAAGTCTAATATTTTGATTGAGGAATTCGAAAAAAAGATGAATGGACCATAACCCTTTAGCGGCATCTGTTCACAGGCATGACACATGAATCCAGCCATCGCTAACAAATAAATTAATACCAACCCAATAATAGTGGAAACGTGATCCAACACACAACGACCCCACAATGTTCTTTTAGCGAATACGACACACTCACCTCTCTCCAGAAAATATAAAACGAGACTTATCACAAGATAACCACTAGGTACCGTTAGGGGAGAAACTACGAAAACCCCTTAATGGATATTTTAGGCTATTATAGGCTAATATATCAGACAGGACCTTCAAATGAAGATAATTAGATAATATCCACCTACCTATTTTTAAAGTTAAGTTTTTTAAGTCTGTGTATGTAAGTATGTAAATAACTATAACAACACATCAGCCTAACATGCCATAACCAGCATTAATACATATTTCTTCATAAAGTAACCTACGTTCATATCAATATGTTTTACGTTTTCACTTGTATCTTATAACTTTTTCACATCGTATTTATAATCCTAAGGTATTTACAGCGTCTCATTTTCAGCAAAATTACTATTTTACATAACTGCTCAAATACCAACATTCATAATTGAATGATGTACAATGTCATTGTCAAACTTTGCGGTAAGCTATTATTTTATGGTTACCCAGAAGGTGGGCAGACTTGGCCCCAGTCGTGCAATGAGCTGGGCAACATCTTTTATGTTATCGCGGGCCATAGTGGCAATGTAGCTGCTTTCAATGGAGCAGTGTTCGGAAACTACTCCTGCGCATCAACGCTGGAAATTTGTAAGTACTTCAAACAAACTAATGGATTGCGTCGACTCTAGTCATGTATAAATTTTTTCTATTGTGTCTGATATGTACGGTGCGTATATGACATAATAAAAATAATAAGTACATTTGTAAGTAGGCAGTAGCCCAAGTTCGCTGTGCCGTGCCTGAATGGGTGGCGGCAGGCGGCGCCGGCTCGTCGCGCGGGACAGGCCCGGATGCTGCGATCGATGACCGGCCCAGACGCCGTGGCGCCGCGCTACCCTGCGTAACTATTGCCATTGGGATGATTTTTCATCAGAATTCAATTTATTATGACACGGTAAAAAATACGCGAATAGAGTAAGTTTGGTATATTAACTATTTACTAGAATTTTGAGTGTATGTTGGCTTTGTATCGAAATAGCGGATAAATAACAAACACATCTTTATGTATTTGGAAAGGTCACGGAGGTCAATAACAAAATATTGTGTTGACAGCAACCAACCCAACGCAGCATCCACTTTGATTGAAGACTCTTGTAACGTATAACGTTGGTTGGTCGTATAAGTGGATATGTTTTTATATAATTTTGACAGCATAGGGGGCCAAGAAGTCACGTCCAAGTCAAACTTCTTAAATAAAAATACCTATATTAATATTCTTAATATTAATACTGGTTAGGTTTTTTATTTAATATTATAATTTCTTTTCTTCTTTCCTTCTTATTTTTATTCTTTATTCTCGTTCTATTTTATTATTCTTTTATTTTATTTTTCTTTTCTTCTTGCTTTAATTTAGAACCTGCTCCTTTTTTATATCTTGCTTACGAAAGCAGCATGATCAAACTTTTAAATAATATTGCAAAAATTTGCCTATAAATATTTACAGGTATTTCTGATCCACTAGACCTAAACAAAACATAATTGTTATTAAAATTACATGAGGAAAGTTAGACTAATAAAACTAATTTTAACTTTTATATTCGAACAGCTTTTAGAAGCACCTATCCTAAAATAGTTACGTATACATTTTAAACCTATAAACTATACGAAACAAGAACCTTTGAACCAGTGTTTCAAGTATCGTAGATTATTATTAAGCAATACTTGAAGTGTAAAGTACTTCGGAATTATTAAATTTTATTTGTAGATTAAAATTATTTCTCCCAATATTACCTTTAAGAATTAAAAATAGTACCTATACATACCATGATAGGTAGATATTGTATTATTACTAAATATAAGTAGGGTACTGGATACAAGTTACAAGCTCTGCTTGACTTGCTCGTGATTAAAAATCATGGCAGTTACATACAATAAGGCTCCATGTATACCTAAGTATCTATTTCATTTGAACCGTAGCGGCGCGGCGCCCGCCAGTCCGTCTGTAGTGACAGTAAACATTTGGTTGGAGCTATGATTTGTATATGTACAATAAAATTTCAAAGTTCTATTCGTAATGGTTCTGTGACATTCGATTAAAATTAAAACGATAAAAGTAATCTTTCTTGTTCTTCCTGAAACAGCATCAATGAGTAAAAAAGTACATATAAAGCTCTATTTACATGCTAATTAATAATAGAACTTGTGACTAAAAAAGCAAATTAGAATACAAAAGCAAAATTTCAACGATTATTAAAAATTTCTTACATAATATTAGTATTTTTTGCTATCACGTTTGGTGAAAATTTTTATAGACCGAGTTGACAAGTTTTTTTACATTTTTAACTTTTTCTTCTAGATGATGAACAAGTCACAAAAATGTCACAAGCATATATCGCTTATCGTCAATTACTCTACCTCATAAATATATTAGACCGTTAGTGAACACATACCTCAATCGGAACAAACGAACGAAGGAAAAGTATAAAAAAATTAAAGATTTTTATTTAGTTTTACTAATACAAAAGAAATAGGGGAATAAAGTCGCACTTTAAATAAAACTAAAAACCGAATTCAAAAGACTAAAATGGCAAAAATGTTTCATCAGAAGAAGTTGTCCAATTTCAAATTATTTTTTGAGGTGAATTGCAAGTACAAGTGAAGCTCCAACTCCAACAAAAATATATTAAATAAGATACATTGATTTGTATTTACCTTTTTAGTGTTTTGAAAATTTTGGTTTTTAGATCAAATTTCATGTTACTTTGTGTTTTTTTTTTACCTTTGTTTCTTGTGCCGTGAATTATTATTATTAGTATAAACACATGTTCAATTATATTTTTAATAACAACTAGATGAACTAATTTGAACACTTAAAAGCGTTTGTAGTCGTGTCAGTCTCATAATCCAATTTCAACCCATTAAGCGCCAAAATGAAACTGACCGTATTTTTGAATCATATAAACTCTATACAGTAAAAATATATACAGTAAAAAGAAAAAAAATCTTTATTTATGAGATATAACGGTCACTGAACGGTGATATTTATCGGAACATTCTCTTTATATGCACAATGTTTTTAAACAGGTCTTGCATGGCCAGCACATTCATGCAGGACAAATGCTTCACATAATAACATTTCAAGTTTTTGAGGATAGTGTCTCGAACAATCTTGAGCCAATTCTTCCACCAGTTAAGACGAACAAGGGTTTTAAGGTATTATTATTTGACTTAAATCAAACTGATTCGTTCGCCCTCACGGCTAACGCCGTGCAAACGGCAGGTATTTGCTAACATCACTTCGATCATATAGGTTAAGTGTACCAGTTATTAGCATAGCAATCCTATACCATTGTGAAACAAGAATGATTGCCGAATACCAATATTTTCAAGCCTTATCCACCATCTCTTTACCCGTTTAGCTTTCTATCATATTATTTCATCACACTACAAAAACTATTATCTTTCTTTCTAAGTAGATACAGTTAGTTTGCTCGGTTCTCGGTTTTTATTTTTTTACGTTCCTCAAAATCAGGACGAAATATTATCCCCCTTAGTCTTGTTTACGCGGACGATACCAGTTACATTATATTAGTCTTCGCATATCGAATCAATCATAGTCAAATACAAAATTTCTCTGGGTAGTTATTAGCATCTGAAAAATATTGAAATACAGTTTTTTTTCAGTTCCTTTGAATCAATTTGAAATTAGTGACTGTATTTTGTCTCACATATAAATAATTATTTGCTACATTGAGCTACAAAACCTTCATATATCATATAAAATGTTTGCTTATGCTTTTTTAAAATTTCTTTTGTTTGGTCTATCTCAGTAGTCCTTTCAGGTTCTAAAAAATTAGTTAGTTAAGTTAGGATTTGTTTCTGCTGCTAACGTCAAAATCGCATTTTTGTAAGTGGTTCGTCATACTGTGACCAACACACTGAAAAGCTGATTAGAACTTTGGCATCACATTGCATACTACTTATTCAGTATGACATTAAGTGATTCTGAGGGTTGTAGGTATTGTAGGTAAACAGGACCGTAAAACCCCAATACACCTCCTATGTAAACTGACCCCAAATCCACAAATGAATCTTTCATCTGTGGTGACATATAGTCAACCCAAATGAAATTAAAACCCTTGAAGGTGGGATAAATCCTTAAATTTTAGGACAGTGTCCAGATCAGGGAATTACTTTGACCTATTGGTGGCAAGTCACAATAGATCTTTTAGGTAGCAGTGACAAAGCGGTTCGTAATATTGCAATAAAGCATAGCCCGAAACCATAAATAATAATTATAATAAAAATGGTTCGTCGTCACTGGGTAAAATATGATGACAAACACTACGATATTTCTGGGTAGGTCCGTTTATGGTAGCTATGGCTATAATTTCAATTAATGTCTTAATTAGCCCCTTCATCCCTCATCGCGGTGACAGAGGTGGTATTATGGCTAAATAGTATGATTACTATTTATAAAGCTGATGCTTTATCATTACTATCTCCAAATACTGCACAGCTTCAAATAGTTTGGGCGCCATTGGTAATTAACAAAAACAACAAACTGAATATTCACTTACGTATCTTGCCAATGTTCTCGAACAAGTTCGAATTGAATCGTCTCGATCGTGTTTGTCGTCAGCAGTCAAATTGTATGCCAATAGCAGCGTCTCTGTTGTGAAGTATATGAAACTATCTTTACATGTGTGATTTTCAGCTGAACGCAACTACGATCGAAACGTCTCGAAACAATTGAAACTCATACTAGGGATACAAAATTATTATGAAAAAGTAGGAACGTTTTACATTATTTCTCTCTATATTATTCTTATTTCTCTTCGAAATATAAAAGTCTAAAGAACAGAGAATAAAAAGATTTTCTATATATTTGAAATTGTAATTAAGTATAGGTACACGCAAAACATTTGATCATGGACAATATTCTTACAGTTAACGCATGATGTGACCTTAAAAAGCCGCCATCTACTGTCTCACACGATTAGAAAGTGTCTATCGTCTCTTTCACGCTATATGGAAAATTACATACTCTCCTTGTCACACACCTTGCGATTCTTCATTCTTTACTTATATGTGACTAACTACGCTCGTACGCAAGCTTATTTTTTAATAGGCATTAAAAGTAGTGCTTGTAAACATAACGAAATTATGTATTAGTTTGTAAATATTACGACTTGTGCCATTTCAGTGCAATAAATATGGTTACAAATAAAGACAATGTAAGTATCTATCAATAGATCTGCAGTATCCTAAGCTTGAAATAAATACCAGTTATTTATTTCAATCTTAGGATACTGTTTGAATACGCGCGTATTTGTTTTTACGGTGTAGGTGTTCGGTCGCTAACATAATTAACTAGGTACGTAACATACTATTCAGTTCTTATCAATATTTAATACACAATATTTTTTACATTCATAGTTATATAAATATACAGTGATTTCTATTTAAATTCCCATAACTTTCAGGTTTTATTCAGAACAATTAAAGCATTCGAATGGTATGTACATAGCATATTATACAAGAATATTTTTTAATGATTTGTGTACCTTAATTTTTATAGAATAATGATAAATTTTTACAAAAAGAAGCCAACACAGTTTTCCACATATCACAGTTTAAAATGCTTCTCAAAAAATCTCAGTTTCAGGTGAAACTTAAAAATAATTCGTGTCAGAAAATACGATTCATTACAGTTTTGTACAATAAGTAGTAGTTGGACCGATAATTGTAGTATATGTAAACTTGGTAAATACAATAACTCGGAAATTATGTACCGTTGGACCTACTTATTTTCTTCGACAAATTGAAATTTAAAGTTGTCTTTCAATATGCATAACTATATCTTTAAGTTATGAAAATTCAAAGAGATCATATAAAATAATCTTTTTATTTAAGTAGTTTAGGCAGATACCTTTATTGTCGGCGTACTAATAATATTTTTATTTTGACTTTGAATTTGAATATAACTTACTTGATTCTAAGCAAGGCCTTAATGTTCTGCTAAAATAAAGTATCTAAGCATTTAAACTATAAAAAAAAATATTCCATAATTTAAAAAGGTTTAAGTTCTTGTTTTCATGTACTCGTGAGAAACCTGACGTGTAGAGATGTTATTCATATTCAAACTAATAATAATAAATAAATAATAATAATGTCAATAATATGCTCACTACATTATAGGTAACTTTTTCTAAAACTAGAAATAGGTATTGTTTTAAATAATAATATTTTGCACTACTACGTACACGAATAACATAGCATATTTTTTTCTCTACAAACAACTTTTAGTGTAAAAACGCAACAAACAACGGAAGTCTACAATGCCTCATCATTGAATAACATGGATATGATATTCCTCAGTAATTCGTTATGAAAAATGTCCTTCCTGAATAAATTTTAAAAGAGCGAAAATAATCTTTGAAAATAGCGTATTGTTTTAAATTTTAGTAGTTAAAAGAGTTTAATTTTTTTCACTTTTATTTATTTATTTAACAATTTATGTACACACAAAGACAATTAAAAGGACAGAAACACAGAACATTAGAGAATTGTAATAAGGTACTGTTTATTTCTATAAGAAATCTCTTCCAGCAGCCCCATATATGGGGAAAGTGACATCGAAAGGTAGAGGGGCGTGTACCAATACTAATATAATTAAATACATAAAAATTAATATATGTCATATTTACCCTAACATATATAAAAATATTATATACTTATATTATATTATATATACTTTTGCTCTATAATGAAAGTTTTATTTTAGTTAACATCACTTTTGATTTAGCAATGTGCATTATATCACACGTCAAATCAAGATATTACATAATTTATTATACCTCATTTCATTGTATTATACAATGAAATCAGGCCTCAATTAAAAAAATAAAAAGGAAAAATAAGATAAGAAGTGGTCCCATAGCTGTGGTTTCGATTAATAAACATAAGCAATAATCGCCAAGGCTGGTCAATGAATAAATCAATCGAAATTTGTTATCTCTCCGCGCTTTCCAAGGCACTAGAAGCCGTTGGGCCTGGTTGCTACGGCAACCGCTTTCCCTACAAAGTCGCATTGGGTTCTAGCACTAACGTGGTTGTGTTAGGATACAAACTCCACATGAGTTTTTTACATGTAGTAAGGCCTGTGTCCAGCAGTCGGACGTATAAAAGGTTTTAAATGAAAAAAACACTTTAGTGGTAAAATATTAAAAAATATATATTATTATATCTCTATTCTTGATATAACTTTGTGATTAAACATAAGTATATTTAGAAGTGCCTTGGAAAAAGGAAAATGTAAGTTTCTTGGAATTAAATGTTATACAGATATGTTATTAATTATGTATCATCAATAAGTTAATGTAAAGTTGTCAAACTTTATAATAGAAATACTATATTTGTAACTGTTTATATCAATTAATTTAATATAATTAAATATATATCTAACGATTGCGATCAATATATAAACAATTAATAATAACTAACCCTTCCAAAAGCTTTATTTGCTATCTATGTCAAGAAAAGTAAGTAAATAATGCAAACATTTGAAAGCAATATTAATATACTTTTCTGTTTCACAGACCAAGGAAGTCCCGAGAGATACCACAATCGAAAATAATGGAGATACAAGCAAGACTACAAAAGATGCAAATATTAACATTTTTCTACTCGTCTGTATTATCGGCGTTTCCTTAGGATTGTTATTAGAAATTTTAAATGTACAAAACAGAAATAAAATTGGATGTTCGAAAGATGTAGTCAATAAACCAAAATATTGGGTATACTCCGCGTATAGCGATGTAGATAATAAAAATGGCTTGCTGAAACATGTCCACTTAGTACTGGAGAGGTATGGATATGTAAAAAGTACAAATAGTTCGCCATGGAACTTATTGTGGTCTCATGATTACCCGTTTAGGGTATTATATCCAAATTTGCATAAACTGAAACCGCACCAAAAAGTGAATCATTTCCCAGGTACAGGATTTATAACCAACAAAGTAGACTTAGCAACTTCCGAGTCTAAATTTATACCGAAGGCGTTCAAACTACCTCAAAGTAAGAAAGACTTTTTAGAATACGCTTCAAAAAATAAACATGTGCTGTTTCTGGAGAAACACAATCAACACAGAGGTGTAGTTTTGAAGAACGTGACTGAAATAGACTTGTCAAGTGGAGAAAGTTTTGTCCAAGAGTATGTGCAAAAACCATACTTAGTAGACGGCCATAAGTTCGATATTGGCGTGTATGTGTTGCTGACTTCAGTCAATCCTCTAAGAGCTTATTGGTACAAAGGTGACGTATTATTTAGGTAAGTGTACCTAATAACTATGCTTTTAACGACTTTGTAACGTTATGAAATGGTTTCTTATATTTTATATTAATGGAAATTTTTGAAAGATATTAAAGTTAATATCTAGACTAGAAGGAAGACACTTGACTGCTAAAACCATTAGGCTGTTAGCGGGGTACTTCCAGCCCCATGGCTAAGCAATCTTCTACATATGAGATATAGAACACAAGTTCAGCTCTAGATGAGATACTTATTGGAATATAATGGTATAAAAATAACTAAATAATATCACATTGGTACTTTAATTTGTTATCAAATAACAATCACTAAGTTCCTAACTATTTTACAACTTAATTTTGATGAATTACATTGTTTGATAAATTTTACAATAGTTCTTAACACACAAATAGTTAAATAAATGACCTAGCCCTTTGTAAAGACAACGACCAGCAGCAATTTAGTAACGATTTGTATATTATCAGTGGAATTATTCCCCAGTTCATTTTCAGTGCACCTTTTGGGAACCGTCGTAGTTATAATATACATAGAATGAAATTATAAAGCCAGAGCACAATTCTACCAACATTACGCTGAAGCCATTGTAATCATCTTCATGATAGAAAACACTTAAAATCGTCATCCGTGATCACTTTCATCACAGCTTATATAGGTCCCATTACAGCGAGCACACGCCTTCCAACGTGGTAAAAACATGATGAGTTTCTACCATAACATGACCACACTGTCCCAATGCGGCCTGATGGATAAAATCGATGCCGTAACAGCTGGCACCAACGGCTTTCTTTCTGATGCATGGAGAAACTCGAGATAACAAATTCGATCGAGCCATACAAGAACCAAACATATCGAAAGCTGTTTTGTTTTCTTTATCGAACTAGAGCGTTAGGACGATACCAACGATTTCCTAAATATATACACAGGCACATAATTTTTACATCATTTATTTCAGATACTGTCCAGCAAAATACTATCCCTTTGATCCGAAAAATTTGGATAAATACGTAGTAGGGGATGATTACCTTCCTACGTGGGAAGTTCCGTCTTTAGCGCATCCTTACAATGCACTTGGCTTCGGAATGAAGAGTGTCTTCGATATGTACGTGAGATCTAAGGTAGGTATCATAATTTTAACTAAATTATGACCAACAGTCGATCCCACATACTAATTGTCAATTGCTTAAAAAGCAAATTTATTGTAAATTAGAAAATTTTCGCTTAATTTATAGTTCTTTTCAACTTCTACCATATAATATTATAAAAGATACCCGAAGATTCACATCAAAGTGATGGTGCATTCGGTTGTGACCTGGTAAGTAGGATAGATATAATAAGATTAATAAGTACAACAATACAATACGAATAATTCATATCAAAGCTGTATGTCGGTACCTTCATACAGTTTTCATTTGAATAATTAGTGTTACAGACCAGTTATGATTATATTCTATTATAAGTTATTTTTAAAAAAGCAAAAGACAGTTGAAATGTCTTTTAATAGTACCTAAGCAGGATACCTTTATTTATTTCCTTTTAAAATAATATATTTGACTTGAATAATTGGTGTTTTTAATACAAACAAATAATTTTATATCCCATGCTTTCTTGATATTTTAGTTATTCCGATATTGATATGTAATTATTCATATGATTCTTCAATGATATGTTTAGACTCATTGATTTGAAACTTTTAAATAGCTGTATCGAGTCAGTAAACTATATATACCTACATACATTGTCATTTTAGTTCTATTTTAAGCAACAATCATAAACAACTAATGATTTTTAGGGTCACGATCCGACACAAATATGGGACCACGTACAAAGCGCTATATCAGAGATGCTCCTGAAGAAAGAAAAACACATAATAGACGCTGTAAGTAATTAACATATAATACCGAAACCTATTTTTTATGGAAGCAACTTGAGCATCGCAGGAAAAATTTGTTTTATACAAAATTATATTATAGTTCGATTTATTTCCATGGAATATTGATTGCGATTTCAGACCTACCATAGAAAAAGACTATCATTTTGATCGTGTAAACATCTATAAAATTACATAGTTTAATCGAAACATGTATTAGTATAAACAAAAACTACTTTCTAATTCGCGAAAATTATTGTCTAAACGCTGGGTAGGTAGAACCTTGATATTTGCGTAAATTAACCCATTTCACTTCAGTTTGTCTGTCTCGGTTCGAATATAAATTAGGTTTCCCAAATTAAATTAGATCCTTATAAGATAATTTGAAATTGCTTCATTTTCATATCTCCTACGTTCCTAATTACTCAAATGGTTCTTTCATAGAGAATATTATAATTATTTTGAGCAAACTTAGATGTGGATATTAATGAGAAATACAATGGGTAATATACATTCTTATTTCAGTTAAAACATTACCCTACACAAGACAACTTCTTCGAGCTCATGAGATTTGACCTAGTGATTGATGAAGACCTTAAGGTATACCTACTGGAAGCCAACATGTCCCCTAATCTGAGCTCGGCGCACTACCCACCCAACCAATTGCTGTACGAACAAGTTCTGTACAACTTATTCTCAATAATCGGACTTGGCAACGAGAATAGAAGTATTAATCCCGATCAAAGGTAAACGAAGCTTAATTGCTATTCTATTTCCTGTCTGCAACCCACACAGTCAGGGCAAAACAATAAATAAGTAAATTTAATGGAATCTGAATCGCAAACATTTGCTTTTCATTAACAAAGTTTAATATCTGCTCATTCAGAATGAATTTCGATAGGTATATAAATAACTTACCCGAGAGTATTTTAGTTACGATATTGACTAAGTTAGGAATTGGATAACTCTATATTATGTTACAATTTACTTAAATTATTTATTACTCTCATAAAAACTAATAGAAATTAACGAATCTTATTAGGGAGACTATCCACTAAGTTTCTATGATAATAACGAGAATAATTAATTAACGTCAGCAACAGTAGCATTGTAGCTGGTAAAGAAATAAAATAATATTTTTTAAATACCAAGACTTAACTAAAAATATTTAAAAAAGCGGTTTCGTTAAAGTTTTCGCTCAAAATTATCACGTTGAGACGAGTGTGGCGGGAAATAAAAATTTTTTCTAGTTTGGATATTTTTCTTTCTGGGACGTAGCTATCTATAATAGTTGTTTATATATAGTATAATATAACTCTGAGTATTCCAAATTAAATTGGTCTATTATGTAAGGGAGAGGTATTTACTTAAATTACGTACTAATTAATAAAATTTTACAACCTTACACTTATAGCAAATACTTTTTACTCATCATTAAATTATATCTACCTACCTAGATACATATTGCAATAATCGTTTCAGTGACCAAATGGCTAAAAATATGGTTACTTCCCAAAAAAACATCGCAGTATGGGGAGAAATATGCAGCACGGTGTGCAAAGAAAACTGCAACTCTCATGGTATTTGCGGTCTATGCAAACCTTGCCTCACCCCGAAGCTCAAGGACAGCTTGCTCAAAACATACAAAGAATTCTTGCATAGAGGGGACTTTGCAAGACTTTTTCCGCCACCAATGGTTAGTATCAAGCATCAGGACGTAACGTGTTAAGAGAGTTCTCTTAAAACGTTAAATAAAGTTATACTTGACTCTGACATTTTACTGAACATATAAGATATAAACAGCCTCCAAATAGAATTCATCATTTTGAAATCGGAGAAATCGCATCGTATCGATTAGTGTGATAATGTTTATATCAGCACATGGCGGAACGATTTGAATCTCACCATAGGGCAGAGTTTTCTGGTGGCTAGAATTTAATATTTTCTTAAATACGTACCTAGGTACCGTATATTTATGATAGGTTAGATATAGTACAGAATAGGGGGGAGCACCTTTCGTTAGCAGTAACTATACCAAGAGAAAGGATAGCCACCAGAATTTGATTATGTTACGTGGAATTTTCTTGATATACTTATATTTATTTCAGGATCCTAACATGCAGTATGAAGATCAGCTTCAAAATTTGACAGAAACAAATAAACTACTATTTTTATGGTATCAAGGAAAATGTAATGAAGACATTGTATGGTGTACTTAAAATACTAAGTCATAATTATATTTATTTAATTATCAAAAATAATATTTAAAATGATTTTCCTTATTCCTATACAATTATACAATGACTTAAGAATCTTGTACCATAGATTGCAATAAGCCCAGAATGTAACTACCCAAATCTTCGTCCTGGTTTGTCCATGACACATAGATGCTTTTGGTATTATCCTCTCCTTCAACTTTAATCAATACAGACTCTACTGAAATGTTTGCTTCTGAAATTGTTATAGTCCAACCTTCCAGTTTCTCTGTCAGCAATGCCTTAAGTTTCTCAGCAAGTTTTACAGCAGAACCACTATCATCAAAACGAACTGTGCTTGTAAAGCGTATAACATGTCTATTTATACCAATTTCATCACATATCTCATCAATATCCAATAATGAAAGCCGGTTATCTTTAACACAAAGAATCCCATTTACAACTCTACGTCTCTTTGGGTCTGGAGGCAAAGCATTGTACCTTACAGCTTCAGCTTTCAATAATCTCAATGATACATCAACAGGCACTTTAGTTGGTGTGTTTATCACACAAGTTTCACCATTGGCTGGCATAAAACAATTTATCTTAAATTCTTTTTCAATTTTATCCTTTAAGAACTCCATTTTTTGAGCTTCGCCATGTACTAGTAATACATTTTTAGGTTCACAGTACTGTATTAACTGCATGATTCCCTTGGCGTCAGCATGAGCTGAGAATGACATGTATTCAACTGCCATTTTTACCTCAACCACCTGACGATTCTCAAATTCCACTTTTTTTGCTCCATTAAGAATTTTGTGACCAACTGTTCCCTGGACACAAAAACCTGGCATAATAACCATGTTTTGTTCATATGGTGCCCACTTTTTAAAAATGTTTAAAGATAATCCAGCATGCAACATGCCTGGAGTGGCAAAAACAACCATCGCCCCAGGGTTTTCAATGTATGTTTTGTCAAATGGTTTGATATGTTTGAAATCAAACATGTTTCGTTGTACAAATGTTTTTCTAATTTTTTGATTAGTCCAAGTTATGAACATTTTGTAATAATTATTGGCTTTCTCAGTCAATCCTAGAGCAAAATAAACAGGGTATTTTAAATTCATCCTTTCCCAGTAAGTTTCAAGTAAAATACAAAGCTCTTGTGCTCTGCCCAGGGCAAAGACTGGAATAAGAACTTTACCACCTTTCTCCACACACTCATGCACTTTTTTGAGGAAATCTCTTTCGCGACATCGTTTGGAATCCCTTATAGTTGTTGCATAAGTAGATTCGGTGATCAGCAAATCTGGTCTACATTTATCAATCCATGCAGCCCCTAAATGTCTATCTGGAGTCATATTGTAGTCACCAGTATATACAACAGATTGGGAACCAACTCTGATCCAAAACATGGCTGCTCCTAATACATGACCGGCATAATATGCTTTGATTTCTAGTTCATTATCAACCATTACTGATTGGTGTAATGTAACTGCTGTCACTTTCTTTATGCAATCTTTAATCATTTGTGATGTGAAAAAGTTTGACTCTCCCTTTCTTTCTACAGCCACTTTTCTCATATCTTCAAGTAATATTGGAGCTATAGCTTTGGTTGGATGTGTCATATAGATTGGGCCTGTATAACCAATCATTTCAGACATATATGGCAGCGCACCACAATGGTCCAGATGAAAATGCGAGATAATTACACAGTCTATCTGACTCGTTATAGGACCTTCTGGTACTATATAGGAAAAGTCTGGAAATCTCCTTTCATCATTATAACCCATGTGCATACCACAATCTAGCATAATGTTTTTTCCACCCATGGAAAGTAAAATACAACTCCGTCCAACATCCTGCCCAGCCCCAAGAGGAGTAATTTTAATATCAGGCATGTTTCAATCCCAGTAACTTTTACCTGCCTCAAACTATCATAATTACAACATATGATTATAACGAAAGTGAAATTTGGAAAGTAAAAACGACGGCTTCCTTTTTCAAAGATCAAAAAAATTTAAAGAATCATGAAATTAAGTAAATAAATTCACAGATTACTACACTTCGTAATTACCTTTACTTATATCACAAACAATTTAATAACTGAAAGCAAATAATCCATCAATTCAGACAAGGCAGAGTAGTAGTAATCACAGAATAAATAATTTGTGTGGGCAAAGTGTCAAAGTCACAGAACAATTATATACGATATGTTATATCTTAGTAGTATCTAGTAGTCTGTGGATAAGAAAAAATACAGTTACGGCGCGTAATGGCGGGTCGTTAAGTGTTGTTTATTTTATTTCTTATATTTTGTTATAGTGGAGTTTTAGTTATGAAATTGATGTAGTTTTATGTCAAAAATTATCGTTATTTCGTGCAATATATGAAATACAGCATTTTTGATTAGTGCGTTGATTAGTGGCTTACGTGAGATTATTCAGTGTTTCATTAAAATAATTCATTATAAGGTAAGTTTCTATCTTTCCAATCTCATTTGGGTATCATTTCATCGTACTTGCTAACATATATTTCATTTTAGTATTATTTTGTTTTAATCACTAAGATTGCATTCCATTTTCAAATTATAACACCGATATCCGGGAGTCAGAAATAATTACTTAAGATATGGATGTATGGGCTTCAGTTTCCTTTGCCGTCCATATACTAGGAAGAATCAACAAAAAATAACGTCAGCCGAAGACAAATTCTTTCTAATATGTGAAGTTGAGTGTTATATATTGCATATCAAGGAAGAAATTTAATTGACCGACTGAACAATTTTTAGTAATTTATTTATCTAGCAATAATTAAATTGTTTTCTCTGTTATACATATAACTGAACGGTAATTCAGTTTACATTTAACTGATTCTTAATTGAAGGTTGAATTAAGCGACTCAACAGTTCCATACGTATGTACAATAGCTATTGAGTAATGTTCATATCTGATAAGCTCTATTGTCGTTTAAAGTATTGCCGGCTCAGGGGGTGTAGACGTGTACAGTGTATTTGCCTATAATTACCTATAGCTTGATAATGTCCTACGAGGGATCCAATTCTAATGGGAATACGAAAGTGGCGCTTATAACCGGCATTACTGGTCAGGTAAACAATGCATTATTTTATCTACACATTGTACACTTATCAGATATATGTTATGTTTTCCTGTTAAATAAAGCCTGCTTTCAGTTATTACAGATATAGTAACATATTAAAACAAAGATTTTTTTATGAACTTTGGAATTTCATCAGGGTAATGAAAGATATAGTTTTATATTTACTCTTTCATCCCTTACCTGCTCACTGGCACCTGCACTCATAGACAATAGAAAATAAATTTTGTCTGCTATGTGGGTACTTCATATATAATTAATAATTTGCCTTTATAAATTCCTATATTTTTAGTTTTGTATATGTAATGTAAACAAATAAAATTTAAAAATGAAAGCCAGAATAGCGGATTAAATTAAATAAAATGTTATTGATTTTGTGGTCTTAGCTCAACACAACAACAAAAATAAAGCCTATTTACCATATTGGTGGTAAATAGACATTATTTTTACACATAAATATAACTCAAACTAACAAACACAGTGTAATCAAAATACAATATATACACATGAATAGTATGACATTGAGCTGTAGAAAATGCAATTAATTTATTCTGTTATCAAAACTCAGTTAGTATTGATTTACAATTACCATAACAAATTTTCATTAGAACCTATTAATTAGTATTCACACTTAACTTTTGATTAGGATGGCTCTTACCTTGCGGAATTCCTTATTGAGAAGGGCTATGAGGTGCATGGAATCCTCCGGCGATCTTCATCATTCAACACAGGAAGAATTCAGCATCTCTATGGGCAGCCGGCTTGCCACACTGGAGGAAGAATGCACTTGCACTATGGGGATCTTACTGATACCACTTGCCTTATTAGTATTATTACAAAGGTTAGTAAATAAATCAATACTAACTAAAAATATGATAGTAAAAATAACCCTATTTACCTAATATTTTCTAATTACAGTGTATTATAAGTAGAAGTATATATATATTTTTTTCATGACATGTTAGAAAACATTTTACACAGGAACTAGCAAAATGTTGCACCATAAAAGCAATCTTCAAGATTTGGCTTAGCAGCACAGGATTTATATTAGTGACTGGCACAAATAATGTACATATTTGATACAAACTGTGTGTGTGGCTCAATATCAGCTGCATGCCATATGGCACTGGAGAAATATAGATAGTATGTATATATATGTATGTAAAAATACAAAAAAGTCTAAATATACATAGAAACATTTATAACTCATAGATAAAACCAAACTCAAGGTCCCCTTTGACTAAGTAGATAAGGGTACTAGACTAGTTAACCAAACGGCCACAAAATATAAATATTTTTAAATCAAATCAATAATAATTAAGTTCAATTTATGTATATCTTTTGCATGGTTTTTTAATCTAAAGTAGACATTCTCTTTACAAATTTCTTAATGTTGATAGCAATGACTCTAATTAATAGGTTGTTTGTTCCTTAGACCATATTGGTATGGGTTCAACTCTTATTGTAGCTGCCCATGCTTGCAGCTGTGCCTGCTTACTGCCCCATTTCAAATTGCCATTCTGTACTAATGAATTGGTTTTTCGTTTTTTTTTTTGAAGTATACATATCTAAGTAAAGAATTTTAATTAGAATTTATGAATCATTTGAATATTTTCATTCTAGTTGAATGAAAATAGTCAAAAGATTCATTAATTTTATTTGTTTTAGACTCGACCAAAAGAAATATACAACCTGGGTGCGCAATCTCACGTTAAAGTATCATTCGAACTTAGCGAGTATACTGCTCAAGTCGACGCTCTCGGCACCTTGAGGCTGCTGGAGGCGGTACGGGCGGCTGGACTTGCTAAGGAGACCAAGATATACCAAGCATCTACCTCAGAGCTCTATGGAAAAGTGGTTGAAGTACCTCAGAATGAGAAGACACCTTTTTACCCGCGGTCGCCATATGGTAGGTTCTACTGACAAAGTGTGTCCAATCTAGTGAAATATTTATATTCCAGTGAAATATTTATTTTCTCGGACCTTTCGTGTTTTGTAAAGGCCTCTTGATGTTAATGCGACCGTTTTAACCCTGTAATTCATCGTTTCTTTCACTCGTAAATAAATACAAATATTTCTCTTAATTTTCTGTTGTGGAATACGTTTATCTAGCCTTGTGTATAAGGTCTTTAAAGCATAAACGGTTTAAAGTAAAGCGTACATAAACGTATTTTACTAGACCACGTAATAATAAAAATAACTTAACAATCTACCAGAGGCATGTGACACAATTGACAAATTAATGTCGCTCTCTTTTCTTTTTATCTATCGTCACCATAGTAGAGGACTCATTGTTTATTAATCTACACCGTGATCTGAGACAGCGTATTTTGTTCGTGTCTTGGTTGTCTATAAAAATCATAGACAGATTTCCAAGCTGAGAGTTCAAATAGTTCAAAAAGGAGCAATCTCAATTTAAATTTAATGAACATGACACAAGCATAGATTTCTCAGCTCGGAGAGTGGCTACGATCTAAAATGTCATATATGCGATGAGCTCATGTTGCGGTTCCGACTAACAATAAATGTTTATGAATTCTTGTCATTTCTTCATATAGTGGTGCGAACAAGAGAGCCGACAATATAGGAGTGACCAACGTTATTTTATGTCGTTTTAAAGAACTGATAACTGAAAATGAAATTAACATTTCTTTTCAGAAATAATTTTATCTTTGCAGTCTAGCTGAGTTCATCGTATAAACTTTGTTTAATAATATGTAATCTCAAATACAATTTACTTTACAAGAAAGGGAATAACTACATAGATTTTTTTTAAGTTGATTCTTTAATTGAATTTTTCAAAAATTTGAGAATAAAAAATGCCGTAAAATTTATTATAAAGTTAGTATTGTGAAGATATAGATCTCTCGGTATGTTCCTCAATCTTATTAAAAGCTTTTATTTACCTTGTTATCATTATGTTGTTATGATGGCGATTAATTTAGGAAGCGAAACTCATGACTGCTAACATAACACACAGTAGTTTGTATACTATCGTACATCAATCGATTGTTTTGCATTTTTGCTAGTAAAAAATTAATTGGAGGAATCTGACACAATCTTTATTACAGCTATTAAATCCATCCATATGCCCGCCAAATATATTAGCGTATGTCGGTATGATTATGTACATTTAAGACTTCAAAGTATGTATAAAACACCTTATTGCAAAATTTTTAAACTTTATGGTTTCATCACATCATTCAGCCTGTGAAAAATATTTATTTCTCACCTAGAATATTGTGATAACATTATATTAATTGTTTATGTATTTGAATACAAATAGAAAATCGACTTCGAATCACGACGACAATCGACGATCGAACAACAACATTTTGTACAGAACAATAGGTGCAATCAATTCTAATTAAATGGTTTTATATAATAATTATACCTTTCAAGTAAATGTACTTAATACGTAAGCATTAATTAAATATATAATTTGTTTTTTTAGGTGTTTTATAACTCGCTTAATAAACTTCATTTATAAAACTTATTTTAATTATAATTGTCCGACGATAGAATGGGTTAAAAATTGGTGTATGTATAGTTACGTTAATACATTTTAAACTGATATGTATGTACTATAAAATATGGCATAGATACAGGTTTATCCATTGGGATGCATCAGGAGTAGGAGAAAAAAATATAATCTCTAATAAAAATAAAAATAAAAAGATGATATTTTTTTCTCCGGTGAGAAATACGGACCTCCCGCCCACATAGGCGTATGTAGGGCTGTTCAGAGCCTGGTCATAACGGGACTGCGAATACCCACTCCTTTGCAACTACGTTTTGCGGGGCTGTCCTGGGTTCTGCCTAAGTAATTCACAGACAACTCTCGCTGCCGCTGCGGGTAGAGGTACATACCGTGCGGGTTTCTCACATGTTCCGCGGCCAGAATATTGGTGCCATAGTACCGCATAGGTATGGTTGGGCGAAACGGATTTTGCCAGTCGAGGCGTCTTAAATGGTTTTATTGAATAGTATTTTTATTTAAATCACATTTCATTTATTCTCAGGAAAACAAAAAGTTTAAAAAAAATATACTGCATTATTTTTTTTAACTTTTTGTTTCTTGTAGATATTTTTGTTGCTTCCATTGAATTACTTGAATATCGATTTTAGATTCTCATTATCGGTTTAGATAACAATAAATAGAGTTATGTTCAAATGATACATTCTTTCGTATTTGTTATTTGGGCTAGGCATTTTATTTTTTGATTATTGTATCGTTTTCAAGATAATAATTCAAGAAAAGTTAATAAATATTATAATATGAAGAAAAATGAGACGAAGTCGTCAGCAAATTGTGTTGTTATAGATATAAAAAAAATTCACTTCTGCGTATGGTTTACCAAACACGTAGCAAAAAATAACGCAAAATCAGAAATAATAAAAGAAATTCATGATTAGCAAAATGGGGGATTCAATTGAAACGCTGAGCAAGACTGACAAATGACTTTATGCTAGTTGAAAATTTTATTTTTCTAAATATTATTACTATAAAGCTATGTAATACCGTGATGTAAAACTATTCTAGTTGAGAAACGAATATTATTAAATGCGATATATAATATTATTAAATGAGATAATATTATTAGATGCGAAATAAAACTATTCTAGTTGAGAAACGAATATTATTTTAATTACTAATTTGATTAATTATAACCTAGCAACTGAGACTTTATATACTCAGTTGCTAGGTTATAATAAATCAAATTAATTTTTTTTTACTAATTGAATTATTTTCTATTTTATTATTTTTATATCCCAATGAAGTGACGGCAAAGCCATCTCATTTGATTAGCAATATAAAGTCAACCTTATTACATTTCTTTCATGGGTACTTCTCTGCCTCTCGACTAAGCTGTGTGACTTTGGTGTATATCTAGTTGGAGGACTCGCTTGTCTTTGTGATTTATTAATGTATTACTTTAATTATGCTTTAGATCTTTAATTAACGATTCTAAATACCTAGTGTTACTATAGTTCAAAAGGTAAATGAGCTATTTATCAATAAATATTCTATCTATAGAAGATTTTACTTACGAGGCGTCAAATTCTGAAACCTGATTAACGTAGAAGCAAAAACATGAGTTCTATACCTCACTATGACCCCTTATCGTAAGAGAGTTAAAATCGAAATTTTGTTAGTTGTTTTAGTTAAGTTAAACGTCTTTCTAACGTTTAACTAGGGATCTAAGGGATTCACAATGTATCTGTGCCTATACGCTTACTACTGCCTACGATAATTCAAAAATTGCTTGGTTACAGCTTGTGCCAAACTGTACGGTTACTGGATAGTTGTTAACTATCGAGAGGCTTATGGCATGTTCGCGTGCAACGGCCTACTCTTTAACCACGAGAGTCCTCGTCGCGGGGAGAACTTTGTCACAAGAAAAATAACGAGGGGAGTCGCCAAAATCACACTGGGATTGATGCCCTACTTAGAGCTGGGGAACTTGGACAGCAAGAGAGATTGGGGACATGCCAAAGATTATGTAGAAGTAAGTTACTTTTATACTTTGTTTTATTAATCATTTCGTTATTATTTTAATACATATAACATAACAGTTCTTTGCCAAGTGTCTTATTAAAATTTCTAGCCATTTTACAAAACAGTGCTATATTGATAAGCATATGGCTGTAATAATGTAATGTAAGATATCAGTCTGATTTGGTAAAAGAAAATGAAACTTACCTTACAATCGCGGTACTCATACAGATAAGTATAGAGTCATGATAGAGCGAGTACAAAAGAAATTCACTAGGTTCTTGTATATAAAAAAGTTACAAAGAGACATTTCGAAGTTGTCACATCCAATGTTTTATTTCAGGCAATGTGGCTTATGCTTCAGCAAGAAGAGCCAGAAGACTTTGTAGTGGCAACTGGCGAAGCGCATAGCGTTCGGGAGTTTGTGGAGAAGGCTTTCACGTGCGTCGGCAAGAAGATAGAGTGGCGAGGCGTCGGCGTCGACGAGACCGGCCACGACGCCGAGACCGACCAGATACTAGTCAAAGTCAACCCCAAGTACTTCAGGCCTACTGAAGTGGTAAGTTTAATGCAAAATAACCTGTTGACAAAAAAGAGACACCTTATGTGGCAACAATCGCCTGGTAACATGAACTTAATAAAAAACTATTCCTATGTCAACCAAGAAGGTTATAGCATGGCCTCAAGTGATTTTATGAAATTACTTATCTTCATACCAGCAATATTATAAAATCACTTGATAATAACAGATAACTGAATTGGTTACCAATCCGTCTTCGCTCGAAGCTTCCTTTCCTAACCATACAACTTATTCCTACCTTAAAGAACGTTTTACGTTTATGAATGACAATCGCGAATTTTGAGATAATCGGAGAACTTGAAACTAATAATCCGTTTGCACTCCACAAGATTTTACACCAAATCGTTCACAGTGCAAGCATCGTTGTCAAATGCATTACCGACATCTATGAGAAAAGCTCAGTTGCGTGATGTGTTTGTTCATAAAGTGAAAGAGTAAGTTATCTAGCACTAAACTCCTCTATTAACTCATAATTATGTATATTTTTTGATAGTTTTAATATACCAAATGTATATATTAATATGTATATATACCTTATAATATATTTATATGCCCATTGTACACGTACTTGTTACTACTTTCTATCTGTATTTAAAATAACTTTTAAGCAATAAAGAATATTCTAACTTTTTCTAGGATCTCCTGCTAGGTGATTCATCAAAAGCGAAACAGAAGCTCGGGTGGGCGCCTCAGGTAACCTTCGACCAGCTGGTGCGGGACATGGTCGAAGCGGATATGGCGCTCATGAAGAAGGACCCGGAGGCGTAGGTGCTCAGGTCAGGAATGGAAGAGAGTATGCTTGGAGGTTGAACGGGAATGGCATGGCTGTTATTTTATTACTTTAGCTCTCATTTTTTATTGCTTGGAATGACGACCACGATAGAATCTTTTGTAATCGTTACATCTTTTAAATATATCTTAATCCTTGTTAGAATTTTTATAAAAATAACATCTTAATGATTTGAAAATATTGCTCAACATCAACATAAAATTTGTTTCTCGTCCAGACATTTTAATGCAATTCAAATTATTTCTTTTTTTTTTAATTTCAATTCTTTACATTTTTATTATTTTTATGTACCCAGTCTGAAATAACCAAACAACAACATCTCGAGCAACAGATTATTACATCTTGTTCACTAGTCGGGATTTTGACCTTTCTACACAATATACAACCTTTGAATTGGCATTATATTATTGTTTGGTTGTTATGTCTATTTTAATATCACTCACTAATTCTAAACTTCAGTGAAAGATCTTTCTCTCTCATTTACTATTTAAAGTAGTGTCAGGTTATTTCGTGCATTATAAGCTCTAGATAAAAGCTAGATTATACAAAAGAAAAATGAGTGACAGTGCTTGCTTTGATTTGGAGAGCGAATGTAACCTGCATGAACTAGATATTTTTAAAATTCATTATTTAAAATAACTTTTAATTAGCTTTGCAAATCCCACATAGTAGCCTAATCCATATCCATGCTAACTTTTTCAGTTTGTCAATTTTTTTTCATATTATTACTTGATACATTGGACATAATTCTGATGGAACACTATAAAATTACATCTAAGTTATAGGGAAAAGAGCAAATCAAATTTATGCCATAAATATACAATAGATGGTTCTGGTGGTATTATGTACTTTAACCTATTTAGCCATATATCTACGGCATGCAAATTTATCTCAGTAATATTATAGTTCTTAAAAATATCAAAAGTAACAAAATAATTTTTAAATAATTATTTATTGACGTATTAAAGTAACTTTAAATAATATATCTATAATACCTATATAATATTACAATATAATGTTTATAAATAAAATTTAAATTAAGAATAACAAAGTAGAATCAAATTAAATAAATACATTGTTAGAATAAAAATGAGTTTTAAAAATTCTTCTATTAAATAAGTTTCTGTCAAATAATCCAAATCAAGATAATTTTAAAATAACCATAGATATTTTCATCACAACGTTTCATTTCTTGAAAGACTTGAAATAAATTTCAATTTTCATTTCCTAATTTTTCTGGCGAATATGGCCAGCCTTGGTTTTGTGTTATTTTAAATAAATAATAATTAAAATGATTCACAGAGTTAAACTGAAAATGACAAAGTTGACTACTAGCAAAAGCCCGAACCGCTACATGCATGATTGGTATTATTTTGTTTGCTTGTATGATACGGATACTGTTAAAAACAGATGGATAATACGCGTTCTAATAATTGTCACAGCTTATTACAGACTAACATATTTATTATTAAAATTGTTTTTATTTTGTACACTGACTGGTTGATCCATCTAATTGAATTGGTAATGAAACAAATATTTTACTCTCATTTTTTTCAGGTATGAGGAGTTGTACGAATAAGATTGACCTTGAGAGTTAAATTTGTGGGCAGCTCGCAGTCTGTTCACTTATTTTTGTATGTAAGAATATTGTGACTGACACTAAATGTTTAGAGTTATAACAATAGCAGCCTATACAAAGCCCTACTAGTGCCCCTGCAAGCCGGCCTTTGTGTATGCATAATGAAGTTGTGAAGTAGAAAAACTTGTCATCTTGAGGTAAACAGTTGTTAACTAATGGAATACTTTGCACTTTATTAAACAATGAATAATGTGTTTCACTCAGTGTCTAGAGTAGCCCCAACGATTGCAGGAGCCATATCAATTATTGTTAACATGTTTGATAATTTACTTACAAATGCAAAATGTTTTATAGCAACATGACCATAAATTTGGTTTTAATATATTCTAAAAGACTTTGTTTATTGTAATAAACAGAAACATATTTATACTTACCATTTTATTTGTCATTTTAAAATAAAGATTTAAAAGATCATGTTCAAAAGTAAGGAGAATAATGAAGAACCAAACATTCCTAATGGAGCTTTGATGGCGTCAACGGCTACCGCCATAAAAATTGATCGTCGTGGGCACGACGGGTATACTCACAACCCTAACAGACGTGTGACGTCACACATACTGTCTATTGAGATCAATAGGCTGATGATATGATATCCAATGCCCTAATAAAATAAAATAAATGAATCGTGTAAATTGGAACGCAACAATGTATCTATTAGGTCATCTTTTTTCGCCAGATGGATACTTGTATTGGAAAAACAGCTATTGCATTGATTACAACTAGTTTTCCCCATGACTATAGACTATTATAAAATCTTGATTAGACATCATATATTTTGTAAACATCTGTTTTGTTGGAATGCACTATATCAATCATACGTTTACATACTTCGGCTAGCATTTGGCCTACCCCGCCATGCAAGCTACGCGGGGAAACAATTGACAAAAAATGTTTTCTCTATTAAATTTGTTACTTGAAGTTTAGCCTTGTATTATATTAGGTCGGGGAAAGTCTCTTCGTATATATTATGTATAAACTTGTAATAAAATATCTTTGGCTGTAGTATTTGTATCTAGCTGGTTTTCATCACATTAAAAAAATTACATAAAAAAAAAGAATCCAGTTAGGAAAATTTTATTGCCCACTATTTTTCATTTGTTATTCTTTCTGTTTCATGTGTCTACCTACAAAGTGGCAGAAAGTCGACGAAAAAAATGGCACATATATACTGTAGTCCAACTGTAAATAAACTTTAAAAATATATCTTCAATTTTCATATAAAATGCGAAGAAACTTTCCCCAACCTATTATAAACAATAACTTTCAAGAAAGAACGATGACCACGTTTAGTTTAAGAGACCTCTAACGCCATACAGTTCCTTGCGTACATTATAGACACTATACTATGAATAGTAACTGTAATTGCAAAATAACTGTTATGTATATGTCAAAAAGCGCAAGTGCAATATGTTATAAAGTACATGAATCCTTTGTTACGGCTAGATTTAGTAGGGGCCGTTATAACTTCGTATAATGTTGTACAATCGTCATCTAAATCTTTCGCAAAACTTTATTTTCTATCATGTTGTTTGTAACTAAAGACTTAAAGTTATAGAGCTATAGTTTTGTCAATTACTTTATTGTGTAATCTTAATCGCAGTGTACGATTACTTGTACGTTTATATTTTATTCAATTTATTGTTATTTAAAGGTTTATTTATAGATTATTGTCTAGTTCCTACACTTAAGTTTATGAAGTCGTAACATTTGATACTGGTTATATATATTTTTATATAGCAACTGTAGTAATTTATACATCGCACAAAAATACCCTACGGCTTTAACTACATTTATAAACCAAACATAATTTCAAGCCAGCTAGAAAGATAGAGGCTCTCGTTATCGTTAAATTGAAAATGTATTAGATTCAATATTTGAGCTTGAAAGCTAAGCGGGAAGCTGTAGAGTTATTTCAAGTAACGTACGTTTTCTATTTGGCTATAGCGATTATCAAAAGATCTTGTCTGGGCGGCTGGAAAAAAAATACTGACGGTGTGACTAATAATACTCGCTCATAGCTGATCTTGTCTATATTCGGATAAAGTCGTGTATTTACTAAGCAAGAATTTAGTAGCAAAACTACACTTAGCATGATGGGCAACAATCAATGCTTAGAGCGATCGATGAGACCTGCATCCTTTCGGTTTCAATATTTAATTTTCATTTACCATTAATCAATTAAATAGCAGTATTGTAGCTACACATTTATCTTTGTATAAGAATTTCTGTGACGGATATTCATAAAACTTTACGGAATAATTACATTCCAATCTTCTGTTAATTTATACTTATGTGTACTTGATTTTGTAAATATAGTTTCATTTTGTTTTACACACTGTCTTTTTCTTACTAAACCTTCTTTTGCAGTTGTTTATAAATAATGTATGTACTTATGCGAGGAACAAAGCAAAACCGGCATTATAAATACTATCATTAAAAATCAAGTCATTTATTTTTACAAGAATCAAGCAATCAGAACAATAATATAAACATAGTTTTAAAACGTGGTTAAACCCACATATATTTCAACTAAATTTAAAATATCAGGTTTACCATACAAAAATGTAATAATTTTTATTCATTACATAATAAGCAGAAATTAAAATAACTTAATAAGTAACATTAAAAATAATAAAATTAAAAGGAATGCACAGCTAGAGTAATGTTATATGTTAATTTGATTATTATCTTTACGTGTTTATTATTGTTAGGTTCATTTTAAATAATATTTTCTGCAATATTCAATTAAAAATTACAATAATTTGAAAACATCTCGCTTTTAATTCACATGAAAGTTGCTCAAAATATATAGGATAATGGATAGGAAAGACTAGAACAATCAAATTAGCATTGACGGTTAGTTTGTATTGATATTGAGTTTTCATGTAAACCAGAGACAATATGAACCAACACATTTACCATATCCATTTAAGCTACCGAAGCATTTTTGCATTCATATTGACTGTATCACAGTGGATGATATAATTTAAATATACTGTAACAAAACATTAAATTAAAATAATTTTGTTGGTTTATTTTATGTACGTTAAATATTATAAAAAAATCTTAGGAAAATCTTAGAAAGTCCTTGCGACTTTGATTTCTTATAAAATCATTGAGCATTGAAGCATCTAGCGTTGTCTACTTATTGAGTTATTTTAGGAAAAATTTTCAACTCAAAAAATATTAAGATTAAAAGAAATTGCGATGAAGTAAGTTCTTTACATGATTTTCATTTTTTAAAGCCATCCTCCTTCGAAGACAAAGCATTTATTACTAACAAAAAGTTTTATTTTGCAATATAAATAGAAGTAATAAAATAGAAGATGCACATACATTCTTGTAAAATAAAATAAATTATGAAGCAACAAAACCTTTTGACAAAAATCTTGAATAATGGGTTTCAATGAATTTGTATCATTGTTTATAATAAGAAAAGTAATTCTATATTATATAATAAGAGTAAAAGTAATGTACAGTATATAAAACAGGTAACGAACTGACTAAATATGATGATTAAATTTAAAGCCGAGAATTTTGACTTTATTGGATTTTGATATTTTCTTGACTAAAATAACGTTCATTACATAAAAAAAAGTTCATGCACTGGTCATATTTGTAGTATTGCAAATGAATAATCGTGCAGACAACAGCACAGTACCCCTAGTGTGAGTTTCAATCGATTTAATCCATGTCGACTGTGTTTGTCAGCTGTCAAATTGTATGCAAACAGCAGCAGCGCCTCTGTTGTGAAGTATTAGAACTTCTATCGAAACGTCTCGTTACGATTGAAACACACTAGTTACAGAACAATTCCACTAATACGTACGCAGTAATGGCGGATTTGAGAGGAAAAATTAAGAAACTTGTATTACTGTTACTATATCTACAATGCAAATATAACAAAATTTTATTTTCGCAGAACGTCTTTCAAAAAAAAACTTAAACATATATAAACATTCATTACAAAAACGCTCTGCTCAAATATTCGACATCGTTTGTTCAACTAACAATACCTTTTCTACAATTATATTCATGTAATTTGTACTTCATGTTTCATTATTAAGAACAACTTATAGTTTGTTATTAGTAATGTCCGCTCGTTGTCGTAACACGCCACCTAATATGAATTCTGTTGAGACGACTATGGCTCCCTTGCGTTTCATCGAAGGCCAGAGCGCTTTATCTGCGGTGCAAGAGACACATATCCACTGGGGACCACCCTCCTTCCAAGTACCGCCTGAGCATTCAACGATTACTGTAAAAAGTACAATTAAAGATGTATAAGTTACATTTTTTATACAAAAAGTAAGCTGAAAATTGGTGCACTGATTTTGTTACAAGACTTATAACTAGGGTCCTTTTGTAAGTTCGTATGAAGGTCACAATTTTAGTTCTACAAATTTAGTTTAAAAATCCGCATAAATATCTGTCATAGTCAAATCTTAGTTTGATAATTTCATGAATTATGGTTAAGAAGTTTAAAGTGTCAAATAATTTTCGGACGAAATTAAATTTCGAATATTAATTATTCGTTTTTCGTTGAATTAGATCTCCTTATTCAAAGTCTTCTGCAATATAAAGATATTACTATATAACCTGACTTAACCGAACCGAACGCACTGAAAGCTCTCAAAGTACAGCTTGTGGCTTTATACCATAATGGGTATATACAACCTCCTTGAGCGTAATTAGATGTTAACCGAACTATAAGAGGATGGAGGGGTCTGGGATATCATTGTGTGTTTTCATTAACAATCTGCCCTGGATAGAGTTCTTGATGGATGATTCCTTAAGAATCGGCTTATCTTTTCCGCCCTCGCAAAACCTTTTCAGGCACATGGTTAATGGTTAGTTTAATAGAAATCTATTTCCTAGTTTATTCACTGTTGTTAACACTAGTAATAACTCGACCAGCAGCTGGATGCAGACGGAAACACGATGGGGTGGGCCTCGAATAGAAACACGGTTTGGTGTGCCGGCTTATCGCCCGTAGCATTTCTATGAATTTATAACACTTCTGCAAAATGTACATATCATACGCGATTGATTCACTTTTTTGTTGTTTGTGCGGGTAGAAAGTGACTTAAGGTTAAAAGAATATTAAATGTCGGACACATGTTTTAAAACATAGTTTATTTTAATACAAGCATTTCTTACAAGATAATATTGCACGTGGACAGCAATCTATGTGAACAGAAGTTTGTAGGTATTTAGACAAGTCTTGTGAAGATCTGACGTAGCATGTACTTACGTTTCATTTCTGTTGCATTGGGCATGACGCTTGAAGTGGCTGATACATTGAACCCTTGTAGGAAATTGCGTTTACTTCGTAATACTCGCTCCAAACTGAACTGAAATCTTTTTTCTGCGGCTTCATCTTTTAACACATAGAGCCATGGGTCTGGAATGAAAGTATAATTACAGTTATTATATTAAGTTTGTTATTAAACGGCTACAAGAAGTTACCTACAAGTATCATAAATGCAACTTGGACCCTGAATAACCAGCTGATCCGGTACATAGAAGATAACTCCTTATTAAGCGAGCGACAGTACGGTATTCGGCCAAAGCGGTTAAGAGGTGATTAGCGCATTTCTGGGCCAAAGCGCTATTGACAGAAAAAATAGAAAAAAAGCGTACTAACCAACAACCATATTAGAGTCTGCACAAGCTTGTACCCAGTCGGGTCCCACTATGGGCTTTCCTAGACCCAACGCACAGAGCAGTTTGAAAGTTCGCTTTATATTTAAAGTGAGGACCACAGTACAACTCATCACATCAGTTACTATAATAGCCCCTGAAAAAAATATAATATACATTGGTACAGTGCTATAGCAACAATCTGCAGCTGTAAGGAATGGAATAAAAATATTAAAACACTATTAAAACCTTACGTTGATACCTAAGATGTAAGCTGGGTGAGATAATATTCACTTACCTAATTTTTCTAGCTTAGACCTCACTTCTTCGCATGGAAATGCTGTAAACAGTACGTATTGTGTTCTATTCATCCGAACAGGGGTTGATCTTAAAGACATGCTATTCGATACAACAGCAGACTTTGTTCGCTTTGAACTTGGCAGATCAAGGTCATTAGTAGCAGACCTTTTCATACTCTTTGGGGACTCTGTACTGGATTCTGAGGATACACTATATACTGCACTTTGTTCATGATTACCTACTTTGCCTCGTTTTAATATAGATTTCGGTTTTTGAATTCTCTCCGTTGTTTTTTCTTCTTTCTTCTCTCTTGATGTTCTTTGCCTCTTACTACGTCTAACAACATCTGGAAGAGTTACTAGTGTGGAATCAATTTCCACTGGTGTTTTAGTTACCTCTTTTCGAGTTCTAGGTTTGCTTTTATGTTCTTCAACACATATTTTTTCTTTTGTATTACCACTCCGTCTAGTTCTTGAACTTCGTGTACTTCTTGCGCTGATATTGCTTTGGTTAACGTCTTTATTTGAGCCATCTTCAATTCCTACATTTGAAATATTTTTTGTTGTATTATGTTGGTCTAATTTTTTTTTCTGTCTCGGTTCCCTTTTGATATTTATATGATTAATAATGGAAATTTCCTTTGTTTTAGTTTTGTCATCACTTACACTTTCTATTTTTGTCTTTTTTATACTTTCTTCCCCTTTCACTAAAATTGTCTCTTTAGACTCTTTATTGCTATTATGCGATTTATCTGTACCTGTTTTAGGTTTAATGATATATTCATCTGCTTTTTTAACATTTTCTTTACCTCCAGTGCTCTCATATGTAGTTTTTTTGCTATAAATATCTTTATTTTTGTTTTTATCCGTTTTATTTTTTAACCTGGATATATTTTCGCTAATTATGTCTTTGTCAATTTCATCTTCTTGTTCAGACAGAAATTTTGGTTTTAATATGTTATTTGTTAACTGTCTGGCATCATTATCGTTATTCTGTAACCTGGATGTTGGTTTTCTAACACGTGTAATTACCCTGGTAGGCAAAGATTCAAATTCAAACTTTTTAGTAAGGTCAGTTTTTGCTTTGTTCTTGGGCTTCCTTTTTTTGCGGAACAATATAGGCGTATATTGTTCTTGGGAATCATTTTCCGGTTCAGATTCACTAGAAGATTCTGTTATAACTGATTTCAAATGGAGCGAAACAGTCGTTTTTATTTCTTGGCTGTCAGGTAAATCTATGTCCATAAACTTTATAGGACGCAGTTTTTTTGGCGTTGATTCAACGTCTGAAGGATCACTTGGTACTTTTCTGAATTTATCGACAGATGGGTCGATACCAATTACATCTCTTATTTGTTGATTAGAAAGATTGGAAACCAATTTACTAACACTTTCTTCTCCATCATTGCTGTCAAATGATCTGTTGCATATCTTTTTTTCCGGCGATTCAAGATGTGGAAACCTTTGACCTGTTTTATAATTTTCAACAGAGCAAGGTATGAGTTCGTCGTCATCAACTTCTGAATTAATTTTATCTTTTGAAATCAAAATAGAATCTTCTGGAGATGATATTCGCTGACTACACAAATCTTTTACTATGTCTTGAGTAGCTGCATAGTAATTATTGTCATCTAGCACAGTAATGATTTCATCTTCAAACGGTTTTTGTTTTGGTACAATTGGTTTAAAATCCTTCCGCCTTACTTTAATCGGTGATAACAGTGGAATTTTAAATGGACTTTCTATTGGTTTATTTTCATAAATTTCTGTTGTTTTACTCGTAATATCTTCATTAATAACCTGCGTGGGAAGGTCCTCAAAACTAATGTCCTTGTGAACTTGATTTTCATCAGCGTCGACCACCTGAGTTGGCATTTCTGAAATAATGTTATCATCTCTTAATTTAGTGTTTGAATAATTATTTGCCATTTTTTCATTCTCATTTTCATCAATTACTTGAGTTAGCATATCTTCAAACTCAATGTCCGTGATACTTGCAGTTTTCTTGTTTTCCTTTGTTGGCATATTATTAAACATATCTTCGCAGTCAGTGAGATCCTCATCAATCTCTTGATTATTAGTTATTTTCTGTGTAGGAAGAATTGCAATATCTTCGCAATCAGTGGAGCTGTCTGAATCAACTATGCCATTAATTTTATTGTTTTTTTCATTTTCCGACATGGTTATTTTAACTGTAGATTTGTTACCTAAACTAATTTTAGTGATTTTTGCGTTTTCTTCATCTTCGAGTGGTGGCAGTAAGGTTTGAGATTCAAAGTTTTCTACAAGATTTTGTGAATCTGTTTCTTCAAATGATATTTCTTCGTCTGATGCATTTGTATTTTTAAATTTACCTGTTATCTTACTAGTGGATTCGTTAGAATAATTATTTGTTTTTACATCATTTTTTATAGAGAAAATCCTTTGTCCTTCATCATTCGATTTGTCTTCTTTATCTTTACTTGATGTGAACAAATTAAACTGCATATTTTGTTGATTATCTATTTTACAAACTTCAGGGAAACGTTCCTTTATTTGTTCGGTTAACTGTGTAGGTAAGCTATGGATGGATGTACAACTTGGTATTTGTGTATTAGCTGTGTATATGGGATCTACAGTTCTTTCGTTGAAATCACCTGTTAATGCTTGAGTTTGCATATCATAAATACTTTCTTTTTTTTCAGGAGATTTATTGTCAACATATGGTACTTGTGTTTCCATATCAAATATATTATTATTACTTTGCTGCGTCTCCATGTCGTATATACTAACATCTTTTTTACTTTCCAAACTAAATTTTACGCTGTCACCACAATTAGAAGAAATGTTATAATTTCTTACTGGTATAAAAGGTTGGGTCTCCATATTATGTAAATCATTGTTTTGTTTAGGAGTTGGATGGTGAGATACATTAGAATTAAGTAAATCACAATTTGACTCATCTAAATGTGAATTTAAAGAAACTGATTTCTTAGATGAGCTCCAATAAATATTGTCAATCTTATTAGTTCCGATTGGTTGAATAGAAATCACTTTGGATGTCGGTTTTATGAAGTGATTATTTGAACTAGTTAAACAGTTTCCGCCTTTGGCTTGAGAAGGAGCTATAAATGAATCATCCTGCAAGAAAAGTTTGACATTTATTATTCCTATTTCTATCTAGTATGTAAATAATATGTTTATGTTCTATTAAACATGGACATTTTTTTTATAAAAAGCACAACAAATGAGTCAACACTACAATATTGTAATCAAAAGGAGGAGTTAACGAAGTGCGGAGATAACTAGCATGCAACATACTGCCCTAGCCACCTACACCTTACCGGCCCAAAAGGTGCTTTTAATACCTCCTTTGAAGGAGTTCATGTTGTATCAAGGTGGGAATACGTGTACCGGTAAAGAATTTCACGCTCGCTAGATATGCATTTGTGCCTGAAGTAGAGGTGAAGACAGGACTCGGTAGATCATATGCAAGCTCCAGAGCATCTAAGAAACCCGCCTTTTCCTTTCTAAGGTCGAAAAGCAGTTTAAAGTTTAGTAAACTAAACAAAAGACTCATTTGCAATACACATACCCTATCACTAACATCGGGTGATTCTGGGATTGTAGTAATTTGGACTTTGTTCAGTTTAGACAAATGTCTAGTAGGAATTGGAGTATCTGGCAAATCAATAGCTTGTGTCATTGGCAAATCATTGTCTTCTTCAAGCAGACGAAAAACACCGAATATGTCACCAAATTGCACCATGTCCCCATTCTTAAGTGGATGCGGAATGTATGGCTGCAGATTTTTCTGTAAAAATAATGTTAGTTGCAAAGTTACAGTTAATGACCCCAATGCCGTTGTGCATGGACTTAATAAAATTTAAGATAAAAAAAAGGGATAGAATGACTATTTGGAGCGTCAATTTAGTTGACACTTAAGACGATCCATACACTATTAACTTTTTACAATCGGAATATTTTTCTTGAGAGTTAAAATAAAATAAAGCGACGTCATGGTCACGTCTTATTTTGGGTATAATTTACTGTAAGAGTAGTACTGAACTTAAATTTAATTTAGTTCGAATCGAAGCCCGTACCCGCTAAATGGAAGTCAAAAATTAAAAAAAAAATTCAAATGAAAGTAAATGCCTATGATAATTCACAGACTCAGATTTAAAAGTACTAAAAACTTACATATACCATAGCAAACTCTCTTCGTTTTTATTAAATTGTTGCTAAAATAAAAGAATACATACATACATAAAGAAGAAAGACTACTACAGTATTAAGAAGACTTTATTTGTTATACACAATTCAGGTTTTGTTTTCTATGTTATTTGCACAACTAGACTAGACTAGACATTTTTGTCAATGTATCAATGAAATTATCGCAACTATTACTTATTTGTAATAGCATAACGACATCATTTCTTCAAATTCCACAAATAAGTAGGCTAGCAAAATTTAAACAAATATAATGCATACAATGCTATAATTTTTCTTAAATACAAAGTCTTATGACCAGTCTTAAAAGCTGCTTGAATTGATAGTTACTTGATTCAAACTTGAGTCATAATAAATATTTATAAGATTATATACAATACGTACATTCATTAATTTAGTTTTATTAGCTGAATCCAAATCCATCAGCATAAATTCATTTTGATTCAGAACATTTATCACAGCATGCTGTCTGGATACTGACTGAAAATAAATTTTTTTTTATCAACTGAACATTTCAGGAAGTATAAATTATAACATGAATTGCACAGGCCGTTATGTCTGGGATTGTCCAAGTAACTCTGGACAATCTCCATCGGCTGGATCGATCGAGCGATCTGGATTATCTCCAGTTTGACCATAAGGCTGGGCTGCCTGAGGGTATACTAGTGAATTGCTTTGACAGAACCTAGGTCACCCTCGTGAGAAGTAATGGAGCTACCAGGGTTTTAGTGGGTATTCCCAGTGCTCAGGTACTGGGCGAGCCCTACACACACTATGTGGTGGACATAGCCAGAGGTGCATAGGTCCATAAACAGATTCCTGCTTGATAAAAAAAACATTCCTATTTTGGAGAAACGATTATGATTATTATTTAACCGTTTCGTCCCGGATGGTACATATGTGTACCACAAATGTATGAAAACCTAAAATGATCGCTCGTTTTCAGTGGAAATTGTACCAGGCCGTTGGTACAATTACCACCAACCCCTAAAATATTTTCTAATTTTTATGGTAAATAATATCTATTATATAGCTAGTGCACAGTACAAATTTTTTGATAAATTTCATGTTTTAGTATTCCAGGACGAAAGGGTTAAATAAATTAATATAGGTAAAACAGAAGTATATTAAAACTATTTTGAAATTCAAGCAATCATTCTTCAAATATAATATAATTTTTTTTTAATTCACAATACCTGTACTTTCTGGAATGTGGCATTGCCCATTTGGAGACATCATGTGATAAATTTTGCAATTACAATGGTTTGTTTTAGGCCATTGCTTTTATCAAATATACACTGGTTTACTGAATTTAACTTACATTTAAATTCAACACAATTGTGCATGTTGATGGATCTCTGCCAATTTTGTTTGGACCCTTCTTTACAGGGTATTTCTCGCCACATATTCCCAGGAAACCAATCTATGGAAAAAGTAATAAATATGATTTGTCCATTTATATTTCATGTGAATTTGTTTTGTTTAGTTTTATTTTTCAACAACAGATGGCGTTATGGTTTTGATAATCACGCTATCAAAGTTTTCATATAGATGTATATAAGCCTAATGAGATAAATATTAAATGAGTTTCTTGTTCCTGACATTGGTGGTTTTATTACAAAGTAATGTTGTGTGTGAACAACTGATATAATATTATATCTATCAAAGGCTGGTAAAGCTGGGCCTTATGACATTTGTAAAGCTCAGTAAAATGTTTAGTACAATAACAATACCTATGAAATTTGACATATTCAGTGGGCTAGTATGGAAAAGGAGTCTCATATCAATCTATATAAAGTACTTTAAATATACCTCTATAGAAAAACAACACATTATATTCTCTTTTTATATAAACTATTTAATGACAAAAATGATTGTGCTCAGCTTCTGCAGAGATTCAATTTAAGAGCTCCTTCTAGAATGCCTAGTAGCTCCTCTACTACAGCCAAGGTGTTCAACAGTATTTGGTTCTAATTCTTCTTTTCCTTATTGATTGAGCAAGCTGTTGAATTCTCTTGGTAATTCCAGTGATATTCACTAAGTGAACATGAACACTGTCAATAAAAATTTGGTAGAAGTTTATAGATGAAATGAATGAATATAGGAGAAATGAAAATAAATATTTTAGTGTAAAATTTTCAGTTTCCCAATCATGTACTAAATTTTGCTATTGGGAATATGGATATGAAACGATGATAAATATTAAAATATCTAACTTAGTATCAGGTGTATTAGACCACACTTAGCAACATCATAAATCAGGTGTAGAAATGAATAAAAACTGGTTAAGTGAGTCAGACACGCTCATCAAGGGTTCCATACCAACATAGAAATATTTATTTTATTTCTTTATATAATAAAATATTGCTTGAAGTAATAATTTTATTTTTTTCATTTTAAATACAAATGTATATTTTAAGGTTTTCTTCCTATACTGGTAGTATAAGATGGTATTACTTGCAAAATTCCATAGTTCTAAGTCAATGGAAATTACCCTATGAACCTATTAATTTTTATTTTAAATTAACTTAGAAGGCTGATTTTTTTAGAGCTTCAAGAGATTGTAGATTTGACAACTTGACATATCAACAGACAAAAAGTAATCCTATAATAGTTTTAGTTTTTTTCCTTTTGAAAAACCCTAAAAACCACTAAATTAAGTTGAAAAAGATGAACTAAGATAATGTGACCAGAGCTCCAAATAATCAATCATTTGAATTGTTGTTACTTTTTTACTGGCCTGAATCAGATAGATTTTTTTTCATCATGTATGAGAGTGAGATTGTAATATAATAGTACTATGACCACTTATTGTGACTTTATGTTGGGGTTTGGGCCACAGACATTGTAGTGGTATCCACGAAAATTATAACTGTCCTAGATAGTTGGATGACCTAAAAATATAAGAGCTAAGCTTTGGATGCAACAGCACGAGAACCAACTATGTTCAATAATTCAGTAGATCTAAACTTGTCTTTTGACCTAGGCCTGAAAAATCAAGTCGAGATTAACAATGAAAATTCATTATCATTAAGAAATAAAATAAAATGAAATGAATTTGATGATGAGACAAATTTTGTAAATTTTTATTTATTATTGCACTACAGAGGATCTTGTGGAGTGCTTCCCAGATATTAAAATAATTTCACTAAGAGAAATCCACAGAGTAACTAAAATATAAAACACTTAAGTGACTACACTATTAAACAAAAGGTGGGAAGTAATTTCTATGATTAAAAATGTTAAATTTTTCAAACGAACTACTGAAGTTGTAAAATAATTATGAATATTATCAGAATTTCTGTCTTGTAAACTTCAAATAGAGATACCGTAGGAACAAAACCATTGGCTTATTCATAAAACAAAACCACCAAGGAAAAATTTGTACACAACTAACCTGTTCAGAGCAAACTCTTTCAGTTCTTGACTCATACAACTCCTGAGTATATTCTAATTTTTGTGTACACTCCATATTTATAACATAATAACAAAATTTCAATTTCAGTTTTCAATGTATCAATGAACATAGAATTAAATGTGTTCAAAGAAACCGAATCTTTATTTTGTTTGTTTAGTGTAGTTTAAGACGTTTTAGAATCACATATCCACTATTTTTTTCTTATATTTTCCCTATTACAGATAACGTACAGGGAACTGAATCTCATACAGCCAAGTCATATGTAGTTATTGCTTTTAATCTGATTCCTGGATACAAGTGTAAAGTATTCCTTTGCCCCATGGCTAATTTTTTTGGTGACTAATGTTAGGTAATGTTATAATAAATAATTTGTGGTTTTCAAGTCACACAAGAAAATTTGTCAGAAACTTTGTTATCACAGATTTTATTTATTATTATTTTCAATTTATTTTAATTATAATTAAACTGTGACTTGTTATTTAGTGACTTGTAATATATATTTTGAGAATAAATTGACTAAGGTTCATCCTATTGCAAATAGATGTCATTTATAACATTTATTTTTACCATGGAATGATTTACATTTTCAAATAAAAGTCACAAAATTTCCTATTCTCTTCTTTTCTATTTTCTATTTTCTATTTTCATATTTTTTTCTATTTTGGGGCTATCAAGATTATTTCAGTTCATTCACCTATTTCCATGTTACCTAAAATTATCTGACACTTCTCTTATTTGTGATATATTGACGTATATCTTGTACGACAGAATAGGGAAAGGCTAAATTGAGTAACTAAAATAACTTTAAACTTGTCAGATTAAAATTAAGTTTACTCCTGTCGTTTTAGTCCGTTAATAGAGATCGCGATCTGATAGCACCAAAGTTAAAATTAGTTTAGTTAAGTCTAGTCTGTGCGAACGGAATAGTGACCACTTTTTTCCAATTACTTGGCCTGGTAACTAAGACCTTTAAGCCATATCCATCCAAGCCATCTTTATTTATGGCTCCAGGATACTCCTTTGGTGCAATGTACTCCTTTGCCCTATGGTGTTTTTGGCGACTAATGGTGGGCAGGGGGCCCACCCTATTCTGTTGATGACTCACGAGAAAATTTTTGAAAATGGATTAATGTTATGATAATGATCACGACGAAATGATGAATGAGAATGAAATCATATAATGTTTTTAAATAACTGAACTTATCCTACAAGTGAATGAATGGAAATGATACACTGAAAAATCTCACGTAAGTCATTAATCAACGCTGAATGATGTATTCCATATATTGCATTACTTAACGATGCTTTTTGCCATAAAACTACACCAATTTCATGACAAAAACAACACTACAACACAATATATGAAATAAAACACACAGCACCAAACCGCCCCCCCGCCATTACGCGCCACAGATTAGAAAGGGTACAAAAACTCCTAATCGTGACCACTGTTCTAAATAAAATATAGAGCACACAAACGAACGAAAATGAAAAGCGCCAAAACTTTGGTTTTTCATTTCTTATTACAAGGAAGGCAAAGGAAACTAAGGTCCATACAGCCATATTTTATTATTGTTTTGTCATACTGTATCTATTATTAGATTTAGTTGTGTAGGATTCAATTCCCTTTATCTTTATAAAGGGAATTGAATCCTACACAACTAAATCTTTTATACTTATATCTTTACTTCTGGCTCCGAGATATCGGTGTAACATATGTCTTTGTAGTTATGTAGTTTTTGGCGACTGCATAACTAATAAATTCTCTATTCAGTGTATTTTAATGACTTTCGTATACATTTTTATTCATTTGTGGCCATTTTTAAACACTACTATTCCACTTTATTATCATTACTACTGTATCGTTTTATTGCATTTTCATTTAAAATTTCATTTGTAAGCCATCAGCAAAATGATAGCCATCATTTGTCATCGAAAAGTTCACGAGGCAAAGGCATGCACTATACTACAGAGGGTCTGCAAAATGGACTTCGATTATCGCAATCGAATTGCTTGCACTCTATGACATCCAGGGGCTCATCGCATTTAATAATCAAGTGTTGAATGATCAATCTACGATTTAAAGAAAAGTTACTAGAGATTATGAATTATAGCAGTCTAAGTGAACTAAAGTAGCAAGTGTGCCTAATGAAAATAATTTATTATGAAATTTCAAATGCTATTTATGTTTCATGCCTAGTCCTCATTGGCTCGTAAAAAAATCTAACTGTTATCATTATCTGTGTAAAAATGGAGCCATATAATTTAAAAACGTCTTGTCTTCTAAATAGTTGTGACCTCCTCCTAGAGTATTATTTTCTTAGGTTGTGACTTTTATGGCAAGTTATGTGATTTATGTGGGTGATGGATGCTGTTGCTGGAATCAAGCACACACGATTGAATCTAATAAAAAGTTTCTTGTTGCATAGTTAAATCTTTAAGGCTTTTGTCTTTTTTCCTGTGAAGACAATCAATCAACCACATTACCAGGTTTTCACGGTTCTTTTTCCAATTTTAATATTTTCCTTAAATTGTTATGAGTTCGCAAAGGGATAACAATTCAGATGGTGATCCTGAAGATTTACCAAGTGATTTTTTCGACGATTTTACTAAAGATGAATTTTTAAATGGTCTCAGTGTAATAGATAGTTGGGGTGATGAAGATAATAATACTAGGCGTAAAATTAACACGGAAACACTTGATAGTGTTAAAGATCTTCGTGAACTAATTGGTGATGGAAAGGTTGATGACAAGCTGAACAAACATAAAGGTGAAGTTTTAGATTGTGACAACCGGTTTAAGTGGAAAGAAGGAGATTCTTCGTCAATACAGCCTGGATACGAAAGCCATCTTGATAGTTTTATCAAACCTGGTAGCCGGCGTGATCCTAACAAGACTAATGAAGCAATTAAAAAAGATAAAGAGACCAAAGTAAAAGAATACTTAGCAAAACATTTAGAGTCCACTGATGATTTACGCCCTCCAGGAACGGAATTGGATGACTATTACTCAGAAAAAAGGCACATGGATAGAAAGAAGACTTCTCCTGCTGTAGGAGAGTATAAACCATCATATCGTCAATCAAGAGAGCATCAACGCAGTCGTCGCGATTCTCCTTTCAGGCAAACTAGAAGTCCACGTCGCTTCTTACGGCGTAGTCCTAGGCACAATCAAAAACTAAGTCCGAGACGTAATTACCACCGTAGTCCAAGTCGTAATGTTCAGTACTTTAGTCCACCGAGGAAGTTCAGAAGACAAAGCCCGAGATGGAGTCCACGCAAGAGAAGCCCGCTACGAAGAAGCCCTAGACATTTGCGTCGTTCTCCATCACCAATACCTAGAAGAAAATATGTCTCTCGAAGTCCAGTACCACAGCAGCGAGATAATTTTTTGTATCCTCAAAGCTCTGATACATATTCTGGAGTTGGTCCATCTTACCAGATGTCACAGTTCCCTGGTGAGTATCCTGTTGTTGCTTCTGAATATACATATTCACAAGTTCAACCATACACAGGGTACTCTGGTCAGGGATATGAATATGGTGTGCAGTTAGATATACCTGTGATGCCACCACCACAACCAGTTCCAGCCCCTCTTTTAGAAGCTGTGCACATCCCAGGACTTACTCAATTACAGACTCCCACGCAAGCTGCAACTGAAACTTCTACACCAATAACGAATCCTGCACTGAATAGCAGACCTGTTATGGTGCCGCCACCATCTCAAATAGCTTCCCTTTCACCAACATCAAAAGATGCTGTGAAACCTTATGATGCTTTGGCGCAAGTAAATAACTTTCTTTTATTGGTAATTTTTCTAAATTACAATGCAATTATCCCTATAATTAAAACATATTATGTTTCAGTTAGTTGCTGAGGGTAAGCTTTCCAAGGAAGATTATTTGAAGCTTGCACCAAATAAGGGTAAGATTGACTATAAAAGAAGAAATAAGTAGTTAAATAAAAGCAGTTTTTTCCTATTTTTTCTGCAATGAAAATATATGTGCTTCAAAATACTTGGCAATGTGTTTATCAATTATATGAAAACCAAGTGGAAGATATCTTTGTGTATATAAACATGCCCATGTATTTTTGTGTAGTGGTGGGTGTCTGTGTGTGGTTCTGTCTGATGTATATTTTTTGACTTTTTGTTTTCCATTACAGGTATGGGCAACAATATGGATCCCAAAACTAAAGTTATGGGTAGGTATATTGAAAAATTGTATGTGTTTAAACTTTCAATTTTATTTCATTAAGTCTAGGTTGTGCAGGTTTCTACGAGAACATCTAACCGAAGTGAAGTGATTGTGCCATGATTTCAGCGATAAACCTATTGTTGCTATAACGCATATGTAGATTGGAATTTCGCTAATATTGTGCACAAATTTTGTTATTATTTTCATAACTTCCTTGCCATTTAAAAGTGTATGAGTTACTTTATGTTATTTAGTATTTCGTAACTTTGTTTGCAGTACTGACTCGCTGTAATCAAGCAATATCAAAACTAGCGTACTTAATGCTACCAACCCGCTTACTGATGAATAACAACATCATCGGCCAAGAACCGAAGAGTTTAGCACAGAAGTATTGTTCACCATTGAAGAGACAAGCTGCTGTAGAATTCCAGTTTACGAAAAGTAGCGGAACAGCTGTGCATCAAAATAAGCAACTAGTCGACAGCATCATCGCAACAATTGGACTGGATAAGGTCGTGGCCAGGCCCAAGAAAAAGGCTCCGAAGGACGTCAAGGATGTAGCTGTTCAAACAACAAGACCTTTCTGTGAAGTCTGTGAAATTCGTGATGCCACACAGTTCTGCGAAGCCAGCACAGTTATAAACCCAGAGCATTTCACTGCATCAATACATACACAAGTAGTAGAGCAGGATCTAATAAGTTCTAAATCTATCTTCAATCCTACAGGGGGTGTTTCAGATAGTGCTCCCATGTCCATTGCGCATATGACGCCAGCTCAATTGGTATCACAATTAGCTGCACGAGCGAAAACTTTAAAACAAACTGAGCCTGTGCAACAATTTAACAGGCGTAATCCCCCAAATAGTTATGACAATAGAGGAGCACAATATCACAATAACTTTAACTACCGTTATTAAGTAACCGGATATATAACTATTCCTTTATATATTTTAATTGGATCTTATGTTTTCCATTTAGATGTAAAGAAACAGAATATTGATATAAGTTGTCACAAAACTCAGTTGCTTAAATAAATTAGTGGAAAGCAAGGTAAAGAATTTTAATTATATTTGCATATGCTGTAATTATTTTTATGCGTACACCAAATGAGAGTGTTCGAGGTGGTATTACACCTTGCACCAGTACCAACGAGGCTATTGTGATCTGGGCCAAATAATATTAAACTATATTATAAAAAACCACAATTATAGCCGACTTATTATTTAATCCCAATGATATGGCAATGGACTTAAACTGCCAGTTTATTGTAAGTCTACTGCTGTTTTATCTAAGTTTTGATTATATTCACGCAGCAATGTACCTACGATAACTAAAGTATTTTTTAAATCCATCTAAAGGACATTAAGAATCTATTGTCTTTTATAGTCACCATATTCTCGTGTCGTGTCATATAAGTTTGTTGTAGTACATTGCTGAGGGTGAACCTCCCAAAACAGCAACATTTGATCGCTTTTCTTCTCTGCTCTCAAGCTCTGACTTTGGCTGGTCAAAAGCATAATTTTGTAAACTTTCTCTTCACATAAAACTTACAATGTTACATTTTATTTACAAAGATATTTAATATTTTAAACACATTGTTACTATATAGCAAAGGGCTGACACTAATTTTACAATAAATGTTGGTAATGGCTTGTTTGTACCTAAATTAAAAATTATTTTGGTCATTAATTTTTTATCGTGCTGTGGAATGTGCTAATGTTTGTCCCTGTCGGCCTTATGGGAGGTCTCACGATATTTGTTTTATTTTAGTTGTGACTCCGCAATACTCCACCCGCAACCGGCCTCTATATTGATTTAGTCTAATTTCATTGTAGTACCTTGTTTTTATTAATGAAATATGATATCGCTTTGCCTTGGCATTATTTGATGTTATGCAGGTTTTTTTGTGTACTTGCATTCAAAATTGAGTGTACCTACTTATATAACAAAAATAGTTGTTTTATAATTCTACATATAATTCCTTTTATATGGGAAAACAAAAATGAAGATGGATGTTCCTATACAACTAAATTACTTCTTGCTGTGATCGTATTTTCTTCGCCTAAATATGTCTTAATTTACTTAAATATTTTCAAATTTTGATAACCGAGATTATATTATGAGCTACGCTCCCAACCAGCCCTATTTCTTCGCCTCTTGTGGTTAGAATCGCGATGACATAAAATAGAGGTTCGGTAGCTAACAAACACTTATGAGCGGTTCAATAGGTAGTTTTACATTTTCTAATTTTCTATAATATTTTCCTCAATAAATATTAATTGTGTTCAGTGCGTTAAAGTCCTCTATTTGAAGCCTATTCTATGTTTCTCGAGTTATATTTTGCTTATTTTTGTTGACATAAGTGTCGGGGTGTTTATGGATTTTCTATAATTTCTTAATAATTATGTGTGTTAAATTCCTTGTTTCTAGAGTTATATCTGCCGCTCAAACAATCTAGATTGCATGTAATAATGTTTACGTAAACATAGGTAAATTGCTCACATAATATTTGAACAGCAGTACCTTTTAAAGCAGTTCGTGTACCCAATAAACTTGCCGTTTTTTGTTGCGTTTTTATTTAATTCCTAATAATATAAAGAACAAAATAACTGCTTAATTGATTAAGATTGCTTACAGGTGGAAACCACCTCAAATCAAGTGCTTTGAAATCAAAAACCTACGCCATTAAAAATCTAAATATATTCCAATGAAACAATAAATAGTATTATTTAATAATATCATAAATGCTGGTGCAGGTATATAACATTCAAGTAAGTATACAAATTTAACCATCTAAAAAGTCATCAAGCCATTTTTCTAAATCTTCTGTGGATTCAGTCACAGGACTTTTCTGTATTTCTGTGCTTTGTAATGTGATAATTTTTGGAACTGAAAAGAAACAAAAGGTGAGTAAATAATGAAAACCTACTATATAGTAAGTATTTATTACTATTTATAATAAATAATTATAATAGTAAGTTATTATTATTTTTTGGTATGTTTATTTTGAAATGTGTGCATAAATAAATAAAATAAAATAAATAAATGCACTATACCTTTTGGTGTATCATTAATTGGCTTGATCTCAAATGATTTTACTGTGTCTATATTGTCATTTATTATTTTAAGGTCACCTTCAATCAAATCATCAATATTATCTATTTCAATGCTAAAGTTTTTGCTTTGTTGAATGATTTGGGGATTACTTATTAATTCTTCGTCCATTGTTACTGGCTTATCAGATTTAATATTTGAAATATTATGCTCTGTATTTATTTCATTTTTTTCTATATTAAATATTTCGTTCTCTGTGGATTCGTTTGTATCTATGTTTCCAGTATTTTTATATTTTCGAATATTAGATTTTTCTGAATCCGATGAATAGTTCTTTCGAACTTCTAAACTTTCTTCACGGGTTGTTAATACATCATTGTCATATTTTTGTATGTATCTTGTGACTCTATTATTAATATTTAATATATCTTGTTCAGTAAGTAAGTTTTTAGGAATGTGATTACGTTCATAAAATGGCAATGTGGATATGGCTAGAAATAAACTGTCATCATTTATTTCAAAATATTTGTCATAAGGAGAAGGGCCAATATCTACATCCCAAGATTTTTCATGTTTAAACTGGAAATATCCTCCAATTGACAGCGGTGCTTGTGTCAATGTCTGAAAATGAAAATGATGATAATTTATTCAGGTGAAACGGATCTTAAATAACCAGCTGATTTCTTCCTTAATGTGCGTTTGACAGTACGCATATGATGCCGCCGGGTTTACAGGCGACCCAGCTACCAAATTTTCCAGAGGCATGCCGTTGACTACGGCAATTAATCACCGCGAGAGTCCAGCCGCCTTGTGTGGCAGTTGCAATGTTATTTTAATGCTTCATCTTATGTTAGACCAAGCCGGCGGCTGTGCCACATAAGGCGGCTGGATGGATCTACATTAGCGGCTGGATGCATCCACATTAGCGGCTGGATGCATCCATATTAGGCTATTTGATTTTGCCAATCAAATAGAAAGCTATCGACATAAGGTTTACTTTCACGGTCATTTGCGTGTGCCTTGAACAGTTAAAAGCTGCGAACTTTTTGTGATTATTACATTTTCACATCATAATAAACCAAACCAATACAGATAAACAAATTCTGGAATAGTATTCAAATAATGCAAGGATAGCCAATTTTACATGAAGACTTTAAAGATTGATAAAATAACTGCGTCTAAGATTCGGGAACAGATTCCGACAAATATAGAAAATAAACTTTCTGCATTTTTATGATACCCATATATATCGTTAACTTAACAATACAACTTCAGACTCCCCTGAGAGTAATCGCATAAGAGAAAAAAATATGGAATATAAAATATGGAAATAAGAAATTAATTAAAGTAAAGGCCACCAAAGTACCAAAATAAAGGCCTTTGACACTTGTATTCTCCCATTTATAACATATGGTTGTTAGATTCGGGCACTCAACAACCACCAAAGGGACCTGCTCTCGAAATTACAAAGAGCAATGGAGTGAAGCAAGTTGGGGCTGGAACTAAAACAAAAACAGACCTGCAAGATATTTTCATACAAACAAATTCACCATTATTTATGGAGATGGACTGGCCACATTCTGCGATGTACCATAGACAAATGGAGCAAATGGGCTACTTAATAGTACCATAGTGATGGTATCAGAAACAGAGTTCGCCCAATAAGATAAGAGGATATCATAAAAGTAATGGGACAAATCAGAGTTGCAGCAGACAGGAATTAATAGAAGTTGGAGGAGGCCTATGACGAAAGGCACATCATTTTTAAATCAATATAGGGTAAAATTAAAGATCAATTGTTTTAAGTCTAAATAAGGAAATAGAGGTTGTTTTTATATATTTTACATACCTCATAATCTGCTCCCATGTTTTCTTGCTCTTGAATATCATCATAACTTTCCATTTGCACTTCATATTTTGACCAGTTGCTTTGTATCTCTTTTTTCTTATACCTCGTGTTTTCTTCTTCTGTTATTTTAAGAATTTCATCAGTTTCTCTTTTTAAATTTTTAAAGAATTCTGGCCCAGGTCCTTCAGATACAGATTTTGGGACTGCTGTAATTTTTAAACACATTATTAGCTATTGTTGATAAAATGATATTAAGTCAAAAAGGTTGCATATGTATGCATTACCAACTTTCGTATTTCAGTTGTAAAATAGCTATTTATTATTATTATTATTTAAAAACTAATCAAACATTTAAAATACTTAATTAACTTTAAAAATAATCACTAATGTTAAAACTTAAGTTATACAGAGTTTACATTATTCTTTCTTTATTGGACACACACACATAATTATACAAATAAACATTTTACATAGAAAAGGTCATGTACACAGGTGAGATTAACACACTAATGGGTTTCTACCAGCAAACTTTTATATAGTGTGATTTAACTGTTAATGTTAAAATTAACTGAACAGTTAAATCAAAACTTCAAAAAAAAACACATATATTGCACAGAATCTAATCTTTCCCAGAAATTTTAATTAGCCAACTCAGCTTAGTCTACAGAAATATGCCCAATGTCTTGGCACAGTCATTCTATCATTTGTGCCATGCCATTTAGTTTTTAGTAGGTGCCAAACCTTTCTACCTTTATTCAAGTGTAAATTAAATTAAAACTCTAGAACTACCTTGAAGTTCTTCGATTTTTTTATGATTTTTCTGTTCTACAGGCGCAGTTTGATTTCGTTGACGGGGTCTTCTCTGCTCTTTTGGATCATTCCGACTTTTTTGTCTGTAAAAATATAATAGGAGGTATTTAATGCTTGTTGTTCATCAATAGCAATGTATAATAATAGTTGTAGCCTGTAATCGTCCCACAGCTGGGCACAGGCCTTCCCACATAGGAGAAACAAATGAGGAGTTTTGGGACATAACACCACAATGCTGGACAAATGCAGTTTGGTGGGTAATTTAACTTAATAATATACTATTTATTATCCTTATACTACTTACTGCTTCTTTTTTGTTCCTTCTGCCATAATTTACACTTGTATACACCACAGGCTTCACTACATACGTTCTGGAAATTATGATTATTGACAAATAAATCAATTGATGATATGATGTTAATAGGTTATGAAATGTATGTTTGTCAATTTTTAGTATTTTTTAGTTCTTTAAAAAATAAAAATTTGCTATCTTCTATGATAAAAATACTGCCAGCCAGTTTTGATCAAGCATGTTTAGGATGTATAATTTTCTTTTACTTTGATGTAGACAAGTCCGCTGTGGTAACTTAGTAAGAAGAAGTAAAAGTAGTTTATATTTCAGATTACTATATGATACCTAGGTACTATTACTAACATATACACTTATGATAGTAAAAGTAACTAGCTCACAAATTACTATAACTTAAATTAGGTAACAATTCTGCCAGATATTAGAAACGAATTTACAATATAGCCAAATATTACTCGCTCATTGTTATGACGTAACGTTGGCTTGACATTTGTAAGTTGTGTTAAATGTATTCCTATGAAAGGGTAGGCAAAGGGAACTGAATCCCATACTGTAATGACATTGTTTTATTTATGACTCCGGTGTAACGTGTCCCTTTGCACCAATGACTTATGAAAAATTTTTAAAAATGGAAGGAGATATAAGCAATTATGATAAAATGATATGAAAATGGGATATGTTAATGAAAACGATGAAATGATACCCAAATGAGAATGTTATGATATTTTTTTATATTTATTTATTTATATGGTCAAATTAAATAAATGAACTTACCCTACAAATAAATGAATGGAAATGAAACACTTAAAATTCTTACGTAAGTTCTTACTATATGACGATAGTTTTTGGCATGAAACTACACCAATTTCATGACAAAAACTTCATTGCAACACGATATACGAAATAAAATATTCAACATAGAACCGTTGCGCGGCAAAAACTTTGACATTTGTATGTGTCATCACAGTAAAATTGCAACATATTTTTAATTTGTTTTCATTAAAGAGAGAAGGCCAGGAGTTCATAGCCCTAAACAGCTATCTTATGTAATTATATTATAGTTTTAGGATACCGGTGTAATGTGTGCTTAAACATTCTATATGACTATTATTTATAAAATAAAAATACCCATTTCTATCTGCAAAGTAACCTTCAACAAAGTTGTGCAGGGTCAATAGTTTTTTGTTTAATAGAATATTATTATTTTATTTTATATTTCTTACTCTTTCTCAAAAACTTTTTCAAAGGGTTAAAATCTTGCTGAATTTCTTGCATGGAGTAGATACTATAATATTTCTTGCCTGTTCTTCTCAGGATAACACATCTTGGTAGATTGAAAAGATAGTTTTTAGTTTGTGGTTTAGATAGACGTCCAATAAGTGTATATGTATCAAAGTTAAATATCGGTTTCAAAGTTTGACTGTGACGATTATATTGATATTTGCTCCCAATAAAAAAACTTAAGCATCGAATCCGGGATAATATAGCAGCGGATATATATAACTATCCCTGACTTTCTAATTTGATTTTTTATATAATTCTAAGCTAATTTATTGTTTAATAACTTGGCAATGTGTTATCTTGTATGATAATAAGCATTATTTATTGTTATGATACACGTAAAGTATAAGGGCTATGCTCGGAGTAACACTAGAAAGGAGGAGCTAGAATCCCAGACGGAGCCCAAAGAATTGCGAGCTTGAAGTCCAAGTGGAAGCGTTGGCAAGCTTCCCACAAGGTGGACTGACAATCTGGTTAATGTCACGGGTAGTTTCGAAAATTCTTGCAAACAGACAAGGATTTTTTGAAATCGGTTTTTGGTTTCTTCTACACTCGTTTTATCGGACTCAAGACGATATTTTGTTAAATATATTCAATGAACAGACTTTTTTAGCTTTATAATATGTGAATATGTGTTGTGGAGCAAGAAACCAAGTCTAATAAATATATAGAAATGTGGAAAAGTAAATTATAATATTAAATAATAAATAAAATGTACCAGTTTCTTAAATAAAAACTATTACAAACCATAGTTATATGGACTCCTTAATCCAATCTTTAACAACCTGTGGACCTCAAAAATCGTCAAACTTGAGTATGTTTGCAGTATAGAGACTTGACACATTCTAAGATACATGCACAATAAAACAATAAAATTAACAAAAGTTATCAGACAAAGAAAATCTACTTCAAATAAATTCGCCTAACTAAATAATTTCCTCTGCGTATAGAATATTAATTAAAATAATTTCATAGAACTCTGTATAAAATAGAACAAAAACTGCTAATAAAACTTCATACCGGCTAGGCATGCGTACCTTCCTCCCTGAGCGCGTTGTTTGCCTAACGCCAGCCTCTAAGGCACGGTTCTGGCATGACGAAGATGGTAATTCGTTATTTAAACCGCTAACTGTCTGTGTCAAGTCTGTGCCTTCAACCCCTCCACATTTGCAGAAGAAATTTCCAAGGGATAAAGTTTTTGGTAAGGTCGGACTCTAGTACCATTTGATGCCTTAACTTTGGCCGTTCTCCGAAGGCCATCTCGCCCTTCACAAATATTCGCCACAAGACCTAGTGGTCATTTCACCCTCTTCCCCTGTGACTCAACTAGCACCAAATCTCCTATTTTTAATGTATTCGACTTATTTTCCAAATACCAGTAACTTAAAATGGCTTAGAACATACCATCCTCTCTATAGGCAACGGCGCTAGAGCAGTCTTTGTAGCATGCGCACGATACCTAGCACATACAGCACAGCCTGACATGACTGATTTCACAAGTTGCTTTAGTCCCATAATCCAATACTTCCTCCGCAGATCCGTGATAAGTTCTGAGATATCCCGCAGAGAAAGAAGCAGTGCCTTTATCAGAATTAGAATAGATAGCGACCAACATGACTTGTAAAAAAGGATCAGTTGTGGTGAAGAGTAGAAAAGAAGTCTGTTTATCTAAATAAATAACACTCACTGAGACTTGTAAAGGAACCTACATACTATGGACCTTATCCGTTAATCTGAAGACTGAAAAACCTACAAATACTATTGATTTTAGCACATTCGGATCACGATTCAGTGTTTCTGTGTATGATTTAAATGGGAGCAACGGACATCTGCTGGCTTGTTTCCGTGTTACAGTGATAGCCACTTTAAGCACTGATGTATGAAAATGCTGCGTTACAAGGCAAGATACCATAATAATAATGATACAGTAAGTGGCGGCCAGGACTGTTAAATAAGTAAGCGAGTAAGGTCTGTCCAAGTCTGTCGCGGCGATCTCCAACAGTGCGAAGCCCGGTCATTAGGTTGGGCTCCCTGGGGGTGACCTGGTGAATTGCTTAGCAGAACCTAAGTCCTAGGCTATCCCAAAAAACTTGGTAAATCGGATATAATTGGTTTACGATTGTACGTGTGCGTCAATGGGCTTCTATGGGCCGAAAGATAAATAAAGTATTAATGTGTCAAACAACAACAAAAAAATGTAAGTTTAATAGTTGAGTCAGGAATTTATAGGTATTGTTCCTCTTGATTTAGTCATTACAGCTATATCTCATATTCTTTATTTGGTTTTTTTTTTGGGACTGACTAATACTGTTGGCCGCAGATGGCCTTTACAGCGTTACCGGGATTTAAAGGAGGCGAGAACCTTAGAGAGTCCTCAAGCCTTAAGGGGCGATTCACCTCTGGAGGAGTTCTAATCGACAGGCATTACCTGCGGGGGAGGTGTCCCGCTGTCTCTTAGATTCTCCAGGGCGCTCGAGCCATGAGGGAGCGACAAACCTGTGCCTCTAAAGGCTCGGACCTCGGCTTAGGTAAGTTGTGTCGTGGAGGAGAGAAACGCCCAGGTACGTATCTGTACCTGGTATAGCTTTATTTGGTTTTGTGATGATTATTGGTTCAACATGATTTTCATGGGGTTAGTTAAACCCTACAACCAGGTTGGAGAAGAAGCGGCGCAACAAAATCCTCAACTTTTGAATATTTCACTTTTACAGAAAAAAACTTGTTTATAGGTAATTCTCTAATAACAATTGGAAACTTGTTGTTAAAGCATATACTTCGCACCATGTAAGATTTGTTTATTCACCGGAGACGAGTAGTGTGTCCAACAAGATTATATATTTTCTGTATATAATCTTGTTGGAATATCTCATCAAAAGACTGCTGAATGTGTAGGATTCAATTCAATAACGTTTGTTTGAACTTTGTTTCCAACCCGTTTTACATTAGGTGTTGTATACTAAAGAGACTTGTTTTATTAATCAACTTAGTATGTGTATACACTATTCAAAGAAAAGTAAAAATATGAGGAACTCTGAGAATGAAGGAAACACAAGGATATTGTATTATCGCTCCCAGTTGCAGTGTCGCGGGTGGGCCTGGGGTGACGTATGGTATCACGCATGCGTCGCTCAGGGGCGGCTGCGCGCAGTCGCCACGCGCCCGTTCTCAAAACAACATGGCGTATCGCGTCCCTCAAGGACACGTTTGACAGCCCCGCGAAAAAATATCCATCGCCAGCTGTTAATCAAAATACAAATAAAATAAAAAATATCTATACAGTGTTTATCGTGAAAATCAATGCAGTGCGTCTATACAGTGTGTAATTATTAATTGGAATACCGGTGCCCGTACGGTCTGATTGTATCCAGGTATGTACAAAACAATAATAAATCATAATTTTGGCCTTTTTAAATGGTCCCTTCAACTTATTTGATCTTACTTATTTGAACCTAACAAAAAAAAGTTTTTTTCTTATTATTTAGGATTACGCTTTGAAGGCTTATATAATATTTGCAGAATATTTGGGTTTTGCATGATTAAAGTTTTAGAAATATTTTTATTGCTCATACCTAGAACAGAATAGAATATAATATATCTTTATAGTATATCAGCCAATACCTAGATCACTTGTAACCTACTATTTCTTTATGTTTTTGATTTAAATACATAATTAGGACTTATATGAAAGGGATGGTGGTTATAGAAATATAACCTAGGACTAGTATGTATACGCTACAAAGTTGATTTTTGGATATAAATCAAAAAAATACAAAAGATGATCAACCTTTACGTTTAACATTGAAGAGAATTCCGTAAGCAACGCTATTCTTGGTTTATAATACATGTAGTATAAATTCATAACGTTGTAAAAGTTATCGAAACATTCTTTCTTAATCACATTATCGTCATTGTATTGAGGATTGAATTGCAAAAATTTTTGCTATGCTCAAGCATAGCAAAAATTAATTAATTCTAATTCAAGTTATTATAATAATATTATAATAATATTACCTAATCAAAACCGCTTTAGGTATTTTTATTTCAACAAAATTTCACCTTAATATTTTTTCTGATAATTGATACCTATATAAACAAATTAAAATATCGTTGATCCCAACTTAATGCATATTTAGTAAGTAAGTAAAAGTTTTAACGCCATAACTATAAAATTAGTTACCCAGACCTTCATTCTTAACGCAAAGTTTATCATAGAATCCCGAATGAAAAACTGCATTTTATAAAAAAGCAAAATTTACATTGAACAACATTTTTATGTTTCACTTAAGAACCATTATTAATTAACACTTAATTGACAGTGACCTATATTTGATCTGGTTAGTCACTCATTAAGGTCATATCTAGTTCGCTCCAGGTCCCCTTGCTTTCTTCTATTAACACTTCGAGAATAGATGCCAAAAACTGAAATGATTGAAAACGAAATTTTCATGTTAGGTGATTTTTTTAAGATTGCAAGTCTCAGTGTAATTTGCAATTAAACCTATTCTAATTGTGATTCTAATTACACATTAGTGGCTTCATAAGGAAGTTACTCGTAAGGTTTTCTTAGCTTAGGACATTTATAGATTTGGACGAATGCCAATTGACAATAGAAGCCCTTACATGAAAGTTTCCGTAATAATCGTGAATACAATTTATGAACATTACGGTAATGCAATTTTTATAATGAAATTATAAATATTTGATCGTATGATCATATATCCCAATTTCCAGATTTTTTTAGACACCCATTTAATTTTCAAATCGCCTATGTTGTTTCTGCCCCTGACATTCAAATCGTCGCGTTAGTTCTCGATCTGCTTTCCTATAAAGTGGAATTCGTTATTTCGGCACGGGCCGGTTCGCGAGGTCTTTGAACCTCAAAATTCCCCTCAGATGTTTAAGCCACGTTTAAATTTAGAACTGCACACTGACTGAATTAGGATGTGAGTCGTTAGAAATCTAAGAAAATGTTCTCTGTGATGTTATCATTTCTTAATACTAAGATTATAATATTATTTTTCCTAAACATCAGTAAGAAGTGTTTGCGATTAAAGTAATAGGTACTTATAAGTCTTTTTACGGCTACTTTAGCATATTACTAACAATTTTCTGAAGATATCGTTTGAGATATTGTTGAGATAACGCTTTACAAAAAATTGCCTCAATTTCGATCCAATAAAACAATTATTAACTGTGAAAGTTTCTAATTGTATTTGTCTATTTTTTGATTGGAAACGATTATATTTTTATTGACTTATGTGATTAAAATACATAAGCATTGTAATTAGTAAAACTATTCTCAAACATTCTTTGCTAACTGCCATCCAAATTGTCAGAAAAGGCCAGAAACCATAGAAAATGTCTTAAAGGGAGGGGTAAACAGGGGACTTGAACTAGTAGTAAAACAGTGTCTCGTTACACACCGACAGACGAATCAATTGTCTTGTTGCGTATCGTATGTTTATCTTATTCTTTGCTAGATACTACTGTCTAATGTCTAGGTAAAGACATTAGATAGTAGTGTCTGTCAAATTGCAAATATTTCAATTTCACCACCGGATGTAAAATATTTGATTACTTTAGTCACGTCTTCATTGCATCCGTTTCCTCTTGACTTTTTATTTTTGTTTGGTAATGAAATTGTAATTTCTTAGTAATAAATTTTATATAGTTTGTATCTTAACTAAATAATATGAATGTCTCAAACTTTTTGGGTACTTTTTATGCTTATATTTTATATACACAGTTAAAAGGTAACATTAATAATCTACAATTGTCAACATCATATATTAGTCATATCATAAGTCATTATCATATAAGTAAGTAAGTACACTACAGTGCAGTCTGAAAGCATTATTACCTTTGATGTGAGATTAAATTTTTCAATGATTTTCTTATTTGCACGTGTAAGATCAGTAATGCAGTCTCCCCCCAGTTCAAAAATACGCTTGGTTTTATTTTTATTATAGGACACTTCATTGTATTCTTAGTAGTTTTATTTCTTAGTAGGTATACTTATTTAGTTACAATATTGATATAAGATAGTTTTTGGTATAGAAGTAAGTATTCATTTATTAGCACATGTTCAGAGGAGTTACTTTTAGCAGCCAGCGATCAATAGGCGATGCGGCCCGAGCCCGCTTGCTATGCAGCTGTTGACTGTGTGAGCATCTGCTACAATCACGGCAGTCGTTGATTTATCGCGTGTATTATTTTTAATAATCTGATTAGTTAGTTTATTACTATTTTCTTTTAGTTCTCTTATGTATGTGCGTTAACATTATTTTTAATAAGTTTTCGTTTTTTAAATTCTAGATGTAGGTACAAAATTATAGTAGGTATTGGTATACCTTGATAGGTTCCATAAAAATAACATACGTATATTGTATAAGTCTAAGAATGTAAATAATATGATTAATTGCAGATTCATTCTCGTGTTTATACTTGATATGATTAAACAAATCTAGTCAACTCTTCTAAGAATACGTGAGTTTGAACTAATTACGTTCCGAACGTGATATATCTAAGGAACTTACAGGAAGCCAACATAGCTAGCTATCGTATAGCACGTGAGAAACTGCACATTACAATTAACACCTAAATCCTTATGTGGTAATACTCACAATCGTCTGTATGAATCATGAATATTCAGGTATTATTCGACTAGAATACTCGACGAAGTAACTAGAAGAACTAAAATGTACTCTACTTCGTTAACACTAAAGATGTAATCACGCTGTTTGGACTGCAGCGACCCATGCTGCGGTGCGAAGTTGTTAACATCACAGGTAGTATTCTAAAGTCGGTCGATAATTATTTTAATGATTTATACCTTTGCATTATAAGCGCCCAGGAGACTAAACGACAGCGGGACTACTCCGATGGAGCATCATGCCTTTCGATTAGAAATTCTCTAGATTGGCTTCTAAGTCTTGAGCACATGATAAAGGGCATAATTTTGATGAGGCTTAATATTCAAGAAGAATTTAAAATATTTAAAGTTTATTTGAAATAAGAAAATACTTGCCGATACACATATTATGTCACATCACGATAAACATCGACAAGCATTTTATTAACAACAAAAATCAAACACTATCTTGTTGCGGACATTTTAACGATAACTAAGAAGGGAGAAGCGTCGATTTTATAGAAAATTGTATTTGAGTTGTTCAACGGCATTAAAGCCGTTAAAAGATATCCAGTGATATTATTGTGATAAGTAGGGGCACAACATGTAAATACTCGCCTTTTCATTATTCGAACGGTTACGAAAAGACGCGTTGTTGTTACTCTTGTAGTTTTTTTGCACAAATAATAGAAATTATTACCAATATCGATTTTCCTACGTGTTATTATAATCCTTATTCAACTATTTACCGGACAGTGATAATGTTATGAAGTATAATGAAATTAAATTTAGGATATTAGATATAAGATTAATAGGATAATATACAAGTGGGCCCATGATGCATGCGGTGTTTTTGTATCCACACGAATTATCAAACCTACGCGAATAAATATGTTAATTGCGTAAAATTTGCAAAATGTTTAAAAGAAACAACAGTTAAGTTTGTGTATATGTATATGTCCGTATTGTAATTTCTAATAAAATTCTTCCTGTATTTTTTCATTAAAACTTATTGTTAACGAAGTATTTTGCCAATAATAGCGCGTATTTTCGGGCGTTTAATTCCATTCTGAGGACAAAATTACACTCCACTGGAAGGAATATAAACGTTTACTCGCAGGTGTACTAAAGAACACTGTTAAAGACTGGCACACAATAAACTAGCCATAAAATTGGGTCATATTTTTAAAGACAAAAGACAAAGCTTTGATAAAGAATCGCACTGGCATTCGTTTTTGGGTTTCTTGTATTAATATATTTAGTGCACTCTATGTTGCCTGCTTTTCACTAGTTATATTTCAAATATTTATTAATTAATTAAAGTTTTCACTTGTGAATTAAGTGCAAAAATAAAGAAAATATTACTTTATTTTTAAAACTACTGACCGGCTGATACAAGTAGATAATACCAGCTCCTGTCTTGTAAATTAAACTTTGCGGTATATGCGCTGAATATTTAAATTAATATTTATTCACACTTGTGACAAGTACTTACTTCTACATATATATTTTGATAAGTATTTCTAATATTGTCAATCATTCGACATTTTATTGTGAAAGACAGTTGAAATGTCGAACGACACCAGAATATGGCTCACTGATTTGTGCCTTTGCGCATGAATCACGCAATCACGCATCGGTCGTCGTTCACGATACAGCGCAAGCTTTGTTTTTATTGCGGCCGGAATCATCTGCAAAGATAGACGTGCGATGAACAGCAAAATGTGGTATCGTCACAATAAATTAAATAAAATTTGATATTTTTAAGTTCAAATGCCTCTACTTAATATTTAAAAAACTTGACAATGAATACTATAAGTAGAGTAAGTTAACTTAAAAATACACTCAGGAATTATATGCTCACTTGGTAAGTGTGTGATGATGTCATAATGATAGGATTATTATAAAATGAAGAAGGATTTTTTCTACTGAAATCATTGAATGTTATCATTTTACTCTCTCATCACATGGGATGTTATGAGAGCTTATATATCCCTCGCATAATAGTTGAACGTCTATTGTCTAGTTGTGGCTAGCTTGAGCTACTGCACAGACGAATAAGAAATGTTTAAGGAACATCGCAATGATTGTTTGACAATGTATTTAAAAGTCTCTTCGTAGTGTCTACTATACTAACATCGAGCAGGCAACGTACACAATAAATAGAGAAAAAAGAAATTTGAAACAACTGTGTTCGCTGATTTTCGCTTATATGCAAAAGTACTCATACAGTTTCTATAATAATAACGACACATTTCTTTTCACTAAATAAAAGTTCTGAATCTTTATCGTTCTTTCGACCGCTTTTGTTGAGATTACAATAGGTACCTGTCCTGTCTAATGCGATAATCTAATACATGTATTGCACAATATATTTTATGTAACGTTCAGTAAAAAGCTTTGATTGACTATCATACTGATTAATCATTGTTCTAATTACTTTGGTTGCTTTCTACAAATAAATATCTGTCTCTAAGTATTCATAGAAGTTTAGTATTTCAATAAACATATATTTAAAGACGGCTCCAAAAAAGCTAAAAATCTAGATCCTAATGATAAAACTTCTCGCCTCTCAAAAAACTGATTGCGAAGTGCCAAGTAAATACCTTAAATTATTTTTACAACAGTTAGAAATCATAATTATTTGCGGGTTTTATAACAAATTAAATTTTTTTTTAATTTTTCATTCTTAACCCGCCGGTTAAGAAGGAAAAATTTTCGTTTCCTATATTTCACAACCGAGCTGTTGTCGTTTCCGTGCAATTTGACAGCTGAATACAAACCTGACCGGATATGGTTCAATTAGATTGAAACTCACGCTAAGGGAACAGAACTCTTAACTTCTTAGAAAATAGTAGGAAATCTACCGCTCATTTGGCATTATCTTTGAAATTATCATAAAGTAAACTGCAAAATAATATTTTAATGTCATGGGGGTGGCTGAGTATTCGGTTCAATGCATCCGCATCGACGCTCGTCCGTGACCTCTATTTTTGACCACTTCGCATCGCTGCGGGATGGCCTTCGGACGTGTTTCACGGATTGTGTATTCGTCGCGCGATCATTACCAGCCGATAGTGATGTATCGTGCGCGATACAGAAATATCGATACTTACTGTTTATTTCTAAATATTTGTTCTTTCACGTTAAAAAATCATCATCATCATCACACCAACCGAGTTACACCTACTACGGGCAGTGCAATCTTACTGGCTTAGTGTATATAGGTGGTAAATTATAAAATAAGTCGAGCGATTAATTTAATAATTCCGCGCCTATAGACTCCAGCAATATTAAGAGATCACTTATTAACATGGCGTTTTTTCACGCCCGATCATCTGTACTTGCTATACAAGACGCAAGTACGTTCCTGCGTTGAGTATTCGCATCTTTGTGAAGGCTCCGCCATCAAGTACCTACTCGCTGCTTTGTATAAGATCCTCCTTATCTTCTAGGTTCAACCATTTAGATAAGTTTGTGCCCAGTAGTGGGATGTATAAAGCGGTTTAATGGATGTTTCAATTTTAAATTTTACAAAATATTTTTCCAGTATATTAAAAATCTTACTCGGTTCATTAACTAGTATGTACATCACTAGAATCGAAACTAATTCGTTTAAAATTCCGTAGACATACGAACTCCTTTCTCTTGAGATACAATAATATTGGTGTAAGTATACCTGCACTTGTACGCATTTCTGATAACAACCAAAATATAATTTCGGTATTTTTTTTTATTAATAATTATTTTTTCATAATAATAATGATTGTTTTTATATATCTAATAATAAAGCCTCATAGGTTTTTATCTGACAAGTCATCTTACTACTTTATTTATAGTGAGTACTTACTAATATAATTTCACTACTACGTATTGATAATTTCACTACTTATAAGCATTTATAGTAATTATTATAAATTACTATAAATTTGGCATCGAATATTTAAAAAATTGTATTGTGATATCTATGTAATGCAAACAAAGAAAATGATATAAATTAATTTCACATTACAAGAAATTACGATGTCAGCAATCAGATGGAACAAACTAAAAATCTCTGTTAATGTCGTATTCAATAGCACCACACAAACACATATAAAACATTCATTCTCATTTTCTGATGTGAGTATAACATAAGAGAAAACTAAAATTCCTTTTACTATAATTTAACTGCCCACGTACTCAAGGAAGACAGGTAACGATAGAAAGTGCGGACTCTATGATGATCATTCGCCTCTTCATTATTATTATGTGCTCCACCTATCAATCGTGTTATCATTTTTTGGTTCTATTCGGTTTATTAAAATATGGTTAATAAATATGTAATGCAGACTAGGAATTTTTAACTCGGTTTTGGAAATGTGGGTGTGTTGCTTTATTTAATAATAATAATAGTACCTATTTTTACTTTAGAAGCTTATAAGTAATATAAATACCTGAAAAATTCCAATAATAAATTAAATAAAAGTTATTTACTGAACCAATTTTAGAAAAACATAAATAAAGTTTTAACCATTTATGATGGGTAGTAAAAAATACTGTAGTGTAAGTCAATAATAAGGCGCTATAATATAATATAAAATGGTGGTTCAGTGTATCACGTTCAAATCGGATGGGAAGTTTAATAATACTTGAACGTTCGTTAAATACAGCTTCCAACTTTGTAACTAACGCGGGCAAACATGAGACTGTCTGGGCAGAAACAATGGGCGATTGAGCATTGTTCAGCATCGGTTCTCGATTCCAAGGTCATTGCGACACCCACATGAAATGTCTGTGACGTTTTAGGGTAGCCAGGATTAGAGTCTTCATGAGCTTTTAGCGATTTACATAAAAATAACTTTTCTAGTATTGATATAATTAAAGTAGGACATTTTAAAATAATCCCTTTACTTTCTATCTCAATATTTTAATGTTAGGAGTTTTCATTCTTTTCAGACAGCACTCTTACACTACACATGAAACCGAAATAAAGTTACAACTTCAGGACTATTTCGTTGATGGATAGAACCATTATCACATACAGTAGAATAGACATTAAATTTTCTTTAACCTGTAAAAATTCCATGATGGTTAAATTTCGCTACTTTTTTATCTTATTCGCGTCAGCATCGACTTCATCTACAGGAAGATTAGAGAGAGCGAATAACATCATTAGGAACATGCTAGATTTTTCATAAGCATCACTTATGCATTATTTAATATTGATCTAATAATAACGTTTAACTTGGACCATTCATGTTATGTCTCCATTTGATGTCATTCCTCTGACAAGTTCCGCCCCTTAGAAGTGCTTGCTATCTGTACTGTCAAATTCCTTTTGTTTCGAAACATGTTGGTTGATGTTTATTTGTCAACAGTGTCGGTTTCATGGCCATATTGTACTCTTTAACGTTTTAAACTTGGATGTAATAATTGTGATTTCTTTGATAAATGTTTCATTCATGAATGGTTCTTTATTACATTTTTGATCAATCTATCGCTTAACTAGGTCTGGTATGACTCTTATTTTTTTTTATAAAAAACACGACACATCCAGCGATGAAGACGAAATGAAGAAGAAAGGGGAAGGGTCCTATGCGAGGATAGTGTATCCAGCGACATCTACCATCCCGGTCTAAAAGGTAACTTTTAACGCCTCTTAAGGGAGTCCATGGATGATGAGGAACACGAGAAATGTTTTGTCCTCTTTTTTTTGTCTACATTGAATTGTATTTTTCTCTGACTAAAGATTTTAGTTAGGAGTTAATCTCAATGCAAGAAATATAACGTTTAATGAAATTAAAGAATTATAATGTATGTACATATATACTTACTATTCGTATAAAATGCTAAGTTGTGTGAACCAAATTCTATGTAAGGTGGTAACCAGTACATGTTATTAGCTAGCCAGTAACTCTGGGTTAAGTTTTGCTTAACCCAGAGTCACCGTAGAATGTCCAGAACTAATCAATAAATATTTTGGAAACAATTATTACTCGTATTTTTTTATCATTAGGTATGAGCTTAGTACAGTCATTTAGCATTATTTGCATGCAGAGCATTTATTTATTTTTGAATATTACAATCTTAAATGGTATGGAGAGATAGGATTAAAAATCCTTTTTAAGTAGTTTTAGCGTTTATTAAATTTATAAAGAATAGATTTCCTAATAAGGAACAATTAAAAAAAAACTAGTTCTCCTCACTTATGAAATAGAGGTATGTATACTATTATTTATTTATATAGAGTTTGCATGCTGGCTGCTAAATTGTATTCATGTAGTACCTTAGAAATACCTGTTACTGCAAAGTTCATTATTTCACATTCCTTCACTTTATTTGCAATCTATTTTAATTATCATTAGTTCTGAGCGAGCTCTAGAAAATTCTAGGTATGCCTATCTCGTACAGAATATCTATACTCTATATTCTATTCTATACTCTATACTCGTGACGGTTGAAGTCCACGCACGTTTTAATTAACTAGTTATAGATTAGAATAGAATAGAATATATCTTTATAGATTTTTTTTAAATATTTTTTTTAGTTATCTACCACGCATAAAAGCAAAGGGAGAGGTACAGTGTGAATGCTATTTTGACAGGAGTTAAAAGTGCTAGTGTTGGTTTGAGGGCATAAAATTCGCAATTTACAGTAACATATATATATATATATATATTCTAATCCAACTATAGTGTAGTGATAAGCTTGTTGGCTCTCAAATGACTTAAATTTGTAATCTATTTGCATACAAATCCGGTTTCCGCGGTTGACTCCGTGCTTTATTAAAAGCACCGAGATTTTATTCTGAAGGTGACAATTAAGTGTAATAAAATATTTGAATTTTAGAAATTACGAATGCGCAACCAGTTCTGGACCTCAAATTATCCCTTTATCGTACCTGTGCAGTTGAAATATTGTATTCATGTCTGGGTGGTAGATACCTGATTGTGCAATAATGTCGTGCCAGCCAATGCCGAGCTAACATTCCAAATGCAGATCATGTGCCTGATTTAAATAGGCGCCAGTGTATGATGAGATATTTGTTGAAATCATAGGTCATAATTATAGTTGATGTGATGTATAGCACACTAGATAGGTATTTGTGTTACCATACTATTTGTTACACTACATTTTAGTTGGCTATAGCATTTCAGATACTATCATCGTTTCTATTATTTTTAGTGTGTCTGGATATATAGCTCTTACCATTAGGGTTCATGGAAGAGATCTATTGATGGCCATTTAAACCCTTTTATCAATATTCCGAAATTGTATGTACTATTTTATACATCTATAAGCCACTTTGAAGATTATCAAAGTGGCTTTGAAAATCACTTTGAAGATTATCACTATTTCTCGTAAATAACTGCCTGTTTCGTTTTTTCACGGGTAGTGTCAGTACAGTTCAGTCTTTTATACAAAATGACCCAAACAATAATGGACACGTCATAAAAGCATAATATTTAAGGTGCATTCGTTCGGAAGTAGGTACTTTTCGGCGATTCATTTTGGACTTGTTTCTTTCTCATACCTTCTTCTTTTATAAAAACGGAATAGCTGTTCGTTAGACTCGCTAAATTGGCGTTTCTTTCTCGCCTTGTCCGCTTTTGAATAGGGGATTTATTAAAATAGTGAATATCTCAAAAGAAAAGCCCATAAATTCAAGTCAGTATTTTGTAAAGAAAATCATCTAGCTGACGTGCTTTTCAAAACTGTCATTTCTTCCATCGCAACCATAGTTTACTTTTAATAGATGGCGTTCGTGGCTGACAATAGAATTAAGTACAAGTTGTGGTTTAAGAACAAAAATACTGAGGTAAATCCTTAAGAAAAAACAAAATAATAATAACCCAAAATTGGTAATTTAGTATGAAAAATTGTCTAATTAATTGACGAGCTTTTTAAAACTGTCATTTATCTACTTTTGATAAATGGCGGCAGTGACTGACAACCGAACAGCAATTGATTTTGATAAAATTGCGGTAATACCACGTTTCCTGGGCCAATTAGTTGATAAAGAACTATATCGTTTTCTAGAGTAACAAGGATATTTTATGATATTTATTACCTATAATACTAACATATTTAAGTTTAGATATGTATAAGACTATTAAATAGTTCGACGTCAGTCCACAATTTCTTTCTTAATTCATTAGAAAGTTAATATTCATAAATAAGCAATTGGATAGTTTTAGTCGAATAAAATTATTCATTCCACTTTTACTTTTGTGTCCTTTTAATATATACTTCTAATAAATAAATTTTCTCTAGGTATACACTGTCTAAGAAAGCTTACTAATAAACATGTGTCCACACTTTCGCCCTGACTAGTGCTTAGGAACACGAGATAGCACTTAACCTAAGCATATGTAATTGTTACGAAAATGCTTTGGATAAGTTTTTGCTTAAACCTGAGTTTTAGCCAGCCTTAATAATAAATCGAAAAAGAATTTAATCTGCATTTCTTATGTAAATATGTTATATGTTTTATATTTTTTGTCAAGTTATTTTAGTTATACATTTATTAGCAGTTGGTGATCTCGATCAGGTCTTTCTAATTATTTTGGGCAAGAGACCTCTTGTGAAACAGAACTGATACTTATGGCCCCATAGCCATTACTTTATAAGGGGTATACCTAGTTTCTTTCTAGTGAAAAAAAATACTTACTTAAAATTTAATCAGTTGTCGTTTATGTCGATCTCTAGGAACCCGTTTTAGACTCCAATGTACAGCTACTGTACTGATGGAGTCAGCCAGAAAGAGTCCAGAAAGAGACATGTTATCAGTAACAAGTCTCATTTTGATCCCGCTGTGCTGTAAAAATTATGCTCATATTATTTGTAATATTGATGCCCAATATGACGCACCATGTGTAATCTCACATCATTACTCAGCTCTTTTATCGGTGCTTTACCGCTTTCCATTTTCCAATATGACGGTTTCCAATATGCAACCATTGTTATTTGAGATGTACTGATGTAATGAGACATAAAAAATATTTACTTTGACGGACTAGCCTCAGGTTGGGTTAAAAATTTCGTTAAATAGAACATTTTACACATATTTAATAATTAACAATGATAAAAAGTAAAATAGAACTATGTTTTTAAAATAATTATAATGAAAATTGGTTAATATACTTGAAAGAAGTTGAATAACTTCGAATTCAAATATTTAAGCTCTTTGTTGTATTTTTTCTCACAGGCAGCCAAGGCAGGTCGGATGTATTCTTAGGTTATCTCTGTATCCAGGTCCACTTATCAATGTATTACTTTTTAAAAAAACGGGTTCGGGGTAGATTTTAATAGATAAATATATTCTTCACTGGAATTTCGTAAATCATTCTTTTTTTCGGAACGCTTTTTTATTGGATAATGTGCAATATAATTATATAATTAAAGTTGTCAGCTCAATGTCCTTAGATGATTGTTATACAGATAACTGCTCCGACATGTAACACCAACCGACATGAGTCTTCAATTTATTTCCGATTAATTGTTGCTAATTATCGCACGCTATTATATCAAAGAGGAAACATCTTAGTTCTTTTCTTGTCTGATAGGATAAGGCCCGTGTATACAAACATATTATAGTATAATTTATGTAACTAGGTAATAATTTTGACATTTGACACCTTTTGACGTTTATAGAACAACTTATTACTTCTCGGGTTAACGTTTTCAGAGGATTGAAAAATTGGCCAATAATGTAATTAATACCTTTGGAAATAAATAAAATAACAATACCCACTTTATTAGTTAATGATAATTAATCACCCAAGGTTATAATTATGGTACGATGTCTCTTGTTAAATGCATGTTTGAGGCAAATATTCCAATTAATCTCTTGCAGGTAGTATAATTGCAATTAATAATTCATAATATTAAGACAGCTGTTAACGAATCGTGACTGATTTCAAGGGGCCTTGGACAAACTTTAACCGAACTACCAAATACAACATTCCTTCAATCAATTTGGAGATCTAATCTGTTCATAATATCTTGATTTGGATCACTGATAACAGTTATTAATATTTTCCTTCCCTACACAACAAGTCTCCATAATTATTCGCAACCATGTTGGTATCTACCGAATACATTATTCATAGTAAATTTATTAGATAAAAATTATTGAAAATAAGTATGTATCCTATAGGTATTTATCTGAGATTTGATGCCTACGTCAAGAATATTTGCTACTTGACGCGCAAATATGCTGTAAAACCAAAGTTTAGTGAGTATATTCTTGGCAAAATGTTTATATTATGTTGTATAATTGCTGCCGGAAAAAATTCTTGGCATTTATTTATCACTTGAACTAGTTTAACGTAGTAGGTACCTATCGAGTTGTTATTTTCTCAAATGGGTGTAAGAAACAGCTTAATAGCCGTCCTTACCGCATTTACGTAAACTTGCATTTCTTCCTAGATCCATTTGACTAGGGAAACGAGTGGCTATCTCTACTTGCTCAACAGAAGGTACTTTCATCCGCCCGTTTATATCGTAAACGCTAAACGTTTCCTTCAATCAAACAACAAAGTGATGCAGAGGTGGAACCTGGTAGATTTGAAATGTGAATTACCGGTTACAGTGAATAGTTCAAATTCATAGCATTATAACTAACATTGCAGTTGACATACCAACACTAGCGATGTATAATTAATAAATTACAGATTTAGTTTTTCCTAACTTATAGTTCAACCAGCCTAAGCGAGCATAAGAATCACTAAAATTACGTATCACTTCTCAAGAATATATATATTACCTCGTCTTTTATATTGACTATAACGTCACATATGTATTTTCATTATACTATTCATCATCCCAATGCAGTATAATCGTGTTGTCATTGCTTTAATAACGTCATTATAGATTGGTGCATTTAATGGAACAAAGAAATGTTTCAATATTCGTATACGGTAACATCAGGTCTCTATAGCTTAATGTTTTATATTGTAACAAATTGTGATACATATTTAACCGTATGTTTGAAAATATATTGTAATATTATTATACTTTCTGGGCATTGTGCTGAATTGAAAGTAGAATTGATTGATTCAACGAATATTCCAAATAATTGTTTTGTTACTTTCAAAGTCAATTTAAACAGAACGGAACAAAAACTTGGTAGTGGATATGATATCAGAGACATAAATAATTACAAGTTTGCATAATTCCAGCTTCAATCACTTATATAGAAATATCTAGAGATATATGAATTCGCTTGACATTCCACCGCTTTTTCCAAATTTTCAAACTGATGCTATTAGTTTCATATCAGGCATATGAAAATTATTAATAAAATAAAAAAATTGACTAATTTATTATTATAGAAGTATGTAGTCTCACTTAACACGTGTCTTGTGTATGCAAATGTTAACAGTGGAGGCTTGTAATTTATAATCGTTAATTAATTTGTTAATGTGGTGGATAGTTAGTCTTGGCCTTGGTGTCATATTCTTTGGTGAAACCAATTACTTTAATTGTGTTCAATAATTATAAATTGACAGGTAGTTTGCATAATTTTATATTTACTAAGACTCACTCGTTCACGAATGAACAACTTTTGATCAGTAATTTTGTCGCTATAACACTTGACTGATGTATTAGAAGTTTAAAGTTTATTATTAAACGTGAATGATCCAGGCTTATCTCATAAACAGGTAAAATTTAAAATACTATTGGCTTGGCGTTGAAAAATCATTACATGTCAAACAAAACAGACATATTTTTTTAAAAACAACATTCTTAGTCTAGTGAAATAATCGTCTAGTATTTATCAATTTTTAACAGATATTGTAAATTGAGTTAGTGCATTATCGTTCTTATATTTAATGTAGTTTTTTCTAGTAAGCTAAACTAATTAACCGCCTCTATGGTCTAGTGGCTGAGACCATCTATTCCAGATCTGGAGGTCCGAGGTTGAATTCCCAGTGGGGGACGAATTTTTCTACTCGGTTTGATTGGTGGAACGGCTTTTTCTAAATCCTTCTGGCTAGTTACTACAATCCTACGTAAGTCTGTCACCATTATCATTTAATCGTAATCGTAACAGCATTTTTGTATTCTGGCAGTTGGAGGTAAGGTAGCTAGTTCATTTGTGGTTGCGGAATCCCTGTGTAGATGAAGACAAAGAGCTACCCCTTTAAGAATAAAAAAAAGTTCATTAATAAATTAAGATACTAATGATGGAAAGCTGCGGTGTGTAAGATATGAAGTAACACTACATTAACAATAGGTACACATCACGTAGGCAAATCAATAGATTATTTGATTATCACCGTCTCATCAACCACTATAGATCTCAACCATAAACAAAATTATGTAATTACGTAATCAGTAAAAAGTTAACACTTTCTATTTTCAATCGTGTTAAAAGTGAGCCATCGTGGGTGTTCTCAATCGAATTACATACTTATATTACAATAGTGAGCAGGAACTGCAACTTCAACATCTAGGAAATAGCAGCGTGCTTATTTCAATGTAGTAAGATGCAGAATGAAACACTTTATTAATTTTCTTGCTTGCTATTGCTATTGTATCTGCTCCAGCGCCGTAATGTACGATATTATCGATCATTATTTCGCGTGGAATAGATGAGTTATGACTAAAGGAACCATTACTTATCGTCTTTGGTCGTATAAGAGGAAACCTCCTTTGAAAACTAATATTATAATTTTATTTTAATTAAGCTTTCAGAATATTGTTTATTGGATAATATTGTTTTGGTTTATTAATAGTATGCTATAACATTAAAATAAAATTTGATGACGAAGATCTACGAATGTTACAATAATAAATCTTAATAATCTTCGTTACACTTGTACTTTTATTAGCATGGTTAGAATCAGTCAGAATATGCATCTTACTGCCTGCAAATCATTTATTTTACATATTTTGTGGACCAAGCTAATATTGATGCACCTTTATTATAGGCCTTTCAAATAACATGTGTTCGGAAGATATAGATATATGATTTCTCCGTTTCAACATTGCAAAATGCAAATATGTCAGTCAGTACTTGAGTTCTTATAATTAATTAATATACCTGAATAAATTCATAATATTAACATCGTGTTATTATGAATTTTGTGTATCGTATGCGTATATTGTTAAAGATATTCAAAGTAATTATTTTGCATTATTCATTAATTTCCATGTTTCCATTTATGAAATCGAGGAAGAAGTATTTCGAGACGCTGAGACGAAATAAGTTGGTTGTCAACACGTAAAGTTTCTTTTTTATTATTCATTATAAAATTTCTTATTTTTGTAAACTGCTATCAATGAATCATGGTCGTCAGTTTTAATTTTAAATATTTTTAATTCTGCATTTTGTTTTTTATTTATAGTCTACAGCTTGTTAGGTCATAAAGTATTATTTTATTAATACTTTTACTTCGGAAAAGTTTGTAACAACTGGTTGAGGGATTTTTGTAAAATAATTTCTTATAAAATTGCCAAAAAACATGTTGTGATTATTTTAAGACGGCATAAAACAAATAAATTTCATTTATATTATTATTCAGAATAGTAGGTATTATATAATAGTTCGTAGGATTACATTACTTCAGTAGTGGTTTATTATTTCGTATATGTACTTAACACTCGTGTTACAATTTCATATTACTAATCTAGAGTGATAATGAAGGAGACGATGAAGAGTTGAGTAAAATTTAGGTTTAAGTAAATTGTATTCAAAGGAAAGAAAAATGCAATGCACCATTGCATTCACTTTGCAGTTATCGCAACTACAACGTGTTTAGAAAGAAAACATTGTGAATTATTGTTTGAAAGTTTTACAATTGACCGAATGCCTTCGAGTCGTACAAATTATTTATCGTAGAAAATACAGTTCACAAATGTGCCTGTCTGGTACAAAAAAATTTTTGATTATTTACATTCTGATGTCTAAAAATTTAATCGATCGTTATTACATTCAGAAATTTTAAGAATTTAAATGTCATTCAAAAGAATTTTTCAAGATTTTTCATAGTAGTGATGCATGTGCAGTGAAAAAAATTTAAGATGGTTCCGGAAGTTACTGATTATGTGCGACTTTTCTCTTTTTTTGAATAGACATCAAGAGCCTGAACTAACTTATCAATATATGTTTTGAGGAAGTTTAATGATATTTCAAGAACTTTTTATTGCATCTGATAGCATACTGTTCGTGGGATGTTACTCTGCTGCCCAGAGAATGTTCTTACCAAATTGTGGTTACAATCAATACCCATTGTAACTAATACTTACATATAAACTGCCGTTTGTGCCGATTCATTCCAGTGTTTAAATCGTAGTTGACAAATTATGCTCAGAATTGTTTTATGGTGGGTTAAGTATTGAATAACTGAAAATGTATTACCAAATATACTTTTTGATTTTGAAGAGCCACTACCTGTTAAAATTTCATATAAATTCAATTCTTCATTGATAAACTAACGCTAAGTCTAATGAATAAATCTGTTAATAATATTAAAATGAATCTTCATACGCTAACCTACTTAATCAAAGTTAATTTTTTTTTCAATATCTGTTAACACACTCATATGCCGGCACGTTACGATTATCACTTGGGCAACTATCTTGTTGCCCTAAATGTGCCTCGAGAGCGGCTGTCGCCATATTGGGAATTCTTTATTTATGCTTCATCTCAAAATAATACGCGGAAGAGTTCCCCTTGCTTTGTAAGCCGATAAATGCGTCGCCGCTTCTTTTGACCTGTTAAATGGATTTCTTAACATATTTTACTTAGTGTCAACAAGATTTAAGACTTTATTTTTGTGCTGCTTTAAATAAGGTTCGTTACGATCTGAACTAAAATAAAGGTATTTCAAATAATTATAATTTTTTTTAATGGTAATAACTACGTGCATAATGTACCTATATGTTGGTATACTTATCTCTGTTAATAATACTTAAAACATACGACGCTGTTCTGTTCCATCTTACTCAAATATATTCTTGTAGAAGACAGATGATTCTGATAACAGTATTACCCAATTATTATTTTTTAATAAAAAGCTAGGAAAATGACTCGATGACCATCTGATGATAGAGGAGTTCATATATGAAGATAGTTAGTGTAGCATGCGACAAATTGCCCTAGCCAAGACCAAAAAGAGCTTTTTCACGTCTCTTTTAAAAAAACCTATGTTGTATGAAGGAGGGAATACGTGTGCCGGTAAGGAATTCCACGCTCTAGCTGTGCGTCAGGGAAAGGAGTCACGAATTAAGTAATAAGTAGTAGTAGAATTAAAGTAATTACCTTCAAAGAAATAGATTTCCATACTATGTACCTACTAGATATACCTAAATTTAATGTTAGGTACAAAGAATATCGTTATTTTGCTCAGTATTATACAGAACACAATGTCGCTACTCCATGAGTTTCACGCCATAAGTGCCCATGTAATTATAATTTTTATCATCAAAATTAACATTTATTGACATATAATGTTACATACGACTGACGACTATTATTTTTCTTTGTTTTAAATTCATACTAGCATGCGACCTAGTTATGCAGCCATAGTCAATAAATATAGGAGTGGTGTCATTACAATAATGCATAATCAAGAAAAAAATAAATAAATACATTAGACTTTCCATTTTTTTATTATTTGCTTCAGCATGTTCGAGGGTTTTTTTTCAAATTTTAAAACCTTTTTTATTATTTTTCAGTCTGTCTGATAATCAACTCCTTTAGTTGATTGTCACAATCTGCGGCTTCATCTTGTGAATTAATAGTTATTTAAATTTGTGTATTGACATAGTATTTTAAACAATATTTTGAAAAAATATTTCTCGAGGTAAAGGCATAGAATTTCACATATTTAAGGACTCATGATAAAATATTACTTTATTATGTGAAGGTAATACAAACTTGTTCATTATTGTGTATTTCAACGAATGAACTAAAAAAAGTTACCACTACGGTACTTCACGTCCTTTGCAAACTGTACATAGTCACCCTGTCAGTGCCTATATTCCACTAAGTGAAGGCTAATACAGTGAGTAGTATACCGTTGATTGTTTATGTTTAAAGAGAATTAGAAAGCTCGGTACACTCTATAAGTAGCTGCATATTAATAATGAACACCATACTCCAGACCTACTCCATATAATATACCATCGTCATTATCTACTGACTTCCATTAACATAAAGTAATTAACCCATTCTGGATTTATGATCTAATAGATCCATGATTAGATCCATTGATAGAGTGCGATTATCAAAGAGAAAGTTATAGTAACTGTGTCGATAATAATCACTATGTTATGGTGTGCATTATGACGCTTAATGATATTATGGTATCGACTCCACCAAGCCAGTTTGGCTAATTGGATATCGTGTCTAATTTCGTCAATATGTGAATGTTATACTAATGTACCGTATAATTAAGAATTGTCAAAATTAAGGCGGTTCATCAGCATTCTTCATTTCCGCTGACCGCGCAGGAAAATAATTTTAATTTTAAAGTTTGTTTACAAATTTAGAATAATTGAAAATTCTTTACTAATTGAATATGTAGATCGCTACGTAGTTTAATTAGCATCGCGTTTATTAATATCTGAATTTTTCAGACATTAGTGCTAATCATATAAATACATAGAAGTTTGGTGTGAAAAATCATTATGCTCATTTTTTTCGGAGAGGTCAAATGCATTTACGCATCATCCCTACAGTACGGGGCCAACTGTAGCGGACTCAGGGTAAATGTAGAAGGGCGTTCGCACACTAAACATCCTCTCTGAGCTGACCGACATAGCGTATGTCGGCAACGGCTCGGCCTCGCCTGAGAACATTTCAGATTATGCCGACGTATATTAACATCATACTGCAATGCTGTTGGGTCTCGGCCGAATATCGAGCTTATTATAGATACATGTAATTGTAAAGTAGCTCTTAATAAAAACAGTGCCATTTGGAAGTAAGGTATAAAATAGGTAATTGGTTTAGGTTAGTATCTCTTGAGGAAACTTTAAGACAACTGTATCCAAAAACTTTTGAACGTAATCCAAAAATAAGACATTTTTAATTCTAAGTAACTTAAGTACATGTTACATGTTATAAATTCTTATGTAAGTGGACAAATAATAGTTAGATATTTCCGACCGCTTAGTGTAATGTCCATGTTGAAAAGCCTTCAATTATCTGGTCATGTATGATTGACTGCCTTGGTTATAGAAATTAGTATATAAGTTCTGTGGCCAAGGCAGGAAATGTATTAGGTGTAAATATCTTACCTAAAAGTATTGATTTGTTGTTACTCGCAATATAATCTTTAACACATATGCAGGTTGAAGGGCCGTCATACAACCTAGACGTTGGCCTAAGGTACAATACAATAAGGGTGAGGGCTAGGAAGCCTCCTCGCGTGCTGGAACCGTTGGAGAACCGCTTAATGCACTTGATGATCTCCCCGTTCAGTGTAAGAGGCGGTTCATCAACTGATCCAGCCGGCGTACCCTGGGCGGGCACGAAACAACTATCGAATCTCAAGCAAGAAAGCTCTTTTCAAGACCACTTGGTCGGTCTACAGGCACTTCTCCGGACTGCGGAATCGGCTCGGAGCACAAAAGTATTGCCGTGGTCTTATTACCATATTTTTATTGACAACTTCAATATGAAAGACAAGTATCAAAACTATCTTTGAATATCGCGACTGTTTTGCAAAGAAGGCCACAACAGGGAACATGCGTAAATGCCTCCGAAAAAAAGGTACAACATAATAACTCGTGTGATATTAACCAATTTCTAGTGATACAACATGGTATTTTTTCATAGGATTGCTTAAAAAGTAAAAATTTAAACGTTGTTTGACATAGGTTCAATCACGAAGACAATTTAACCGAAGCATTAGGTACTTTAGCTTTGAGAAGAAGCGGCTCAAAAAAAATCATTTCTTTTTCATTATTCATTCCCAAGTTTTAGTAACAGAAAAAATAATTTTTTTTAATAAAAATTGTTAAATTTATAAAATAGATTTTTAAACAAAATACCTTTAGCAAAAGATATATTTGGCTTTCTTTCTTATTTTATTAGATAAGAAGGTAAAATAGAAGGTTTTTGTAGCACAATTGGACTCGAAGTAAAGAAAAATTCAAAGTACTAAGTAATAATTTTTTAAACTAACATCTGGTATCAAAAATCCAAACACACTCCCTATGTTATTCAATGTCAATCTATCAACTCAACTGGTTATGTTATTATCATTATAAGTTTCACCGCTTTATATCACCAAGATTTTGTTGGAATTCAAACAAATTTAGACTTTATTACATGAGCAGCAAGCCCATCATCAACTGGATCTTTTTACTTGGACACAAGTTAATAGCGCCTACTTACTCGTATTACGTTCGGGTCGTAATTTATGACACGACCAAATTTGACTAATAAGTAAAGATTTTATAATGAATATTTTAAATTGATGCTGCATAAATAAAATTTGTCTTTTTTTGTAGAAAATGATGTAAAAGTTTTTTATAGAAAGCAAGTAAAGTTATAATTAGAATTTCTAGGTTAAATCGGTTATGAATAGTTAGATAAAAATTATGGTTTTCATTCATAAGGCGGAGCGTGAGAAATATTACTATAATTTAACTGTTAATTTTATTACTATTATTATAATCATCATTATCATTATCAGAATGTATTCATAGCGGAATGTCACCTAGAGTGATCTTATACAATCAATCGTTTAATAAAAGCTGGAATTTCTTAACAACCTTACTACTGAATAGTATTTAATATTATTGTTTACATTTACGTACACATTAAATAGTTTTTTTTTTATATAAAGCACAGAAAATGACTCGACACCACCTGATGATAAGCAGTAGAGGAGTCCATATGTGAAGATAGCTAGTGAAGCATGTGACATACTGCCCTAGCCACTCTCACCTTGCCGGCCCAAAAAGTGCTAGAACTTCTTAGTATTCTTTTTAAAAATAAATATATGCCATTTTCATGCGTTCAGAATACTGTCGCAACCGTTATCGATAAATAAATGAATCCTTACTTAATTATATTTTATATTTCTCTCGGGAACTGAAAGCAGATAAACTACATAGATATACATACTTATTCCTCACTTAAAACCGTTTCACTAGAATACTTAAATACAATGCGTAATTGTGAAATGAACAATATGTTCTTAGAAATTTAAATTATTGCCATAATATTTTGTCTAATATACTATGATAATAATTCTAAATCTTCTGACTATTCACAAAAATAAATCTCAGAACAAACATATTTGGTATTTGTGAATTAGGATTTGTTCATGTATGACGCTAGTAGTAAGTTTATTGTAAAGATGTTAGGCTAAATGCTGATTATTTATAGATTAAAATTCTGAACAACTTAAACTTACCTAGCATAGCATAAGTACTTTCATTTAGTATTATATGAAGTAAAGTAACGTCGTCGTTTTCAAAATTTGACATTTATCACATATATTACTCGATGTACACTAATATATGGGGAGTAGAAAATAGGCCTTCAGTGAATACGCAAAAAATCCCATTACCTTTACCAGGGGAGTTACATAATTTGCCTATGTAAATATGGTTTATCTCACTGTCTTGATTGAATGCGTCTGTTACTCTTATCTAATCGGGAACTCTGAGATATGAATGCCAGAGAGCAATAAAATATGTTAGTATAGTAAATGTTAAATGAATGAAGAAAAGTGGTGTGAATTCGTGAACATTGGAAATTCTTCTTGGAGGCATCATCAATGTTAATCGCAAATTATAACAGTAGATGAAATATAATATAATGAAGGGAATCCGGAATACGCAATAAACTTATTTGTGTTAATTTTTTATATACTACCACCGCGTATAAAAATTGATACAAGAATTAATGAATATAACTATGATTTATATTCAATAGGATATCAAGGATCGATGACAAATACGATACAGTAAATAATGGTAGTGGTTTTCTACAACGATTTTCTCAGATTCTGCGTGACATCGCTACCTACTTGTTCAGCGGGGACCGTTCGGAAATGCAATGGTGAATTCCACCTTGGTCCGCGGAGGCGCGCGCACCAGTCACCTGCCACCGATCTTGCTCAAAGCACGCGCGACCGGGAGATGCCGTGTTCGCAAGCCGACCGACTGTTGAATTGACCGATTATTACCCGCGGAACTTTGTTTTACTTACAAACTTATTCCTATGATCTGGAACGGATTATCTTATTTTAGTGAACTGTGTGTTATTAGTGATTTCTGGTGTATTATTCTTTCTTGAGACCTTCGTTTAAAATGTGTTTTTATGCGGGTATGATAAATATAATTTAACATTAAATTTATTATTCACAAATTATTTAATATGATTATTAATTTTTTAATTTACATTTTTTAATTACGAACTTAAAATAATTCAAAGTTTACTCTAAATCTGAAAGTTACTTACGCTCTCATTTTATATTATCTTATGATAACAGGAGTAGGTACGTTACTTGACCTTAATAAATGTTGCCTAAGTAATACTAAAAAAAATAGTAAATTCTACTAATTTTTGTGATTCCGAATCTTCCTCTGTATACAATGAATAAAGATTATCAAAACAAATGTTGTCTATGGGGTTGTGTATTCACATGATATATTGGTATTGCACAAATTTGTCTTAATTAGTTCGACATCACGTTGTGCATACGTAGTTGTTAAGCACGTGAAAATTTAACGATTGTAAAAAAATAAGTAGTAGTAGTGACCATAATTAAGGACTGAATAATTAGCGAACTGGATCATTTTGTGTTGTAAATGAAATTAGACCTTGGCTAATTCGCTAATAGCATTTTTGCAAACATTGATGTTACTGAGTAATATTTTAAAAGTCATAGAAGTTTTTTGGGATATGAAAAATTTGTAATAGAAGAGATAATAATTATATTATTACAGAAACAGAATTCCAAAGATTCTAGAGAAAGTAAGTTTTATATTGAATTGAAATTGGATTTGGTTTATAGTAAGAAACATTCACCCTAACCTTTCGAAGGTATGCCGTTGCGCCATCACATACCACGTCACATGTACGTAGGATAATTTAACACGGAACATCACTTACCTATGTAGTATTGTGGGTACATTATTTTGAAACCTACTTCATGTAGTATATTGCTTTAACGTAGTTGGTTAAATATATTTAGTAAAAATTTTGTACCGTTTTTGTTAAATTTTAAAGTTTTAAAGTTAATCATTTTGGATATCAAAGTGGAACAGAAATGAGTTTAAACAATGGCCTTCCGCATCTTTCACTATGACAATAACATTAAATGAATCTAGTCTCATAAGCGCCAAGTTAGTTGATCATGATTTGATTGTCTAGATTGACAGTGCTGTTGCAAAGGATTTGCTAAGATCGTTTACTGATGGATTGGAAATTTCACGAGAATACAATTTTTGTGGCTTTGTTTTCGTAACTTATAAGTAAATTGTAAAAGAATATTACATTTATCGATACGGTAATATCTATAATGATACTACAACTTGCTTTGCTGCCTATTTATTTAATCTGTAAATAAGTGAGCTGCAAACTAACTAACTAATATTAAATATATCTTTTTTAAATTTATACGTTTTACAACTGAAATGATTTGTAGGTGAAAGTGAACTTAATAAATTTAGCGGAGCGAAGAAATATTAGCTAACACCGCGTAGGTGTGCTGGTTAGCGGCCTTCCATTATGTTTTCAAGTATAATTAAGTAAATACAAGTGATGGCGGGACTAATGGTGTTCTGTCTGCACTTTTTGAGATAGTTTGGGGAAGGGGAAGACTGCGTTCCAAGTTACTTGTGGAAACATTTACACAGTTGAATTTATGTTGCTCAAGTCATGAGACAAAGGTTGCTTGCTAAGCAGTAAATAAATTAGAATTATGAAATCTATTTGTTTATTTTAATTGAATGCCAACGTAACAATTATTTGCTCTGTTCCCTAATTATATATCTACTTTTACAAAGATGCAGTCTCAGTATTTCAGGTTTCACTTCTATTCCCAATATTAGAAAAGAGCCAGGATTTTCAAGAGTGAATAGACAAAGAGTTTTGAATAGATTCTTGAACATCCAAGGACTAATGATGAGGTTTTTTCTAAATTACAAATGAATGAATATGTTGACTGTACATAATATCGTTGCTTCTGTATTTTTATTTTTATTATTGACACATTATTCAAAATGAAACAAAAGTTAAAATAATACGCCTATAACGCTCATTATACATTATCTATTTATATGAAATATTTATCATTACATCATTCTTATCAAACAATAACTTTTACAGTCGAAACGAAACCAGACAGAAAGACAAACAAAAAAACATCAGGCAAAGGTACTTACTGAATGAAATACGTAACATTGAAATTATTAGTTATTTTTTTTGTGAAAGCAGCGTTCTTCTCAATAGTATAACTCACCTATAATGAATTGTTAATGCTTAAACGAAATGCATGAAATTGCTCTGCGTCGATGCTTCTCAATTTGCCTATTGTATTTATTTTTCTTACAAAACCAAAGCTGGAGTACGATTTTCTATCACAGGATGTAAAATGTATAAAATATTTAATTCATAATATCGTTTATATAATATTAAGAATAATTGAATGAAGATGGCCGAAAATTGGAGACAGATAGGTAATAAAAACTATGCCGCAATACTTACTTGTATTAATACTGTCTTTTGAAAAGTATAATGCTACAAACTGAATTTCAATTCATTCGATAAAGATCAAATACGCATTCTTACTGTTTTTAATGTCTAAAAGATCTAGTCTCATTTGACTTACGAACTTATGCTTATATGAATTGTTTGTTGTATACACAGAATTCAAAGGTTATATATCTACATCTACCAATATAAGTTTCGTTTATCTTGAAAGATTACTTATAAACGTGATTATAAGGCGTGGCTGCTAACTATCGGAAGACCACTTTCGTTTCATTAAATTTTAAGTTTCATTAAATTTATGATTTGTTTAGGTATATAATTGATCCGGCTCACCTCAAGTATTTAAAGAACATAGTTTTTTTTCATTTACATAATCAAATTGACTAGTCAACAAAGTTGAAAGTAGCTCGGACGGCGGTGAAGCTATGAATGGATTAATCAATCATTCGAGTGGAAATAATTTGTTTCATTGTTTTAATTCGTAGTTCCCCATTCCGGATATCCAATCTTAGACCTTCTGTTGGCATTGGCCTTTGCAGAATTCACAGATCACTAAGCTTGTAAAAAGAGTTAGATATAAGTATTTAAAAGTTTAAAAATTTAAATTGATATTTGAACAGTGACATAATAATATATCTAATTGTGCTAAATGTAAATAACGTTAGCCATAATTTGTAAATATATTTATAGAAATGTTAATACAATCTTATATCATAGGACTATTAACTAGGAATACAAAAAGTTTATTATCATTGTATGAAATTACAAGTAGACTGTCTGTTCTATCTGTTCGACCACATTTAAATATAACAATTTATGGTTGGATGAAATTGGAATGAGTAAGTACGTAAGTTAAGTTGTTATGGGATCGGGGAAAATAATTAACAATCATTTCACTTCACCGTAATCTTCATCTATATTAAACAAGTTACGACACTAGAAAATTGCTGAAATTTTAAACGAAACTTTTAAACGGACAAAATTCCATCAATTAGAAGAAGACGATTTCACTTGAGTTTTAATTGATGTAGAAATACGACAATAATTTGAATGCACAATTCAAATTATTTTTATTGTGTATATTGATAACCCCTATTTTAGCGGCTTGTTGAATACCTATAAACACTTCTCTTATTTTATATAAGTAAGAGAAATTTTGAGAAAATATTTTGATTTGAGAGATTTAATTTATACTGGATGTCGTCTTAATAAAAAAAAATTCATTATACGGAAGACAAAGGTTAATTTCATTATACGACGTGACACTTCAATCATAATATATTTGGCCAATACAAAAGTTCTAATAGTAAAAGTAGGTACGTCACAACACTAATAATTATCGGTATTGATTAATCATACGCAAGCGGTCACTTATGAAATACGGTGTCGAAAACTTCATTATAGTGCTAATTGTAGCGTTAGCGTTTGATTAAAATGATTGTAATCAGCATTATTAGTCAAGCACAGCGATCGAATTTAGGGATCACATTGTAAAAGTTTCAAAAGTAATGTAGTTTTATGTAGTTTCATAAAATGTACACCTAAATTAATTACCGCGAAAATACTTTTTTAGTAACTGAAAATTATAATTTTCAGTTACGCATCTCAGAGCAATAACTGAAATGCATCTCAGAGCAAAAACCGAACTAAATTGCAATTCTCAGGCAAGTGCCTGTAATTAATAATTATCTAACTACTTAATAATAGTTAATTATTTAAAACCATGAGAGATTTCATCTCGATATTTTTGGATTTTGACTTTCATAGGTTGTGTTGCTCTTTCTTGACTTAGATAATGAAAATAAGTCTAGATTATAAGGTTTGATTACATATATTTAAAAATTAAATAATATTACTTTCAAATTTACATTTATATTGACTGGCGACAATTTGCGTCAATTACTTTGCCTAATGACCAATTATTGAGTAATAATTAATACAGATACAGCGATACCATTTATTTATTAGTGTGCTTTATATTTGAAATGCTATCCTTGGTTATGTTGGCTTATCGTATGACAAACTGGTATCGGATGTCGGTATAAGACTTTAGCTAGCTAATAATGGAAAACGTGCTTACGAATATATTATTATGAGAAAAGATGACTTAGTGATATTTTGAACATATAAAGAAAGTCTAAAAACTTTCTATTATATTTGTACTAAATGTAAGTTGCGTTAGTCATAATTTGTAAATATAATTATCGAAATGTCAATACAATTTTATATCATAGGGAATTTATAACAAAAAAATTATTATCATCATATGAAATTACGAGTAGACTGTTATCTGTTCGACCACATTTAAATATCATAATTTAATATTTGCACATCAAGTATTCTAAAGAATATATTTTACAGGTGTATTTGTTAAATTGGTCTCAAGAAGAAATAATATTTCAGATCACGGTCTTTCAGACGTTGCGTTAAAGTGGATAGCTAAAATGTGATTAAATAAAAATCAGTGACTATCAAAATGTGCAGCAAGGATCAGATCAATCATATCCTCGGGAAGATCAATGTGGTGAGTAAATATTTTATTTCAACGCCTAAGCCATAGAATTTTAACATAATTCTGATATTTGGCTGAAGTTTTGATGCGCAGGGGCCTTTTGTTATACACCGCAGTCAAGGAAAATGTATATGTCCATGATGATTTTATTAACTGAACTAAATCATATTAGTGTTTTAAAATGTCATAGTTCAATATCAAATATAAATGGTTCTTTGTGTAAAATAACTAATGGCTGCATAATTTAGATGTTTTTTTTAATGAGACATGAAGAAACTGGCGCTAATTTTAATCAATTATTTAAAATTAAATTTAATCAGTATTTAAAATTAAACGCAGTCGCTAATAATAAATCATACTTAATAGAATAATCATAACGAATCCTCCAATTTTTAACCGATTCCCATTATATTTTGTAATACATAATATATCTTAGATATTCTGTAAAAGCTGGTATCGTACCCAGTCAAATTTATTTTGTGATATTAAAAGTTATTGCCATGGTAAATACTTAGACTGCAACTGTCCTCAAAGAGCTAACAACATTATACTTGGAGCTGCTTGCTTTCCATTGATTCCAACTATTGGCTGTAATTTATCACCGCGTGGGCTTGCTCATGACTACTTGTTCGAAACAGTTGAGGCTTTAATATTATTTATTACTTGCTCGAGTGTGGCTGTCACCACGTGTTACAATACTGAGTAGTAGAAAAATTTAAATTATGCATCTATTTGAATAGCTTCGATGTCATCTTTTCTTTTTACTGAACTACTGAATTACATAACGCAGAAGGTATCATACTGATATAAACAGTTCAAATAGGTTGATAAAATAAAAGACTGTTTGTATAAAGACTATTTAAGTAGTCTTTTAGGCATTTGAAAGGACACAAAACAGTTTTTTTTACTCGAGATGAGTAATTACACATACGAGTTAACATATAATAACAATAGATATAATACAAATCGGTCAAGCCGTTTATGACTTATAGCGAATCGAACTAAGAGCTGTTAATTTTTATACCTATGCTAGTTGACCCGGTGAACTTTATTTCACCGACAAATTACCACTAACGCCATCAATTAAAAGAAACTAGAAGTAGTGATAGAAAAAATTACAGTTTTAATATTTAGCATGTCAGTTAGACAATTTTCCATACTTAAAACCAAATATAATTTAAGTATTTTATGCTTTTTAAAAAGATTAAATAAAAATATAATAACTGGGATTTTTTTTATTTTTAAACCGCCCCTGAATTAAACCAAATAAAACACAAAAATATTAAAATCCATCCCGTTTTTTTAGTGTTAGCGAGACTAACGTACAGTAATTCATTTATATATTATATATATTTAGGTCGGGGAAAAAGTCTTTTCGCATATATGAATAAACTTTTTGTAAAATATTCCCTATTATAAGAATCTGTAATAGTCCGAAATAGATATATCCTCGCCTATCTCTAGAACCAAATAGCAAGTTAATTACAGGTTCACACATGTAGTGATAATATACCTACGTATTGTGTTGTCTCTCATGCGTGTCTAACACATACCAAAATGGTTTTCATATTCACTGTTACATGAAAAGCAATTGGAATATCTATATCATATATAACGTTATCTCACAATCGATCGCTATCTGGATGGTACCTATAGGACAGCATTAGATCGATGACCAAGTATTAGTCATATTTGTTGTATACAATTCTTAAATTCTAAACACCTGTTTGTTTTAATAATAGTAAATGACCGTTTAGAATTTTGAAGTGATGTTACGAAAGTAGTAGACATTGATATTTTACAACGGAACGACCCACCTAAACGTTATCTTTGTTGCCTTCAATGCTTACGAAATAACTTTAGTACCTATAATTTACTGTCACGTTATTTGGTTTTAATTGAAGGCCTAGTGATTGTTGAAACTTCGTTAAATTATTTATTTATTTTGAAATTACAAAATAATATCTAAAGGTAGCCATAAGTTCTATTTTTTAATAACTTTTTATGAAGATTATCAATGCTTGTAAAAAAAAAACAATTTAACTGAGTATTTTAAACGTATTATTTTATAGGGGAAACTAATGGGCTTTTTCTTCCTTTTTCCCATACTTATTCCCTATGTAACAATCACCACCATAGTTTCTGATTGTGGAAATAAATGCCATAAATTGGTATACTTTGTTATAAATGTGTACAACTAAACCCAAACCATTTTGCGTTCCATTTGTAGATTGCACACAAATCGCAAATATCGATAATATTTCTTCATGTTTTTTTGCAATCTTGAATAGTCAAGGCAAAGCCGTGGAAAGTGTACCACTTTTCGAAATAAATGTGGTAGTAAGTGGTGACAATAAATTTATCAAATTAACAATTCTAGTTATGGCTATTTTCTCCGAACAATTTGTTCTTACCTGTATTGAGTTTGATAAGAAAATTCACTTACTTCATAAACTTTTAATTTTATAGTTTGAGTGCAGTGCAGTATTTTAATTCATCAATACCATAGTTTTTTTAAATGTAAGAACCCATTTCGTTCTATATCTTTACTAACCTTTCGTTTCATTGATCTAGAATTGATAATAATAAAAATCGTAAAAAATTCTTATTTCTTCCAATAGCTATAATAACTACAGAAACAATTGTAATTGTTTCTTTATTTCTTAAGACTGAGCTTCTGTAAACAAACAATCCAGTAATACAATGGGTTTTATTATCAACAATAGTTTTTATTATCAATATCTCATTCACATTCTCGCGGCGAAGACCTGTTATGATTCCCATACTAGTTACACATAGTTATATATCTAGAAATTAATTATAGGAATAATAATATTAATAATATATTACATAATGTATTACCAACAGAGTACAAAAATATAGCATATTAAACAAAACATTTATACACTAAAGACATAAGATCAATTTCGAAAACTTAAAAAAGAAGTTAATTTTTTTTTTTGGAGACGGAACTTCAGTTTCCGGTTATTTGAACTTACTCCAAAAAATATGTTTAAATTGGATGAATTCTTAAATAGAATCCTTTTTTCCCTTTGGTGATTGTGAAGGCAGTTTATTGCTTTGTTGTAAACTTTTTTCACAACTTCTAGTGATTTGAGTGATGTGCATTAGAAAATTGGTAGGTTGCTCTTGATTTCCCTTGGATCCCAACATCAGATAAGTATTTGGATCAAATGGGGTCCCATTTGATCCAAATACTTATCTGATACCTCAGAAGTTTACTCTAATGAATTAAAGAGAGATCGGTTTACAATTAATAGTGAAAACTTTGAACATACATACAATAAACCATGCAGTCGAACATTGAACCTCCTCCTTTTTTGGAGTCAGTTAAAAATTAAATGAAAGCCTTGTGTATTACTTTAATAATACATCACAGAAAAATGCATATTGGTGTGTAAGAAATAATAACAACCAACAGATCTATTCATCAGAATTATTTATTTTTTATATAAGACACAATAAATATATTTTCTTATATAGGTATATGAGCGCTAGTGGATTGGTGAGAGAAGTCTGATCAATATCAATTAATTTGGATGGATAAAGAAAAATACTTCTTGCAAAATTTAAAAACTGAATTATTTTTCTATAAATTTATTGATTTTTTAACAATACATGCGACTTAAAAACTAAATCTTTTTCTATAAATCTTGAACGTTCTGGATCCAGTCCGTATAGGCACTAACGCGAACAAAAACGTCAGGAGCTCCAATGGCACAAGGAAATCCCCACGAGACAATGCCAGTCTGTTTTCCTGATTTAACTGATACTAAAGCACTCCCAGAGTCACCCTGGAGAGGAAACAGTAAATTTATTAAATAAAAATGTCTTGAATCAACTTTTATCCAGTAAGACTAAAAATATATTTCATATTTTTTGTTCACAAATTTAAATTAAATTATTTATTGTAGTGTTCATAAAAATATTTTATGTACATAGAGTAAGATCTGTAAAGGATTTGGTTAGCAAATACAAGTTATAAAACACTTATTTCTAGGTAAATTTTGTATGCTTACATTGCACATGCCGTAACCTTGACCTTTAGGATGGAGTGTACAAATCTCAATCCTTTGGTCAATTGGTGGTGACCATAAACCTTGGACGCCTTCGAGGCACTTTTTCTCTCCAATTGTTTCGACGTAAAGGATTTGAAGTTTGTCGGGAATAGCCCCCCAAGCCTGTTAAAACCAAAACATTAAATATAAGGTTGGGGAAAAAGTTTCTTCGCATTTTATATGAAAATTCAAGACATTTTTTAAAATATACATTTAGTAACAGTATATATGAGCCATTTTGTTAGTAGACTCAGCCATATTGTAGGTAGAGACATGATCCCGTTGCTGCAGAAATATTGGGACTTCTGATCAAAATAACGCAACAAGTAGTTTTGGCAGTCCTGGTAACTTGACACTCCTCTCTTGATGGTAACTTGACACTGCCTAAAGGAATTCTGAAGAGACCGAAATAGGTGGAAATCTGAAGTTGCAAGGTGAGGGCTATATGGCGAATGCATTAACACCTCCCAGCCAAACTCCCTTAATTTTTGCTGAGTGGCTAAAATGTATCTGGTCTAGCGTTATAGTGATGAAAGACTATCTTCTACTTCCCTTTCTATTCAATCAATCAGTTTAGGCCACTTTATCTCAATTTTTTGCTTTAATATCATCACTTGTTGGCATAAGAGATCCGAATCGATGGTTCTGCCCGGTGGTAAAAGCTCATAATGAACAATGGCCTTCTAGTCCCACTATAGACACATCATCACCTTATTGTGAGTTAACCCAGATTTTGCTAGTCTGTGAAGCCTGACCGGTCTTTGACCACGGCCTTTTTCGCACGTTCTTGTCATACGTGATCCATTTTTCATCACCAGTTATCGATCTCTTCAAAAACGGTTCGGTTTGATTACGTCTCAATAAAGAATCGCAAATGAGTACACGATTCATTAGGTGACCTCGTGTGACACTCAAATATCGAGCTTTTTTGTGTTCCCAGCTTTTTTCAAATGGGTCAAAACTGTTATGTGGTCAATTTCCCAGTTCTTCAGCTATGTCGTAACTGCAAATATGCCAATCTTGCTCCAGTTTTTCAAAAACAACATCCATTTAATCTATAACAGGGCGACCAGAGCAAGGTACAACTTTGCCATCAAAATTCCTGTATGGAAAACGCTTAAACTAACTTTGTGCTACTCTTACTGACACTGCTTTAGGTCCATAAAAGTCACAAATTTATTTTCGTGCCTTGTGTTTTATTTTTTCCATTTTTGTAATAAAATTTTAAAATGTATCGTATTTCTTCGCTCATTTTGATAGAAAGACAAATCAAATGAAAAATAGCGGGAAACAAAATTTTTCTTATTTAATTCTTTTTTATTAATGTCACCTTAATGGCCTGAAATCCAGCCAGATACAAATAGTTACAGGCAAAGATATTTTATTACAAGCTAAATACTATATGCGTAAAGATTTTCCCCCCGACCTAATATGTTAGTATTACTTAGTAAAGTGTTTTCAGTATGATTTTTATAACAATATTTACACGAAAACTCACCCATAGTCTTCCCCATCCAGTGACATAGCTGAGGTCCCCTTCTCCTACAACATCATTCTGCAAAGGAATGACTGCAACCCTGTCGCTTTGGGTTAACTTGGTCTCTAAGAAAAGCACTCCTATATCGTTTTTAATATTATTCGAATTCCAGTGTTCGTGATTTTTAAAGTGTGAGAATTTTACACGTCTTTCTGTAGATGCCCACTGGTTAGAGCCATAGACGCCACTGGCCGATCTGTAAATTAGAATCTGGTCATATTAAAATATCCTATAACTATCATATCAAAAGGTAAACGGTAGTTTACTTACGGCATAAGATCACCTTGCCAAGTCTTGAGTGCATCAATGCAGTGAGCAGCGGTGAGCACGTGGGAGTCACTGATGATGGAAGCTCCACACATGAGGTTGGTCACAATCTCTCCGTACACTAGGGCCATCATATGAGGAGCATAGCCTTCAGGAGCTTCAACACCGCCGACAATTCGAGGTGCGGTAAAAACGCTGACCTTGTGGAACGGCACACCTTAAATCAAATTTACGCTTAATAACCATCGAAATGTTGTGATAAATATAAACTTTTAATCGTCAATTAATTTTAGGATTGCAAATAGTAGTTTCTAACCTTCGGTGCAATGAATAATCAAAACTAAGAAAAGGCTAAGTTGCGTTAAAGCCATACTAATAAAATGGAATAAAAATTGTTATTGTTAAAATTAATAAAGAACTGAGCTTTACTAGTGGTTCATATCATATTTCAATTACTATATATACAAAATCAAATTCTCATTATCTATTTAACAAAACGAAATTTGATAAACATGACTTTCCAGCTAAATAGATAACCTGTGATTTTTTTGTTGTCTATTGACTTTAGTGTTGTCCTTGAAGGTTAGGGCAAGTTTAAACGAATGACTGATAGTAAAATGCAGATGAATCATTTGATTAAAAAGTCTACAAACAATTATAAAACAAACACTTGTAAAAATAGGTTTCACATTTTCTATAAAAAAACTTTCCACAAAAAAATATATCTAAAATTAGTCGGTTGTTATATAAGTTAAACACTCTTACATTTAATAAATCTATATGGACGGAATAGACGGTCGTAAGCTGTCATTACAGGCTTGCCAATAAATTTAGCTATTATGTCCGCTTAATGTTTTTTTTTTCTATAGGCTTCGTTAGTCAAAAAGGTTATTAAAATCCCTCTTATAATGGTAATTGTAATTGTTTGCAATTTAAAATACATGCACTTTAATATTATATTGTATGTGTCTAAGATAACATGCTTAAATAAGTATCTATATCATTTAGCAGAAAATACTAAATTTCATTTATGCTTAAGTTGCTTTATCATCTCGCTAAGCGATAGTTAATACAAGCCACTCCAGTCATTCTCTCAGCAAAAGTATGCCAATCGGCCAAGTATCATTTGACCCCTGTAATTCTACGTATGCTTAAATTTTATTGCCCCTATAAGTAAGTACTTATGTTAAGGTGTGAAATTTCCACGGAGAAACTTCTTGTATATTTTAATTCTTTTAGTTATTAGCGTTTTCATATAAATTAGAGAAACAGTCTCGGTTGATTAATAATAAACTATAAAATCATACATTTTATATTTTATAATTAATGAAATTGATTAAAATGTTAACTTGACATTAATTCTTGTGAAAAAGTGAACCATATGTAATTATTTTATAATGCGAGATGCTAATAAGAGTTCCTTTCTGCTAGATATACTAAGAAAATCAAACCATCTAAAATATAATATTTTTTAATCCTAAGAAGATATGTCTTAAATAATATATATAAGAAATTTGATATAGATTTCCCACTCTCAACACTCTGATTTAAACTATTGACAAGTTGTACGTGTACTTTGGTTACCTATCAAATAAATAACAAAAAATGTAATGTTCATGTTTATGTGTGCTCAATAAATTGTTAAATAATAACACTTAAAATTTTGCATCCTATAACTTGTTATAATATCCATCATCATTTTCATGCATAGGTAAACTACAATGGGACTAATGGGAACCAACGGGAATCAGATAAAACAATGGAATTCACCACTGAAACAATAATGCTGGCATTGATAAATATTGTTATTGTATTTTTTATCAAAGTAAAAGTAATCAGAAAAGATTATTTCTTCTGACTTAATAGGACAACCGCCCCGTGCGATTTATACAAGAAGTAGAATCAAAAATGGGAATATTTTTGATTGTAGGTGCATAAAACCGCAGACATATTCACGGCTTTTAAAAATTGCATAATAATGGAGGTCAGTTGAGTGATAGTGATATAACGCTTTGTCGAGTATTAGATCCGGCTGCAGTTTTCGAACACGTAACCCCATCTGTAAGTGGTTTTTGATGTACCTACACCTGCATATCAAGTTAAAACTGACATTAAGGGGCACCTTTCTTATATTAAGAGTCAACGTATCACATTTGAAGTGCGGGCGTTTGTACGCGCTTGATTTGCTCATGTTATTGTTATTTTCTATTTGTACCAACCTTCTTTAGTTCGGCGAGTAAAATTATGATCCGAACAAAAGTTTATTCACTTTATAATTGGAGCTACGAATTTCAGTTAATTATTTTGGATGTGAAAGTTTAACTTTTTATTGATTATTAATATTTCAAACCAATCGACCAGAATACAAATTGAATCCTCAGCTCTTTATTTGTCATCAAATTGCCCACTTTTAAGTTCACTATCCGTCAGGTATGTGACATGAATAATTTATACAGTGGCATCGTTTGTTTTCTTTATAGGTCTCAATTCGTTTAGAGATCTAAATTTATTGCCTGTTTACTACTACTCATTCTACTTAGATCACGGACCTTGGGTTGGTTTTTTTCTAGACTGATATCTCTTTGTTTATTTAGCTGAAACTAGTTAGATATATTGTTACTTAACTAGTACTTAATGAAAGAACCATTAAATCAATGCCAATCACATTTCATGTTATGTAACCGTGTAAAATCAATTAATCCAATGCATTAATGTATTGACGGGTAGTTCGACAGATCACGATATTATGCGTGTACATAAGTAGATTTTATGCCTCTACTAGTTATAGAGAATAGAAACTTATTAGATACAATTATCTCGATTAATAGGAACCTGAAAAAAATAGGGATATTAGATTATGATTTATTATATATGTATTAGAAATTTTATGAGTGCCATCAAGTAGTGTTGATAAATTAAAAAAAAGAAAAAAAAAGTTTTTGGAATAGTTTTTTTCTTTAGTAATATTAACGCACCAGTAACATGTCAAGACTTAAATGAACACTCAAGGGTTTAATATGTTCATTTTATTAATGAGTTATATTTACGTCATTATATCTACGATATTTTTATCTTTATTCAATTGTTGTTGTTATAAAACATTCAATTCTTATGTTTTGAAATTTAATTTATTCGTTCGCATATTTTATAATTATGCGAACTTTAAATTAGCATTATTTACTCTGTCCCGTAACAAACGTCCATAAAATATTTATAATGATGATGGTGTAAAATTTTCTCTTTTAATCAATTCGGAACTACTTCGTGCATATCATAAAGCAAATTCAAATTATCTTTAGGTTCAATTAACCATAAGTTACTGCACTAAATAGTAACGCTTCATGTCAGTCACACAAATTTAAGAGATGTTCTTGAGAACCCTAAACAAGTTGAAGCAAGGCCACTTGTTCTTACATTCAATAAGTGGGTCCCGATCAGTGTGCGAGCAGGTTCACTTTCACTCGCACATCCTAGTCGCTGCCCTGTCATCCATCAGTACGTGACGCCCGTATCGATGGCGACCTGGTGGCATACTGTGCACACGTTCACGGCCTCAAGAAAGTGTTCAACTTCGCCAAGAAAACCATGGCCATTGTTGAGTCGGTTAGGTACACTTTTGTTTTGCTTTCGGACTATTGTTATTGTTTCAATGTGTAATGAGGAAAGAAGCATGCCTTGTAGACCTTTGGTATCACTACAGAATTTTAAGCTGTTATAGTAAGTGGTTAAGTCTGTTTGGCCCAAAATTTGGTGCTGTATCCAATTAGTGCAATACCATTAATTATGTACTAAGTACATTTTGGACACTTCAAATAAGTTTTAGATTATATGGTTGTTTAGATCGATTTAGATACATTTAAATAGGGTCCAAACTTAGCGTTAGAATAGTTTACAAATGTTAAGTTAGGTCTTCACATCGCAACAAATCAATACCCTTCTTACTTTTCGTTTTCAAGTACCATATTAAGAACATGTAAAGGCCTCAATGCTTTTGTTTGGGATAAGTACGTGTACTAAGTACGATTGATTGGTCACATTATTAGATAAAAGCCTTATTCTGTTTGCTTCCCAATGACCAATACGATGTTGTAAGAGGAACGTATTGCTATCCACCAATAAACTATGTATTGGATTGAGTAGCAAATCTGTATTTAATTTAATAAACAATTTTTAAGTTGAAATAATCACAGATTTCGACGTTTATCATCCGCTCGGATCTAAATCGCAACATTTCAGTAAATGTCGAATGAAAAGTTCAAGAGAACAATAGAGGCGCGTGTTGAAACGAATCGAGGTATCAAAGCTAATCATCGTTCCTTTCCCTGGTCGTGCATAAATTAAATTCGTTTGAAACTAAACAATGTCAGTAAAATTGCAACTATGATTAATATAAGCTTTCGGGTTTTAATAGGGCTCCACAAATAATGATTCAACGAACGACATAATATTATTAGGCGCAATTACTCTTATCACGTCTAGAATTAATCAATGCCATTTTATCGAATAGTTATTCATAACTTAAATATACTTAATTTCTATATTAAAAATTTCAAAAGTAGTCTTGTATCTTCTGTGTTTTGAAATCAAAAATTAATTATTTATAAAGCTTTAAAACAGGTTAGTTATTTGCAGTAATTGCTGTTTGTTAAAGTAAACTTGTTGATTACAAAATAGTGTAATTTTAATATATCTGAAGAAATTATGTTGTTGTGTTCAAATGCTTTTATGTAATTATATATACTTAAAATAAGTTAAATAATTTGTTACTAGGTTATCACTTTGATAAAATTTTATAATTTAATAAATCGAAAGCTATTAGTTATTCCGAGAAATCTTTTATTTTTATGTTTAAAATTAATTTTGGGGATACCTCCACGATTAAAGTATCACCAAATTTGATTTGGATACAATAATTATAATATGATAAAGAAACCATTATCTGTCATCAATTTAGAATATAGGCAAGTCAATTCAAAATTCCTATTCTAAGTAAACTGAATAGCTTCCTAGCAAGTTATATCACGAAACCGGTTGTAAGAAAGTTATGGCAAAACGTTTTCGCTTCTTCATCATCGCGTCTATTTATACAGATTAATTCTATGCGACTGTGTCGGCTCTCCTTAGACATTTCACTCTTACTGTCGGATTACCGTTAACGAAGAAATGTCTTGTTCCGTTTGGTTACGTCATTGCTGTTTATTAAATTGCGTGTGTAAAATATGCGCTTGGTCTACCGTCCTTGACTGAATTGTGTACATCTCATAGTTGCATGTTTGTATTTATTTAGATCTTCATTTGCGTTGTATGAATTAGGTATGCATGAGTAAGTAAACAATTGTTTATAGGAAGTTCAACAGCTTACGGAGAACATAATCATAGAGGCTATAATGATCGATCGTTTATAATAATTTTGCAGTTAAACAACCCCGTTAAATGCGAGATAATAAATGTCAATACTTCTGACCTGAAAACTGAATTGCTCACACATTTCGGAATAGTCTGGGCAATTTCTTGTTTGACATGGCCTTTGCTTCATTTAAGATGAATAGTTATATATGTGCTTATTTTGTTAACAGGGTCTGCCTTCGTGGTCCCGCGGTCTGGAGGCGGCAGAGGCGGCGCGCGCTCGCCTCGTGCGCTGGGCCTGCGGCGACCCCCCCTCGGAACCGGATCCCCCGCGCAAGAAGATGCCTCATGCGCTGCGCCGCCGCTGGCCGCTGTGCCCTTGTCTCCAGGTCGAGTATTGATACACTTACCTTACAACTAACTCAAATTTAGGCACTAAATTCCATACTTTGGTTATATTTATTAATAGCTTGTGTATAGTATTCGAACGAATTTCTTCATGGTATTGTAGTTCTTAAGGTTGCCAAAGCTATGCAAGGATGCTTCCTATCTTTAAAAGTCAACTCAACTCTTAAATTTTATTTAAACTTTTTATTTTTGTCTGAATAGTAAAATGAATTCGACAAAAACGAGGCATTTAAATCTTACTCTTCTACCTAATAAAACCCAATGACCTCAATATTATTCGCTATTATTGTTGCCACCATGTGAACTTTCAATCTATGCAGATTGTATATTTAATGGTTCATTCAATGTTGTTGGCCTCGGATAACCTGAGACATGAAAGAGTGATTTTGGAAATCGAAACCACTTATGTTATAAAAACTACTAATCAAATGAAACGTTATGTAAACATATTTGGTATTTAAATATCTTAGTTTTATTCATGAACTGAGAATCGGAAGGTCAAGATCCGCTTGTAGCGAACTCTATTTTATAGGTTCACTTTTCTTTTCACGAATAACTTATGATAATACTAGAGAGAACACATCAAAGGTGGATGACCATTTAAAACTACTTAATGCAAATCTAACTATAATGCCGATAAAATAAATCTTCAAAAAGGTCTACCTAATGAGCCTCGGTTATTAACCTTTTAGACACGTTAAAAGTTCAAGTTCAAAATATTGAGGAGTTGGTTAAAATCTCGGAAGGACTATAGGTATAGTATTCATAACTATAGTTCCATCAATTTATACGAGTTATATTCATGAGAAAAGTAATACTAAAATATTCTAAAGTAGAAATAAATATTTTAAAGGGTTATAGATATAAATATTTATAGATAAGGTTGTTACGATTGAACGAATTTCTCAGTTTTGATTTAGGTAAGAATATTAATTTTTCGAAAATCTATTTTATCATAATACTAGTATATAGATAGTTCTTAGAAGTGAAATTTTTGTCCTACACTGAAAATGTAAAGGTCAATAATTTTGCGGTAGGTCGGTGAAAATAGAAAGTTTATATATATTTATGTAGTAAAACAAGTCTCTTGCTATTTAGATAGTAGAATGTTTAAATCTACAACGTCATCGATTAATATTTTCCGTCATCATTTACAAATAACAACTTCATTAATCGAATAAAGAGTATTTGTATTTTTAAAACTTCACTCTCTGCTATCACTAAACATATTATTAATTATTTTAACTTATTCTGATAATTTTATAATCATTAATACAATATTTGTATCCTTTACACAAATTAATGCTCAGGTACTTTACCTACTTGTTTTTACTGTCGGTCGTAATATAATCCTAATTATTATGTGCAATTAGGTTTATTGTTATGAAATCTAAATTTTAATGAAATCGAAATAGGTATGTGTAGCTACGATAATCGTGCATTTAATTTTCTATTGTAACAGTTAGTACTCAGGAACATGTACGGCTAAAGAAACCACGATTAAGCATGAGAAGTCAGTAATAAAACAATAAAATATTTGTAAATAGTGAAGTGACTAATGTGTCGACTTTTTTTTAGTGAGGAATGCAATTTTACTTGTTGTTTTGCACTATGTTTGAAGTAACAACCAGTTCTATGACCGACTTTATCGTGCATTCGTTTTTATCAGTGCTAGTAGGCATGTTGCTATTATATTATCTTATCTTTACATTTATAGGATTTAAAGATTTTTATTGCTTTACAACAAAGAAGTATTGAAATTTTACGAGACACTTTAAATTATTCATTATTTAATTATATGTACTATCAGTAAGAAGACATGCGGATGCACTATGGAAAAGTTAAAGTCAAAATATGTTTTGCTATTATATTATCTTATCTTTAGATTTATAGGATTTAAAGATTTTTATTGCTTTACAACAAAGAAGTATTGAAATTTTACGAGACACTTTAAATTATTCATTATTTAACTATATGTACTATCAGTAAGAAGACATGCGGATGCACCATGGAAAAGAAAAAAAAGTCAAAATGTGTTTATTTAAATTGGCTCAATTACTAAGGTCTTTTAGATACTAGGTACAGTTATAAATTATAATTTATAAAGGTGTCACACACTGTTAGACAAGACCGAGTAATTTGAGTTGATTCTAAAATATCGCATCACCGTCGTCTAGGTATCGATAGTTTCGCGTGCTACTTTCACCAGTGCACCGGCTGCGCGGGCGCCGATAAAGGGCCCAGAACGAGCCTTTGCTTATTCAGCTTCTTGTTTAGGTTGGTCTAGATAGTTTTGGAAATATTTTGTTTCAAACTCATTCTATATATGTGCTACTATAGGCGTAAAACTTGGATGAATGGCAGTTCGATCCCCAGGCCGCGTTCATAACTATGATCTGGTCTTAAATTGATTTTTATTATGTATTGCTTGATACCATTATTACCGACTAATGGATCGGCAAGGGCAAGAGGCCGTTGTGTTGTTTATATTTTATTGTTTACATTTAGGTATTTGCTACTACTGTATCCAATTTGTAACATCGAAATTATATAAATGTACGTATTAATGATACCGTTCCATTTGAAATAGCCACTTCCAATAGCATGAAAATTTACATTAGTTCCGTAACACTGATCTACTCACGCAAGATCTACTATTAAATATGAAGAACAAATACATTCTTATTGCATATGTTCCAAACACAACTCACATTTATAATTATATTCGTACTCAAAGATTTTTTGTATATTCTGTATTACATTGTTGTGGTTGTAGTTATTCAGGTACATTTCTATTTCCCTGTTTGTACTCCAAAAATAATACGGTAAAATTGTATTTGTAATACAAATACAATTTGTAATACAGATACAATTTTTTATTTTTATATTTTACATATTTAATAGAAGGATCTATTATTCAGCGTTGAGCGTTGAGCGTTCACGGCTGAGCATCTTCTAGGTGTTATCTACTATTTTCAATACTGTAATTGTACTACAGTTCCGTGTAGTAGGTATCCAGTAAATTTTGATTCCACTGCTACTTTACCTTCATATAATAGTGATGCTTTCCATTTAATGCAGCAATGAATAACCTTCATGTACATATTATAAGATTTATCTTCTTCGCAGCTACTAATTGTTTGTGAGGCTACTCAATTATTATTTGATTTATACCTATTTTTATTAACCATCGCAGAGGCTTGACTAAGGTTAATGTCGGGTACGAGCTGGGGAGCCTCCTCGCCTGCTGGAACCGTTCGAGGACCGCATAATGCACTTGATGTCCTCCCTATTCAGTATAATGGGCGGTTCAACAACGAATCCAGCCAGCTCTTTTCAAAAAAGGCTCTTTTCAGGTCCACCTTGCGGGTCTCCAGGTTTTTTCCGGTCTGTGGAGTGAGTAGGTAGCTTGTTGCTTATGGCTTCATTGCCGTGGTTGGTGGGTCCTATAGGCCAGTGGACCCTTTTGTGGTTGGGGATTGTGGGCCTCCTAGGTCCACAACTGGTTGTGGCGCTAGCCGCCTTTGGTGATGCCAAGGTGGGAAGTGCAGCCGTGACGATGCTAGATACTGGTACCCACCCTTAAGGTCAAATTGGAGTACCCACTTAACCAAGAAAGTCGCTCTTGACATTGCCCGGGCGGGCCGGTGAGGAAAGGTCGCTTTTAGGACCAGCGGAGCATTGGGCTCGGTGGTGGCTAATGCCAAGATAGACTCTCCGTTGTCGATTCCGATTTTGGCTAAATTTTAAGTGGTACACGATAGGGCCCGCAAGGCGCAGGCGGCGACCTAGTGAAATGTTCTCCGGCGAGTCCGAGTCGTCGCCGACATGCTCTATGACGGTCAGCCTGGAGGGGATGTTTAGTGGGTAGTGGGAGAACGCCTCTAGCCCGAGTAAATCCATTCGACCTCTCCGACAAAAGAAATGAGTAACCTCGCTTGCTAAGAAACTCTTCCTTAGGAATGTTTTGGTTGAAACAGGCGTCAGGCAACAGTATTTGTCGCACACTAATTAAATCCGAGTTAGTTAAAAATCTAGGAGTAGCGCTGGAACATTGTCTTGTCTACCCAACACAACCCTCAGTGAATAAATAACAATATTAAGCTGGGGAGTATTTCTATAATCAACTTTCTAATCGTGAAAGGTTGTCAGTGTTGCGATGCAATTTCAATATAGTGATATTTCGAGAGCCTCCTAATTTTATAGACACTCTAATTTAGACACGATGACAAATGATACGAAAAGCAAACGGTATAACTGATGGGAATTAATAAATATGATATTTACTAATTCCAATTGATAAAAACGTGGACCTCGAGTGAATAGCTGCAATTATTTTGGATGATTCCAAATATTTAGAACATAGTTTCTTCTATGGACAGGAGCACAGGGCGAGCTGTAAAGAGACGATCATTGAATACATGACTGTGACTGTACTACGTATGGATAGTTTCATATCTGATAAAGTACCTAACTTATCTGAAGTTTTACTTGTTTGATTTACATTCGAATGCCGGTTAGATGTCGGTTATTAGATAAATATTTATCAATGAGAGAGATGCGCAAGATTTTCGGTCCATGCGCGTGTTCAGGCCGCAGGCAAGTGCTACCTAGACACGGCGAAACAAGATATTAACGGTATTTTGTGAATTACTTTTTGTGCTTTTGACAAAATTTCGTCGTTTAAGAATAAGGAAAACGTTCTTCGATGCGTTTTTGTTACTAAATCGATTGAACTTTAAATAATTTGGTTAAAATAAAAAATCAATCATTTTCTTAAACCACATGACGGAATGCGACTACCATAATATTTTGCCTTGAATTACCATCTTAAACGTCATGTTGTGCAATTTCAACAACATTCACGATTTATTAAAGAATCAAAAACTATTTAACGTTGATGGACATTATGAATGCTCCCATTGATGGATTGCCGTGAATGAGTCAATAATGCCATTGAATTTGAAGATATGAGTTCAAACCCCCAGGTGAAATCTACAACGTAACAGTTATGTACTATAGTAGGTTAAAATATGGTAGATATAAGTAAATATGAAAAAGAAATTTGATTGTCAATGTTCAATTAATTAAAGTAGGGAATTAAGAAAGACATAATAAATCTTGATCGGTTGTATATGTACGAGTATATATGTGTAATAGGTAAGTAAATAAATGAAACACGGAATTTATAACATTCTATTGTCATCAAGCTATTTTATTACTCATTTTAAGTACCGCCTGTCAACTCAACGTCAATGTTTAAAATTCCGTAACTGTTAATTGTTAATCGAATTAGAGCGAGACAATACATTTCGATAAATGGACGGAAGTAATTACAACGCTCAGACGAGGGCGCTGTCTTCGGTTTCATTGAGACATATTGACCGGCGGGTGGCGCCGGAGTGTCACGCTGTAGGGTCATCGTCATCACGGCCCTTAGAAGACTGAGTTTGATGTAAATTGATTGTTATGATGCGATCATATTTGTCAAAAAAATGAATTCAAGTTCAAAGAAACCGGATAATAGATATTTCAGTTTCACTTTCAAGAGAAGACGTTCGACAGCCAAACAAATTGTAAGTACTTACCAATTTAATTTAAAAAGAACGGCTTTTCTTGGAATAGTTGTAACCAGCAACTACTCAGTGGTTACTTTCACGATCTTATCTTGTGAAGATAATTTGCTATTCGTTGGAATTGACCTGTTCTTGGGCATATAAGCACAATTTTATTATCTTTTTTTGAGTACATTCTCAGCATGTAAATATTAATGGAAGTAACGAACTCGTCCTGAGCTCCTTTTAATATGATTGTTCGAGCGTCTGAGCTGAGCAAGAATGATGTCATGGACCAAAATATCAGTGAACAAGATAGCAGGGCCATCTCTCTCTGTGTATGTAATTTATTGTGTTTCTATTTATTATTAAGTCTTCTCGTAGCTTGCAAAAGGTTACAAATAAATATTCCACTGTTTTCCTTAGGTGCCAACATCGTTAATGTTTACCGAGTCATTAAAATGTTTGCTGTCACGAACTTCTTGATAAGGTAATAATACGTACCTACGTATGCATTATTTAACGCTAGTAGTCCATACTATAATTCTTATATTTCTTTCCGGCTATCGAATTTGATCTGTCAGCCCTATAAACGAAAGTCAATGGGCTCGCGCGGCAGTCATGCTGTCATACATGACTGTTCAAAGGAATACAGGCGCAGGCGCTAGAAATTTGTTGAAAATGGATTATGACTCACCAAGATTTCATTCGTTTTTGTCATTTAATGAACATTTCTGTTTCAACGTAAAATAGGTATTGTATTCATAGTGCTCTAGAAAATGACTAGGTAAGAACCTTTTACGTATATAAGAACGAATACTGGGGCTCATCTATCAAACAAGTATCTTTAAGAGTTTATTTATTATAAATCGGTGATTGTTTCACTGTCTGTAATTGTAAAGAGAATGTTAGTAATTGTTTATGTTTAGTGTAATTTTGCTGTATGCTGTGGATATTTCATTATTTGCACGACTGGCATCGTAGTTTACAGACACTTTAAGGAAAGGTTCAACACTCTCTTCCTTATTTTCTCATTTACAGTTTAGATTCAGATTTTTATTTCTGTATGTCCAATTGGTTATATGTACGCGACTCCAAATTCGTTACTCCCTGTTAATTTGTGTTAAATTGGAGAATTATTATTTATAGGTAAATTTTTTTTTTAAATTTATTACTTCTTACTCCATAGATCTTACTTTATTTTACTTATATACTGCCTTCTGCTCACTTGTGAAATTTTTGCTTAAAGTAGGATGAATAATAAGTATATAATTTGTGATTGAGTAATACAAATTTCAATAATCAATTTACTTGGTCGTTAATATAACATTTCTGTCTAATCTAATCTCTCTAATTTATGTCATGTAAATCAATTAAGCTTATGTCAACAAATATAAATAAAAATTACGATAGTGTAAATGCCAATAATCATATAATAATTAATTATTATATTTTGTAAAAATATCTTAACACAAATAATATTCTTCAGCCATTGAGTGCAGTTTTAAATCTCTTCTTATAATTTGTGGTTCTAAATGTTAAATGTGTATAAATGTTGGCAAATCTTCTTAATTTTTGCAGTGTATAATAAAACTGGTTTAATTTAGTACCTCAAATACTAATGTGAGGCTTCCATGTTAGCTTGTTATCGACAGTCAAACCTAAGAATTTTTATATTGCATTTAGAACTTTTCTTCATACATATTTACAAATGTAAATATGAAAGAAGAAAAGTTATATAAAAGAACCCAAGTAAGCACTTAATTAAGTTATATACGAAAATATCGGAATTAGGTACATATACCAAACAGAATAATCTTTCAATAAGTAATTGACAGCAAAAAGTCAAATTTCCAAATAAGCGTAGTAAATGTTAACCGAAGAGGATCTATTTATTGGTCTTACGCTTATGTGCTCACTAAGTTTCGCTAGTATCGTTTGAAACTCTAATAAAGGTATCACTTCCTATCATTTAACTTATTAAAAACAGTGTTTCAACCATCAACCATAATACATTTTTCATAAGGTTCTTACTTTAACACAAAAATTGAGATGTGTATTACCTGAAGTCCAAATTTTTTTAATAAATTATCCACCCAAAATTTACCTAGGTAAAGTAAAATATTTTTTAATATGGTTAAATTATGGTAGCATTTATGGTTATGGTAATCTTTCAAACATTTAAATAAATGTCAATTTTAACAAATTGACTTTGATTCTCTATCAGTTGTTCCAAGAAAAAGTTCTAGATAATAGAATTAGTATGATATAAATTTCTTAACCAACCATTAATCTTACAGAATGATGAACCGCCCGAGATCACGTATTGCGTGGTGGGTGGCGAGGGGGGCTTGGCGTTACAGGCCGTTACACCGACCCACCCTATGCCGCCCCAGGATGAGCTCGATGCTAAGTTTGCAGAATTAGTGGTAAGTACTGCTCTATTTGACACACCTAAACATGTTTATGTTACTAAGTTTAAAACTATTCCTCTGTATAAAAACACACAAATAAAGTTTTTTTACATTGAGATGTACAAACTAGGATTGACTGTTTACTACTCTACTTTTATGGATATGCGATCTACTATAAAATATTTTTCGAAGTTTTGGAGTTAAATAAGGCTTAGATGCTCATCATGATAGGAATACTCAATAAAATCATATTACGCCGACAGTGAAATGTAGGTGTTGAAGGAAAGTGAATAAAGAGCACGGACGATTGAATGATTTGTATTTCTGTTAAAAAGGACTCTATTACGTTAGGCGATTGAAATTATAAATATGGCGGTAACTTAATGGGCTCTAGGATATACAATCCGATCATCCTTCATTCAAAGTGGAGTCAAGCATAGAAGTTTGCTGCTACAGAAGAATTGGCAAATATATCATAATACCTCTTTAAATATTTTTTATTAATTGACTTAGCTCGCCTTAAGATGAGAAACAATAACAAAGCTGTAATAACTATAGAGATGGATACAATGAAAAAATGTCGGTACCTTCGCATTAAAAGATATTGTTACTTTCAACTTTAACCTATTTTCCCGGTACATAGAAACTTTAATAAAAAAACCATAGTTGAAAAATTTTAAACTGTCAAAGATCTCTTTATATCACCGACATACATAGATAGCATAGTGGTATATGTAAGATTTTACTACAATTTTGAAAAAAAATTAATAATTGACGTATACCTGTCAATGTTATAACTAAGCCTTCTGTAACAATTTTTGATTAAAGATCATCGTTGCCAGTTTCCACAGCAATTTATATTATATTATCATGAAAAGCGTTTTAAGACAATGATCCGCTTCCCACTTAACAACTGATTGCTTCATAAGAATGAAAATAATTACATTCTCATAACATGTAACGATCAGTTTTTAATAACACTTCCTACTACCTCTTTCTTGAATGATACATTTGTTGAATTATTTTTATTTTATAAAGTCGTAAAGTATAAACTGAAGGTTTTCATATTAGTGAGTATAATGGCAAGTAAGTAGGCACCTTAATAATTACTTACAAGGGTGAATAAAAAGGGTGAAAAAGGGATCAAATATTAGTTGTACTACCCATTAAGGATATAATAGGGATATAGTTATGGACAGGTGCAGTCTATCGATTATTTTCTACAAAGAAAATAAATATTTACGTAAATAAATTGCAAGAAATCTGACAGTCTGATAGATCTATAGATATCTGGTTTTAATTTAATTGACAGTGGTCAAGCTAAAACAAGCAAATCTATCAAAAACTGTGTATGCGCCACCATGCGTCACAGTTCGAAACAACCCATATAATATTTTGTCATTAATATTTTGTCTATAATATCTATTCCTAGCGTCTTATATACCTTTGAATGATCATCATTTATTTTTGGACTCGACTACGTTTGATTCTACTTAATTTCATACCAATAGCCTTACTTTATTAAATATGTTTATTGATTTGTAAAGTTTTTTGAATTCGAAGCGGTTTATGGATAAGTCGTATTCGTCGTTTTTTTTTATTATCTGGATGGCCAGTACTCTACGCTGGAGTAAGCACAGCAATTAAACTGCTTAAAAGGTTAGATGGATCTGGTAGGGGCATTTACTTGAGAAGTATGTATACAGCTTTTACTTAAAAGTCGAATAGATTTTATTTGTAAGATAACAGTGTTATCTGTAAGATAACAGTGATAACAGTGCTTGGATGAATCATTACATGTTACGGAAGCAGAACTTTTCTTTCCTCCATTATTCTTGAGACGAAAATATATTGTATAAAAACAAATACATATGATTTGACAACTGATCAACTTGCATCTATTTGTCAAAACAGGAATTTCGATATGAAAAGGAAGCCTTTACTTGGAATAGTTTATAGTCGAAACTAAAAATTATGAAGTGAGTTCATCCTACCCATCAGAAATGTACTCTCTTGATTGTATCAAGTTGTTTTGAATGTATCAGTACTAGTGACCCATCTGGGTATACACACTATACATTCAAAACTTATTGTGTTCTACAACTTATGATTGTATTCGAACAGCCTATTAGAAACTATTGCTTAGTAGCTTGAGATCTTAATTCCGATAGCGATTAAGCTTAACAAATGGTAATTTATGGATGGTATCTTATTCACAGTAAAAATGTTAATTGTTCACTGCATGACGGAAAATAAATATTAGTGATCACAATCTGAAAAAGAAATCCATTGAAGTTATCCAATAGGTAAGACTGAGAAAAGTTAAACTTCTTGTATTGTAGATATCAATTTTTTTTAAGATAAAATAAAAAAGAAATTTATAAAACCACGGAGTGGCCTATATGTTTTTATAAATATTTATTTATCTTACGGTGGTGTCCTTGACAAAGTAGCGCCATGTCCGCTGACGTGTGCCCGTTGCAGGGTTTTCACATTTCATCTGGTTTGCAAACATGTTGTTTGCATAAACATACAAGATAGATAATCGCTACAGTTGAAGGTGTTCTTTTGACAGATAAGATGGGTGCGCCCGCACTTTCACGGCATCCCATCATCAGGGTTGTCGAGTCAATCAAACTCAGTATAAAATATTGTATTTAGTGATGACATAGTTATTTCTGCTGTTAGTTTTGTTCTGATCTGTGACAACTCACTTTTAGTAAATTTAAAATCATAAAGGTATATAACTTCTCCCGGGAGATAGTCTATCTCCCGGGAGAAGTTAAAGAAGAAGTATTGTTTTAAAAAGAATTACGTTTTTTCGGTAGAGGTCTATAGCCCACTACATGGTACTTCATATGTAGAAATTACATACGGCTTGGCCTATGATAACAGCTGTATGTATCAACAGTTGGTTAGATAGCTAAATTGTCAAATTTCTCATTTGTTTTTCCGTTTATTATGAATAGTCTAGCAGTTGGACTTATACATGTGATTAAAATTATATAACCTATATAAATTATTTAAAAAACGAAAAGTTTTTATATGTACTTTGAAAGTACTCCACGAACAGTATATCTAAAGGGCAACCCTAACCTTATTGATATCAGTGGTAGAATCTGATCCTACTGTAAGTGGCGTTTAATTTGATTTACAGCGTGGAGCTGCGACGCAAATTGCTGCTCTCGATGTATCTCAAATATCTCGGCACTGTTCCATAATATATCAAACGATTCCACGATTTGCTCTTTATAATTTGAATTGATTATATCTTCGATAGGGCTTATCTCTTAATTGAGTAGGCGTTAGGTGATTATGAGTTAATCGTTATACCGTTACATCTCATGATACCGTCAAATTTCACGAATGATTAGAAATCCATGCAGAATTGGCCTAAAGTAACTAACTAATTATTTATAGATAATAGAAATTTGATTTGAATTGGAATTCGTAAATTTTTATTTAAAATTTTACACGATAACAGAGCTTCCACTAATAAATTATTGTCATCTCAAATAACTATTCACACTAATATTATTTTTAATAATACAACAATTGTTATTTTGATGAATCGTCATTCAGCCACTTACATATATAATAATTTATGTTATACTAAGCTTTCTTATACAGTTTCGCTTTTATTGTTGTTTTCAATTCGTTTATCGTTATCGGCAAGTCTTTAATATCGATTGAAAGTTTGTTGTAAAAGTATACAACGCCCCATAATTTTTTTTGACGAGTTAGCAATTGATATGTCTACGACGCGATTAATAGTAGTTAACGTGCTACCATTTCTTTTGATTAAGATATTAAAGAACTGTCTCATTAAAGGCAAATATATGTTGGCTAAATATTTAATAAGCTCTTCGTTCGGCTAACAGCAATAAGACAGATAAACAAAATTTCACTTACGCTTAAAAACTGGTCGAGTGGATGGTTCACGCAGTTTCCCACACGCCCAGTCATTTGCACCTGCTAGGACTTTATCGTTCGTAAATAACAGTGAAAGTGGACTGGCAGTTTTGACAACTAATTCTGTGAATAATGAACCAGATATTGCATGATTCATACACCGTAGTACAATATAACAATTAGTCTGCCATTCAGATGATTAACTTATGCAATAACAATGCCACTTTCACTAAGATTTAAGATGATCTGTGGCACACTGACTGTATTGAAACAAATGGTTAGTTTTTATTGGCATACCCACTTACACCCCTTTTATTGGCATATCCACGGTACACAGATATTACCCGGAACTTCATATGACTTCTATTTATCTGTATCGTACTTTGAATATTTTTGATGTTTTTTGTTATGCCTAAAGTTAAAATTTGGTTCAGTTGAACGTTGGTGCAATTAACTTGTAACAAGTCAAATTGTATTTACCTTAATTGATATTTTTATTTATTTATTTAATTTAAGGAAACATAAATTCTTAAAACAAGATAATTAACATACATACGATTTGTTAAACCAGTTAACTTACCACCTATAAACAATTCTATATAAACTGCAACATGCTATTTAATAAAATAGAATAATCTTAATCTATTGACTGGTTTTAATATAACATAATAAAACACATTATGCTACTTTACATAGGCAGAAACATTTCGGTATTGAAGCTAAAGATTTACGATGAATCGGTATATTTATTTTATTGTTCATTTCGTGCGGTGTCGGTGACACGGGAGTTTTGGTCTCCATGACTTGTGGTTGTATAAAAATATTCATTGTGAAAACTTTCTCCAAACCAATATTATTGGGTGCCGACAGATGATTGGCACTAGTGATACAATTGACTTGGACAAGTTATTAATGATTTCTCTAACATCGATGTGTTTGTAAGTGCAAGTGTTTTCACTTCTACATCAATCATTGTTAAGATCTACACGATTTGTACGGTCTTCCAACCCCACCTTGTAGATTAATAGTTGTGGATGATTTTAGATTGATCACTCAAATACCATTGTGACATTATGACAGGATTGACATTGTTTTGAAATTATGTTGATTTTTTCCTAACCCGTTCTATAAATGAATTTTATGTGGTAAATGCCAGTAAATGTTCAAATTACTCATGATCTAGAATTCTTAGATCACTAAGGTCATTTGGTCTAGCTTATATTAATTTGAGTTTCAATAGTGTATCTTGACGGATTAAATAGTTTTCCAGTTCGATTGTTGTTGTATATCTTGCATTAATTTGTCGGACAGCCTTCGGATAGTCACGATTTTATTTTCATCTCTGGGAATAGTCTCCTCTGAGAGTCTGTTATATTTGTATAAATTATAAAAATACTTATGTTTAATATCAGTAAGTGTTGGAAAACGTAATCTAAGCTCCATGTCGTTATTTCCAATTTTTTAATGTTTGCTAGGCAGCTAGGCTAAAACGATACTTGGGCATAATATTTATTTATTAACTGTATTTTTGGCTGCACATGATATAGACGGTAGACCCTACGGTAGACTCAAAGTCAAGTTAATATCGTCTACGGTGTTGACTCTACTGACAGTTTCATTAGAGCAGACACCTCGTGAGAGTGCTTTCTAGTTCGCCCTTTGCTTTGCATGTTTACCAAGAAAGTTTATTTATGCAAGAGTCTATTCGCCTTTTATTTATTGATTTTTAGTTACACAAAAGGTTAAATGGTTAGCGTGTATTTAAAAATAATGTGTTTATAAATGTTCTTGATTTAACCCTCTTAGTAGTAATCGCATGTGCTCCCGCTTTGTTGTTCTAAAGAAGCATGCTTCAAAGAACTATTGTTTATGCAAGTTTTCTTTAGGTCCTGCGTTTAATTACGAATATTTTTATTGTATTATTTTAACAGTCAAAACCTCTTATAAAGTTTGATTCACTTAAGTATTTGAGATCAATGTTACTTGGTCATACGGACAGATTGATAAGTACAGTTAATGATACCGATATCGATGATTCCATTGAAGCGACTAATTGGTCGTCTGTCATTGACCTTGAACTCAATAATGTTAGTGGTGCACTTGTCGAAACAAAAGGCCGTCTCACGGACACGCAGTTACTTGAACTCTTGTCTAATCATCTGCATCGTGATATTATTATTGTTTAATTAACATACTAAATATTAATTTTTTTCGGGTGTCCAATTTAAAGTAAAAAGGTATTATCAACATTTTAAATTTAATTATATTACTATTGTTTTGGGACTAGATTTTAATGCACAATATATAATTTTCCTTATTTACAAAATGAGTACTTGAATGAATAGCTTTAGAAAATAGAAAAACTGCATCGTTCGTGCGTTCGTTATAGATTCTCATAATATCATCATAACCGCTGTAAATTCTTCAGCTTATATCTCAATCATGTCAGTTAATTTTAGAAGATTCATCACAAGTCATAGGTTAAATACATAGCCTTACATGTAGGTAATTCAGAGAAAGTTTTTTCATCATGATAAGTCTCAATAATCTTTGGGTTAGCTAGCATAGTTCACTGCTTTAAATTCTAAGAACATCTGTTTATTTTGGTCGTTAAGTTCCTTAGTGAATATAATGTTATCACTTTCACTTTTTTAATAAAAAAATTCAAGCTACAATGAATGATTTAAATTCATTGCATAGTCATATTTAAGATGAAATCACACTGATCATCAAATTACGCATAATGTAGTACTTACATAATTATCAAGGTTTCACTTGATACTTTCCTAATAAATCACGTCGCACTGAGCCATTTGCACCATGGAGATGCTTGCGAAGAAAGCACTAATGTTTTGCAGCTAATTACCTACCACTTTTGAATACCAAGGTTAAATTGCATTCGTTTTTGTGCTTACCTACCTATCTTTGAATATTTCAATTACATTCTGAATGTTAATAAAGCTAATTATAGTTATAAACATTTTACGATAACTGTCAAGTGCCAACTGATTTAAAGTCAACTTTCCAAGGTTTATATGTTTTTATCTTGGTTATTACCTACCTAGTAGTATCTTCTACGAAATCTGTGATGCAGAGGCACTACTTTTATGAACTATACTTTTTGGGAACTTTACATAATGTATAAAAATTTGGAGACTAGAAAACATTCATAACATTGTCCTAAAACCTAAGCTCTCGATACGATCAGGGTTTCAGCAATTACCCAAACTATGCAAGATAGTTCACAGTATTTACTGTAGTCTGTATTTTCACAACAATACATAATAATTTTCGGTTTACTAACCTTTTGTTAAAAAGAGGTTAATACTGCTTTCTTACAATCATTTCTAAGGGATGTTTAAGTATGTGATAGTTAAGATGGTATTAGAGATTATTTGTCAAACGAAATCTTTTGGAGAAAAAATAATTTTATTTCTTTGAGATGTACATTTAGTCTGTTTTTATTACTTTACTGTCTTATAAACGGAGGTGGGTGACCGAGAACATGGAGTATGTAACATTTTGCTAATTACAGCAATCTCGCTAAGTGTTTCTGCCAACAACTAGACGAGAACTTCACATTCTGACGAGATCTTGAGGCATCCTAACCAAATAACCCTTACCTAAGACATTATATAACCTTTATTCTACTTTTTTTATAAATATTGGATTTATATTACATGAGGCATATTATATTGCATAATATTATTTACGTGAATTTATAAATCAAACTTGCTTTATTATAATTTCAAAATTATTTTAATCATCATTATAGCTCGGTTTCTATTTAGATTGAATTTACAATGAACCAATTTTTGAAGAACGATTAAATATTTTATGTGATAAGAGGTCATTTTGAGGCCCCCGATATTAATTAATTATGTTCCTATTTACTTTTTCCTCATTGTCCTCGATTGTTAATTGGTTGCAATATTTCTCAAGTGAGGATGATTTATTTATTTATAAAAATACAAAATTTATTTAATAGTAATACTTTGACGAAGTTTTGAAATAAACTAGCATTTATACAGATAAATGAGTACCTCCTTAGGCACTAATTTTCTCTATAGAAATTTCTGTTACAAGACCTGCGATTAGGATATATCAAAGTCAAAGTCAAAGTCAAAAATAACTTTATTTAAATAGACTTATTTACTAAGCTCTTTTAAATCGTCACATCAGGGAATATGTATAAGAAAATAAATAAATATAATTATAAAGGCAATACTCATAATTTTACTGGGTATCAACCGGGCATTTACTAATTGTCCCAGTTATAGTATTTCAATATGTACTAAATAAATTGTTAGTTTTAATTTTAAAATAATACTTATTTTAAAATTAAAAATAACACTAGTATGCATATTCCCAATCAACCCTACTACCGCTTCGACGAATTAGTAGCTGCAGAGAAGAAGCGGCGCAAGAAACTCTCAGCCTTTAGTATTTATAATGACATTTACAAATCAATTATGTCATTATGTATTAGTATTATAAACATATACATGTTTTGTTTTACAGTGCATTAAAAAATATATTTTTAAATATTGCAAAATATAATAAATAAGTGCAGAGAAGCAAATTATAGTGGCCACAAATTTTTATCTTTAAAATAATCTTCTACCTTGTAATACCCCTTTTTCATCAAACAACTTTTAATAGTTGACTTAAATTTATGCAGAGGCAATTCAATAAAACTTTGTGGTATCATATTGTACATTTTTATACTTATTTCTATAAAACAATTACCGGTCTTATGCAGTCTGTGGCTTGGAAAGGCGAGCTTATGCTTATTTCTGGTGTTGAAGCTATGGCAGTCTGAATTTCTAAGAAAAGAACCACTGTATTTACGTACATACATAATACAATCAAAAATGTATTGAGACGCCACGGTTAGTATGTTAATTTCCTTAAATAATTCTTTTAGCGAGTCACGTGGTCTAAGGTTGTATATTGCACGAATGGCTCTCTTTTGAAGTACAAAGATCGTCTGTATGTCAGCAGCGGAGCCCCACAACAGTAGACCATACGACATTAAGCTGTGAAAATAGCTGAAATAAACTAATCTCGCCGTTTCCACATCAGTAAGCCGTCTTATTTTTCGAACTGCATGCGCAGCTGAACTTAATCTTCCTGTCAGAGCCGTAATATGTGGGCCCCATTGTAGTTTGGAATCTATAGTAATTCCAAGAAATGTTGTAGAATTAATTATTTCTATTGGTTCCTCATTTATCTTAATACAAATATTGACCCGCCCTACATTAGGCATACTAAATTTAATACACTTGGTTTTCTTAGAGTTTAAAACAAGATTATTAGCCGTGAACCAGTGTAGGACTTGAGAAAGAGTACTATTTACCTCGTCAGATACGTCCTTGCGTCTGTCGGTTTTGAAAATCAAAGAAGTGTCATCAGCAAACAAAACTATTTCACAGAGGTCTTTAGCAAAATAAGGCAGGTCATTAATGTAAATTAGAAATAATAAGGGGCCCAATATAGAGCCCTGGGGCACTCCCATATACAAAGGCGCGCCGGAAGAATTAGTGCCATTTATGTTAACTTTTTGTATTCGACCAGTAAGATACGATTCTATAAGGCGTAGCGAATTATCTGAAGCACCATAATGTTTCAATTTTACTAATAGAATCTGATGATCCCCACAATCAAACGCTTTTGATAGATCACAGAATATACCTATAGCATCTTGCTTGTTTTCCCATGCATCAAATATATGTTTGATGAGTGCGACCCCTGCATCCGTAGTATTTCTATTTTTAGTAAAACCAAATTGCTTTTCATGGAATAATTTGTTAAAGTTAAAGTGTAACAGCAACTGATGAAATATAATTTTTTCAAAAATTTTACTTAGAGCAGGTAGGATAGAAATTAGCCGGAAGTTTGATGGATCACTCTTATTACCTGCTTTAAATAGTGGGATGATTTTACTATATTTCATTAGATCAGGGAACTGCCCTTCATCAATACATTTATTGAATATAAATGCTAAGTAAGGTGATATTTTGTTTATTATTATTTTAAGAAGGTCTGTTGATATGCCCCATAGATCTTTTGTTCTTTTAATGTTAATTTGTTTAAAGTAAAAATATTATATTGTAATTCATTTTGTTTAGCATTATCCTAGATCTCGCGGGTTCGAATTTCTGTAGGAGTCGATATTTGTAATATTTCGTATAGAAATTCGAACCTACGACTATTTGTTCATGAGTCTGGGATGTTTGTTAATTTATTTAGTATATTTCTCATAATTATATTCATATTACTACATATTATTCATTTACTTACTTTTACTTACACACACAAGTTCTTAATGATGCTTAATTTCAGCTAGATATTAGTGAGTGTGTGAAGTATGTTATTATTTTTATTTATGGAAGAGAGGAAGGATAGTGTTCCTTGATGCGTCGCTTGAAAACAGAGATAGTGTGATGTGAACATTTTAAGAAAACTGTGAAATGCCAACTGTTTTAAAGTCAACTTTCCAGATTTGTATGTTTTTACATAGTAGTACCTTCATCATATCTATGATACAGAGGCACTACTTATATACGTTTTCTGGTACTTTACATACTTTATAAAAGTCTTGAGATTGGAAAATATTCATAAGATTAACTTAAAATCCTAAGCCCTATTAGGGTTTCGATTATCACTGAGACTATTTTACCTACTTTGTGTTAAAAAGAGTTAATAATCTCTTAAGAGTTAATATCATCCTCTTAATTTTTAAGTTTATTATAAATATTACATTGGTATTATAGATGATTTGATAAGGCTCGCTAATATTAAATTACATCGCTGTGTTGATTACATTGACCTATGGGGTGTCAAGTAATTTAGATGTGTTCCTCCAAGATTTGACATACGAAGTTTGAATATTTTACTAAAAATATATTGAAATGTCAAAGTAAAATTCAACAAGAGTTGTAGTCTTACTTAAAATGAGCATTTATTCAGTCTATTGTTCAATAATCATGTAATCATCCAATTTTATGTTAACTATATTATTAAACAACATGGTTGGTCATTTTTCTAACAGCTGGACCTGCGTGAGTGTATTTTCAGCTTTAACTTACATAATCGATTAAAAAATCACGTAACTGAGTACCTACTGTTACACACTTCGTTCATAATTCACCTGTACAGGTGCACTTAATCACTAATACATAACAGCGTGTGCGTAGCCGTTGTCGCCGTAATCAACGTAACGTCCCTGTAAGCCCACAACAATAGGGGCGGGTTGCTTAACTGCATTAGGTATATCGTTCAGTTATTGTCGCTCGCGGCATTCCACCAGCAATTATACCATTCTGTTAAAATTAACCCACAACTGTTATTGCGAGGTAGATTTGTTACTGCACTCTTTGCTTTGTCTCTTCCTTAGCAAATCAATTACACCGACACCTCATGTCCGCATTTATGCCCGTTACAAATGATATTCCGTAGTGTTAATTATTGTGTATCGTATTAACTATCTTATATATTCATCTTTTTTGCATTACTGAGAAATAAGAGCTCAGTTATGTTATGTTCTTGTAACCTTCCGTTTTATACTTATTTATAGATACTTTGATAAATCTGCTTCACATTACGTATAGGGTTGTAGTTTGTTGTAAATATTATTACTTTGTGGCTCTGTGAAATTTTAATCTGTTAGTAATTTCTGTACTAATCTACAAATGATGAATCAAAGAATGCTATGCCAATTGCGGTTTCATACAAACCACATAACTTTTGAAATTTTGTATTTCTTCGGTAGATTTGGGGTTGAATATGTGAAACGCTGCTGGAGGTTTTGAGTAGCTGAATAAAATATCTTATATTTAAGATATTTTGTTAACTTATATAGATGGACTTTTCTGTTTTATTATTTGTTTTTCATTTCAGATAAAATTGTAAATGGATTTGTTCAAAATCAACACCCATTAAATTAATTTTGGCATCAATGCAATAAATAACTATTTCTATAACACGAAACGTTTGGGTTTACCGGCTTTCTTCGTGCCAAGGAAATCCGGTTGTAAATACATCAGTTAGAGCGTCGCTTTCGGTTTGGAGTCGTTAGCGATTCCCATATTAGTTGCATGCGCGAGCATCATCATGTCAATTATACAAACTACCGGATTTGTACCAATACTTACTTACGTTACGTGTCGGAATCTTTAGTGGGAGACTCAATAAAATCTCTCTGAAAGTCATTATTTTACTATAGATTAGTTTTTCTTCTTGTATCAAAAGGTTCATAACTCGTTCGCAATGTATTATTAATACCAAATGTCATTGGTCAAAGCTAGTCAAGTAGTATTTATAATTTAATTATTACAATTTAGATTTTCAACTAGTTTTGTAAAACTTTCATGAAAAAATGACTCTTGAATGTAAGTTGTGTTATACTATTAGTATTATCCAAGAACCTCAACTAGATAGGAATAGTTTGTCAGTTTTTTGCCGCCTCATTAGCCGCACTTTATTCACCTTTAATGGGATGGTATGACCTTAAAATGTTTCCTCTACCAATATTCTTATTTGCATACATTTATAGAGATTTTTAAAAGGCATGCTCAGTTCTTGGAGAAAAGTGGCCAAGAATGAATATTTAGTCGTTTATTTTGTAAATATTATAATAAGACTAGTAAATCGACAATGAAATTATACCATTACCAATTTAAAATAAGGCTTTTAGAGCAAACTGACATAATTCGTTTTAAGAGCAATAATTTCTTAATAATACAAATTATGGTGGTTTCTCGTAAATAAAATTAAAAGAAAACTATTTGGTGATTAGTCCCCGAATATCATAACTTTAAACTATTCTGAATGTAAGCTTGGTAAAAAATGATTATAAATTAAATTAAAAATAATTAATTTCATTATTAAATTTGGCGACTGTCTTGTTGATTGGTCAATACCTCTGCCTACTTAGCTATAGGTCTCGGGTTCAAAGACCTGTAGGGACAGATGTTGGCACGATGAGTACAAATATTATTACTTAGAGCACGTAGCTACAAATATCTTTTTTGTCTGTAGGAAGAGCTAGATCTGACAGCTGTGAACAAGGCAGCCATGATGGAGTTGCCAGCTGCGAAGAAGTGGCAGATATATTGCAGCCGGCGGCCACCACCAGGGCAGGCCCCGCCACTCGCCACCGCGCCGCAAGTTGAGGACTATATCAAGGCACTTAACGAAATAGCTGATGTAAGTATGATAGTCTGATAAGATTCTTAATGATCTGAATAAGTTGGTATCAAGTTTTTATGGATATTATTTTAGGAGGTTCTAACATGATGTTAAAAGTTAATGTTCAATGGCAATTTCAATCCGTCTCATAAAACTGTCAAAAGTGTATGGATCGTCTTAGTTTCAAGTAACTTGACATTTCTTAAGGTCATTCTATCCCTTGTTATTGAATTGGAATGAAAGTAATGCGTGTAATTTAGATTTAATTAAGTCCGTGCATAACGCAATTGGGACCAATAACTATTTTTTTGTCGATTTCATTCCTCAGTACGTATTATAAAAAAACATATAAGATACTTATGCATGTTGTAGAAAACAAGAGATCAAGCCGTTTTATGTCAGTCTCAAATGCAACATAGGTATATAATTTAATACTGTAGTGTAATACCCTCACTCATCCAGCAAAGATAGATAAAATTTGCGAAAAAATCGGTTGTCTGCTGGCTTGTTGTAGGACTTGGTGGGTAAATAATAAATGGAAGGTATATGTATGGTCAAAGATATCATATAAAAACTCAAGAAAAATTTATGATTGAAAAAGTTGATAAATATAAACTCTACCAAATATAACTACCAAAGTGCATGTAATATTTAAGTAGCTGTTTTGATGATTTAAACAGCCCGGAGGTAAACTGTCTATGTCTAATATAGTTGCTTGACGTTTCCTGGTCATGACGTGGTCTCCTTCGATCTGTCTGCCGAGCTGCGCCCAAAACGTCGCACCCATACATGTCTAGTTTTTTTTCTTATATCCATGTTCGTTGTGACTGTATATATCGACTATAAGTACGTTACGCATCTGTAGATAATTTAGCTGTAAAATCTTTACGCACTGAATCTATTACTATTATTGCTGCTAACGATTTTGTTTCAACTTCCTTTAAAGGTAAGCCATGAGTAGTGTTTTATATGTGGATGTGCGATTTTTTAACATATAACAGTAGGAATTTATTAAAACATACATAAAAATGTATGATTTATAAAAGTACAAAAAGATACAGAGAGATATAGGTAAAGCAACTGTAAATGACTTGTAGAAAGTATATGAAGTAGGAGACTGGCAATAAAGTAGCGGTATAATTTTCTTAATAAACGAAAACTCTTATATGACCTGGTGAAAGCACTGGTTTTTGTAATTTACTACGAAGAAGGTAGCAGGTGTTGGTTTTCCAACATACGAAGGACCTAGGAACTTTACACTCTAGGCTAATTGTGAGGTATATCCCATTAAGTATTAATGTAACATTTGCAGTCCTTCGCGTCATCTGAGGGCGTGCCAGCGGCGGAGACATGCGCCCTAGTGGATGGCCTGAAAACGGCGCTGAGGACGCGGGCGCACAGTTTCGTACTCCGATTCATCAAGCAGGGCGGGCTCGGGTCCCTACTGGATGCTCTGCAGCGAGCCCCGAGGGATGACGCCATTACCAGGCATAACCTCATAGCGGCTATCAAAGCGCTTATGAACAACTCTGTAAGTATTACCTTAGGAAAGTTTCAAGAATGTTATAATAAATTAAGTACTTATTGAATTGAATACAATTATTAATCGTAAAAATTTGTATAATAATTGAATCAGTTGCTGATCGAACTGTTTTCTATGTGCAGTAACTATTTTCGAACTCTATGTGCATTTTCAAACATTTGAAATGTTTTATCATACTTACGATATCCTAACAGCACATGACTGGATATTTATTCATGTGCTAATCCTTTCTGTACATTTATTATATCAAGTTCAGGATTATTTCTTGGAACAAAAAAATAGTTGATATATAATAAAAATAAATAAAAAATAGTTGTTGAGTTGATATGTGGCATAAAGTAACCACTTGTGAGCCACTACCGTACCGATTTTTTTTTCTGCTTAGGTATATGGTATTTTATCTCACTGAGTACTCATGGTCCGATACATCTTAACATTTTGTAAATAATTTTTATTGAAATCCTGTTGTTATCAATTTATAATTACTTTTGTCTATATTAGACAAAGGTTTATAAAGATTTCAGGAGTTGCATAATTTCCACCGTACCTACCTATAGTTTTCTTTCTGCCTCAGTCTCAGTTTCTGTCATCATCTAAGTTATAGTTAAGGAAAGTTTTGTGTGCCGGCAAGCGGAATGCGGCAGTCGTGACTAATCTAGTTCCACGATGGAACAACAAGTAAAATGCACAGAAAAAATTTGAGTTCGTGACTGGTATCACTTCTTTTGTTGGTATAGTAACATATATATTCAAATACTCAAACACATCTATAATTAGTGAGTGCGAAAATAATTTACAAAGTAGCGTGAAGTTAAACATTTTGTTAGACATGTAATGATATAATTAACAGGGAATCAATTATATAGGTGTCTTCTGTTTTAATTAAAACTAACAACATAAGTAAACCTCTCGGTCCTCGGCGCAGGCGCTCATACACGATAGATAATTTAGGTATAAACTGATGAAAAATAATGTTTATACAACAATTACTAACTTATCATTAACTAAGATAAAATGAATGCGATAAAATGTCATAAATCAAAGAAGTTTATCTTTACTAAAGGTAGTAAGAAAATTTTTAGGTAATCAAAGTACCTATAATTTTAGTTTTTTATAAATTTTTATATCAGTTTGAGTAAAAGCTTTGTTTTTGTATTTGAATATCTAATCAAAGAAAATTGATAACGTGCAGGAAAGAAACTGTTTTCATTGTCCAGAATACAGTCGTTGTTAAAATAAGACGTAGTAAGTGTTATCACGTTAACAGTTAAACTTAACGTTATTCGTAGTTAGCTAGTCACTACACAATACAGATAGATATTTCTATAGGCCTACCGGTAGGCCTAGCATAGGTTGTGGACAAAATCTTGTTCTACTACATATGTCCACTTGACAGGAATCATTATCTCTAGTTAACATGGCGACATCGGACAAAATGTTTTTCACCCTTAATGCCTTTATATGAGATATCTACACTTCACGGCGTCACTTGCAGGGGAGAAATATTTCCACTTTAAATTTTTAGTGGAGAAGACTCCCGAATAATTGAGGTGTGGACAAAATTGAGATGCGAATTTTTATTGATTTTTAGTTCAATATATATAATTTCTAAGAATATTAGCAACCATGTCAATTGAATTCGTTTATTTATTGATTATGGTCCTACCTAGGAGAGAATAATTAATAGACGTTTTATATGGGATTCGTCGAACTCTTTTTAGTTGCATGAGAGTACATTTTTCCACAGGAACTCTCCTCACCTCTTACTATAAACTATTCTCTCCACATTGCCGTTCTAGCCAAAGGGAAAGACACAGAGGGAGAGACAAGAACTTGTCTTCTCTCCGGGGAGATCTTCTCCTCGTCCCGTGCTAGCCCTACAGCAAGCGTTTGTACGCTAATTTGCCACTCTCATAGTATAAAATGCATATTTGTACAACTTAAACATTATATTTTCAGACGGGGCGAGCTCACGTTCTAGCGCACCCGACGAGTATTGACCTAATCGCCCAATCTCTTGACACTGAAAATGTAAAGACGAAAGTCGCGGCTCTTGAGATACTCGGGGCTGTATGCCTCGTACCTGGTGGTCATAAAAAGGTAATAGATTTTACTATTATATAGAAATACATGTAATGAAGACACTTTCTAATGACAATGCCTGTTCATGTCCTAGGAGCAATGTTGATGAAAAGATATTTCTCTGCTATGTTGTCTGTGTTGAACTCATTTTTATAGTAGTTGCTTATGTAATGCAAAATCTTTATCTTTATTCAATCAATACTATTTATTACCTTTGAGGTTTAAATGTTTTTGTTCTTTTTGTAGCTGCAGTGTGTGTGTGTTAGTTCACATACACTGCAGCTACCTCGGCTTGAAGGACCACACGTAGTTGGATGAAATGTTATTATGACTTAATACGCAAAAATAAGTATTATATTATTTATTTAAATTTTTTTTAACAAATCACGTCTCATAATGCGGTCTTAGCGCTATGATCTCTTACAGGCAACCTTAGGATACATTAAAAAGTTATCATCAATGTAATATCGATCACACTATATAATTATAATGTAAAGAAGGTAGAACTAGTGGAACAATATAAGCTGTTTAAATAAAATATTATTTTGTAATTTAAATTGCTGTTGTTATCCTGAATAAACGAAAATAAAATAGATATTTTTGGAAACAATATCGTCTCTTGTAATTTTACCAACAACCAGAATAATAAAGTCAAAATTTAATACTTATATATGAAAGACACAGATTAGCCGTGGTTGGTATTCGAAACAAATGTTGATAATTCAATTTTTTTTAGGTGCTAGAAGCTATGGTGCACTTCCAAAAGTACGCGGGCGAGCGAGCCAGGTTCCAGTGCGTGGTGAACGAGCTGGACCGCAGTATGGGCGCCTACCGCGACGACCTCGGTGTCAAGACCGCCGTTATGTCGTTCATTAACGCTGTACTCAACTACGGGCCCGGCGAAGACAGCCTCGAGTTCAGACTGCACTTGAGATACGAGCTGCTCATGTTGGGCATCCAGCCCGGTAATTATTGGTTATTCATACTATTAAATACGTTAGTTATTGGGCCCACAAATTTCGATCCCTTTTTTCTGACACTAAGCAGAGTCAACGATAATATGATATATATTCATCACAATATATATCATATTATATAACAATAAATATTTATTGTTAATTAATTATTTATTATTATTTATTTATTATTTGTTATAATTTTTATTGTTTCTGATATTCTTAATTTTAAAGTTGAATTAAAATTATTTAAATAATGTCAAAGAAAACAAACTTAACTTTGTGCGTGGGGACTTCTTCGGATTATATTTATATTTTTATAATTTAAAGTATTTAACGATGTGGGTCCTTATGATAAACTATTAGGTAACTTTTGAGCATATACTTAATTGTACATGCTTTTTAATTAGACATTTTATTGAATTTTGGTGGAAAATTCGATTTGTATTTTTCTAGTGATTGAAAAATTGCGCAAATACGAAAACGAAACCCTCGACCGCCATATCGAGTTCTTTGAGATGGTTCGCAACGAGGATGAAAAGGAGCTAGCGAGGCGATTCGATAAGGAGCACGTGGACACCAAGAGTGCCACGGGAATGTTTGAGCTGCTGCGTCGAAAGCTCAGCCACACCGCCGCCTACCCGCACCTGCTATCTATGCTGCAGCATTTGCTGCTGCTGCCCTGTGAGTATTGATTCAGCTCATCAGAAATATGCTTCGTGTCTCCAAAGAGATCTTGATAGTTTTGTTGCCCATTGATGGATTTGACAGTGATCGTTGTGAGGTGGGAAATTACTGAACTTATAGAGTAACTTCAGTTTTAACGGACATTCTTCGCAGTGCAGGTCGATACTTTTGGGTTTTTGTAACTCATCTGCTTTTACTATTCTCAAGTCTTCTAGATCTTCTAAAATACTTGAATCCCCACATTTAGTTACGTAATATATCGAAATAAAATATAATTTCCTCAGCCGTGCAATTTCTCTAAGAGGAATAATTGGTTTTTTTCTAAACCAAATTTTATTTTATTTAACTAGAATCAAGCCGAAATTGCCAATATGAAATTTAAGGATATTTTTCGATTGTCTCTTTGCTTATGAATTCTTTGTACATTTCAGTGGAATACAACCCGCACTCTCAGCACTTCCTACTTTTGGATCGCGTGCTTCAGCAGTTGGTTCTGCAGCAGCCCAGCGCCGGCAGCCGCGCCAGCAGCGAGCAGGGCAGTCTGCGCGACCTCAACACTGACCCCGCCAAGGTATTCTAGTGCCACGAACATCACGACGTAGCTTAACATATGTAGCTATGCAGTTAGTGTGGTCCTAGCTGTCCAATAGCTGTGCTAAAAACATATTTTATTTGTATAATATGTTAAAATCCAACGTCTCGTAAGCAGTTTCCTTACTATAGTTTGTAGGTAGGTCATAAAATTTTTCTGATAATGTATGAGCGGGCAACAAGTGGTTGTAAGGGTCGGCGGCTCGCAAGTACATTAGAGGGAATGTTGTGTTAGGGTGTAAGTCTGGACAACAAGGATAGGATATTAGGAACTTCGGGGCCCTGCTTTGTAGCCCTGAGAGCGACATAGTGATGCTAGGGGCTGCCCCAGGAAGTAACCCTGGCAGACAGCAGCGGGGGAGGTGGGTGTGAAACCCGACACGGACGCTTGAAATCGGGTTTATTGATAATAATTTGTTGTTTATATATAAAATTGTTTTACTGTACACATCGATAGCTTTTTGTATGTCTTTTATTGGTGTAAACTGCCGACGGTGCATGTTGGTGCAGATGTGCCGAAAGTAGTCTACCTTGCTGAATACGCTGACGCCAAGTCCAATAATCGGCTGGTAGCTCGAACAGATAAAATATTTTTTAAAGTATTAAATAAGTTACAAATTATACGCGTGCTTGCATTAATCTTTAAGTACCTATCACAGATTTAAAACTATTCGCAGGTCAGAAGGATGCGGCTATTAGTTAGGTAATTGACATATTGGACTCATTTGATGATGAAAAAGCCGCCCGGTTATCTGACTTTAAAGTGGATATCGAGGACAGTCAGGATCATTTTCCGAGTATAGTTTCGGAATTTGTTTAATTCGTATTTAGTGTCGTATTTTTATTGCGTGTATAAGAATTCAGCTTTTATATTATTAAATTGTGACTGAAAAATCTTACAGATTAGTTTTTCTTCTCTTTTCAGGCTTACGACCCAGATATGGCACCACTTGAAATAAATGTCAGCGAAATCGTACATCTTCTAGCCAAAGAAGAGGAGCTTGTCGCTGCGCGGACTAAAGCCGAAAACTTGGAGAGGGAGAACGTTGACATGGCCACGGAATTGGCTAAGAAGGTACACTTGACGAACATAATAATAATACAGTATCTCAGAGTGAAGCTAAATTTAATGGGTTATTAAAATGCTCGGTAACATCAGCGAGACCTGCCGCTCAATACTTTACTATAATAACAACATTTGAATAAATAAGAATATTTATTAATGTCTTGATTTTAATATTTAAATGATTAATAATTAAGGTTTAATCATCATTAATTCATATTGGTGAACGGCTTTATGTGCAATATTAGTTTTTAACTAAACCTTGGTAGTTAATGAAAAATACAAAATACAAATAATTATAAAACATAAAAAATGGTTTAATCCAGTAATGATTTACGATGGTACAAAATTGAGCCTACGATTGACAAAAATTGTGGGACAACATTTTTTAAATTATGAAGCTTTATATATTAGGCTTATTCATATTCATTATCTAATTCCATCGCCTCGCATGAACTGACTTAACTAATGGACTGGCAGGAGAAACAAGTGGATCAACAAGCGCAAGAGAGGGAGGAACTCGAGGGAGTCGTGACGAGACTCAAGGACAGACTCGAGCGAGAGACCGCGGCGCACATGGAGTGTACCGAGAGGGCGCGCGCCGCGGCCACTCGCGCGCTGCAGCTAGAACAACAGGTGACGGGGACTAGGCCACACACCTCCAGGGGAACTAGCTCATACGTCTTTAAGATGACTATTTCGTTCATCCCTAGGAAATAAGTCAACACTTCATTTTTTATTGGTAACGAGTTGCAAAAATCTTTAGCAGTTCACGGTGGTAGTTATTAGGGTCTAGTTCATACTTCTCTAGGGGGATTAGTTCAAAGATACTTAAACATTAATTGTCCAAAGAGGGCGCGCAGCATGTAGCGGAGACTATTTCATACTTCTCTAGGAACACTAGTTCAGGCATCTCAGGGACACTAGTTTTAGCAAATGTGAATACAGACTATAAAAGGGATAGCAAGTAATAGAGCATAACTAGACCTTTCAGGGGGCCTCGTCAAATGAAATTCGGAAACAGGCAATAAAATGATAAGTTCTGTTATTACAGCTGAATCAAGAACGAGTAGAAAGAGCAAGATTTGAAAAACTAGTCAGTGAAGGGAGCATACCCGATGATGCAAAGGTATTGTTATTAATTGACCATCGCTTATTATTATTTAATCGTCCTGGTTATTGGTGATTGGTATTCCTATTCTAATTTGTCGAGCCCTAAAATATGAAGTTTTATGAAACTCTTAAGTTACTTTGCGATTTCATTCACCCACCCATAATGTTCAGAAGGACAAAGCTTACCTATCTTAGAGAGATTTTGGGGGCATTGAATGAGTCATTGTTAAGTTTTATGTGCTTGAATTCTTTGCCTTCCCTTTTATAGGGCATAAAAAAATTAGTCTACAATTGAGTTGTGTTTGCAGGTGAGCAACCTCAAAAGCGCTGTGATTGAATGCAGTATCCCTCCCCCGCCTCCCCCTCCCTCGCTGCTGGCACCCGCTCCTCCCCCCGCCCCGGCGCCGCCCCCAGCGCCTCTGGCTCCTCTCGCCCCTCTCCCCCCGGCACCACCCAAAGCAAAAAAAAACGTGCCGACCCCCGGGAATCCCCTTAAGAGCTTCAACTGGAGTAAACTACCCGATGCTAAGCTACACGGCACGATATGGCAAGAGCTTGATGACACGAAACTATATAATGCTATGGATCTGCACACAATTGATAAGATGTTCTGCGCTTACCAGAAAAATGGTGTTCAGGTGAGAAATTGTACTAAACAGATGTGTAACTCAATTTTAAGTATCTGCTTCCTATCCATTTTATTTCAATCAAATAAAATAAGAAAGCCATAGAATTACTATTCGTTTGATTTTTGTGGGACGTATTTTTTAAGTCTTAAAATTATTAAAAAGCCTTAAAATTATTTAAAAGTCTGGCGACGCCATTTATTATATTTTATATTATATTAAATTGTTTTTTTTAATTTTATTAATTAATGTTAAAATTGTTCATTTTTAATGACATTACAATATCACCATTATTTTTATGAAAATGAATCTAATGCGGAAATTAATAGTTTCAAATTGAAGTACATAGTGTTACCTAAAATTACTAGCCAATAACTGTTCCATTATCATGCCATTTTAGTATGAAACGTCATAAAATTTTAACAAATTCTTAACTAAAAAACCTCGTTTAGTAATAAGGTCATGAATTATTGGTATATACTTTTTTATGTTTATGTAAATAAAAAAATTATGGTGTGAGTCAAGAGAATTAAAAAGGAGTCCATGTATATGCTATTGCTTATTTATTTATTTAATTTAAATGTAAGCATAATGTACATTTTTTTATTAAAATTAATTTATTTTCTTCACTAGAATGAAGGATCAGTTGAAGACTTACGACAGTTGGGTGCTAAGCCTCGCACTAAGATTCTATCTGTCATCGACGGTCGACGGGCACAAAATTGTACTATACTATTGTCCAAGCTTAAGATGACTGATGAGGAAATATGTCGGTGAGTGTGCAGTTTGCCAACTTTTATATTATTTAAAACCACTTTTTAGTATTTCATAAAATTCACAATATGTTCAATTTATCAAGACCTACTGTGCATGAAGTTTTATTTATAATTCTCACTCATTAGTGCTAATGAACCTGATGCAAATAAGTTTGATTCTTACGACGCTCTCATAATATAAATGTGCGTCCAGTATATCCTATTCTCACAATAAGTATAGGAATAGGATAGCAATAATCAGAACGGCTAAAAAAAATTTCACGATACAAACATAAAATACTCATTATTAAATGTACTGTAAAAAAAATTGATTATTATTTTCCTCTTTACTAATATTGCCTGAATTTTTTATATTTTATTGTAGAAACTGTGAAAATACCCAATTGCGATACTATGTTTCAGTGCCATACTCCGCATGGACACCGGGGAACAATTGCCCATAGACATGGTGGAACAACTGCTGAAGTTCACGCCGAGCGCCGAGGAGGCGGCACTGCTGGAGGAGCACCAGGATGAGCTGGACAGTATGGCCAGAGCCGACCGGTTCCTCTACGAGATATCCAAGTAAGATATCCAATCTTACAGCCGGCTTATAACTTGGATTCATCTGAATCACTCTGAAGTTTGATGGAAATAAAATTATCTTTGGATGTATAAAATACTTTTTACTATGATTGGAGCCCCTTTCCTGGTAAAGTGTCCTGCTTGCCCTTCAGTGTCCATTATGGTATTTTAATTTGATAGTTAACTTATGTATTTTACGGTTTGCAAAATATGTAAATATTGTTTAAGTTATCATGACAATCGGTTTAGTTTAGACAAACTACTTTAAAGTACACATTTATCACTAATCTATGAAAAATTGGATCAGGCTATTCACACACCCTACGAAATCACATTTGACAACAACGTATCTTATAAGTGCTCCGTCCTTCTTTATAAGGTACGGAACCCCATGTTTGCTTTAATTTGCTTAATTTTTTACCGTTGCATTTTAGAATCCCGCACTACTCGCAGCGCGTGCGCAGCTTACTGTTCAAAAAGAAATTCGCAGCCGCCGCGGCCGAGGCCAGCGCGCGCGCTCACACCGTGTTGCGTGCCGCCAGGGACATGACGCGCTCACGTCGGCTTAGAGCGCTGCTGGAGGTCGTGCTCGCTCTGGGCAACTACATGAACAGGTCAGTGCTACATACAGGCGAGGCCACACCGTGCGCCGCCAGGGACATGACGCGCTCACGTCGGCTTAGAGCGCTGCTGGAGGTCGTGCTCGCTCTGGGCAACTACATGAACAGGTCAGTGCTACATACAGGCGAGGCCACACCGTGCGCCGCCAGGGACATGACGCGCTCACGTCGGCTTAGAGCGCTGCTGGAGGTCGTGCTCGCTCTGGGCAACTACATGAACAGGTCAGTGCTACATACAGGCGAGGCCACACCGTGCGCCGCCAGGGACATGACGCGCTCACGTCGGCTTAGAGCGCTGCTGGAGGTCGTGCTCGCTCTGGGCAACTACATGAACAGGTCAGTGCTACATACAGGCGAGGCCACACCGTGCGCCGCCAGGGACATGACGCGCTCACGTCGGCTTAGAGCGCTGCTGGAGGTCGTGCTCGCTCTGGGCAACTACATGAACAGGTCAGTGCTACATACAGGCGAGGCCACACCGTGCGCCGCCAGGGACATGACGCGCTCACGTCGGCTTAGAGCGCTGCTGGAGGTCGTGCTCGCTCTGGGCAACTACATGAACAGGTCAGTGCTACATACAGGCGAGGCCACACCGTGCGCCGCCAGGGACATGACGCGCTCACGTCGGCTTAGAGCGCTGCTGGAGGTCGTGCTCGCTCTGGGCAACTACATGAACAGGTCAGTGCTACATACAGGCGAGGCCACACCGTGCGCCGCCAGGGACATGACGCGCTCACGTCGGCTTAGAGCGCTGCTGGAGGTCGTGCTCGCTCTGGGCAACTACATGAACAGGTCAGTGCTACATACAGGCGAGGCCACACCGTGCGCCGCCAGGGACATGACGCGCTCACGTCGGCTTAGAGCGCTGCTGGAGGTCGTGCTCGCTCTGGGCAACTACATGAACAGGTCAGTGCTACATACAGGCGAGGCCACACCGTGCGCCGCCAGGGACATGACGCGCTCACGTCGGCTTAGAGCGCTGCTGGAGGTCGTGCTCGCTCTGGGCAACTACATGAACAGGTCAGTGCTACATACAGGCGAGGCCACACCGTGCGCCGCCAGGGACATGAGCGCCCGCAGCATGGTGATTTTTTGAGAGTACAGTTTCTTTGGAGGTCATTTAAGCTGCTGGTTGTGGTTATAATGCAAATACATTTTTCACCCACAAACCGCAATGGGCGGCCTTTGACTCCAATGTATGTAGGCATTTGCCTAGCTGTTAGAAGTATATTTCGTTCGTTCTTTAATGTTCTACAATATGTAGCTAACTAATTTATTTGAAATATTATCAATTGTGTTGTCCAGAGGTGCTCGTGGTAACGCATCAGGGTTCCGGTTATCATCGCTCAACAAATTGGCTGATACCAAGTCCAGCGTCACGAGAAACACAACCCTGCTGCACTATTTAGTCGAAATGCTTGAAACTCAGGTATTTTATTCAATTGAAATATTTAATATAACAATCATCGCTTCCGCTCAGTCTGAGGGAGTTTAGTTCGGCATATTAGAACTAATTTCAGAATTATTAAAAACAAATTTTAATTTATTTGCACATTTTTAGCAAACTTTACGTTATGTTTAGTTTCATACGTGTCACAGTTTTGGATTCACTGGATTACAAAATCAAAATTTTTTTTTTTTATAGCGTGGTAAACTAAAAAGCCGTTTGGAGATATTTGCTACAATACTGATTGTGAGACTAGGTAGTTGTTATTGTAGACATATCGTAGATAACTTTGGTCTGAGTGAGATTTCGTTTATATTTTTGTTTCGTTATCCCTTATCACCGACGATAGTTAGGTGACACGGACACATCCCCGATTTATTTTTAATTTCATATTTTTCAGTTATGACGAGCTTAGTGTTTCCTTTAAACCGCTATCATATCTGGGCTAAAAAAATGTTATGTTAATAAAGCTAAAATCGTCCAGTTCAAGGACATCTTGCTGCTGGAGGAGGACGTGCCTCACGTGCGCGCCGCGGCCAAGGTGTGCGTGGAGCAGCTGGAGCGCGACGTGGGCGCGCTGCGCGCCGGCCTGCGCGAGGTGGCGCGCGAGCTGGACTACCACGGCGCGCGCCCGCCGCCGCCCACGCACGACGCCTTCCAGCCCGTCATGAGGGACTTCCACGCGCACGCCGTCTGCGCCTTCACGCAGCTCGAGGACCTGTTCCAGGTCAGTGTAGTACCACCTACTACTGTACTAGAGTAAGGAAGTGTGTTGTGTTACTGAGAATTAAGAGACAAAAGGCGATAATTTACACTACTATTGAATAGTCCACTTGCTCGTTTTCCATTTTTGACATAAATAAATACTTTCCCAAGGACATGAAGAGTCGCCTAGAGGCCTGCGCACACGCATTCGGCGAAGAGCCGAGCGCTTCCCCCGAACAGTTGTTCGGAGCTTTGGACTCGTTCTTAACGCAGTTAACCGAAGCCCGCGCCGAGTGTGATGCCATCCGACGACGCCGCGACGAAGAAGAGAGGCGAACCAGGCACGAGCAAGAGGTATGCATATTGATTACAGCTATAGATAATTATTTTTTTCCTTTCTAATCTCTTATAAATTTTAGAAGGGTGGTAGTTATATCACTTAAGGGTTTAACTGTGCAAGCATGAATATCATAAATATGTCTGTGTGCCGTTTGCGGTCGATTGCTCAAAAAGTATTTTACTTAAAAGGCTAGTTATACATACACCTGGTAATATAACTATAATACCAGGGATTAGATAGAAGTATCAAATATAATATTTAAAAGATGGAATTTACAATTAATTATAAAATATTAGCTGTCAAGAAAAACAACTTTTTGATATTTTGCTAATTGGAATATTTTGCTGATTGGAACTCTTAATACTTTTCTGTATCACAGTTGAAAAAGCGAACAATGGAGCGCAAGCAAGCATCTAGCCTTCTTAGCTCAGTGGGCAAATCTCTGGGCAAGAACTCCTCAGACTGTAACGGTCACGCCAACGGCGACACTTCGCGCGACGGCACACTCACAAACGGGCAGAAGGGTGAGTTCGATGACCTCATCTCAGCACTCAGAACAGGCGACGTCTTTGGTGATGACGTCGCAAAATTTAAGCGGTCCAGGAAAGCTTCAAAAGCGCACAAAGGCAGAGACTCCCCACCGAAAGGAATTTGCAGAGAAGATTCCAGAGAACGACAGAAGAATTAAACTTTCTGACATGTTGTAAGAATTAAACGTTTAAGGTATTCGGGAACATAGCAAAATGATAAAACGCTGTTCCAATGGAGTGATTGACGACAAATGGGTTTTAACCAGTCACAAATATGAAACTAGATGTCGCAAATATTCAGGTAACATTTAAGTCGAGGATCAAATGGAGATTCTAACTACCTAGTAAATGTTTAAATGGCTAAATAATTATGTCATCATCTCAACGAGGCTTCGGCCCAGTTGCTTATTTACACATTATGATATGATACTAAATAATTTTATTCACATCAACAACGAAATCAACTCGAATCGCCACTGTGGTTTTTATATAAACTTTATTCAAATAATTCAACCTTAACCAATACCAGGTGCCTAATTTTACGTTTTCAATAAAGTTTTTGACGATTTGGCTTTTGCTGACTATCGACTGATCGAGTCAAAGACTGTGCATGTTATTCCATAGACATATTTTAAGGTGTAAACGATGTGTGATTTGAATAACCATAGACTAGAAGGAATAGTTTTTTTACGACATTAGATTTTACATCGATGTTTACATAATGAATATGTACTGTCCGTTATTCTACAGTTACTTGTGAGAATTTGGAAGTGGTTTACTTATATGATTACATTTTTATGATATATCAAATTATCATCCATTTGTGAAGCTTTAAATATAAAATATAATGTGATTAACTATGAATATCTTTGAACGCCTCACCCATTGACAAATTTCTCAGGTTTCCGTGGTACATAAATATATCAACCAAAATACATTAAATTATGTTGTCATTATAATTATAATTATTTTAAATTATAAAAAAATAGCACTTTAACAATGGAAATGACACTGCTGTGTACAAACAATTGTGACATTTTAAATTGTTAATGCCACACAAAAGAAGTAGAAGAAGAAGCCTATTACATAAAAATATTGGCAAAAATTTACGATATTTTGTTTAATTGATAGCAAAATCCAGTATCGGCCTTTTTATATTGAGGTAAATTTTAACCTCAATATAAAAAAGCCGATGGTTACAAAAGGACAGGTTAATTTAAAATGTATTAAATAGCAGGGGGACAGTTTAACATATCGTGATTAAATGTATGCAACTAAATGCACAATTAAATGGACTAAATCTTTTTAGAAATACGATCACTTGTTGTGTGAATGTAATGAATTGAATCATAATTCCAATATTGTACGAGACATAACTAGGTCGTAGGAATTGATACACATACCGATGTATTGATTTTGGAATTTACAATATACTAATATTGCATGGTAGTAGTGGAAATTTTCGATAAATTTACATTGTAATTTTATATTGATCTTAAAAATCTTTTGTATTCTAATTTATTCTCCCTTGAAATGTGATTATGATAAAATTATTTTTAGTTCTCTGTAAATATTAACTTCTTAAACTAACTTCTCAATTTGTTACCTTCGCTAATAAACATGCAGAAATTGATAAGTTATTGAAATTACTTATCTATAGAAGTTTGTCATATGTAAATTTTATTGTTCTGTTCAGTATTGCTAAGCGAATAGTATATTAATATAATTATTGTACCTATAGACATTATTTAAATTAAAAATCTGAAAACAATACTGATGCATTTTAATAACTCCACGATGTAATAATTGCATATTACATAAATATAGCAAGGAATCTTAAACACACATTTAATAAAGATAATAAAACTGACTTCACAACAACAATGCTAAAATAAACAAGTGACTGTAACAATTATTTAAATCTAAAACGGGGAGTGTTATTTTATTATTTTAAAAAGACAATAATATCAAGTAATGAAAGTAAAACAACCCATTTAACAATATATTTGACGTTATAAGTTCTAGTATACGACTTGTTAAATTTTCGAATTGTTGAGTAGACAGTCAATTGTTCATAACTGGGCATAAACACTAAATCTATCAAGCATAGAGCTACTTTTTCACGAATAAATTTGTATTTCTGTATCAACTTATCTAAGGGTGTTCAAGTTTAGATAAAACATTTCCATTCAAAATAACTATTTTTATAACGAGAAAAATAGGTGAAGTTAATTACGGGTCACTCTAATTAAATCCAGTAATACATATATCGATGCGAAGAAAATATCATCAATAATAAAATTTAAAATATACCAAATAAACATTAAGAAAATTGTCGAGTGGTCACTACCCTTGTCTACCAAAGGTCCCGGGTTGGATTCCCGGTATGGGCAAATATTTGTTTGAAGTGAACGAATGTTTGCTCACGAGTCATGGATGTTTGTATGTTATTTAGTACATATATGATATTAATTTACATATTAATATCTATATTTCTCCGTCTGTATCCATAACACAAGCTCTGAATAATGCTTACTTTGGGCTAGATAATAGGTGTGAGTGTGAGAAATGATTATTATTATTATACAAAAAATGACTTCTTAACCAACCCTTCTATTTTCTAACTCCATATCCATCTCTATAGCTTTCATTTTGTACGCCCTATTTCCATTGCCGTTTTACTATTTGTCATTGTGACTTTTCGCTTTAGTACGTCGTAATGATTTTGAAGACGAAAGCTCTTGCGATAAATATGGAGAGTTACACAGTAAGGTCCCAAGAGGCCGTCAATATCCTCACTATAAATAAAATGTAAGTGTAACAATACACTCTCAACTGTGACCTCGTTAACATTCTGTTTCGACGTAGAGTCCTTAACTTTATATTTGGACGACATCTCTACAAATGGCGGTACTTACAAAATCTGTAAGTATGTACTACTATTCTCAAAATACGAATTGTTTTTGAAAACATATAAAGCTAATACTAGCGAAGTGGTATGGTATATGAAATATAAATGTGATCCTTTCTCAAACAACGCTCTATTGGATTATACCTTATAAAGGTTTAAAATATTATTGTTATATAAAATTTGAATCTCGGTAGGGATAAATATTTAGTATCCTTAACACAAGCTCTTAATGATGTTTACTTTGAGCTAGATATAGGGTATGAGAAATAATATTATTGTTAATTATAACCGAAATATTGAAAGTAGTTTTTAAGGGGTAAGTTTCAAATTACAACTATAAGATTAATTGATATTCAATAAACTGTTAGTCTACTCTTAGTGGTGTAATCTCTCTTCAATTTTCAGGCAGAAGCGTGACCTCTACATGAATTATTACTAAAACTGCGGTCCGTAAAGGGTCAGTTTAAAATTACAAAGATATTGAGTTGCATGGTTCTTGCTCATTATTTTCCCAATTATTTTATGTTGCACACACCCTTAAAATTGTGGCTTCAATTAACAGTAACGAAGAACGTCCCCCGGATCCTCTATATGATGAAAATTAGACTATCCTGTATTGTATACATTTTGTAAGTATCTAGGTATTTATAGTTTTATTTTTTTTATTTTTCCATGTGTACTTACTTACATTGCGATTCTGTTTATGAGTATTTTCAATGGACTTCAAAAAAAGATGTTTTCAATTTTAAGGTATGGTTTTTTTGTATGTTTGTTGTGCGAATATTTTTTTCTGGAAACAATAAGTTGTTTTGATGCTAAGACACAACTCCAAAAAATAAATTTAAATTCGACAACTTCTTAAATTGAATTGTTTTTGCCTTTTTACCTTTTCGAACTAGAATTTTATCGTATGGGAATGTAATTTTAAAAAAAATATACGATTAATTGCCATTTATCCAAAAATAGAAAGGGAATTGTCGTAACTAATCTGTAAATGTATAGCATGATCTAGTTGGTTTTATTTATAATTATAGTATATACTAAGTATAGTATTAGTACTATTACCAGTAATTAGTACTGGTAAACCAAATAAATAAATCACTTTGGTATTGTATAAATATTTATTCACGTAAAAGTGTGAAATTTATTGTATTGATCAGTAGCAGTATTTAAGTATCATGAAATTTTTAATACCAAAGTTATTTTTATGCCGGTATCCCCTCAAATTTGGAGCCAATATTGTCAGCATCACTATGTGCGTAAGTATCCAAAACTGTCAACATCATTTGATAACGTACAGCCAGTTTCAATATTCTATCTTCAGACAGCGATAGGAAAACGCTGTCATTTTTTAATTAATTAATAAAGAAAACTGTGCAACAAATCTTTAGTAATCTTACTTCTTTATCTGTAGATAGAATATTTGAAAGGGTCGTTGTTAATTTTAAGATGAGATTTAGTACCTAAACCTGAAGTTACAACTATAGCTAGATCGTCATTGATCTGTAGTAGATTCTTGAAGGTATCCTATAGTATTTGAGTTTGGTGTTGCCTATGAGTTATAGATCAATAGAACCATTACGCCTTCTGCGTTCAATACACAACTCTATTATGCGAAGAGTTTCTACTTATTACAAGGAACAAACAAAAGTTTTGTAAAGTTTAAAGTTATGTCAATGAAATAAGTAACAGCTTTATTGAAGCGGTATTTGTAAAAATACTCGTCTATTTGTTTCGGTAAAGCTTGTAATGTAAAATAGAATAACAGGGAGAAATTCACACGATTGTCCAAGTCCTAGTTGTTGTTTAAAATTTGTTTTTATACACACATGAATGAAAGAGACTATCTTTTTTGGTTATACTTTGCGATTCAGGATTCCTTTACTTTTTATTTTCATTCTCACAATATTTAAATTTTCAGTTCTACATGCTAGCGTGGTGCATAGTAGCCATTATTCAAGTGATAATGATGGACGACTGTACCTTGTGCCACGTGTACCCGTGGCGGATCGCATACGGTCTAAGCGTCACTGCGTGTCTGTATTGCTTCATTATGCTGGCAGTTAATATATGGCTCTTTTGGGGGATAAAGCATGTAAGGAAAAATACGGAAACGGTCTGGTAGTTTACACGCTCGTAGCAAATTAGGCACTACTGAAACTTTTTCGAAGGGTCCGCCCAATACTAAACTGTTTAAAATACAATAGAATATAACTTCATCAACCAACAACAATTAACCTTTTTTTTTAACAACTAACCTTTTTTTTTTTAACAATTAACCTTTTTTTTTAACAATTAACAATTAACCTTCATCAACCAATCCAACGTTTGTTATCTTTTACACAATTTTTTATCTATTATTCTAAATAAAAGGTTTAACACAGAAATAAACTTCATTTAAGTTTCACATAGTGTTATTTGCTGATGGGTAGAGTTGTTTGCATTGTCTTTCCTTTCCTGCTTCAGCCATAAAGCTGCTATATGAATAAAGCTGATATATTCAGTAGTAGGCATCTATGTAGATGTCTATTGCAAAATCTGCTCCTCACTAAGGTCAATACATTTTCTCTTACAGGGAAAAAGTTCAGTGGTGGTCGGCTGGGTAGTTGTGACAGGGATTTGGTTGGTTCAGAGCTTTGTGATTATAATTGTGCTACTGTGTATCTACAGTGCCGAAGTCAGCATTGTAGCTTGGTTGCTGTGCCTCATATTGGCTTGTATTTGTTACGGTTAGTAGTAAACATAGAATTAAAGCCATCGAGACAAGGAACTCTTTTAAAGAGAGAGCAATGGAGAAGAGTTTCTTGTCTCTAGTATTCATTCTCCTGTCTATTATTATAATATCAGCCTGTTTGTTAAGTATTTTGACAGCTTAAGCGTTAGCCACCGAGTTCTTAACAAATTCTAGTTTAATGTCATTATAATGTAGTATACCTATTACTATGAATAGGACGTTAGGTAGCTAGTACAACGTCTATGTTCATAGGAAGCTAGTACTATGAAACCTTAGCCTGAAATTATATCTAATATTTTCATACTTTTTGTTATTTCACTATAGTATCAGGATTCAGGAGATAAGAGAGTGAAAAAATTGTATGTAATTTTTCCTCTCAACGAAAAGATTTTTGGTCAATATTTACAAAACGTCATTCAAGTGTTAATACGCTTGACCAACTTTTATGTTAGGGTATGTTTTGTTGAGGTCTTGGGTAATCACGGTCTAGTGGTTTTATATGGGTACAGTGTTATGGTTCACTTATCTGTCGACCTCCAGTGAAGGTCGACATTTGCATGCTTCGAACTCTAACACAAACTTCAGACTCAATCAATCTTAGCTTTATTATCGCAAAGTAAATAATTCATATTGCGAGCGGAATTATTTATGAACAATAATCACCATAAAACTTTACTTTTTCGAGATTCCTAATTCATTGTTCGAGACGTAACAAGAAATTATCTTAAAAATATCAATTTCAAATATTAAGTTATGTAAGAGATAAGATATACGATAATAGTAATACGATAAGAGTCAAAAGTTAGGAATCTATTTAAAAAATATCGATATAATTCCAAGCTGTGACAGTTATGCGTTTTCATATTGAAACAATAGATACAGGTGTAGGTATCCATAAGAAATTACTTATTTAATCTAATAATAGATAACAGGTGACAATGGAAAGCACTCGTTTCAAGTATGTCTACTAATTGTCAGTTAAAGTCATTTAAATAGGAAGGTTGTACGAAATTACCTATATTCAAGTAGTTGTCATGCCATATAACAATTGCTAAGTTTACTTGTTAATTAACTAAAAATTACTATATAATATGTAATCTGACGACAAATACGCTCGAGATGGTTTAATGCTATTAAAACTCTGGGGGTATTGAAATCGTAGCTAAAAAAAGAAGGAGTTTTACAGAAGAAGTTTTAACTACAACAAAATGCATAAATTTTTTCGGGCTAGTGTTCTGAATGGGAGTTAAAGTCCCCGGAAATGTATTTTCAATATAGAAAAAATTGACTTTTCGGTGTTCAAGATAGTACAAAGGGTGCACCATACCCTCCAACTATCAAAACACAGTAATAATAAAGGACTTCCCAGTCCCGAGGTAAAAAAAAAATTGATGGGTTGACTTCATGATGGCCCCATAGTTTAAAATAAGAATACAAGTTTTATAATGGAAGTTCTGACAAAAATGAAACAAAATTTTTGGATTAAAATTATTTAAAACCTTAAATAACTTTAAGCAAGAAAAAAGTTTTATATTTTATCTATTCCTTATTAATACAGTTTTTATTCTATTGCAGGTATTCTATTATATGGCTGCTTTGTGATATATGGTTACTGGATAGAATTAAAAGAATCTAGAAGAGAAGCCGTAAACAATTCAAAATAAGTAGCTGACCCTTTTGTATTACATAAAAAATAATAAGAGTCGCTTTTGTAATTGCAATGAGGCTTCTATCACATTGGACTAAGGTTGGTACAAGATATTAACTGTTACGCTGGTGAGCTATGGTTATTACTAATTAAGGTAGATATCTGAGAATAACTGAAATGTGAATCTTTAAAATATAATGTGGATATTTATATTTCTTTCCTCTTTTGTCGTTACGTTCTTGGTAGAGCGGTCGTGTCCGATTTATATTGATTTATAAGTGACTTTTTTCACGGTGGTTCGTCAGTTGCTGTCCTGACTAGGTCGGTTTGGTCTTGACCTCATAGGTGACCTGCCACAAGATCTGAAACCCTCCACTCTGTACTACACCCCATTAATATTTCCTATAAAATAATACTAATCTTGTTTATCCATTTCCGTAACCATCAGGCGTTCTATGAAAGACGCGACTATTCGACGTTTTATTTATCTATTGATTCCCTCTAACTTGTGACTAGTGAGCTTCTGGTTTCTCGTTAGCAATCGCCCTTGCTAGAATTTACAAGCGTAGTTGTGACTTATGCCGGAGGTCCATTCCTTGCATTTATACTTATTAATTTCAAGAATGTAATTTTCTTTATAATTTTTTCCCTTAATTTTGCATACATCTGTTATGTATCCAGTTATATTCGTATAGTATGTATCAAGTAAATATACATTAATTGTTTAGTAATTAAATATTTATTATATTTAGGTTTCTTATGTATTTATTTTATCTAATATAATCGATTACTTATGATTTTTTTCTTACCTTTTAATCTCCAAACATGCCAATTTCTACTGTTTCTACTGGTTGACTGATAGAAAACGTCTTAGGTATTAAATCCGCCAATTATGTTTTTGTGCAATGAAAAATAAATATATTGATACTCGTAGTTAGGTCTTTTTTTCTTGGTATTGTCTCCGTCCAGCCGTTCTTGAGTTTTAAATGGTGTAACTAACACGACTTGGTTTAATTTATTTTAATATTTTTTCTTTTTGGGAGAAAAGTGGTCTTTAATAAAATAATTTTCCTGGCGTTTCATTGACACTGATCCTAAGCCCCAATAATTATTTGTTTTTTCGCTTACAGAGATTGAATGCGGCATTTTTTCAAGAGTATCCCTACTTAATTGGGTCCAATTAATTGCATAATTCCCGGAAACAGATCAAACTTAATACTAATGTTCATTTAATTTATGTATTAAATCTTTAATTGAATATTGGTGTTTTTTTCTTCAGAGATAATATAAAAGAAAATTCAGAAATATTTGAAAACTTGTGGCTAACTACTATGTTAAGAACATCATATCATATCCAATTATTAAAAAAATCAATTTATTTTGTGATTTCCAATTTAATGTAATATATATTTTCCCGTCTCATGTTCCTGCTTATCGGATCGGATATTGAATTGGGACATGTTGCACAATTGACAGACCACATATAAGAACGTCAAAAATTAAAATTAGGTACGTATTAAATATTTTAACTTTAAACATCTCAGTACTTATATACATATAAAAAAAATGTAATCACAAATAATTTCTTTTCACTATCCTTGTAAATGTTAAGCAAATAACTTGATAAATTCTAATGTAAATGGACTAATTAATGGACGTTCAATATAAAACTTAATTTACTTTACTCCGATTGTCTTGCGATAACTGTTTACAACCAACACGAAGTAGATTTTCACTGAAACAATAAACTACATTAAGGTACTTGAAGCTGTAAAAGGACCTTTTGCAATACAAAACTAAATTTCCATATTTATTCATATAAATTAAATATATAAATAACAATAAAACTGTACTGTCTTACTCTTGGTGGGAAGTATATTGCAATTCAACGGTTATAGTTAGAAATGAAACGAAACCAAAATGAAAAAAACACGATAAAATTAAATTTTCCAATAATTTATACTTAATACAATTCGTGCATTATTCTAGACTAAATTATATCTGTCTATATATTTTATAGACGAGTGGACATTCTACTCACATATATACCAAAGCACTCCCATTATGGCAATAAACACGCGGACCCTCTGATTCTTCGACGTGAAGACTAGCGCGAGGAGTATCATGCTCATGAGCATCAGCGCCACGAATATAACTGCGCACCATATCCAAATGGAACACAGAAGAACGTTTTCCTGTAGGAATAAATGCTATGTTTTTAGCGTGCTATTCATATAATTCTTTAGAACCCACCATCATTGTCACTATGATTATTAATAACAGTCAGTTATTAGGCAATATGACGAGGTTGAACAAAGGAGTCTAATGGCAGAATAACGAAGCAATATGCACCATGACACCACTAACACTCAAGGTGCGGGGGCCAAGTAGGTTAATAAGGTTGTAGTTGCAGTAATAAGCTTGAGATTAGTAAGGATGATCCATCCGTGATCAGCTATAGTGGAAGTTGCTTTGTTTCTCATAAATAACACAAATCTCTAAAGAGCGTATGATTCAATTTCTTAAATGACTATAAAGAATAATTTTGTATGAAACGGTTATAACTAAATGGTTTTCTTAAGTTAAATAAGATATAAATACTTCTAAAAATGCAACAAAACCCCGTTGAAAACCTTTTTACTAATAATTCAGAAACCAAAAAGAAAATACGTAGTCATATTACAAAAGAGAAAAAAGTTTATGAAACCTTATAACTTTGACCTTTTGCTTACCACAGTTAAAATACATAGAGATTTTCAACATTATTATTTATATTTAAAAATGTAGTAGAGTCAACATAAAAGTTCACATAAAAAATATTCTTTACCTTGTCCAACTTACTTGAAATAATCCGTAAAATAGCAAGATACTGGCAGCAAAATAAATGGCTACCAGTAACCATATACTGACAATGAGGTAGCTCATTGGCATAAAGAAAGAGCAACCATATGCCATTGGATGAATCTGCCAGAGAATAACACAATGATTGTATACATATACTTTATATAGCATAAAAACACAAAATCTTAGATTAAAGCGAAAATGTATACTGTAGTCCACTTTCTTTCACATACTGTTAATAGTATGAGAGATCCAACCACAAAAGGGACTTATTTAGAATACTCCACCATTATATAGCTTTTTTTGCAGGAAACATGCACTTACGAACTTATTCGCCACTGGCGGGTGTAGCTCACCCAGCCGCTGGTGGTTATGATGCTGGAAATACCTACTAAACCCTAATAATATTGCTTTTTAAATAGACAAATTGTTAAAAATTAAAATTTCAATGAATTGACTTGTTAACCTTCTTTGTAGTACCCACATAAGAAAGCTTGCAAGGTTTATTAACTAGGATTTAGAAATAACTTATTGCATTATATAGGATTATGTTAGGAGAAATACTAACAATACCCATAGCAGCAACGATGAATGAACCAGTCTTCAAATCAATTCCGAAGAAAGAATCCACATTTGGCAAATCGTCTAACGCACTCATGGTTTTAAATTACACCTTTGAGCTTCACATTTAAAATGAAATTATTATTGAAATAAATCGCGCCATTTTCTAATCACATAAATAATGTAAAAGTCATTTTGGAGACATTTGATGTTGTAACATATTTTTTTGTCTTTATGGTATCATGGTATAATAAATATTGACAATATGATAATAATTTATTTGATTTATGCGTGAATTTATTTTAAAACAATATAAAAACAATATAAGGCTTATTTAATGTCTTTACAGTGTGGGCAATATGAGTCTCCAAGGTTAGTCCTTGTTTTAATTTAAGAATAATTAATTTAATGCTTAATAAAATTTTAAAATTCGGATAATTTGCAAATACCCAGTTAATAAGCTCTTAAAGTTATCACTATTACTAGTGACATACGTTTAATTACATTTCGTAGTCAAGTAGGATAAAAAATCTTGTTTTTTAATCTATACAGTTCTAGGTGGTAAAACAGCTGTGTAACAAAAGCGACTAAGTAACAAAACAATTAAAATAGAAATAAATAAATATAGATGTTTTTCTATACTACAACTACACGTCGGTTTAGTGACCTAAATCTATGGATTTTCAAACACAAGATGATATTTTTTGTCAACGATATTTTCCTCACGTTTCAAGCCAAAAGTTGTGACGCAAGTTCCTGGCCCTCAAAAGGGCCAATGGTGACCTTTTCTCACCGGTCTCCCGGACGGTGTCAAGAGCGGCGTAGATGAAATCAAGTACTTAGAGCGGTCATCTAACGGTTCCAGGACCAGACGATGCTCTCCAGCAGGTACCCCAGTCACACTCACACCTATTGTAGCCCAAAGTAAGTATCATTAAAAGATTGTACAATGGACGTATCTAGATACTAGAAACGGAAAGCATATTATAACGAATGCTAGTTTAAATTACTACCTATATCATTCAGTTCTTAGTTCAAAAGTCAGTCGATATAGAAAGTAGCGAAAAATGTTAATAACTTTCTTTTTAGATTTTACAGAGAAAACTGCTTGTTATCCGACGAAAGGTGTGTATTAATTAGCTACATTTTATATTTTGTTTATTATTCAACACGTTTTGTTAGAATCTAGAATGTTCATTCCATTTATCGAACTTTTTAGTACATGAAGCTATTGTTATTTTTGTGTTAATTTTAATAAAAACCTTAAGGTATATCAGTATTATTATAAAATAATCAATTAACGCGAATATACCGTAAAAAAGGGTTTGTAATTAGTTTTGATTAGTCTCTTAAATCTATGAATTGCCGTTTAATTAGGCACGTGCTAAAACAATCTTGAAATTTTTTTACAAAAAGACTTCAGAACGATGAGAGTGGTTGCAAATACTTCAGAAAACCTGGTGATGACTGTATTGGAAAATGTTAAGAGGTTAGGGAAAACGTGTAGTGAGTTGAGTGCGGTAGCGATATCTGTACACTTTATTATTAACTCCATCCATGTAAAACCTATGAACACGAAAATATAAATTGGTTGATATATCTCAAAAGGAAGGTAAAGAAGATCAAAGACCCTCTGCATACCTTAAATGACATGGGTTTCCACTCTCTCATCCAAGGCCAGGGTGTAGCGCGAGTAGAGTGGCCTAACCAGTCACTACAGTGATACTAGCACCTAGGGTTGCCAACATTTCTCTGATTGATTACAATAGTTTTCAAAAAAGCTAAAATATATATAGTGTTCTCGTAAAATGTAAAAACTAGAACCAGGGACAAACTAAATTTACACTTTATGGGGTCGGTGGAATAAATCGTACTTAATGTTATTTGATGCACTAAATATTCAGCAATTTTTTTCACGACACGAGTGAACACTGCACACAGCTTTGTTCCTTGTGAAATGTATAATAAATTAAACATGGCAATATGCATAAAGCGAAATACATTCCACGGGAAATGTCAGTCCCTTTGCATAACTTACGATCGCCTTTAGAGTTCCATATTGGAAATTGAAAGTAGAGAAAGTTTGAGATTATCAGATAACCTCACTATACACATTTTTTCATAACTTTAATTTTAATTAATATTTGGATACTTGTACGCGAGTTATTATGGTTTTTTATGTGCGGTAGCTGTGAAGCACCCGCATGTCTGATTTAAACAAATTTTCTGTAAAAAAGGGTAAAAGGTTAAAAATTATATATACAATCTACATTGTGAGAGTTAGTTTTTTACTGACTGCGTGGCCAGTCCCAATATCCAAGTCCCATAATTTCTACAGCAACGGGATCATGTCTCCAAATACAAGATGGCAGAAAGTTTATGAACAGAATGGAACATATATACTATCATTAAATTAAAATCATCTTTGAAAGTAAATTCTAGAATTTTCATGTAAGATGCGAAGAAACTTTTCCCCAACCTATTATTTCTGACATTATATGAACAATGTTGCAGTACTAACAAATAGGTTAATTGACTTTTTTAATAACTCGACAGATTGGAAAATACTATAGTGAAACTTATTCTTAGATCAGTTGTGTAATGCCAAAAAATAATGAAGCGCAAAACAAAGTCTGTTACCTAACGAGATTTTTTAATTCAATTAAAACTGAAAAATAAAAGCCAACGTTCCACTAAAAGGCATATTTGACCTTGAGCTGATATTGAAAGAGATATGGGAGAAGTAATGGGTAACTTAAATCCTGTTAATTATGCCAGTTTGCTCCGGATTATTGTTTGAAAGGTTTTTTAATGGCCTATCTATTTTATCTGACCTTCGACATCATAGCGATTACTCGTGATTGGTGCATAAAGCTGCTGATACACACGGTTGCAGAAGATTTGTATGTCTAGTTTTTTGTTTCATTTCTTTAAGTTTAGACAGAAAAATGAAACACGATTAATTTTAATTTATATTAAAATTATTTATATCCAAAAAATATATGTGAAATATTTTATTTTACATTGGTACACATATGTATACTTATTGAACTTCAACTTTATGTCATCAGTACATAAGTACGGGTTCTTGATTTAAAAATAACAGGCAAAAACACAACAAGGGTTGTTGTTGACTTCATGTAAAATACAAAAGAGAATTAAATGTTTGTCAGTTTAGTCTTCATTTATTACGAACATTTTTTTTTAAAAAGCTCAGCAAAAAACGCGACATCACCTGATGATAAGCAGTAGAGGAGTCCATAAGTAAAGGTAGCTAGTGCCGCATGCGACATACTGCGCTAGCCACCTCCACTTGCTTCTTAGTTTATAAGAAGAAAAGACTATTGTATGATCTATCAAAAGTTTAATCACGCTAATAGACATACATAAAATATCTACGTGTAGTAGGAAGTATGTAGCATTTTACAAAAGATAAGGAACTTTCCCTTTGTTAAGTCAAACTTGGACAGTAGCTTTATTCATAATACAACATTCTTTCCGAGCGCTTGGACCTTTTTGCATTAAACTGCCAAACCTAATGAAAATTTAATCAGAGCTCAGGAAGTATCAAAAAGTATTAAAAAAAATTCTAAAGGATTATTTGAAAAATTGGCCGTTTTATACTATAAATATTATTGCTCTCGAAATAAAAGTTGAGAACTGTCCATCGTGATAATTTGATTTTATTAACGTTTTTACATATTTATAAGGGATGTTCGTTTTAAATAGATTGTCAGATTCTGACGTAGACCTCCCGGCAGATTTACGAACAGGTATCGTTTAATTGATATTTCTATTCATCAGTGTACATATGTGCACCAATGTTAATAAAACATTTAATCTCTGACTGACTGTATTATTATATATACTTCTATATTATAGACTATAGAAGTATATTTATTTTTTAAAATTATTACGACTAATAACGATCATTTCTCCAGAATGCTTCAGGTGACTGCTTATGTGTGAGTGTGACGCGCGCTTAAATCGGTGGACATGTTTTAATCCTAGCATAATCCAATTAACCTCGGAGCTTTGGATTCAAGTCCACCGTTGTTAGGATTTGATGCTTATTTCATGTTCAGTGGTTGTTTGCTGCTAGCGTTTTTTCATTCCTAACTTAGCCGTGCGTCATTAGTCTTTTATATAATGACAACAGCGCAGAGGCATTTTAACCCTGGGCGATGCCAACACTGTTCCGGTAATCATTGCAAAATTGTTATGCAATATCGTTTTTAAAGTAACAAGAATTTAAATGTAGGTAGTTTTTATGAATACTGATGAATATGTTTTTATTAATAAATATTCAATCAGTAAATATTCCAAAAACAAAATTTTTGCACATAAAGCTACTGTTATTGATGATTTCATAGTAGATTCCAGATATGTACGTTTGAAAATAAATAAATGTATAGTAGTTTAACGTTAACTTAGAAATAGATGACGTTTTGTGATTTGTTAATTATATAAATAATTTTTATAGACATAATAATATGTGATTTGGTAATGATTTATAATTTTTTTAGTGTGTGTTTTGTTACACGAAGGTCTATTTTTATATTGCTTAAAAATATAACATGTCCTTTTATTATATAATTTTTTTACGATTCTTACTGTAAATATTAATTTTTGAAAAGATATATAGTAGAGGCAACTGAGTTTAATGCTGGCTCTTCTCAATAATGGCTCTAAATTACTGAATCAGTGAAAAATGATTTAATTAGGGTACTACACAATTCCGAAATTTGACAACGAAAGAAAGGAATTTGACATTTATTGACGCAAATTGCTTGAAAATTGTCAAAATACAATACTACGTTAGCATCTTTCGTTTTTCAGGGTAGGCGCTCAGGTCTATGGATAAACTTGTTTGTGTTGTGTATTTTTTTATACAAAACACTTAATAAACTGGATACCAGCAAATGATAAGTAGAAGTAGTCCATATACGTAGGAAGATCATCATGCGACAAATTGCTCTTAGCCACCTCTACCGTCCCTGTGAAAAAAGTTCATTTTTCCGTGTCCTTTGAAAGAGTCTATGTTAAATATAGAAGAGCATAAGTGTGCCGCAAATAAATATGACATTAATAGCAATTTCGTTTTAGAATCGTAGTACGAATAATTTATTATGAATTTAACTGTTACAGTTCTTCCTTGAAATCATTTTGCAGAAAATATAAAAATAAGCATTGTATATGTAAAACAAATTTGGGTATTTTAAGATAAATAAACAGGAAAAAGTCTAACAGTTATCCTTCCGCCCCTATACACTTTTCACAATTATTTCAAAATAAAAAGCCATTGGTTTTTCGCAAAGAAGCCGTAAATACCCAGAGCACGTGACCTTGTTTATAGAAGTTTCACTGAAATATTTTCAACATTACAAACTTTAAAACTAACGAAACATTGAGAAATAGAATTGCCTTAAATAAAATTTTATTAATATTTTCGCGTTTGCGAAAGTGTTGCCAAACTTTTGCGTCACCTTTCGTTCTAGATGCTTTTGTTTTAGAAATTGAGTAAAATTTTTACAGACTGTTAAAGGCTTCATCAATTCATCACGTTTTCACGTGGCACGGTGGTGAATAGAAAAAGCTTTGAAAACGATTAAGGTAAAGGAATTCGTACTTGGGCGATGACTGTGACGATTGTGATATTTATTTAACGTGTTTTAATCATAATGTTTTTAAATGAAGGCGGAATTTTATTTCTAATTAGGTTTTAATATGAAATACATGGCTAATGACTCATCATCACATGACAGTAAGCTATAGGAGTCCATATGCGGGAAGAATTGGTGTACTATACGACATTTGCCTTAACCAACACAGTATTGCCAGCCCACAAGGAGTCTTATTATGCTTCTATAAAAGGAGCCCATTTTATATGAAGCAACACGTGTGTCAACTGTTAATATCTCACCAGTTCGCATGTTTTCTTTCTGTTTTAAGCCTCCACTAAAAAGATGTTCGTGAAAGAAAGTGTTAAAGCTTTACGCAACTTTACAATTACAAAGGGGACAGATAACCCAGTTTGCTGTGAGCTTCTCATTCTCAGGTATTCAAGGACAATACGCTTTGTGGAATGAGCAATCGTCGTCACTGGAAAAGACAGCTTATTTAATTGGAAACTATTTATTGGAACAAGAACTGCGTGAGAGACAAGGAATGCTTATTATCGTAAGGAACCACACTGGTTAAAATAAACGAGAATTTTAGCGATTTATTTAAATAAAAAGTACAGTAAATGACACTACCTGATGATAAGTAATAGAGGAGTCCATATGTGAAGATAGCATTTGTTACCTTAACTCCGTCAATTTTCCTTTATGATCAACATTCGCATAGTAAATTTGTCTAAGGAACAAAGTTCACTTCGCATGATAGAAGCATATCCGTTGACTCCATTTCATATCGAAACAACGGAAGCTAACACATCAATAAATTGTTCAACTAACGCGAGGCTTTGTTACAAGTATATAATAGATATAATAAGTACCTACTTAATTCTCGAGCTACTCTGATATTGGGCGCCCATTACGATTCGTATTTCTTTTAAGCCAGATCGTATTGAGGTGGCCATCTAAAGTGTACTAATCCTGTATAAACTCTAAAGTGAAGTTTAAATATAATATTCTTACTAAAGGAGATGTTATTAAATACGTGGGATATGTCACAATATTGTTTTGTCAATGGTTAAATTTTACTTGCAAGGTAAAGAAATATTCCCTGCAAGTTGATATTTGTGCTTTTTAACGAAATAAACTTGTTATCCTCAATATTGTTTATGTTACAAAAGTGAAAAAGAAACATTATATAGTATTTTGAGAAAAGAAACATACAATAATGAAATGTGCATTACAAAAAGTTTTATTATTATATACCTTTTTGGGCTAAGATTTCCTTAGCTACTTAATTTCCTGAATACTTAAAAATAAGTGAATAAAATTCAACCCTGAATAAACAATTCATAATAAAATCTCTGATAACGAAGGTTCGAGAAATTAGTATGGTGAGGTAATAGTTCAATCCACCCTAATAATCGAGAATATTTCATGACGTGACTTGAATCGTAATCAACAAATCTCGTTTATTTGTTTTCTTCCTCCTTAGAATATTTGAGGTACGTTAAGAAAGAAATTCTGTAATTGAATTGTTATGTAATTACCTGAAATATAAGAAATATTTTTTCTGACAGTTTTTTGTATGAAGTGTGTAGACAAAAATAGAATTAATTAGATAATTATAATATTATGTGAATAGCAAAAACTAATACTGTTTACATTTCTATGGTATATTATGATAAGTAGGCAATATGTAAGTAGGTATAAAAAGAGGTAATTAAGTATGTAACTAAGGACTACTGGAATGTTTTAAGCCGGATCCTTTGTAGTATTAGTTTTCTATGTCTATATTAAAATTATATATTTACAAAGTAAATTTTGTTGTTACTTTATGAAGATATTACGGATTATTTTCAAGTCTTTGTCGCGTAATGGTGGGGTCGGTTGGGTGCTGTATATTTTATTTCATGAGTTATAGTGTAATTTTTGTTATGGAATTGGTATTGTTTCATGCCAAAAAAGATCGTTATATCGTGCAATATATGAAATACATCATTTAGCATCGATTACTGACGTAGGTGAAATTTTTTAGGTATTCCTTTTAACTTATTAATTTGTACGGTATTGTTATATATTTTTTCCGATTTGAGTACCATTTCACTGTAATAATTAATATAGTATTCCATTTTCAAATCTTTTTTTCCTAAGTCGATAACTGCTGGGCCTACCATTAGTCGCCAAAACCTCTATGGGGCACAGGGATACATTACACCGGTATCCTAGAGTCATAGATGAAGAAATAACTACATAAGATATGACCGTATGGGATTCAGTTCCCTTTGCCTTCTATTAAATAAGGAGAATTTAACGAAAAACGTCTATGGTAATCAAATGGCTTTACGAAATTCTTCTATAAGTGCTTATATTATTTATGGACTATGGAAGCTAAATAGTATGTTGAGGTACTTCTTATCTATTGAACAAATAATAATACTAATTTTACATTTTTAGGCAGAATCTTAAAACAGATAAAATTGTAGACACTGGCTCCGAATCAATTGTGCACGGACTATATTAAATTTAAGTAAATGCTACTCTTTCATTATAATTCGACCAGAAAAAGAGTTGTGTAACTTGTGATGTCATTTGACATTTCTCAAATAGCTTAATACGACTTATAAAATATGCTGCTTAAAATAAGTCAAAAGTTTTCGTAAAAGTAATTCCATTCCTTTCAATCAGAATGAAAGAGACACAAATATTTTTACGTTTTTTGTTTAAGAATATGCTAGCAGAAGTGCCAACATTATCTATGTACCTTTCAACAAAGGACACGCGCATGAAAAGGCAGCTTTTGGGCAGGCGTATGGACTACTTAAGGTGTATGGACTTCATGGAGTAAGCAGTTATGTGCTTTTTTTATGAAGTAGGAAATAAGTTTTGGTTTTCGTCGGAGAGTAGTACCCTATCGCAGATCCAAGCAATCCAATATATTTAAATAACTAAACATAAATATTTCACATTACATCTCATAGAACGAATATGTATATTTATCTTATGAGTATACGTCCGACGACGACGATAGTTTTCATCCGTCAAGTGGTCTATACCCCTGTCTACTTGGCCAGGTTTCAATCCTGCTAGGAGCAGATATTTGTATGATGAATACGTCTATTCGTATTTGTTTTATTCGTCATGGATTTTGTATGTTTATTAAGTGCATTTCTGATATTTATAAACATATTACTATTTATATCCCCGTTGTCTAGTATCCATGACGCAAGATCTTAATGATACTTGATTTCGGCTAGATAACAGGTCTGAGAAATATTATTATTATATCCTTTATACTGTTTCGAGACCATGTCAATCATCAATACACACGACCATCTCACAAATTAGGTACTTTGATTATTATCAAATACACACAAATGGAAAAATTGTTTTCATATTCTTTCTTTTTAATTTACGGGATCGAATACACCTAGTTTATTAAAATAGGCAACAAATCAATTCGGTCAAAGAAATTATAAAAGTATACTGTGCCTTAAATTTTAAATATTACGAATTCTAACTAAATGTTACATAACATTTTACAAAAAGTATGAGCTGTAACGAGAAATATATTAATATTTTTCGTTAATTTAAAATAAAGATGATAAAAGCACGCACTGAGTTTGTAGCTGGTACTTCTACGTGAAAGTGCTCTCGAAATTTCAAAACAGAAGCGGTTACAGAATTAATTATTATTGACGTCAACAAGCATTTATACATGTTGAATAAATGATTTTTGTTTTGTACCATTCTCGTGATAACCGAGAATTTAATAATCTTATTTCAGCAGGTTCTGTTCCATATCTAAAATGGCACTTTGATGGCATCTCACGATAAACACGTGTATTACTAAAAAAACAAATGTGTGAACAAAAAAATCGACACGTGTAAACAAATAAATGTTAAATTTCATCAAACAAATTCTTTGATTACACTAATTTATTAACTTGCAAGCTCGTCAGGACTTTCGTTGCCTGGGACACCGGTGTGTCCAGGCACTGAAATAAGGCTCACCCGATTACCGAGCCTGTTAAGAGTTTGTTTAGCATTCAGGATTAGCTACGAATCGACTCTATTCGAAGTTAGTTTGTGTTAAACTATGCTGTCTATTTGTGATATAGAAGCAATCAAAATTAGTCAATAAGCGTTAGCTTCGTGAGGACGTTCAACACTTTTCTCTTTTTCCATACATAAAACCTTAGGTAAACCTGATTTTGAATAGTCAGTCTGAAGTTACACATGTATAAAATTGTATAAAAGACCATTAAAAGAGTTTCCTATCTGTTCATATATTTCCTTTATGTTCATGGCGTTTCAATACCAAGAAATAATATTATACGAATAATAATATAAGTATTAGTGTGTTTTCATCCTCGTGAAAAGGGTTTCTTAACACATTCATGATGTTAGCGTGAGTAGTTGTCATATCAGAAGTTGATGTCTATTCTACTAGAATCTCTAAAATTAAAATGAGGGTTTGTACTTTATGATATAAATGCTATGATGGTCTAAGATAGTAAAAAAATTTAATTTAATATCATTTAATATATTACAACGTACATTTGATAAAGTTTAGTATAATAACGGTGTAATTGAATGCACATAACTACCAACAGCCATTTATATACCTGTTTTTATAGCGGGGGATGCTCAGCTCTCTCTTTTTGAAAGCAAGCATGCTACATGAAGCAAGCATGGTTTAACACGGCGCTACGGGGCTCAGGTCCAAAAGGTGCCATGTTTTTTTAATATAACGCGTAAAAATAAAGCTAATATACTTTAACGCCACCATTTAGATATGTCAAATGATTTGGTCGACTGTCTTTTCTGATCACATGAATAGATTCATTTAAAATTCAAGAACGTAATAAAAGCCTATAATTACAGGCTTTTAAGCTGCCTGTAATCCGTAAAAGCCGTTATCAAAGAGAACTAGGAATTGTTTACATTATGTCGCTAAGCCGGTTTGTAGACATACCTGCATTGTGTTCTCGTGCTTCTCCATTAAGATCAAAACATTTTCTAAGATTTTGTATCTATATTGACTGTAGATACTAAACAGTTACTGCATACAAGTACTCATAAATTTTTGTTTGTGAAAGAGATGATAAAAGCTTTACTTTATAACAGAAGCAAAATAATCTGAAGGCATGATAAATTCGAAAGAAGCTTTACTTTGTACCACATACACTACGCTAACGCCATCTATTGAAAGAACCATAAAGTAGCGATGGTGCCAATCACGGTTTTAATGTGTAACATGTCAGTTTGACGATTTTCCACACTAAATGAAAATGTTTTAGTTATATGTCAGCTTTTATTAAGGATTTTCCCAGTTTTTTTTGAAACCACCCCTGAATTAAACCAAATACAACTATAAAAATTGGCGTATTTTTAACAAACGTAAACTTTCAAGCTTGGCCTTGATTTTCCTTTTTACTGGGATCCTTTCATCAGATCGTAACTTGGTGACAATGAGACCATATCGGGAGTATTCTCTATCAAAAAAAATATTGAAAATCGGTTCAGTATAAATCGCATAACAAACAAACAAAAAACCACACAAGTTTCGTAATTTCCAGAACGTTCTTCACTATTTGCAAAGGTGTATTATAGCAAGTGGACACAGACTAATATATCACATATAGGAATCATATAGGAATCATATAGGAATCATGTCTTACCCTGATAAATGCCAGGATAGATTCAGTTTGTAATGAAAATAAACTACTGATGAAGATAAAAAATAACCGTCACATAATATTCTAACGTCCTTCTACTGCGGTCACCGCTAACCAGAAAGTGTGCGTATGTACAGTGAATAACGCATCGATCATGCCACTTGTCACTTTGGATAGAATAATTCGATTATATAAAAGCAGTTATTGCGATTTAATATGTCTTTAATTGTACAGACAAGAACAATTAATGATGTGTTCAATAAAGTTATTTTTTAAAGTTTATTAGTTGTTAGTAAGATTCAACAGTAAAAATGTGTTGATTATTTAATCTGTCAGGGTGTATAATCCAGACACAGTAGTTTTGTAATTCTTTCATGGTTCCTGGGAGTATATCGTGGCTAAACAGACATAAATTTGAACTACAATAACGTCTACAAAATAACTAAATAGCATTCATCTTCAATATACTATCTATCTATCTATCATCTACTATATACTTCTTCAGTAGCTTCTTTTAGTAGCGTGAGTACAGCTTAAAGTCCGCCTTTGTAAAATTTATAATTTTTTTAGTTGCCCCATAGCAACTATTTACTCACTTGTATTACAACCATTCTAGAGTAATGAGAGATATTTAAACAAGTATTTTTAATTACCAGCCAGTGAAAAAAAAGATCCTTAGATATTTGGTATGTAGGTTAGTATTTTTAATTAATTAACAATTTCCCTTATTCATCTCGAACGCTTGAAAAGTAGATTTAAAGGCCAGCAAATTATTCTAAACTGAAATTGTTATATATTTATTTACTTAGCAATGTATGTCAATACACACAATTTAATAAAATATATGTTACTTATAATTAAGTTAATTATGTTATTTTTGTACATTTACAAATTTTACATTTACAAATTTTGTACATTCACACTTTGTACCAGTACAAAGTGTGAATGTACAAAATTTAGACAATTTTTAATTTAATGGTTTTTCCGGCAGGTTATTGAATCAATAAAACCTCAACAAAGTGCAATGTTCAAGACCGCTCACAATGGTGGTCTTTTGTGGTTGCCATCCGTCCTTTTATAAGGCATCTTTAGACAATTATTACCGATATCAAATCTGTGAAACTTCAATATATCCAGTTTTTAATACAGTGGGGTCTGCGGGCGATACAGTGCCTCTCGAAGGGTTGACGTGTTTTTCAAAGAAAGGAGGAGCTTCAGATTAGCTTTTTTCTGAATGATACATTTAAAATAAATCAAAGAATAGTTGGGTAATTATATTTTGTAATAAAAACAAAATTACTCGAGCAAGTCCACGATATGCTAGCTCGTTAGTCTAGTAATTAATATTTCAAAGAACAAATGAAAACCTCAATCATGTCTTTTATATTCATTATTAAAATAATAAGACTAAACAATAGAAAGATGTTCATTAAAATTTACATTGGAATACATAAAATTATTTAATTAATTTCCAATCCTTATCTTTCAAGTTATAACTTTCTAAAAGTTTTAAACTTTGGATTTTTCTTGTTTTCTTAGAAAAATTTAATGTGTTTTAAATTAGATCTTGTAATTAACAAGATCTAATTTTGTCTTTGAAATTTCCTTTTGTACTTTTAATAATGGAATATACAGTACAACAACTGGTTTAAAAGATTTCAAGCTCTGTCTGTTTTTTAGAGGCTGTTATGTATATAAACTAGTATGTCAACGAGTTTGTTCATGTAAAGTTTTAAACTAATTTTCTAATATAGTGTACTACAACGAAACCTCATTTCAATTTCTTCTTTGATGACTTTCGGCTCATTATGTGTTAAGATACGGTGGAACTTTGAACACGACTTGTTTGTCAACACAATAATGACGTGTTCATATTGATAAAGGCAATATAGTCTTACTGCAACATAAAATTAGTAAAACCTTTATGTTTATGTTTTTTCACTTCATATAAACTATATGAAATTCAGTACGAAAAAGAGAATGATCAACTTAATTTACCAAAAAAATAAGTATTTAGGTTTTGTGGTATGATAATGCGCCGCCCACGTCGTCGCATTAACTGCGCGACATCCCTTCAGGCGTAGGCTATTATCACAATCTCGTGGTTTGAGTCAAATTACTTTTTTCTTTTACTATGGTAAGGCCTTGGGTAGTTTCCTACTAATACTTACGTTTTATTTCCTCTGTGAAAATCAAGGGATAGCGTTATATAATTAGAATGGCAGGAGGGATATGGCCCGCCAGTAGGTTACTTTTTTAACTTATCCCAAAATCAATTTTAAATCTTCCCAATCCCTCGACGGCTCGAGGGATGGGAGAATAACCCTCGACAGAGGAGGCCAGACGGCCGAGGGTCAGGACGACAGAGAGAGGAATCGGCGAACAATTCTGGCGTTATCGAGTAAGACTGCCCGCTGGAGCCTCGCAATCATTGGTCCATCGTGGATGTCACCCTCCACATATCAGTAACCTCGTGTGCCAATTAACTTATTATTATTTAACTTATTATTATACTGTCTACTTAGCCTGAGATCCCGGTAAGGGAAGATATTTGGATAACGAGCACGAATTTACGAGTCATGGATGTCTATATGTTTATTAAGTATATTTGTAATATTTATACTAATATTAATCTTTCTCCGTTATCTAGTATCCTCAATACAAGATGATGCTGAATTAGGGCTAGATAAAGGTGTGAGCGTGAGAAATATTATTTATTTTTTATTTATTTATAAAATCTGTTTCAATTTAATGTTCTTTGCATTTTGAATTGTACTTATTGCTTAGCTGTATTTCCATATCAATAGGATATATTTTATATTCACAGTAGATGGGTAAAGTTACAAATACAATTTTTGTAATCACAACCTATAAATATTACTAAGTATAAGGTTTTCTGATATAAAATGCGTTTAGAATACTTATGAAGTCTTTAATAATATTTTCATGGACAAATTTACCTTTACAAAGTTATAAATAGTATGATTGATTACTCTTAAATTATATTATTTGGATTTTCTCTTAGAAAGTCCCATAGCAATTTCAGTTCTAAGTTTTCTTACTTACCAGAATTATAATATATAACAAGTCCCGTCCCTTCAAAAGATACTACATGATTATTATGTCGCAGAAGTAACTATTTTTCTTTAACTTTTCGTAAGAATTTGATGTTTACGTAAGTTCAATTCTAATTATTATAATAATCATCATTACGACGGTTTAATAAATGTTTCGCAATAGATATTCTAAAATCTGCATTTAACAGGTGGTTGCAGTACACCGCCTGTTGACATATATAAGGGAGATGCATCCCTTAAAACCTCAGTGTGTTTCCAGACGCGCACCGGGAAAGCTGCGTCCCTTGTTCAATGAAAAATTTCAATGAACATCGTGGTAACAAGCAAATGTTTTTGTCAGTATAATTTCGTAGAGTACATAATAAAATTTAAGTGTTTTGATTTAGTTTCTGTTGAGCATTTGTGATGTCTTTTTAAGGTAAGTGCGATAAAATTTAATACAAAGTTAAGAGTTACTGATGAGGAGGAAGTAATTAGCTTATATAAGCAAGACATGTTAATTAAATCATGATTGAGATGTATCAAGGCATCACTTGTTAACAATGGAATATTTCATTTTGCCAAAAAACCGTATATAGTTATTTTTATTTTACTTTTAACAGGAGTCGAAAACATTAACGAGGAAAATAACGTTATAAAACATTCAAGAAAGCTTAATTAATAGATCTTCATATTTTATAAACACGATTTGACATAGTTTATTTAGAGATTGTTATAACACTGTCATTACTAATAATATAATGGTAAATTAATGTTTGCCATTAAGTATTGACAGTGGGCTTTTCACTTTTAGAAATATGCATAAAAAATTAAAATATTCGTGTAAGAACACAAAAACACTGGTTTTTAATGGATCTTTATATAGTACTTTTTAATAATGTGAGTAAAATAAATTATAGGTTCTGTTGAGAATGAAACTCTCAGTCTGCTCCGCGAGCGTATATTTTTTAAACAGATAGTAAAACAAAATGTATATTTCAAAAACAAAGAAAAAATATAAAAATACAAATATCAAATATGGAATTATACGAAAACGAGTGAGTCCGCAACAGGTTTCTTGATTAAAAAAAGTCAAATCGTGCTAATCTGTTTCTTATTATAAAACTATTTTTATATCATTTTTGTTTCTATAAGTGTATTTTTTCCAAAAAAACATATTTTTAATTCGATCATGTTATAAACACAAGAGCCGTGAAAAGACCGATTATTGGTAAATCCTATTTTTTTAAACTCATTAACTAAAACTAAAATTACAAAAAGTTTCGTAGGTGGTATTATTATTTAGCTAAATAATAGGTATACCTATTATTTAGCATCGTAATTATTTGTAAGAAAGTTCAATTAACAAGCTTATCCTTTTCTCATCAATCTGTCTAATTCCATACTGGATCACGTTGATTTTTAGATTATTTAGATTATGGTATTTATATACATTTAGCGAATATTTAGCGTCTAAAAAAGTTTCAATCCTGCCTGCTTTTAAAAAAGCAGTTGCCCGGGACTTCGTGTGCATGGAATTCCTTTTTTGACAAACAGTTTTTTTATTTCTTCTTTGATTATTTATACGCGAAATATAGCAGCATGCAACTCTAACAAGGTTATTGGTTGGACAAAAAACCGCCATACTTTAAAGCTGTTTTACACAGATAAATTATTTTTCGGTATCGATTTCAATGAAAAAAAGCCTTAACGTTGCTCCGAATAAAGCTTCATTTTCCACTACAAACTGACATAAAATCTGATTAGTGGGCCGAAATCACTGGATATCTCGTATACAGACAGGAAATAGTTCAGAAATTGGTTCATGTTTTCCTGTTCTTAAACACCCTCTACATTTTTGGTAATTCCCATTCAATGTGGACAAGTCCTCCCACAAGGTGGACTGACGTTTTGGTAAAGGTCCGTGAAGTCGTTGCATCTGGGTAAAGCAGGATCGATCTGTTTGGAGTTCTTTTGGGGAGATCTATATCGAGCAGCTGATTTCTTGGGTAATTTGATGATTCAATGAGCATGTGAATTATCTATTATATATATATATATATATATATATATATATATATATAATGTCTACTAATAAATAAATAAATCTATATACTAATTTTCTATTATAAAACACTGTGTATATATTTTCTAATTGGACGCTTACGTGTCTATATTTCGACGTTTGTTTATTTCAACTAGTGACAAGAACTGTAGAGTGACTAATAGTTAGAGGTTGTATCATCAATGGTACTTCCTTTTCATTGCTTACCTGAAAACATTTTGAGGAAGGTTTATGTGTGACAGGATAGGGCACAAGTCCCCTTGTAAATAGCTCTCAATGACCCCCTGGGACATTATACTGGCCATAATACTACAAAGTTATTCGGCTATGATTTTTTGTAAGTTGCTTCTCAGCAAGACGATGATCTAAATCCTATATTAGACAATCTTCTTAAGTTACTAAGCTGTGGTCCCAGTACTCCCGGAAAATTATTTATTTATTCATATAGATAACCAACATAAGTTACTGCTTTACAAAACAGGAATACGAAAAATTAAGAATTGCATTGCTTAAATCTAACTGCACCTACATTTATTGCACAGCATGCGTTTCACTCAAACAAATGATAGAAATTAAGATATTTTAGATTTAATTATTTTTATAAATTTATATAGGCTTTGAAAATAGCTTGCAAGATCTGGCAATTCTTTAACCATATCGTACCTCGAAATTGGAGACAATTATAAACTAATTGTGCCCGGATGTACGACTTTACAGGTGAAATAATATTGAAATATATTTTAAATAAAAGTGTTCAACCATTATTGTTTAAAAGTAGCTTAACAGGCTTTGACCGAAGTAAGTGGTTTCATTTCTATTGAAACAAATTTTGGGTTTTGAATACTTTCTGAAAGTATTTGTAATTCATACCAAAAAATTAGGCATTCAAAAAGGATATTAATTCCACAAGCCAAGTTCAATGTTACCTTTATGTTAGAGTATTTCGTCGAAGTAATTTGAAGACAAGATATTTCAATTATTGGAAGGTTATTGAGATCATCGGGAGGTTCAAGTGGACTTCAAAGTTTTTTACAGATAAAGTTACTACAGTAACTGGAATTGTTTTTTTATTGAAGTAATTTGACTTGTCCGTGGCATCAGTGTCACTAAATCGATGGGTTGATTCACATAGGAATATAACTTTTTATATAAGAATCAAAATAAGAACCAGAACACTTTATACATATTTTTAAGTTGTTAACGAATTAAATTCTCAATAAATTATAGATTTATTCTAACTATCAATAAGTACTTTTTGAGAACTTTTAATATCAAAAGCGGAACCGCTTTGGCTTTAGGTATATCCAGGAACATCCGAATACTGAACCACTCTGTTTTATGTGTACTATGGTCTGATCTCTGATTATAATACTCTTGCTAAAATGAGAGGTCCGACCAAAAATATATATGTATTGAGAACGTTTCCTCCACCTTTTGTTCTTTTGTTATAATTCATGAACACGCCCTGTCGTCTAACATGTTAATTAACACATGATATTTTAGCTACTTTGTCGTAAATTAATGATAACTCATATGTAAGGCTTCTATTTGACAATGTATACTTTATGAGACTCCTCTCAAAGCGTATCTCGTTTCATCGTCGCGACCGCAGCACGAATATCTTGTAATTTTATGGAGCATGTACGTACGAGAAGTCTAAATTAACTGTCTGTTTAATGGCCAACCTTACATAGTCGGAGCCAGTAACTGGAATTAAAGATATTAGACTACTTATCTTTTGACTAATCAGTCTTTTGATATATGTGGCGATTGAACGAAGTAGCACTTTTACCATATCAGGTTGCAGCTTAATATTTCGACATTGTACACTAAAAAGTTTTATGTAATGTCTCCAAGGTCTTTTTAAACATTTGTATCAAAACTTGAATGAATCGCTTTTCATTCTCCGCGAGTCTCACTACCGCGACTCTCGCTACATCTTGTTCTTGCTACGTCAAATCTTACCATGTTGAGCAGGCACCTAGACAAGTTGATATATAGTAACCGAACAATTGTTGATCAACTAAAAGTAAACCGATACTCAACATTGAAATAATGTGCCCTTGAATAATCTATAGGCATACACTGTATAGAGGAACCTTACAAAAATATGCGTTTTTGTTTGAGGCGTTATGTCTGCGATGTTTTTTCGTGCGGCGTTTTGTCGGGGTACTGCATGATTGTGATATCGCTTATTCTAATGAAATCTAAGTAAGCGGTATCGCAATTACGACTCAAATTTTTTTTTCATTAAATGTTTTGTAAAAAATATTAAATTAAAAAAATATTTTAAATTAATTAACACTAAACCTTAACTTTAACTTTATTAACTAAATTGTTTTTATATTTTGTGATACTAAATTTGATAGACCGATTCGGGGACCAATCAAGTCAAAAGTCGTTAAACTAGACCGTTTGAACCACTAAGCCAACGAGCTACTCGAATAAATAAAATATGTACATGTTATTTAGAGGATATTGATTCTGCTGCCTTGAGTTGGCTTAGTATGTGATCCATATTTCATTTCATTTACCTTCAGGTGGACCGACCTCTTGCGCCTCTCAAACTTAAACAATTAATTATTCAGGAAAGTAGAATCAAATTATAGTTTCACTTTGTTGACACGTTGAAGGGATTTCGATGAGAGTTTGTTGTCTTGCTTTAATGGATTGGTGACAGGTAACATTTTAACATATTATGTCAATAATTTATCTTGGCAACAGAGTAAAAATGTATCTTAAGGTAATGGTGCTTGTTTTCTGTAATTGACCTCAGTTTAATATCAGTAGATTAATGTTTCGTAATTGTGTCTCTAGAGTTTCGGATAGACATTGGTAAGCCTACCGGGATAACTTAAATTTCTTTATTTTTATCTTTTATGGACCTGCTGATTTTGACATTCGTTGGAACACATTAAAAAAAATAATTAAACTGGCGGAAATCAGGTATGATGAAATATTCAAACTTCTTTACTTAATTGTATCAGAAATACAATACAAATAAGGCAGAGTGATATTTGACTGTGACGAATAAATTTTGATGCGATAAAGAATTGCTTTTAAAATAATGAATATTGCTGTTAAAAACAGTTGTCTATGGAACATTGTGGAATATAAATGAGACTTTTCCTTGAATGAATGTCTTATTAGGGTTACGAGTTGACTGACCCTGAGTAAAACTTATTATGCGTTATAACAACTGGATTATTCAGCGGTAGCATACATACGGACGACATAGCATAGCCATGACAGAACGATAACAACTTAGTTTAGTGTTTGGCATTTTGGAATCATAGGAATTACTAATAAACTGTGTTTGCATAATTAATAACAATATAGATCATATTTAATGAAATATATTGAAGGAACTTTGGCTTATTGTTACAGCAAGATAAAAATGAATCTTGTCATTTAAAAAAATATTTCAATTGAGTTTTCTTTGTCTAAACATGAGACTATGGCTTAGATTTGAAATAGTTATGAAAACATTGTACTAACCGAGTGGTCAGAACTGTCAAAAGTAGTATACCGGGTTCGAATACAAGGATCCCTCCGTTATGATAAGGACAAATATTTGTTTTCAAAAATGTTTATCTGTTTATTTCGTAATTAATTAAATATTTTTATACCTATGTATATTTTATTGGTCAAAGCGGCTTAAAATTATCAGCACATGTTTTTAATTAATGGAATCTGGCGAATTCTATAAAAACACTTTTGATCAGGATAAATAACACACGTGTTATATACACACATATTTTTATTTGTTTGTGTATATTATAAAATAATCATTTTTTTACACTCACACTTATTATCTGTAAGCATATTTAAGAGCTTGTGTTTTGGATACTAGATAACGGTGAAAAATAGAAAGTAATATGATATTAATATCAGAATATACTAAATAAACAAACAAACATCCATAGCTTTTGAACAAATAAATATTCATACTCATCATACAAAAAATATCTGCCACTACCAGGATTCGAACCAGGGACCTCTGGACAGGTAGTACCCCAGAGTACTGACTACTCCACCTGGCAGAGTCATAATGTTTTATTTTCCTCTGAAGATTTTTCTTTAACTATTGCTTATGAATACTTCACACTTAATTTAGCTCCAGTGTGTTCTAATACATCTATTGGCCAAGAATAGTAACGAGCAGACATAGTTCCATATAAAACGAGCAGTCAAACGTGTGTCCAATACTGATTCACGTTGACCTACAGTTACGGCACGTTACGTACACAAGAACAGAATTAACGATGTTATTTTTACGACATTATCAAAATTTTTGGACATACTCAGAAACAGTAATATTTGATATTGAGTGCTAGTAAAGTTGAAAACGTTGGAAAATATAGTAATAATACAAACAGCCTCCTTTTTGGCTTCAAATTAAGTGCGTGAACGTGAACTTCAGGCGTTATTATTCTATACATGAAGTTTATGCTGTATTTGATAACTACAAATGCTCTACAAATTATGCAGTGTCCCCGAGGAAGAACTACGACTAATCAACGCTGAGATTGAGAACGGAAATGGGTAAATAAACAAAATAAACCCTGAACATTGTAACCACCCTTGCTTAATCCAAGATTAAATCTATTTTTCTAGGCCATTAGCGCTTTTGAGAGTAAACAATAAGAACGAGCCCATTCTCCGGCGTGCAAACTCGATATTGAGTCCATTGATTGAGTAACTTAAACTAACTTTGATTTGGTATTTGAAATTATTATTAGGGTCTGGCATTTGTTTGATGGTTAAAGAACATAATAGAGGGTGTTTGGTACATACTCTTCCAAGCGGAAACTTACCCATGTTAACATAGTCATGTAAATATTATGGTGATATTAAAAATACAAAATTGTTAAATTTATTTTGAAATTTGCAATTCAATATTTTATTTTACTGATTGAAATATTTGTATTAAAACAGGTATTTCGATCACATATATAATATAATATATAATTATGTCAACATAGGCAGGTGTCGGATTCATAGGGTATGTACCAAATACCTAGTATGCCTAAGGTACATTTCCATAAATATGCATAGTCATCATCGCAGTGTTTTAGTATGGAATAAGTAAGTGTTTGTATGTGTTGATATCAAAAATATCAACAAAACATTTGATATGACATACTCTAGAGACAAGGGACGTTAATACCTCCAATACCCTGAAATTACATTGGATAGCTTCCCCTTCAAGGTGTCATATCTACTATGTGCATTTAATTAGCTCAACCTATCATTAGCGGAATCTTATGTCCACCTTTTCTGCGTTCGTTTTTAGTCACAGGTTTCGCTATTTCAAAGCCTTTATAGCCTTACAACTAAGGTTCTGTCTAGCCCTTATCATCTCCATTTGCTATATTTTTTCTACTCTGTAAAATCTTCATTACCAAGAGTGTTATTAATAATAATTATCTTCAGAAAACGCTAGGAGGTTAGAGGTCTATCTATGTGATAACGTTGCCGAAAGCATTAAAGTCTGGAGAAAGTTTAATTATTATTTTTATATAATTATTATGATGCACTGTTGAGTACCTCATAAATATTAAAGTGTAATAAGGCTAATAAGTAATTTCAATTTAACTTAAATTGCGAATTATGGTGATAACTAAGAAGGTGTCCATTGGAACCGTTCTTATTGTCTCAACTTAGGGGTAGAGTATCTTCTACTAAGTCCACTTGTTCTTTAATCTTAGAAACACTATTTTTATTATTATTTTATTGTGTCATTATTTTCTTTTCATCTTTTTTTTCTAAGACAAATTCAATATATTTGTGTCTGTCTTCCTGATTAAGCCTTTGAACCATGTTGCTGGTCGGAAAGGATATCGTGTTAAAAAAGAACATCTGCCATCGACATTAATGGATACTACCCGACACGATAACGCGGCGACCGAGATGAATTGAAATTTTGCGGATCACTAAATAAAATAATATTTTGGAGCATTATGTACAATACCTAATATTGTCAACGTGAGACATAAACATGATAAGCTTAACTGGGAATGGGATGAAATGATATTGATAAACTGATCCATTCCTGCTATGATCTCAAAATATAAGTAGATAGGTAACAAAACACACAAAGAACTCACCCACACACACACACACACACACACACACACACATATTCAATACTTTAGTCATGTACACACTTGTATCCCATCTACATGACAAATTCAACAATAATTGATTACAATATTTTTTTGTATGTAACTCAAAGCATACTGAGTATATTTTAAGTCACACATAACTTGCGATTTAAGGAATGTCTTATTTATTATGTTAAAGACTATTAGCTTATTTATAATAAAAAAGTGACGAAAATTCCGTTTTAGAAGTCATACTAAAGGTCATTAATGATCATTCGTTTGATTGTAGTAACATGATCCAACAATCTATTTTACTCAGTATGATTCACTTATGATTCACCCATAGTATGTATATATTCCATAAAGTTCATTTTCCACAAAGAACCTAACGTGTATATATTTTTTTATGCCAGAGCTCAGACCTATATTAACAATAACATCATTGTCATAAATAGCCTATATACCTATGTTCCGTATGCTTCCTGACATGGGAGTAACATGAGGAGTATGGGTCACCACGCTTGCCCAAAGCTTTCCAAAAATATATTAAATTTTAATTTCATTAATAGCATGGCATATTTTGATATATACCTAAATGATATGATATATTACATTTCTCAAGAAAGAGAGCTACTTTAAAAGTTCCTACTGTTTGTGAGGGTATACGTCCGAAGTGGTCCCGTTGTTATTATTTCAGGATCTCATGATGGTATTCTAGGAAAATCGAAGGAAACCATTGAATTAGCCAATAGGCACGTCCAACATATTTCATGTTTTTTAAGCTTAGCAGGTAGTTGCTTTCGGCAAGCAGCTATCAGTTTAAGTATTCTTCTACAATGCTAAGCTGATGATGGAAGGATCATTGAGTTTTATGAATTAGGTTAAATATAATATGCACGTAAATGATCATTAAATTTCGTTGTTGACTTAAGAAACTTATCACTGAGATATGTAAAAAATACATACAAAAGTATAAACCAACTTTAAAACGCTAAAAGGGCAAAAACAATTCATTTATTTAACAACAATTCTTTTCTGAAATTCATACCGATGTCTGGATACTAAGCAATTACTTATAAATATTACAATCTATATAAATCACTACAACCACAGAACGAATTCCGTAGTAATTCAGTTTGTATCAAGTAAAAATATATAGTGCCGAATAAATATTAAATGTATCTTACTGTTCAACCATGTTGAACCTACTCTATATGTTTATTTTCCAATAATAAAAGAGCATTCTAAATATTTTTTCTCGAAAATACATTTGATACGACAAATAGATATCGACATTTGCTCTTCGCTTCTATACTTCTATTACTATTTGCAAGGTCTGTTTAAAACCTTATGTTACGCAATAAGCATTTGTTATTAATATATATTATTTTTGCGATTTAATTCAAAATTTAGGTACTTAAATACTTAAAATGGACTATAGTAAATTTTACGTGGCTTTATTTTATTCGACGAGACGACCATGCAGAAATGTCTACCTTCTTCATCGTCGTCTCGCCGATAAGGTTGTCCGGGTATGTTATTGCATCAGCAATCACTTGCTACTCATTTGATATTTTATATTTGTAGTAAATAAGTGTCACAGACGTAAAAAAAATCAAATGATATAATTATGTAAGTAATGATGAATCTCATCACACATCGACGACATCTGATAGATAAAGTAAGTTTTATTAACATAACAAAAGTCTATACAATAGATACAACATATTAGGATAATACATAGAATTTAAAATTACTAGATACTATTCAATTAATAACTCACTATATTTGTGTTATTAATAATGAAATATTTTCAATGTTTTCAATATTTTTATTGTCTATTATATCAGTCAATGACCTGCAAGTTCTCACGCTGGGTTATATTAAGGATCTGTCTAATTTACTTCATAAAATTTATGTGTAATGAAAGAGTTTGTAAATCTACTTTTCATCTCGATTCGAGTTTTGTTAAAGTACCGTATTAAAGGATTTTCAATTTTATATTATATAAATTAAAATTTAACTAATATTTGATTTTAGAAAAATCCAGTATATTTTTCGTTTGGTTTATCTTGTGAATATTAATAGGTATTCTTTATTAAGACGTATTGAAACCGAACCGTTTTTGAAGAGATTGATAACTGATAATGGATCAGTTATCAATCAATGGAAAAGTGGATCACGTATGACAAGAATGTGTGAAAAAAGGTCGTGGTGAAAGGTCGGTCAGGCTTCACAGACTGTGGCAAAAACTGGGTTAACTCTTTATAAGGTGATGCTGCGTCTAAGATGGGATTGAAAGAACATTGTTCATTATGAGCTTTTACCGCCAGGCAGAACCATCGATTCAGATCTACTGCCTACCACTGATGAGAAAAAAATAACTTCTACTTAATGCTCCGTCTTATTAAAAAGTACATATTTGTACAAATATCATGCCAATGCAAAATGGACCGATTATGTTTTTTACTTATCTCATGTAATTTCGTATCGAGAACACGTATTTTCCCTTGGACCCGCCGCTGCCGCTCAAAATGACAAGGGTCTATTTGATCTTAACAGAAACAAATTCTAAATAAAATATGATCTATATTTTGGTTAAAAAAACATTAACCTTTTAATGTCAAACGACAATTAAATAAATGTATGCTGAATATTCCTAACAAGTAAGTACTTTTTTTCTAAACGCTCATGAAAATATAACCAAATTATCACTCAGGGTTGAATCGATTATTTAGTTCTCCATAGTTTTTAGTCAGTGTCTTTATTTTACTTTTGTTAAACTAAACTACGGCGGTAACTTTAAGGATACTACAAAAAGATATATTCTCCATAACTACACGTTAAGATATGTAGTAGTTGGCGTGATGTTTTCTCTTATTAAACCGAAACAAAGGACCAATTCTGTTGATTTTTCGTTCGTCATAGGTATGTTTATTTTGTTTTAGATGGTTTGTGTATACGTGCGTACTATTATCACTCGTTTATTGAAGCAATTTCAATTAATAGCTTTTATCCTGGTGATTCAATTATTAACTACCCTCACTTTCAAACCAGAAATGCATCTAGCGAAGTCCATTTTTTCTCCTTTCCTAGCCGCATTGAGTCAGCACGGTGTGTTGTGACCCTAACTTCTCATGTGTTTGAAGGGCTATGTGTGCAGTGCGACGTATAGACTGTGAATGATGATGAATTTAAAATATTTCAAAATATTATTTTAAATATCATTTGATCCCATGTTTTTGATTTTGTTGGAAGTGATTTTTTTCTTTAACTTTAACAGAAGATATTCAAAGATAAGCCGATCTTTGAGGCTGCACGTAGGCAATAAATTTAAATTCTGTCTGAAGTAAATATCAGTTTACGTAAACTGTTCTTATTTGAACTTGACTTCACAAAAGCTTTCATTATATTCATACCTATTCTATATGTACTTTTAAACCTCAGGATTTCCCCCACTTGGACTCAATTAAACTGTGGGACTATTATGTAACCCCAACTCTATTTCGATGTCTGTTCAATTCGGTAATAAGGTAAAATAAATAGGAAATTGAAAGAGATTCCTATAACTATTACAGTAAATAAATACTTCAGCTGGTCACTGATTGCCTGTCTTTTCCGTCTGGTACACATACTTTTACCATTGTACCCATAGTATCGTAGTGATTGTACTGATAAGTACAATCTGGCATACAAATGTATACTTATATACAAATATTGATACAGACTACGCTCTACTTTATCCATCTTATTACATGTTTACGAATTTAAAGTGTATGTTAGTGTATCTATGTATGTTTCACATGAACAAAGGTTGGTTATGGGAATGACCCAAATTGTGCATAGATGAAACGACGTTTCGTACATGATATTCGTGTTTCCTTCATCAAAATGAAATGTAAGTAAGTGTAGCTGATTTATTCATTGATTTATTTTCGGAGATTGATATAACGCCCAATAATTCTTTAAAGGAAGGGGCTAAAAAAGTTTAGATAACTTCAAAGTTACTGAAGTGAACACCAATAAAGAAATATTAAAATGGTTTCTCAAATATTAATCAACCATCTTTTCAATGGAAATTTCCTACTAAAAATTTTCGTAATTACAGTACTTGGTAATGATTTAAAGGTTAAGTCTTTCTACGGCGGTCTTTGAAATGTTGAGAGCTCAACATTTCAAAGACTCCTTGAGAGCTCCGAGATTGAAGCGGTACAATCGAGTTTTAACCGTTTTTCTGCGAAAATCACGGCAAAAAGTATATTTATAGAATTTTTTTAAGCTGATGCAACTCAACTTACGCCTATAATATCAAAAGGATTCAATCATTATTTTTATTGTTTCAATATGTATAAATAAGTATGCCTTAAAACGTTCTTAATTTCTTTTGCTGTCAAATGTCGTTAACCGAATAATAAATCGGATAATATTTAAGATATAATATGTACCCAAAAATCATATAAGTTCATAGAAATTAACTATTTCTTTGTTTTCAGTTCGGTTAAGCCGTTTGTATAGCATGTACGTGGAAAGTCGTGTAGACGTACCACTAATTAACTTCACTCTTTATAGAATCCTTTATAGGATGGTTATAAAATAGTTCATTTATAATAACTTATTTATTTGATTCATTAATATTTATGATAACAAATCAAAAGATAACTACAACGGGAGTTAACTGATATATGTTTTACACTAACATTACATGTCAAATTAGTTTTTATTACAGTTGAAAGTGATCTGTTTTTATGACAATGAAAAAACAATCTTTCTTAACCCCTTCTTTATTCAGCATTATTCAGCTATGTTAAAAATCTTCAAACAATATAAATTTATAAAGAGATGAATTTTGATAAAGTTTCATCACCGCTTATATTCTCATCGCAACGTTTTCAACTAACCTACACAGTATCTAAATTATCCAGGCTACTGGTTGAACAGTGCGTTAAGTAAAAAAGCTAGACTTTTAATTAAAATACTAATTTATTTAGTCAGCCGTGACATTTATTTTCATCATTCGTATTATAGCAACTTAATTTTATTCCTTTAAATTATTCTAAAATTTATTCTACACGAAATTTGAAATACTATAGTTAGGTATTATGTCATTGTCTCCTACCCGTGTATCACTGGCTGGTTTTTGTAAATGCAGATCTAGTGCCCGGTAGTCTCAAAACGATATAATGCCTGTTACTAAAATTCTCGTGAGGCGAATCGCTAAATGCTTGAGGACTTTCCAAGTATCTCGCTTTTTTCGTCGGAGAGGTCGAATGCATTTACGCATCATCCCTACAGTACAGTGCTATCTGTAGGAGTATGTGGGATTCGGTGTAACTGCGTTCGTCCACCAAAAGGTGGATGGAAACCAAACAACAATTGCATCAAACGGTGTACGACTGCAATTATGGTCTTCATATGACCTGCAAGACCTGTCCATCATCGGATTCGAAGACGGACCACCGTTATTGGAAACCGGCCCCAACTGATCGTATTGTTCCACTGGCTCTAAAAAACGTCTACTATTATCAAAAGCGGCTGGCATGGAAGTCTGCCCTCACCTTAGGTGGGGACTGGTGATCGTAATGGCACCCAATGGCGGCTAGCGCCAAAACCAGGCGTCGACCTAGTAGGTCAATAATCCTCGACCACAAAATTGTCCACTAGCCCCCAAGGCACTGTCTCAGCCAACTCTGCAGACCGGGGAAGTACCTGGAGACCCACCAGAAGGCCCTGAAAAGAACATTTTTTTGCTGGAGATTAGCCGACCACGAAGCTAATTTAAAGTTAGAAAAATCGGTATATGTTCCACCACAATACCCGTATCAACAGCTGTTCTGACACGTCCAGATAGTTTTAGTGTTAGTTACTTGAGCCAGTTTAATAATTGCTTTTCAGAAGTTCACTGGACACTAGCAAAAAATATATTAAAATATTTACAAAAAACTAAATCATCTTAGTCAACCTCTAATGTTGTTGGGACAAACATAATATGAGAGGTTTTGTTCATACCGATTGGAGCTTAAATAGTATAGATAGAAATCTTTGCAGGTATGTGTAAAAACAGCAAACAGTGTCATTATTCAGCTCAGAAAGTATATACTAAGCAATTCAAAGAACTTATTGTCAGAAGTTATTGGATGTAACTACTAAAGCAATCTACACAATGATAAACTAAGTGCTCAAAGGTAAATTTAGAATCCTCTGTTTCGTAGAAGAACAAAACTTATAGATTTTCGTTATCATTTTGTCAGAGAGGCTGTTGAAAAATATTGAAAATTTGTATGTTTACCAACTGCAGAAATGCTAGCAGAACTTCTAACAAAGGGATTAAATATCACAACTTCCAAAGTGTTTTATTAGTAACCACTACCTACTATACTACTCTATTCCGGTAGTGGTTTCATGACTGCCCAGAGTACACAGTATGGATCTGTTGGTGACCACCCTTTACACTGGTTTGATAGGACATCAAATGTATTGGGTGGTTCTCCAACGGATCAAGCAAGCACGGAGGCTCCACAGCCCGTACTGTTAACTCTGTTTACTTTGACAACCAGCTGGTAAAGTAGTCAAAACCTTTAGTCATGAGCTACACAGCCAGGGTTCCAGGATTTGATTCTTGTATAGAAACAATCAACAAGCCAACAGCAATAATTAGTCGCAAAAATGCCTTAATAAAAATAAAATATATATAAAAGAAAATTATACAAAAAATATTATTTTATATATATAAAATTATTTAATATTATATTACATAATAAAAATTCACATATTGTAAAAATTTGAACTGTAAATGAATTTATGTTATTAATACTATAAGGTATCTAAAATTTGAGATATAAGTATACATTACTGCGAAAACTCACATGAAATGTCGACAATAATGTTTCTCGTAGATAATATTAATGGGGATTTCACTGAGATTATTTTTAATCTATTGTAATATAGAATATGTCCAAAAATATCATATTAATAGCAAGCTTTGCCTTAGGCGGTGTATATATATCCCAAATTCTTTATAAGTATAACATTACTGGTTTTCAGTATAATGGTAAACGGAAGTTTTTCCTATTCAAACTGAACAAAAATGAAACTTATGTGGTTCATAACTAAATATGCGTAAGATTGAATTCTCATTTCGTATTATCATCGCGAAGTAATATTACTTTTATAATGAATACTAAACGTTAGAATAGGAAATCAGTTATATTAGGAAAGAACCAAATTTAAACATTATTTAAATCCAAGTTATTTATTATTTTTACAGTACGATGTTTTATCCTAGTGAGGCAGGGGAACACTGATAACCCACTTTCATGTAGACGAAAATTGCGGGCAAAAGATTGTTTAAAAATAATTAAATGCTCTTATATCTCATAGCGCTACGGTATAGACTCATAGCGCTACATACACAAATTGATATTTGATTGATTGATGACGTTTGTTTAAAGTCAAACCACTCGCTGTCTATTGTACTTGATGCTTTCAAATTAAAGACTTACTGAGACAAGACGTATTGGTTAAATATGAATCATAACAATTCTTTACTTATTAGTTTTAAATTTAAAAAAGCATTTAATTATCCACATCTTCCGACATCTTGTTTGCTTGGTAAAATAACAATTGGTTGTACTTTAATAAGCTTCAGTATGCATTATTTAATATAAAACATTAAATTACTCCGAACACATGTCTGCTCCAATAAACAAAACATGTCATTTAGGATGAAAAGGAATACGACAACTACGGGCTCAAGTCTTTATTTTTATTCCTTAATTGACATTGTGTACATAGAAAAATCTTTTAACATTTTAAGTAAGTATGTTTGTTAAGGCAAAGGCTTATATTAAAACCTTTTGCCGTCGTTACGTCAGATGTTTTTTATTAAAAAAAACGAGAAACAAAAAGCCCGCCAGCCTGAAAGAAAGAAAAAATATTGTTAGGAACAAAGTACTAACAGATATTATCCAGAATTATTACTAACAACACATGTTTAACAGAAGAAAATAAAACAAAATATGGAATAATGAACATTAAATATAATATTTATTATAAAGGATAAATCTACGTATATGTAGTATTTTCCTTTAGATTTAATAATAGTTAGTTTGATGTCAAAATCAAAATAATTTTATTTAAATACTCATTTACTAAGTTATTTTAAATCATCATAATAGGGTTTATGTATAAGAAAAAATAAATAAAGGTAACCGAGTATTTACACATTGTCCCAGTTATAGAATTTAATTATGTATTAAATCATTTATTTCAAACATAAACCTAATACTACGTATATTTCCAATTAACCCTACCACCACCTCGATGAATTAGTAACTGCAGAGAAGAAGCAGCGCAGTTTTTAGTATTTATAATGACATTTACAAATTACGTATGTTATTATATATTATATTAGTATTACAAGCATATTTATTTGTGCAATATTTTGTTTCGATACGAGACAAAAGACTACAATAAGCTTTTTTTCGATAAGTTGTTTCAATAAGGTAAGGGGAACTAAAACCTATACAATCAGGTCTTAAATACTTATTTCTTCTTGGCTCCGGGTTACCCATGTAACTATCCCATCGCCTCGTCGTGTTTTTGACAACTAATGAAAGGCGTCGTCATTTTATTAATGACTTACCACTACATTTAAATTAAATACAAATGAAATTCTCTTGGCATGAAATCTTTATAAATGAATCCTACAAATATCCTACAAGAAATCCTACAAATGAATGAATTCTACAAAAATATGAATGAAAACGAAACCTCGAACAATCTCGCCACAAGTCACGAAACATGCTGGTACTTACATTTTATTTTAGCTAAAATAAAATACACGTACCAGCATTTTTGACATGAAACTATACCATTTTCACATCAAAAAATACATTTTGACACAATATATGAAATAAAATATATACAGTATACATTGACGCCAAAATTACCAATACCCTTAAAACCCCTACCATATTCTACGTAACGAAGCTTTTGGTGGGTAATGGTTAGGTGCTATATACTTTATTTCGTATCATAGTGTATTTTGTAATGTGAAATATTAGAATGCCTTTACTAGTTAGCCTATAATTATCTGATTAAAATATCTTAACTGAAATTATCTTTAGTTATACAGCCACAAAAAACTAGAGGTTTTATCTCTCTCGAATTATTTTTTTAGGGCTAAATATTGGAGCCTTAATAATAATAATATAAAATTTTGAGATAAACAAAACCATTTTCAAGTTTGTTATAATTACATGTGCTATTCAATGCTATAATTATTCATGAACAGGGGCTATTAGAGTTTTTTAAGAGTAGAAATTAAGTAGACCTACAATCAGACTTACAATCCTTATAAAACATTTTTTATAATGGTTTTAAGTCTGATTAAAATTATGGTTTGTCTACTTAATTTGGCCTATTAATAATGAGTAAGTGAAACCGGGAATAGTTTTAAGGTATTTTATTTAGTCTCTTTATAACCATTAATGACTGCAAAAGCTTTCAATGTTTCGAAAATTACTATTTTACAATCAAATAAAACTTAAGTAGGTATATCATACAATCAAACTTTTGATACTTTAAATCAACAATCAAGATTTTTCATATCATCCTCATCAGTCGATTGATTAGCTTGATCTTCTGACTGGGTTCTAATTACGCATGGGTCACTTGCAGTTTCGTCAATATCAAGAGGATCTTTATTTATATTTAGATTCTTCTTCCTTGGTCTTGTTTTCGATGCAGACTTCCTCATATTATTGTGCTTGCATCTTTGTCGCGAATTCCTTAGTATTGTTTTGAAGAAGTCATGACAATCAGACAATGAAAATGTATTATCTGCCATATGAACTAAATTGAAAAAGAATTTGATCGTATGTGTATAACTTTTAAAGCATATTTTAGATTCTCCAGTATGCGATCCGCCAGCCCATGAACACCGCGGTAAAAAATCCCTTTGAAATATAGCGTCAATCAATTCATACGCGTGGTTAACGCCCTTGCCTTTGTCGACACCGCATATAACAAATGTCACTGTCCAATTTAATAAATTTGAATTTCTATTGCTGAAATATCGGTGATAAAATTCTAACCTTTTACAGTATTGTTATGAACATGAATCATTTAACTAAACTAATCTCTGAAGAGATCTTTAATACAAATACCAACTTCGCAGACTGTTGGCAGGCGATTTTGAGTTGGATATTTTTATGACTTGCCAATAGTCGGCGAACAATTTGAGAGGATATAAGTTACAATACAGAATGAATTCCGAGAGACAAAGATAAATAAATAATTTATGGAGGACAAAAGGACTAACATTTTCACTATCCTCAAATGTGAGTCGCTGTTGAGATTGTTTTCTAAAATTTGAACTACTCTCGTCATTGTTCGTTCCTGCTTCTGACTGAATGTGTAATTGTGCTATTTCATATTCAGCCTTTTGGTAAGTAGCCAAATTAGTTCGCTTCAAAATACAACCGTAGGTTAGCCAATTGTCTTCTGGTTCCGACTGATCGAACTTTCTCAATATGTCCACGTTTTTCTTGGCCAATATAAAGTCCCGCTCTTCTCCCACAGGTATGGTACGATGGTGAGTACGAATTGTCCCCTTTCTATAGTTTGTACTATTTTAAACGGCATTTTGAAACAGTAACCTGAAAATCAAGAAGTTTTTTAACAACTTTAATAAATCATCTACAGCCTATAAAATATACTTTTACACAGGTATGCTAGATGTGTGAGACGAGAAGAAGATGAGAATAAGTTTTGTCTAGCTATACTACTACGCTGACCCAGTACTGGTCGATGGGTGAAGCGTAACTTGATTTCCAAAATATTTAGATTGATTGTCAAGATTAAAGTTTAATACTTCGCTCTGGGCTATGGATTTTTTTCCAATCATAAGCACACACACTCTCAGGGGAAGAAGAGAATATATTTATACAATAACTGTGGTTAGTATAACAAACGTATGACATAATTGACAGTATACACTTTAGCAACATAAAAATTAATCATACGTATGACCATCGTAAGACAAAGACCAAACGAATGATTCGCTTGTATAATTTAACTATTAACCGATATCGCAGGACGACGTCAAACTCACAGTATTATTATAAAATGGGTCAGTCCAACATACTAATTGATTTACAAGTTATCATCTGGGTGAGTGGTCAGTAGCTAGCCCTGTCCATTAAACCAGAGAACTCGGGTTCAAATGCCCGGTAGATGTAGATGTTTTGAAATATAGACAATATTCAGATGCTACATTTTACAAGGGCGGCTAAGTAGTGATATCTTCTTGACAAACTTTGTAAGTACAGGATACACAAGAACACGTTTCATGAAGTCATTAGTGTACCGTGTAATACTATAATAATAATACCTGATTTATAAATATATCATGACAATAATAAATAAATTCAAAATATAAATGGACGAACTGCTAATAAAATTACCAATACCTACATTATTCATGCGAACAATAATAGCAGGGATAATTTGTATCAATTATAATATTTCAAAATTACGGAAAATACAATGAAAATTGTAAAATAAAATGTAGTAGTAAAGAAAAACAAAAGACGATTGACGATCTAGGTTTTCTTCTAAAAAGCCAACCCCGCTGCTTGATACTACAAGGAGGCGGCATTTGTCTCCCCGTACGAAGCCTCCTTACAGGTTTTGCGCGCGAAATAACATTTTTCAATGAAAAAAAAATATGGATAAGCACGGATTAGATAGAAACTACAACGATAAGTAGTATTGCAGCCTTTTGAAAACATTTTGCAATTTAGTTTTTTTTATGTCAATCAGGTAATGCATTCCATAAAAGTGCTGTTTGTGTACAATGAAAGATTTGTCTACACAGTGAAAGATTGTCGTTTGGTATCATTGAAGTATAGGCTTTTTATTTTGTACATTAAATTTTAACTGTTTCACTGCAAAAATTACTTTGCTAGCTTAAATATTTAGGATACTTTTACAACGCTGGGTTTATTTAATTATGTATACATAATATTGATAGGTATCTGAATCTAATAATAAATTTTAGCAAGATATTAGCAAGAAGTAATTAATAATTTTTAGTTTTCTAATTACCCTTATAAGTTTGTGTTGCTTTATTTTTTGTAGGTTAGTATATTTGTGTGTAGCTCAGTTACGTGTTATCATGATCACCTATTTGTTTTTAAGGACTTATCTAACATCAAAGTATTTTTTGGAATCAGTTTTTCACTTTTTTTGGTTTTTTAAAAAACTGACCACCAACTCCAAAAATACTTTCAAATTATATAAAGAGTTAAATTGAATCATGAACTTTTGTTTCAAAGTGGGTTTGGAATAAAGTAGTCATTTCCGGATCGTTTTTGGAACTCTTAAGGGAGAACATTTCAGGCATACACGATTTTTGCGTAACTTTATTCGTTTTAATCGTTTACTTTGCGCTCGCAACGAAAGCTCTGAAAAGGAATATCTTTCCCAATTATGTTACATTTTTCATTTCAAAGTAAATGCTCAGCTAGAGTGGAGACCATAACACGACATAAAATTTGAGTATAGTTCATAGAAAAGTCTTATTGTCGTCCACACACTATATACCATATATTTTAGTCCCTATAAAAATCAAAAAGAATAAACTATTTATTTTTTAATATAATCAATAACTAGGATCTTTTAAATCGTCAAAATTAAATCCTACCACCGCTTAGTTAGACGAATACTTAAGCTTTGGTTATGTAGCGGCGCAAGAAACTCCTCAGCTTTTAAATATTAGGAATGAAATTTACAAATTATGTATATATGTCATTACGTCTATATATATTAAAATTATTACATTTTTTAATTTTGGTGAATCATCATTTCAAATTTTTTTCCAAACTTTCGCTTTTGTCGCAGTTTTAAATTTGCTTAGATATAGGTAATTTCCTAATATCGATTGGAAGCTTTTTATAAAATCATGTACGTTGCTCCATTAAAGAATTCTTAATTCTGTCGAGACGTGTAGTGTGTCTGATAAGATTATGTTCCTTCGTGTAGGTGCGATTTCAAAAATATAATATATTATGAAACTAGATGATTTTGTATCACCAACAATATCTTGAATTTTTTTCAAGGCTTTTCTTCAACTACAACTACCATCTTGAAGTTTTTCAAGGCTTTTCTTGGATTATTATTATTATTTTTAAAGCAAACAGCTAATCATTTATACATAAAAAAATATATTTGAAGAAGATTAATTCAATTTACTATAGATTGATTGTTGTTAGCTAAAGAATATGTTACTCTGTTATTTTAAAATCATATAGTTGTGATTGGAATACGAGTTACAACGAAATCAAAACAGTATTAAAATTTGAAAAAGTTGTTACTCAACAACACAACATTAAACATAAGTAAATTATTCTTTATTTTGATTGTTACCAAACTCCTAAATAAAATTTATAATCTTATTTTAGATTACTTATAAAAACACAAACAAGTACAAAATCATTTAAGGCAATTTCAAAGTTCTATTTATATGGCTTAGAGAAGGATAGTAATGCACTGATAAAAGATGCTTAACCAGTCGCGTAGCGGTCGCGCTATGTCTTAAAAAGGCGGACAGTCCTAAAAACGTCACAAGATTTAGTTAATTTTTTACCTTGATTAAAGAGTTTTTGCATATATATAGTAAACAGTGTTTTATATGCTGTTTGATAGTATTCAAAATTTATTTGCAATGCTATTGATTACCTACCTGTATAACTTTCGTGACGTGATGAAAACTATTTAATCTTATACCGGTATACACTATGAGTTTGACGGCGCTCCCGTAACGTTACTGAGAGTGGTCGGCGATGACCGAAATGGGGCGGCGCGCGTTATTACGCTGAAGCGGGGATGGGAGCAACAACCGATACTACGATGAATACTGCTTTACGACTTTTACGTTGTTGAACTGAATTTTCTCACCTATTTAGCTGAGTAAAAGCTTCGTATTTTATATTAAATATGTGGACTACATTATAACGTTAACCATTTTTGGTTTGATGCGGCTAACTAAACTTTTAAATTATATAATATAGTAATTTTAATTTATAGGAGTGTTTAATCGTATGTCGCATACTTCACTAGCTATCTTCACATATGGATTCCTCTACTACTTATCATCAGGTGTTGTCGAGTCATTTGCTGAGCTTTTAAAAAAAATCGCATTTCAGCCTTGTAAGCTGTGTTGTTATACGACGTTATTTTAACCTATCTTTTTTCTAGTATTTCTGTAAATAATAATGGTAATGTAGTATCTTTAAATGTAAACCTTAGAATTACTTTTGTAAAATTATTATTTTGTTTAAATCAAATTGTTATGACTACACAAGAAGAGCGACGCTTTTTGAACACGAGTATCTTCGGATTACTTTGTGGGAAGTTCCCGCAAACTTATTTGTAAAAGATTGACTCACTATAAAAGAAATGTTAATCTATTTTATCATATCAGTTAAAGGCTACCTAACTAAATTGGTAAGCAGAGATAACAGTTGAGAATTTATAAAATAATAATTTTTATTTCATTTTGAAATTAAGTAGGTAAGTTTGATAAATAAAACCTCTTTTATACATTAGTATTTTTTTCTGCGTAATTGATTACAAACACGTATTTCTCAATACATAGCCAAAAAGTGTAAGGTAGTTTAAACTATTAAGGTAGTCTAAACTTATTATCAATCTGTTTTATGTATCGTGATAAGAAACATTAATGATTTATTATTATTATCTTTGGCAAATAAGTAAGAAGAAAGAAACTTGTTACTCAAATACAAATTATTGACACTTAAGTATACCATTTTTATTTTTTCATTACGAAAAAACTTTTTCAATGCTTAGGAAATGTAAAGAATCAATTACGTACATTACTTTCTATCAAAATTGAATACAAAAATAAAAGCGACATGGACAAGGGAAATAAGAATCTAGGATTGAATCTAAAGCTACTAGCCTAAGCACTTCTCTGGTAAAGAAGAACGTCTTCTCAAAATAAGCCTTACGCTTCTTTCAAACGTTTCATGTCATAATATTAATGTATTTGCCGGTCCCATAATAATAGTCTATTTATCTCTCTCATATTCATGGTCGACTAAGTAGCTCTACTTAGTCAGAGGTCAAGGGTTCGAATCTTGGTTAAGGCAGAAATTTGTATTATGAGTACGAATATTTGTTTACTAGTCGTGAATTTAAATTAAATTTTAAATTTAAATTTTCAATTAAATTTTTAAATTAAAATGCCTATGCATCATAAATATGACTGCGAGCATGACGAACTCATAAATCTATCTACATAAAAGTTTTACTATTCGCAGCGTTTTAATCAAGTCTTCTAGAGCACGCAAGAATAAATGGTAATATAATATATTCAAAGAAAACTATTTGAAATGAAATCGAGTCCTAAACATAATAGACTCTATGGACAGTACTCTCATGGAAAGCAGTCGTGTGGACCAAGTAATACGATTTGAATTTTATCGTTAACTTATATCATGTAAAATGAGTATTTTATAACTGACATATTACGTAAAGAGGAACATACAGGATACACTTGATATGGTCGTCAGTACAATTTGTTCGATTATTTTTTAATATCTGCAAAACATATTGGATATAAAAACTTATTGATGATGAATTATAAATTTCGTAAGCGAAAGAATAGCGGAGCATAACAGTTCGAATTGAAGGATAATAACGCCGATAAATGTCTAGTAAGAATTTCCAATATTCTTAGAAAGCTGAATTACTTGAAACTAGCCGACCTACTTTTATTGTAATATTAAAACCCGACAGAATACAAAATGTCAAATAAAACATAATTTATCTTAAGTCATTTTAGTCACCTCCAGAATATAGGGTGAGGAATTGAAGATGAAGTGGTTTAGTAGATCGATTTTAAAAACAGGATAGAGCCGCATTTGGTTCTGATTTATTACACGTCAACGATGGCAAGTAAGAGTATATACCTTAATTTTGTACTGTGTACAAATAAGCTATTTTACGTTCAAATTCCTTAAAATGTACATATTGACTATGTGTCAACAGACACATTATTAAACTATACCAGCTTAACCAGCCTATTATGGAACCATAGCCAGAAGCTAAGATTCAATAATAGATTGGTACATTGAAAGCTACATTTATTGTGTACCACCAGGGCTGGGTATTTAATTCCTTGACAATACATTGAAAACATTAAGCTCAGCAAATTAGACTCTCTCAAAAATATTGAGTACCTGCCTCAAAACCTCAGGAGTTTTAAGGTGGCTCCCGCCATACATGCATGGGTTTTAACCGCAACAAAACATCTCGTATACCTATCTTCCAGGGGTAAATAGATGAGGAGAGTACCAATTCCTAAACACTGCAAGTGCGAATGATTCACTTATTAAATGAATTGATTTCAATTCGCGCTGATATATCTGAAATTAAAGATATAATATTTGGTGTATTATTATACTCCTCTAATATTATAAAAAGTCACAAGGTCACAGTCTGAAGACATTAAGCTGGCCCTGTCATGCTTTCAAAGAGGATATCCTGACTGACACTTTTATAAATATAAAGAACCACTAAGATACCGACGGTATGAGACAACCATATTTTATTCACTCGAGGTATACCACAGTTGTCAACAATTGTTGAGCTTTTTGAAAAACTAATCTAGCTGAGAAAAGGGTTTTAATGGTAATAATTAATAATTACCCTACGAACCTTACTTAACCCTCTAAAAAGTTAGATGGGTAGCAGAAAATTCTGAAAATATTTCATGACATCAAAATGGTGACATTTCAAAAAAAGAATGATATAAGGAAAATTTTATTTCGCCCTATTTTTCATTAGTTTTTCTTTTTGTCAAAATAAGCGAATTGAATCAAAAAATTAGATACATTTTGAAATTTTATCACAAAAAAGGAAAAAATGTCATGCAAGTCGCGAAAAAAAATTGAGACATTTATGGACCTAGTGCAGTGTCAGTAAGAGTAGCACAAAGTTGGTTTAAGCGTTTTCGATCCGGCAATTATGATGTCAAAGATGCACCTAGCTCTGGTCACCCTGTTATGGATTAAATGGACACTATTTTTGAAAAATTGGAGCAAGATTATAAGCAGTTACAACATAGCTGAAGAATTGGGAATAGACCACAAAACAGTTTTAACCCATTTGAAAAAAGCTGGGTACACAAAAAAACTCGATATTTAGCGGCCACACAAGGTCAGTGACAGAAACCTAATGAACCGTGTATTCATTTACGATTCTTTATTGAGACGTAATCAAACCGAACCGATTGATAACTGGTGATGAAAAGTGGATCACGTACGACAAGAATTAGCAAAAAAGGTCGTAGTGAAAGGCCTGACCTTCACTTAAATCACAAAAAGGTGATTCTTTGTCTATGATGGGATTGCAAGGGCCTTGTTCACTATAAGTTTATATCGCCGGGCACAACCATCGATTCGGATCTTTACTGCCAATAACTGATGAGATTAAAGCAAGAAGTTGAGAGAAAGCGGCCGGATTTGATTAATAGAAAGGGTGTTGTCTTTCATCACAATAACGTTAGACCACATACATCTTTAGCCATTCAGCAAAAATTAAGAGTTTGGCTGGAAAGTGTTAATGCATCCGCCATATAGCCCTAATACCTTCAGATTTCCACCCGTTTCGGTCTCTTCAGAATTTTTTAGTCAGGTTAACATCAAGATCATTTTTTTGATCAGCAATGCCAAAATTTGACCTGATCCCGTTGCTGTTGATCATCATTTCTATACCTATAAGATGGCAGAAAATCTGCGAACAAAATGGCACACACATATATACTGTTATTGAATTTAAATTAACTTCGAAGAATTAAAAATCCGAAGAATCTTTTTCCCCAGCCTATTATTTACCAAATTATTTCACACATTTTTAAAAAAAGGTTAAGGGTTTAGCAGAGATACCATATATAATTAAGGAGATCACATAGAAATTTACATATATGTTTAAGAACATTCTAACGTACAACTTCTGGGAATATATTTATTTAACGGTTTTAAAATTTAGAATCAAAAATTTTATCTTTCACATTCAATAACATATGCAATAACATATTTTTTGTTTCTACTTTTTAAGTTGTATTGTAAGTTGGTATATTTGTTTATGAATTCTTAACGGGATTGCTCTTAGCCTTCAACCTCAACTGACTATCCTATGTCAAACTGCCAATATAGCTGGATCACATGGCGCTAGCTAGCCAGGTGGATTCAGAAAAACCTCTACTACCAATCAACCTCGCAGAAAATTTCTGCCCCCACAGGGAGTTGAATCCCGGAGGTGGAGGTGATGGTGGTAAGTAAATAAATAGAACATAAAACTCTTCGTTTGTCATAAATTGAAAGTGATTACCTACATTAATTTGTAGAAGTTGCTACTTTCATATTAAGTTACTTAAGGGATTGCAATATAGCATCAAAGTATACTAAAATAGTCTCCAGGGATGTGTTTAGTTTAACTTTATATGATCATTTTGTGTAGTAGCTATTTACTCAAATCATATTAAATTATGGATACTTAGATAATAGCTTTTTGTTATAAGTAGATAGCATTAATATGATGTATATATGTTAAATATGATTAAAATTTACATGATCACATTACATTATGTACTATGCCATATAATATTAACCTCATATCAGAAAACCAGTAATATGATACATTTTGTCCATCATGCGATTAATTGAAAGATGAAAGGAATTAAATTTTAATCAAACACAAAATTCTTTTTCCTCTTCATTTGATCTATTGCCGTCGGATTGATCAGTCACAGAGTTTTTTATTTATGGAAATTTTTTTTTACAGCTTTCCAGATCATATACTTTGTTAACTTTTCCTTTAAGAGGAACAATAAAAAAATCTTTCCCAGTAAAAAAAATCTGTGGATTTTTGAGGTCTTGATACACTACGATGCCTTAAAAATTTGTTCAAGTGTATATTTTGTATATGATTTGCTCCCCATGTTAAATAATATAATAATGTGTCCAGCTTTGGTGGAAACTAACAACACAGTAACAAAAGTCTATACTGGATGCTAGAATAGTCATAAATCACATTTTTTTCAAAGAACGTGTTTAATGTCGAATAAGTAAGTACTTTTATAATTATTTTAGTTATTCCCAGTTTATTACAACTTAATTATACTTTAAAAATATTTTCTTTATTACTCGTCGTTTACGAATAAATTTTTTCCTGATGATAACTCAATAATTACAAAACGGTAAACGCTCAACCATTAATATATATTCAAAAACATATGATGATGTAATTGATCCTTCTTTGTGTGAATATATTTGACTCGTAGACGTAGTGTTGTGTGTGACGTGGAATTTAATTTTGATTGCGAAAACAAAGATAATTTCGCCGTGAATATTTGACTTTATTTTACGGATTATGACATAATATGTAAACATATTATTTACGAGTTTTTTTTGACATTAACATGAAATTGAAATGAAATGAAATGAAATTTTATTTTAAACAGCTTACATAAGACCAAGACCAACCGTCGCTGAACTAGGCCGAAGCCTGTATTTCAGCATACAGTGCCTCCATCCTCGGAAGTGCAAAAAACAAAAACTTTAATAATTACAAAGGAATATTCTAATAACAATTTTAATTTACATATGTAACTATACATACACATACACATACACACACACACATATATATATATATACATACAATAAATACACATACAAATACATACAAACATACATACTTATATAGTACTTATAGAACCTTATACGAGTGTAGAAGTCCTCTCGGTGTGTATAGTGATTGTGTGTGAGAGGGTGAGTAATGGGATTGTTGATGTGGATTACTTTAAATTATCTTAATATTTCCAATAACTTTTCAGTTTCACTATATGATAGTCGTTGAATCCAACATGAGATTAATTTCTTTACTGTTATTTTGTTTAGGGCATATATATAATTGATTTTATTTAATTTATTGTAAATATATGGACCTAAAAAAGGAAAGAAGTGGCGAATAAAACTAGTTCGTATTTTATGTGAGGGTTTACACACGGCATGCCATCTTCGTTTTGCAAGAAAATCCTGATTGAATCCTAGCAAAGAATGTTGTTTCAAGACGATACTAAGTAAGAATAACTGCCGTACCGTCAGAACCTCGCAGTACTCGTAAAGTAGTTGGGTGGGATACAGAAACGGCTTGAAAGTACATAATTTAAGAAATGATACATGATAATATACTTTTGTATTATTCTTTGAGATGCTGATTTTTAAATTTTTTCTAAGATCTACTATACCATGTTTACAGTGCCTTATTGCTACAAATTTGGAGAGAATAAATGAATATGATTATGACATAATTCAATTATGTATTTTTTCCGCACCTATCACTGTTATTAATTCCATAATCTATCCTAAAAAAGGTTTTGATTTTAGGATCGGTTGTAGCGATAAGACCGCGTTTTCTATACTTATAATAAAGTGTAACAGGCCGATATCTATACAATGAAAAAAGAAGCGTACATTATAGATATTGATAAAAACGAATATGGGGGTTTTTATTACAGTATCGATACTCCAAATAAGTTTTTAGAATTTTTGTCAGTCTGTATGTTGTAATTGAGTGTAGTTTTCATCAATGTATTCTACTACAAGTCTCAATTTAAAGGTTCTATTTTACCGCAGAAAAATCTATATATATCTTGATCCAACATTCCACGCGTAAGAAGTCAAAGGGCTATGGCTAATATTGCATCTTTTGTATGACCAGTAGGCTGCAGGTCTATTTGTTTTAGATTTTTGGTGTGCAAGGAAACAGGCAAATTAAAGAGTTCAGAGATATCTATTCTTTTATCAAATGGCGCTGAAACAAATATAGATAATAAAATGATTAAAGATAATTAAGGGCCATCTGTCTAGAACTGATATTATTACTAGGATAGGTGATTGCCAACCAGGTGCAAAAAACTGTTTACGCTAGATAACAATGAATAATAAATTTTCAAATCATGTTTTGCCGTCGTATATTTTAAAGCCGATCGTAAAAATGTGTCAGCAACTCACTAGAACAATTTGTTGAATTTCGTTTAACTTCAGATCCCATACTGAATTCCAACAGCTGAAAGGACTGGTATCTGTATTTATAACATTATGTGAGGTAATTTGGTTTCTATTGATATCTTAATTAGTAAATTTTATAAAATATAATTTAATAACTAAAATATATTATTTAAAGGAGTATCTTTAGGCCAGGTTCCGAAGACACTGGCAGCGTTCCCCCTTTGAATTGCTAGACTTATTCTTTGTCCGAGGTAGCTGTCAGCTCTTCTGTTTCCTGTGATATCGACTAACCTTTTTGCTATTTCCTTAAAAAGTCTTATTGCGATAGGACTCCATGGACCAAGGGCCTCGACACCGAATGGGCCAAAATCATATTCGGTGCATAGACCCCTGTATTTGCATTAATTTTGCTTTTAACTAATTAGTTTACAATTCAATATTAATTTGGTTTCTATATAAACTAAAAATAGAATTCAATTTTATGTGAAACACAAAAATACTTTAATACTACGTCAACTACTAACTGACTTTGAATGTGTTCAAAACCGTTTAACTTGATCATATCTGGTTTCTAGTCAATTTTTTTAATGAAACTTATTTATTAAAACGCAATATATCGTACACAAGTGATACAGAAATATTAATTTTCCGAATTATTCTTATGTGTTACTTTATTTATTCCCTTGCCACGTTTAATTAATGTGATTTATAACTATACCGAATTACACTAATATAAACCTTTTTAAGCAACTTTCAAAAAGAGGACGTACTGTTTTCCTGTACGTATTTAGCTTGTACACTGATTTCTTTATAAAATTGGGAGCTTTTTTTATTTGACAGTTAGGATCTGATTAAGGGATCCCAGGTTAATCGAAGACCTTCACATTAACAATAACACAGGTGATTCATATTTTTATTATCTAAAGATTTTCCAGTATTTTTAATCAAGCACAAACAGATGAGCAAGTTGACAATAATTACGGTCAGCCATATATAACTTTGACCGTAGAAACTTATCTCGGATGTTATTTTCCTTATTAAGTTATTGTGTGTTTACAATACTTTTCTACTGCAGCTGCAGACGATCGTAATCTTAGTTATGTCTAATATGATTAAAGCCTTAAAGATTTCTCAAGAAATAATATATATACAGAGTCTAAGGATATACAAAAATATATTATTATTTATAATCATTTTAGGTTTGAAGTCTCCTATCTCGGAAGTATCCGACGGATAAGCTTATACTTATACATAGCGATGAAAACCTTACACTTTTATTAAATGTAATTATGAAAAAGTTTAGATACATCGTATAAACTAAATTTATGCAAAACATTTAGGTATTTTAACTATAAGATTATCACTATAGGCATACTAATAGGTAAAAGGCTATGGTTATATCATCATCGGCTGACTGTTGGGCACAGACCTTCCTACATGAGAGAAACACATGTCAAATTTGAGCCTTAAGAACAATACGTTGGCCCATATTGGCTTGGTGGGCGCAAGCAGTTGCCCTAACAATAGAATAGAATAGAATATATCTTCATTGTACATCAGCAAACTCAAGACAACTACAGACAGTTACCTAAACAATCTCTAGATTGTTTAGGTAACTGTCTGTAGAGGAACCAGTAGGGCAACCTTTAGTCTTCTAAAGACTTTACGGAATTTCAAAAGCACGAAGGAGTTAGGGGTAATAAATTTTGATTGATGTACTAAGAGACGAACCATTCCGAAAGCTTCTTAGTTTTCGTAATTAAAACCAGTGCGTTTAGCACAGTTAATAGAAATATGTATTTAACTAGCAGTAAATATTTTAAGGACGAGAACTACTATGCGGTTTAAAGCATTAAAGATATTTTTGGTAATAAATAAATAAAGATACAAGATAGATAGATAGATTTTTTTACAAAAATATTGAATTAAACCAATTTGCTCTAAACATATGAATAAAATATGGAACAAATTTCATGTTCCGTATCGTAGTTTTCTCAGAAATAATGTATGTCATTAAGTATCCTAGTAGTCTTACCAGTTGTACCACTAGGATTTTTAATCCCAATATACTATGACATTGTGGTTATATCTTACGCAACCACCGTGACCTCAGAAACTGCAGAGCAGACCACAAGATGTCATTATGAAACTGATACAACATACTTATTGAAGGACTACTTATGACGTAGAACTTATGCAAATGACAATTGTATAAATGCGTTTATTACATGCTATTAAGTCTATAAGATTTTTAAAAGCATAAGCTTTACAAATAGTATGTAAAAGTATACATAAAAACGCAATGTCGATTTTAATTTTGACCAAAGTTTTAACCAAACCTGATAAATTCATTTGCGATTTTTGATATAAAAGACAATTAAAATACCCGAATGGCAAACTGGGCGAAAGGCAGTGTAGTTATCGGATAGTATTAGTGGGTATTTCTAGTGCTGTCAACAGGCGAATGTCACACACGCCCGTCGTTTAGCCAGTAGCGCGTTTGTCATTAAACGGATTCTTGCTTGCAAAAAAGATTTTAACAGTAAAAAAAAACGTAAGTAACTGAATTCGTATGTGATTTTCTGTCTTGAGAAACTTCCATCTAACTTTTCATTACAATTTTAAAATAAATGAAATTAAAAATACATTACCAGTGCACTTTTGCAGCTATATAATTATAGATAATAAATGTAAAATTTTATTTAACACTAAACTCAACTCTGTTTCCAAGAAAATGGTTTTACGAAAGCAATTTCAATGCGAAGTTATTGGCTGTCTGTTCTCACAACTCTGTACCTGAAAGCTATACTGGTTTGACATTATACATCCAACTTAGATGCTGTAGTCTTTTATATTTTTTAAATCACATTCTTTCGGAAGTATATTACAAGTACTCTCTCTTGGGGGTTATAGATAACTTTTTGTTTTGCTTCACTTTTAATTTATCTATTAACTATTTGGATAAGTATCGATATTTTGAGCTATTGTGATTTGGGCTGATTATTGTTCAATTATCTAGCCATAGATGGTTTTACTTTCGAGGCGTAAAAAAATTTGACATGTTTCACTACACATTTTTGACAAAGCCTATTAAGCAAATCATTCCGCTTATTGAAACTCATCATTAATCAATAAAACCTTATTGGGTATTGTAATTACTCATTTCTACACTAGCCTTTTATTTCAGTAAACTGCAACTTTATTATATATTTTTATATATATATATTTTTAAAGTATCAAATACATTATCATAACATGCTGGTTAAAGATAGTGTGTAGCTATATACATGTAGTTATATACAGAAGACGAGAGGTAAAACTAAAGTATTTAAAATAAACACATAAAATGTAAGGCCATTATTAGCCTTTTATTTCCACAGATTCCAAAAAGATTTCTTCCTTGTTTCACTTAATAAAAGGATTTCTATAAATGATAATGAAGACCTTCAGTTCAGTAATTATACAAGGTATCTACTCTAAAGCTTCAAATTTTAATTCGAATCTTAGTAAATATTTGTGAGAATAATGATCTGAATAGTTAATTTGGAGCTAAGCACGGCACAAAGAATATATTTATATATATTTAATATATTTCATACAAAATATCATATATAGTTTTAGACGTGCTTAGCTTCACACCTGAACTTAGAAACCAACCGTGAGTCTACCTATATTTTAAACAACTTTAAAAAAGAAGGACAATCTATATTTCTCTGTATGTATCTTTAAGTAAATTCCTCGATTTCAATGGGCCGATTGTAATATTATAATCAATAGAGTACACTCCTTAGGTCTCATTACCACTAAGGAAGGATCTGATGTTGGGATCTTAGGGGAATGAACGCCAACCATTATTTATAAAAAGTATATTCTTATGTATTTCAACAAGTGACTAACTGCCAGGCCACCCATTTAACTTTGAGCTCTGAGAATTGTGAAATAAAGATTTAAACAAAACTAAGATTAGACTTTAAAACACTAAAATGGTACAATAATTGAATTTAATTACTTATCTAAATTAGTCTTAGAAGTTGGTGCAAGTTGTTTTTAGGAATTATAAAAAGAGAAGTACCGACTCCAAAAATACTCTAAATTGGATAGGTAATTCAATTGTTTTTATTTCTGTTGTTTAGTATTTTGCTTATAACTTAGTAAGGTAAATTAGGTAAATTATATACTATGTAATAATTATTATATTGAATAGCTGAGTAATTTTAATTTTCTCTTTTCCCAGGTGTATTCATTTTACAACAATGCACAAGTGCAGTGAAGTGTTAAGTGAACCAGGTGTGAAAGAGAAATCTTGATTGAAGTGGTGTAACGTGTGATTAAAATGACTTCGTACCCCGAGAATTTTAACGACACCGTAATAAGAGCGTACGATGAAGGGTTCCCGCTTCTCATGCCCAAATGGGGGTATGTGGTCTCCGCATTCGTGTTGTTCCTGATTGGGTTCTTTGGGTTTTTTCTCAATTTGCTGGTGATATTACTGATGTTCAAGGATCGACAGGTAAGGTTCATTACACTTTCATTGTTTTGTTAATTAAAATAAATAGCCAACTTTATGATACTCATCTAAATAAAGTACAAATGTCCAGTGAAGGAAGGTAATTTTTCACAAAATAAAAAACTAGATATATAACTGACCCAAATAAATTTTTTTATCTCCCTAACAATGATTATTTTCCATTGAATATTGAAACCTTGGCTAATAAAGCTCAATAAACATATATTTGAAATACTATATCATTTAAATTTTGATTCTACCACTTATATTAATAAGTAAAACAGAAGTTGCGAATCATGTTTTTTTATGATGCCCATCTGATAGTTAGTTGTAACCATAAAGTAGACACCAGCAAAATCAATATTTTTTTCCTATTGCTACTTCATCATCATTCTGAAAACTGTAGTTTCGAATATGTTATTATATTATTTTTATATAGAGAAATGAGTAAATGTCTTCCATGGAGTGTATACATTCGCCACCTTTCTGTTTATGCTGAAACATAGTAAACAGCCACAGAACAAGATTAAAGTTTTGGAGTCATATCCCTCCGATTATGAATTACACTATAATGTATAATCTACTGAAGTTGATCACACCAAGCTAAAAATTAGGGGTCGGTGTAACTATTGAATTAAAAGAAATTAAAAATATAATCTCTGTTTTCTTATTAAATTGAACACAGTATCCTATATACAGGTTCCTTTTGTTGTTTTGTGAATAAATATATATCTAAATAAAATGAAGAGGGAGAAACGATGCCATTCTGTCCCCGCGTATTTTGCCGGCATCGCCGGCAGTAGTAAGTAGATTTGTCTTGCTTAAAAACTGAATAAGCTAAGATAGGTGTCCGCAGTATGGTGTAGTGGTACCACCTTTTATATGTCCAATCTGTACTCGGTATGGAAAAAACATCGTCACATCGTACTTACCAAGATAACCCTGACCTGAGTTTACCACTAATGTTTTTAGAGAGAGATTTAGCTAAGGTGTAATGAGAAAGTACTTAAGCTAGCTTAGAAGGATATTGTATAATTATAAATTTAGTACAGCAATTAAACCTCAGTTTAAAGGTACATGAAAGTTCTTCAAAATTCGGATCTAATATTCTATCTACTTATAGCGATAGGTCTATCTCAGTTTAGTTACCAAGTAATCTCTGTTATATTTTAAATATTTGTGTTTCAAGTAAATTAATAAATATTTTGAAGCAATAAAACTCTAGTAAGCTTAGTAGATTAAACATTGGAATCAGTTGTAGATCATAAAAACTGGACTAGAAAGAACTGCGCTGCTGAACAGCGGACAGCTGAACGGATTTCTTTACGGAAGTGATTTAAAAAGGTGTGAGTCGGGCCAAAGCGAGGCGTTTGCATTCTCCCGTTCAACCACTACCAACAGTCGTTGCCAAATTTTGTGCTAAAATTTTATGACAAAAAAGTGGACTTTGGAAAATCAATAACTTTTATTAAGTTAAACCAAGAAGAATAAATTTCATGGAATTAGCTTTTCCTCCAACATACAAACAAATTCATTGTTCTGTTCTTTCTAGCGACACAGAGAGAATTGATCAAAGGTGTAGAGGAATAAGTGTCACAAGGTACTTGTTACACGTCGCTTTTATACTCTTCTAACCTCGCCTTGTCTAACATTATTATAAATGTATACTAGGATAAGTTATATGAACAATGACGAATGATTGATTATTTTGATGGGAGTGAAGAGCTAGGAACACTTTTCATGTGCTGATTCATATCTGCTCTGTAGTGGTGAGTCTGAATATCTAATTAGTTTGCTGGACTGTCTGAATAGCTTTATACTTGTTTAAATTTAGAGTCTTTTATATTTAGTCAACTTAATTGAATGTAAAGCCGGCTTCATTACTATCTGTAGATATTGGAACCAGTTTGAAACCTTGTAAAAATCTATGAAAAAGAAATTCGAAATTCTGTATTACGAAATAAATATGAGATAAAATATCAAAAGCCTGATATATAGAAACGAGTCTTCTTTAATAAGCAAAAAACTCAGATATAGAATTCCAACCGTTCATGATAATAATTTTAATTATCTCGAAAATACAGACTATATTTTTATGATGAGGAAGCAGATATATACCAACCAGGTATTTTCTTTTAACTCATTGTGAAAAATAAAATGTCGTCATTTTCCTGTCTTCTATTCATAAATATAATATATAAAATGTAAATTTTAGTAGGTTACCTACTTATGTATCATTTTGTGTTTTATTTAGTTGCTCCTTTTTAAGATGGTGTTGATCTTCTTCTTTATATTTCAGGTTTTTTTTGATACGGTTTATTTTTAGCTACATTGTTTTAAGAAGTAGATGGAAAGATACTTTATATATATGATACACTTTATAACACTTAACACTTAACCTTATAACACTTTTACTATACTTTATAACACTTTATCTTAGTAGTCTAGAATATACAATTGAATCACCTTAATCTACAGTTTTTTGTCAATAAACATCCGCTACCTTATTACTTTTCTATCTTCGTTCTAAACAGAGTAATCATTTATTTAATGCTTCAAATTTTGAATATTTATGATCGGTTCATATATTTTATCTGTGTTCTGTCTATTTCTTGTAAATTTATAAAGAATTGTAGACAACATGTGAAAGTAAGTAGGAAGCTTGTTTTTATATTTTAAGATAAAATATTGGAAGACGTTAATATTTTATATGTACTTTAACATTATAATTTAATTTTTTGTAAAGGACAAGGAAAGTTTAGAGGAATATAATTTTTTATTAAATGCTACACACCGAAAATTATTATTAGGTACCCTATAAGTAATTTAATTCAATTCAATTTATTACACACTATGTAGATCTCTGGAGTATAATTGTCACTATGGACTTTGTCAGGCACTAAAAATTTTAGGAGAAACAGGAGAAAGCTGATTATAAAAAGAGAAAATAGGTTACTCTGTATGTTTAAGTTAATGTCATTAAGCCATGTGTCTGAATTTATATTACGTTCCAGTTCAAACATTAAAATTTGGTTATAATTAGGTACCTATTAATCTGTGGCGACCTAAGCAAGTCACTTCCAAATGCTGCCGTTTATGAGTTGGGCCAGATCCTTATCTACGTCACGACATGACGTAGAAATTCCTGCTCCGCCTCCAGACGACATGGCTGCGCGTGCGCTTTTGTTCTACACCCCGCCTCTTCGAGTGACGTCAAGCGCTGGGCATTGTTCGAGTCCGCGCGGTAATCATGGCGGGGGTGTTTCTTGTCTCCCACTACGCGAACGTCATCACGTGGTCGACGCGCAGCAGAAACCGGTCGAGCAGCTTGAGGGGCCCCCACTTCGTTACGGAACTTTCAACGCTTTGGCTTTGTCAATTATATCTGTTTACCTGTTTGTTGTTAAAGTTGTAAATATAGTAATTATTAGTTTTTATATTCGTTTAATTACAATAAAGCTAATTCTGTGCGTTGGCTCATCCTTCACTAAATTCATTAGTTAATAACTTTTTCCTAAGTAATTCTTAGTGGGTAGAATCAAATAGTTCTACACTGGTGACCCCGACGTGATCCAAGACATTCTTACTTGGAACAAGGTGAAGAAGGTGCTGGTGAAGGTGAAGGATACGCAAACAAGTATCAAGCCGAAAAAAAATGCCCAGGAATTTCGAGGTCCCGTTAGGTGGTGGTCCAAGTAAAAGTGACACGAGTGGTGGTCCAAGTGAAGATGTTCGTGGAAGCAGCAGTGCCTTTGGCTCCCAGGATGTGTTCCGTGTTGGAGTTCGGGTCCCGCCTTTCTGGCCCGAAGAACCGGAAGTTTGGTTCGCTCAAGTGGAGAGTCAGTTTGTATTATCCAATATTACTTCTGATATTACAAAATTTCATTATGTTGCTGGCCAACTAGATCAGGATATTGCTCGCATTGTTAAGGATGTTATTGTTGACCCACCAGAGACTGATAAATTTATTAAACTAAAAACTGAGCTTATTAAACGCATTTCTCACTCACGGGAAAAGAAAACTCTGCAGCTTATGCAGCATGAGGAGTTAGGCGATAGAAAACCTAGCCAGTTTTTAAGGCATTTACGTAGTCTAGCAGGACCTAAAGTACCAGACGAATTTTTGCGCACGATTTGGACAAGTAGACTTCCACCTAATGTACAAACCATTGTTGCTTCTCAGCCCAAGAGTGATCTGGATGATGTGGCGGACTTGGCAGATCGGGTGAATGATATTGCGCCAAGTACATCTCACGTTGCCAGCATAGCCACTAGTACGCACACCTCTTCGCTCGAGAGCAGATTGACTGAGTTGACACGCCAAGTGGAGATTTTGAGTATGCAGGTAAAGCAATCTTGCAATAGACCTAATTACAAACGTCAGCAGCGGTCTAGATCACAGTCCCGTTCACGCCTGCGTTCTCAATCTCGCGAAGGATCTAAAGGACATCGTTTTTGTTGGTATCACTACAGGTTCGGTAGCAGTGCCAAGAATTGCACCGCCCCGTGTTCCTTTGTATCGGGAAACCAGCAAGGCAGTCATTAGCGGCCGTTGACGTCTGCCAAATTTCACAAGGCCGCCTGTTCGTAACTGACCGTAAGACTAAAATTCAGTACTTAATAGATACCGGATCCGATGTCTGCGTATACCCTCGGTCAGCTGTTCGGGTTCCACTGCAGTCAAAGTCTAAGTTTGAGCTAGTAGCAGCGAATGGAACAGTTATTTCCACTTTCGGCTTCATCAACCAGACTTTGGACTTAGGCCTGCGTAGAGAATTTGCGTGGCGGTTCATCATAGCTGATGTCTCGAAGCCAATTATCGGCATAGATTTTTTGAGCCACTACAATCTTTTGGTAGACTGTCGTCAGAATCGGGTGGTGGACGGAGTAACACATCTCGTGGTTGGTACTGCACGCCAGGTGCCATCAAGGTCTATACCTTCGGTACGCACTATAACCAGTGATTTGCCGTACCATGAGTTGCTGCAGCAGTACGCCGAGATTACACGTCCAGCTGGCAAGCCCACCATACCACAACACAACACGATACATTACATCAGGACGACGCATGGGCCACCGGTCTCCTGCCGACCACGGCGTTTGGATCCAGCAAGACTGCAGATTGCTAAAGCAGAGTTCAACTCCATGCTGCAAAGTGGAACAGCTCGCAGGTCGGAGAGCGCGTGGTCTTCTCCCCTGCATTTAGCACGCAAGAAGGATGATGGTTGGCGGCCATGTGGTGACTACCGAGCTCTCAATGCACGCACAGTTCCGGACAGATACCCAGTCCCACATATACAGGATTTTGCTTACCAACTGGCGGGAAAAACTATCTTCAGTACAGTTGATCTTGTGAAGGCGTACAATCAAATTCCAGTAGCCCCAGAGGATATACCCAAAACAGCGATCACTACCCCATTTGGAATGTTTGAATTTCCATTTATGACATTTGGCCTTCGAAACGCTGCTCAAACTTTCCAGAGGTTCATGGACGAGGTGCTTAAGGACTTAGACTTCTGTTTTGGTTATATAGATGACATTTTAATCTTCTCTAGCACTGAGAACCAGCACCGCCAGCACCTGACCCAGCTGTTTAAGCGTTTGTCAGATTATGGGATACTCATCAACACAAGAAAATGCGTGTTTGGTCAGGCAAAGGTAACTTTCCTTGGGTATACAGTTTCGGCAGAAGGCGTTCAGCCTTTGGAGTCGAAAGTCCAGGCGATCCAGGAGTTTCCAGCACCAAAAACTATCAAGGAGTTGAGAAGATTTTTAGGTATGATGAACTTCTACAGGCGTTTCTTACCTCAAGCAGCAACGACGCAAGCACCTCTCAACTCATTGTTAGCCGGCCCAAAAGTTAAAGGCTCGCAGCCAATTACTTGGACACCTGAGCTTCACGACGCCTTTAACAACTGCAAGTCAAATTTAGCCCAGGCAGCATTGTTGGCTCACCCGGACGCAAACGCGGAGCTGGCGATTCAAACTGATGCCTCTGACGTGGCTATAGGGGCGGTCTTACAGCAACGTAAGGGGGATTTTTGGCAGCCACTGTCGTTCTTCTCGAGGAAATTAAGCTCATCTCAGAAGAAATACAGTCCCTATGACCGCGAGCTGCTAAGCATTTACGAGGCTGTACGTTATTTTCGTCACATGGTGGAAGCAAGAACTTTTAGCATTTATACAGACCATAAGCCTATTACTTTCGCATTCACAACTCGTCGTGATAAATGTTCACCACGCCAGTTCAGATACCTCGATTATATCGGGCAGTTCACGACAGAGATCCGTCTTATACCAGGCAAGGACAACTTAGTCGCTGACACGCTTTCGCGCATCGAGGAGGTCGCAATGCCGACGCCCCTTGATTACCAGGCTCTTGCCCATGAACAATCAACAGATTGTGAGTTGCAAGAGTTTTTACAAAGCGGGTTAAGCCTCCAGCTTCAGCAGATAAACAAAGATGGCTTCGTTATTTACTGCGATACTTCTTTGGATACGCCAAGGCCTTACATCACACCAGCTCATCGACGGGGTGTATTTGACGCTATTCATAGTCTCAGCCACCCAGGCGTCAAAGCAACAGTTCGTTTGGTTTCGGAAAGGTTTGTTTGGCCAGGAATTCGCAACGACTGTCGACGATGGGCACAAACATGTCAGCAGTGTCAACGCAGCAAAGTCACAAGACATACTTCATCACCAATAGGTGTTTTCAAAGTACCTTCTGCCCGTTTTCGGCACATTAATATGGATATAGTCGGTCCCTTGCCAGTCTCAAATAACTTCAGGTACTGTCTCACCGTTGTTGACCGGTTTACCCGGTGGCCTGAGGCATACCCTTTAATGGACATCACTGCTGATTCCTGTGCAGCAGCTTTTATCTCAGGTTGGGTTTCTCGCTTCGGTTGTCCGGAAGACATCACAACGGATCGTGGCCGACAATTTGAATCTCAGCTGTTTAAGGCAATGGCTAGCATTCTGGGAGCTTCACATCATACCACAACGGCATATCACCCAGCAGCAAATGGTCTTGTCGAGCGTCTGCACCGGCAGCTCAAAGCAGCGATCACATGCCATGCAACAAACCGTTGGACTGAAGTATTACCGCTTGTTCTTTTAGGCATTCGCAGTGCTTGGAAGGAGGACCTTCAGTCATCGGCGGCTGAATTGGTTTACGGTGAGCCACTACGTTTACCAGGCCAATTCTTCTCCTCATCAGAACTGGAAATCATTGATACTGCTGATTTCACCAGAAGACTTCGTGAGCACATCTCCACGCTCACTCCACTGTAGACATCAAGGCACTCTAATAAGCCATTTTATGTTCCCAGGGATCTTAATACTTCTACTCATGTCTACCTTCGTCAGGGCCCCCTGCGCAGACCACTTCAGCCTGTATACTTGGGTCCTTATCGGGTACTGAGAAGAGGCAGCAAAACTTTCGACATTCAAGTCCAAGGGAAGACGTCGACGGTGACAATCGATAGGTTGAAGCCAGCCTATATTGAAAATTCCGGGAGTCCAGAGGAGGGAACATCGACACCAGATCTTCCCACTCCTGCGCCAGAGAAGAAGACTAGAAGCGGCAGAACGGTCAGGTTTCCGGATTACTATCGACCGTAGTAACGGTCTCGGTAGGGGAGTACTGTGGCGACCTAAGCAAGTCACTTCCAAATGCTGCCGTTTATGAGTTGGGCCAGATCCTTATCTACGTCACGACATGACGTAGAAATTCCTGCTCCGCCTCCAGACGACATGGCTGCGCGTGCGCTTTTGTTCTACACCCCGCCTCTTCGAGTGACGTCAAGCGCTGGGCATTGTTCGAGTCCGCGCGGTAATCATGGCGGGGGTGTTTCTTGTCTCCCACTACGCGAACGTCATCACGTGGTCGACGCGCAGCAGAAACCGGTCGAGCAGCTTGAGGGGCCCCCACTTCGTTACGGAACTTTCAACGCTTTGGCTTTGTCAATTATATCTGTTTACCTGTTTGTTGTTAAAGTTGTAAATATAGTAATTATTAGTTTTTATATTCGTTTAATTACAATAAAGCTAATTCTGTGCGTTGGCTCATCCTTCACTAAATTCATTAGTTAATAACTTTTTCCTAAGTAATTCTTAGTGGGTAGAATCAAATAGTTCTACAAATCTAATTGGTAATAGACGGTGTTAACAATTAAAGTTATATATATTGGAACATAATCCCCTTTAATCAACCGTTCAATATCTATTAACGAAATACTTAATATTTCAATAAAGGATATAATCATTCGATACCACTTAATTGAAAAAGGATACCGCAGCTTTAGTAGCTGTAGTAATATAACGAAACAAGCTGAAGCGACTATGGCTCGTATTATCTTTGTAGGATAGTTTATATTTGTTTGTTTTTTTTGAATTAAGTAATATTTTTTTAATCATAGAGAATACAAAAAAATATCTAATGTTTTGAAAGTTATTGGGCAATCAGGAAGAAATTTCTATCACTATTCTTTTATGGGTTCGTAGAGTCAATTCCGATTGTTCTGATTTCGAGGAACCTTTCTTGGAGGTGACCTAAATCAATTTGGTCTCCTATCTTGTCATTGATTTCTTGCGACTAAAGACTAAAAACGTTCCTTATTTTACCTTATGTTTTTGATAAGCCAATTTAATGAAGATAGATCAAAGGTTCTATTCCAAAAGTGTTCAAGGCCAAATAATTAATTAATGAGCTTAAAGTCTGGAGGGCAAGAGATAGCAAGATAATAGCGTGTGCGATATTCTGGGGAATCTAGACGGGAGATGATTACATGATTCTATATTATAATTTAAATGTAATAGGGTCTAAATTAGCTCCCCGATTAATATATTTATTTGTAAATATTGAATTATTTATTCTTTTGTCTAGTCTTGATATTTTTCTGAATAGTAAAATAAGTTTATCTTAAAGGTAATTAATTGAAAATTTTATTTTTATTAAGGCCACTTAGTTTAAAAAGTTTAAAAAAAGTTCTGTTTACTATAGGTAATTTTTTGGATAGTACCAGTACACCTGTTTTGATAATAATTAATAATGATATTTCTAACCTGTGAAACCGTACATGCCAAACACAATTAAACATTAATTACCCTAAAGTTCCCAGGCGTATTTCAGCTTTACAAATTAAACAAGGAACTTTTCGTAACGACATTTGTTTGAGTTCATTAAACATATATGATTTGTAGTTTCCATGAGTATTATTTTTAATGAAACTAGAATTATACTAAACTAAACTACGAGGGGCTTTAGTGCACACGTATGAAAATATTTGAGGTTTAAATATTATGATGATAAATTAAATATACCTACTTATTAGCAATATAAGAGTGACACAATAGGTTTATCTTATATTGCCAGCATTTCTTAATTATATATCTAATGCGCAATAAACAGGTACAACAGTTATTTTAACGGTAACAATCACAAAGTTATTGAAGTGAAGTTTGCTTCGCGTCATGATTTGCTGCCAACTCGTTTCTTATTCAATTTTGTAATCCAATTTAATTTCCATGTCTATTTATAAAAGAATTGGTACATAATTGATAAAAATATAAAATGTTGATAACAATGTAAATAAGAGTTTTGATGATGTTAGCAAGAATGCATGTGAAAATGTATGTTGTAAATAATGTGTGATATATTCTAACCAATTGAAATATGGCTCAAAAATTAAGCTCTCGTTCAAAAGTCAAAGTGTGATGTGAGCTGTCATTTGCGGAAGGTAGAGTTCCAAATCTAATCTATTTCAAAAATTATATTTTCCGTCTATTTTCCGATATTTCAATAATTTCCCGCTACACGGGGTGGAAGCCTAGTCTTTATTGATATATAAATAGTGTAAATAACATACACATATAACATATATACGTGTGTATTGTTAAATTAATTTAAATTTTCATCTGTCAACATACATTTTATTAAAATTTCATGGTTTCTAATATAAAGATAGTTAAAGATGCCTGATATCAATCCCGTTAATTACTGTCTATGTAAGGCTATATATTTAATCCAAACCTGTAACTGTTTCATTATCGCCAGATATTAACTTCTTGTTCTAAGTTTGTATATCAAGCCATTAGTATAATCCGTGGTAATCCATTAGACCTTCACGAATAATACATAAGTTTGTGAAGTGTCCCTCTATTCAAATCTCTGTTTATGAAACCAGAAATTGCTAGCATTGTCAGTGAAATCCACATCTCGTGGGCGCGTCTAATTTGGGAATCCTGTATAAGGAAATTGAAGCGACGGAAGATGTCTGCTACATGGCACAATTTAGAAAAAAAAACCAATGATATTAACATCTTTTCACTTCATCATTGATATTTTACACAACAGGGGTGGAAAATAATCAAATAATGATCATAATTTACTCATAAATGCCTGTATTATTTACGATTTGCCTATACCATTAAAAGGTGAAAAGTTGATTTTAAAAAACGCTTCCTCTGTAGACTATTCTCACAACAGAAATACAACTCATGACGAAGAGTTTAAACTAATGAAAGATTCATTTATGAAGTATATATCATTATGCCTTTGTATATCTTTTAAACGAATAATTTAAATACCTATACATAACCTAAAACATTATTTACGACGCCAAAATACAATTGAAAATTTTCTGTATTTTTTGATGTGTTCTACAAAATAAAAAATCTCTTTTATATGATACACCATTATATATAACATTATAGGTTAGCATTTCAAAAATAAGATATTACACAACAAGACGAGAAAGCTAAATGAAACCGCTTAAAATGCCACAGTTTTTAACGAGGAAAGCATTTGTATTCTATGCGTTATATTCCATTTTTTCTGTTCTTTTTACTGATTTTACACTAAAATAATTATTATATATGAACTACTTAAAATCACTTACAGATTCGTTTTGACGTTAAAATGTCTCATTTAATTAATTATCACTTAAAATATTTTGTTTTTCTTTATCCATGGTCAACCTCATTGTAACTAATCTGCTTACAATTTGGTTTACATAGGCAGCCCTTACATTAATGAACTCTTACTTAATTGTTACAATATTTCTTCTAAGCATTTTTAATGGTATTATAAAATTGACTATGAGAGTATTTATAAATTGCTTGTGCATGTATGTGTATTGAATTTCATTCAGACGTGCCCTCGAGTGGCCTGTCTAATTAGCCAGAGGTCCCGGGTTCGATCCCGGTATGGGCAGATATTAATATGGTGATTATATTTGTTCACGATTCGAGAATGTTTGCGTATTTATTTTTTATATTTCAAATATTTTATTATATTCTTATATGTCTTGATTATCAAGTATCTATAATACAAGATATTAATGAAGCTTACTTTGAGCTTAGGATTATGAAAATTCAAAATAATGGTATTTGATTGAAAGTTAATTTTAAATGTGTAGATCAGTTGTTTTCCTCTAGTAAATCTATGTCACGGCTCCCCGATATATGTACAAAATAAATATATATTTAAAGCTTTGCTTTTAGTGAAGTTGACCCAAGAAAATTCGATTTGCGAAATGTCGTAATTTGGTTTAATCCATTTCGTTTTCCGGGTTTATTGGATAAACGGTGTTTGCTTGTTTCTAAATTCGGGATAGAGATAGAAGAAATCGATATACAAGAAATATTCGTAAACGGAATATTGACATGAGTAATGGGCTTATTAATCTCTTATTATAATGATCTTTAATTCATTATCAACTGCCTGGAGAGACAAAAGATAAAGATAACATGTTTTTATTTAAACTCTAAATTAAAAATATATATTTGAGTACTCTCATGTATAACCTCATGACTACCGCAGACCAAAAAGAAATAGAATGATTGTTATTATTATTTACTTAATCCATATATGTGTATATTTTATTGGTTCCCCGTTACGATAATAACTAGTTGAAAACTTGCAATTTCGTTATATCTCAATGGATATTTTGTCCTATTTTCCTGTTTACTTATCGATATTTTGTTCGGTAATATAATACCAAAAAATAAATTCGGTCTCTCCTTCTAAGATACATATCTTTTTCTTACTTTGATTTTGTGTGGGTGTTAAGAGGTATTTGAAATAAAACGAAATTTTTTCCGTATATCTTGTTTCAAATAGTAAGGAGTTTTGATTTGTTTCTGTTTAAAAGATTTATTTTTATTAATCGAGTTATTTGTTCCAGCTATGGACGCCGCTGAACATCATCCTCTTCAATCTGGTGTGTTCGGACTTCTCTGTGTCTGTCCTCGGGAACCCTTTCACTCTCATTTCGGCGCTGTTCCACCGATGGGTGTTTGGTCACACCATGTGTGTTTTATATGGCTTTTTCATGGCATTATTAGGTAAATAACACTTTTGATTTATATTTATTGTGTAACTAGTTACCCGGTGAACTTTTTTGCACCCACAAACTACCACAATCGCCATCAATTAAAAGTAACCGGAAGTAGCGATGGAAGTAATGACAGTTTTAATATTTAGTGTGTCAATTTGATGAAATTCCATACTAAATATTTTTCAGATGTATATTTTAAGTTTTTCCTTTGGCTTTTCCCAGATATTTTATTTTTGAAGTATCACTGAACTAAAACGAAAAAAGGCAATAAAATTATTGAAATTTAGCGAGACTAACGAACAGTTATATATTTAAAAATATAAGAGAAATATCATCATCGATCAAAGAAAAATAATATCATCATCAAATATCATATAAGTTGATAATCAATAATAAACTACTGTTCATGCCACTGCAAGGCACAGCATTGGATTTCAAGAAACGCTTCTTGTTTTGTGGAATTAAATAGTTTTGAAAGATGAAAATCAGGACAAAATCCTTAACATTCCTCTTAATATTCGTTCCTTAATATTATCAATACCTGATTTTTAATTCAGCCTTTTTTGGTATGGATTACCTTATTTTGTTTCACCTTCTAGTGGAGAGAAAGAGAGGCAACTGAGGGCGTTATACCCTTAGAAACTGTTCATATTTCTTACGTAACCAAATTTTCAGTGTTCATGATTTTATATATATATATATATATATTGTTGTGTGTCAGGGTTTGTGTGTGGTTCGGTTACTATATACACTTTTAATTTTATAATAATAAATATTTCTTTATTGCGAATAAATATGCGAACAATGTAGTAGTTGACTTAATCGCTTGACTTGGTCGAATAGTGTCGAGCAGGGGCCGAGTCTCCACACGCCCGCCGCACGCCCCGCGACGCACCGCTCCCTCCCCGCACAGTTTCTCCCCTCTGCCGCCAGAGGGCGTTAACATAGCCCCCAGCCTTGGAAGCTTCTAGCTGCTTCCAACGAAGTGAAGGATGCCGACGACCATTATGAAGACGAATTTTCTTGTAAAAAAAGAGGACATATTTTGGGGAACGTTCTTCGAATTATACCCGTGGCAGTTTTGATGTCAGCAATTCGTGACACGCCGTCCTTGCCAGCGAACGTTTGAAGTACTCTTCCAAGACGCCACTTTAGAGGTGGAAGATTGTCTTCTTTAATGATGACAAGAGTGTTTGGTACTATCTCTTCTTTTTTAGTTTTCCATTTTGTCCTTGTTTGTAATTCCGAAATATACTCCTTAGACCATCTCCGCCAGAACTGTTGTCGTATTTGTTCTACTCGGGCGTAGCGTGACAGGCGGTGCGATGCAACCTCCATCAGGTCTGGGCTTGCAGGCGTAGTGAGTGGTCGACCAATCAGAAAGAGAGCTGGACTAAGAGGAAGAAGGTCGTCTGGGTCTGTGGACAGTGGGTACATGGGACGGGAGTTCAGGACGGCTTCTATTTGTGCTAATACCGTGCTGAACTCCTCGTATGTTAAGTGAGCATTACCGATAATACGACGTATATGATACTTGCAAGACTTTACTCCTGCCTCCCACAGTCCCCCAAAATGTGGTGAATAAGGAGGAATAAAATTAAATTTAATGCTATCGTTAGCTGCGTATTCTAATATTTTATTCCTACTATTCTGAAAAAACAGTGACATTTCTTTCATAGCTCCAACGAAATTTTTACCATTGTCAGAGTTTATCTCATAAGGCTTACCCCTTCGTGAAATAAATCTTTTAAGAGCAAGTATATAAGCATCTGTGGTTAAATCTGAAACCAATTCTAAGTGCACTGCACGTGTAGTAAAACAGACAAATAAACAAACGTAACATTTTACTAACTTAGCACCCCTTCCCTTGCGATTTAAAATGAACATTGGTCCGGCATAATCGACACCACATTTTTGAAAAGCAAATCCTGGTTCTATCCTACCTTTAGGTAAGTTACTCATTTGTACTGATAAACTCTTACCCTTCATGCGAGTACATGTTACGCAAGTATGCACAACTTGTCTGGCCAAATTACGACCCCTCAAAGGCCACCATGTATCTCTTATATTGGCCAATAACAATTGGGGACCAGCATGAAGAAGTCGTTTATGTTCATTACGAAATAACAAACGAGTAAATACATGTTTGCTGCACAACAATATAGGGTGTTTTTTATTATAAGGAAAAATAGAAGAATTTTCTATGCGCCCCCCAACTCTAATAATATCATTTTCATCGATAAATATATTAAGGCCACAAATATTACGAGGAAGTTTACTATTTAATTTTTTATTTAAGATATCATAAACTTCAGAAAATGACTGTTTCTGTGCAAGCCGGGTCAAGTATGTAATTGAATTATTTAATTCATCTACTAAAAGTGGGCCGAATGTACGAGTAGTTTTAATTTTATTACGAATGTTAGAAATAAATCTCAATATGTATGCAAACACGCGTCTCATACGATTAAAACAAGAAAATCTGTTGAAAGGAAATGAATTTAAATCAATTTTACATAGTAAAACCTGACTGTTTACTTTAACATCAGGCAGTTCGTTAAAATCTAGATTATGTAAACAGAAATCATGTTTGAAGTTTGAATTATTTTCACGTAACATGGCAGGGCCATGCCACCATATATCTGATGCACACAACGCATCTAAACTAAGTCCACGTGACACTAAATCGGCTGGATTATTTTTGCTACTTACGTGGAACCATGGCAAGTCATTAGTAAGGCTGTTAATTTGAGCTGTCCTATTTTGCACGAATGTTTTTAAAGCACTAGGTAGCATTCGTAGCCACCCTAATACAATGGTCGAGTCTGACCATAAATAAACATTACAAAAAGTCAAGCTAAGTGAACGATTAATTTTATCGTATAATTTTGCACCCAATAACGCACCGCACAATTCCAAGCGTGGTATTGTGATTGGTTTGACGGGCGCGACCTTACTTTTCGAACATAGCAACCTCACTGACGGCAGCGAATTGTTATTATCACTATACGTTCGCACATAAGCGCAGGCACCGTATGCCATTTGTGAGGCGTCAGTAAAAATATGAAGCTCCGAACGATTATTTTGATTTCCTATGACATGCCGTGGTATACGTATTTTTCTTAAATGACTAAAATTTTCAATAAACTTTTGCCATTGGATCAAAATATCACGTGGGATCGGATCGTCCCATCCAATTTTATATAACCATAATTTTTGTAACAATATTTTCGCTATAACTATCGTTGGTGCTAATAAACCTAAAGGATCGTATACTTGTGAAATAAGAGATAGTATAACACGTTTAGACACATGACTGCCATCATACTGAATATTTGTTGTATAATAAAAGTCATCAGCCACAGCATCCCAGCCTAAACCAAGCGTTTTATTCTGAGAATTATCGCCTAATGCAAGTGTTTTCGATGAATTTAAATTTGAAATGTCAAAATTAAACAACCATTTTCTCAACGAAAAGCAACCCGATTTCAAAACGTCAGAAACCTTAGTACAAATCTGTAACAGTTCGTCTTTGTCGTCACTGGACGTTATTAAATCGTCAACGTAAAAATTGTTATTGATAACGTTAGAAATGACGTCATCAGTGCATTCCGAAGCTAGCTGTTTTATACATCGCATGCTTAAGTATGGCGCGGAGGCTGTGCCGTACGTAACTGTATTCAGTCGATATACACCAAGCGCATCCGATGGACTTTCCCGCCACAATATCAGCTGTAAATTTTGTTGATCAGTTTGAATCAAAATCATCCTAAACATTTTTTCGACATCTGCACAGGCAACGTATTTGTGTTGCCGTAATCGCAATAAAATAGCACAAATGTCATTTTGTAAGGAAGGCCCTACTGACTGAATGTCGTTTAGAGATTTTCCTGATGTAGTCTTAGCACTTGCGTCAAACACAACTCGTAGTTTAGTGGTTGTGCTGTGTTCTCTAAAAACACCGTGATGCGGTAAAAAGCAATGTTGATTCGGATATGTGTCAATTTTAGTCATATGACCGAGTTCCAAATATTCACGCATAAAATCAACATACATTTTTTTGTATGTTGGTGTGCTACGAGCCAATTTTCGTTCAAGTTGCAAAAACCGTTCCTTAGCAGCGGTAAAGGAGTCTCCCAGCTGATCAGGTGACTCGCGTAGCGGTATTCGCACGCAAAAACGACCGTCAGTATCTCTTTTAGTTGTTTCGATAAACAATTTCTCGCATGCACGCTCTTCAGGAGATAAATTATCCGAATTAAATACTATTTCTTCTAATTCCCAAAATTGTCTTAATTGAATATCCAATGTTTGTGTAAAATTGCAATGAACTTGATTAATGCGCAAGTTTTTTTTATGAATAATACCTGACATGACCCAACCTAATTTCGTATTTTGTAAATAAGGGCCGTCAGGAAGTCGAATTAAACCTACATTTAAGAGTTCCCAAAATTTATCCGCTCCTATCAATAAATCGATTTCCTTCGAACAGTAAAAATTAGGATCAGCCAATTGTATATTACTTGGAATGCCAAAATTATAGTCACGATTAATAATTGACGGCATCGGTGCAGTGATACATGGCAGAACTAAACAATTGAGGCGCATATTATATTCGTTAACCTTAGATCGTATTACTACTTTACAAGACTGTGTAGATTGCGTAATAGAATTACCTACACCTGTGACGCGTATTGTGGACTGTATCAAATTAATTTGTAATTTATCGCATAAAGATTTCGAAATAAATGAATTCTGGCTTCCGTTATCCAAAATTGTACGAATAGTATGAAATTTATTGTTACAATCTGCAATTTCAACTAATGCAGTTGATAACAACACGGGTTCTAATGAAAAACTCTCATTAGGAGTTTGACGCGTGAAAGCAGAGTTACTGTGTAGCGATGTACTATGCCCGGAGTCAGGCGCGCTCGCTCGCCGCTGACCCGATTTCTCCATTATAGCCACGTGCGCCCTGGAGGACGACGGTGACGTGAGAGCACTGTTATTATCGTCACAGCACTCGCCGTGAAGCATCGAATTATGTTTACGATTACATTGTTTACATGGGCCAAACCAACATTCAGTGACAGTGTGACCGGCGCGTATGCAATTCCTACAGAGGTTATTTTCCTCAACGAATCTTAACCTATCAATAACCGAAAGATTTATAAATTTACTACATGCGTAAAGGGAATGGTTCGCGTTGCACATAGTACATTTCTGATAACGTTTTAAGTCAGTGTTAAACGAGTTGGATTTTTGAGATTTATTCGAATTGTTCCGTGTAGTGAGACCGCTATGTGAGCTCGACAAGTGTTTCTTAGGAAAAATATCAGAGATCGGTTTATAACTAGTTTGTGTTACCTTTATAGTGTCTAAAACATCGGCTCTGTCTGTGAGAAATTTAATTAAATTACTTAATGTTATCCGATCCGTATTATTGTGGTGCGAAAGAGAGCTTTTATGTTCTTCCCACTCGCGCTCAGTGGACAAGTCTAATTTGGAAACCATTAAATAAATAATCAAAGTATCCCAGCTTTCAGTTGGTTCTCCTAATGCTTGAAGAGCACGAATATTTTTTAAAATATTGTCTATCAACTTGCGAATTTGAAACGATGATTCTTTATTGATTGACGAAATTGTGAACAACGCCTTAACATGATTGTGTACAAGTAACCTATTATTATTGTATCTATTTTCAAGCAATTCCCAAGCTATTGCATAATTTTCGGCAGAAAACTGTAAAGATTTTATTATTTGACGAGCATTGCCGGTTAGAGCAGAACGTAAATAATGGAATTTTTGTATATCATCAATAGTATTGGAATCGTGTATTAATGAAATATAAGTGTCTCTAAATTCTAACCAATGCTCAAAGGTACCGTCAAAGGAAGGTAGTGATATTGTCGGTAATTTTATGCATGAAGGCTTATCACTTGAATATTTAACCACAGTTTTATTTAATATGCACTTTGCTTTAGATAAAAATTCATAAAATAAATTCTCGAAAGTTTCTCGTTCAATCAATTCCCTTTCCAAATCTTTATCTTGTAATTTCAACTCGATTTGATCCTGAATATCTGTAAAATTCTCGAATAAACTATCCACCTTTGAACAACGACTTTCTAACGCGACTTTTTGCATATCTGTTAATTCATCGTCCAAAGATTGAACATATTTTACGAATAAAGTGAATTTCCCTTTAATAACCCCCCGTTTCTTAATTAAATCTTTAACACTATCGTCACTGTACATTATGGGAGACTATAAAAGACAAAAGAAAGTACTTACAGTTTTTAGAATGTTGAACAGTCAGGTAGTTTTGAATAGTTCGTCTGACCTTGGCCGCCACGAGTTTCTAAAATACGGTAAAAGAAAGATATTAGCACAAATGAGCACTGGATTTGGTTTAGGATTGGATTCTGATGGCCTGACCGTATGATGATGCCTGGTTCTGATGGTAACTGTCGTCGCCACTGATGAGATCCGGCTCGAAGGACCAATTTTGTTGTGTGTCAGGGTTTGTGTGTGGTTCGGTTACTATATACACTTTTAATTTTATAATAATAAATGTTTCTTTATTGCGAATAAATATGCGAACAATGTAGTAGTTGACTTAATCGCTTGACTTGGTCGAATAGTGTCGAGCAGGGGCCGAGTCTCCACACGCCCGCCGCACGCCCCGCGACGCACCGCTCCCTCCCCGCACAGTTTCTCCCCTCTGCCGCCAGAGGGCGTTAACATATATATATATATATATATTTTAAATAAAAGGGGTTGCAGTTTTATAGTAACTCTAAAAAACATTTGCCTAACAAAGGCAGCTTTGCACTTTGATTGAGTCATCTTTTATTAACCATGTACCTTATTCATTTGTTTTAAATTGTTTGTCCAAGCCCTTTTATTTTACCTCACTTGCTTACATTTCTCCATATATTTTTTGATGTTCTACTGACGGCTTAATTGCGTCATTGGAGTTTTTTTAGTATAGCCGTTAGGCGTGGTAATAAACCGATGCGATGTTATGTTGTTATTGAATTTTTTCCCAAATCTGTTCTTTTACCTAGTCTCTGTTATGTAACGTGGGAACGTATCGAAGAGCCTATTAATTTATCATGTAAATAATTAAATAGGGATAAGTTTTAATTGCTTCTTTCCCTGTGTGATTTAGAACAGAGTATTAATGACATTTTTGGAAGCTGTAAAGTTAATAGGAGTTTAAGTGCGACTGAAATGAAGCGAGAAAAAAATCTATGTCTGTCTCTGTACCATTCTAGAGATAGAACTATATTGTACGTTATTAAGTAGTTGACTATTTTAAATTGGTCATCAGTGCTCTGCTTTTCCCAAACATCACCTCCAACGTACGGAAAGGCAACTCTATTTGACATACGATAATACTAATAAGATATTCGATGGCGTAGAGACGCTCTAGTTTCGGTTACGAATACTAAGCAACTTTCGCTTTGGTTGGTCCCTGGATTGGTCAACCAAAGTTTGTCATCCGTGCTTCTGAAGCCACGTTAACCCTTTTGTCTCAGTAATTACGGCATTACGCTTTTACTCTCACCGCCTTATTGCGAATTTCTCGTCTATTTCTCCCATATAGGAAGGTCCATGTGCACAAGTGGGGTGTATATGGGCTGATGACGAAGTATTTTGATATAATCAAAACCAAAGTGCTCTGAAAAGCTTTACGTCTATATCGTCCTTTCAACTCGGTGTAATGTAAGCTGGTAAACGGAGTCCTCAATCACCTTCTACCTTCATCTCAATGTCACGCAGTTTCAGTGAATCTTTTATGGCATATCCCGATCATGTAATTCTTCTTCGTATAATATTATCAGCACTTTGAAAAGAGGCTTTAAGAGAAAATTTAGGGCTAAAAAGGTGCTAAAAAATTGGTCTGTGCTTGGCTTAATAATATACTTTAAGTCGAATGTTTAAGTCTTAAAATGTAATTCTACCATTAGTCGATTTAAGTATAGTTAAACCTAAAGGCGCAAACTATATTTAAAGTCTTAAAGTTCAAAATAGCGCATTACTGCGTAGGGGGTGAATTAGAAGTAAATTGCGTTTGAACCTTGTCTCAACCTATTGCAGTTACTCTCTATCAGAGGCCAAACAAAATAAATCCCTAATAATAAAAGTTGTAGGTCGAAATATACGTGCGTTTTCTACCGTAAAATTCATAGCGCAAACGGACACGATCACGGTTTGTTAGTTACGGATCGTACTATTTCGTGTCACGAAGCATTTGAATGAATAACTGATATTATTTTTGACAGAACGTATTTTAACTTAAAATATAACGAAATCGGGAAAGTAAAAAATAACTTTCCCGATTTCATTATATTTTATTCGTTATTGTTTGCTGTTATTTTAACTTCTCATTATCTACTTGTTATGGTTATCTTTGTAATAAAATTTATAAAAAAAAATTATTATTTCAAAATTGCACTGAAGTTGAAGGTAATTAGGTAAGTGCTCTGAAGAGCTTTATGACCTTATCGTCTTTTTTACTCGGTCAGATGTAAGCTTGTAAACGGATATATATCACTTATTCTGAATATTTACAATTTTTAAAATTATATTATAAATAATATAATCAAATAAAAGTAAGGTTTGTGGAATTGTAGGTCGTAATACCTCGAATCGCAGAATTATATTTTAGAATTATTGGACAGCATCGATATTTTTAGTAATATATTTCATTGTGATCAATATAATTAATTTATTGCACTGATGTACCCACAAACTATTGTAATAATAGAAACGATTTAGTTTACAACAAAACCAGCCGAACAGATTAAGTGTTAACAAATGTGATAGATACTTTTTGCCGAGGACTGTCAGTTAAATGTTGCAAACTCAAACTTTACCTTAATATTTTATGTATTCCAATTGTTTGCTATCAAAACTTAGTGTGTAATATTGTCCTATACGACCGTCCTTCTAACTCAGTGTCCCTTTATTTTATATAAACATCTCTGTTCTTGACATCGAATGCGGTGGGCTTTGTAATGTTGAGCTTGTTCGTTAAATAGCCGCTAACAGAGGGTTTAAATGTAGTTAACACTGACTCATCCCAGGACTTTGTAAGTGTACTTAACACGTATTTGTGATTAAAATAGCGGACATAATTCTATTTGACATTATATAATTTAAGATGACTTAAATTCAGACGTAAATTTGTAAAATTTTCTTATTAATGTTACTTTTTAATTTTATGTTAAATAGAATTATGTTCGAACACTATTTTAATCACAAATACGCATTAATTACATTTTCATAGACCTTGGAGTGATTCAGTGTTAACTACATTTCAATGCCATGTTAATGGTTATGTAAGTAACTTTTTGATAGATGGCGGTTGTGGCAGATTAGTTTGGGGGTTATAAAGTTCATCGGGTTAATTAGTATATAATATTTTCAACTTTGAATGGGTAATGAAAAAACGTCTTTACTTCCCATAGCCAAATCCCATATTTCCCTGCAGTTGTCATTATTTTATGTGAACATGACCAAACTGACGTAAATAAAAAAGTGGAGATGTTTTTTATATCACGAAGCATATTTCAATACAGCATTGAAGTACTAATTGGTAATTGTCGTTTGTTTTCACGTCAACTGCAGAACGAGAAAACTATTTTTTTTCAATAAAATTCAATATCAGTTTCACTCTTTTTGTCTTTTTGGTACACTCGCAATTGGTTTTATAATTACTTCTTCAATTAATTGGTATTACATCTATAACAAGGGTGATTCACAAATGTATGTTATTAATATTCAATATTGGTATGATATCTGTTATGCTACTAATGCTGGGTTTCAATAAGTTTATAGTTTATAGATGGTTTTGGTAACAAAGCTTGGAGTTTTGTCTAGAATACAGATGAAATATGTCATAATAATTCAAAGCCTTTGAACATATTCCAAATTTAGAAAAATTATTATATTAATTAGAAAAATTATTGATATTCATCCTAAAATTAATTTTTTCCGTAATAAACGTTTTTTTTATTAAATATTATTAACTCTTAAACAATTATGCAACGATTATAATGCTATCTGACATTTAGTTTTATCGAAAAAAAAAGATTGCTATATTTCCGAAGTTCTTAAATATTTGGGAGACATATTTACGTGCGTAAAAATATCAAAGGAAAACTATTTAGGACTCCTTTGTTACCTGAGTTACCTGATCCTTATTTTGTTGAAAATACTTGCTTTTATTTTAAACTATTTATTCAGCCGAATCATACCAGAAATTCTGGTTATTTTTTTAAGATTTCAAATGTTTATTCAGGAATCGCTCAAGGGTTGGCAAAGGGGTTTGTTATACAGAATATACACGTTATAAAAACTGTTCTGATCATTTAAATACTTTTGATAAATTGGACAGGGTTATTGGACAGTATCACCTGTATATCTGTGAATTTTGTGAGTGTATATAATTAAGTGACCTATAAGGTTATATCTAAATACTGACCAATTTCTTTGTTATCTATTACTTTGTTTCAGATATTAATAAGACATGAAAATGCATGAATTTCATTATTACAATGATTTTTAAATCAATTGTGTAGTATGAATGAGTTATGTGCACGTGGAGCTTAATAAACTCATAGGAAAAGGTTTTGTCGTGTAGATTTATCATCATAGAAAACTAATTTAGAAAAAAGAATGTTGCCTATCAAACCATTCTGTTTCTGAGAAATGGGCAAAATTGGGCCAAGTTAGGTTTAGTATTTGCGACATTTGCAGAACATTTGTAACTAAACTTTTTTTTATTCACACATTTTTTGTTAAATTTGATCCATCTCTCTGATGAAACCCAAGTATTTATATAATGCGAAAAACCATTATTCCAACGCTACTTCATCATTAGATGTGTCTGAAGCTATGTGGATACATTATCATATCTGTATCTGGTGACTGACTTCTGGCTTTCTCACATAACACGACCACGCTGGTCCAATGCAGCATGGTGGGTGAAAGCGTTTGCCATAACAAAACGTTATCGAAGCATGGAAGAGCTCAAGATAGCATATTTAGATTAACCCATGCAGAGAGGAACCATAGCGAAAGTTGCTTTAATCTCGTTATCGAAAACTAAACTATTACGCCAAAGAGCTAGAATTTACCAAACCTTCTAATTTTGGTTGCGTACCATATTACTTTATTAAAATTAAAAGTATATTCAAATATTGTTTATTCTACAGGTATAACTTCAATCACGACGCTTACAGTGATATCGTTTGAGCGGTACATGATGGTGACGCGACCACTTAGCGCCAGGCATCTCAGCTCCAAGGGTGCGGTCTTGTCCATAATTTTCATTTGGACCTACTCGTTGGCGCTGACAACACCACCCCTGATGGGTTGGGGAAACTATGTCAATGAAGCCGCTAATATAAGGTATTTTTTATATTTTTTATTTAGAACTAAGACTGGCGCGATAGGTCACGTAAGAAAATACTGTTTTTTAATCTCAACTTTTTTTAATTTCTTTAAGTTCAGTTGTCAAATGGTATAAACAAACATAGGAAGACCCTCCTAAAGCATTAAATAAATTACATCTATAGTGACTGATGTAATTTTATGTGTGATTTTTATTATGTTGATAATAAAATGAAAACAATTTCATTTTTCCATTAAAAAACATTTGTTTCAAAAGATATCAAAGTTTAGTCTTAGGCACATTAGAACCTATATCTATCTATCAGACTAAAGTGCCATCGAAAACTAAGAATGAGATGTTCGAAACATTTTCGTTCCTTTGTTAAACTGTTAAAAATGAGCTGAAGCTATTTTATGTAAACTTACTATAAATTCTTTAAGCAATATTTTGAATAAAACTAGTTAATACCAAGTACTAAGATATGGTACGTATTTGACCTCTTTTGCTACGTTCCGTACTACATACATACTCTTCAGAAGTAAATAATGACATAGCTCCTTTTAAAATACTCTTTATTATTGAGAATAATTATCAATTTGAGCTGTCACTGCCGCTGCTGTCACAATCATGCAGTTTCAAGGTTCAATGTTGCGTGTGCGTAAGACACAAAACCGATTTTCCTATGTAATTTGGTAAATATAGTTTGTTTTGCTGGTTAGCTAGTTACTAATTTATTGTCACTTGTAAAGAGTGCAGGTTTAAGTATATGTCGAGTACAATTCTTCTGAATCCAATTAGGAGGCAAGCTCTTAAACAAAATGTGTCTCTTAAATAATCTAAGTTCGTCCGTAAATTGGTTGGCGGTGAACTTGTGGGAAGGTAAAGGTTGACGGTCTAGTTACAGGACACAGGGAGTTATTAACGATTCTCGTTACCAGATTTTCAATGTGCCAGTATTATCGATTTCTTGATACTGCTCCATATCCAGTTCTAGTGCATGTTCTAAAATTAAATCGAGCGAGAAAAGAACAGATGACTGACGTTATTTGACGTTTGTGATTATGACTTATAAGTATGTTTGTCCTATTTTAACGCGCATTATAAAACATTCTGATACAGTAAGTCAAATATGTATGGATGGTTTAAGTGACAAGTAGCTGGGTGTTTCTAAAAATCAATTTCATAACTTAATTTAATTTAAGTGAATACGAACAGAAAAGCTTCCAATGTTACAATCTTCAGGCGATGGGTACCACTTACCATGAGAAGAAACCCTTACTTGTTCGGCATTACCAGATATAGAATTTTTTTTTTTAATTTAAGTTTGCAACCAAAAAGGTAACGGTTTAAAAATAATACATCTAAGATTGATCAAACTGCTCATTATCATGAACTATTTACTCATAATGTAATAGAATATTTTCATCATTGCATCAGTGTCAGGTCAAATTATCGGATTTCAAGCAGCAAATATTTTAAAGCGTAAATTTAATAATAATGTGTTACAGAATTAACAGCCGCATGTCGCAGTCTAAGTCTAAATTATTCGTTTACTTCGTGCTCTTTCCACTATTTATTATTCTTAGGCACGAAATAGTCAAGTTTTCCAATGTATGTGAATAGTTTTAGTTTTATATTGCCGTGACAAATGTTGGAGAACCGTGCTGCGAGAATTCTGGTACCATGAAATTTAGTGGTGCTATCGTATGAAAAATTTTATTGTATTTTTTGTTAATTGGACACAGTACATAAATGTACAAGCAATAAATAAAATATAAAAACGTCTTCTGTTTAACCTTTTGTATATTAATATTGAAAAACACTATGTATTGAAACTAAGGTTAAATTAGAAGTTTTTGGTTATAGTTATTCTTAAAGAAATCCTTTCACATAATAGAGATGTAAATAAATAAGTAAAAGAAACCCCAATTCATGATGATATTGTCATTTAATATTTTTATTTAAAAATAATAAAATTTTTAGTTCTTATTGTTAGTGTCTGTATTAACGAACTTAGGTTTCTTAAATAGTTCTGTTTGCTTTTGATAATTGCGCCTAAAAGTCATATATGCCAATTTTACAAAAGGCGATTCGGAAAACTTACAGCGGTTTCTACAAGATCCATTTGGGTAAAAGCCGATAAATTTATTTCAAAGCCATGGTTATTGCTCTAGGTAAGAGTAATTTCGGTGTGAATAACAAACTAACCCCTCTTTTATGAATAATCGCTACTAAATTCACTACTAAGGTGTTTAACTGATTTTTTGGTATTAGAACGAATTTTCACTAGCTTTTGTAATCGTGTAGGGGAATAGCGTTATACGCGACAGTTATATTGCGTACTCGGGAGCTCAGCCGCGTAGCGGTTCCCACTCTTTTGTTTCAAACGAAAATATGAAAACAAAGCTACTGTAGACATGGTTGGTCCCTAGGTAGGCCAGTAAATTTTATTAACATGAGTTCTTTCGTGCTTCGAAAAGAACGTTAAGCCATTGCTCCAGGTGGTTACGACACCCGTTTTCACTCATTAAGCCATATTGGGCCAGTAAGGGGGTGTTATATCCCAAACTCCTCATGTTTCTCTCCTGTGGGAAAGACTTTGCCCAGTAGTACACCTATACAGGCTGTAGATTATTACTTAGATTAAACTTTTCGATATTTGACTTTGGAACCCAATTTGTTTCAGAATTATTTATTACGGTTAGGTTTTTAGGAAAGTCTTTTTCTAAATAAAATACTAAGGCTGGCTCCTTTATATTTTTAGTGTTTCTGTAAGAAAGTTTATTCACTTAGTAGTTTTTTGTATAATCCGCGTTGTAATTTTGTTAAATACGAGCGGTAAATTGAGTTGAGCGTTTAGCTGATGAAGTTACAGGAGCTTCCATTGGAAACTTTAATTAAGTCAAGGTCAGTGTTATAAATAAAGGTAAAAATACAGAAAATAATATTAGGAAATTGTTGGAATTACAAAGAATAATTTATATTCTATTAAAAATAAAACGATTCAAACATGAGTATAATGAAATTTTCAATTGGCCATTTCAAATTAATATTCTTTAAAAAACAAAAGTTAGAACAACTTCCTATTGGATATTCATAACAGCGAATATTCAATATTTTGTACAACTACACCGACACACTCAGAGAGTAGTGATCGTTTTTGCACGAGAGAATTAAATCAATTGATTCATAAGTTTCAATTAGTGTAATCTGATATCATTGATTTCATTATTTGCATCTACTATTTAGTTTCTATATGTTTTACGGTTTTTATATATCAAAAGTTTAAAGTTGACTTCAGTGGGATTGTGTAATGATAAAACTCATCAGGAAAATACGCCGCTTTCCTATAATTAATGCTGTGACACGTCACAAACAGGTTATTAAGATAATTTAATTACCCTTAGACCCTTCACAATATAGAAGGGTTTTACTGTCATTACGACCACTCAATAAAACAATTCACAGCTATAAGATTTGACAAAAATCTGCAATTAAATTTTTCTCACTGTATTGAAGCTACAACAATATTTTCATAAAAGCACGGTAAATTACTTGACATTGTCTGATATAAGGAGTGGTAGGAGTCAATATGCAAATACGACAAAAAGAGAATTTTATTTTGTAACTAAATTGCCCTGCACAGTCAAAAAGGTAAAGTAGGTAGGCATAATTTTAAAACACTGAGGTATAAAAAAAATAGAATTACTTTATATACATGATAGTCAGTTGGAGCTGAATTTACAATATGAAGAAATTCCTTTCAAATCTACTTGCGTTGAAATTATGTAATAGACATTCTCTTATATCCTTAATTTATACTGTCTTCCCTTCTCAGAAAAACAAAGAAAACTTGCTAGCGGTCCAAAGTAGAAAAGGCTGTAGTAACCACCTGGAATACTGTGTAAGTGGTTCTGCCACTCATAAAATTAATCGACGTCATCGTTGATTAAATAATCTAAACTTGGCGTTATTGTAAGCTTGTGGTAAGTGAACTAGGTAATAGATATGGACAATGAGTAATAGACTTATCACCTTTTTAATCAAATTAGCCGACAGACGTCCCCCTACTGGACATAGGTTTTCTCCAAGGATCTCAAAACGTATTGGGCCTGCGCTGACTGTACTTGTCCGAGACGTTTATCAGATCTTTGTTACACGTTATGGGAGGCTTACCAGAGCTTGTGGTAAGTGAACTAGGTAATAGATATGGACAATGAGTAATAGACTTATCACCTTTTTAATCAAATTAGCCGACAGACGTCCCCCTACTGGACATAGGTTTTCTCCAAGGATCTCAAAACGTATTGGGCCTGCGCTGACTGTACTTGTCCGAGACGTTTATCAGATCTTTGTTACACGTTATGGGAGGCTTACCAGAGCTTGTGGTAAGTGAACTAGGTAATAGATATGGACAATGAGTAATAGACTTATCACCTTTTTAATCAAATTAGCCGACAGACGTCCCCCTACTGGACATAGGTTTTCTCCAAGGATCTCAAAACGTATTGGGCCTGCGCTGACTGTACTTGTCCGAGACGTTTATCAGATCTTTGTTACACGTTATGGGAGGCTTACCAGTTGAGGTGAGGCTGGATCCACCACGTCGTCAGCGAAAAGGGAAGATTTTCCATGGAGCTGGTGATCATTGGGGAACGCGGCTTGACTATCGTGTCAGACCTTGTATTTATACTAATGTAACTTGTAAACTTTGTAAGCGTAATTTAGGCTTCCATTACGTATTCACTGTTGTGTTTCGACACAGTATTTAAATTGAACTTCTTTTCGCTGATCATCCATTACTCGGTTTCTCGATATCAATTTATCTATGTAGCGCTATGATGTACCCACTAAATCTTCTAACGCTGCGTATCCTCATACGCGACCGTTACTCAAGAATCTAACCGCCTCGGACACCACCAGTTTTTGTGCCAATGTGCCCTGCCCTCTGCCACTTTTGGCAATTCTTTGGGCTACGCGACGACCCTAGCTCTTTTGTGGATCTCTGAAACTTCTAGCATAGCCCTCTGACTTAGAGTCTTATTATCAGGCCCACTGGCAACACACACGTATTAAAATGCCTCAAGACAAAAAAAGCCAGCCCAGCCGAGTTCGATTCGTCGATTGTCATTTTTCTGGAAGTTGGGCTAACTAAGTCAAATAATACTCGTCGACAACTATCAGTGTAAAGCTTTCAAAACCTTCACAAGAGAGGATACAACTTGAAAATTCAATATAACTTTTGTCATGTTCATTTCAATGCCCACTTATTGGAAAATTCTACAAAGGTCGTTAAGAATTGTGTCCCAGTTGTTTTTGTATTTTGACTTCAGCATGTGGATTTACCTATAGTCTACATGATTCTCTTGAAGTGACTGAAGCATGGCCCAAATATCGAAATAAATCGAACGCTTTCTCGTTTTCCATAAACAACACAGTATAAGGTAGATTATATCTTTGGCCTTCTTTATAATTTGCTGCAGGGTATGTATGAGGTACTAATACTTTTTTGCCATTCAGCTTGTACAGTCGTTTAACATGTGTGCCAAACGATTCGTTATAACTATCGCAACTTACTCTCTCTTAACTTAATGCAAGCAATAAAATTTTGATGAAGCCAATTACAATTTTTATTATAGTTTTTGAAAGTGAGGCATCTCCGGTTGAATTCAAATTTAAATTTATACTGTATAAATATACAGTATAAAGTTAAAATTACAGTATAAACTAGGCGGTTACTTTTCACAGTTTTGCATAGTCAAGGTCAATTTAGAGTTAATTATGTTATTGTTGCAGTTGTTCGGTGAACTGGCACGAGCAATCAATGAACACGCTGACTTATATCATGTTTCTATTCGCTATGGGACAGATCGTGCCGTTGGCGGTCATCACGTTCAGCTATGTGAACATCATCAGGACTTTGAAGAAGGTAACATAGACAATCAATGATTATCGCAATTATTAATATACTAGGCAGGTTTACCTTTCCACCGCTTGTCACTTTTTCATTAATGATAAAAAACATGAGGAAGGTTGGGTCGTGACATCAGCCCTAACACAGATTGGTGGATTAAAGACATTGCATAATAACTAGCTTTTATTCAAAACTAAAGGTCTCAGAATATACTATCGAAAAACCATTATGCATTAAGTGAATTCCAAGTATACAATGTATTCAAAGAATTAACACATATAAAATCAAAAGTCTTTTAGTTCCAATAAGTTGATAGTACTAACAAAATTATAGTAGTGATGATGAAGATGCTGAGGTTTAAGAAAATAATAGGTTTACACTTCAGTATATTTATCATTGTAACACACAGAATTTGAAAACCAGTACATTTTAGTGGATTATTATGACACATTGAAAATATCCTGTTAGCATAATAGCAAACTCAAATTGGAATGGTGTATTGTGAAAGAATCGAATGGATTGAAGTCGATCGTATGAAAGGTTGATTGGTGTATCCGAATGTGTGCGAAAAGAAAAGTACGAGTGCAAAAAGGACAGAATACGCTCGGCTAATTTTTCATTAATGACGAACGGTGCTCCCAGTGGCTTTATAAATTCCTATATTATATTTAAATATCTCAATATATAGTACAATTAATAGTACAAGTTTAAACAAGCTGCCTTATTTGATTTTTGATCCGATAATTTTGATAAAAATGTCCACAGAACCTTAATATCTTTTGATATAAGAGAACATAGTAAATTTTGGGGAATAAAATAATCATAAATTTATCAGCTGTTCATAATATAATAACACCACACCGGTTTAACGTAAGAATTATTTATTTATTAAATTTATAATTATAAAAATAATATAAATTTATTTTATTTCATATGATGTTTCTGTGGTGAACAACTGACACTTTAAATTACCTTGTTTATGGTTTGTTTACATTTTATCTCACGCCAAAATGAATAGACTATAGATAGATTTGTCATTTATTGTGAAACGTTTCAAACAAGTACATTATTTTTTCTCCCTCTGATTTTGTGAGATAGAAAACTAGTGTAATCTTAAAAAGATTTGATCGTTAGCTCCTAATCCTGCGAGAGCATCCGATGGGGGAAACCCCGAATGCTTGTTTGCCATAAACAACCGTGAGCGGCCGTTATATTTTAGACAAATAACTATTAAGAAGTGTCCTAATAATAGAATTACTTAGATATCATGCACAATCCATTTTATTCTTTTTGAGTCCAATTTAAAGTTAAAATTAATAATAGGAATTTATCAAGTAAAAACGACCAACTGACGTGCTAATGAAAACTTTTCTTTTTCCATCGCCACTTTGGATTACTTTATCAGGTAGCGTTTTTAGTGGATAATTCGATTCACCCAGTCAACAAGTTTTGTATAAAAGTCATTCAGCGTTTTCCTTATTTTTATTTTGTAAGCCACAAGTAAATTAAAAATCATCTCATGAGTTCAAATGTAAATTTGCACTTTGTGGCTTCGAAAGGGCAAATATCAATAAATTTGTTCCTAGTTATTCTAAGTCATCCAGCGATTTAATGTACCCACAGGTCTCTTCAAAGCTACCCGAAGATCTAAGGTTAGCTCGGTAGTTTGCCACTCCACTGCATTCTCGCAAGACGTGAGAGATTGTTTTTTCGACTTTCATGCAGACTCTGCACAGAGAACTATCCGTGATACCAACCAGTGTCCTTTAAACTTTTTGGGATGATTGGTTCAGGAGCTATCGGTTCCATATGTGGCTAGTTCATCTGCAGCGTCTTTGCCTCGTGCATCGCTGTGCCCTTTTATCCAGTGGAGGGTAGTAGAATTTAGTGTTTCTACTATGTTAAGTCCTGATAGCATTTGATGTCTAGAGCTTGTAAGGCTGATTTGTTATGAAAGAGTATTAAGATATTATGGTCTGTTACCTCTTTCGCTGTTGTTACTTTCGTAGCTAGAAGAATATCCATTTACTCAGCCTAGAAGACCGTGTTATGGCTATGTATAGATCCTCTAAGAAGACCTTTACCGGTACCTGAGCCCGTTTTTGAGCCGTCTTTTAAGATGATAAATGCCTTGTGGATTTTACTTGGGCTGGTAACCTTTGACAGATATATTATCTATTTTTTGTGAAAGGACTTACCGTGTTATTAATAATAGTGATTTAGACACCTTGTAACTTAAAGTTATTTGAATTGAAGAAATAGGAAAATATTCAGAGCTTAGATAAGAAGTGATAAGTATGTAGAAGAAAGATAACGTATATCTTTTCCCATTACCTAACACAATTAGATCTTAAAGACACCTTTACCTTAACATAGATTGAAAATTGTATATAATCTGCAGTTTATTAATAAAAAATAAAATCAAAGGATGCAGAACGAGGCGCAATGAAATGAACTGAGACAATGTGTAATACAAGACACCAGGTTTCCACCTCTTGGACTAAAAACTAATAAATGCAGAGTCCATAATTAATAAATAAATTAAATATTAACTCTTTATTATCTAGCATATCAGATAATAATTGAAATTGAAAAGGAAAATAAAATATTTATGTGTAAGAAAAGAGTATGCATCGGTGAATGAAATGTTATGTTATTTCTTACTTTAGTTAATGTTGTAATAAATCTTTTGAAGCTCAAAAATATTATGATAATGCATTTTATCATCAACAACAACAATTTTATCAATAGTCCTCTTTTGAGCCAGATTTTCTATTTCACAAAATTGAACAGCACATTTATGATTCTCTCTAAGAATCTCATTATTATCATGAAAATTTAAATCTTCTTGGACAGTTCTCGTAATATTACCGAGATTGGTACGTTAATTTAATTAGAAATTATTAGAAAAATAAATTCTACTTTGGCTTTTATATCGCAATTATTGATGAAATACTAATAATTACTAAAGCCTCCTATTAAATACTTTTTTACGGAATATAATTCAAAATTTATCAATTAAAATTGTTGCCAATTTTGCTAACGTCGAGAGAAGTTCACTGCTGCACATAGGCCTCCCCCAAGGATCTTCAAACTGATCGGTTCTGAGCTATCAGGGTTCGCGTTCAGGGGTTTCCTGCAACCTTTACCAGATCGTTGATCCATCTCGTGCGTCGCTCTCACCATTTTATTGTATACATGTAAATATTTAATTTCTTATACATATTATTTTCACAATAGCACAATTGATACTAATAATTACATTATTATTTTATTTTTTAGCAAACGTTTTGGCATAACATACGTAAATTCACTGAAGTGAAGTTAGTTAGACTAAGACGTCACAATTTGATTACAAATCCATCCAATTCTTATTTAGACCGTAAATTACAAAAACCGCCTACAACTAACTAAGAACTAAGTAATATTAACAGTTTTTTACTAAATCAGGAACCAAAACATATTTTTAACTGATTGTCCACAGAACTCACAAAGACTGGGTCGCGTGAGCCGAGCGGAGGCCAAAGCAACTGCTATGGTATTCATCATGATAATAGCTTTCACCGTAGCTTGGACACCGTATTCCTTATTCGCCCTTATTGAGCAGTTTGCTACTGAAGGCATAGTGAGTGAACTTTTTTTTTGGGCTCATTATTCATTTATTTTGCTTGTATTATATGCTGTTAGGGTCAGACCTGTTGATATAAGTTACTTTCCACAGTTCTACATGAAGTTTCGGATGCGTTCGCTGTACAGTGCTGCGTGTGTGTGCTCTGTAATAATATACTCGACAGTATGTAGCAATGAAAAAAAATGATGGAAATCGACGGACCCTCGATTACAGACGTAATGAGTAGATACAAGGTTTTAAGCTTAAACACCGCACACACCGTAGTGTATTAAAGGAAAAATAATAATGTTAAATTAATATTTTAAATAAGGCCACTTTGATTATCAAAGTCAAGAGTGTTATCTCATTATCTTACCTGTTACATTCAATTTCGGAGCTTAAATTGTGTCAGGTGCATATAAAAAACGACGTTCAAATAAATTTGATTTGTAATAAAAAATATTGATAATGTAGGTAATATTTCGCTCATTTTAAAGTTTATACTTTTCTTGTTAATTTAAAAAAAAAATAACCAGAACCAACGTTAGTTAAATCCAATAATTATGATTAACGACTTGCTTTTCAAAGTTCTCGAAATTTCCTGAAGCAGTCCTTTAGAACGTCAAAATATACATAAGATATAACAAAGAAAATATGGCTCAAGCAATATAAACAGTTTAATTAATGATTCAAAAAGTACAGGAAACGGTCGTTAATTGATAAAAATAAACAGAAAAAGATAAATGATACACTTGGAATTAAATAGAACTAACAGGACATTAAAGTCATTGCAAGTGCAACTTTGTTTTTCATGTATTTATAGTCGTTTGTTTGTCTTCCGATCAGTGTTTGTAGGTTTATGAAAATAAATGTCTTTTAAATTAAATATGCAAGCCTAACATATGCCTTAGAATGTATATTCTCCTACTTTTTTTCAGATTTCACCCGGCGTTGGAGTTATTCCAGCTTTAGTAGCCAAAAGTTCAATATGCTACGATCCTCTTATATACGTTGGCATGAACACCCAAGTAAGTCATGGCTTTCTATTCGTGTCTTCTATTGTAACTATTTGTGGATTATTTCAATTAAGGGATACGTTGTTACGAACCTTTTTGCTCGTTAACGGTCTTGTGAAAAAATTGAGCACTTTAACGTGAAAAGACGAAACTTCTTTGTTTTACTTTCTGATGTAATTTTCATTAGAATATAAAACATGTTAGTTGATATATTATAATAATTTGGAAATAATTGTTAGTGATACAAATTTTTTTTTACAGTTCCGCCAATCTATAAAACGAATATTTGGTATGCATAACAAAGGAAAGCAATCACAAACAGAGAAAGGATTTAATAACACTATGATGTCACCAGCTCACAAGATGTCGGTGAACAATGAAACTACGCGGTACATATCAGAGAGCACAATCTCATCGTTACCTAAAAAAGTAAAAGACAGCAAAAGAATTATATTTAGTGACAACATATCGGAAGTAAACAACGAAAACAACCGTCCTTACAACAGGGATCTTGAATTGTGCACTATCAATGAGAATAGAACAGCGTCAGACGCAGAAAAGTCCGGTGAAACTATTTACGACGAAGATAGCGGGAACAGTCACAAAAAGCTTGATTTGTTTGGTGATTCCTGTAAATTATTTAATAAACGTTCTCCAGTCTTGACAATAATTGATACTGAACACTTGATATTTAGCAAGCATGCACGAAACAAAGGGGAAGATGTTGCTGGCGATAACAATGCTTATGGAAATGCTGCTTTCGAAGAGCATTCTACTGATTATGCTAATATCAAAGCATTTAGAAACGACAACGAGCTCCAAAGGACAAACAAACCAAAGAAGATCAAACATAGTTACTCGTTAGATTTGAGCATGGTCCCTAAAGAAACTAAAAATCGAAAACTTTCAATAGAAACAAAGTTAGAAACGTTAATTGAACCTAAAGGATTCTTCAAAGACACGATTATAAGTAAGTTTTTTGAACCTGATTCTAAACCAGATGGCATTAAAAGTTACTTATACAAAGTAAAGGAGAATGGGAAAAAAGAAAACAACTTGTAATTTTACGGGAGTTCATGTTTTGTGGGAACAAATACAGAATTAGAAAAAATATTGTCTGACAAATTAACGTTTGGGGTAATGTTATAAAATTTTTAATCAATTAGGGGCTATCCGAATTACGCATGATAGTGACATATAAACTGTCATGATTCAGTCGAACAAAGGTGCTGATTAATTAGAAAGACGTATAAGAATGAATGCCGTAGTCATGGATCTGTGATATAGATACGAGTGCCAAGGTATATTATATAAATAAATATTTTTGGGAATAGTAAAAAATGTCAATAATTTTTATAAAAAATATGATGATAAAAATAAATATACGATTTTTTTTAATATTACCCTTTTGTTCATATCTTACTTGAGATCTTTGAAGAATCGTATACAGATTAAAAATTAATAAAATTATACCTACAATTAACGCAAATAAACAATTTATTGCATATTCTTAAACAACAAGAAATGTTTCGATTAAAAAATTTCCAAATATTCAAAATGAACTACATTGTACCTTTAGTATTATAAAGGGTAGAAAATAATATCCTTATGATGTTTTAGTTTTATTATTAGTGATTAATTTGTGCCATAATATTTAATACAATCGTTATTAGTATTATTATTTTATTAATATTGGTTAAGGAATTCACTTTGAGTTAATTTAGATTTTATACAATAAGTAATTATTTTATTGTATAAGTTGCATTTTATAATAGCAAAGTAATGTTTTCATGTATCAATGTACCAAGAATTGAATTAAATAAGTTTTTTATTGTCTTCTAACTAAAGATTTTATATTTATATGATTGAATTTTTTTGAGGGATAGTTAAAAAGTAAGCGGAGCGTATATTTTTAATTATTTAAATGTTCAAGCGCATTTACATCGGGTTAAAAGTCTAATAATTTTTTAGAAATTGTATTATATTCATGTAAAACTAAAAGTTTACTTTACTTTTTACAATTTTAGAAAACTTGACTGGAAATCGAAAATAATATTTATTTAGCTTTCTAAGTTATATTGCATGGCTGTTTTGTTTTTTGAACGTATGTAGATAAGTCATCCATTAATCAATAAACAAATTCAAGCCATAAAATATATCTAAAATTTCTGAGCATCAATCTATTCTATCATCTGAAAATTACGAAAATGGTTAAAGAAATTTACAAAAGTAATTGTTATAGTTTTGTATAAAATAAATCGAATTATCATGTGTCATTTTTATAAAAATTCACACGACAATTCGATTAAGATATTTTATATATTCGATTTTAAATAATTTTTTATGAGATTTGTTTTGAATATTTAATTTAATGATATTGTATTTTTCAAATGGAATCTGTTCTACGTTGAGTTTGTTACTGTATTTATTACACCAAATAGATTTTTCTAGAACAATTATTTTTGGTCAGGAATTACTATTATATTTTTTATCAAAGACAAATATTTAGCTAATATTTTTATGTGATGTGTACGACAAATATTTACTAGCTAATATTTTGAAACCAATATTAGGTTAGGACATACTGCATATTTCCTTAATTTTTCTGTATATCTTATAATGACATCATCAAATTATTTTCCTCGATAAGTACAACCAAGATATAGTTATTTGATCTTTGATCATGATTTAAATGTGTCAGTTGCATTTCTTCTGAATTCATTGAAACACTACATTAGTATTAAGGTACCCGCCTTGTACCTATATGTTTAGATATAAACTTATATATATTAAGTTGAGCGTTTTGGGTCATTCATATCCGAGGGCATTATGACATATATTAACGTAATATCCGGTTAGATATCGGTTAGTCGTCACGTGTAAGTTTGCCTCAGTCCTTCTTTAGGATATTTGTGTATATTTATATGAAGTATTCATCAATTTAAGTCTAGAAAACTAACAAGAAATCAATCGTACTTATTAATCTAATATTACTTCTTAATTACAAAAAAATAGTCCTATTAAGTTCTTTTTCAGTGACTTTTTCAAATGCTAATATAGATTTTGCTACTAGAGATCGTATCACTTTATGTTAACTAATAAAAGTAATAATAACAATTTATTAAAGAAAACTACGTGAGAATATACGATTGTATTTTGTGTAACTATATATGATAGAGTCTGAGAAGTGATTGTCGATAAGAATGGCCCATGACCCAAAATTTTTTAATGTTCAAAGCTTTTAGTACTATTATATTATAGACAATATACGGAACATATTACTAAGTGAGATTTTGTGATGTAAGAATATATCGCATAGTAATACCTGCCCGTAAGTTTAGGCATGTCGCTCTAAAAAGAAAATAAAGCTAAGCTTCTTTGGCCTACTTCAAGCCGTTTTGGAATAAATCATGTTCGAGTGTGTTTTATCGAACTGACTTAGAACCAGAACTTCATCATTATTTTTGCGTTTTAAAAGCATGAACGGGTGCCGTTTGCAGGTGCCGCCGAACTTTTAAAAAATACATAATTTACAATAAATGTTCAGTGGCAAGGAACTCTTGACGTCTATAGAACCTTCTTTAACTCTACATTTCAAAATAATGTGAATTTCCAAGAAGTGTCAATAATAACTATCGGTAAAATAACAAAATTATTTTTTATATTATTATGAAAGAAAAAGGAAAAGGAATGAAAATGAGGAAAATTGCCAGGAATTGAAATTGAGTGATATTGATTCTAATACATTTCATTCCTGCATATCTTTTTTTTCGAAGAAAATTCCCTTTGCACGGACCAACCCGCCAATGGCTCGCCCAGTGCCAGTTCAAAGCTGTACTGCTACATCATGAAATGATCAGTGGTGAGGATCTATTTGATAAAATTGCTAGTGCGGTGTATTCGTACACTGCACTAGCAATTTTTAAGGCCGCCCTTTAAGGAAAATTTTAATGTAATTGTAAATAAACTATTACAGAAAAAAAACGCCATGCTAACTGACCGCACACTACCGATTTTCCTATCATCAAAAGATGTTGAATGACCCCTGTAGGAGGTGTCTGGTGTATTTTGAAAATCTATATGCAAATTACACTGACTAAATACATCACGGACTACCGTTTGTGTGCGGACATGATAATTTAAGTAGTGTAATAAAGAAGCTAAGTTTTTACAGGATAACAAACTGAACCCAAATAAGCTATAATTGTGCTGTCATTGGATTATGGATATGAAAACAATTTTTTTAATATAAATATCTTGTGAGTTCCTCCGATACTTTCATAGTTATTTTCCCATACGGAGGCAAGACAAATTCAAACAATAAGAGATCATTAAAATGATCAGTTTTTAACTTTAAGAAGGCGTAACTTATTTAGGTACTGAATTGTTATCACAAAATCTCAGTTTAATTATGAACCGTCTAAAATGAATTTTGAAGTGCTCATGTTTAAAAAAAAATGTCTAAATGTTTTAGGTATATTTTATCTTTTAAATTGGGTGTTTTACTATATTAAACGTTTCCTATTGATTTATTGTTTTATTGTATAGTTCCTGTAATAATTTCAAAGTCATTTACTTATTAATAAAAACTGTTTTTTTTGCTGACGTCTAGCATAGTCTGACCTCTAGTAAAGTACACTGTCCCAAATTAAAATCGTCTATATACTTCGTCGTGAAAGTGTGACCTTTAAGCTTAACAGATATGAATAAGCAATGAACTCACCTTTTAAATTTAAATATTTACTATGCAACTTATTAAGATCACATTCAATTTAGATATGTTAAGAATGTAGTATAAAATTCGTAAGGATGAAAAGAACAAGCGAAAGTGAAAATTAAATTTATATCATGCGATCACAACTTTCTACAGTTTAAGGCTTATATTTACGCTATTGTTATCGTGAATAAACTAAAATAAGTAAATAAAAGTTCAATGAAATTTGTTGTAAAATTAGGGTCAACTTTTAATAATTTTTAATATATAACAATATATTATATATACAAGATTTCTAAAGAACGCGGTAATTATTAAACAAAACTATTATTACTCTTAACAAAAGTATTACTACTCTGAGTGGCAAGTGGCAACCAAACATAATTTCAAGGATTAATTTTACTCTCCTGAATTATATTAGATAAGTGTTGGCAATGATGAGATATTAGAAAAGTCATACAAGGTATAACACAGTATTAAAGTTTGAGGTACGTATTAGGACGACGCTTTTGATCTGATGGCAATGATAAATTGTAGACTATCAAGCAAATATTGGAAAACACTAGAAGTGGTGCATCAAAATTAGGGTAGTCGCAACAAAACGATATATATATATAGTTTTTAGATATATATTTATTTATTGATACCACCATTATTGTAAATGTCATGTCAAGCAACACTATGAGAACTGGGTGTCTTAAGATTTGCATTTATAGTTGGGTAGAACCTTACGTTACTGTGCACGATTCCGTACCGCGCTCAAAGACAATAAGAAAAGTCATGAAATGCTAAAAGATGTTAAATGTTCAGTAGCAAGTGCTGTCAAGTTATATCAAACTATCCGGTATAATAAATCAAATTAACGTACAATCTGGACTCTGTAGCAGATTATTACGCAAGCGAAAATCACAACATACTTGGAATTCGAATAGTTTGATGATGAAGGTATCTTTCACGATTTATTAAGATATACGGTCTTGCAGTCTCATTATTCTCATTAGGACTAGGTAACTTCATGATCACAGTTATACATGGAACTTTTTATTTTCGTAGATCGGCGATCTTGATAATGTATCTAATGCTTGATATCTATATTCGAAGAAATATAATTAATATAAGTAATATTTGAGATATAATCATAAAAAATATAATAAGATTTGGGCGTATAAATACCAGTCTGTGTCGAGCGCGATTCAATCGAACATCTTGGCCGAAAGCGGGCGGCCGCCCCGCATAACATAGGTATATAAATAAATACATATAAATGATCGTTGGGTCCACGTAGACTGATTCAGATTTTTGAGTGTCATTCAAATAAAAATGTCACCATAATTTTAATTTAAAGCCACACACCGAAAAACTACTGAAACAAATGAAATGACGGATTTTTTATTTTATATTCTTAACAACAAAATTGTTTCAACAACAAATAAATGATTTATCGGGTACCACAGTGAGTATTGGAAGAGGTTTGTATTAGGAGCAGAGAAAGTCTTGCTTGGTACGTTCGTTGTAGATATAAAGCTTCCTCTTGTTAAGACAGTGATCAATCCATAAGCAGTCCTTTGGTATACAAGCGTGTGAAGGCTACAGTTACCTAGAGGTAACTGTAACTGTAAGCTAGAGCTTAAGGGTGGGTATTTCTTGTTTGAAATGTTAGTTGTATACAACCAGTCCCTAGTGCTGCTGTGTTTTTGTTAGGTCTTGACAGTTGGATATAGAAAAATAGTAACCATTTGGAAATATCAATATAATAGCAGGGATCAGGGAATTTAGGTGTGTCGGTGATATTTTCGCGTGTCGTGTTATACATTTTTAAAGTTGATATCTGAAAATATAAATTACTAATTGGCAAGAAATACAATATAGTTTTAAAAATAAAATTGTGGAATATTTACTGATTCAAATATAACTATAAATATTTACTATCAAAAAATTCTTATGCACTATAGCTAGAAAGTGTAATCATCTCACTGTATACCGCTTTAGAAGGATTTAAAAGAGACTCAAGACTAGCAGTGGGACAGAATAGGTTGAAATAAATATATGAATGATGATTAAGTCTTGGTCAAGCGCTCAATATAAATTTAAAATAAAAATAGTTTTACTTTATGTAAGTAAATGCAAAGTAGTATAGAGCTGTCTGATTTATTATATAACTATCGTTTATTATTTAGACAAGCCTGTTTAAAATAGTAACTATACTAGAAAAATCCACGTAACTTTTGATCCCAGCGGTTACTTGCCGTATGTAGAATGCAAATTTCGCTTAAATTTAGTTTTTTTTTATCAAGGACTGTAATTATTAGGCAATTTCCAACCCTTCTCGATCTAATACGTTCCTTAGGAATCTGGAGAGGGTTCTTAATGGTTGCACACAATGATAATGCTTCTTGAAGCGAGTGCCATTTGGAAGCCATTGTTCCTGGCTGGAATCAGTTGCTATTAGATGTTTTAAGAACATCGGTACACTTTGTTCTAAGTAGGTGACTGTATTAAAGTGGGCTCATAAAAATCATAAGGGAAAATCTTGTAATAAAATATCTTGAGTTTTGCTTCTGGACATTTATCGCATTATTTGTGAAAGGCAAATTTTTGTCAAGAATAAAAACACTAGACGAAAGTCTTATAGTTTATTTATTCGTAAGTTAGGCCTCCAAAAAATAATTAATAAACATTAATTAAATAAGATATTTGATATACATAACGCTTATGCACACGTATTATTTAATCGTTTTATGTATATTAATAAATAATACAGTCGTCATTACCTATGTATATACTTAATATTTGTATGTAATAACTTTTACCATGTATATATTCGTTATACGACGCCAACTTCCCTCAAGTACTTTATCTTTAATCCTGTCCATCCTAAGGTTACCTGGAAGAGATCAATTTTAGATATAAGGTCGCCCTTTGTACAAAATTAGTTAAATGTTTTTTGTGTATTAGTGTTCTCGAAATGACTGATGTACAATAAAGATATATTCTATTCTATAACATACAGGACTCATATATAAATGGTCATACTCACATTCGCCAGTGTTGCACTGACTTGTGTTTGAAAACGAGTTCACTCCAAACTTAGAATTGAAGTGAAGCATACCTCATGAACAAAATTTTATATGAAAGTCAAAGTCAAAATACATTTATTCAGTCCAGATACATTACATACTCTTAATAAAGCCACGTTTGAAAAATATAATTCAAAACTTAAAGTGTGGAGTTAGTTGCTTAATATTAATAATAGTAGCAAAAATATACAATACAAAAACTTCCAGTAAATTGTGCTTTATTTAGCGGTTAATTATTTAATATAGCATTTTAATTAAATGAATGATTTATATAGCTATACTCAAACTATTATAAAGAAGGACAATTTTTACAGATATTTATTAGGTTTATTTTATTTGATACTGTGCCATACAACACTATATATAGTTAAAAAGTGATGTTTAAATATAAGACCAAATATTTTTTATTGAAGAATAGATAAAGAGAACATGAGTATACCAGAACCCATTAGCGGCACCTGTTCACAGGCATGACGCTTGAATCAGCCATCACTTCGTTCAACCAAAATAGAGGGAACGTTTATGTATAAGAGGTAATTAAACTTACATAACTCATTACATAACATATAATATGATAACTGTTTCTGCTGAATTTTAGAGTTTTAGTGATCAATATAAGCTAATTTTTAAAGATAGTTGTATATAATAAAAAGAGAATACAGCGACTCCTAACGATGTAATACACGTGTCCCAAAAGGTTAATTATTTCAAACTTTCGGACAACTTCTGTTAATAAATTTACTTTTCATTATAACGAATGCTAGAGCGCTTATAAAAACATCGTACACAAACGTTATGAGGCTTACATAACAGTGTTTTGTTTGTACAGTAATTTGGGCAAGTAACAAATATATTTACCTATCAGAAAATTATGATAATGAAATACGTGTGTGAACATAGCTTTATTTTACATTATCATTATAAAAGTTTTTGTACTAAAGACTTATTTTAAATTAAATTTAGGAGTAAAGCACACTTAATGTATAAATACTTAACGTGTTATTTGTATCAGTAAACGTAAAAGGATATTGTCATTCTACCTACTATATACTAATATACCTCCAATAATATAGATTTAAGTATATGTATATAAATATAAGAAACATATTTTTATGTAAACGAATATTTCACAAACAGATGACCGTAAGTGGTAACTAACGATTATAGACCCTAGCTACCAATTAATCACATGATATTGCAAGAGATGTTAATACCTCCCATGACATGTCTTGTAATCAAACTGGTCACTTTTTAACACTGAAACAGCGAACCACCCTACAAGGAGGTCTAACAGATAATAAAATCAGTAAATAATGCTACAAGCTTCCACGAGTCGTAGGTAACTTGGTAGGTACCTTATGATACAAATATTTTATGTTCCTATCTGATGTCAAACATGACACCACTAGGTTTGTAGAGAGGGAAGAGCATAGTTAAAACAAATTTACGTATAGTTCATAAATCTGAGAATATTATAGCAAAAATTAATTAAATCGAACATGCATTGTCGAAAAGCAAAAAAGACACCGTGTGGAAAACGAAAAATACTGGCACAACGGTCTCTCCATAAGTCTTAAAATCGGCATTTACGATTAAAATTTAAACAACGATAACGATAAATTAAAAAAAAAACTCTTATTTCCATCAACACAAGGACGGCCTTAATAAACTCTTGCTTAACAAAATATTGATATTCCTTAATATTCCATTACTAAATCACAGTAGCTGTCAATGAAAATCAACATAAACTTTTCAAAGTCGTAACTACTGACACGTTTGTGTAATAATTCCAATTTCATGGAATAAAAATTAGTTTATCTGTGAGACATTGTTTACGAAGCGCTGTTATTGTCGAACGTGTTTCTGTCTTGAACAACAACAACCTAAATTTAATAATTTAATTTATTGTCTGTTACATTGGCTGAGAGTGGAAACCAGGTATTTACGTTACTAAGCTTTTAAGATCTGAAAAGCATGCAGACTATAATAAATAAAATCATCATCATCAAGGCACAGGACTTCCTATATGGGAGAAACACATGAGGAATTTTTGTCAATTCCACTATCACGCTGGTCCAATTCAGGCAGGTGGGTGAAAGCGGTTGATTTAACAGCCAACCAACGAGTAACAAATAAAATAACCCAAGTTAATTATTTTGTACTACTACGCCCCATGGAAGTTGCTGCCGTATACCTTTAGTTGTGATTGGTTCAATAAAGAGATCCGTAGTAGTGGTGGCGGTATTACTGGGTGTTCCTTGCATCGCCAGTGTGTGTATTGCGCTCACGTGATCTACTAAACAGTAGCCCAACCAGGTAAATCCCGTACAAATATTATGGTACAAGGGCAAGTGCAAGTCAAGCCTATCTTAGATCAAGAAGTACCCCATACCCTAGACCTCTGTTTCCCCGTGTTGCAGGGGATTTTTTAATATTAGAATAAAGAGATACAACTTGACTTCTGAATGAAAAAGAAAAGAAGTGAAGTAATAAGAAAACTCGAATTATTTTTTCTGCAGTTCAGCCTGGAAATATGAATACCACTATAACAGTAAGCACAATGTACAATTGTAGTTTTCATACCTACAACCTGGATAAAAACATACAGAACCCAACATGGCGGCATAACATGATTGGATGTTATATTATAAGTCTTATCGTGGAAATATATAAATTAAAGTGAGTACGAGTACAGTATAATTTCAGTACTTTTAAGCTAATCTATTTTTGATTACTTCAGTTGCATGAATAAAAGCAGCAGATGAGATATTTACTACACATTTCATTCCGCGAAGAAATGTCGAGTTCCTACGTACAAAAGAGCGTCACTGTAACTTTAATTTTTTATTTTCATTTCAGTGTTTCGTATGAGATCGAAACAACGCCGATAGGACAGAATAACGCCATAGACTTGTACGCGGTACCGGTTCCTATGTCACATGAAATTTTGAATGTGGCAAAACCTTTGCAAACTGTCTTACTTTGGAGGTAATGTACGAACTTTAATTTGAAACACAGGTTAAGAAAGTTTGAAATAGGATAAGTCTTGTGTAGGTGTTATAAGATAAATCAATAGAAAGTTAAAGTCATTAATAAGCCGTAAACTATTAGAAAGCAGATATGTATTTGTCCATCTCAACACTATAGCTAAATCAGAAATTTGAAGATAAACAAGAAAACTTAAACATTACAAGAAAACTTAAAATTAATCTTATCAAGTATTTGTTTGACAATTAATTTATGAACTAGTTTTAATCGAATGATAACTAACCAAAATATCTGCATTATAATTTTAATTGACTTAAAATTCCAAACAATCCTAAGATAATTAGTATTTTGAATTTAATTGGACCATTATACAAACAAAAACACTTAACTTAAACCTACATTTTGTAATCTACCTTTCTCCTGTATATCCTAAAATTTTGTTGTGCCCCACAGGGTCCATAGTGTCATTAATAGTCTTAAGATCTACATATTATGTAACTATGGAACGCAAAATAAAGAATTGAATTGAATTAAAATATTTTTCAAGACAACCATAACATTGACAGAACTGACAACTTTTATTTTCATAAAATGTATTGACTCTAAAGAGTTTTAACAAATGCAATTGCATTGATGAATACAAATTTATTAATGCTTATTAAAATAATGTTATATTTGAGTATATATCCACGAATGAGTGCTAAACGTTTGAATTATGATATATTTTCAAGAGGTAGTCATTCGTAACAAAAAACAAAATGGTCAATATATTAACTTACTTCAAAACAATCAAACCATAACTAAAATATCACTCTAGCTTTTCAAGGAGTATTTACAAAAACCTAAGAAAATTTTGAAGTAAATCAAAAGATAGATTTTGAAGTAAATCAAAAGATAAGTAAATCAAAAGATAATAGATTTACTTTAATAACTTCTTCTGAAAGGTACAGTATCATACTTGAGACTACTACAATTATCAATATTAATTTTGTTTTATTAAATTAACTTTTAAAACAAGTACAAACTTTTATAACTGATACACCACCTGCATCTTGACATGTCAAGTATTCGCAATTTAAAGTGTGATCCCTCCAATAATAATGATATTTAAATTTGGAACACTAAAATCTCAAAAAAAAAAAGTTATTTAAGGTATATAATTTCTTCGGTCCATGGAGTTTTTAATTATAAAATTCGACACCACAAGAGTCACAATAGCCTCAATTCCGTTTTGCACGGACTAAATTAAATTTAAGTTAATAGCATCTCTTTTTTACCAATTAAATAAGAAGGGATAGAATGACTTTTGGGAATATCCAGTAAGTTGGCACATTGATGTTCCATAAACTTTTGACTCTAGTCGACATTTACTTACTACGACTTATTTTAGCCATATAACGGTAAAATAAGTCAAAAATGCTTCAGATGCCTTTTAGAAACCTCAGACAACGTCACCGATCATCTGTTGGTTTTTGTATTGCACTGAAAGATTAGTACTGAACTTAAATTTAATTTAGTTGAGTCTATTTGGTGTATAATGTAGGGTATACATCTCGGGGATAAAAGTGTCTTACCCTTGGGCAGACTTTATTCAAGATTTTTACTTCAAACATCTCAAACTTCAAACATCAACATCACAATGAACATTAATAACAGAATTATACATTTCACTCAGAATTATTATTTATCAAATATACTGCCCATGACATAAAACCAATATTAATCAAAATTACTCAGGTGTATAACGTTATATTTGACACTTATTAGTTTTATAATAATTCTTTAGAACTATGAAAAATTCTAATCTACTAGACAACGCAATCAAAAATACTTTTATGGCGAATATTTTGATATTCTATTTGGCAATCTACTTGACGGCACTGCTGTAGTGGTTGCGTTAAGTGCCACGGTGGTCATTGAAAAACTTAATGAAGTCTATCTTTATAACCAGGATGTTATAAAGATAAACTTCATTAAGTTTTTGGTACATTTATGATCTTGGTCTTGGTAATACTATTCAACTGTTAAGTAACCGGGAAAAGATCGCTTATAGAAAAGTGGTAAATTATAACCTACGTACTTCTTTTTGAATTGGTTGATGTACAATCAAGGTATATTCCATTCTATTATATATTATTAAACATAAAAACTACGCACTCTCTACTAAGATAATGCAAGGTATCCAAAATTCTTCAAAAGTACGATTTCTACTGTTTTATGCATAATTTTATTAATATTCCAGATTAGGCTTTGTAGTGCATCGCCCGAATGACGCTGGCTTATATCTTAGGTACTACAGCAAGCCTTTTAGTCGACCTGCATGGAATTGCATGTATGGAATTGGCTTTTTAGTTGCATTGCTGTTTTACTTACTTAGCTGTTGGGAAAAGAGGATAAAAGCGACAAATTGGGAATGCAGCTTCGGTATTGAGTCTCTCTTGGTTATAGGAGGCTATTGCCAGCACGGTAAGTTATTTAGACTACCGTTAAAGTCTTACAATAAAATAATTTATTCAAAATTCCTATTAATTATGGTTTGTTGTTAGAGAAGTCTTTTAAAAATAACAGGGCTTTCTTTGCACTGTTATTTGGAAAAAGGCTTATTGTAATTTTTTTATATTTTTCTGAACGGGGTAGTTCTAGGAATACTGATTACCATAAAATTTTATGTGGTGCTGTTTTGCAGTCCGTGAATTATGTGAGATGTCCAATTATATTTATCTATGCCAAGCCAGCTTCTCTTGCGATGACGCTTATTATTCCTTGTCATTAGAATTTCAGTCTAGAAAGTATGATGAACGGTGATAGCTCATATAAACTAGTATTATGTTGTTGTGCTAGACACGTGTGAGTTCACCTTGGTTCAAGCTTCTTTAGGCCAAGGAAACTGTTAATCATCGTTGGCGGGAGTTATTTTCATAATTATTATAAAAATATGAAATCTGAATCGTTTATTGATGTTCCAATAATCTATTTCAGCATTATATATTAGTAAATACATACGAACACAGTTTTAATGGTCACAAAGCTATATAACGTTATATAGCCCATTTATGTGGGTTGTTGTCCAAAAGCTATGTTAACTTAGTTTAGTTTTGTAGCACGGATATTACGCAGTTTTCCTTGCTTGTGTATACACCGCAAACCTAGCTATGTGGTCTTACTTAAATATGCGAAGCAAAGTTACTTGTGTAGTTATGCCGATGCGCGTCCACATCCCTGAACACGGAATGAAAACGGTCGTTTTGTAACTAATTATAATAAATAATTTCAAATAGAATGAGAAGGAAATTTTATTGAGATCCAAGTCGAAATGGTGTGGTGTCCATCCACAACGCCATTTCGACTTGGAAATTACCATTGGTCGTTAAGATCCTTTTCGATTGCTTCCTATTCACTTTTTACTGGTAAATTCATATTATATTTGTTGCAAATGAATCCAAAGTAATTTCGTAGCCTAAAATACTATTTTTCTTATCATACATATATTTAGCGAATGGAACATTGGAACTTTCATTAAATTTAACTTTACTTCACATAATAAACTTTTGCTAGTTCTCGGTGTGCATGGAACATATTTTAAGTTTACTGACTTAACTTAACTGGCTTGGTAACCTTGGTAAAGTCTATTTTTTAGTTTGCAACCCGTATTAACCTTTTGTCCCTTACTGACCCGCCCCACGGCGTTTGGTCAACAATGGAATTTCATATGTCTGGTTTGTATGGGGCCTTTTATATTTTAGGCTTAATTATTATTAAAAAAATCTTTTTGCAGTTTTTCCAGTAGAAATAATTTCCGATTCGAGACGGACTGCGTACTTTACTTTTTTTCTATATTCATACATTATTTACTCGTTTTATACATCCAATCTTCTCTCTCATTTGGTGAATGACAAAGAGAACAAAGTGGAATTAGAAAAGCTATATTCAAGTGAATACGATATAGCAGTCCTGGATACTATGAAGCATATCTTTTATGATAATGTAAGTTTATTTATTATATTTATTAAAATAACTTTAATACCTTTCTACTGTATAAATATCTACTCAGCCTTCCGCCTGCGGCTTTACCTGCGTGATTTTTATTTAGACAAAAAAGTTTTAGGACTCGGGAACGTTATATTTTTCGAGGATAAAAAGCACCCGTGTCCTTCCTGAGGACGTAATCTGTCTTCAAGCCAAATTTCATCTAAAATGATTCATGAAATGTAACAGATCTCCTTTATATTTCATATTATTAGTAGAATATTCAATTCAATTATGAAAATTATATTTATCTATCTATGCGTTGTTATAAATAATTTTACATATTATAATGCAGTTGCAGAGTGTCTATATTAAACATTCCACACCAATTTTTCAAATGATGACGTAAACAGTGTTATAATCACCAAAGAGGCACCAATATTTTATTTTTGACTGTACCAACCAATATTCTATTAACGGGAAAGCGAACTGTGTAATCAGGGTTAATCGATTTTCCATCACATCAGCCGAGAACGGCTTGCATTCAACTATGCCGCGACCATATCTGATTGTTAGTCCATCACACAGATCATATAAGCAAGGAGATATGATACTGGTTTGATTTACAAACGTTTAAAATGTGGGTTCATTTAGTATTATTTTAACCAAATTGTCAAACTTTTAAATATTAGCATAATATACGCTTTTCTTAGAACACCAGCCATAATAACCCTTAATTCAACATTATAAGTATAAATACTAGATAATTGAAAAAAAAAGTTTGTTCTCATGTATATAATCATCGATCTCAAATATAAGCATGTTGACTGTAATTTGTATAAGAAATAAGTATTAGCGTTAAATCACTAAAAATCCAAGTGTTGAAATAATTACTCTGAATTCTATTTAATTTTCAATTTTTCTGCCACGTTTCTTATATAACGAACACTATTAAGCTTTGTTAATAAAGTTTATATTAACGTTGAAAAAAACAAATAACAGATTTGTTGTCAGTTGTTGTCATCTATTGTTGAAATTAAACAGCGGCGGCCTTTAAAAATAGTTATTATAGTCAAAACCAACGCTTTGGAAATAGCTACGGGACGGCGTGTCCTTTCTTTATTACTCTGAGGTCCAACTAATCCATCTACTGGGAAGTCGTCCCAACTTATTTATGTGAAAACTCATATTTTTGCCTTATAAGCCATCGCTATCTCGGCTTTTCGGTCTAAATATTATTATTATTATAGTTATACTTATGAGTGATTTGTTCCTCTTTTACAGTCCTCATGCTACTTTTGTTATCAAAATAAGACCATCATATCATCAAAATTGGCAACACCGAAATTTGTGAATATTTCGACTGCGTTACATGAAGTTCTTCATACAAAAACAGCATTTCTATCTGATTTTTATTCTATCTATCCCAAATTGAAAAAAAGTAAGTATTAAAACGTTAACTTTACATATTATACGATAAGAGTGCTTAACAAAATTATTGCCCACAGACGTTCGACGAATCATAAATAATTTATTGCAGAAAACATGGTACAATAATGATATTTTAATAATTAATTTAGTTCACATTTCCTTCCAGACGAAACTTTAATATAAGTGCTCTATGTTATTGGGCTTGTCGAGGGTCGAGTTATGTGCAAATATGAAAAGAAAACAAATATTAATTATAATGCAGAAATGAAAAGACCAAATAGTAATAATAGAGAAAAAAAATGTTTATTTATGTTTTACTAAGTTTACAAATTTTATTTCATTTTTATTTTTATTCATTAAATGAAAATTTAATGTTACCAAAAAAAATTGTTTCCAGATTAAATTCATTGGAACCAATGTATTTAATCTGTGGTATTCATTCATATTCGACCTTCTGGAAAGTAGAAGTGCTTTCCCAAAAATGGGAAAGTAGAAAATACCTCATTTAACTGTATGTAATATTGTACAAATGATCATTTTCAAAAATTGTGGGCTCAATGGTTGATCAAAAACTTCCCTCTACTAACCATTTTCAGTCACATCGACTAGAAAGTGGCTACTGAGCGTCGCTCATGTGCTGTCAGTGTCCCTGGGGTAAGTTTCGAATCGAACCGTTATGAAAATAGAGACGGTTGCAGCCGTTAAATACATGATTCGAAATTGTTTCTAATACTTCCCAGCAGATTATTTTATTCAATTGAAAATAACACTAAGTGTACTTAGGTAGGGACTTATACTAGCGCTTCCACTTGGGATTCCCGCTTAAGATCGAATTCAATTTTTCTCTCCAAACTCATTCTTCTCATTTCACTCTCCTCTTAAGTACTTGTTCTTTAGCGTCTACAATATTCCGCCACTTCTTCGCATATCTTAAGCGATGGGACATGCACATGTCTCGCATGTGACTCTTTAGGACATGTAAGTAGCCCTATTTAGCCCTCCTGCTACTTTAGTGGTGTATGATATTGTGTACAAGCAGTCCTCAAGTCATGAGCTCTCAAAGCAAGCATCAAATTTTGCATTCCTTAAGTTTAGTCAAAGTCAATTTATGTGTGTATTTCAATCTAATATGAATAATAAAACATTTTAATACAGCAAATACATTTTCTTATTAAGTTTCATTTTCTACGTCATGTTCTATTTCATGACGTCATAATTTAATAATAACCTATTTTATTTTACCGCATCGAAACAGCGTTTTATAAAAAATATCATCACGGTACGGTCTTACTTAGATAAGTAAAACTGTAATGTAAGTAGTTGTCTATTTTCGTTTTAACAGATTGGAATAAATTTTAATTTATTCTTGTTTCTATTCCTATAATAATTCAGCTCTAGGGCTTAAATTCTAGTAATTACCCAGTAACCAGAGGATAGTCTTAATTATAAACCTTCAAGTTTGATTCCAAATTCTAATGGGTTTGTATTAAATTACTACTTAAGAACATATCATACAAGCTTATGGAATTTGATTTAGCGAACTAATTGATTTGATTGATTTGATTTATGGAAGAAGCTTGTTGGCATTGTGGTATGAAGGTACTGGTTTTGATTATGAAAATAAAACAACTTTTGTTCTAGGTGTCCACGGATGGGTCAACCAAAACAAATGTTTAAAGTTTCTGCTTGCTTAATAAGGCGCAAAATCGTTGTAATTATTATCACTTCTGCCTTCTAAATCTTAATGGACACCATGCCGTGTAGTAAAGTCGTCCAAGTAGGAGCCCAGAGTGGGACGTATAAATGGTGTTATACTTGTGTTTAATTTGAATTCGTCAATTTCTCCCAAAACAATTTAAAATTATGTTTCTTCTTATACTTAACATCATGGAATAGATTTGTCTTTTGTTTGTGGCATTTTTATTCGGAGTAGTTTACTTCTTTTGTAATATAAGTTATTACAGAATTCAATTGTTCATAATTGTATATATTCTTTTATTAATCTATTTGTATTAAGTAAAATTCAGAAATCATGCGCCTTTATCCCGGGGTCACCACTTATCAAGAAAAGATAGGTCGTTTTTTTAGTTTATGAAGCTAGATATTATCCTAATTTCACATTTTTTTTAAAACCTTTTCATAAAAAGCACCGCTAAATAACTCGACACCGCCTAATGGTAAGCTGTAGATAGACTTCATTTGCGATTATATCTAATGTATATGATTATATCTAATAAGCATGCAATATATAACCGTAGCCCTCTCTACCTTATTGGCCCAAAAGATACGTGTACCAGTTAGGAATTCTACCATGCAGTGGCCGTGCGACAGAGAAACGAGACAAGAAAATTTGTTACATTTCAGATAATTGCTGTCCTTTTCTTTTCTTATTAGAATAATAAATACTGTTCTAAGTTTAACTACCATTGTTAATTGGACTCATTTCCTATAAATTACAACTTCTTTGATTAGTAATTTCAGTCCTAAGAGCAAACGCATCAATAAAATTCGTTGCAAAAATTATAAAACATTATCTTTCCAGCTTACAATAATGAGCAAATATGCCAACTGAACGAAATTGATCTGACGTCAGAATTGCGATTATACTTGCTATCGTCGTACAATTTCCACTTGAGGGAACAATTTGTGATTGGGTTTGTACACCACATTATATAACCCTAAATAATTATCTACGCAACAGTTTACAGGGCTATCTCCAATTTAATTCTAATATAAACAAAATTAACCACTGCTTAACATTTTCTGAAAGTCAAGGTTTTTGTGTAACAGCTTGTGTATACTAAAAACAAAATCGTCTAGTCTCGGATATTTCTAATAATCTATTTAAAATAAATATAGACATTTTAAGACTGGACTCTCACTATGCAGATAATGTAATTAATGATTTTTACATTATCAAATTATCAATGACGTGTGTAACGGAACGTTACAGGCTCTATGGTGGTTGCCTGGTTACGTAACAGAGTAGTTGATGTGTCGTGAGGTCTCAATCAATGGCATTGTCCCTTATATTCTTTTCACGACCATCAGAAGAGATTTATTTTCAGTCTTATAACAACATAAGTAAGTTATAATAAATAAAAGGTTAATTAATTCGCTTATTTCTTGGAAAGATCTTGTACACGCTTTAGAGTCTAGGTTTTCTTGGCTATCCTAGAATGAGAGAAATTTCATATCAACTTCAGTCAACTTGTGAGATTTCAATGCTAACATTCAAAGGTTTTCAAATTACCTTGAGATTTCCAGAAAATTCGCACATTGTAATTATGTTTATTTAAAATTCGATCTAACTTAACCCTTACGTAGTAAAGTCTTTTTTTATCAACAATATATATGAATGATATTTATAAATCGCTGACTGAATAGTAGACATTTATTTAAGATTGACATATTACCGTTCTTCATTCAAACAGTAAATTATGTGTAAGTTTTATAAGTAAAAATTGATTCAAGCCTAAGGACTGGAACAATTCTAGATAATCAGTATAATCATAATAAATATTTTACCAATTTGTTCCATCTTAAATTCAGTAGCTTTGACATTTGGATAAATACCAAGGAACTGATGGTCAATGTATAAGTTTCTTGCTAATGTTTTTTTACTTTTCAGTACTCTGCGGATCAAAGAACTTGGACTTCTGAAGCGGATGACATCCTTTGAAAGCTATCAGCCTCTGAAATGTGAGATGACACATCTTCAAGTGCAAATATCACAAATTTTAACCCCACTTTCTATTCTAAGTGTGGCTTACTTTATGGCTACATTTGTATTGTTTGTGGAAAGGTGGCACTATAAGAGAAATATATTGTGGCCTTACATTGAATAAGAATAGTGATGGCGATAATTACAGATTCAATTAAATGACGTCAGTGACGGGCTAGATTTTTGTGTAATTTAGTATAATTATACAACAAAGAAATTAATTATAGAAATTAAGACACATTAAATAAGATTTTTATAGTGATTTTGTGTACAATAGATCTTACAATTTCTTATTATTTACAATTTATTATTAACATTGTGGAATATCATTTTTATTTAATTAGTATCTAATTTTATTAAATTTTTTAAAGATAATTCCTATTATAATATTCAATTGTAAAAGCTTTTTTAATAGCATTTCATTTGATATGAAGGTGTATCCATCGTCATTCTACAATAAATACTTCGCCTCGCATGTTATGTATTTATTCTTGCTATTCTTCTCATGTGAACTGAACCACTTCGAGTTGCTACCCGGCGTAAACAAGAAAACATGATGGAACGTCGAAATGTCAATGACATATGAGAATTTGATTGGGCGCGTAGGACATATGCGGATTACAAAAGGTCTAGACGGAAACATTAGGTAAGATACAAAAAAGTCGAAGATATCCAGAAATAGACCCCCACTGAGTTTGAGTGAGACGTAATGTAAATTTTTATGTTCCATAAGCTCTTTGAGTAATTATAATCATATCTCTAATAAGACAATGAAAACTGAGAGTAATATTTGTATCTATTTGAATGTTTAACGCAAATTTTAGCATTAGTAAAGTTTTTATAGCATCTGATAAAAAATATATGGTTACTATTGTAATATTGTCTTTTACTACGAACTCACACAAAACAGTTTCATGATCAAAGCTGGTCTAATTAACCATACTTTGTAACGTTACGATGTAAGGATATGGTGAAGGAATAAGCCACTGTTTGACGTCATTTTATATTTATTTGTTAATTGAAAACTAAATAAGTAAGTCAATGCGCACTGTAATAAAACACAAAACAATACACTGGATAGAATATAAATATCAAAGGTCTTATAAAATACTAACAAAATTGCCTTGAATTTAAACGGAATTTTAAATATAGTCGATTCTGATTTATTATATACAGTAATAACAATAATAAGTAAGATACAATGGCGTCAGATAATTGGTAACAATGGGAAACGGAGAAATATCTTCGTCGACGGGTAACAGTATAATGAGTAATTTGAGAGATGATACCGAAACAATGAAAAATATGTCAAAATTTTCCATTTAAATGTTTGATGATTTTAAAATATTGCAAAAAACGTGGAAGGGGTTGCATATATATACGGTGTTGTAGCACCTCGTTACTTATCTTAAGCGATGATATTTGCACTGAGTTATTTACAATTAGAGACTTTCAATACATACACGTGTACTTAACCACAAAGTTTGCGTTTACTTAAGAAAAAAACGCAGACCATACAAAGTTATGTCCTTACTAATTGCAAATGTTTTTATAATCGTGATTAGTACTGTTCACGTGCAAATGTACAAGGAGGCCTCGTATCGCAAGCATGCCACTTTCTTTGAGTAGCGAACAGTGGCGTGATCTTTATAAAGAAAACGATATTAATAAAACCTTCTTCTGTTTTTTGTCTTCGAGCTCCTATATTGACTACTTCATTTCTATTTCGTCACAGTTTTTAAATATTATATTATTTTTTACTTATCTTCGTGAAAGTACACTAATATTGTTATTGTTCATATGAACAAGTTGGGGACCATGGCGAGACAGTCACGCCAAATAGCACTAAAACGGAACTGTTATAATGTTTATTTTAGTTTGAACAGCATAACCCTTCTTATCTTGCTTCAATATAGGCAGCCCAACTCTTTTGTAATCTTTGGTTAACACTATGCCTACTTTTTGATGCCACACAATGAGTGAAACTCTTTGGATTTGTTGTGGTACCTTAGCCTTTCGTATTAAGACTCAATTTTGTACGACAAAATAATTTTTTTCTAGTGTACGGTTGGTTGCACAGTAGCGTAAACAGATCATTTCACATGTTACTTAACAAATATTGTAGAAAGGAGCCTTCACTCTAAACCTCTTTTATATCTATTAAATCAATTACTTAGGTGTGCAATACGAGCTGATTTAAAATAAAATTTTCCAATAGAGTGATATTATACTATTTTTTTATTATTACTAAAATAGCTAAGTAAATAAGTGAGTTGTTAATCTTTAGCGGTGGTCGGAAGTAGTATCAAAATATTCGTGAGTTTCTTTTAATATCATACAAGATGAAATCATGAAAGTATTTCATATTACAATTTTTTTTTTCACTATCGAACAAGCCGTCAATAAATCGGATCAGCCCGCCATATTCTGTATACAGAGTGTTCCGAATATATGTAGACGAAACCTGTTTATCTTGCCCCGACATAAGAGGCTTACTTGACGTTGCGATGTACAGGCTTACTTACCGGCTTATTATCAACTTGAGGTAAAGGAATGAAAAGCTCTGAAATGACAAATATATTTGAAATATATTTGTAGTATGGAATATTTTCATGAAGAGATGAGGTGTTTGTGCACTGAGATACCACGACGGGAAATCATGAAATAACTACTTAGCAATACTTAATCAATCAAAAATCAATTTTCACCATGGTTACTCTCGATCCCAGAGGCATCGAGAACTCCTTCATCCCTCGGAAGGCGCTATAAGCCGTTGGAGGCAACCACTTTCCTCCAAACCACATTGGGTGAACGTGGTGTTGTCTTAAGTTAATTAGTTGTCCTATGTCACATATTTTATTATTTAGTGTTATGTAAATGATACATTTCAATATAATAATTATAACTATCTTTAAAGCGGATTTTTTTTTCAAAAACATGCGACAAGCTTAATTTAGGTGCATATGTGAGATTTTGCGTATCTTTAAAATATTTCATTTACGATTGTGCCATTTCTTACCATTATCTTTAAAAAATTAACGTACTGTAAATAGCACAGCATTTGGTTCTATTTTGCCAATGGAGATTGCTCAGAGTTACTTGGGAATCCCTTGGCGGTCTGTGCAATGCATACGTGAGAGCTACCCGCGCACGCAGCCACGCTCAGGGCGTATGAAGACAGGCGACCACTGCCCGTCTTCTCGCGTCTACCCGTCTACGCCGGAGAGAAGCCGCAAGAGGATTGTCTTCTTGCTTCCTCTACGCTGCCTCCTTCTGCGACAGAACAGTTTCGCAAAAGGAGATAACCAGGCCGGACACTCCAAAAGGGTGTGCTCGGCAGTTATGTCGACATTCTAGTGTTTAAAAAAAATTCGAGACGCATTTTTTCAATTTTGATTAATCTGTTAGTTTTAAAGCACATGGTAACTTTATTATGAGTTGATATTTCTATTTATATTTTGTTTAAAACGGTTTATGGAAAAATAATCAAATGTCGCATAAATGTCTCATAAAGGACTGCTAAATTTGGCTCATGCAAATTTTCGTCTTAAACAATACTCAATATCAAAGACGTACTCAATCAATACAAGCTTTTGTGCAAAGGAACTGGCTTACACGAATCAAAACTGGATCAGGCACCGACAGTTACTAAAAAGAAAGAAAATAAGCTCTTGGGTTTTCGCCTTTTATGTCGTAATCCAGTAAAAAGCACCCAATTAACGATGAATATTTCTGTCTCTGTTACTAATAAGAATAATGCGTGCATGTGCTTACAAGTGAATATGTAGATTCAAAAATATTAGTTTTTTAAATACATTAATGTAAACCATAGACTATGCATGTAATTAGTCATTTAGTTACAAACACAATGAAAAGCTTGGCCTTATAAAATAAAAACTACTGTTTTATTTTATAAGCATTTTTAATTACTTGAAGGGTAACATTTTCATGATTCTTCGTTTCCAAAGCTTTTCAAATAATTTTGACCAACGACAAACAAACGGGCAAGTCGTCATTACTGACGGTCGCCCATCTTTGATCTTAAACACTGACCACTTAAACTGTGAAAAAAAAATTTCAATTCAATTCTTAAAACCAAATTAAACATTAAAAAGGCAAAAATGTAAGGAGTTATCCCATTTAAAAGTATTTTTTGGAACTGATGCTACCAAATGATTTTAGATTGGATAATTTCTTATAGTAACTTACAGGTCCTCAACCTGTAATCTCAGCTTTCAAAACATCACACTATATTCTACAACTAATCACAACACAATGCAATGGAATATCCTGCTAAACTTTACATACAGATACACAAACTTGAAGAGCTTATTTCATCACGAATGGAGGACTTTGAAAGGAACTTGGGGCAGACCGACTCCTCCCAGCTAACTACTCCACAGACAGTTAAAGTACAATACTTGCTGCAGAATTTCTCACTTTCAAGTAGTTTATAATGAACGCCGTTTCAAATCTCAAAGATCATGCAGCTTCTGACGTTGGCACAGTATCGATATTCTCATTGGAATATGTTACACTAACATGGGATTGCCAAAAGTCAATGTGAGGATCCTAAGAAGCAGGTTATGGCCGTACTATGTGACCAATTGAAGCTGACGCAATTGATAGTGCGTCTATAAAAGTTTATCATAGGTTAAGAAAGAATAAGGAAAGAGATAGACCTCTGCTGGTTCATTTACCTTATTTATTATTTTCATATCCCGTAAACACTCTTTTGTTGTGTGGAATGCTAAATCTTTGCTGAAAGGTACCACTGTCTCAATAAAGGAGTTTTTAAGAGAGAATTACTAAAACAAGGCATGATGTGTTTGCCGCTGTGAGGAAGCTCCTATGCATGAAATATTAGCGGTGATCAAAGGGTATCATTATTATTCTAGTTACTTTTGGCCCTTACTTCGATCAGTTTCGACCAGCCCTTGAAAGTGGGTCAATCAAAGGGTAAATGAATGATTGTAGTACTCTTGGGAAACAATCTGCGAAAGATGATTGTTTCTATTGTTGAACTCCGGGATTTTCAGTCGCAATATCCAGTCGATAAACTCAACCTCACGGATTTGGGCAATATACGTCGTGAATAGCAAGAAGTAAAACATTTTATAAACCTTGTATTGTATCGCGAATCAAAACGTTTTTGTTTATGCCGTAACTTTCAAAAGTATTTGTTCGACAAAGTTATCATTTGGAATTAATGTTGTTTTTATTTATAATTATTAAAAAGAAAAAACTATTGCCACTTCAAATAAAACGAGGGCAATGAATTGGTTTAGGGGCTCAGAGACATTAGACAGAGGGTTTCAAATATTTCCGATCTTTTACTGACTTGATTTGGTTAAATATTCTATTTTATTTTTAGATATTGATGTTTACGAGATTTTTTTTGGATCGGCATTGCCGGTACAATAAATAATCATTTTTATCGTTTTAAATAGTCATATTGTTGATTATAGGTTCTCATTAATAACGTTTATTACATTCAGTTATTTATTATTTTCACTCAAAAATAGTAAGTGGTATATTATAAGTCTTATGATGATTTTGATAGTGCTCACAGTAAAATGGTAATGGAGAATTTAAAATAAAGTGTTTGTATAACAAACAAGGTAAGGTTTAATAGCAAGGGTCTGTGTGATTTGGTTTCTTAATCTTACTATATTGCCATTGGAGGCCACCCATTTTTTTCCAAACTAGAAAACCATCTCTTATTGATATCTCTTTGATATCTTCGAATGAAAGTCTTGCAGTTCACGTTCAGCTTAGTGTACCTTTTGTATGAATCAGACTTGGAGCAACTAAGGGAATCTTTGATGGAGTTGTTTGTCCATCTATACCGCTGTCCCTGTGGATAGCAAGGTGGTGTTGCTTAGTGACCTTTACGATTTGTACACTACCGCCAAGCATACGCGAAAGCCCCACTGCTTACACGTTCAGAAATCATTTGAAGGCTCATTTAATTTCTCAACAATCGTGAGCATCGATTAGTTTAATAATGAGCTTTGTATTCTTAATGTTATATATTTATGGATATATTATTATGTATTATGTAAATTGAAAATGTATGTGCTTAATTTTTGTACAATCAATTAGTCACGCCGCATATGTCGTATCGACGTTAATTGTTGATTGGCTGGAAGAGATCTCTAGCTATAAATAAGTTCGTTTTGTGTTTCTTTCATGTATAATTAACTTTTGTGTTTTATGTATACAATAAAGGATATAATACATTGAACAGTAATCCTGACGCTTTGTTCTTTATAAGCAATTAAGTTAGCATCACTAGATCATTTTACAGTGGACGATGAAGACGGAGCGTTGATGACATAAACAGGTATTCGATTCTCAATAGGAATGTATAGTAAACCCCAAATAATTATGTACCCAAGGGAAAAGAGGTACAAACAACATTCTTATCTTAAACCAATATAGGTCTATAGTTTAAAGTCTCACGATTTCCTGACGTAGATTCTATGAAGAACTTACTTTCTCAGACAAAAGAGTAACATGGAGTTGGGAAATAACAAGAAGTTCGTAGCTCTGTGAAAGTTTTGTTGATACTGCGTATTATTTGAATATGAATGGCTCGAAGCCAGCTCTAAGAATTAGACCGCTTGTTTTATGTTAAATATCATGGTTTGAATTTCAATTTACAATCCTATAAAATCAGTAAGCTTTCGCGGTTCTTAATTTAAATATTTGCGTACCCTTTAAAATTATAAATAGGTGGATATTGAGACGGATAACATTTGAACATATTTGAATTAAAAAAGGTTACTTGCTAAGACTTTCACAAACTAAAACTATTAGTTATAGCTACCGGCCTTCGGCTAAAAATGGGCGAAACACTGGAGAAGGTAATGTTTTCCTTCACTTACACAGTGAAAATATTTTTATTAATCTATTATGTATTAGCTGTTATCATAATGTATTCTCGTCTGTTGGCTGTTATAGAATTAATTACCTTTAAATAAAATTGGTAAGGTCATATAAGAACTGTTAATAGATAAATAAAAAGTAGGGTCAGTATGACAATGCCGAGTAACTATCTCCAAAAGCCATTTGAAGTGATAACGGTCAGTGCACATAATGGTACAAGCTAATTACAACCGATTGGATTTTAAAACTGTAGATTAGTAGCCATGAATCTAAAGCGTAGGACAGGGTTCCTAAAATATGGTCAAGAAGCTATGAATGAAGGCAGTACGGTTTTGTCGTAAATCTATGGGATAGTTTCTCGTTCAGAAGAAAACATAATTGGTCAAAGATAATGATAATACATAAAGATATTAATACATTAAATATTTTACATCATTAGGTAGTAAGGAGCTCTTTGGTAAAGTGGCTCAAACTCTTTGGTTTCGATAGCGAAAAGTAACTCTCGCTACGGATGGTCCCTCGTGGGTCAATCAAAATTTATTATTTTGACCGCTTTTATCCATCGACCTTCATTAAGCCAGCGTGATGGTGTCATGGTTATGACTCGACTTCTCATGCGTTTCTCCCATGGAGGAAGGGTTGACCCCAGTACACTGTTGATAATCAATAAGTAAACTAACTCTATTACAGTACAGTATATCACATGTACTAAATTATAAATTGACTTTATTATAAACATAGATACTAAACAGTTGTAGGCTCTTCTTATCCGCTGCCTGCCGGTCCTAGTCCATAAGGAGACGAGGAAGCTGTGCTTAAGAAATACGCGCCAGGGCTTCCATTCTTCGAATTCATACCCATATATGCTACTTCGTTCTTAGAGCAGAGACCACTTCGAAACTTAGTCCAATTTTCACATTTGCGCGCTGAAACAAGTGAATTATATCAGATCTTCTTGAGTGTAAAGTAATGTGAAAGGTAGGTGGTGTAATTATCGCGAAATTCATGTCAAATCGTGATCCTATTCATATATGAAGGACACATAAATAGACAAATGAGATATTATTTCTTAGTTGAGTATCCAGCAGGCTTGAAAAAATTTCAGATCTGACATGTTTTCTCCAAAAGGACTTAAGTATAAATCTTTTTATTGTGATGAATATATGAATCACGTAGATGTACCATCTACGTGATTCATATATTACTTAAAATATATAATCCCAAATTTAAATATTAAGTCATCAGTTTAAACAAAGCTGATATAAGAGGTGATCACCAGCCCCATATAAGGACTTATATTCTATACAGTAACGTACGATATTTTCTGATTTCGTATCCTGGAGAGGAACTTGGAGAATAAGCTTTTTATGATCTAAGAATTCATTCAGATTTCAAATAATCTACAAAAAGATATAAAACACACCTGGAAAGTTCTTCTGTGCTGTAATGGACTCTGCGAACAGTTGCCAGGCCCTGCTGTGATCACAAGGTGTTAGGAAACAACCTGGTTGCGTCATACCACCTGCTGGGTAAAAATCCTTCTGTCCTGTCAGTAGAAATAACATTATGAAAAGACTTAAGCAATTTTTTTGATTGCGTGTGCACAAGGCTAAAAAATAAATAGACAAGTATTATACTCAATATAACTATGTCAAAATGTTATATTTTGAAAAAAAAAACCCTTACACCTATTTTTATTTTTATATTTTGTTATTATTTTACGCCGCGATTGTTTTTGCAAAAGTGCTCAGAAATAGTGGTTACTAACTATTGTCAATTTTCCTACTGTGCATTTTTCTATTTTCTGAAATTTTTGATATGCAGTTTATTGTACTGTAAATACATCACGATCACAAAAACAACTGTTTTATAGAAATATCAATACTTAATTGACCCAAGTGTATGGTCTAATTCACATCCTTAAGTATTACTGCAATTTTTTATTTAACTCTGTTGTAAACACATAACAATATCACAAAAAAAGAAAAAAGGTTTATTATGTTATACTCTGTAGATAAAATCAATACATATTTTACTTTGAGAGAGTCTACCAATATTTTAAAAATAAAATCTGTTAGATAATGGAAACTAAGGAACGAACAAAGTTTATCATAAAAATTTTACGTCTTTGTATTTTTCGTTCGTAGAGTTTAATTTACTAAAAAAAATCCTTAAATACCACGTTAATACCACGCAATATACCATATTTAATACCACGCAAGGTCCAAGTATTTATAAGAAATCAAAGCTGTGCGAGTAGATCGTCGCCGCCAAGTTAAAAAGCCGTCTGCGTCACTATTTGTGTAGCCTGGTAATCCTTTTTATCAAAAGAAAATTTGTTACAAATGTTACTTTCATTGTGAATAATAAGTCATATAATAAAAGACAGCGCAATGATTACTTATTACTTTCACTTTATATATTAACGTTGACTGGTTATGTTTTTTATAAGTCCTCGCTAAATAATTCTGCATAAATATTAGACATATACTAATAAAAACATCAATGACTTGCATATTCGTACTCATTACACAAACATTCGCCACTGGATTCGCCACCAGTTTTTTTTATTTTATTTAAGCGTAACGATTACATTATCATCAGATGCATGTAACACAGATGCATAAAACAGTACCTTTGGTTTGGTATACCGGTATAGTTATTCCATAAAAATAGGTTTCAGTAACATAATTCATTGTTTACCTACACGTTCGAGTAACCCCAGCACGCCACCATTAGTGTGGATCACGTCAACGTACTCCGCATCGTTCGGGTTCAAACGACTCGCCTCACTAATATTACTGAAACAAGGACCGGCGGGATCCAATCCGACTATCCGACCAACTGATCGCCCGATTAATTCTTGTAAACGCTTCCCAGCTATACCAGCGATGTGCGCTCCAAGACTGTGTCCAATTAGGGATATTTTGGAAGGATCTTGACCGTCTGCAAATAAATATTTTTTTTACACAGACACAATACATATCATATCAGCGATCTTTGATCATCTTACTGAATGATCTTACTATACAGTTACCAGCTTTCTTGTAGTCTTTCATACCAGTAAACAATTTTACTTATTAATGTTGTATTAATCTCTAATTGTTTAAAAGGCGGCTCTATCGACAACTAATGGGTCGATAAAGCTCAGCAGATGTCGCAAGACCAGGAACTCATATTGTGGAAGTCCATGGGTTCATCTACGAGCTTTCGCAATCTAAATAAATCGTGTCATAATTTCTAGATAAAAATCAATTTGTACTGCATCTATGTATTTCATAATTTTGAATAAATTAAATAAATAAAAGATCCTCAGTTAGTTAATTAAAATCTACGACATCAAAATTGATTTAAAAAGTATACTCCACATAATTATTACTTGCCAGCTATAATTTGTCGAGTCACTATTTACTCCTGGGAACTTCAGACAGGTGAAAAATAATAAAGGTGAAAATAAAATTTCATACATTATTTTTATACATTATTTTAGCGTTTGATTCGATTTCACCACACAGGCTATTTTTATTTTTAACTGGCCATCATGGGAGACGAACCTTTAATTTTCTTCCCAACCCATTAAGTTTGGGAAATTCGAGTATTATGTGATACTAACAATCCTCTCAAACTGGATACATAAATATGAAATAAGTATATATTATTACATTTACAGCTCTTTTGGTAAGTAACTTATGTTGGCAACGCGATTTGGAGCAAAGTAATTGATGAGACGAAATAAAGAGATTGGAATTATTGGACGAAGCTCTGAGAAGCATAAAGCGCGTATTATGATTAATTTAACAAATTCAGCTCACTAGACTAACAACAGAGATTAGTTAGACATTATACGTTTAGTAAAAACTAGAGATATTAAATTTCTGACCCGTATACTGTCGTAGATACGACAGTATACTTTAGTCCTTTAATTGAGGCAAAGAGGAGTGAATAAATAGCAGCTTTTAATTCTCAAATCCTATTTGCCACAACTTATTCACAAACCTTTTTTGTAATTACATCCTTACAATTGTATATACTTTATAATTAAACGGAGTTTTTCTCTATTGTTTCAATTAACGATATCATTCGAACGAACGTGACAAAACTCTGTGTAAATACTATACAAGGCTTATACAATTGTTGTAAGTAAGGCCCTAATAGCCTAAAATGTTCAATTTTATAGCTCAGTTTATGTAACAGAGTGCCTGTTCAATAAAAAATAAGTACTTACTACAGTCTACTTCTCACATCTACAGACCTTACTACCACACATGAACGTTACACACAAAACCACATGAGTAGGTAAACACATAGAAAAATCTCTCATTCCAATAGAGATATTAGACTTATGTATACAATGAATTGAGTATATTACTATTGGTTTTAGTTGTTGTTACTGATAGTTTGTATAAAGCCTGTTTTGTTTATATGTCACTTTACTTTTTAATATATTTTTATACTAGATTGTTTTATATGTTTTGTGGTTGTTGTCAATATATCGGTGGTTTCCTTGTTTTCTCACTTCTCTCCGAAATACAGTCCACAGGCTCCCCGAGCTAACTAGCGTAACAGTTGTTAATGTACCAAACATAAATTAAACTTATCAGTAAAATTGATTTAAGACAACACTTTTCTTTGAATTGTTCTATTGTATATTTTTCATTAAATTTCAACAAAGAGAGATATTTTACAACCACTGACTTCTTTTTAATCCTTTGAAGAACATATTTCTAAATACACTAAATATCTTAGTTAACAATACTGTTCTCCAAAGGATTAAAAAAGTCAGTGGTTGTGAAATATCTCTCTTTGTTGAAATTTAATGAAAAATATACAATAGCACAAGTCAAAGAAAAGTGTTGTCTTAAAACAATTTCACTGATAAGTTTAATTTATGTTTGGTACATTAACAACTAAAACCAATAGTAATATACTCAATTCACTGTATACATTAATAGTACTGTTCTCAAACGGGCCTCTTTGGAGTTTCGAGTTTATTATAAACATGCATTATTTACTGACATCTTACGTCGTTGCGAGTAGTTTATCAATTGTTTTATTGGCGAAACACATCAGTGTACATTTGATATATTCGCCTTTTATTTATACTTCACAAGTACCAACATAAAAAAACTTAAATAACATTAAATATTTCAATCAAATACACTAAAGCTACATAAAAATATATAAACGACACGATAACTAGCGAAGAAAAGGCAATTACATAATAGTAACTTAATTGTAGGTCTTTTAAATTCAGACTGTCCAAACTGTTATCTCCAGATAAATAAAATTACATTGTCACAAACGTAATACAATCTAAAGTAAAAAACGCTACTTATTTAACTAATATTAGTTATTTGCCCTAAGGGATTTCCCATCGGGACTCTTTTCAGGAAAGATCGAACTTTCCTCTAATAACTTCAATAAAAACTTTTAACTTCTGTCCAACTTCCCAAGGGAAAGAATGTTCAAAAAATCCATTTATTTCTAACCCACGTTTCAAAATAACGTTAACTGTGTAAATAATCGTGCCTTATACAATTACCGATATTACACTACAATTATTTAGTATTGGTTGAAGTATTCCATTTCATATAAATAACTAAGTACGGTCGGCCTCATATATTGCTTAACTATTAAGTACCTTGTAACAACAAGAAGTGCGTACTCTAGGGAGGCCAGTATTATTGATACTTAATAAATGGTACTAAAGTGTTAAGCTACTTCGGCCGACTGTACCTATAATGAGATTTCAGGAATAAATTTGTAGTAATCGGGTTAACTCTTTCTACTAACAAAAAAATCTTTATAATGGCAGTCGGAAAACAATAACGTTCCTTGCCCAATTCCACTTTCATTATCCAACTTTAAGAAATTAATTAGTTTTCTTTTATTTAAATGATCAAAGTATACTATAAATAACATAGAGGTATTCTTCTTTACGATAGATATTCTGTAAAACGTTACAACGTTAATGTTAAATTAATAAATTAATTTAGTAAGCGCCCTAAGGCTAGTTCACAGGAACGTATAATTGAATTCGGTTCTCTAGAGTATTTTTATTATATCACAGTAACATAATATCACTGTCGGAATGTTTTATATTAGTTTACGTAAGAAACCAAAATTTTAAATCATTTGAAAACAATTACCAGTTCTAGTTACAAAGAGAAAATAAGAAATAGACCTTTACAGATAAAGTATATAGTTGAAAGATAGCATAATATTCTTTTTAAAACTAAAAATGTGAAGTGAAAAAAATAGATATTAAAGAGCGATATATTTAAATTTGTAGGTGTACGTATTACTGAATGTATAAATCTTTATTAAAGCATAAGTATTTGTCTCAATCTAGGTTGCCACTATCCCAAGACATTTCTACTTGATTTTACTATAACAATATCAATATTATTGTTGTGATAATAATTTTATCAAAAATTCAATCTTTAAAAATTTAATTTATGATGCACTTAAATTCAAAGAAACTTATGCTATTGAAGTAAAATATACCATAGCGAAGTTTTCTATTTGAAACAAAGTCTTGGCACCATTGTCTATTAAATCGTAGTGCAATTATTTTGTAGGGAACGCAACCTTTCCTATTAGAAGTCTGAATATGAAAGTATATTAGTCTAAATTATTTGTGATACATAAAGCCAAATGATATTCAATACGCCCCCACAAATGCATATTGCGTTTAAAGTTTCCAATCCAGCCCGATTGAATTTCGTGTGCATTTAATTTGTACCTAACGTTGTTTGTTGCAAGGAATACTGAACCGGCTTGCTATGTTTATAAGGTAAGTTATTTAATCTGTGAAGAATTCGTGTCGGACACACTAGTACCACCATGAGGTGGAAAGAGACGAAAGGTTAAATAAAATTACGACAAATAAGTAAATATAGGTCTTTTCCTACGTAGAATTAAAACTATTTACTATTTTAATTTAAAAAAATCCATTCAATCGTGTATATTATTTTTGTGCCAGATTTATGTCGCAATAGAGTAGACGATAGCCTGTCAATCGTAAAGAAATATTGCAGAAGTAATGTGAATGGTTACGTTTAAATTCCGGAAACCGCAAGTAACATCAATGAAGGGCCTAATAAAATGGTATGGGCCCGTGGAGAAAATTTATTATATTTTTGTATTAAATTGTGGAGACTACTCCCATACCTTGTACTATTAAGGCTACCACTCTTTGTACACCGAAAAACAGCGAACTACCTCACAACCAAAATAAAAAGGTCGGTGATAAATCCGGACCACACTGCAAGATTACCTTTTTGTTTATCTATTTGTTAAGGTTATGTCCATAAGGTAGCAAAATGCTTAAATAATATATTTTATTCTGGATGGTTCTTGAACATCACATTCAGTAACGTTTTGACGTGATGTAGTCTTTGCCTAGTTTCCGATATCATTCCTATCATTTGGTAGTATATATTTAAACGAATTTGCGTTCATGAGAACTTAAATATATGGTTGAAAACTAAGAATGAAAAGTCAGATATTAAAAGCCATAAATCTTTTTCATTCTGATTTACAGCAGTTCTGTTCCACGAAGTACATGAATATATGAAGTGTGACAGCTGTACAATAAACCCAGTCGTATTTCCACTGAATAAGAAAGATATTTGGAGCATCATGCCACTTTTGACGTCGAATCAAAACACCGAGAGTTATCCACAGTTTGATTAAGTTAAAAGATTCTTCGTCAAAGGGTTACTTTAGAGTCTAAATGCATTCGCTAAATAGAATGCTTTTAAAAACTCCTGAACAAATACAAAGAAAAGTACAAAGTTGTGCTGAATATAAACAGCAGCTTTAAAAACAGGATCCGAGCAGCTAAATGTAAAGTTGTAGTATTAAAGCCATTTGTACATCGTCACTTTTGCTTAGCACAAAAATTATAATAAACTGACACTGTCAGAACGCAAATTATGGATAAAATGGTAATGTAAAATGTAATATTGTTATCACAGAAGAAATTATATTGTCATTTTTAAATCGAAGATGAAGAAGAATATGCCTTTAGATTTTTTGCTATAAAGGCTTAAGAATGATTCTGAAAAAATTATGAAAATTAACACGGAATGCCTTTACCTTAAAGTGACTAAGTATCGTCACATTCATTGTTCACCAGAAAATATAGCTTTTTATGGCATTAAGTTCCCATCCCTTCAACATCGCGTTACAAAACACTACAAAATATTACCAATTTGCGCTTCAATCTGAGCTAACACACAAACAATTATCCTTTGAATTGTAATTATTATAGTGACTATTGTTATTATAAACGGCCTTTATACATTTTACTGATCAGACATCAGTAAAGGCTCTACATGGGAGAAATATACGAAGAGTTTTAAGCAGAAATGCTGACCAAATGCGATGCAGTTTGGTAAAAGCTGTTAAAGAAGCACCTACTTTGTGTGCTTTCTGAAACACTGAGAAGTTCAATAAGGCCAAAAGTGTTTTTGATCCAAACTAATGCGCTGAAGCTTCTTAGTCACCGTTATTTCATTTATATTCTGATAACCTAGAGTTATTAAACTGATAAATTAAAACTTACCTTTGATAATCTCACTTAGAAACATCCCAAGCTGCTCGCCCATAAACCTTGACAATGTCGAAGATCGAAAATACTCTAGATTGATAACTTTCCTTCCATCAAGAGCAAGAATAGCCAAATTTGATTGCTTCATCAGCGACGGAGCGATTCCTTGCACCATCACACCATCGGAACTTTCCAGAAAACCGTGTATCAATACAACAATACCCTTTGCGTTTCCAAGAAATCTGCTCACTCTTTTCGATTCCGTTATGTTATATTTAATATTTCCTTTACTAGTAATATGGTCGATGTTTAATGATTCGAAGTAGGTTGAAATGTTCTTTTCTGCCATTTGTTCGTATGTCAGGCCAAAGAAACTTTTAAATGCTTCACCTAGAAAAAAAACAAAGGTTTCTGTAAAATTTTAGTGGGTGATAAAGTTTAAGTGTCCCCAGCTTCTTTTGAATCTACTCTGTTGAATCCTTTAGATAAACTTAAAACTTTTATCTTCGGTCTAAAACTTCCAAGTATTTTCTTGCCACAAACATTTTTATATGCTGCTCGATCATCTCGTAATCGAATGGTTTTTTATTATCTTGGGAATTCTTAGTACGAGTTTTGCTGAGTTCTGCTGTCTACTGGCCTAAAAACACGTCTATTTTTTTATCGAATGCATTACCAGAGTGTTCTGTTTGACATTAAATATTTTAAGTCAACAGTCAGCTAATTCTTACTTCACCATTATAATTTAAGGTGCATCAGATGTGGTGATCTCAATTAACGGTACCTACGGTCACGCCTAAAATTTTACACACAAAGTTCTAAATATGTTAATATGAACTCTATTTTAGTAGTTATTGGTGTTACAAATATTTTTGAAGCCTTAAATGTATACGTCTTTTTAGGCGTGATTTTACTACACTTTCAAATACACTTGCCTAGAAAATCAATGAAAGTAAATATTGTATGAAACGCTATTTTGAAGTTATGATTTGGGTGCAATCGTTCCGCCAGCCACCGTGCGCTCGTATAAACAAACATGATTGGATTATGTATGATGTTGAACAAACAAATTTCATTTTTTTACTTCTCCCTGACGGAGAAAAGGAAGGGGAGAGGTAAAAACAAATGAAATTTGAAAAATGCTGTGTAAATTCGATACAAAGCGAATTCTTTCTCTTTATTGAAGCAACACAATCTAAATAATGCTTTGTTAAGGCTTTACAATAAAATTGACATAATATATATAATGTCTTCTGGTTATTATTGTTCCACAGGTTAATAATTAATATTTTATATATAAAAGATAACTACAAAATGAAGAATGATTTTAAATGAATGGAAATGAAATGAATATATAACGGTAGCTTTGACTGATCTTCGTATTGTGTTGACCGACAAGGTTCATAATTTGACATTTTTATGTTCTAATCTTAATTTTGTTACAAGAGCAACAATATTAAGAAAAAACCATTGATTACGTATATAGAATAGAATAGAATATATCTTTTTTGTACATCAGCCAATTCAAAAAAGAAATACACAAAAAACATTTACAACTAATTTTGTACAAAGGTTGACCTTTTCGCTAAAAGCGATCTCTTCCAGGTAACCTTAGGATGGACAGGATTAAAGATAAAGTACTTGAGGGAAGTTGGCGACGTATAACGAATAAATACATTATAAAGTTATTACACACAAATATTCAATATATACATACATAGGTACTAACTTAATGATAGCATCTATACACTACATAATACATAATTATATAAATACTCGTAGATACAAGTAGAAATATAGTTGACATACATCTATTTGACCCCGCAGCAACTAATGGACGGATGGCTGGCAGAGTGGCCTCCATGATTGAGCTCATGCTGAATTTCACGTCTTTATGTGGAATTCTTGCCGAATATATAAATGGTATCAACATGATATTATACATACACATGACTTCAGCGTTCTGCACTGAAAAGGCAAAGATGAATCAAGTTACTTAAGTAGAATTGTTCAAAATTATTAACATCAGATTAAATATCAATAAATCTTATTTATATCAATTAATTTGTTTAGCGGGAAGATAATTAAAATCTGAATTGTTATCGGCTCTTCATATTAAAAATTATAGAGAAATGTTAATTATGTAATAAAATAATAAAAACATATACATGCTTACAATATATTATATATAACATTAGATAACTTTGAAAACTGACTTATAAGTAAAAAATTGCACAAATGAGGCTGGTGCCACTATTAAATATATTATTAAAACTATACCGCACCATGGGGATGTACCATGGAGAGAACTCTGAAAAGGTTTTAGACATTATCTCTCTCTTTCCTTTCCTACTGTTACCACGTCTACTTTACGCACAAAGAGATTTCGTGACTCTTTTCTCTCTTCGCACAGCCAGAGCGTAGAATTCCTTTCCGAAACACGAATTCTCTCCTTAATAGAACGTGGGTTCCTTCAAAAGAGGTATACAAAGGCACTTTTTGGGCAGGCAAGGCATGGCAAGGGCAGTCGCGTGTTGCACTAGCGATCTTTACATATTACCATCAAGGTGGTGTCAAGTTAATTGCTATGCTTTAAAAAACGAAAGAATTGAAACCGCTTGCTGGTAAGTAGTAGGAAATGACGCATACAAGCCCTAACCACTTCTACTGTGATAGTCTAAAATGTGCTTTACTACACCTGTTTTAAAGGAGCGATATATATTCTATTCTATTCTATATTATTAAAAAAAATATTACACTTACAAACTGTCATTTTACTTCCCATCGTCACATGAAATAGTGTTAAAGTCGGAAGGGCAACTGAATTGACTTCAATTAGTACAATGCGACCGCTTAAACCAAGGATTTATTCTAAAATATCATTAATGTTATCATTTATCTTTCTTCTTCTTTCTTCTATATAAAAATTAATAGAATTCTAAAATTTAAATAACGGCTTGACCTATTTGAATAATTTTTATTGTGTTTGATTCAGGAGTGCTGAATCGAAAATTTATTATTTAGTATGGAAAATCGTCTAACTGACATTCTAAACATAAAAACTGTTATTTCTTCCATCACTGCTTCGGAGTTTCTATTAACAGATGGCGTTAGTGGTAGTTTGTCAGTGCAACAAAGTTACTTGTGAAGTTGATGATCCATCTGGTGGAAAGTGGCGAGACACTTGCGAATTGTTGATATCATTGGCGCAATATCATTCTAGAGATATTATTACACGATTCATTTCCAATCTAGTTTCCTGGTGTTGGTTTCAAAAAATGAGCATAAACAAAGATTCTTATTAAACTTAAATCTAGTAGTTAAAGTCTAAAATACCAAAGCAATAAGGTAAAGTTAAACGTTTTCTTGTACTGTTGTTGTATTTTTATAATTTGTGTGCAAAAAGAATAATTCTATCGCATTGAATTTTAAAATAAAATCTTCATATGTTATTTTGCTACTCGTTTATATAAAGTCTTTTGGATTTCTTAAGATTAAGTTCACTTAATTCTTCAACAATTTCATACAGTTAAGGGGAGTCAAAACATTCAAATGAGGCAATTCCTACATTCGAAGTAAAAGTTATTTTAGAAGCAAAGTCTTTTTTCTTTGGTATCTTCGCGATTCCCCATCATTGCTGTAAACAGACCTTTATGGATAAAATACTTATAACTGTAACTGTTATATTTTATAACACTGTCGTGTTATTACTGTTTATTAGCTCCTATGATATCTAATATCTTGGATAGGTTATTTAAGTAATTTACTATTTTACTAGTTTAATTTAAGTATTAGTGTTACTCCAAAAAAGAACGATTTTGCCACTCTTTTTAATTAAGGATACGTTTTTAAAAAATGTTAAAAAATTTATTAAACTAAATTTAAGAGCAAGTTTAAATTGTCAGTGTTATAACCGTATTGCGCAAAACATACTGCGATGACTATCTTGAAATATTACGATATGCCTATATTTTGTTCCGCCACACAGGCCATCCATAATGTTGGTATAGTTTGTGTCACGCTACATTTAATACAGGCATTTTAACAACACAAGTCGTATTTTAAAACTAGTGGCGTTCAGTACAGAATGTGATGTTTCGAAATTGACGTGCGCTTACTTACGCTTACTTATATAATTACGGAATTACAAAATATTTTTAACACTAGTGATGAGGCCAACGGTGAGGTTGGCTTTACCCCACGACCTGTTCTCCAATCTTTATCGAATTTAGTCAATTACTTTATATGTAAAGACGGGTACTTACTTGCGCACAACGCCAGCAGCTCTCCAGGACTATAGGCACATCGAAGGAAGCTAGTTTGGTAATCTTCACAGTTATTATCACCCAATTGAAATGGTAATCTTCACAGATGATTCTCCATAAAAATAATATTATTGTTGTTTAATGATGAAAAAATGTTCGACACCAGTTCGCGCGCGATGAATAGGAGACAATTAATTAATTCTTTTTTATCTTCGACCAATCAGCGGAAACCATAGCACAGATCACCACAAACATTGCAAACAATTAGAGTACCCGTCAAAAAAAAGAAGGCAAAGGACAAAATTCGATAATACATATTTTAATAATTTAAAAATTAATACATTTGACTAATTGGCGTCACCATATCCCCCCGGCCTTGAAAGAATGCCTTTCAAAATAAACAAAAAGAAATGAAAAACTTAACTAATCCTAGACGTAAACCTTATTGCGAAGGAAGGGGGCAAAGTTTTACAATTGGTCGTTTATAAGTTCCAGTTTTTGTTTTTACTAGAGCCACGCGTATAGTTCCATCTTTATCAGGCAATGTTTTTACAACTAGGCCCAATGGCCAATGCAAAGGCATGACGCTATCTTGCATTAAAATTACAACTGTACCTTCACGTAAAGGCTGTGAAGGCACATTCCATTTTTGTCTACTTTGAAGTGTGTGCAAGTATTCGTTTCGCCATCTAGTCCAAAACGATTGTACAATTTGGTTCAAGAGTTCTTGTCGTTTTATTAAATTGTCTGATGAGCCTACAGTTTCATCAGCAGGGAAGTACTTTAAAGGTACCGTATTCAAAAAATGAGCCGGTGTTAAAGCTGCCGGTTCAGCTGGATCAGCACTTAGAGTGCATAATGGACGTGAATTTAATACCGCCTCAATTTGCGTAAGTACGGTGAACAGCTCTTCGTACGAAAGAATTTGATGTCCCACAGTGCGGAACAAGTGAGTCTTGACGCTCTTAACAATGCTCTCCCAACTACCACCGTGATGAGGGGCATTTGGACAAATCATTTTCCAGGTAATGCAGTTATCCACTAACTCTTGTTCCCAGTACTCCTTGTATTCATTCGCGAGAAATCTATGTAGTTCACGTAAGTATGATTTAGTTCCTACGAAATTGGTTCCATTATCGGAGTAAATACATTTAATAGGTCCACGACGTGACAAAAATCTTTTAAAAGCCGCGAGAAAGCTGGCAGTGCTTAAGTCTGTTGCCAATTCAATATGAACTCCACGGGTAGTCATGCAGGTAAAGATACACAGGTAAGCTCTCTGGCTTCGTACACCCCGACGACGCTGATGGACAAAGGCTATCGGGCCTGCATAATCACAACCAGTGTGGGTAAAAGCCTTTTCCACTTGGTTCACTCTAGATGTTGGCAAATCAGCCATAATTGGAAAGGTGGCTCTCGGCCTAGTCCTAAAACAGAAATTACACTGTCGAATACGTAGACGAATAATTCGCCGAGCGGATAGAATCCAATAATTACGTCGTAATAGAGACATTAAAGTTTCAGGGCCGGTATGAAAATTTCGTCTATGATAATGATCAATGATCATATCAAGAATGTGGTCGCGACGTGGTAGTAGTATCGGGTGTTTATAATCGTATCTTTCATCCGAGTTACATAGACGGCCGCCCACACGAAGGATGCCATTGTCAATGAACGGCCTCAACTGTCTTAACCTATCCGAGCTCGTGTTACCAGCAGGAAGATCTGCTAAATCTTTCTTGAAGTATACTCCTTGTAGAGCGCGACATATCTCCATTTCAGAAGTGATTATATCGTCAGTTGATATAGGACCCCTCGACAATTTCTTTAAAAATTTTAGCACATAAGATACTGATCGGACATATTTTTTCCAGGATGAAAATTTTTTGGATAATTTATAGACTTCGTTTACTTCAGCATTACTAGTCGCAACTAGAACAACAGACTTTGCTTCAGAGGTCACCGTTTGTTTCGCTACAAATGGAGTGATAGGCCATGTATTTTTTGACGTAAGTGCCCATGGAGGACCATTAAACCAAAGCGGGTGATTCACAAGTTCAGCAGGACTCAAACCGCGAGAAAGACAATCCGCGGGGTTTTCTGTTCCTTTAATATGATAGAAATGTTTACTATCTAAATGTTCATGAACCTTTGCCACGCGATTAGCGACAAAAGTTTGCCAACGATGGGGTTCTGAATGTATCCAGCTTAATGCTACCGTAGAATCAGAGAATGCGAGTATCGATTGTATGGGATATCTAGACGAATAATCAACAAATACCTTTTTCATGAGTTGAGCTAAAATTAAAGCGGCACACAATTCCAATCTTGCTAGTGATACAACCTTTAAAGGGGCCACCTTGGATTTCGCACAAATTAAATTCACCGTTTGATGATTATCAGGAGTGGTTACACAGGCATATATTACTCCACCATAGGCCTTTTCACTTGCATCAGCAAACCCAATCAACGTTAAGGAACAGTGTTCTACGACACCAAGATGGCGAGGAAACTTTAACTGTGAAATTAAAGGAAGCTCCTCTTGAAACAAACGCCATTTGCGTGCAATGTGATTAGGAGGAACATCATCCCAGTCAATTCTGGCTAACCAAAGCTCCTTAATCAAAAGTTTTGCAAATAAGATGATTGGCGCTACAAGACCTAAAATGTCAAACAAACGAGCAATATACGATAAAATATATCGCTTGGTGCAGGGGCGGTCATCTGGTGTAATTTGGAAAGCAAATACGTCCTCACCTGGAAACCAGCGCAAACCCAAGATTTTAAGCGTGGTTTCATTATCAAATTCTATGCTTTCGCATAACCGACGTTCCTGTGGAACTTCATGAAGCAAACGCTCGGAGTTAGAGGACCATTTTGCTAATTGAAAGCCGCCAGCCATGAACAACTCATTCAACTCATGAGTAGCATTGATTGCTGTTCGCTCATTGATAACCGAACTGGCTACGTCATCCATATAAACATCACGAGATATGATTTCCTTGGCAATAGGAAACTTGTCACCCTCATCTTCAACAAGCTTTCTTATCGTACGTAACGCTAAGAAAGGGCTACATTTAAGGCCAAATGCGACGCGATTGTACTGATAGACCTGGATTGGCTGACTTGGATCAAACCGATACAAAATTCGTTGAAAACGACGATCCATTTCACGTACTTCTATGGCAAGATACATCTGACGCACATCTGCTGAAATTGCTACAGGAAACAAGCGAAAGTTAATTAAAATACAAAAGAGATCAGTTTGCAAACTGGGACCGCAATGTAGTATGTCATTGAGAGATAGCCCACTATCAGTGGGCGAGCTAGCATCTAATACCACTCTCAACTTTGTGGTGGTTTTATCGTCGCGCACTACTGCATGGTGGGGAATATAATATGCGCGTTCATTAGACTTAACCTGAATTTGAGATAAGAACTCTTTGTCAAGATGCTCTCGAATTACATTATCATACATACCTTTCAAATTAGGTTGGGAAATTAATTTACGTTCTAAACTCAAGAACCGTCGAGTGGCGGTGTGTAGTGAATTGCCTAAGTTATCACAACTCAACTTGAAAGGTAGAGCCACCTTATAACGACCGCTATCATAACGAAATACAGAGGACTGATACAGTTCCTCAGCTTGTTTATCCTCGAGACTAACAAGAGGCTCGTTTCCTAAATCTTCAATTTCCCAAAATTTTTTGAGATATGTTCCAACATCAAACGTGGAACAGAATGATAATGACGTAGTAGCCTTGCCCTTAACAGGGGCATTCCCTAGTATAATAAATCCTAACACCGTTTCAATAGCATCAGGCAAACCTGGTGTGTTAACTACCTTCCCGGGCAGCAGCATATCAGTAAACAACTGGACTACGATTAATAAATCGACTTTACCTGGTACCCCCCATGACTCATCAGCCAAAGGAAGGTTTTGCAAACCACTTACTTTAGCTAAATCTACCGGGTATGTGGGCAACCTTGATGTTATATTTTCCAAAATTAAGGCTTCAATTGTGTAACTTTTATTAGATTGAATTTTGGATCGAAAATTTAACTTTACACTACCCTGTACAGGTTGAGAAGAACCACCTATACCTTTAACAGATGTAAATAAATCATGACGAATTGGTAATCCAAGCAGATTAGCGCATTGTGCAGTAACGTAATGTTTCTGAGACCCTGGATCCAGCAGGCATCTTAAAATCACATCTTTGCCATTTCGGCTAATAGCCCTAACCTGTGCAGTACCTAAAATCTCAGTTGTCGGAAATTTAACATGACTGGTTGCGGACATAGTACATAAAGACACCTGACTATGGTCAACGCCATCCTCCCTTCCCGGATCAATATCCGCGACGTCTTCGCCATGTGTGACTTGAACATCATCAACAGCTAAGGCAGCTTGTGATGCTGAAGTAATAAAATGTAAAAGAGTGTGATGTTTGCCATTACACTTACGACAAGTCTGTTGTGAACGACATCGGGATGCCCAATGATTTGAACCCAAACAATTTGAACACCAATTTTTTTCTTTGACACACTTGAATCTTTCACTTGGGGACAATGTTAAAAACTTATCACATGAATATACTTGATAATGTGCACTACTGTTACAGAAGGGGCATTTAAAATCAGCAGTATTGGTTTGTTGAATAGTGATATGCGCATGACTTGTACGTTGTTGAGATGAACGATAGTTCTTTGCATACCTAGTACTGGAACCAGAGGGAGAACTTCCATTGTTATCAGAAGTACGATACAAGATCTTAGCTTGTTCTCTAATAAACTGTACAAAATTATCATAACTAGGCATTCCCTTTACACCCCTAATAGACATTTCAAAATTTTTTGCAGTATCTACATCCAATAACTTAAGTCCCAAATGAATAAAAATGAACTCACTTAAGTCCTCAATATGTAACTGCTTGAGTGCAGATATAACAGCAGCATATTTGTCAATAAATATTTCCAAACTTTGAGCTGAGGTACCACCAAGTGGTTTCATAGCATACAATTGATTCAAATATGAGGTACCTAAAGCGCGATTATCATAATATTTATTTTTTAATGTTTCCCAAACAGTCAAGTAATTTTCTGCCGAGGGCACTATTCCTACACAAATAGTTTTAGCTTTCCCTGTTAAGTGACTAAACAAATAATGAACTTTATCCGAATCAGTTAGTCTAGAGTTATTATGAATTAAGCGTTTAAATGTTTCATAGAAAAAAGGAAAGTTTTGAATTTCACCATCAAATGTAGGTAAATCAATACGTGGAATTTTAACAAAATCACTGTTTTGTTGAACTATTGGTTGTTGAACATTCCTCTGCTCCATAACAGGAGTATATGCATTACACTCTGCAATATTTAATTTTATCTCACAATACAAATCTTCAAATGAATCCAACGTGGAATAATTTACAGAATAATTAAGATCCTCCTCTAAATTTAATATATTAATGTTATCTATGAGCTCTTTATATTCTAGTCTAATTTGGTCAATAGTATGAGACTTACTTAAAAACTGTTTTTTGGCAGTTTCATTTTTATCTATGAGAGGTATTAACTTATAAATGCTTTGTATTCTAGCAAAATACTGAGCACGACGGGCTTCTAATAAAAGTAATTTCTTATTGACCTCTTCCATGTTTATGTAGAACAATGATATATATATATATATATATTTTTATGAAATAAACCTAAGGGTGAATGGGAAATATGTAGGTTTAAAACAAATTATAAGTAGGTACCTAAATATAAGATATTAACTATTTTATAAGGCAATGTTAGGTAATGTACCTACTTTAGTATATTTTTTATTATTATTGCTATAAAGTAAATTTACCGATGTGTAAATGCTTTACGAATTACGATCCATACGCATTCATAACAAACAAATAACAATAATTCGATGTATGTACTTAGATTGACTGTCGAACCGGTGCAGAGCGATTAATAAGTATAAAACAAAAAATCCGAATTCAATCAGCCACCAATAGATGAAATACAAATTCCATGCCAAATTAAATTTTATACGTAAACAAATTTTTCGTGCGCTTTATTTCGAAACTATTTTGTTTACAACAATGAAATAAATGAATGTCTCAAGAAAAAAACAATATGGCGAACCGGCATTTTACACATAGACCAAATAGATATATTACGCAAGTAAATTAAATGCAACATGTAATTTCGATTTTGGGAGTAGGTTATATTAATGTTATTGATGGTATTAACGGATATGCGATGTTTATATATATAGAAATCAAACAAATAAAAACTCCAACCGGAACTTATTATTTGACGCAAATATGGCCTCTACAACACTTAGCAATAAGGTAAAAAATTGCAAACCGTCTTAAGATAGCATTCGACTTCCCCAGTTACTATTATTCACCAATAAATTCTCTAAAAAGGCATCCTCGGCTCGTATGGACCAAACAATGATGAGGCCAACGGTGAGGTTGGCTTTACCCCACGACCTGTTCTCCAATCTTTATCGAATTTAGTCAATTACTTTATATGTAAAGACGGGTACTTACTTGCGCACAACGCCAGCAGCTCTCCAGGACTATAGGCACATCGAAGGAAGCTAGTTGGTAATCTTCACAGTTATTATCACCCAATTGAAATGGTAATCTTCACAGATGATTCTCCATAAAAATAATATTATTGTTGTTTAATGATGAAAAAATGTTCGACACCAGTTCGCGCGCGATGAATAGGAGACAATTAATTAATTCTTTTTTATCTTCGACCAATCAGCGGAAACCATAGCACAGATCACCACAAACATTGCAAACAATTAGAGTACCCGTCAAAAAAAAGAAGGCAAAGGACAAAATTCGATAATACATATTTTAATAATTTAAAAATTAATACATTTGACTAATTGGCGTCACCAACTAGCTATATTCACATATGGACTCCTCTACTGCTTATCATCAGCTGGTGTCGAGTCATTTGCTGAGCTTTATATATATATATATAAAACTTCGAAACGTGAATTTTATATGCGTTAAAGTGTCGGTGGTTTCAAGTGAGTGGAGTAACCACCAAGTCGAAGACTGGGCTTTTAGTCTTAACACCAAAAGTACCTCATACTATGAATTCGTTTACCGATTGGTCTATTCGCAATCTGGTCAGGTCATTACTAATTGAACACAGACATAGGATTCTTAAATCTGTACGCCTAAAACAATAGCCAACTGTCATCTAAGTTTATGAAGAGAAAATTCTAATTAAACGAATATGAACGGCTCATCTCGAAAGACAGAAACAGATATTCGCTGCACGCAACTGTACTTGCGTAAGAAAATTCTTATGAAAATATTACACAGATTAACTTATTATATTCATTCTTCTGCTGCCCAGTAAATAAATTCCCCCCATTACTAATTTCTCGCAATTCGAGTAATTTCCGAAAATATTTTCCATTTTTATATAATTATTGAAGTAAGTTATACACACTGCGACTGTGTACATCTTAATCTCCTGTAAGTATTTAAGAACAAAAAGGAATCGATTGTAAGGCGCCATTATGTCAACATGTTCTGACGTCATGAAATATGAAAGTGCTTTTGTGAGGCTAAGCGAGACTTAAGGATGATTATATTAAGAAAGTCTTTCGCAGAATTCGTAAGTCATTATTCAGAAATACTTCCTGCAGTAAATAATTCAATTTTGAGCGCCCAACTAGGGAACCTATACATATAAAAGGTAACATCCAAGTAAAAATATCAAAGTCAACATTTTTACATGTCCATACGTCAATTAATTCGTGAATAAAATTATTAAAATTATTAAGCTGGTTACTAGAAGAAGGAGTCACTACTACCGTTATGGAAAAATCTAGAGATTTTCAAAGTAATTTAGCTATGAGGGGTCTGAAATATCATTTCGGAAAAGGAGACTCTTGACCAAAATAAATTGGGTATCCCTACATTAGATTTGAACATGCTGGTAATATCACTTGCAGTTAAACCTAGGTTTAAATTTTACTGCAATCACTTGTCATCAAACAGAATTACTTACTTAGTCTGTCCAGTTTTGCTCCAGTTGCTTCCAAAGCTGGATTCCATAACTTAAGTAATGCTAGAGAAGCTAACTGACGAGCCAAAAAACGCAAAACGCTTTACCTTGTTAAGCTCGCATCGTGTTTCACTCTATCCTCATTGACTAAACCTGATATAGCCATTGGAGTCTGATTTTGTTCTTCCTATGAAATAGAGCTACTTAGAAGCACTTCTTTTGCTGTTTTTAGGATCCTCCAACAGTATTAGCAGTAGCTGTAGTTCATTGTTGAAAATCCTAGATGCAACACCAATTGTATCGATTTTTAAAAGGGATCAAAAATATAGTTGTGAAATGTGAGTTGACTACCACAATGACAGAAATAATGTAACTTTGCGAGCAGGAAATGCCTTATTTTCAAATAACCACCCAATCATACGGATTATCAAATTATGTGTGACCCACACATAATTTGATAATGAATCACTAATTTGATAATGACATAATGTGATAATGACCTACACAGGCTTATGATTACTTTATCCAAACGAAGGCAGTAATTTTAGTGGAAGTCCAAATTATGTTAGGTACAATTAACCTTGTATGAACATTTTGCAATATTTTAGTGGTATTATTCTGATTTTTGTAAACATGGTGAATTCCAAAGTAACAAAATTATTAATTGTGATAAAAATGACTTACATCTATAAAATCTATCATAGAAATAATTGTATGATACTATGGATTATTATGGATAGATTTTATGGATACAATTTTATTTTAAAGAAATCATCGTTTAGATCGTCGTGTAACAGCGCACAGTCTTCAACAGAATGCACTTGCACGAAAATCTTTTTATCTTCAGCATAAATTTAATACTATTGTACAAAATCAAAATAACTTTTCTTGTGATGGATGTTGTACGGGCAGGCAGCAAGTGGTTATTCAACCGCCGCCGCGTCTCGCAAGTACTTAAATTAATCCGTAACATTTTTAAATATTTATAAGTTTTAAACGTCAAATTGAGTACTCCTTAACAGTTAAGTAGGTTTCAACATTAAACAAATGTCCGAGTATTCGGCTTTAGTCTGAATATCTTTTTATTATTAAATTGAAAAGAAAGAGATGCAATGATTCAGCATTTCTTAAGGTATTTAGAAATAATGACTTTGTGATTTTATAATAATAACAACTGGACAAAGTTTTCCCTAGAAAGAATTTTCAGGTTAAAAAACAACTGAAGTTTTTAAGAAGTTCAATTTCCAAACCAATATCCACTCCCACGCAGTTATATTATTTAATATTTCATTGTTTTTGTTACTCTTCGCTATTACATTCCTTCCTTTTGAAACTTCCCATACTTTTAAAATTCATTGGGCATTTTCTTCTTTTTCCAGTATTCATCGTGCAATGTCACGGTCAATCATCTTCAAGATCTACGGAAAAGAATATAAAGGTAAATAATTGTTTCTACGTTAATTTCCCGTTACAAACAAACATATACGAGTATATTGAATAAAGCAAGGAAACATGATAGAAAATGTAAATGTTTTATTAATATAATATCTCTACTATTATTTTCGGGCGGCTAAGCTTAAACACGGCCATTTTGGCTCGCTAATCCTGTGACGTCAGATTACACGCGTTCTAAATCAATAACGAAGTGTTTGTTCATGAAGTTTAGTGAAAATTAAAATTGAGTCATAAAATCTGTTAATCATGAAAAAACACAGAAAAGCTTTTAATAAATACTGGATCGTTCCTAAAAATAACATCAAAACTGCACCTTTCTATAAATAATTCCTTTTGCCGAAAGATATTGGTATAAGGAAAAATATCATTTCAATTTTTCAATAAAAAAAACTTTACTTCGTTTATGAAGCCAATGGCATGCTTACAGCCACCTACAACAAAATAGTATCGATTATTAAAAAAAATGGTCTAAATTGTTACTATTACTTAATCAAATTCTAATAACTGTTTTGTAGTGAATACTTACTTAAATGTGTTGTACAATCTTCACATTGCACAGACAAAATGCAACATTTGGACGGACATTATGCTCTGGTGTTATTCTAATCTATACGATGCATATTTCATCCTCTTGTTTGTATATATCCAGAAGCTGATTCTCCGTATGGTTGTCGAAAATAATAATAATATTAGCTGCGTATTTTAGGTATGTTTATGTTATATTTATAAAACCGTGAAACAAATCATTGACCTCGCAGTTTTCTCCTCAAAGCAAGCGTAAAATCTGAATTAGATACGAAATACGTGATCATCATAGACCCGTCTATTTTATATAGGAAGATTATTCGATTATGCGTTATCAATTGTTTCTTCGCAAGGATTTAATACTTTAATACAGAAAACTAAAATTTACTACGTAACAACCGCGAAAGAATATAAATAATCACTAATAACTTGTAACGTTTATGTTGTCACGTTTTGTTTCACCAATAGCGTTTCGTTTTGAAAATTTGCAAAAGAATTGATTAAACTTTTCTATAAATTCACGATAAATTTTAAAATAATTATATAGGTATATTTTTGTAAAGGTAACTCAAAATATATTTTGTCCATTTTGACGTCAAATTACGACTTTCCTGGAACATATTTCTAATTATAAATAATCCATATTATAAATAAGACTCGATTGACCCTTGTAGTGCTACTTGCCTGATTTTGTCTACAGGTTAATTTATTATATACGGTAATTGTTAATGTACTCTCAAGACTGTTTGAGTTGTATAATATGAGCTAATTACTAAATACAAAACATTTATGTTTAAAAAGAATTAAAGTGTATTATCACTTCTAAATTTTATTACGTATATTTATCAAAAAGTCAAATCATTAAAAGTTTACACAATCCAAACAGAGAAACATCCTTAAATTTAACAAAATCAAAAAAATATTATTTATAGCTTCATCGTAAATGCCGCCGATTAACAGCCCAAACACTTCACTTATTACTTCCAAAAGGAACTAAGAGACTTGTTTGTATAATTTTAATTAGTAATATAGAAATATATTCAAACAAATCAGACATAATGTTCACACCATGTAACTTGCCGGAGTGAAGTTAACTTGATAATTAACAATTTAACTGTAAGCACATAACAAGCAACGATTACAAATGTAAGCCTCCTCCACAATATCAATAAAAAACTAATCAAATTCTACAATGGTATATAAATGGGACCTATTATATCACCAACACTTAAACAGACGATTAAAGACAACTGTTAGTTTTTGACAGTTCTATACAGTAAATATCAAATACATTGTTTCAATGTTATCGAGATTTTTCAATCGTATTTTGTGTTCAGCTGATAATCGTATATATTAAAAATCGTTTCCTGTTGTTTGCATACAATTTGACAGCTGACGACAAAGACGTTCGAGGTTCAAATAGATTGAATAACGCTATGAGTACTGTTTAACTGTTGGTGAACAGCAGATTTTGATACAAATGTTTCATTAGAAGAGAGTGCTTTAATTGTTCAAGTATTATTCATAATCCAATCTGAAATTATGGTTATCTTTTGTTCTCAAAATACTTTCGACTGTTCCTGTCTTTTTATCTGAATATTATTTCTTAGTATTGTTCGTTAAATTTTTAAAACATTACGTTTCGACTTAACAGGGCTTAGAAAGATTCAAGTAAAACAATGTGGTTATTATATTTTTGTTTGTCAGCTTTTTGTAAAGTGTCACTGTTACTTAATATTTGAATTATTTTGTTGATAGCTAAGTGCAATTGAATACACGATAAAATGTACTGTTTTCAAAATCCCGGTCTTGCATTCAATATTAAATACAAATAAAAATGTAGACATAAATTAAGAACTGATCAAGAAAGCGAAAATTGGTGCTTACTTATATATATAATACCAAATCTGAAAGAAAAATGATTGTAACAGATTGCGGTACTCTTAAATGGTATAAGGTTTACAGCTTAAAGATATTTTTGAACCAATATCAAATGAAGATTATAAATTAATTGCTATTAATACAATTCAAAGTTATTTACACATTTCCCTCCGGTTATTGAAAGTTTTACAATAATAGATCATTGACAAATTGACAAAACAAGGAATTAATCGTAACTTGGACATTTATCATTACTTTAGTAAAAAGGTTAGTTTCGTTAGTTAGTTTCTCTGTGGTTGAAGAATCAGCGTGTAGTTAGTTTCCATCTTTAGCCTTATCACTTACCATGAGGTGAGAAGAAGGTCAAGAGCTTCCCAGTTAAGTATATAAAAAATAATATCATTACATTACCGAATTTAAATATCTTTTGTGTTTAATATACATGATTTAAAGTAGTTTTGTTTAAATTATAAATATGATACTAAATAAAACAAGAACAAACATCAAATACTGCATAGTACTTAAACAACTACACTATTTTTAATATCCTTGCTTCAAACGGATATCTTGTGTAAAGAACGGATATTAAATTTTAATTTCGCTATCTAGCAATGTCAAATGTTTTTCTCATATTTTCTTATATACAGAACAGTACTTGTTTTAGAAAGAAACACAATTAATGTACCTATGGTTCCAGCAAAAATTAGAAATGGCTTCTTCGAGTATATGTTGTTCAAACAATAACTATAACAAGCCGAGAGCCTTGTTTTATTTCAAACCTTTTAAAATTAAATAGAATTAAGAATTTTTTACAAATCTGGATGCCAAACTACTCAAGTGTAATATAATAAATCTCATAACTTTTTAACTTTATAAAGTAAAATTCATTCTATTATTGCCAATACTCTTTGCATTGGCAACACAAAAACTTTATTTAATTACACCGATCTAAAATGATTGTAATTAGTTAAGTAGGTAATGCCTTTACATTAAAAGTATCGTTGACAAGAAGCCGCACGGAGCACGCCGGCGCAGTTAGTCTTTTCAAATAAAAATCAATATTTTATAATGCCCTGATGAACTAATTTAAATACGTAATACTTGGTCGTATATTTATTTTAGAAAAATTTTCAATTAACGTTACCTTTTCAGGTGTTTTGCAAGTGAAAATTGCCTATGGACCATTTTGACGTTCCAGAACTAAAGGGATATAATACTAGATGTCAATATTGTTCTAGATGCTGGTATGTTGTTATCGGAAATGATGGAACTTTTTCAAAAATTATCGAAAGAAAATAAAATATTTTAATAATAAAACATTTATAATATAATTAAATATAACTCTTGCATTAAAATGAGGTATCCATAAGAATTAGTATTTAATGTTCTTTCAGATTTAAACGGTTGACGGTAATTTATTTTAAAAATACCTATGTAAAGTGAGACTCTTTCGGATGATTTCCTGTCTTTTGAAGCCGTCTGATCCATTGCAATTATTTTTATTTACCTGAAAATAAAACTTTGTTTAATTAATTTATATTAATCCTGTTTTCTCTCTTGCGACAATAGTGACAAAATAATAGTAATGCATCTCACTGTATTCTTAAATGTTGACATGAAAGGAAAAATATAATTTATCATCAGTCTGCCGGCACTGTCAAAATCTTGTATCATGAAATAACTTAAGCTAATTTGTAATTTACCTAATTTAAATAAAGGGGCATAAAGTAAATTTATTCAAGCCTTTGAAATGGAATACATTAAACCAATTGTTGCCAATTGAAAACGGTACCGTTGATAGTTATTTATCATATGTTATTTTCTTTAGTTATTTTAAGGACTTACTAATAACATTTCTTTATAGAATTGACAAAAAAGGACAAAATTCGTCTTATCCCTTATTTTATGTAAAATTATTATTAGTAAGGCTGTTGGGGACAGTTAAACCTCCTTTATATACATATAATTTGTTGCCCGATTTAGTTTTTAAAAAAAGAATATATGTTTGATCGATTATAATTTTGTTTATTGTTTGTCATTGTGAAAATTTCCACTTTTATACAGTAATATATTTTATTTTTATTTCACCTATTTTTCCTTTCTTGCACCCATCACGTCACCTTTTACTTTTCACGTAAGGCGTTCACAAAGTAAGTGACCAAAGTGTGCTTAGAGCTCTCCTTTATTATCTCCTATATTAGCCCTATCTACAAGATAAAATAGTAAAAATGGTAGATAATTTCTAAATTAATGGAAATTGAAGCATTAACTTAAATAAAAACCTTAAGTAGGATTACTGGATACGAAATAATCTCATTTAATTTTTCGTTCAATGTTTCTAAATCGTTTTTAAATATTGCTTTATACCTTTTTTATCTGACGTCGTTATTGTTATAAAGAGCAATCGTTTGCCAAACAGCAAGATTATTTTGAACTGGACTTTGATTTGACTTTCAAGCAACTGATCTACAGCAGAGGTAATAACCAGGCATCTTCGAGAAATAATAATTTTTACGCCTATAATTTACTACAAGAAAACCTTGCAAGTTCATAAAGACGAATAATCGTATACAATCATATTTTATAATACAAAACAAACACCATAAGACTATAATAGAATTAGCGAACTGTGAAAATAACGTTTATAGCTACAATTATAATGGTCTTCACATCACCGCCCACTCATTTAAGACGTGTAGGGATGTAAACATACTGAAGGTATTTTAGTTACTAACTCCAAAGTGTCACATTTTGCTTACGTGGAAACCAGTTGAAATAAATCCTTGATACACTATACAGACTACTAGGCCATGGATTTTAGTTCCAGCCGAAACAGATGTTTGAGTGATAAATACGAATATTACATATAATTTTTATATTTAAGATATTTATTCCCATTGCGTTTTCACAAAAATATATTAGTTAAATTAAGCAACAACTATGATCAGGAGTCCATAACATCACATTAATTATGATTTCATTGGACTATATAATACCTTTGACAAAATTATAAAAATTGCATATTACAAACTCAACAATCTTAAAATATGGATAAAACATCCTGCTTGTAATAGGAAAGATAAAAACTACTAGGATTTATTAACGATAAAGAAAAATACCGTAATTGACATTGTATCTATGTGTCTCGTAATAATTTTTTTTGTCACCCAATATGACAATCTTATTATAAGATGTCCCACACCAAAATTACTTACAACATTGTGAGTGTTATTAGACAAATCTCGTAACAAATTACCCTAAATAAGTATCTATGTACATTCATTTCGTAGGGTACCATGATACAATTACAATTAACTCATGTCTGGATTACATGGCTTAAAAGGCTTGACTGGTGAAGTTCTATAGTAGATTGTGTCACACCTTTATATTATGGTCCCACCATATAATTTATTGAAAGTGAGAGCGATTGTTTGAATCCAGACGAAAGTGAAGGATACTAAAGTTGAATCCTAAGCATATCAAGGGACGTCAGTAAGTGCTCCAAATTCAAAAGTCATTTCGCCACTGTTATTAAGTGCGCTGGAATGACCAATTTTGATCGCACTTATCGAGGAACCCTTCGCCTCGCATCGAATATATGGGATTAAATAAATATTTTTGACACTTTAATTTATTTTCTTATGCATATGTCCGTTTAGACAAAAACTAATGCGCCGGTAGCTATACAAGCCCGACCACGCTAATGTGTCTTTTGAAGGTCAAAGAAGCTAGAGTAAACAAGTTTTGATTAACTTATTATGTAATTATAGCATTTTTTAAATAAATGAATTATTTCAACCACAATACACTTCCGAACATGTAATAATACGAGTTGATTCAAACGCGATTCAAGATTACATAGCAAAACATAAATAAAGAAATATAACTTTTCTTTCCAATTATTTGGCCTGGTAACTAAGACCTTTAAGCCATATATTCATTAATGTAGTTTTTATCTTTAATTTTGGCTCCAGGATACTGGTGCAATGTAGTCCTTTGCCCCTTGGAGTTTTTGGCAACTAATGGTAGGCCCCGCTATTTTGTTAATAACTTACGAGAAAATTTTTGAAAATGGAATGCAATGTAAGCGATTATGATAAAATGATACGAAAATTGAATGTTGCAATAATGATTACGATTAAATGATAAGTAAATGAGAATGAAATCACAAAATGTGGTTAAATAAATGCACTTACCCTACAATTGAATAAAAGGAAATGAATCACTAAAAATCTCACGTAAGTCACTAATCAACGCTGAATGACGTATTCCATATATTGCATGATTTAACGCGCATGTTTGTCATAAAACTACACCAATTTCATGAATATATAGCTCCCAACCCACCCCACCATTACGCGCCAAAAACTCAATAAAACTTTTAAATGGTGTAAGGCTGTAGATATGACTTTAAAAAAATTATAAGTATTCAAATGAGTAGAATAATTGTACCCTTTTTTTATACGTTAAAAATGCTTTTATAGCTACCCATGTGGTGTGAATGGGGCCACTGGGTTATGTGAGACTCTCCGGGGAGTAAGGGCCCCGGCTTACTCACCAAAAACCAACGTGTTCCGCTTTAATCGAGGCTTCGACGCTCGACAGGGTACTTTTCGCAATCACTGTCATGCCCCGAAGTCTGGACGATTCTGCCCGCTACCAAGCCCTCTGGGGAAGGGGAGCACCTCGGAACAGAAGTGTTCCCTCGTGCAGGGACGTTTGAAGCAGGCAATATAGCCCTACTCCATCATCCACCGCCCCATCTAAGGCGGTTGAAGTTGGCCGAGCAGCCGTCTTCTTCGGCCAGGCCTTCTACGGCGGACCACGTCCGCAAGGGGGTCATCCTCGCGGGCGCGTTCCGCGGCCTTCTGCGATATGACATAGTCACAGAAGGAAACTACCGCTTCCCAGTTCCTTTCGCTGTCAACCATCTTCTCCATGACGGTTGGCAGTGACAGGTCATTTCCAATAGATGCAGTGAGGTCACGGTGCTGAGTTGCCCAAGCCAGGCAAAACTCCAACGTGTGCTGCGCCGTGTCTTCACTACAGCCGCACTCAAGAATAATTGTACCCTTAAGGATTCTTCAGTATGTATATTTCTTATATAAAGAACAATTATATATCTATATATGTTTATATTGTGTATATAACAAGATTAGATTTTAGATTGCGTAGCTTTTAGGTTTTTGTAACTTTTATAAATGCTATAGAACACAAAATATTCACATATAACCAAGCATGTGCCTATCTCATTTAACGGGCTAGTACTTAATTAAGCTCTACTAAAACTTTCGCCGAGACCATTTGGTAGACTAAATGCTTGGTTAAAATTAGTCTGGCCAATGTTAGTATAATTAAATAATAAAGTTTTAAAACTGACACAAACAAAAACTTTAAATTATAAATTAATTTTGGAGTCAGTGGTCACAGTTGCAACCAGATGTAATTCAGTCAGAAACCGCTATGAAAACAATGAAATTATCGAAACAATTATTGACCACAGAAACATCTTTAGAGACATTTCGCCCTAAGAAATCAATCCTTTGTGGCAGCGTTTTTGAGTTCACTGTTTAGCCCCGTTGATTCTAAGATTCTCTTATCTGTTTCCCTTTTTGGTACAATTTTAGACCAAACTGGGATAGGTCAACAGTCCCACAAACTTCGGATATAATTCCGAACGTCGGTAGGAAGTCAATTAATATGTCGCTGAGGATTTCAGTGACACCCAATTATCCCCTGTTACCTTAGAGATTGTCCACAGGGAAAAAATGGTAATATTTGACACACAAATACAATGGTCAAGTCTGACCAAAATGAAACATCAGGAAAAGTTCAACTGTCTAAACGAGTAATTTTATCGTATAACTTTGTACCCAACAACCTACCGTACAATTACAAGCGTAGTTTCGTGATTTGGTTTGATGGTCACGACCTTACTCTACGAACATAGCAATCTACGATGACAACCAAATTATTGTGTTCACAACGTGAATTACCTCGGCAGAATCCAAATCAACGTTAAAGGCGGTGCAAGGGGAGTTTTAGTAGGTATTCCCAGTGCTACTATTATCAAGTACTGGATGAGCCCCGCACGTGGCCGTTGTTTAGAAAAAAAAAAGGTATTCCAGATAAGATAACTGCATATTATTATAAGATGGTAAACAAGATAGTATACACTCAAAAAGTTACTGGAGTAAATTTTCCCGTTTCTCGTGTTTATATGTCGAGGTAGATTTCCAGACAGCCACGACCTTACTGATATATCTTTTAATTAAGATTACGGGCGATTTTCGTCAACATTTCTATGATGAGTGACGTTAAAACCTCTGTATTTCTGTTTTATATGTAGTGTGATAGTCTGTAAGAGTCCTCGCAAAATATGCTAGTATTTTTATGTACTTACGGACATCTTTCGTTTCACGCTTATAGGGCTGTGAAAGCCAGACAATATATTGGCTACAATTGCAACGCGTGTTACATAGGACAGTCCATATTATTAACCGATTCAGTGTCATTTGAACTTGTTTAAATGTGTTGTATTATTATGTGGCAGAAAATATATGTATACAACCCATTGCCGGCGCTCTAACTGGTCTTAGCAATTTTTAATAGAGGTATCAATGACGAACCTCATGCAGAGCATGCATGGAAGCAAAAGAAACCATTGCTGACATCGTACTGGTATGTAGAGGAGTGGCCTACTACCGGACAGACTAACTGGGAGCCCCGGGTAGTCTCCAGGAAGTGTTTAGCAACGTAAAGATGCTGGAGGGCTTCCGGAGGAACTAGGATGGCTCAAATTACCACACTCTCTGAAGTAAAACAGGTTCAACAATCTTTGATTTAAAGAGATCGCCCGCACAAAAATGAAAAACGTGGTGGAACGGCCTAGCAAATAAACAGTTAACTTGATGATTTCATATAATAGTGTTATCTAGTTGCAATCGTCTGTAAGTTGGACTGCGATTAGGCATCCACTTTCACACATTTACTCCAAATACTGCTGTACAATCATCCTAAGGCGTCACATTATCTTATTTATAACTTCAATGCGAAATTTCATGAGAAAAGACATTAATACTTTAACGATCTTAGCATAATTCTCAATACAGAAACCGGCCGGGAGAGTTTCTGCACTTTGCTTTGATTTTATGTCTACCTTTTTGCTACAAAAATCTTATGACAATATAAACTTTATGTTCAGATCGTGACCTGCCCTCACCCAACTTGTAGGCTTTCGTGCTAACCCTAAGTCATTAAACAATATCCACATGAAACAGTATACGAATATTATAGTTTTCCCACGATTTCTTGTTCGAAGTCGAAACTTTATGGAAGCTGTTTTTTCGTAACCCCGACTTTTCGGATTTAATATAAAATCTGAAAGTTGACTGTTTTGGAGAGACTTATTTTTTTTTAAACAACTTCTCATTTATGCCGTACCTTAATTTTCCACCCAATCGGTTTCATAAGTTCGAAGTCAACAGCCATATTCTCATAGAGTAGATTAAGCGATCGAATTAAAGATAGACCTACACTTTCAAATGATAAATGAAGGTAATAAGCACAAGTCCACAAATATAATTGATGGGAAGTACTGTCAATGTCAAAATTATTTTACTTTTTGTGTATTCTAGCTCACTTTACATTTGTCGTAGTAATTATGAAGAATCATTATCTACGCCAGCATATTACGCCTACCATTATATTCGTAAACTAATGATTATTAGATTAATCACAAAGGTTCAGTATGCGACAAGTCGTCCCGTCAACCGCTAGTTTATGTTACACTGTTTGTAATTTGTGTTATTAAGCGTAAAAGCTTTTTATAAGTTCAGAGGCTTTCTATGAAGGTAATCACTATACGAGTTACTTACATTTTTTATGGAAGGATTTTTGGTTACTACACTTCCCTAGAGTAAAAATAATTTAATAAAAGTTCAAAGTATTTCAAAAGTCACGAAGTTTATCTTAATTTAACCTTAGCCTCCTTAAACCGTACTTTTTCTGAAAAATCTTTTTTGAAAACTTAAATATTTAAACCAAATTTAATTATCAATCTCAATATTGAGCAAACGTATCAAGAAGTGACAAATATGAATAATATTAAGAATAAAAAGTATTTGATGTAAAAAAAAAGTAAAAAGTATAAAAGTGTAAGTTTTTAAAAGTATTTGCCTTGGTTCTGTTGAGCTTCACTTTTAGTTATTGCTCTTGTCGATATTTATCCTTGTCTGTATAAAGGCAATATACAGACATATGTGACAAAAAGAGCTATGTAAGCTGAGAGACGTTTTACGAAACCAAGTGCCTGTTCATATATTTTATTTATAATTTAAAAATAATAATAAAGGTCAATAATATTTTAATGAGTAACAAAGTATTTAATTTTTTCAGATACAAAGATGTCAAAGATAGTATTCAAAATTAACGGAAAACAATTCGAAGGTAAGAAAGTTCAATTTAAATATGAAAATTTAAGTCAGGAAACTGATGAACAATTCCTACTTCCAAAGTTACATTTCAATTTAATCACTGTGAGTGTCGTCATTTATTCATACTTTGAAAGAACGAGTCATTGTTGAATCTATTTGATTTAAGTACAAGTTGAAAGTCATTGCGTGATGGCTGGAAAAGTTTATATTAGCTGGCCCTAGATCTTATGTTTGTAATAGTTAACATCATTCAAGTTTAAAGAAATTTTGTGTATTTGGGCTATATTATGTTAAGCACATGACATAGTATAGAAAGAATACTAAGTACAAGTTAAACCCAAAAAACCCTAGAGCATAACTAAGTAAGTTCATAATTTTTGATGTCTAACATAAACATAATCATAATCCTTATTAGTCTTAAAAGCTTGCACATGTTGAACACCGAATCATTATAACTTTTAATGCTGGAACTTACATGAATGTATTATTTTAATGTGCAAAACGGAATCCCTATGGTAAACATTTTCTTACCTCAACGGTTACGGTTGGTCAGGAACCATATACCGATGAATTTCGTATTAGTTATCAAAGATAGTACCAATCTGCATGTATTGCCTTGCAAATGAGAAATAAATGCAGGAGTGCATGCAACTTGATTTAAGTACATGATTTTACCTCACTACTCTTTTACTACTCGGGGTTAAAAATAACATTTAGCTCGATACAGCTATACGAGAAAAGAAACAAATATTTGGAGCAACTAATCAATCGTATTTAGAGAAGTCATCGCCACAGTGTTCAAAATCGTTTCATGCGCATGGCTACCGAGTGCCCCTGGTACATGCCACCTTACGCCGACCAAGGAATGCCCTCCATAATCCTTTAATTACATTTATTTAATTTTTCTTATACATATTCCCTGTTACGACGATTAATGCAACCCACCCCTATGTCTGAAATAGTTCAAAGAATAATAATATGTTATTAATTTATTGCAGTGGACGGCAAATATGGTCCAGATGTGTCTCTCAATGAGTACATCCGCACTGTGGCAGATCTGCGAGGCACAAAAGCAATGTGCCACGAGGGCGGATGTGGCGCGTGCGTTGTTACTGTACGCGCCTCGTTGCCTCCTTCATATGAGATGAAGACATTTTCTGTTAACTCTGTGAGTAGAAGCTATCTTTATATATTGAAAACAATTACTGTAGCCTATAGATGCTATTGAAAACTATGAAATTATAACAATACATTGAAAAAAAGCCTGAGACAGCCTTTGGACTGGATTTGTTCTGCTTTGGATATTTTTTTAAATATCTCCTAAATAAATAGAACTAAAGTATAATTTTACTAATAGAAGCAGGGGACAGAGTAGTTGCCAGGACTGTGATCGTAGATTCAATTCTCAGTTTAAGGATGTGAGTTTTTTCTAGTTTTGATATTTCTTAGGAACTTTCAAACATTTAATGAATTAATAATGTTGTCTTTGTTTTAAATACTGTACGTCTAAAAATACATGTTCTATGATTATCTTCTTCTTCAATGAACACCAGTTAGTTATTCTCGCTAAAACTTACCTCTCAGTTGGAGTGATTTGAATAATTGTTGTAGTGGTTTGTTGGCTATAATTTAGGGTTGGTTTATAAAGAATAAAATAATTATAAGCTTAAAAAATAGTATATATTTGGTTATTTAGTATGGAACATTGTCTTGACAGCGGCTAGTCTTACAAACTCTTTTTCAATTCGAGTCCTACCCATATATAAATATATACACCTAAGTCTGTTTTTACACGGTCTTTTTGTACACGGTTTTGATATAACACCGTTTGAAAATTGAATATTATATAATTTCAAATCGTGCTAAATGGAATAAAATCGTGTAAAAAAATTAAAAATATTCAATTTTCAAACCGTGTTATATCAAAACCGTGTACAAAAAGACCGTGTAAAAACAGACTTAGGTGTAAAAGCTTTTAACTAACTAATAGTTAAAGTTATGATGATGATCTGCTTACTTGCAAATTTTATTATAAACCTTCTTACAACAAAATAATTGTTCACATCTGTTCTCAGTTTTGACTTAAATTACAACTTTATATCAAACTTTAGTCATTAATATCAGCTTTAAATAATGAAAAATTAATGTGATCACTTATGTAGTCCATACCTTATCTGTAGTTTTCCAACTACAAAGCAAACCAAGGTGTTTTTGTTTCAAAGACTGTCCGATGTTGTAGAGCTGACCTTCAAAAACATTTCCTAAGAAATTATCCATAAACTAAGCAAAGTTGGTTATAGCTGAATAAACCAGTAACAAATTTAAAATCAAAACCTTGTTATAACCTTTTTTATCTATTACATTGAAGTGAGTATTTTGAATACCCATGTGTTTGGAAACATCACTCTTGGATGATTTTTATACTCGATGAGAATCTTTATTCTCTTTGTTCATGATTAAGGTTGTGAATATTCCTTAGCATCCTTAATATTACAATAATGATATTTCAACATTAAAAATAGATGATAAAAATAATTATTTTCGCTACGCAAATTAAAACCTTTTGTTCTTCGGCTGTGTATTGTTTGTAATAGGATTTGTAATTTACACAACTTTATAAAAAGCATTTTAATGTTGAGGAGACAGTGCTGTCACTGTCATTTCTAATGAGACTGTGCTCATAGGGACAAAAAATCAAACAAATATTACAAAACGTTAGTTTTCTAAACGAATGTACATTCAATATTTTTTTCTTGCCATAGAATATTGTTATATTTAGTTAATATTAATAATTGTTATTTTTATATGTGCTTAAATGGCTTACATAATTTAATAACGTTAATAACCACATTATGAACGACTCTTGCAGTTATATAAATACCTGTTTATGTTTTGCTAGTGAATGATTTTACGGCCTTGCCAAAAAAAATTAATGATTAATCGAATAAGAAGTGTCAGTGGAAAGAATAGTTCAATGCACCCTTCTGTTAATAAGCTGAGTACATTAACATATTTTGTACAAGCTCTCGAGGAAAGTAAACATAAAACATGAGTTTCTATTTAAGTTAAACTATACATATAGAGTAAATATTTAAAGTGCCCGTGTAGGTACCTCGGTAACTCCCTATAGACAGCCAACAGTCTACTTTGTAAATATTGTACTAAATATACTCTCCGCAAAGCAGAGTAGAATATTTGTGAATAGTGGAGATCGGCTTTACACAGTATAACCATTTATTTTCCAGTGTCTTGTTTCCGTATTATCCTGCCATAGTTGGGAGGTGGTTACAGTTGAAGGTATTGGCAACCGAACAGTAGGATATCATGAGATACAAGGTAGACTGGCCAATTTTAACGGTACTCAGTGTGGTTATTGCACTCCAGGATGGGTAATGAACATGTACAGGTAAGATTTAAAATGAGCGTCATACAGGAGCAATCGTTGAAAAGAAATAGTCTTTTATTAATAAACTCTGTACTACACTAGGGGTAGTGTAAATTTCAATCGTATCGAGACGTTTGGATCGTAGTTGCGTTCAGCTCACAAATGTATATATAAAAAGAGGTGTCCAATATTTCACAAAAGACGCACTGCCGTTATTTGCATATGATTTGATAACTGACAAAAACCCCGATCAAAATGATTAATTTATATATAAACTTATACTAAAGGTATACTAAACGTTGTTAGCGGGAGTATTGCAATGCTTCGAAGGTGTTTGCGAAAGCAGGCATTAATACTTTATTGTATAACTTGTGCAGCAATGATAACAGCATTCTAAAATAAGTCGCTTCAATAACTGCCCAATCCAGTTATACGTGGTTGTAAGCATTAGGTTTAATTAACTCAACAGACAAGCTAACACTAACTACAGACTGTAATAATGTCTAAAATAAATAATTATTAAATGTCAAGCGGTCGTCATGTCGAGTTATTAGTACACCTGTCTACTAAGCCAGAGCTCCCAGTTTCGAATTCATCCTTCGTATGATAATTAAGAAATATACATAGTATGCATGTAAATATCAGAAATATACTAAATACACATACAAACATCCTGGTCTAGTGAAAAAATAATCGTACTCGTCATAAAAATATCTCCTACCTGGATTAAAGTGAAGAATCGATAAGTTAATCGTTATTTTGGACTAAGTAATAGGTGTTAGTGAAAGAAATATAACTCAAATAAAATTATTCTTTTGTATTTAATTACAAGAATAAACTTCGTTTTTCCAGCCTATACGAATCAAAAAATAAAAAACTATCCATGAAAGAAGTGGAAAATTCCTTCGCAAGTAACCTCTGTAGATGCACTGGATACAGATCGATTGCCGACGCATTTAAAACCTTTGCTACTGACGTTGACGATGATCTCAAGAAACAACTTCATGACATAGAAGATTTATATTTCTTCAAAACATGCGGTGTCAAATGCAATAAAAAATGCTGTCGAAAGAAAAATAATAATTGCAATAGTAACTCAAACGTAACTGAAGATGACTGGTGTATTATTGATAAAGATAACAACAAAATGATTGTTATAGATTGCGGTAATCATAAGTGGTACAAAACTTACACTTTGAATGACGTTTTCAGGGCTATGGGTAATTCTGGTGATTACAAATTTATTGCAGGAAACACTGGTCAAGGTATGAATTCAATACGTAATAATTAACCTGACGTAAATTGAGTGGTGTTATAAGATTGACGCTCTGCCAGTGTGTGTGTATGTGTCGGAATAATTTAAATGTTGTTTGTTTATTTGAAAACTAGCGTGATCGAGATTGTTCGTAACCAATTACGTTTTTACAAACACAATATTAAAAAAGCGATAGTCATGGTGAATATAAATAGAAATTCTGTTTTACCATGTTGCAGTGCTCTGAAGAGTTTTTGAGATTATTCCTTACCTATCTTTAGGAGGAGTTAGCTATGGTAGTATGTAGTATACTGTACTAACAATCTTCGCATATAAACTTTTCTTGCTGTTTACCATCAGCAGAGACGAATTTTCTGCTGTGATTTTCATAAAAAAAATCTCATAACGTGTGTTGCATTACCAAAAAATTTTACGTATATTTATGAGCTTCAGCATCAGCAACATAATTTAAACGGGACAAAACAAAAGATTTTTAGTACAATATTTATATATCCACAATGTAGAGAACATTGCTCATCTTCAAAATATTAATAGATTTTTATGAAGTTAAAAGTCTAAGAAATAAATTTTAATTCTTCTTATCGGGCGTTACTTATTAATTTGAATGTAAATTTCATGAAATTATGTGATATTGTTGCAGGTGTATATCACGTTACGAACTATCCTTCAAACGTCATAGATATATTTAGTGTAGTTGAATTAAAGGGACATTCAATTGATGTTAATCTGGTTCTTGGTGCTGGAATGCCACTGTCTGAAATGATGGACCTTTTTATAGACCTATCAAGCAGTAATGATGATTTTTCATATTTAAAACAATTCCACGAGCACATGGATCTAGTAGCGCATATTCCAGTCAGAAACGTAAGTATTACCTACAGACAAATATAAATATAATAAAATATGACAAATCATCGTATTGATAAGTAAAGTAAAGTTAAATAACGTGACATACATTTAAGATTGGAACAATTGGTGGAAATTTATACATGAAACATACGAATAATGAATTTCAATCAGATATTTTCTTGCTATTTGAAGCTGTTGGAGCAATGGTCACAATTGGTAAGTAGTTTCAATTTGAAATTAAATATGATCAAAATATTAATTAATGACTATACACAAGCTTTATCTGCATGATTTATACTTTGAAATTTATTCTTGTAACAATTTTAACGATTACTTGTTTGATTAATTTTATTACTTTATCTCCAGCGGATTCTCCTAACAAAAAACGTACAGTTAGTCTACCGGAATTTTTAAAATTAAATATGAAAGGTAAAATTATTGTCAACATATTGCTTCCACCGCTATCACATTGCTGTTCTTTCAAGTCATACAAGGTATATTTTTTATGTGTTATATTATCAATGATGTGTTGTTTAGACGAAAAATATATTCTTGAGATATTATTCGTAAATATGTACGTTTTTATTCTTTTAGATAATGCCTCGGTCCCAAAATGCTCATGCTGTCGTAAATGCTGCGTTTTTATTTAAATTTCAACATAATTCCAAACTGCTTTTGAAGGCATCTTTGGTTTTTGGGAGCATCGCAGCAAACTTCATTCACGCCAGTAAAACAGAGGCAATCTTAGTTGGAAAAGATCCTTTTACAGAACAAACATTAAAGTTGGCCCTTAAAACTTTATACAGAGAAATTAATCCAGAAGAAATGCCACCGGAACCATCTGCAGCTTATAGAAAGATGCTTGCAGTAACCTTATTTTATAAGGTATTGTATAAAACTGCTTTTTATCCCTGTGAATATATCAAGTCCGTTGTACCTTGTTCTTGTATAAAAAAGTCATTATATTAAATTTTAAATAATATAAAACCAATTACCATTTTTATTACGTTTTAGGCGATATTATATTTATGCCCTGATGCTAAATTAAATAAAAAATATCGCTCTGGCGGTGAGGCTATAAAACGTCATACATCACATGGCACCCAAGTGTTTGATACTGATAAGAGTATTTGGCCTTTAAATAAACCAGTTCCAAAAATAGAAGCTCTCGTTCAAACCAGCGGTGAAGCTACTTTCGCAAACGATCTTCCAACTGTAACTGGAGAGGTGTTTGGCTCCTTTGTTACTGCTGATGTTAGACCTGGCAGTATCATTGAAGGTTTTAATGCAGATGAAGCTTTGGTAAGTTCAAAGTTACTTTTAGAATTAAATAATATTGTTCGTTTAACAAATTAAAAAAACTTAAATCATTTTTATAAATCTGTAATGCTTAATATTTTAGAAAATTCCTGGGGTAATTGCTTTCTACACAGCAAAGGATATTCCTGGTGATAACACATTCACACCTTTAAATGTGCCACTTATGAGGGAAAATGAAGAAATATTATGTTCCAAAACAGTGAGATACTATGGAGAACCAGCGGGTATAATAGTTGCAAGTAGGGAAAAAACAGCAAATATAGCAGCAAAATTAGTAAAGATACATTATTCAAATATAAATAAAAATAGACCAATATTAACTGTAGAAGATGTGCTCAATTCACCAGAGAAAGATAAAAGACTTACCAATGATATAACAATTGAACCAACGGATAGTGGTAATGATGTAAAATTCATTATACATGGTGAATATAGAATAGAAACACAGTATCATTTTTATATGGAACCGCAGACATGTGTGGTAAACCCAACTGAAGATGGGATAGACGTATATTCTGCGACTCAGTGGATTGATTTGGCACATGTAGCTATAGCACAAAGCTTGAATCTGCCTATGAATAGGTAAAGCAATTTTTTAAGATATGATTAAGACAAATTATATTAAATTTAAGTTTGCTCCATTTTGAAATATCGGCGATGATTTATTCGATACTGCATGTCAATTTTTATGTTCATATTACAGTATTAATGTTATTGTACGACGAGTCGGAGGAGCTTACGGAGGTAAAATCACTCGCTCAAGTCAGATAGCATGCGCCGCTGCGTTGGTTTCTCATTTGCAAGGCAAAACATGCAGATTCGTACTACCTTTGGAAACCAATATGAAAATCATCGGTAAACGGTTACCGACCAGCTGTATCTTTGAGGTACGTCAATACCTCAAAGTCTGTATACGGATATTTCATTTATCAAATAAATTCCGCTTATAGTGGTTACAGTACACTATTACAATTGATACATATGTTTGATACGTATGTAAGTTACAGCATTATTTTGTACAATATTTACGCATATTATCAATCTTATGTATTAGATTTAGATATAATGTTTAAACAAAATCAGTAGAACAAAATGAATAAAAATAAATCAATTTTCCAGGTAGGAGTTAACAAAGATGGTGTAATTCAATACTTGAAAAATAAATTTTACCAGAACAATGGATGTACCACAAACGAAACTATAACTGGAATTACAACGAACCATTTTCGTAACTGTTATGATACAAAACGTTGGTATATTGAGGGTAACAGTGTTATATCTGACACGCCCTCAAATACGTGGTGTAGAGCTCCATGTAAGTTTATATTTACTATTTTTTTCCTATATATTTTCATTAAGTTGGTAATTATTTTCTTTTAATAGTTTTTATCTTTATACTGTAGCGTTATAATAAAGCGCAGGTAATGTTTTCCTTATTTACCAATTAAAGTTGATATCAAAACCAAAGCTCGTTCTTTCACGTTTAATTTAACTTAATAAAATATATCAAAATGAGGTCTTATATTTTTATGTTTATATAATACGTTACTTTTTATCTCTTATAATTTAATGATGTAGTGTTCCTAAAAATATTTTGATTTAGTAATTCATTTTAAAATTTTCTTATTTCTTCTTCATTGTCTTTATAAAAACTAGTTAACATGTTTATTAAACGGATCGTTCTTTATACATTATTGAAATTGCAATAATATCAAACATCAAACGATTTTTGAAAGTTTGAACTTTAAAAAATCGTTTGAAAGTGCATTTAATTTCTGCATATGAGTGTGCAGCAATCAAAGTTTTATAATGACCTTTGTGTTGTTAAAATGTTATACTTAAGTTTATATTATTATGTATATTTATATTGATTTTAATAAAAAACATAAACAGTAGCAGTGCTTAAGATATGTATATGCTTAATTTTTGTACACTCAAAGTTACCCCGTAAATGCCGTCTCGACGTTATTTGTTGGTTGGCCAGATATAGATCTCTTGCTAGCGATAAGGCCATCTTTGTAGATACATACAAAGATGATTCTTGATTAATTTACTCTTGCGTTTTATTTGTACAATAAAAGATATAAGAATATCTATGATAAACTTGTATAAAATTTAAATTATAATTACAATATAGTAAATATAATTTGTAGCAGTAAGTAAAGGTGAAGATTAATAATGATTTATGGTTATTATAGCGAATGTAATATTTTATAAATATTTTATTCCTCTGTCAAATATACAAACTATGAAATAAATAGGAATTTATATTCAAATTTACTAATTAATTTATTAATTTATTTACTACTCTTTTAGCGTCTACTGAAGGTGTAGCCATGATAGAAAATATAATGGAGAGAATAGCTTACGATACAGGAAAAGACCCTCTCAATGTCAGGCTCCTTAATATGGCTAAAGAAGACAATCCTATCCCTGAACTTATCGAACAAATAAAGAAAGATTCTGACTATGACACTAGATTAAAAGAAGTTAATCAGTTTAATATGAATAATCGATGGAGGAAGCGTGCCTTAAAATTATTGCCAATGACTTATGACCTTTTTTATTTAGCCCCATATAATTCTTTAATATCAATATTTCATGGCGATGGCACAGTAGTTATAACACACGGAGGTATAGAAATGGGACAAGGTATAAATACTAAGGTTGCTCAAGTATGTGCTTATATATTTGGTATACCACTGGAGATGATTAGTGTTAAACCAAGTGCGAGTTTTACTTCACCTAACACAATGACTACCGGGGCTAGTATTGGTAGTGAATGTGTAGCATTTGCTACGATGAAAGCTTGTGAAATTATATTAGATAGATTAAAACCTGTAAGAGAGAAAATGGATAAACCTGCTTGGAAAGATTTAGTTGAGGAAGCATATAAATCTGGTATTGAACTTCAAGCATCTTATATGTTTTCTGGTAAAGAAGGTGTTAAACCATATGATATCTATGGCGTAGTAATAATGGAACTAGAAGTTGATATTTTGACTGGTAATCATGATATAAGGAGAGTGGATTTACTTGAAGACACTGGAAGAAGTATGAGTCCAAAAATAGACGTGGGACAGGTGCTACTTAATTTTTATGATATAGAAATCAATTTTTGAGAGGTTGATTCAAGGCTTTCAAAACTTTTATTTATTTGAGTGATGTAATTTTTTTTCAGATTGAAGGTGCATTCGTTATGGGAATAGGTTATTGGACGTCGGAAAAAACTCTTTACGATGCAGATTCAGGAAAACTTCTAACAGATCGTACTTGGACATATAAACCCCCTGGAATCAAAGACATTCCTGCTGATTTCAGAGTGTATTTCAGAAGAAACGCCAGTAATAAATTTGGTGTTCTACAATCAAAAGGTAGGTAGTAAAAATATCATATACTTACAATAATTAAGCCTATAATTGCCAATTGTAAAAAAAGAATCCCTCTTAAATCTGCATGGTTCTGTAACCTATGCATTATTTCACTTTAACTTAACAGCATCAAATTTAAAATAAAATAAATGGATTTTTTTATGAAAAATTTATAAACTTCGCCAGCCATTTCTTTATTATAGAAGAATATAATTTGTTTTTATACAAATTAGCTCATGGTAGAAATGACAGTAATTGGGGAAAAAAACTTTTAATTACCTATACAGTTTATGAATACTTTTAGCTTAGATCATAAGGTAACAACAACAGAAGATAATTAATAATAATGAAAAAAATAAAATTAAAATATAACTTTTTTATACGCCGGAATAATATTTGTAATTAAATATAAATGAATTAATATTTTTGTAGTTATAAATAAGGGGTTGTGTCATGGATACTGAATAACGGAGATTGATAGATAAAAATATGTATGTAAATATCTATACCAACATCCAAGACTTGTAAACAAATATTCGTACTCATCAAACCAATATCTACCCTTATTGACATTCGAACCCGGAACCTCCAGCTAAGTATACAGGGGTACATACTATACGACCACATCTTGTTATAATAACCAATGATATATATTTAATATGGAATTAAAGTTATCATTTTCTGCAATAAGATATTATTTATTTCAGCGACAGGAGAGCCGGCATTGTGTTTAGCCGTCGTGCTGACACATGCTTTGAGAGAGGCAGTGAGGGCGGCACGCCTTGATGCGCAATATACGGATCAGTGGGTCGATATAAGTAAGACAGATACAATACTCTATGGAAAAATTATATAGCAATTGAAATAAATTTCATTATATTATAATTCAATTACTATTCAATTATAAATCATGTGAAATGATGTAAAAAAATTGTATTACTCATCCACGAGTAACTCTAAACTTATATTACATAAGTAAACTCTTATGTTGGTCCTACAATTACCAAAATTATTTTCCTACACAGTTTTATAAAATTGTAGAACTGTTTGAAAAAAAAAAATACCTGAACTCTTAAGGACCTTTCTCATGCCATTAATACTGTCGACCGCGAATTAAAAGTTAAACTTATTCTAATTAAAATACTTTATTCATCGTACACTTAATCCAATACGTAATAATTCATTCTTCAATTATAATAAAATATAAAGAAATACAATACTCACGTACAATAAATATATATTCTATTCTATTCTAAAATGAATCCTTAGCTGTTTTTTCGTTGAATCGATGTCAACTGTATCAATGAGATATCGCTCGATTCGAATCGGCAATTCTATTGAGAAGAGAATTAAGAGACTTTGCCTCTAGTCTGCCATGTTCTAATAGAAAGAAAGAGAAACGAAACACATTAATTTTTTTTTATCGTGCTTCTACGTCTCTAGGAAATTTATTTATTTTTTTCAGTTTTATTTCAAAAACTCAGATAAACTAGGAACTTATAGATTTTTTACTTAGCCCCAAACGCACTGAAAATAAAAAATATGTATAATCAACTGATCGTTTTGTTTCAGATAATCCCTGTACAGTAGAAAATATTTTTATGGCTGTAGGTCATAAGTTGGAACATTTCACGTTATCTTAAAAAAATGTGCACTAAATCATTAGAATTGGCCCAATTTTGTTGTGAGAACATTTAGTTTAAGTGAATGTTATTATTATATCAACAAGAATTGCATGAAATACAATTCCACACAAAAATTACAACCTCCATGAAAGAGTAATCGTTTCACAATTAAAAAGAAACTTAAAATATCGCTGATATGGTTACGTGAGAGAATTTAAATGATGTAATAATTATTAGTTGAATTGTTTAAATAAAGTTTTTGCTAACTTAAACCTGAGTTTCCTACTACTTTAGTTTCTGATATCCTCAGAACACACCGGTAATAAGCGTCATTTTCCAACTGATGTGTAACGATCGATATGCGATCTTTACATATTATGTTAATTGAGAAAGTCTTAGCAAAGTTGATAACTGGTACTGTTTTCCAATATATATAAATATTAAAAGAGAATTCTTAGAATAATGTTTTTTAAAAGGTATTAAATAAACATAAACTTGTTAATACAGTATTATATCGTTTATCCTTTTACAATATTATAAGTAGCTGGTATTGACCCCAAGAATAATCTGTATTCTAATTTTAAAAATAAACATACTGGTCAAAATTTTTTTTCAATTTTGTGTCAATTTATATTCATTTTCAGTTGGAATATATTGGGATTTTAACTTTCAATGATAAAGTAGTAACAAAGTGGATTTTAATATTCAGATAAGATTGATCGGTTTGAAGTTAGTGTGTAATTACATCCTAAAGCGTTTTTACATAAAGTTTTCTTTTGTTTAACAGAAAATATGATGAAATTATAAATTTTATCACTGCAAAACTTCACCGTCGCTCCTGCTGTATTTTTAAAACATTAGATATTCCTAAGAAATGATTATAATATTTATGAAAATGTATGAAAAACAGAATGGGGCAGTTTCCATTTATTAATTGATTTATTATAAAAATCAATGCAAGGGGAGCAATGTGCCCAACAGTGGGACGTATTATTGGACGCGCGACATTTTTTTTATGTTTTGTATATATTTACTTTCAATAAAGCCGTAAACGGTCTTAAACGCAACTAAAATCGCGTTTTCACCACATCAATTCCAAATTTAAAAACTGCTGCAAATTAACGTGATATTGTAGTCTCAACACTATATTATAAATCACTATAACTGGCACCATTATAGGTAAGTCTGAATAATAAAAGTCAATTAAGAATAATATATTCCAGCTTCATAATTAATTAATATAATGATTCATAATTTCGAACAAATCTATATTTCTTCTTCTTTCATTGGAATAAAACATCGACTCACATTCTTATTTCTACTACTAAAAAAAATTATTACTTTTTTTTTTTAATTTTCTGTCTATTTTTCAGTTTTGTTTTAAACAATGTATAAAAACGCATGAAATGTCTGTGCTATGCTTGTAACATTTATGCTTTATAAATATACACATTACCTAAATTTACCTTTACCTTTACCAATGTCTAGAAGCTTTTCCTATTCAACTTATTTTTTACAATTATTTGTAAAAAAATAGGTTGGATAGGAAACGCTACATTATAAACTTAGGTATTAGAAGTCCTATCATTATCGTAGAAAGAAATAGTATATCTTTGCAAAGGCGTTAAAGTACAGTTGCAGAGCATTCTGGATTGATATATTTTTTAATTATGTGGATACAATTTTTAATAATGTGAAATATTTAAGGAGATCAACAGCTTATATTAATTTACCTTTTTTATATTTGTTATTGAGTAAATAACGATCTATAGTCTACTTTAAAGAAAGAATGTTCGCAGTGCTAATGTAGAATTGTCTTATATGTTTTAACTAATGCTATTTTTATAAATATGGAAAAATAAACAAAACCAAAAATCCATGGCATGTGACTAGTTCTAAGATAAGAAAGAATAAACATTATCAACTGAATTTACCGCTTAATAAAAACAGCATACAGATAAAATAATAACATGAGGCGTCATCTAACAGACTTCAATATACGTAAATACAAAGATGGATAGATATAATATGCCCTATTGTACACCTTAATTTCAAATACAGACAATATTCATACATAAATATATAACTGTCCTCTTTAATTTTGTAAGTGTTAAGGATTAATTATTAGTGCATGAAAATTAACTTAGGAAATAATTTTTTTGTATACAGTTTATGACAGTAAGGTATTTGTGAACAATTGATATGGTTTAGTGTTTTGCTAGACTTCTTAAATCCTCGTTAGTATCCATTGCTATGGATACTTGAATGGATCCCATTGTATTTTGCCTTTTTCGACACTATATTAATTTTGTCATATTTGTCAAGCCTTGTAAGTAATATTTACAGTTTTATATTAACTATCTCTTTCCCATTAGTTTATTTATTCAATAGTTTAATATATGTACGTTTCTATGATTCAAATAAGGCCCAACATATTTCAATATGACTGAAAAGTTTGAATTGGCTGCTGTCATTTCAAATTTTAATATTTCCATTTAAAGTTTGGTCAATATTAAATTAAATGACGCGCTCTAAGGCAAACTTCCCCTGTGTGTGTACTACGGACCGCCCACTGATTAAAGCAATGCATTGCCAGCTAATATTCCTACAGCTGTCTTCATGGACGGACCACTCCCACGCTGTATGTATTCATTTATAGTATCGAGTATTTTATTAACAAAATACAATATCATTGTATTTTTTGCACTGTCCACTTGAATTTTGAGCCTTGAGTGAAACATCAACTTTAGGTCGTAGGATTTAAGAATCACAGCCAAATAACACTCAATTTTAAAATTACTCACAGCTCTTTAGGGAATAATATATTAGGGACTTGACGCATAAGGTAATACCCAATTAGTGACCGCTTACCCGTCCTAGTACAACTATTCCCCTTATTACGGCGCTATAAACACGATTTCCCTTCAATTTGTCATATATTACTTCCACTAGACTTATAACTGTACAGGCGTTCTTTACTAGGTCAGCGATGGATAACTAATGTAATATTGAAGTAGTATTTAATAATAAACGGTAGATGGTCAACTTTGAATTACCCATAAACTATAGATTAATATATTGTTAAAGCAGGCTCTTCAGCATTTATTCACGCAGTGTACCTTTACTTATAACCATTTATGGTCCGCAAAAACCTAAACAATATGAAGTACCAATAGTGAACAAAATGTAAATTAATGATTCGAAATTCATCATTAATTTCACTCAGAACCTTGTGCCTAACCTAAGTGCTTACTCCTCCTAAGGTCGCTGACGAAACATAAGCGTATATATATATTATTTACTAACTATACTTGTATTGATACTTTATAGATTTTTAATAATATTTTGCTGGTGAAAAATAAAAAATATATAATTTGAGAAACCCAAAATATCATAATTAATTTTTTATGCAGAAAATCAAGATAATTATTATGATGCTTTGGATAAGCTTTACAGCCATCATATAACAATTTTTTATTAGTAACAATGTCAAACGTAGCACGTCCTCCAACTACGCTCAAGCCCGCTTATCGCTGAAATCGTGTATGTTTACTAAGGCAGTTTTCAGCAGTTTATCTCTGAAGCTTACGAACAATAGTAACTTCGGAGATAAATTAAACTAACCCATCTAATGGGAAAATGGGACCGAGACCTCAATCACTTCACCTGATTGGAAACAGTGACATTAATTGCTTTAATTTAGTGTGTGTTGAAGTTAAGAGTAGGCTATTCGAACAATGTGAAATCGAAAATTTGCACCAAATTGATAAATTATGAGAATAAAGATTCAATGATTATGAAAAGCGTGTAATGAATATGAAAGTGATAGATGAATAAAAGGGAATGAAGAATGATTATGTATCAACGATGATTGACCTTAGAAAGTACTGCGTTTCTGAATATAGAATGGTAAGACACCATCATTCTGGCAGAGGTAGGAATGTTAGAAAAAGTCCTGGATAGCGATGATAATATAAAATGACACATTTGGTCCAGTTAAATGACTGAGAAAGATTCAGATGAGACTGAAAAGACGGTTAAAAGGCTGAATTGAAAAGAATGCGATCTCAATAATTGACAAGTTTGAAAGAAAATTAGAATATCCGAATCTGGAACAAATCCCAGACCTTTAACTAACTTGTTCCATTTACATTCTTTTCTACCAAAACCCAAACGAAATCTTTACAAGCAATCAAAATAGAATAACATGTACTTTAAATGGAGTCGTATCACAAATCCAGACTCAATAGGTAAACCCAATGAAAATGAAAATTTTATATTGCCTAATTCATAAAACGCGTTATATAAATCCATCTTCAAAATGTACTAGACATTGGATATTCAATAGAAGTGTTTTTGTCTGTAATTTTATGAAGATTAAGTTCGATAACAGATATTATGGATAAAAGGTAAACTACTTATTAATAATTTCTTATAATCATTATATCTGAAGCAACATGTCCTCCGTTTGATTCTCCAACAGGCTCTACTTAATGCAAATCTGATGTCTGATGATCTGCCTGTGTCCAACGATTTTGATAGAACCCTATGGATTAGTCTATTTCATTCACACCCAAACCTAAAAAAAAATTCTAATGCCATTTTTTATTATACAATATTCTAAGCTTTTAAGCTTTAGGAAGCTTTCACTCATGTTGCATTCATAACTCTCAATAAAGGAATAGTTCAAGAATATAACCTTTGACTATTTGAAAGGGGTTTTATGATTTTTTAATTATTTTTTTGTTAAAGTAGTTCAGTAATTCTTATGGAGGTCAGGACATAGTTCTCGCTTATGTAAATCAACTATTTATAAACTCACTGCAAACTTTGGATTCTCGGAACTAGCTTCGAATTTTATTTTCTTGAAAATCTGTCTGATCTGTCATAAGTTGCGTGACATGAAAAGGAAAATATAATGGTTCCAATAACACGTAACACAAAAGAAATAAATCCCAATAATCTAAATGATTTTCTCATAGTTTCTCAAATAAGATTTTTTCTTGGAAAAGTTAATATTAAGATATAATTAAATATCCTTTGGAGAGATAATAATACAGTCATAAATATTTCCCATGCATAAACACCATTTTGTGATGAAAATTAATAAGAGTAATTTTTAAGCCTTCGTTATTAAACAAAAAATTAGGTTGGGCAGTAATTTAATTAAAATAAGTTTTATGCAGCGCCGGACAGATCGGTTTGAATATCCTCGAAGGAGGTCTGTGTCCACAGTGAGCGTATATCAATAGATTCAAAACGAGCGAAAATAATAAATTATTTTTCCTCTGACAAATATAGACACTTAATGTGAAATGACAATTACTATTTGCCGTAAAATGAGCTTTATTATAAACAACATATCTACCAAATATCTTTTCTGCGGTGAAATTTTAATTCTATTACCTACAGGGACAAGAGCATGGTCACCTTCGATAATCGTGTGAATCTGACTGGCTACCACATGCGGAGTTCTGAATCGATTTCACAATCTCTATCGATTAAATTAATAGAGGGTTGAACGTCGATGATCAATTAAACGTGAAAGCTTGCGCTGGTTGAGTTTAGGTGGAACACGTAGTATTATCATGTATATCGTAATACTATCATGATAAAATGAACACAGCTTGCGTGAAGTTTGACATCTTTAATAATGTTACGAGCTATGTCATTATTTACGATACATTTAGTTACACATGCAGTGACCTTAGATCATGTATTGGAGATTATTAATACTTCTCCAGCAGTTTAATTAACTATCAATCGTCAAAAATCAAAAGGAATGATTTATTTATATGTGTGTAACAAAGGTCTAATCTATTTAATACTCTGCAACATAAAATATGTCTACACATAGGCATTTGAATATTTGTACACCATTTTGTTTACAATATTCAGATTGCGATTGCTTTTCAAATTACCTAATTAGGGAGGTACTTTAATCTTACGACAGCTGCTATTTTGTGTCTAAGCGGGCCGAAGATACTCGACTGAAATTTTGTTTTATTACTATCTCTACTACTAGCAACGCCATGTCACCTATTGTTATCGGTCGGGCGTAAGTTCGACAGCGATTTATTTTATATAGCATCAGATCTTATACGATGAATATTTTACTTATACTTTTGCTTTGACAGACCGGGGACAGGGGACATGTAAAGGAGGATAATGAATTTACACTACTTTTGCGCAACGTTTTTCTATTCGTTTGTTGGTTTATTAGCCGAATAAGTCAGAACATAAAATATATCCCGAAACTTTGGTGGCGTTTATTCATAATGTGGTCGCTATGATAGAACTTGTACACCCCAATTAATGGGCAGACCATCTGTTGCAACTTTAATTAGATCATCTTATAAGCTATATCTGTGCCTTCAGTAGTTCTAACTATTTTAGATTATCTACCGTATAGAATAAATATAGTCCAATTTTATGTAAAATTTTGATCAGTTATCAAGTCCTTGGTACAACAGTGATGCGCAAATAACGGTAACTGTATTTTTATAGTAATAGTGTTGTAATTCTCATCTTTAATTGATACCGGCTGTGAATTTAAAATATCGTTTTGTTCATAATGGTCTCCTTTATTATCTTAATGACATGCATATAATACATAACATATAAAATAGGAAAGTGTATATAATGTCGAAGTAATGTAGTACTTTAATAAAACTGATTTATTAAATTTTCTGCAACCATTGCTAATACTTTTTATCGTCTTTTGGATATTGCCCGATACCAAAACCTTTATTATGTAGCTTTGAAAAACTCAACCTGCAATATTCCTACCTGCTCATTTTTATTAAAAGCCCTACACACCGACGACACATGTTGAGTATATTAGTCCCGTTTAGTATCCTAATCCAATCCCAGACAGTATAAATTACCAGTGTAATTGGAGTCTATTGTAACATTTCTGATGACCCCAAATAAATACTAGGCCGTGTAAAATATGTTGAACCGTACATTGAATTAATTAAATTCTTCGCTTAAGTCTGGTAATAAAGTTCTAAATTTGAAGGTGTTTTTTTTTCTCCAAAATAATTGTTAATTTCCTGGAGGCGTCTACATGTTATATTAACTATATAAAAAACAAGTCTTGTGTGTAAACTTTTATTTAAATTCTGTGTGTGTGTTAACATATTATGAATCAATAGGTGATAGATTATTTGTAGTGTGTATTTATTGTGTCTGCTACTCACAATAGCACACACAATAAATACACACATTTAACAGTTGGTTTTTATTAAGTAAATTAATATGAAAAAATAAAAAAAGTAATAAAACGCTGTAGCTGATATCAGACTGTACTCCTTATGTGAGTTTTAATAGAACACAACCGTCTCGATCGTGATTATTGTCAGCTGTCAAATAGTATTGGAACCGAACCGAAATTGTATGCGAACGACAGCAGACAGGCACTCTGTTGTGAGGTATTGGAAACGACTTTTGATATATACGATTGAAACGACTTTTTATAACTCCAATCGTAACGTCTGGATGCAATTAAAACTTATTCTAGGATTACTTATAAATAATTTCAGAAAACCCGTGATAGTAAGTGAAGTTAAAACTCTGAAAATAAAACGAGAGAATGTTTTAGCAACAGTCATAAAGCCAATATTACAAAAAAGTGATTATTATATATTGAATCTTTTTTATCATTATAAGTTATTGAAAAACTACTATTCTGTTGATCCGCTATATTCTCCTTAAACTTTGAGTCAGTCTATGTGTCTGGATTGTATCTCTAGACAGGTTAAACTATAGAGATCACTCTCTTCCTTTATACCGATCGGATTGGTTAGTTAGAAACTACAAAAATACAATCAGTATAATATTGTAGTAATATCTGGAGGTGGCAAAGCAATTGACAGATTCCTTAAGTTCGTATCAATTTAAGAGTTCTTCAACAATAAATAACTAAAAACAATTGTGAGAATATATATTTTGTTTGCAGGCAAAAACTGAAGGTTAAATACGATGCAATTACCGAAGCACTTAAAGGTGGGAGCCGGGACGGTGTCGGCGGGACTGTTTGGTATCCTTTTCGGCTGGGTCTTATTTCCAACCATTCTGAAGAGTCAACTTAAAAAGGTAACTAGCTATTTTGACTAATTGACTATTTAGAAAAAAAAAAACATCATAAATGAAAATTATTCGCTAGATAAATAAAATTGAAAAATGGTCGTAGGGGAAGGCCGAGTAAATACGAATCGGCCGAGCCCAACATAATATAAATTTATAAATTATTTTGTTGTCTTACAAAAGAGGCATCGTTGTTATACCTATTGTTTATTAGTTAAAGTTTTTTTGAGTGTTTCTCTTTTTGAATTGGTTGAGGTACAATAAAGATATATTCTATTCTATTCTATTTTACCTTTGCGAATGCGGCGAATGAAATGTTCAAATGTTAGACTAATAACCACTTCATTCACTTGTTAACATAGTGTCTTTTTGTGACAATAAATTAAGTTTATCTGATATATACATAGATTAATATCTGATTATAATTAAATAGCTAAAATTACTTTAATGGTGAATATGTTCCATTTTGTGTGAATTAAATTCACGCTGAAAATAGCTTATCTCCATTCAATTTGTTTATCGTTTATTTCATAAATCCCTTAGGTGTTCGTTATTACCCAGCTTCCCCTGATATTTAGTTTACATAATAAATTTCAAACGGTAATTGTATTCAAATAATAATTACATAACCCATGTAATAATATTATTTAATCAATCAGCTGATCCATAAAATATAGCGATAGCAATTTTAATAGTAATTTATTTTTCTTGTCTGTTCCTTTATTAAAAATGTATCTATTTGATGAGTGGGGAGTAATGTTATAGTTATCGGTTCTATTCTCTTTTTGAGCAAGTGGGATATAAACTCTAGAATATAAGTTGGTGTCTATATAATACTATTCTATACAGGTAGCACATTTGGATCGGTCATTATGGACAAGTCAGTAACTATATGTAACACTATGGTTTGTTTTTAGTAATCATGTCAACGATTTTAATGACAAGAAGTATTGCACATTTAGATTTTAAAAAACCATTACTCTATTCAGGATCGAACACGGTCGTATTGAAAAAAAGAACTTACGTTATTTGGATATTTTGTATAAGTCATAAGTATTTAATTTTACAATTAAACATGATGTCTAAAATTAATAAAATTCATTGTATTTCAAATCCTTTATTTATTTAGGTAGACGTTCGAAATTACGACGTCATTTGTATAGCCAATAGGCAAAATTAAATCTTTACGTAGTGACCCTTCTATTAAGTGGCGATTTCTAATAGATTAAATTATATCAAATTTAAAAACTCACAGTAAATGTTAGTTGAATATTTAAAAAGTTTAAAATTGTTACATTGGTTTGAACACACGTATTCTGCCGGTACGTGGAGAAAAACCACATATGCGGATAACGTTATATAGTATGTAGATTATAAGTCTCAATTAAGAGAGTTGTAAAATAGGTATTTAAAAATCTATTGCTGTTTTTCTGTGCCAGAACAAACAGCTGAACTATCGAACGATAAGGACTAATTAAACTCAGAGCGAAAAAACCTACGAAATGTATAGAAATAACGTTTCTTAGTTTCCTCTTTCCTCTTCAAAACTAATAAGATTAAACTACTTTTATTCATTCAAAACTATAGTTAGGCTTTGGCTGCATGTTTTCTATTTTTTTAAATATCTTAGAAATGGGTAAAAATGTCTTTTCAAAATTTTTTGATGTTTTGAAATTTTGCTGAATGTCTAGAAATAGCAGGAAATATGTTTTTTTTTGGTTTCTGAAGATTTATATTTTTTTTAATAATGGATTAAAAAATATATATAAATGGCAATAGTAACCGTAGAACTTAAAATATTGCTCTAGTGACAATATTCAGAGAAGAACAGTGAACTACGTTTGTATGGAAAAATACCCTGGTGTTTCCTAACAGCAAGTAAAGTAATTCCTAAACGAACAAATCCGTGGGCTAAAATATAAGTTAATTATAGAGGATCATTTGTTAAAACTATGATCCTAATTAAAATTTAAACATGATTGCTAGAATATAAATGGGTCTGTTAAACTATATATATGGGAAATGACATGAGAAACGAAACAAAGTAAATAATAATAACAATATTTATCAATCTCATACCCATTATGTAGTCCAAAATAAGCATCATTAAGAGCTTATGTTATGGATACTAGATAATGGAGAAATATAGAAAGTAATATGTAAATAAATATGATTACATCATAATAAGCTTTATACGTCTCACTCTGTTGGAAGCATGCCTTGCTTACTTGGAAGAAACAAAGTATTTAGGACAGATAAATACAAAGCTAGCCCAATGTGTGGGTAAAATGTCTAAACGCCTTTTTGTAATGTGTACTCGAGATATCAAATTTTATTTGACCCATCCGGGACTAATTAAAGTGAAGTCTGCTTTGATTTGTCTTTTAAACAAAAGCGCTCAAAGCAACATTAATCGTAATAGTTGCTTGACTTCCAAAGAATTTTTTTCTTCCTTTAATTATCGTTATGTAAAAATATTAAGGTATAGGTACCAAAAACCAGTTTAAACCTGTGCTATTTCGAGTTTACAGAACTGAAACTTTGCAAACGATTTATAACCAACACATGAATGAGTTTTATACAGAATATAAAAGTCCTAAAGTTTTCGACATCTATATATAGTTGGATCACAAATACAAAAACAGCCAACCCATTGGCTTAACTCATCAAACATGCGGTTTTCATTGGAAATAATTTAATCTTTTTGGCTTGTAGTTATTTGCTTCTCACTGCCCATCAAGTTTAAAATATTCTGAAATTATAACAGAGAATGCATCACGAAACGCTGTTTAATTAAAAATGATTGTTTCTTAGAGAAAGCGAAACACTTATAATGTCGGTGTTTCGAAGTTATTGCACTGTATATTTTTATTTATTGATTAATTTATTGATTAGTCAACGATAGGCTTCAAAAAAGTTTTTTAAACCGTAGTAGTAGCGATCATAAGTCAGATTTATGAATATTCTGCCATGCATGCTTTATAAATTGCTGTCTAATGTTAAATAATAAAAAAGCTTTCTAAAGCCTATTAAAAGAGATGCCTTTTGAAAACTGTCATTACTGAATAAATAGCCATCAAAGAACAAATATCAGTCTTTTATCACTGTAAAGTACAAACGAGGTTCCGATTAAATAATTAAGTTTAATAGGCTTTTTCTAGTAGCAACGGGTAAAATTGATACGTTCAGAAACATAATTGTCTTTACATTCAATAAAACCACTGTTGTGAGACTCGACATGTGTGTTCGACGTGATAAAAGGATACCTACCATCCTTTTATTATCCAATGAATTAAAGGATTCAGATATTCTGGTACATATATATAAATTAATTCGGTTACTAATCAAACTTATTAAGAGATTACTCCTGTGTAATAAGAAACAATTTTATTGAGTACGCAATGATATAGACCATTGCATAAAATAGTTTACAGTTAGTACATTAAACTTTGGATATTCTTTAAATGAAATGGAATATTACTGAATAAAAAAGCTACATCGGTTTATAATAGAAGTTTAATTCTATCCTATTTCACAAGAGTAAAATCTGTATTACTGAATTTAAATTCAATGCGTAATCCTTAACACGACCTCTCAATGATGCTTGCTTTGGGCATTCTTCAATTTTTTAATCGGTGTGAGTGTGACAAATGACTGTACCAATAGAATTTGCGTGAACAAAAGTTAAGCAAACATAACATTTCTAAAAATAGTTTATACAAGCCTAACTGTCCTGAAAAACTTAGTAACATCGAAGAAAGAACACAAATGTTCCCATTGGGTCGAAGTACTCCGGGCGTGAATATCCTTTACTAAGATAAACACCAAAGAAACTATTACAAAGTATGCGTTTACATACACCTCGTCTTGAATAACTTTTTATTGACTAAAACCTAATAAATATCAGTAGCTTAATGAATAATATAGGGTCACTTTAAAGTGCACAACAGCTTTAATCTCGTTTGTTTGCAAGACAATTTTTCAATAACAATCGTTTAAAATAAAATAACAACCGTAACTAAGTAACATAATAAAAATATTAATAAAAACACATATTAATAATTACACTTAAAAGAGTTTCTATGTTGGCATCTAGTCGCCAACACTCGCTAAAACTCAAAAACGGCTAGACCAAATAATTTGTATTGTGTATTATTTGGCAATCCAAAGGGAATATCAGAAGAGGATATGTTTATTCAGGGGTGGTTAAAAATAACTGGGAAAATCCTAAAGTAAAGCTCAAAAATTTCAAACAAAAACAGCAACAACAACAAAAACTGAATTTTTTAGCATGTAAAATCGTTGAGCTGACATGCTAAACATTAAACGAAGATAACCCGTAATATCAATATTTCTCATCAGTTGGGCCCTTGAAGTTCTTTGCAAATCACGAAAAAGTAAATATTAATTTGGTTTTTGTGCTATGTATATATTGACTTTGAATAAAATATAATAAATTTGCGTTGACAGAAGGATTTACTTTTCTCTCAAGCCGCTCCAAATGCCTTCTCTAATTCGTCAAACATAAAAATTTAGATAAAAATAGTTTTATTATTTCAGGAAATGGCGCTATCGAAGAAAACCGACGTCCGAGCAATGTGGGAGACAATTCCCTTCGCTCTGGATTTTAAGATTTACTTGTTTAATTACACCAACGTAGAAGAGATCCAGAAAGGTGCCATACCTATCGTCAAGGAAATCGGACCTTTTCATTTTGAGTAAGTAACATGAACAACGCAAATTATTAGTGGTTAATCTTATCGTGGGGCCTTGACTAACGCCAAAGTTCACTTCGATACTTTCTATATTTTATTCTACCACATCGTACGCTTCACTATGATTTCGAGTACCAAGAAACTGTAGTTTTCTTGATTTGAGTATGCCAAAACAAAGAGATGTTTGGTATCACACCAACGAAAAAATATTAGTTTCCTGGCTTTCACTCCGCAAATTTATGCTGGGGATAGTTTCATTTTTGCTACCTGTGAATGCTCCGATTAGGAAATGTTGAGGATGTTAGCCCCAAAAACTATAACTCGGGTAAAAACTATCATAGAAAAGTGGACTGTATAATTTAAAGGTTTACTGCAAAACTATAGATCACAATATAGCCTTACCAATAAAAACAGTAGTTAACAAGAGGGCTACGATGATGCGAGTGCCCGCGCCGTGATGTCTAGCTGTTTCGCCGCCCCCTGTCTTCTTCGATCGCGCCCAGTAGTTGCTCTTACAAGGAAAGACCACTATGTTTTGCAAAGATATTTACTCCATCCTCCTACCTCCTCCCCTGGAAAAGTATTTAAGTGTTTTAGTCTTGGTATTTTCGCCATTCAACCTTTTCCTGTCTTTGACATAGTTTTGAAACTGCCATGCGGTTACGTCCTGCTGTATTATTACAATACTTATAATCTCGGATTGACATAAAAATCACGCGTTAGAGCCGTGCGGGTTATTCATCCGCAATTTCCACACTTTGTGGATAGTATTGTGAAAAGCAGTACTACCCTGGTTCAACTGTGAGACTATTACATTACCCAAGCAACAGTAACGCAAAAAAAACCCTTACCATATCTCAACAAAATGACTCATAGACAATTTTTTTTAATTCAAGTTTTGTGTATTTTGAAACTACATTGTCACGTGACTATTCACGTAATAATGCATGTACGAGCTTGGATACTGTTATATATGAGGCTCTTTCCTAATCCACTATATTAATAAGTACTTACTATATTAATAATTACTCTCATTTTGTTACCTTAGCAACTCTATGTTTATCTTTTTCCTATGGAGTAAATAAAATATGGTATATTTATGTTAATATATGATTTATTATTCAAGAAATTGGCGACAAGGATGGGATTCTCCAAGCTCATTTAATGACTCATAGCTGTAATTGCAAATATAAACAGCAAATATAACAAACAAAACCTATAATTTTGCATTGTCAGTATGTCCCTCTGTCTGTACGTGCCAGACGAAATGTTAATATGTCTCTCTTTACCGTTACAGAGCTGAAAATTGGTAGATGTTTCCAGTTTTTATTATCAAATCTAACTTTATAATGCTGCATATGTGTTATTGCGAAAACAGAGAATATAAACGACGAATGCGAGATCTGTATCTCACATTTATATTCTTTGTAACCTTATTAAAAGTGTTATACATAAAATTACAGTTGCAAACTACTGTGGAGTTTTTACAAATTAGTTTTTAGCTCAAAAATAAAGTATTATTCAATACTAACTCTTATTAGTCCACAATTATATTTTTTAGCTAAATACCCGACGACATTTGAAACAGCGAAAAATAATCATTTATTTTCCATTCTTTTGAAGTAATGTATAAATATTTTTATTATAAAATACTTGAAATCAAAACGGTAGCATGGAGGTTATAAAAAAAACGTAATCCTTTGAAATAGAATATTTTCTGCAAAAACATAATAAAAAATGTATATCCATTTCAATTGCAGACACTGGTTGTCCTTTAGAATACTAGTGTTTGTGCGAAGGTCATTGAAGGCTACAATTTCCTCGACAAAAATATATTTCAATATTCTTTATAGCACGAAAGCATAGGTACACATATGTTAAAATGTACCTGCCTAGAAACATTCTCGACTTTTCTTCTGTAAGGAGAAACAAAATGACTATTATAACAATCTGCTTTTATTTAATTTAAGAACAAAACATAAACGGAATTATGAAAGTGAGCTAACGAATTTTGTAGAACCAAGATGGGTCATATAAGATTCAACAGAAAAAACCACTCATAGAAATATTGAAGTAAGTGGAATCTATAGATGTTACCGTGTAATTTTATTCTTACGCTCCTCGTCAGTAAACACGATATGACAGTAATAGACACACAATTATGTCATAATTAAACGATATCACAACAATGTACAGCATTTTTGGATATATGAATCAAGATTTCTTATAGTAGATTTCAATTTAATAATATGATACTTATTGCTCGTGTTATTACAATAATTAGTATTATTACATTGAATTATTAATACAAAAAATGCTCTTTTTATTATATTTGGCTGAAGACAAAAACCTTTCGAGGAATAAAATTGATACAATCTTTCGTCAATTTATATTTTGAGATATCCGTATTTGTAACACTAATCCGGATTTGTTCCACGAGAATATCATCGTAATGAAAGAGACAATAATATATTTTATGTGACAGGAGTTAACAGACATTTATATGAAGATATCACATATTGCATTGTATCAATAAGATTTTATGGAAAATGTACTAGAGTTTTTAGAATGGCATTAACGGAAGTTCATTACATATCTCTTGCTGTATTACAAAGCAATAGATATGTAATGAACTTCCGAAAATCACAAATATGTAACATTAAAACAGTTGTGGTAAATAGGCGTTTAAAAGAAATATGCTTTTTTGACAACAAAAATATACAATATACAACATACAATATAGGAAGAAAATATATTATAAAATAAAATATATTACTCGGCAGAATAAAGAATGTGATGCTTGCATATATAATTAAATAATAAAAGAGGGGCGACATATATATGATATTATGTGTTTACAACCGTTTATTTGCACTAAATTATATACTGCACAGAGTCACAGTGCACAGACTTCAGGTGGAATGATTATAGACTGAAGTCTAAAGTCGAATAGCATAATGATTCAATAATAATGTAATTAAGCCTTGTCCGCACGAATTAAAAATTGTATGGGTACTATTGTTGTAGAAACAATAGTAAATAATAAATAATAATAATCGTGCGAAACCGAAACATCGAAATGGATTTTGGACCTTGATATATAGGGAAGTTCATTTAAGTTTTGTGATTAACGGAAGAACTATATAATACAGTTTTACATAGTTCGTCCGGTAATCATAATACACTAAAACTCCACATCAAACAAATGTATTTTTTATGAATTTGATTAGACAAAGTCAACTATTATCGTAAGAAAACTTCGCATGAAACTGTTTATATATTAAAGAATCTAAATGTTTAGATATTTTTTCAATATATCTAGAAAAAATAAAAATTAGTTTTTACCCCAAAACCCTTATCAACCCGCCGGTGACACACAAAATATATTGTTATTGTGACCGTTACTCGCATAACCATTTGTAAATCTAATCGGATTCCATAAATAACATTGACATCTGTCAATAAGGAAGATTTTTTTTACAACACATTTACACGTTTTGGTGCAGTGAATGGAAAGAGAAGGTTGAAGTCGAGGACCACGAAGAAGATGACACAATAACATATAAGAAGCGAGACAGGTTCTACTTCAGACCAGACCTATCCGGCCCAGGGTTGACTGGAGATGAAATAGTTGTGTTACCACATGTGCTTATGCTTGTGAGTATAATTCTAACACAAGCTGCACTCACACAGCCTTACATCTAATTTCAACTGACACACACACATTACTCTGATATTAATGTGTACTTGTTTTATTTTTTTAACTGTTAAAAAAAACAATAACAACATACAATTGCTAACTTTACATATATTTGTACCTCTGTACAAATATATGTAAAGTTAGCAATTGTAATAAATGAAATAAATTGCAATAAATTAAAAAGTGCTAATTTGTTATACTTAGACTCTCTCTTTGGAACCAACATCGTAATCGAAAAAATATAAAGAAAGTTATTCAATTTTATGATCTAATTCAACCCTATAAGTATTACTGCTCTTTCCTTCTATATCTGGTGATAAAATAATAATAATTCGATAAGAAAGGAATCCTTTAAATTGTTTCATAAATAACCCTAATCAAGGTTTAGTATCACGTACCCACTATAACACTATATAGCACAGAAGCGTATTTACAGGAAAATGAAGGTGATTTCATAAAAACGCACCGAGCGCGGCTTCTTGTATGCGAGTCTATGCACCGCCGAATTGTATGACAAAATGTATAAGTGCTAAAATTGAGCTAGATGCGGTTTCTTGCACCGTACCCACTCCGTGCGGCCTCTTCTCATTTCCTACCATTCTAATTTTTTTAACGTTTAACTAAGCGCTAAGTTTTTCTTCATATTGCTAAATAAAATATTGTAGAGTTGTTCAGTTCAAGAACAATGTTTAGGTTCGTATCTTACTGCGACATAAAATCAGTAAAACCTGAGTATATTTTATTCACTTAATATAATATGAAGGCCTGAGTGTAAGAAGAGAATGATCGTATCAATTAAAAAACAATACAAATAATATTTTCTTCTAATGGTTATAAAAGGTAACACACGCGTCGTCTCATTGACTCCGCGACGGCTAAAGGCGACAATTCTCCATGAATAAGTTATTGTCGCTCGCATGAGGTTAATGTCGTAGCGACAAAACAAATACTAATTATTTAAGTTAAAACTTTAACAGAGGTATTTTTGTGAATTAACAGTATTAATACACGGTTGAAACACATGAGGAATTTTATAAATGTTAACACCAATTTTTATAAATACAATTCGATAAAGAAGGAAAGATACGTAATGTTCTCAAAAAATCTCCCATTTTAATAATAAAAAAAGTATCACACATCCAACAAATTATGGTTTTGACATATCATTTCAAACATACAAAGAAGCGCAAGCTTTAATTTAAGAGTACCTTCACTACTAGAGTGATGCCTCGAAAATATTTACACAATCATTAAGTAACTGAAATAATGCTGACGACAAACGGAATTTTCTGGAAGTGTCCATACTAGAATTCACTTGATTCAGCCTACACTAGACGCCAATAAAATGATTCTATTTTATTTCATTACCCTGTCTTCAAATGAAATTTATATATTTATTTGTTTACCATAAAATTCAGAGCTTCAATAAAGCAGATGGGCCATGGATGGTTAGTGGCAACCATTGCCTATAGACACTCTGTAATGTAAAAAAATTGATATTGTAGTCGAGTCGAAATTGTAGAAAGAGGAACACAACGAACTGCTTCACCGATGAAAAAGTAAAGACGGTGGCACATACCCAGACGACCTTAAAATCATATTTATTACCTAGAATCATAACGAATTTATCATGTGTGAAATATTGGTTTAAATCGATCTGTCACCCTACTCTATCTCCCTATCTATAGATCAATATTGAAGTATTAAGAAGGCTATAGCGTTTATCAAAAATATATCTTTTGGTTAATGTAATAAAGGCCACTGTGAACTATCAATTTAACAAGTTCTTACACTCTTCAGAATCTTTTGTCAAGGTTTTTGCTGTACCTATTCTCTGAATGAAGATTTATCCTAACTATTTCTTTTGCCAGAGTTTGTGGCTTTAGATATAAAAATTTCAACAGACTCATTCTAATTACGATAGATTATAAAACAAAAGGATACCAACCATAGAAAAAGCAATGAAAATGATATGTAACTGACAATCTTGCGGAATTATATAGTGCAGCAAATACTTTTTTGGTCTCATTGGGCAATTGGGAGCGCATCAAGAGCGTCAGTTGGGGAAAATAGACCTCTTTTATTATACGCGCACAAATTTTCCCTTCATATAGCTAAAACTATTGAAATCATCACGAGTCTACCTTGTAGAAATTAACAGGCAATGCATCTCAATTGAGCTTTTGCGGCATTTGGAAAAATATTAAAATAACTGGCCTGTAATTTATAACGAGCAAAATAAGTATTAGGTTTTTAAATAGTGACTGTAAAAAGTATATGATTTAATATAAATAAGGACCCGATAAACTACATAACGTTATGATACCATCAATTTTAGTATTTATACAGTTGTTTTATTGTTTGAAATAACTAAAAAAAGTATTTTCTTATATCCATGAAAATAATTAAACAGCTATTAATATTAATTTATTTTAATATAGTTTCATCAATATACAATCTAACATTTTATCGTACTTGAAGATCATAGCAAAAAAGCCGTTAAACGCTACCAAACCTATTTCCGCGGTGAAGCGGTTCGGTTGTGTCGGCTGTTTCGGTGTGAGGAGAAAGGAACCCTAATTACAGGGAGTGGAAGGCGTAATATCTCTTTTCTATAGAATATCAACGCATCTGCAGTATTAAGAAATTACTTGATATTGCACGTAAAGCGTTAACGATAAACGATAGTTACCACTTTCTATCAAGATCAAATGGGTCATCAACTTGTTTGGCATTCTATAAAAAATTTAAATGAATGCTTAGATCCTCATATATTTTCTTTCATTTATAGGCCATGGCAACTATAGTCAGTAAAGAGAAACCGGCGATGTTAAACATGATTGGGAAAGCAGTGAACGGTATCTTCGACAACCCTACGGACATATTCATGAGGGTTAAAGCCATTGACATCTTATTTCATGGCATAATGATAAACTGTGCGCGGACTGAGTTCGCTCCTAAAGCAGTGTGTACTGCGCTGAAGAAGGAAGCTGTAAATGGACTCTCGTTCGAAGCTAACAATCAGTATAGATTCTCGCTATTTGGGATGGTAAGTTTATTTTCAATAAAATACTAATAAGGAGCTTACACGCCATTTTATTATTTCTCAACAAGTTCTCAATTAAGGTATAACTTTAAACATTAATTGCCTATAAGCCACTTTTAATGAAACAATAGGCCAGAGTCATGAATAGGTACAGTTGGCCTCAAAATAGCTTAATACTACATACCAACTACGAAGTATCAGTAATAGACGTCACTCAACAATAATCGCACTTTGCCATGTTATTAAAGAGCTATTTTTGAGTTCGATTGTACCTATTGTTAAAAACTTTGAGTGTTTGTGGTATTAATGAATAATATGATACTTTTAAGTATGATAAAAGGAAGTCCTATCTTTTTAATATTTTTATTGTATTCGAACTGAGAACGTGTTATTACAAATATTTTGCTTTTACCATTTTCATTAAATATTTCATTAAACTTTTGTCTGATCGGTCTATAAAAAATCAAATGAATACAATATATGGGTATTTCACAGATTACATTGGTAAACAAGTCATCTGTGAACTACTTTAGAATATACTTAGAAATGTAACATTAAAGTCAGCAAATCTCAGCCATTTTAGCTCAGTTTATTCGAGGAAGTAGTCACTTTCAGCGCTCTGTGCTCGATACATGTACACTACAGTTACATGTCAAATCGTATGTAAGCGTCAGCAGCACCTCTATTGAGAAAACTACTTTTTATAGAGGGCGTTTGTGAACCGCAAATGTTATTAAAACGTGTGGAACGCAAACGTGATACGATTGAATCTTACACTAGGGCTAATTGTTAAAGGTGAGATGAAGGCCAACCTCAAAGAAGAACCTCAGAGGAGTACTTGTACTTGGTAACCTTGATTACCAAGAAACTGAAAAATTTCTGCCACCGGGTATATATAATATGGTCACAGAATACAAACGCTGATTTCTGAGATACTGGTATCACACCTAGTTCAGAAGTCCGAGACTTTTATATTTGTATATATCACATATTTTTGTTAATAAAGATATATTATTATTATTATTATGTCATTCGAACTGCAGAGGAGTTTGAGTATACAAATTATGGACGACATCAGGAATCATGGCTGAATTCGCTTTGTTTTTGTACATCTTATACCTTCTCTACCTCATTCAAGGCATTGGTATTCTTAAATCTATAAACTGTCAATTGAAAACACTCTTAAATTAAAAATTACAATTACAGCGCAATGGATCGATAGATCCTCACGTTATAACCGTGAAGAGGGGTATCAAAAACGTAATGGATGTGGGCAAGGTGATGGCTGTGGACGGGAAGACCGAACAAGACGTTTGGACAGATACATGCAACCAGTACGAAGGCACCGATGGTACAGTGTTCCCGCCATTCCTGACCGAGAAAGACAATCTTGAGTCCTTCGCGACAGATTTGTGCAGGTTAAACAATGTTATTAATAATATTAAGCCTGTATCTCATAAAAGCTTATAAATCATCAACTTACACCCTCTCACGTGTTAGCACGTTGATAGACCATATTGAATACTAGTCAACTAGTTTACAAGTTTTTGAACAAATAAAGTTAAAACCTTGCTATTTAAGTTACAAACCTGCATACACAGGCAATCGCCTTATAATAATAATAAAAAGTACAATTATACAGTTTTATTGTAATTATCGAAGTGTAAAACTAATAACTTATAAGAAAGCTTTCTTAATTCAAACAGCTAAAGTTGAGTGATTTACTTAGTAACCAATAATCACTGATTATTAGCTATAACCGTGAAAAGTGCGAAAGCTTCTAAACATACAGGACATAATCAGTGGTAGAGTAAATAAATTTTTGTACAGGAATAATAATACATGTCCAGAATCATTTTTTTTACTAGATTCTATAATAACAGATGTTATTATCTTACATTCAGGCGACATTTGGTGTTTTATACCATTTCTTGAGGTTAATATAAATATGTATATATTCTTTGCACAAATAGAGAGGAAATGAAGACTGTATCCAGTCGAATGGCTGCAACGGAACCAATTTAGAAATTTAATTGTTTTTTAAAAATCACAGATAATCTTTATCAGTGGTAACACGAGTCATAATAAAACGCATTATAACGGCAACCCATATTTTGAATATGAATCTTGCTTAGAGTATTGTTATAATGTTAGATGTCAGTAAGCCATTTCATTAAGTCATAAAACAAAATATTAAAGAGGAACTTTATAACAGGCAAGCGTTTTCGTAGAATACAAAATCAATGTATTTTTAATATTTGGTTCCAATACCATTTCGTTTTTCTTTTGTAGATTGAGACAATTTCTCATTTATTCATTGTAATGAGTTTCTTGCGACTCTTTCTTTTAACGGCTATAATACCCTGAAGTGATGGCAGAGGAAAATATAATGAGCCTATTCAAACTACACAATCTTAAGAATAAATTGTGATGTGGAATAAGTAAATAATATGAAAACAAGTATATGACTCTCAAATAAACGGCTCTTTAAATATTTTCATAACTATTCCTGATAATATTTGTAAAGTATAGAAGATGGTTTGTTAGCATAAGTAATTGTGCTGGTGGGTTTCCAGCCGTTTCTCCCATTTTAAATCTAGGCAAATTAACATACTCTAAGTAAACCTAGATTATCAACTAAAATATCCATGTAGATGTGTAATTCTAGATTTTTCAATATTGCAATGAATGAATAAAGTTATATATAGTTATATATATTTGAAACTTCCGCTTAATAGTAAGTTTCACATGGAATAAGAGCTTTAAAACTTTGCTAATAGAACTCGAAAAATACTAACAAAAGTATGACCTCACCTATAATATCTTCAAAACTGAAGGAAATGTTTATCATTTATATATTTTATTCTCTATCTAGTATCATTTAGATACCAAGAAGATAGATATATTCAAAGTTACTCTATTGTATCTATCCACACTGATTTATATATTTAACTAAATCTTAATATTAATCTCAACAGATCTTTCAAGCCTTGGTATCAAAAGAAAACCTCATATAGAGGAATAAAAACTAATCGATACATTGCAAACTTTGGAGATTTCGCTAAAGACCCAGAACTTCGCTGCTTTTGTGACACACCTGATACCTGCCCTCCAAAAGGCATCATGGATCTGATGAAGTGCATGAAAGCCCCAATGTTTGCATCACTGCCTCACTACTTGGACTGTGACCCTCAGATCTTGAAGAATATAAAGGGGCTCAATCCTGACGCAAGTGAACATGGAATCGAAATTGATTTTGAACCAGTAAGTATAAAATTGCTGTATATCATTTGCCACGCGAAATACAATGTAATAGCTACAAAAAAGAAATAACAAATGAAAAGGCACATAAAATTTCCTACAGCCTCACTGTCGCCAAATATATGCCTGTATATAATAAATCTGCTTAAGCTACGTTATGGCGATAATTGTAGATACTGAACTATAATGATAACTTGACCATGTCTCATACCTGATAAGAATTTATGAAGCATCGAGCTACTGAATCAAGGTTCAATTTATGAGCTATTAACATAATTGCTATTATTGTAGGAGCTGCAGCCCGTTAGTCACCCACAACCTCCGCATATAGCGACCTCTTTTCACTCAATACTGATTCAATACTTATCGTGTTAGTAAATGGACTGTATCCATGCTTGGACCTATACTATGTAATCTGCGGCTCAGAGCTCCAAATATCTTGTACCAGAGATGAAACAGTGGATTATTCTGAATCATCTAAACTGTGTCTGAGAAATTATACTTATCTATTTTAATGTTATAATAGATAAGTTGTCGTTATGAATCAAATAGTAACGAAGTTCTTTTCTATTTGATTCATAATTTCAAATTATATAAATATCACCAAGTTCTCTAGAATGACATACATAAGATACTATGTCAGTATACGCTAGGTAACTATTATATGGATTAACACAAGTTCCCTTATTTTCTAATTAAATATAAGGTTGGTTTTAAGTTTGTTTAATTATTCAACTTGTAAGTATAAGTAAATACAAATTGGCTCCTTAACATAAACATCGAAGATATAGGAGTAAAATTAAAATTAATTAAACGGTAATTGCTTATTTTCTCAACCATATTTGCTCGAATTTATCAAAGCTTCTTACATGGAAATTCTTTATGTTGATTTCCATGAATATCATAATTTCTTAGGAAAAACAAATTATAGAATCCCAGTAGTTAGGTTTTATATTATATACCGACTTTTACTTAAGGGGCAGTGGATTTACCATAAATTTTATAAATTAAGAAAAATATCATGGATGGCAGGTAACCTTTATCCAATATACAATTCTAAGTTTGACATAGTTATATCAATTATGCCATTCGGACAGCACAGCCACATCACCAGAGAGCGCCTACTAAATATAAATGACAACTAAAGAACAGATTTGACTGTTTTTGACGTAAATTGCCTGAAAAAATTACATTTGCGTTTTTCATTTCTAGGAGTAGGTTTTTTTTTGTGTCTGTTGCAAATGGTCCGGTGCTTAAATTCGCTGGAGGGCGTTTTTGGTTGCAGATCCACCTAATTATATGTTCTATAGGTAAAATATAGTGGTGATTTCCACACAAATTTAGATCACCCAAAGAAGTACTCAACTTACAAGAAATGGCAGAAGAATTATTGTAGAATATTTGTTAGTGTTCCTACGGTAAATGAGGTTGACCGATTGAGAGATGTGTATGTGTGTGCGCACTTGACAGCATTGAAGCAAAGTTAGTGTGGTGTAAAGTAGGATATTCGAATTTATTAATAATAAATGTGAAAACTTCCCAAGTAAGAAAAACTAATATATAATTTAATCCTTAATACTAGTTATTATAAAGTACAAAATATATATACATTATAGAACGGACAAATACTTTTACCCGTAGGTTTACATCATAAATTGAAAGATTTGTTATTACAGATCTCCGGCACACCGTTGGTAGCGAAACAAAGAATTCAATTCAACATGATTTTGATGAAAAATGACAAACTAGAACTTTTTAAAGATCTACCGGACACCATGGCGCCCTTGTTCTGGATTGAAGAAGTAAGTACCGGTTGGGATTATTTTCTGTCGCTGCTTTAATATAAACTTGACAAGCATAATTTTTATTTTTTTCTTGGAATTTTAGTTTTTACAATTTTTTATCATTTGTTAATTTTCGGAAGGAAAATTATTAACTGTTGTAATAATGTTAACTGATTATTTAACTGTTAAATATTGCAGTAGCGTATAAAGTGTTAGCATTTATACAATATTACTTTTTGATGTTAAAATTAAAGTGACGCTTACAGAGAGTCTGTCCTTACCTATTAAATATAATATTGGAGTAGTCGGTAAAAATTAACAGTCATACAATATTAATTTTCTGGTAAAACTTAAAGTGAAGCGCACAGGTAGTCTCTACCTATTAAATATTTGAGTAGGCTGTATAGATTAGCAGGCAAACAACATTAAAGTTATAGTTAAAATTAAGGTGAAGTGTCCATTCCATACATAATAAATATTGGAGTAGTGAGTAAAGATTTACAGTCATACAAAACTGTTTTTTTAGTTACAATTAAGGTGAAGCACAAATTTATTCCTAACTATTAAATATTGGAGTAGAGTATAGAAATAAACAGTAATAAAACATTACTTTTGTAGTTGAACTTACATCACGCCTGTCCCTACTTGTGAGTTATACAATCTTACAACTTGAAACAGTTTCACTATTTACGTTATAGAGAAGTGTTATTTGACTGCTATTCTCTGTGGAGCTGAAATCTTTTCCCAGTAGCACGCTATTATTTAAAAAAGAAGGATGCCATTATCTAATACCTTAGATTACTAACTATAAATTAAAGTTTCATTTCTTATAATTATATTTCCTATTGCTGAGATTTTAAAAACGAACAACCTGATTGTTTCATTCGTAAATTTGGTCTGTAATTAAAAGTTCACAAACGGTAATTAGATACTTACATGGATATAATGTTAGTAAAAAACGCAGCAATAATCTTGACCTATGTAAATTAAAGATTGAAGAAATGATGACAGCGAGGGTGTGGGAACTATGACATAAGGTGGTACGTTTCCAGCATTTAACTTTTACATAGAAAATCTTGACTTGTCAATTTGAATATAATAATTTCATAATTTCACCACTTGTAATAGGAACATTATTTATATAATATTATGCTTAATCTCGTAAATAACACAAAATTAATCATAGCTAATGAAATGTAGGAATTATAATGTAAGAATTTTTAAACGCTTAAATTCAAAATAGTATGATTGTGGTGGTAAGAATTAATAAGTTGTCAGGTAGTTGGAGGTAGAATAGTCAGTTACTCTAAGGCTAAGGAATCTGGGCTTCCTTCCCGCTGGACTTACCATCAAGTGAGATGAAGGTCATAAGCTATCCGGTTTAGAATTTTACAAAAATACAGATCCTACGTGTTAATATTATTATTATTAGTATTTAATTATTAAAAAATGATTGATATTGAATCCAATACCGTTGATTTGATATTTTTAGACAATAAGCACAAGTTTTGTATATAAAATTGACAATTTTTAATACTGGCTAGTTGGCGATATTTTGTAATTCTAAGTTTTTTTAAAGAAATTTTGTTCCAAAGTCTAGTTTGTTGTTTCTGTAGTTATTGAATATTTTTCTGGCGTTGTGATAATGCAAATAGTTTTCAACTTTCGTATTTAAACAAAACTTAAAACAGCTCAGAAAATTTAAATTTTTAACAATAATCGATTCAAAACATTATTTCTTCATATACCATGTAATTTGACACTTTTAGATACGTGCACACATGATGATTACATGTTCTAACTAAGGCATTAGAAGTAACCACATTCTTTTGAATTTGCCTTTCTTCTCTTCTTCTTTTATTAATTTAGGTACTTTAACAGAAGGGTATATCATACCCATCATAACGTAAAACATATTAAACGTTTCCTACTATATTAATATCTTACTTTAATAAAAATAGGGATTAGTTATTATAATTATTAATGACTCTCCAATATGACATATGGATCACACACAAGCTTTGATTCATCTAATTCTTGGTTAGATATTTCTAAAAATTATTTATTTACAAAATTATCAGGGTCTCGCGCTAAACAAGACCTTCGTGAAAATGCTGAAAAATCAATTGTTCCTGCCCAAGCGCATCGTAGGCGTCGTCAAATGGCTTCTGGTTGCAGTTGGCGTATTTGGACTCATAGGCACTACAGTATTTCACTTCAAAGGTAATCAGATGTAAAAGTAAAATAGTTTGACACTAACAGCTGGTTTCAATATTACACCGACAGATAAAAGTGAGGTTATTAAAGTTTAATCGTCTCGCATTTTGTATAAATTTACTAAAAAGAACGGAGGTTGCTTGGTAACTAAAATTTAAGCCTATCACTATGTAGATAGGATATTGAAACGGGCTGTTAGCCTATTTGCACATGAAATAAGATCGTATTGTTGAATACTTGAATACAGTGTCATTCTAGTTCAAATTTGATTTCATTGGAGATGTCTACTCCATCTTGTTATCCTAAAAATACTTAGTACTAACATTTTTACCTTTAAGAGGTTTAGCATATATAGTAGTTAATATAATAACTAGATAGATAATTCTAAGTTGTGTATTGAAATGCTATCTAAAGCTTAAAAATTGTCTAAGAAGGCACACAAGCTAGTTTTTCTTCTGTAAAATTTACAGTTCCCATGCAATACCGATGACCGACTTCCAAGTAGGGAAAATTAGTTTTAAATAAAATGTGTAAAGTTAAATTGAAACTAGTCTTAAGTCTCTATATAGATTATATGAGGCTTCATTAACAAATGAAAGTTTTTTTATAAGTCACATGTACCACTCAGAATAATTTGAATGAAATCCAGCTACTAACCGGGAATTGGCTCTCCTTGGTAACACATACCTGCATTTAGAAGGCATCGAATGGCTCTGTTTCCATAAAATATGCATTAGGCTTTCAGGTTGAGAGTAGGGATATACCAAACAGGTCTCAGAAGTGGTAGCTTCTACAGACGACCAATCTGGTCTTATTTTAGCCACATTAACTATGAATTAAGAGGTTTGCGAATGCCACTGTATAATAATCTTAGAGCAAATTCCAATATGTGCTCAAATCGAACGAAATCGCAACCAATTTTATTGATAGTATTTTATATGAGAATCTCAACAATAAAAAAGCTAAAGATAGGAATAATGCTTTTATTGCAATACGTCTTATACATATAGCTATATTTTTTGCTGTTTGATTGAGCTCTAGTTTCGTTTTTAGCACATTTTTGTTTAAATAGATATTAATCTAATTAGCCTAAGGTTTAATCTGAGAAAAACAGAGATAATAAAACTTAACTATTGTGCAATACATGTAATATATCCCACTAGTCCCGGAAAATAAATATTAATTCGCACAAAGCAGCACTACCAAATAGGAAGGGGATGTGGTTACTGTATTACAATTTCCGAGTCTTAGCTTTATTCTAAGTAGGTCAATGAATATCTTGACCACCATTTAAGGTCTACATTCGCTTGCTTCCAGTAATAATAAACGTTATTGACCTTTCCCTTACTCATAAATCATACTCGAATTTTGATGGTTTTTTAATCGGACAATAAAAAACATGCTGTAACGCCAATTATGAATATTATATTTTTTCGTAGTCGTTCCAAATTTGCGAACGATCTCATTGTGTATCAGCGAATATTTTGGTAATGAATTGGCGCAGTCTTGTGATATAACTGATTATGGCCTATAGTTGAATTAATCGATTACTTGGTGTAAAAAACGCTGTGAATTTTATCATGATAATCTCACTGAAGAAGCATCATGAAGACTATACTGCCATCATATGATTCGCGCTAACACTTCCAAGACACATTGAAATGTGTTACACTAATACTTATTACAATACATGAGTAAGATAAAATGTAACGAGCTGTGGATGTTGGGCTTTATCCAGAAAAACAGCAAGAATTATATCGGTAAACGCAAAACAGAACCGATATTTTATAAATAATAAACTACGGTAAACAATATTTTATTACAAAATATTTTCATGCTTCTTTCTAAAACTTATATACTTAAAAGAAACTTTAGACATATCATAATAATAACCTATTTATTTCCCACGTGTCAGATAAAAAATATATGAAAGTAATGGAATCAACATAACTTTGTTCAAACCAGCTCGAACAGTTGATCTACATACTTATAAACGTTAAAGTGTGTTACGAAACTCCTTTAAAGTTTAAAATAATATTTTATGGATGAGGGATGATGTGACATGTGACATAAAGAGAGATGAGAAAAATGACACTTTTTTGAAGACAAATAATTATTTTATTTATGTTTCTTATAAACTGCGTACAGACTTTGCGACACATGCGCCGCAAATGATTGCTAATTGCCATGGATACTTCTGAATGTGTGGACATCTATGCTTACTCTTCAGATTAAAACAAACTATTTTTTCACAGATCGTCTGGTTCATTTCGCCATATCACCCGGTTCAAGTCCTGTAACTAAAGTAAACCCTGAGGCGGACCAACCATCACAACCTAAGGATATAAGTATTATCGGTGAAGCTCAGAACCCTGCTAAAGTGGACATGTAATCCACAATGAGACGACTTATCCAATTTTTCTTGGTTTGGAGTCGTCAATACCATGTTCTGGGGTTATCCAGACATTTCTGGATTCGTACTTTTCGCTTTGTTGCACAACGCAGAACAAACACAGTGTAGATAGATAGACATTTTTTTAAAAATCTTCACCTTTTTCAAAGCCTATTTTTCAATTCCAAGAGAAGAACTTTTATCCAGAGAATAACTTTGATACGTAACATTAATTATTAAGGTACATATATTGAAAAACCTGTCAAAATTATTCATCGAGCAAACTGTATCTGAGTATTGAAAACCGGTCATGAGCCGATAAATGGCATACATTTGTACTTTTCAACAGAAAGATATCCAAATATTGATATAGTTGCCCTAGCATGATACTTTTCCGATTTTCAATCATAGTTTGTACGGAATTGATCGGAATGTTCACTTAATATACTAAAATTAAGTGAACATTGCGAATCGCGTTAATCTCACAATCACTTATTCAAAACGATATTCTTTTGGTTAATCAAAATAGGTAATTCATTTTAGCTGGAAAGACTGGCGACTGTCAAGAGCGTTGTCGCATACATCAATAATTTGGCTAATTCGTATCTCGGTTGAATTCTACTTAAATATTTTTAATTTATCAATTGTGAAAATGTTTGAAATATATATGTAGGAACTTGCTTGCGGTTGCTATGTTGGTATTTATATATTTAATTTCATTATTGCAACCTTAATTAAATGAAATAAATAAATTATTGACACTCGCACAAAATTTCAAACATCTATTATATTTATCGCCCTACGATAGTAATTCGAAAATTAAAAACCTCGTTTTCAGAGTCCTGTCGTATGATGTATTTTTTATGTACTTAAATAAGTTTTGCATATAATTAAATAGATTTTGCTCCACGTTCAATATTCTAAAATGTTTCTACATAAACTATGTAATATACTATGCAATACAAATAAGAATACACTAGAGTTGTCGGCTAATTCGGTGCGATTCAATGACCACGTATGCTTTCCCTACATTAAGTTATAACTTTATTTTAAAAATGTATATTATTCTTATTGCAAAACCTCGATATTTGTACTTAATACACATACAGCTATCGCTTAGTTTTTATTTACACACTTATTCTTAGTGTGTCGTTATTATTTCAATTATTCTAATATAATCATTGAGTTATAATGTTAAGGTAGGTACGTACTAGAATAGACTAAGTGAAATAATTAATATTTGTTATACAAATAAAACTTTACGAATTTACCTCACAGCAATTCGTGTGACAAAATAGTACGCACATAGTAATTATTAGTCATTCGCCATATTTTTATCTACTTAATAAAGGTTATGTGACTATTTTAATAAAAAAGTTTTCATTTTTTTTTCAAGTAATTTTCAGCACAAAATAATTCATAAACCCTCGGTAAATTCTCGTTTTTAATTATTATAAGAATAGGTTATTTATTTTGGAAAAATAATAATTGAATACACTACTTGGCTTGGATATTATTATAATTTATTATATGAATATATTATTTGTTGGATAACAATGAGAAGAGATTATTTTTGGACTCTTGTATATTTTGGTAAAACTAATTTTCAGTTCCGTTGACAATATTATTTAAAAAATAACAATAAAAAGATTTCGCTTAAAATAAAAGGCGATAGCTAAATATTAGGTTAGGGAAAAAATCTTTTCGTATATAGTATGTATAAACTTGTAATGAAATATCTTTGGTAATACTATTTGTATCTGGACTATAAAATGGACGCTTTTTGAAAAAGTGGAATAAAAATCGGCATATTAGCAGTTACAACATAGCTGAAGAAGTGGCAATTGACCACAAAACAGTTTTGACTCACTTGAAAAAAGCTGGGTACACAAAATAGCTCCATATTTGGGTACCACGCGAGCTCACTGAAAGAAACCTAATGAACCGTATTTGCGATTCTTTATTGAGACGTAATGAAACCGAACCGTTTTTGAAGATTGATAACTGGTGATGAAAAGTGGATCACGTATGATAATAACGTGCCAAAAAGGTCGTAGCCAAAGGTCAGTCGGGCTTCACAGACTGTGGCCAAATCTGGGTTAACTCGCAATAAGGTGATGCGGTGTCTATCGTAGGATTGAAAGGGAAAGCTTTTACCGCCGGGCAGAACCATCGATTCGGATCTCTACTGCCAACAACTGATGAGATTAAAGCAAGAAGTTGAGAGAAAAAAGCCGGAATTGATTAATAGAAAGGGTGTGGCTTTTCATCACGATAACGCTAGACCACATACATCTTTAGCCACTCAACAAAAATTAAGAGAATTTGGCTGGGAGGTGTTAATGCATCCGCTATATAGCCCTGACCTTATACCTTCGTTATCTTCAGAATTCTTTAGTTATATTGATCAGAAGTCCCAAAATTTCGTCAGCAACGGAATCATATCTTTACCTACAAGATGGCAGAAAGTCGACGTAAAAATGGCACATATATACTGTAATTAAATTTATTTATTTTTTAATATCTTACTTTTTCATATAAATATACAATGCGAAGAAACTTTTCCCCAACCTATTTTAATAGCTAAATAATTTGCCTCTAGATTTTAGTTTTAATTCCGCCTTACCATAGCCGCACCTAGATGTTTATGATTTTTTACACCTTTTTTTAATATTAAGTTAAAATAATTGATAAAGGTAATACCTAGCTTCTTAATATTTAATGTAAAATACTAGAATTAGATTACTGTACATACATGTGATTTCTAAAGTATGCGAAAAAGGTACAATTAAATTTTATCCTTTATGATAATTTTGCATTTTTTCTTAAAAATCATTACCTCACCATTATCTTCTTACATTTAGAAATAAGGTACCCCAAGATAAATTAAATACAACTAGGACCACTCTTTAAATAAATGCAAAATTTTCGGACACTTTGGTTCGATGACAATTTCTCACTATCATCTCCAGATATTGTAATACGAAGAGACGCACTTGAATTTGCAGGTATATTGACATTGTGTCTGCTGACAGATATTACAAACTTCGGTGAGACCAGGGTTAGATTAATCATTGATTGTACCAGATTTTTCTACACGCAATTGGGAACTGAGACGCTGGGACTGTCCAAAGCTATTGTTGTGAAAATGCTTATAATATTAACTATCAACCAATGTATTATAATTTAGTTTTCACAGGATAACTATATATTATGTTTGTTCCTCACGTCAATACAGTTCAATTATATCAATGATAGAATATGTCTAAATTATGTCATTTTTAACTTATTTTCAATGAAAACATAAATCTAAAACTGTGCTAGATAAATATCTAGCACAGTTTTTTCATCACGCACTATAATTTGAATAATTCTGTTTTCTTAATTCATTAAATACATCCGTCCAATTTCTATCGAATGGTTGCACAACGTCAATGACGACGCGATGCAAGCAAGTTATCTCAGAGCGCGTTCGTTGCCCAATATTTATCGACTAATAAAATTTCCTCATCATGCATTCTACCGAGACTGCACAGTGACGTCACTAAGCGATACTGATGTAAGACCAACTTTGACACTCTTGGCAGACTCGAAAAAGGTTTTGTCTGCATGGATGTATCATATTTCTTTTATTGAAACTTCATCTCCCGTAATAAAATTAAGTAAAATACATTTCAATGTAGACTTATAACGTATCTCGAGTTCCTCATACTAGGTATGTAGCATAACGCTTAGGTGGAGCGGTTTTGTGATAACCAGGAGCCTTTCCATCAGGATCACGACGTAATATAGCATTCTTGAACTCATTCCCACTTTTAAACCAATTCGATTAATTTAAAAACGGTTTCTTGGGTCCTTTTTAGCTAAGTTTATTTTATTTTACAAGCTGACTTAGCACTCCACTTTTTACCCAAAGTAAAATACTAGTATGTAACATTTCATTAGGAAGTGGGGCATGTTAATTTATAAGTAGTTTTTAAAAAAACTGCATTTTAAGTAAAAAAAAGTTTATTCCAACTTATAATAAGTATCACCAGATTACCTAAGTTAAATACTAACTACTACCACATGAGCAAAACCGTTATTTGTCATATATTCTCCATGAAACTTAACAATACTACAAACTAAATATTTACACCATTATCACTTTTTCATTCGTGTACTCACATTTTGTATTCAATCTCTTAAAGGTAACATGTAATGGTAACTTAAAGTTTATTGATTTGGTAATTGCTTACAGTTTTTTCTTTGATATGGTCGTTGGGTCAATTAAAATCTTCGACCTCTTTAACAAATCGTTAGATTTTTCCAACAACACTTCGTTGTTCACATCATAATTCATTAATTTGTGGAACAGTACTTTGAGGACGTGTAATGAAATTGCAACAACTATTAACAGTACTACTGAAACGACGAAAATAATATCTAGCATATAATATTGGAAGAAATTTAGGTCTTTGGCAGGTGATTGCAAATGATACGCTCCTTTGTGTCGAATCACATATTCGGTCCAATATACAGCTCTATCTAAAGGTGTTTCCTTTTGATCCCTTAAAAGCACTTGCCTTTTCTTTACTTCTATTTTGTACTTTGGTTCATTAATAACCTCCATGATAGCTCTGTACAGTTTGTCAGAAGTAAGGTATCTTAGTTCAAGCTTTTTTGCATAACCATCTACATCAGCTTTGGCTGCATTTGCGTCGTGATCACAGAACACTGGTATGGTAACTATAGGAACTCCATGATATACTGTCTCGAACATGCTCAGAAGACCACCATGGGTGACGAATGCTTTGATTTTTGGGTGACCTGAAAAATACATTGTTCAATATTATATCAGTCGACCACAATGAAGGTACTATTCAGCTAATATATTGACGCAATCAAAATCAAATGGAGTAGCTAAATTCCACAACTAGAAAAAAATATTTCTATATTATGCATCCGCTATGAAATATTTCCTTAAATTGTAAATATCTATCATGGTGACATACAATTCAAATCGTTCACACAGTTATTTCGTTTTCAAGACACTAACGATCAACTAGTTATTTGTATATATTATAGTGCGATCTGAATGTATCAGATTTTTTAGCAATGAATGCTCGAAGCGTTTTCCGAAATCCAGTAGATTTGATACAGAAAAACAAAAGAGTTCAGTCATTTTCGATTGTATCTTAATTTTTATCATGGAAAAGATTTCAATATTATAAATGTCTTACCAAGTAAATCTTGCTGTGGCAACCATTTGTACAGCCTCACGTTAGATGGTATGTCGGTCATATTTTGTTCCGCATCTTGTTTCCACAGCACTCTGTGGGGTAATCTTCCAAGAGCCTCGACAAACAGCCGATGGGCAGAAAGGGGCATACTGGAAGTTCTGACCGAGGAACCCATGGAAACATAAACGAATCCCGCTTCGCCTGCACCGGAGATCCATTCTTCTATTTCCTGAAAATAACGAATAGAATACATTATAATAGTCAGCATATAAATCCATTAAGTAACTAATATTAAATTGATCTTTCGATCAGATGGACCATATGCTTTATTATCCATGCTAGCAGATTTTTTAGTCTAGGTACATTATATACTTTTATGAATGTCAAGAGCTTAATATTAATAATAATAATTAAATTATACAATTCAAAAACTTAGAGCAAATTGTACTATACTTAGCAGTCAATTATTTAAAATGGCATTTTAATTAAAAATTATGATTTTATATAGCTATACACAAATTATTATAAGGAAAGACAATTTTAAAGCCATTTTGTAGATTCATGTAGTTTGATACAGTCTATATAGTTAAAATGTGATGTTTAAATATATTAAATATCTTCGAATGACTCCATATAAAAGTGTAGGTACACAAAACCAAGCAAAGAGAAAGTAACTAGTATATTCTTGCATCAGTGACTGTTATCTATGCTAATATGTCTTATAGAATTTCTAGACAACCTTGCTATCGGGCATTTGAATCAGCTTCCTCGCGTCGAGTACCTTGTTACTCTTCCAGATCTGACGCTGGCTAAGATAAACTTAAAGTTTATATTAAGACGTGATGTTGTGTAAGGACTTTAAGTATAGCAAACTACCAATGCCTTAATGTAACAACATAAGTAGTGAATTGAGATACTTTTCATCAATGGATGATGAATAAACAGGTTACAGAATGTTTCAACATTCTCAGTAATACTTACAGGGTTCAACCGCTTTGAATCTTTGCAGTGTATACACGCCACTTCAGCTACATTAGGCAAATATGGCCTGGGGTACGACACGGAATAATGCCCATTCTGCAATATGAAGCTCACATTCCTAGTCATATCATACACGTGCGGTATTTGAGGACCAAAATGCTTTTTCAAAACTCCTTGAAGAATCCTCATTGAGAAGCTATGTACTGAATAAGCAGCTAAATGCCAAGCCGCGTTAACGGTTCTATCTAAAAATCCCATGTTGTCAGTAAAAGACTTGCTGAAGAATGGCGTGACAGAGAACGGTGTTGGGCTGCCAGAGTAGCTGAAGGGCATTGCAAAGAATCCAACAGTATTGATGAAGATGAAAGGCAGTTTTAATCGGTACACGACGCCCATGGCGCATTCAGGAAACGCACCGTCTAAAACGATGAGATCATAATTCCTTCCGGATCTGAGAAAGGATCTTGTCTCTAAGTCGCTGTAGAATGCGTCGCAAATCTGTAAGAAGAGATAGTGTATCCATCAATATATATGCTTAGGTTTCAAACGCAGGTTTTGTTTTCACAAAAAGGAGTATTTATTTTAGGTTTTCCAAAATTTTGTGATACTTAATGTAAAATGTCTCTGACGTCATAATGTTTTTTTGTATCTGCAAACTTTATATACTTCCTACAAGGATACTCCACCACCTTTTAATACCTCGTAGGGGAATCTGATGATGTCCTTTGGTGGTAATGGCTCCTCGCCTCTCATTCTGGCTCCCACAAGGTCCGAAGACATATAGCTTCGGACATAGGAGGACAGGCCTATGGGCGCGATCTCTTCTAAGCCTTCGATGTGGAAATCGGGCGGAAACGCACTGATCAAGGTAATGTTGTGACCCCTGTGCAAAAGAAAATCAAAATATACCAACAGCTACTAAAGTATTTTTCATAATTATAGATAGATATAAAACTGAACCACAATCAAAATATTCAAATGCATTGTTCACATTTATATACTATTTTGTTGAACTAGAAGTTAAGGAAACTAAAACACGTGTTTCTTTTAACGGCGATTGCATTTTTAAGAACATTTACGCGTTCTATTGAGTTCATAGTGCCTTTGATAAAAAAAATCTTATAATATTTCATGTTCGTGATAACATGCAAGTGATTTGAAAACTCGAATATTTACACAACAACATTTTTTTGTTTTACAATCAAACATACCTTCTAATCAGACCTCTTGACAGCTCCCAAAAGGGCATTTTATGTGATTTAGTTCCTCCCATTGTGATCATGAGGATTTCGCTTCCGCATACTGATACAGCAAGTAGAATGGGTAGGCAGAAGATGGGCCAGCGTGACCCCAACTGAAAAAGAATGAAAAAATATTATATTTAGGAAGTAAGTACATATTTCCCAATTCTCTTTCGAATTTATTGTATGTTTATACAACAGGCCACATAAGTTTCAATTGCCAGTAAATTTAACTTTAAAATAGTCAGTCACACAAATTAATAAACTCGGAGGAGTTCCCTGGCGTCAATGAGGCAAAGCAACTACGGAGTCACTCTTTTACTGTCGCCACATCTACATTACACATAAAGAGATTACTCGTAACTCCTTTCTCTGTCATGTATTCCGTCCTTCATACAACATAGGTTCTTTCAAAAGAGGCGTTAAAAAGCACTTTATGGGCAAGGTGGAGGTGGCTAGGGCAGTATATTGCATGCTGAACTAGCTATCTCTTACACCCTCCGGACTCCTTTACTGTTTACCATCAGGTGGAGTCGAGTCATTTGCTGATCTTCCTTTAAAAAAATTAATAATATGTTGATGGATAAGACCAGCAGAGCAACGTTTGCTGATGATATATTTATTTAATACTGAATCTGTCTTAGTTCATATTTATTTATACACACATACCCATATATCCACACATATTTAATATTATAATAGGGATTATATAAGTATATATAAGTTGCACAACATTGACGCAGACGGTATAACATTTTGATATTATGGTAAATGTGGTTGGGCTACTACATACTAGATACAAGAGAAGTTTAGTGCAGATACCACTAGCTAGTTAGTTATTTATTTAATAATTAATTTACACACTTATTGTGGTTTTCCACGAAACACTAAAGAAAAGAATATTATTATTATTTAATTGGTCATATTGAATGACTGTGTGACTTCAGGCATGCAAGAAAAGAAATTAAAATTTTTTGGAATATGTTCAACTTATTGCTAAACTTAGTGTAATTATTGTATAGAAATGTATAAAACAGAAACAATGATTAATTTTATAGTTTGTATTTTATCATAAGATTGCTAATAAGTTGGCAAAAATAAAGTCCGATATGCCAATCCACGATCTAGTTTCGTAACGAACGCCGTGGAAATACTTGTGATCGTTAAATTACACAATATTTTTACTCTAGTTCTTGCTGTAAATTGAATATGTACTTAAGTAGGTATCAAAAGAAAATAAAACATCAAACAACATCTCAACGATCGTTAATAAATTAATAAGAAGACGGAACATGAAACAAATTAGATATTTGTTTCGGAAATTATAAAGTAGTACAGCAGACGCACATTAAACAGGTCACGAGATTCAGAAACTGACTCTTATAACAAAAACCGTAAGGTTTCATATTAATATAGTGTGTTTCACTTAAGGTAAAGTACACTGTATACGAAAATTTTACACTCGAATTCGTATTAGTAAACAAGTTAAACCAAATAATGCCCCCGTTGGGAAAGCGTAAATATTACAGTTTCTATAAAGTTATTCTATTATTAAGTGATATTGAGTTATATTGTGTGTCATTAAATTTATATTGTAAGATATTTTTTCTTATGTTGAACCCTCGATCGATCGGTATCATTAAAATAGGTGTTCATTTTCTACACTTCAAAGTTTTAGACTCTTGTAAATGACTTTTATAAATCTTTGAAAGCAATTATTTAAATTTCTTTAAATAAATAATGTGTCCGTTGACTGAAATTATAACTAAATTATTTTTATTGTATCGAAAACATGTCTTCAAAATAAAAATCTTACCAATTGTTGAGTTGTTTTTTCCCGATAAATTGAATTGAAAGTGTACGAGATCGACAGTCAAGAAATCTCTGAAATTAACACTAACAAATTAACTCTGATTTGTTGGCTTTAAGCAATAATTTTTAAATCCTTGTTACCTCTTTTAAAGCTAAAAATTCCTGATTCGTGAATGATTTTACATTTTCAAGTACCGTTATTACATTTTTATGTAAATTAATTTTATAACTATATAAAGATTTCCTGAAAAGGCGTGAGACACGTTCATTCATGTGCTAGCTTTTTAATAAGCAGAAGAGCAGAAAAATTGCTTAAATTTCAATTCGTAGATATTTCCGTAACGACATTAACCCAATATCTGAAGGTCTTAATTCAATTGAGCAACTACCTAATTAAGGTGTCTTCAAAGTTGATTCCAGATCGGATGTATTTAGAAACGCCAGGGTTTTTTAGAAAAGTTTATCGGAAGTTAAAAAGTATTTGAGGGATCGTCTCGAATATTGATACTTTATCTGTGGCGTTTAGGAATATTACATTTTAAGACCTAAAGGTATATCGTTACATACTCGTTTATATGTTTATTTACATATTTGTTAATTACATATAATAATATATTTAGTAACTAATAGCTAATTATTTAATTATGATTGTTAAAATAAAACTATCTATTAGTTTTAATACTAATAGATAGACATACATCTACATCTGACATACTTTTGTAAAACCTCGCATCTATTATTAATTTAGTAGTTATGTTATAGTTTCGTTTAATTTGCTAATATTTTATTTGTTTTGATATTTAACATCAAATTTATTTTTAAAATTATTCATAAAATGTTCTTCTATGTATTGTCTGATTTCCCAAAAATTCCATCGAGGCGTATTTTTAGATCATTATATTATATTTAATATAGTTCTTCCGTTATAAAGAATGCTATTAGACATTTAATCCACCATTTCTTCATGTTTTATGCAGTAAAGTAAGTATTCTAAATAAATTATATATGATAGCATTCACAAATAAAATATTGTTATCGCGTGTAACTATACGCCTCTAGAGAACTGAATACTTTCTTATAAGAAACTCAGGTAAATATTTAAATCACGCAGCGATACCAAACAGAATGTAGAATATTTCATGAGCGGGAAACTAAGAGGTTTATATGTAAGGAAACGAACCAAAAAAATACAAACAGAGCAAAAGGTATTGGAAATAAGCTGCCGATAAAAACGATATAAAAATTGGAAAATGATACATTTCTGAGTGAGCTCAATACGAGGGTGTTTAAGATGGTCTAAAATCGCATGCAGTATTCTTAATTATATTAATTTATTCGTAAAATTTATAGTAATACCAGGATCATTACAGATGTGAGAAATATAGAAATACAAATAAAAAGTGTACACAAAACCATGTGACTATGCCTTAATCACTAAGACAACACATAGATTTCTATCCCTGCCCATGTAGTATTTTCTTTTATTCATATAATTACAAAGTACGTATCGGACGCAAGATAATGTCTTTCGTGTTTAGCTTAAGAACTACGTTTTATTTTATTCTGGAATAGCTATATAAAGCCTCATTGATTATTATAAAAATAGAAAGTCTTAAAATGCGCAGCATTCTAAAAATCTATTTTCTCATTACCTACGTGAAAATATACCTTATTTCCTCTAAGAATCTCTTGTAACTAAACATGCCGATGAAATGCAAGCAGAAATTCCGTTTCGTGAATTAATAACAACGTGCATGTATAGTAAAGTTTTCTTCATATTGCATTCCCTTTAAACTTTACCATATCTGCTGCTACAACTTGTATATCTATGTACTATATAAACAGTCATATATAACTGTAGTATAACGTAGGTACAATAATGTTTGTTACTTGCTGGGATCAAAGTTATTTGAAAATAATAATTAACCTTTTTAATTATTGTCTAATTCAAGATCGACCTCAGAAGTGAATTAACACTTAGTGAAGTATCATGTCACACCAAATACTGCGTTTTCTAATATAGTTGCCACAACTTCTGCACACTTAATGGTTGGCGTGAGATGGTACTAAAGAATTAATTTACTTCTGAAGCTAACTATAAATACCCAGTTCACTCACACACAAATGTTAAAACCGCGACAAACGTCTGCCCGTGTCAAAACAGGCAAGGAGCGGATTACTTCATAAACAGTATGTAGGTAGAAATAATTTACTTATTAATTGATTTAGGCACGCTGATACACATGATTTAAATATTAACTATATAGTGATAGATCATATGGAACACAATAGATATTATAGTCTAGCATTAAAGGTAATGCTAGACTAAAATATCTATTGATTCTATTATAACAAAGGTCGTTTTTAGGATACGCTAAATTTAAACATTACTTAAACCAAGAAGTTGAAATGGAATGTGTAGTTTATGTATGGAATTATTTATTACTTTGTTTTTTTTTGAGAGATTTAGATTTTGAAAATATTGTTTTTTGCTCAGACTTTATTTATTTATTTAACAATTTATGTACACACAAAGACAATTAAAAGGACACAACAGAATATGAGAGTAGTGTAAGTAATATATTGTATTGTATTGTATTATATTATAATTGAAATTGTAGATTTTATTATAATAATAGGTATAAGTTTAATGTACGCCGATGCCTTAGTGTATTCAAATTTCTAAAAAAAACGCGCGTTTTTATTTATGTCTTTTACAATTGACAGAGTAATCCCACTCTGTCAATTGTGAACCGAATTCCAAAATTATTTTTTTATCAATAGACTATACTTCTGAGGTGGCTCCGTGGTCACCACGTCAGGATCAGATGATGGGATCCTGGGGAAAACCTTAATGTTATAAGTGTTTCTTATTTATTTCTAAAGTTATACGAGTGCTTTTACAAATGTTAATTAACAGTCTACTCGACACTTTACCCACCCACAAACCCACCTAAATTTGGCGTTAAAAACTTCATCATTATCAACCTATTTTATACTAGTGCACTGCTGGACATAGCTCCCGATTTTCGATGACTCTCATCCAGCCCACTCCAGCCAGAATGTCGTCTCCCCATCTTGTCGCAGGGCGTCCTACACTACGTTTCCCGAGACGCGGGCTCCACTCAAGAACTTTACGACTCCAATGGTCCTCAGAAACTTAACACTCCAAACTGTGAACAACACTAAAAAGGCAAAAACAAAAGTATTCTAAGACTTTATACGATTGGAAATTATTTGTATTACCAGTAATATATAATGAAATATACAAATTAGTGATTTGTGCAGTACCTAGAAACCAGACGCAATAGATTCTATATTTTCAAGAAGAACTAAGATAATTAAATCTGTTGGAACCTTCTTCTGATCCATTAGGTAATAATTCTGAGAAAAACAAAAACCTAATTTACTGGAATCTTTGAATCTGCTAATGATGGAAAATTTATTTTAAAATTCTCTGTCGTTTTTTTACTGCAATAATTCTGAGAAATTTAAAGTAAATGAATATTTAAAATATTTGTTGTTAAAAGGCCCTAAATGACATTGCCTCACCCGGAGTCAACGATATATTTATCGGATTATTCATTTATATGATGATGTACATAGGTAAAACAATCCGTCCAAATAAGGAATGTGGTTGTACCTTACACTCCTCGTTAGAACGTAATTTAATTTGTTTACAAACACACCATTAAAATATAATATCGTCTATATATATATATTGTTAGGGTTAGGGCTTCGTATAAGAAAACAATAAAATTTTAAATCTTAAATCTCAATTGTAGTAAAGAATATTTTGTCGAAAATGAGTTTTATATATATATTTGGAATTAACAATAAAAATGCCCATATTTGCACTGTTTATTAAATATTTTTTCCAATAAAACATTAACTATTTCGCAACATTGAAGTGCCGACTGTGACTCCCTGTCTATTCATAAACATCAAACTATTTAAGAACATTTCCAACAGCGCTACCTAATTTTGTAAGTTAGTAAACCCTTCATTATTGAACACGGGAGCCGTGTCGTGTGCGTGGAGTGTGTTAAAGAAAAGTCTATTACGACTCTGCTTTTAAACAGATCTAGCTCGATATTATTTACTATTTGGGATGTATCTTTAAAATAATTTTAAATAGTAGGCTTAAAACATAGCTTTTATTATTTATAAAGCCGTTATCCCATTTTACATCGATTTTTTATACGAAACTGTAAAAAATAAACTTAGCTTTTTAGATTTACTGAAAACTCGTATCTAGTTATGTTAATTTAGTTATATTATTTCATTTTAGTATAACTGTTATATAATTATTGAAGCTTTTAAAGGAACAAATACCTAAATTCAGTGATTTCCATTAGTTTCCTTTTTCACTTCAAGGTCAGCCGGTATCGCCACCCGGTGCTAGTCGAACCGAAATCCATTTACATAACAAGGAGTTAAAACGAAAACAGTAACTCACTAATACTCGAAAAGTCTGAAATAAGAGTACTTAAACACATCACTACCAAAATGTCAGGTCTAGCATAAAATATTATGTGTCTTCACCATTAAAAATCAAAATCAAATTTAGATGAGCTTAACGACAAAGTTAAGTAATCGTATACTTTAACGTTAGAGAAGAAACAGCGATAAAGCTGTTCCACCTTTTAATTGAGTGGCAATTTACAACCTAGAGACAATTAAAAAACAATTGTTTCCGTATTGGATGGATTTACACGTTAAATATATGTAATGACATTTATAAATTAACTATGCTATTACATATAATTATATTAACATGCTGGAGCTGTCTATTTTCATTGATTAGTTGTAAGTATTCAATAAAAATCGAAGTAGTTTCAATGACTTAAAATTACTGTGACAATTTGAAGTTGTCATTCTTAACCCCTACTTAATTTGATGATTTTATGAAATACGATTACAGATATTTCCTTACATTATTGATAAAAGGCTAAATTTGTTCATTCGATATTATTGCTAGGGATGATGCCAAGAATAAACACAATAAATTGCTTTTCCGAAGTTGAGTCGCAGAATAAAATAACTTACTTTTTAATTGTCTGCTATTGTGAAACTTATTCAAAGTAATTATAAAGTTTCATTTGCTACATTTTGCTATGTTTACTATTGTCATAAAACACGTAGGAAAACATTAAAAGCGATATATAGTAAGTCGATTATAGTTAAAATTCAACCACCTCTGTGGTATAGCGGTTGATACTGCCTACCGGTCCTAGAGGAACGCGGTTAAATTCCCAATGGGGGAAGAAATACTTGCTCAATGAAGTTGGATTATTTTTTCAATGTCAAAGTCAATATATTCTATTCCACGTTAGTAATAGGTATGTACTTGTCTACCGTCAATTCACTTCTATACAAATAGGTATAAAATATTGTCTATTATCGTTTATTGTCCAAATCCACCCGGCTAGCTACATCCATTTTACATCTAAGTCTTACACCATATCAATAATATTAATGTGATGCAGCAGTTGGAGGTAACATAGCCAGTTTTTTGGGTTGAGGAATCTGCCTGCCATATTCGTGTAGGTATTTTTAAATATTTAATTAAATTAATCATGATCCTTTTCAAAATCGTCTCTTAAAAGTAAAACTTTATCTAAAAATTAAAACCATATACAATTATACTAACAATGCGCTTGTCGACAAAACAATAGATCGAACAGTACCCAGCCAGAGCAGTCCTAATTTATATGGAAATGATGAGTTGTTGTGAACTAAAATTTTGGTACTATATGTTCTACTCCTGCGCCTAGATTGTATTCTGTCATGTAGAAGACAATCATTCCACTTGTTTTGTTAGTATCGAATAAAAGTATTACCTTCAGCACAAAAAAATTGTCTATATGAGTAGGTACAAGTCACACGTCAGAGATGAATATTTTTTTTAAACTTATTTTTAATCAAAAGAGGGGAACTGACGGTTAACTAATTTCAGAAATATTGTTATTTCGAAGAAAAGGTCATATGAAATATAAGTGCTTTGTTTAAATCATTTTTATTTGTTCTTGACGATTACATTTATCCTTCATCTCACCTTAGTGTAAGCGATGATACTGCCGATGATAGAAGCAAGCTACACCCGGGGATTCTATTGTGTAACTTCAAATCTATCGTGATAGCTTTCGTCTTTAAAATCATTCCTGTGAACTAAAGGAGACGTTACTATAAACAATAATTGATAAACAGTTAAAAGGCAATGGAGATATGGCGTACGTCAAAATGAAAGCAATGGTGACTGATTCATAGTAAGATAATAAGACGGCAGATTCCTCAACCCAAAAAAACTGGCTATGTTGCCTCCAACTGCTGCATCACATTAATATTATTGATATGGTGGAAGACTTAGTTGTAAAATGGATGTAGCTAGCCGGGTGGATTTGGACAATAAACGATAATATATACATATAGGTATATATTATATACCTATTTGTATAGAAGTGAATTGACGGTAGACAAGTACATACCTATTACTAACGTGGAATAGAATATATTGACTTTGACATTGAAAAAATAATCCAACTTAATTGAGCAGTACATTTCTTCCCCCATTGGGAATTTAACCGCGTTCCTCTAGGACCGGTAGGCAGTATCAACCGATATACCACAGAGGTGGTTGAATTTTAACTAATTTTAATTATAATCGACTTACTATATATCGCTTTTAATGTTTTCCTGAGTGTTTTTATGACAATAGTAAACATAGCAAAATGTAGCAAATGAAACTTTATAATTACTTTGAATAAGTTTCACAATAGCAGACAATTAAAAAGTAAGTTATTTTATTCTGCGACTCAACTTCTGAAAAGCAATTTATTGTGTTTATTCTTGGCATTATCCCGAGCAATAATATCGAATGAACAAATTTTTCCTTTTATTAATATTGCAGGGAAATATCTGTAAACGTATTTCAATAAAATCATCAAATTAACTAGGAGTGGAGAATGACAACTTCAAATCGCCTTAGAAATTTTAAGCCATTTTTTGTTGAATACATGTAAATTATTGGCACTAATTCTTCCGGCGCGCCTCTGTATATGGGAGTGCCCCAGGGCTCCATATTGGGCCCCTTATTATTTCTAATTTACATTAATGACCTGCCTTATTTTGCTAAAGACCTCTGTGAAATAGTTTTGTTTGCTGATGACACTTCTTTGATTTTCAAAACCGACAGACGCAAGGACGTATCTGACGAGGTAAATAGTACTCTTTCTCAAGTCCTACACTGGTTCACGGCTAATAATCTTGTTTTAAACTCTAAGAAAACCAAGTGTATTAAATTTAGTATGCCTAATGTAAGGCGGGTCAATATTTGTATTAAGATAAATGAGGAACCAATAGAAATAATTAATTCTACAACATTTCTTGGAATTACTATAGATTCCAAACTACAATGGGGCCCACATATTACGGCTCTGGCAGGAAGATTAAGTTCAGCTGCGCATGCAGTTCGAAAAATAAGACGGCTTACTGATGTGGAAACGGCGAGATTAGTTTATTTCAGCTATTTTCACAGCTTAATGTCGTATGGTCTACTGTTGTGGGGCTCCGCTGCTGACATACAGACGATCTTTGTACTTCAAAAGAGAGCCATTCGTGCAATATACAACCTTAGACCACGTGACTCGCTAAAAGAATTATTTAAGGAAATTAACATACTAACCGTGGCGTCTCAATACATTTTTGATTGTATTATGTATGTACGTAAATACAGTGGTTCTTTTCTTAGAAATTCAGACTGCCATAGCTTCAACACCAGAAATAAGCATAAGCTCGCCTTTCCAAGCCACAGACTGCATAAGACCGGTAATTGTTTTATAGAAATAAGTATAAAAATGTACAATATGATACCACAAAGTTTTATTGAATTGCCTCTGCATAAATTTAAGTCAACTATTAAAAGTTGTTTGATGAAAAAGGGGTATTACAAGGTAGAAGATTATTTTAAAGATAAAAATTTGTGGCCACTATAATTTGCTTCTCTGCACTTATTTATTATATTTTGCAATATTTAAAAATATATTTTTTAATGCACTGTAAAACAAAACATGTATATGTTTATAATACTAATACATAATGACATAATTGATTTGTAAATGTCATTATAAATACTAAAGGCGCCGCTTCTTCTCTGCAGCTACTAATTCGTCGAAGCGGTAGTAGGGTTGATTGGGAATATGCATACTAGTGTTATTTTTAATTTTAAAATAAGTATTATTTTAAAATTAAAACTAACAATTTATTTAGTACATATTGAAATACTATAACTGGGACAATTAGTAAATGCCCGGTTGATACCCAGTAAAATTATGAGTATTGCCTTTATAATTATATTTATTTATTTTCTTATACATATTCCCTGTTGTGACGATTTAAAAGAGCTTAGTAAATAAGTCTATTTAAATAAAGTTATTTTTGACTTTGACTTTGATTAACATTTTCAAATTTGGAATCGTATTGTTTTACGATTTTTAAATCAAAACTCTTCATAGTGTGCCGGTTCAAGCCAGCATGTGCTGTTTTAATTTAAAAACGCTTTTTTAAAAAGATCTTTTTCTGAAGATATCCTTACAAAACTGAACTTACTTATTACAGCAAAGGACAACATGCCAAAAGTCATTACTTTCATCTTATGCAACGATAAAGCCTTACATATGCGGCACTGGCAATGGACGACATACGAGGTTGTATACTTTTACAAATGAATGTAAATAAAAAATATTTTACTAGTGCCGCGGTCATCCCGAGGTTAACCACCACAAAGTTCCGTATAAAGGAAATTTAAAATAAGCCGGTATCAGCACGGTGGCAGGGAGGATAAAACTGACGTTTAAGTCTATACTAATTAGGATAATACAAGACAAGATCAATTTAATACGGTCAATTTAAAAAGCTTTTTAAAATTAAACATTTAATCTGTATTTCCTAGGGAATGACTTCATCTGAGTGGTCTGGTGAATTGTCTCGGAAGAATGGTCACTCCCGCGAAGGGATTTACCGGGGAGTAAGGTTAGGTTATTCTCAGTGCCACTTCGATCAGACACTGAGTGAACCCCAAACAGGCCCGCCGCTTACTCAGTGGCGGGTAGGTAGGTCCGTGAGAGGATTCATTGTTTTATACTGACAATTAGAGGAATGTTTTAAGGTACAATATGACTTTCACCTATAGAACAATAATGCCTAGTCTCCTAAGCATAGACGGAGTGTACACTATTTCGAATTTAACTCATAATTAATTCTCTTATTTCATAGTTCTCCTTTAATATTATTTCAAAATAACATTCAAATAACAATATTAATTTGTGTCTAATCATGAAATCACTGACCAATCAAATCAAAAGTGCCGAAAATCAATCAAATTTACACAAATTTCATATCGGCGCTGTGTGCACCGTCCTTGTCATTACTTTTTTGTAAGATCCTAATAATGAGTGATTAATTTAAAATTTTAGTTAGTAGGATATGCATCTTTACAATAATACCTACACGAATATGGCGATTACCTCTGACTTAGTAGTAAAGAAAATAAAATATAGACAAGTATAAGTACTTAATTTAAACAGACTTATTAACATCTGTTACAAGGTTAATTCTTTCAATAAAAATATAAGTAGGTAGGTAATATGCAGTTTAATGTTTTTCAATTTTATTATTTCTATAAAAAATATTTACATCATTCATAAAGGCAGTGCCTTGAGAATTTTATGTGCCCTTAAAATTGTAAGTTTTGGCATCGAGTTCACTTGATAGTCATAAAATACCGGGAGAAGGTGTCGCGGTGATGTTTAGAGTACCTAGGGAAAGGTCCCCGAGGACGATGCCTATCGATGCTTGAGAAATCGCTTTCTTATTAAATCCAGAATAAAATATTATTAACCCTGACAGGCTTAAAAACAAATTAAAACCTACAGACGGGTATAAAGTATAATGAAAAAGTGATTGTATTGTAACTCCACAATTTGTATTCAGAACACGAATTACATAAATATTTAATATTTTTTTATACATTAAGTTACTTAATACTTATCTATATATATGAATCGTCTAGTGTTATGCAGAATATATTCTCGAGCATTGTTATTGCTAAATTTTTGCACACTTTATTGCACATACCGTGTAATGGTCGGCCTTATAACTAAGAATGATCTCTTCCAGGCAACCTAAGGATGGACTGAATATACAAAGCGTGGAAAACGGATGTTGACGATTTACAGCTTTTTCACCAGGAAATCAATATATTAAGAGAAAAGATTTAAATTCTAAATACTTAGTCCAGATTGACTAAACTAACCCGTACGTGTTCTAATATACATATGACATTGTACGGTGTGGTTAAGTAAAGATTTTTAAATAAATAAAAATATATATTAGCGACAAAGGTGCAGGCTTTCAACTATATAATTATTAAATTTACATAAGACAAGTAATTATAAGTTTAATACTGGGTAATTTTGCGAGCATGCGGTGTACAAGCCGTCTCGTCAAATATGTCCATGTTTATTTATTAGTGAGCAAATGTTAAAACCGGATTCTTCTCCCGAAAGTGTACTTTGTTACGTTTTGAGACAATTGTCTTTGACGAAATACCTAAAAGTGAAAAATGTATCAAATATTTCAAAAAATGCCAATGAGCATCTAAGCTAAGTTAACTATTATTGCCATATTAGGTTTCTTGTTTCCTATCATATATTTTTTATCTTTTATCATACCTCAAGGCTTATGATAATTATAATACCTAACTGTTTTGTACTATGTTTTTAATTAAACAATATTGACGGCAAAATAAACAATCCCTTTTTTCCAGAAATAGCAATTACAAAACGACCTTATCGTAGAGACAAAATTCAGAAGTAGAGCTTCCAATCCTGTATGTCTGTTAAATTTCCACACCTTTAATCATAACCGATTTCATGTGAAATTTGGTGTTTAGACATTACATCCTTAAAGTTTCAATTTATAGACATGCATATCATATTTCAACTTGACTTTTCTTTCAATGTCATTTCAGAATTTATTTACTCTATAGTACCCAATTTAATTCATAATATAACATAAAATAATTAAAAAATATGTAATTAAAATATAATAAATATTGTTACTTATTATACGCAAACTTATTAACAATTGTTTCCACGGTTAGTACCACAAATAATTCTATTCTATTCACGGGCACTTTTTATTTCAGTAATTATAAATGACTCCCTAGAGACATAATTAAGAGTTTCTGTGTCAAAACGAACTTCGCGCGAGTTCAGCTAATGCTAGCTCTACATAAAACTCACTCATATATTATGTAGAGCTTACATAAGAAATACATAATACATTTATTAGAATTATAACGATTTGACGATCATCAGACAGAGTGGACTGGTCCCGGCAGAGGCAGTTGTTTGTGTGATTAACAAGAATATTTGCGCTCGTGACATTTTTGTTTATAAATTTATTTCTATATTACTGTATAAAGATATATGTAGTATTAATATATATTCCGTTATCTTTCATGTTCAAAACGAAAAGCTTTCCAAAGGTTTAAGTGAATAAAGTTTAAGTGTTTTGGTAATATAATTATTACTGTAAAAACCTGTTTAATAATTGATCCATAATCGAGCGTTACTTAACCAAACAGTAATCTACCGAAGTCTTTATAAAACACTTTACTTAAATTACGTAAGGAAAGAGTATGTTAAAGTGTTACTAGGTTACGTTTGTTTGTATATTTTATTTATTGTTGGGGTCAGAAAGAAACAACGCGCCAGATTTTATTATGTAATGTGTTACACGCGTCATGGGTATTTAGTTACATATTTATATTTTGGTTTCACGTGAATGTGAGTGTTGAAATCCTAGAGGTAGCGCTGGTGGAAGCGGTGGTTGAGATAATTCTAGAATATTAATAATAATTGATATTTATAATTCAAAGTAATATTCATTAAGAGCTGGTATTACGGATACCAGATAAATATTAGGTCTAATTTAATAAAATATATAAATAATAATATAAAATAATAAGGTATAATTTTATCTTCTAATGTGGCATACAAAAAATATACATACATTAATCTATATATAACCATTATCTGATTTTTCACACAATAATCTGCTCTGACCAGGCTTTAAACCCAGGACCATGACTGAGTATCCTGTAGCTAAACTGACCACTATGGCAGCCAGTAGTATGAATTTAATGACTTTTAGTTCACTCTACTAGCTTAACGTTTAAGCTAAATAGTTTAACATACTTATTTATTCTTTATCATATTACAATTGAAATAGTTATGTAAAAATATTTTTTTCATGTATATATTTTAACATGAAATGAACTGTTTAAGTCATATTTTGATGCCATTATTTTTGTCAAGAAATAGAAAAAGCCAGCATAATTAATGAAAAGGACAAGATCTGGAGATAAAAGATAGACAGGCGGCTCTGAAATACTTGCCAGCTTAAAATAAGGCATTCTGGATCTATAACATTATATTTTGTTATACTAGCAATACAACAGATCTATAGGTGATTATAAAAGTCTCTTCAAAACTTTTTTAGTAACTTTCTGAAAGAAGATGACCTTCTTAATAGCTCAAACTTAGGCAAGTATTATAAAAAGTAAGTGTGTAATTTCGTGACTTTCGAGATAAAGATGAGTAATTTAAATTGCAAAATTATGACAAAATTCGGTAAGAATAACATTCTTAATACTCGTACCAAATGAAATGACGACAAGCTTGTGTTCCATAACAAAAGTATAATGACTCCAATTCCGTTGTGTAAGGACTAAATTAAATAACGTTATTTCTATCTAATGAAAGCATGGTATGTAAGTCCAATTCGGTAAGAATTAATAGAATGACTTTGACCAACGTCAAGTTGACACTTGACGATGCAATCAATTTTAGCTTATTTTAATCGTGTTTTATGATTAATATTACGCTTTAAAAAAAGCAAAAATGTTTAAGAGTCGCCTTATTAGAAACGTTGTCGATTTGAAAACAAAAGTAGAACTGAAAATAGATTAATATTTATAATAATAATATTTCTCACACTCACACCTATTATCTAGCCTAAATGAAACATCATTAAGCTTGCGTTATAGATACTAGATAACGGAGAAATACAGATAGTAACTTGTATATAAATAATAGATATACATACAAACATTAATAACTTATGAACAAATATTCGTACTCATCATACAATTGAATATAGTCCATGCACAACAGAATCGGGGCAATATATAAAAGGCTGGAACTTTTAGACTGAATTTTTAACAAAGCATGTTGGCATATATCACGCAAGAGTTATATTCTTTTTCAAAACCTTTTATATTTCATAATTTTTATACAACTTTGGCAGTAAAAGTCTATTCTATTGTATTCAACCAATATGATAGGTAACTAGCGATTTTCTATGGATCATGTCACACAAGCCACATTACCGCCGCCGCTTACCGGTTTCTCACCGCTCCCGGTACCGCCTCAGTGGTTCTGTCCTTTAACGACACAAATAAAATCTAGAGGTCACTTGATTCTGCAGCTGCATTGGTTGTTTAGTTAAATCAGAAAACAAAAGATTTTAATGCCGCATACTAATACATCTTAAAGGCCGAGCGTATATGCAGCATAAATTATATTAGACTTAAAGTTACTAAAGTAATTTATTTAAATATTTCTACAGATTATCTTAGATCGTTATGTTTACCAAAAAATTATGATATTTAGTATATTGACATTATAAATAGTTTTATGTAGAAGATTCTCAAGGAGCCATCCTCAAGTTTTATCAAAAATAATGCGAGTAACAGAAACAAATTTCGTTAATTAGAACTTTTTAAAAAGTGTAGAAAAATTCATAATATTTTCTGACATAATTAGTACATCATATTAATAAACAAGAATTTGTAATAAAAATAATAAAATACAAGTAAGTCACGTTATAACAAATATGATTACATAAACTAGGCGAAACATATGATCGTTTACGTAACTACGTATGAGTTGGGAGGAATTTTATCGTTGTTTTAATATTACTGTCTACAACATTGATTCTATTGAGATTGAATTCTTTATTACACAATAACATTGATCCACAAGAGAACTAAGGTCACCGACGTAGCCCAAAGAATTGCGAGCTTAAGTGGCAGAGGGCAGAGCATATTGCAAGAAGGACTAACGGTTATTCGAGCGGAAAGGTCCTCGAGTCACGTACCGGCAGACGCAGCGTTGGATAATGGTCGCAGAAGCCACTGGATGCGGTCAGCGCAGGACCGAGCGATTTGGAGATCCTTGGGGTAAGCCTAGTTCCAACAGTGCACGTCTCTTTGCTGATATGAATGAATGATTTGATCTCATATTACAAACGTAAATTGTAAACTAAAAATGTTGGTTATACAGTAAATTCTGTTTGGCCCTATTTTAACAACTTCATTATCTCTAGATCTCTTATTAGCTCTGATAGGTGCTTTTTTCGCCAATCATAAATGGATCTTATGCATGATTTAATTGAAATACAATAAACCTTATTTATTGTATTTCAATTAAATCATGCATACGTTTAGTTGTGGTCCAATACAGTTTGGCCCTTCCTGAGCAAAGTATCCTTTCTCTAGATGTTGATAGCTCCGATGGGTGTACACTATTGAAAAATCTTAAATGAAATGCATCTTGTAATAAATTGGAGTGATTTTAGAAGTAGTCACATCAGACGCAGACGACTTAATCCATTGTGCGTGAACACCAGCGAACTGGCAGAGGTCGAAAGTTTAAAACTCATATATACCAGCTCTGATCCCTCTGCAGATTGAGCGCAAATATGTTGAATAGACAGCATGTGTTTATTAAAAAGTCTAAAAAAATAATATTTGTTGAGTAGGTTACAATATTGACTCAGAGGTATTATTTACTTACACACTTTTGTCACATTACTGTTAACATAGATATAATAACTTAACTTTAACATATATTGGGCCTGATCTTTAATTTATGAGTAAGTATAGAATTATAGGATTATAGGAATAGCAATTCGAAAAAAGTTTCTATAATTCAAATAACTTAAATAAAATTATTTTCTCTACAAAGCGTAATTGCGTATCATATTTCTTTGATTTATTTATGTTATTTCTTTTTCTCTTATCTTTGATCGCCGTACATGGCTTTTTTTACTATTTCTACTGGTTGACTGGTAGAGAATTCTTTAAGCATCAAGTCCGCCAATTGAACTTTCGTGCAATTAATAATAAATAAATAAACAAAGCGCTTATTCGGAGATTCTTCTTATTTTATTAGAAAAAAATTACAAGAAATTGCCGAGTAACCTCTATGTAAAATGACTCTGAATTTAAAATATATTGAGTCGTTGTATTTTTATTTTATTTTAGAATCTGAATTTTAATAGAAAATAATGTAAATCGTGCCAGAACTACTATTATATTATTATTATTTAATTATTTATTTTTATTTTAACAGCTATGTATAAAGGGCGGGATTTTAAAAGGCATCAACTTTAGGAATCTGAATATCTTCCAAAGAAAAAGTAACATCTTCTGACGATTATGTAAATCACGATTTTCTTACTTCACGTTTCACCAAAGAAATGTAATGTTCGTGATATCTCTTACAAATGGTCTCTAAATTGCAAAATTATCATTTAGGTATAAAAAAGACCTAAATCGTTTGGATAGTATTTAGTGATTACTTTAATCCGATAGATATAAGGTTCATTTAATTATCGTTTTGTAAAAAGCTATAAATTTTCTTAATTTAAATCGAACTCATTTGGAAAATAATCTGTAATTATTCTACAGAAATAATTTGTATCATATTTTCTAGCGATGCTAATCAATTTATTTTGGTACAAAAATCGAATACTCAACACAGTTATCATGCACACACAATTTATTCTAAATTACAAGAACCATATTTTGTTAGTGTGCCTAATCAGCTATCTTTTGTATTCATTTATTACCTTTTTAGTATTATTTCCCCTTGTAAATATGATGTTAAAAAAATACAGTCAGTGGTCACTGAATTCTCCCTTCGGAAACGGTTTTATTCTTTAATTCCTCTTTTTCTCCCTCTTTTAATTTCTATCGATTACAGATAGTATATACCAATAGTTATATATCAAAATAATCCTTGTTACCTTATATTTTCTCTATACACTTTTCCAATATTTAGCTAGACTAATTCAACAAAATATAGTTTAAATCGCTCATGCCATTTTTGAGTTATATATGGCGTACCTAACCAGACTTTTTCTTTCACTCCTAAGTAAGACAAAATACAAAACATAATACCGTGTTAATAAAAAATATTTACAATAGTTTTATAATTAGGTAAACTAATGCCTATATGTCTCCGAGAACAGTTAATAACATTGTTAGTTTCCAGGTGACCCAACCAAAACATTATACGCGTTATGAACGACCACTAAGTATTTCGTAATATACCTAAGTAATTCACACCTCGCGAAATGTGCTAAATTACCAAAAGACTGCTAAATGAAACACGACCATTGACTCGTTGGTAACCGAGATTTTTATAACAACAATTATATAAATTACATCATGGGGAAATTGATGATTTATTCAACATCTAAAATTAATATAAAATATTTTATTTCATTTCGTTGTATATTAAAACTTCTTATAACTCGTTTCTTTGTTTACGTCCGTTATTTTAAACATATCACGATTGCTATTAAAGGGTCTCTATTTAATATGCAGGCTTATATTATCTAATAAATAAGTAAAAACTTATAGAGCTTTTTACTTTATATACTAAATTTACAATATATATTTGTATAAATATTATGGATCATTAGGGTTAGATACTCGTACATAGGTCGCATACAAAGCCAAACCTCATCGTGAAAATGTCACAGGTTTTCTATTCAGCTTAATACTTTCTCTTGATTTTAGCAGGGTAGGTAAGTAACGCGTGAGTAGAACCTATGCACCGTAGTAGAACCTGTGCAAATAAACTATATATACATTATCAGGTAGCGTACGGTCCGCCTGCTTGCTACATGTAACCTAAATTAACTTAAGTAAAGATAGTAGGGCCCCTTAACATTGTTCAGTGGAACCGTTCTTGCAGTCTGTATGACGATATTGTTTTTGTAACGAACTCGTTTAAAGCTATACGTTGATGATGTTTTAGTAAACAACTCAAAATTTGTTACGAAATGCTGAGAATATGTTTCCGGATATACATTTTATTTTTCTCAGGATAACATCGTACAAAGATCAAATATTTGATTTCAATTGAACAAAATAATACATTTTTAGTCAGGAAGAGGAAACTTAGCAAAAATTATAACTAAATATAAGAATTTGTTTACAGTCAGAGGCAAATAAATTGACCCATGAATCAGCTGGAACTGAAGCTCTGATAACAAATTGTCATTCATGTCTTCCGAACAATGGCCAAGGGGCGTCCTAACCCATTGTCCGGAGAGCGGTATTGGTATTGGTACCTTCAAATACGGCTACTATGGTAAACGAACTGAGGAGCTGATAAACTTCAACAGAAGTAACATAATTTTGCAATGATAAGAACTTTTACGAGCCACTAAAAACTATTTAAAAACATATTAAACTTAAAACTAAGTGATTCTGATGTTACATCATTTTTCCTGAGTATATATCCTGTTAAAGATTTTGATCATGTTTATAACAAATTTGATTATCAAAAGAAGGTAAATAGACTTTTGCTGTTACGGACTTTTTAGAACTTTTGTAAAAGAGAACGATTCCGGCATAAATGATTTTTGCGTAACTTTAACCGTATACGAAGCGCACGCAACGAAAAACGAAAGTACCGAAATAGAATATTTTTTCCCCGTTTTGCAATATTCGTGTAGGTACAACTTTATAATATTAGTATAGATACAATTGAAACTACAATAGATTTAACAATTGTCAATACCGTTTTCAAACAAGATAGAATATACTAAACTTACCAAGAATAAAATAAATGGTAGTAAATAATTTTTGTCCCAGAACGAGAAATGTACACTGTTCCATACAATGGGATCAACTATGTGCTACAGTTTGGCAACCAGACGAGCGGTTCCAAGTTCAAATCCCACTCTTCACTCCAATGATTCAAAGACAATATAAAAAAACAATTAATTACTTTATGCTTTTTCCAGGATATAAAAAATACTGCTTACCACTTTTAACTGTAAAACCATAACAGATATAAAAGCAGTATATAACTATAAGATAATTGTATTCATTGCAGTGAAAACTTTCTCAAAAAAACTTCCTCTCATAAAGAGATAAATTGCCCCTTGATTAATATATTATTGTAAAAGAGAAATAGGGTACACTTTCTAATAAGGAAGTCATTACAATAAAACGCAACGTGGAAGGAATTTACCTTTAACTTATTTCATTCTCTATGAAAAAAGTTAACTGATATTAAAATATACATTAATTTAACAAAAAGATAACCAAATGAGCATCAAAAGAAGTCTGTGTTGTTGAAACTGTTATGGGAAAAAATGTGAATGAAAAAAAGAGGCAAATAAATGAAAAAATGAGAGGTGATAAAAATGAGAGGCAAATGAGAAAAATACAATTATTTAAATAATAATAATCTCTTTTTCATTAATAAATGTTAAAAAAAAATAGCCAAAAATAATCAGTGTTGATCATCGGCTTAGTAAGGGAGGCCATTTACAACTTGACCAGTCCATCAAAAACATTTCAATTTGAAATAATATTAGAGAAAATGTAAAATAAAATACCTGTACACAATGTGCACAGATTTTTCTATCTTTGTCTTTGATAGATGTCAATGATGATGTTGAAGAATAAATTAACCTAACCTTCCGAAGCAAAAGTAATTGGTTACAGAAAGAAATATATTAATTTAGACATGAAATTTGTATAACGTCAATTATCATAATTACCTACTCTTTGAACTAAAAGTGCTCAAAAATATTATTTGTAATTTATCAATTGTCACTAAACAGTTTTTGTCGAAGACATTGCCAACAAATGAAGAACAAATGATTAGATTCTCAGTTTCATTAGTTTTGAATTAGCTGTTTTTTGGCATACTTGATCATTTTGGGAGAGTAAAAATATTGTACTATAAAAATCATATCGAATACAGACTTCTGCTTTCTCATATCTTTGAAAATATTTTTTCTGTTGTATGTTGTTGAGCAGTTGTTGTAGATTGTACTGTTGAGTTAGACTACAACTATTTTGTTATAAGGAAGAGCAATGTTACGCATAGTGCGTGTGCCTTTAGCTTTCTTTGTCGACTCAACGTTCTGTGCAAGTCACGAGCGATTTTAAATAAACACTTAATATTTTGTAGGTATTTATTTACAATTACAGTGTGTCCAAATTTGAATTGTTAATATTATTTTATATATTTTTGGTTTGCCTAGATACTAAATTGGTCCGACTAATTTATTTACGCTTTTAAATTATAAACAAGCAAAGCTCTGGTTTGTTTCTGAAATATCGTAAGTTTCATAAAAGTCAAATTCGCTTTGACATTTATGAAATATATATTCATATAGATATTGTTCAACCCAACATTTTTCATTCAACATTAATTAAATGAATATGAAAAAAAAACAAATAGCATTTAATAAATAAATGCTATTTGATTTTTTATAAATTTTCTTTTATAATTTAAACAATATAGTCCGTTATCATAAGTAGTAATTTTTTCACTTTACAAGTTATTTTTCATAGACATATTATGTCTTTCAATATTAGACATATTATGTCACTATATGCTACAACCATTACTTTCAATCACGATTGCCTGAAAAACATTACCAAACAACAAAGCTGCCTTTTGTCAGTATTACTGATTTCTTGTCCGCTGTTGTGTGTTTTTTTCATGTGATATACAAAATATTTGTCTTGTATCCTGCTTTATATTTTTTGTGTCTACGTACTGTGAAAATTTTGCGATGAACGTAATTTTCCACCTCCTTTAAAACAGTTCAACAGTTCAAATACTATATAAAGTTGAATTATTCTTACCTTTTACAATAATATAGATAGCGCTAATCTCATGCCTTGTGCTGCCCACAATAGCCCGATACAATCTGCCTTATACCCATTAATACACAAACCATCACGTCCGCATCACGTAACTCAAGATCATTTGACACACATCCAACTTTGACTTCAATGCGAATATATTTGCACATATTATACTTATCTTAAACTTTAAGAAACGTGAGTAATATTTTTCCAAAAAAATTATGTCGCATTTCCCTTTCCATGGAATATAATAACATTATATGCTATTTATAAATGTCATGTCATGTTAATTACATACACCAATGGACCTTATTTAGTAACTTATATCTATCACGATGGCAATCATATTTAAAATCATTACTGCGTACTAAAAGCGAAACGTCACATACATATAGATATACAGTAGAGCGGCAATGTATGGCGTACGTCAAAATGAAAGCGATAGCGATAGGTTCAGAGTTAAGCAATAAGGAGCAGATGTGCGTCAATATGGGAAACAAAAGTTGGGTAGGAGAAACAAGTCAAGAATAAAATATTATATATAGGGTTAGGATTAAGAAATATTGCAAATTGAAGAAAAAATTGTGAAAAGGAGTGTTATAATATGTTTACATCTACTAATTTATTATTTTTATTTATTTATATAAAAATACAATTTTCTGTTTTTTATTCCTGGCACGTATATATATTATTAGTTGCCACTATCCCATACATGGGTCTGCTGGATGAGATGTCTTATAGAAATAAGCAGTATAATTATTTATTCCCTCCTTCATACAACATGCGTTCCATTAAAAGAGGCGTGAAAAAGCACTTTTTGGGTCGGCAAGGTAGAATTGGCTAGGGCAGTTTGTCGTATGCTACTAGCTTATCTCCATATATGGACTCCTCTACTGCTTATTAGCAGGTGGTGTCGAATCATTTGCTGAAGTTTGTATTAAAAAAACTAGTTGTTCTTAAGAGATATTTTTTCTGTAACAAAGAAGTCTTTCTTGAATGAAAATTAGAATTTACATAAAGTAGTTCCTAAAAGTTTTTAGAAACAAATCATCAAATATTTGATTTAATAACTTATTGCTTTAAAACTCTCTTGGTTTACTGGACACACTAAAAAGCACCAAAAATTAATTTGAAAGAAGAAAGAAAACACATCTTAATTACAAAGCGTCTTTTATGTAACACCTTTACCTAATCTAACGTAATAGCTTAATTTATTATCTTCCAGTTTAGCATTAAGGTACTACTACAAGATGTACAATGATTTCAACAAATAATTTTATTACTTTATTTATCGGTTTTTACTGAGCATGCAGTTTCAGAGACGGCGTCAAATTAATATGAAGCGCTGTTAATTCTTAGATATAGAGGCTGTGACATTAACTTCCATTAAAAAAGAGTTTGTAATGTTTGAGGACACAACACTAAAAAAATCGAAATTATGCGATGATAGTAATTTGCTTTCGAGCCAATTTAGTTGTTACTGTAGCTCATTTGGTGGCAACGGAATGTTAATATCGCATCATATTTATAAAGTAAATAAATCAAAAATCGTTTAAAGGCATATTTAATTTCTCTAAAATAGTGAGGATTGATCACAGTTTCATAATAACTTTTTTTATTGTTAATCTTCTTGTTCCTCTCTTATATATAAAAATATATTGTTTGTTAGTTAGTCTCGCTAAAACTCTAAAATGGCTTAACCTATTTGAATAATTTTAATGAGTCTTATTCGCTTTATTTAGGGAGTGGTTAAAAAACAAGAACAATGGAAGAAATCTGAATGTTCTATACAAAATTTCATTGCTTCTACTTAACATCACTTTTAATAAATGGCGTGATACAAAGTTCACCTGGTCAACTAGTCTTCAAATAAAGGTCAAATATTCTTATTTTTATATTGTTGTTTAAATAAATATTACGTAATTAATTGGTAGTGTAAATTTGGTATGTGCTTAATTTTGTACACTCAGTCAACTCTCAAGCGCCATATCGAAGTCAATTGTTGATTGGCTGGAAGTAATTTCTTGCTAGAGTTGAGCCCACCTTTGTAAGTGTCTTTATTATTTAATTAACTAAGAAACATTAAAAAATATATTTATCATGACATTCTTATTAATACACCCTTTTTATTCATCACAATATCACTTAACTGTACTTACTTATTATTTACATTTTATAAGAACTTTTATGAAGATAATTTTTGTTTGTTTATAGTTTTACTGAGCAATATTTGATTTTCATGAATATGATTTTTTTCTTACTCAATTAATAATAGTCCTATAAAAATATAACACAATAACCAGATTAGCAGTACCATACTGAAGTTAGAAAGTAGGACATTTTATTTATGGGTTAAAATTGAAAACATGCAATAATCGAAAGTTTAGTGTATCATAAGAAGTTTGCGTGAACGAAACCACTACCATCTAATATCTAATAGTTACATAAGCCCATGACCCACAAGGCAGCATCGCATCTAAGCTTCGGTAATGCTATAAATGCTAAAATTTAAAGGGCTATAGAAGTGAAAGTTAGGAACTAACAGGTATAAGCTTGAAACTAATGTATTTACGAGTATGTTCGAAGTACAATCCGTTTGTACGTTGCGTACAGCCTGCTAATTATTCACTTGGAGCCGGTCTGTCATTATATATAAATAGTGACAGCCAGAAATAGATTAATGAAAGTAATCATTGCTGCATTAAAAATTAGTATGTCGAGTACAGTCCCTGGTTATTCACACTCAAAAAAACAATTCTACAAAAGGTGTGTGTTAAACCGTCTGATAAAGATTAATTACTAAGAAATCAATGAGATATCTCTATCAAAGTAGCTATGAGTAAAACAAAGGGCAAAGGTCTTCTATGTCCGTACTTGAATATAAGATAGTAGATTTTCTATTGCGTTTAACCGCCAAGAAGGCTGAGAAAGAAAAATCAGTTACGATACAGTGATTTATACCGTGCCAAATATTTTATCACCTGCGCCTGGCTTGCTAAAAAGGAATTCTCGTTTGAAAACGTTTTTGTCGAGAAATACCTATTCTTAAAATTTATATGAAAGAAACAGATTCATTTGTTGATATCCTGTGTCAAATAATGTCAATCGATAGATCATGCTCGCGCCTCTGTATGAACAAACCAGCTTCGCCAAGCATTGATATATATTAGATTACAAATAAATTAAAATTAACTGAATAAACTGAGTGAGCTTCCTATTTTCGATAAAACCAATTTGACAATTATATTGTAATGTATTATTTATTAATGTATATATATATATGTAATCACATATAATAGACGACTCGAAAATAGAATTAACATAAGGTGTTTTTATGTCTAACTCTTTGAATCTATTGAATATTTATTTGAGTGGAAACTTGATTTAAACAAAATGTTAAATGACTCCTATAAACAATTTATTACTTTACAATCTAACAAAGGGCTCATCGTGGCAGAATCTTTGCGCAATTCTTATTTTCAATAGATTTTACTTACGAAAATATTTTCTGTTGTTAACAAATTAAAAAGCAAAATTTTTAATTAAATTAATTTTTACCCGCCATAAAATGGATATCTTCCACAGAATTTCCTCTTCGTTTACTACAAGCGAGGTTTCAAGATTCGTTATAAAATATCCATTTGCATAATTAAAACAAAGAGGTTTCTCTCAATACAACTCAATCATATTCTAAATAATAAAATATAACATAAATGTTTTACTCGTATAATAATACCGTATTTCCGCTCACAATAAACATATCATACATATACGCATTTATATTGATTTACAAGGATTTCGGGTAAAATGTAGTAAGACGTAGCTGTCATATTTGTAATATGACAGCTACGTCTTACTTTGAATCATATGATGTTTCTTATACGATGCACAAGGATCATAAGGACATTAGATTGAGCTTCAATAGCATATCCAAAATGTGTTCCAATATTAACAAAACTGGGTCGGAAATTGAGTGAACGCAAAAGAGATGAAATGACGATACGTATCGATGTATAAAATAATTCACTTTAAAATAAAATATATGTTTGTAATACTAATACATGATGGCATAGATAATTTGTAAATTTCATTATAAATACTAAAGGCTGCGAGTTTCTTGCGCCGCTTCTTCTCTACAGCTACTAATTCGTCAAAGCGTTAGTAGGGTTAATTGGGAATATGCATATTTTTAATTTTAAAATTATTATTTTTAATTCATAATTAAATTCTATAACTGGGACAATTTGGAAATACCCGGTTAATAACCACTTAAAGTTATCACTATTACCTGTAATTACATTTATTTATTTTTCTGATACATATTCCCTGTTATGACGATTTAAAAGAACTTAGTAAATGAGTATATTTCAATAAAGATATTTCGACTTTGGCTTTGACTTTGAATGGTTTTCAAACTTTCATAATTGGAGAGTATGGGTAGTTTAACGCGATTGTTTTCTAGAATTTTTAAAAGCAAAGCTCGAACTCGCGGCACGTCGGCACTACGCGTTTATTTAGTGAAATTATCATTCATCCCGTGTCACAAGTGATACATGTGTTTATTTTGATGTCATTTCCCCGCCATTAATTGCCGAATTCCGATATCCTAGACACGATCCATATCGCAATCGACGTGTCAAGCTCAAGGCCACGATATAATTGCTTAACATTGACTTTTATCATTATCACGTAACGTACACATCCTTACTTCAATTTAAAAACTGGATTCCATAATAATCTGCAAATCGCTCGGTGTTAATTTCATTAAGCACTTTACCATCAGACAAACTGGTTTAGAGAGTGAATAAAAGTTTTAAAAACTGTAGAAATTCAATGGTTGTCAGTAAAAGGCCTTGACTTCTTAATTTATAAACCTGTATGGAACAACGGTCAGTAAACGTCTGGATTTGTGTTGCGAACTCATAAATGTGAACATTGTAGAACGATAAAGAAGTCACTGTTTCGTCATTTTGAAAGTGGATCTCAAACACGGAAATATTTTATGTGTTGAAATTAACCATAATTATATTTTTATTCCGACGTAAACGCATTAATAAACATGTCTATACCTATATACATAACAATAATAATACAAGATAAAGTAAAAGAAGTATTTTCTGAAACTATAGATCCGATTTCAAATATTATTTTACTAATATTTAAGATAGACTTTCACGAAATACAGCTATTAATATTGTTTTGATCCTAATCTAGATTATCCATTTCCACGAAATATATCAATGCGAGCTGAGTCCGACTGACAACCAAAATTTACAGTTTTAGTTTATTGGCACTGCGTTTTATTTGACACTAATAAAACCAGGATAACTTTAATTTTGAACTGAAAATCGGTCAGATTTTGATTTGAGGCCAAATAAGTCTTGCGTGGAACTTGCTCGAAGTGTCGATCGTCTATCATATTTATACAAGCTATTTTATTTGAAATAAGTAAATTTAATCACTTCAATTTTAATTATTGAGTCTTATATACTATATATTTTAGGATACTCAATTTAATTCGTTGGTGAATTATTTTTTGCCAAGCGGTCTTTCTACAGGTTTAACATGAATTCTTGTTCTTGGGTTTGTACGTTTATGTATAAATATTTACTTTCAATATTAGTATCCATAACACGAGAATAAAAAATGCTTTCTTATAATTGATAATTCCTGTTAGAGTGAGAATAAAAAAAATTAACAACAAATCTTTTATATCATAAAATACATTGTTTAACATTGAACAAAAATAAAAAATTAAGTATGGCAGTTTGATACTGGGAGGTTTTTCCCTGAGTCAAAAATAAAACTACGAATCAAGTAACTGAAATGTGATATTAAATTAACGATCTAAATAAATTTTAGGGTGCTTCTGAAATTCGGGAAAATTACATTCTGTTTGTGGTTTAATATTACGTAAACGGGAAATAAGTATCACAAAATCGTTAGGGAAACCACGCAGTTAATTTTGAGGGTCCATTAATTCTATGTTATTATCCTTTTCTCCTATTACAAGATAAGAATAATAATTTATTTGACCAAATTAACTTTTAATTCAAGTACTTATATTCTTTTAATTAATAGAATATTTGGACATTTAAATATGTTGCATCTGTTGGCAAACTAGGTAATAAATAAGTAGTATTGCGGCATATTGGCATTTTGCCTCAAAGGAGTTTGATTTGATACATTAATTATAATCTAAGACTTGCAATGTATTTCTGTCACTCAATCAGTCCCCGCAGTGTGTATGATGTGAGTGGGTGTATTTGAGATGGTATGTGTGCGATGTGAGAATAGTTATTTAATTCCTTTAATTTCTGCTAGTCCCCGCGGTATGTAATATGGGAGTGAGTGGGTGTATTTGAGATGGTATGTGTGCGATGTGAGAATAGTTATTTAATTCCTTTAATTTCTGCTAGTCCCCGCGGTATGTAAGATGGGAGTGAGTGGGTGTATTTGAGATGGTATGTGTGTGATGTGAGAATAGTTGTTTAATCACTTTTATTGTATGATAAATGACGATCTAATAATATTGTAATATCTCAATAGCTTATTATTTACAGCAATGTCCGTCAAAAGAATCGATATACTTTTATTTAATCTACAGTTTATTTTAGGGACTTAATCTCAAGACTATGTGAGTTCCAGTCTGTATTGATTCTGATTGACGGCCATGAATAACCAGCATACAATCGTTGTCTGGTCATTTGACTGGAGTTAAGATTTCGACAGGTCCAAAGTCACAGGTGTAATTATACTTAGAATACAGTCCCCTTCTAAGATACCAATAACTTTTCACTATCTGAACAGAAATGAATAGAAATAAAATTTCATAATACATCCGTATTATTAACTCTATATATCCGTATCCGTATCTTCGTATTATTATTGACTCTTATTGCTGTTAGGTACAAAATATAGTTTTGATATACAAAGAACTTTATAAGTAAGGTGTCAGAGTTCATTGTGCAGCAAAAAATAACGCGTTATTAAACTGAATGGAATATAAAGATCATAATACAACGTCCTGACTAACGATGGAAGCTATTGAAAAGAGAGGTCCTTGTTTTTGATGCTTGAACATATTTCTAAGTATTTTTCATACGTAATTATAGTGTTACTAATATAATTTACGAATAACCTCTTATTGCCTAACTCTGCATCTATCACTATGTCTTTAATTTTGATATACGCCATATTGCCATTACCGCATAACTGTTTAACATTGTGGCGTTTTGCTTAATTACGCAATAATGATTATTTTAACGAAGCTATCGCGATAGATATGAAGTTACCCAATAATGTAATTATGGACGATGGCCATTCGTATCTGTGTTCTTATATCTGTTAAGCTCTCAATATTGATTCGTGTGTAATAATAGTAAAAGATATTAATTACTGCTTATGGAATTTTTAAAGAGACTTATTACTTAATTAATGCAAAAATATTTGTAAAATATTTATACAATGACCTCTCTTAATACTATAGAGATATGATGATTGTTATTCGAAAAAAGAATTAATTATTTGTCTTTATAAGCATTGACTTTTACACACACTCACAAATAAAATGACTAGGTATTGATAGTAAATTATACAGACGATTTTCAGTAGTTAATTACGATGCATTGTTAATATTAACAATGCATAATAATGCATGCTGTTTTAATAAAACTTAAACATCATCTTAAATTTGATTTACTGATTCTTCACCTATAAACGAAGTTTAATGGTAAATTAAATGTTTATTTGTATATCAGAGAATGTTAATATAGCAGATGATCCACCTGAATGGTTAGAAGTAGCGGCTACGTCATAGCGCTACACAAATTGAAATCAAGGAACCGAAAAATGGTAGATCAGCAAAAATGTAAACACTCTGCCGCGACACGTCATTGAAACGTCACAATACGTGAAGTGAAGCCCGAATCACGATTACAAAGTTTGCAAGTCACATCAATATAATATATAAGGTCCGACATGATACATGAACACCGGCTCGACGGAACTTCTTCCTTTACAGTTGATGTCGTAACGGATCTAACCACATTCAAGCAATATCAAGAACTCATTTGGAACTACCAGGTGGATTGACATTCTGGAGGAGGGAGATGTTAATGACTCCCTCTTTAATAACACTCCCTACCTTTACCTTCACACCGAAACACAGTGAACTGCTTCACAAAAGACGGTTCTATCAGGATTTGATTATGAATTAATTGTCCGACGTTTATTCTGATTTCATTTACGTAAGTATCAACTTCTAAATACAACGGTTTTTTTCATATTAAGCTAAGGAAATAACTCGACACCATATGATGATAAGCAGTAGAGGAGTCCATATGTGAAGGTAGCTAGTAAAGCATGCAACATACTGCCCTAGCCACCCTCACCTTGCGAGCCCAAAAAGTGCTTTTTCACGGTTTTAAAGACTCTTTTAAAGAAACCCATGTTGAATGAAGGACGGAATACGTGTGGCGGTAAGGAATTCCACGCTCTAGCTGTGCGACAGAGAAAGGAGTTACGAAATCTCTTTGTACGCAAAATAGACGTGGCGACAGTGAAATAGTAACTCCGTCAACCAGCACGCGTACTCCTGATTAGGAAAGGAGAGGGAGGGATAAGGTCGAAGAGCTCTTCAGAGCACTCTCCATGATACAAACGATACCTGTTATGTAATTGGTCTGTTTATTCTTCGTGAGTCTGTTTTAGTCACAATAGTTCTAAAAAACCTAATATGTGTCAATTTTATTTTCATTTCAAACGTTACTTCACATCAGATACATGGCCACTAGCTTACTTCACAAACACTAACTTAGCTTAAGAATTCGCTTCGCTTTTTCGCTTCTACCACTTATCTAACTTTAAAGGAAACAAAATTTATCCATATTAATCACTGTAAAAATTCACATTCATTTGCTCACTGAGAGTTACCCGTTTCTTCCATGAGCCTGAGAACAATTGTACAATTTTCGTAAGAACTTTCGAAAACAATTTTCCACGTTTTCGTCGATAAATATACATTTTCGCAGTTTAGAATTCGTAAGCGTAGTTAGACAGCAATCGTGAGAACCAGCTCCATTGTTTCAGACCATTACCTACAAGCATGGCCGTGACCGAACTAAACAGTGAGAGTAAAAAATGCGCCCGCGCACTCCAACCGCGAACACTTTCGCCAATTGCTCAACTTCCGAACAGGAAGCCATGCTGATCGCTGCTTTAACACGCTATCTTAAAGATTATAATTCCGTGTGCGATTACACACTGACATCTTCTGTCGTTTGGTCAGAATTGATCTTTAAAAGTTAAAGTTTAAGGTCTAAAGTTGTAGCATCGGAAGTTTATTGTGTAACCGATACATTTGTTGAACGATCTTGTATTGAAATTATGATAGTATAGTTATATCACCGCACAGTCATTAAACCTTTAGTAATTTTGTTTTTGTTTTAATGTTTGTTTACTTGTATAATATTTATATTAATCTTAATTGTTATAATTATTTTCAAACCCCACTCAAAACTTATATGAAAATAGTTACTAAATGGTCTCATACAAGCTTCCACAGTCAGTTATTTAATGAAGTTTACCTTGGTAAAGATAAAAAAAATGTATCTGGAATTTTTTTTACAACGTAATTTATTTTAATAAATATTATTTCCCTCACAAAAGTTATACATTAAAAAATTCAGAACCATACTAAATAATTGTACTTTCTATCACAATATTTGATAGAAAGTACAATACTTTTTTATCGTAGCAATATGCCAAATTTCTTACGATCTTTTACTGAATATTCCTCAAAGAAGCAGAGAAATGTAGACTATTTAATTCTGCTCCTGCTTACAGTCTGAAGCAAACTTTAGCAAATGGTGTTCATTTTGCAAACGTTTAAAGGAACAAACAAATAACTTGCCATTCAAATAGAAATGTACAATTAACTTAATTGAAGATTAAACTTGTGTACATAGATGTAAACAGAATTAAAAGAAGGCTGCATTTTCTAAAAATATTTCAGTTTTTGTCAGAACTTCTTGAAGAATATTTTATTGTGAGGGGATATGTTTTACCTTTTATCTTTTAAACTTTAATATAAGTTCTAATAGGTAGATAGCGTCTGTAGGCTACAAAATGTATTAACTAACAGTTATAAATATGTAAAATGTTATGTGATTTGTCAGTTACTAGTAGACCTTTCGTTCGCTACTAGCATACAATAGTAAATCTATAGTTGTGAATTATTTTGTAGAACTTTTGCTACATTTGTTACAAATGGATAGACATGAAAAAGATTTGATTTTAGCCATTATAGCTTAGAAGCCATAATAAAACCACTCCCAAAATGTAAAGCCTCGTAACTTACTTGTAGACTTTTCGTTATGTGTGATTTCAATATATCTAGGGATATTTTTAAGCTCCTTACCTTACCTTCAATATTCATAAACAGACTGTGTACAAGGACTATGAAAAGGTTTTTTTCGTCATAAAAATAACACTTCTTTACGTGATCATAAAAAAATATATATTTGCAATAAACAGTATTTGTAATTAATATCAAAACAAAAATACATATTGCTGGTATTTCTCAGTAAACCTCTCTAAAAATTTCCGGATCAGTATTAGAGCCAATTATTTACAATTTACAAAACGTCATATTTACGATTAATTTTATTTTTAGTCCAATTATTTTTGGCTAGAAACAATTAACGAACACAAATGACAGTGAGTGTCAAAAACAGGTATTACAAAAGTCATGAAAACCAATTAATGTCAAATAGCCTAATGTTTACCCGAATTGAAAGAAAGACCATCGCAGACAAAAGCCACATAGCCTTAAAAACATAATTTCAAATGTGCCTTTAGTTTTAAATGGTCATAAAAAAATAACCTTGCACCCACTCTAGTCCTACAGACATACACAGTATAGGGGGACTTTCTAAAATTATGCAGTGTTTTTGTTGCGGAGTTTTGTCGGGTTAGGGCTGTATGCAGCAGGCATACGGCTGTATCCTTTTGCTGTTTTTTAGAGGTTTTAAGTGATTATGATCCAAATAGAAGCAAAATTTTCAGTTTTTTGTATTTATTTTTAAAATATGAGAAATTTTGACTGAACAATTTTGAAAAAAAGAATATGTCTTTAAATTATGTAGTGTAGAAATTTAAAAAATGGTGGATTAAAAATTAAAAAAATCGTTTTAACATAAACATTATGAACATAACATTAACATAACTAATTTGTTTTAATTATACCAACTATGCATGTAAACACAAGATTTACAAAGATAAAATTAATTTTGTTCGCCTTATACGTAATCGCGCATCGATCGATATCACCAGTGCAAAAAATCTTAGCAAATATTGATCGTTTATATACATTGGTAGCTTCTGTAATTTTTCTTTATAACTTACAAACTAAATATTTTTAGACAAAAAATTGTCAAATACCTTATTATATTTTCCTTGCTGTAGTAACTTCATTTTCCAATGATTAATTGAAAGTTCACATGAAACAGAGATGAAGTGAAAATGAGAAAGGGCTTAGCCTTGTAAGGCAAATAATTTATTACTAAATACCTAATAAATTTATACCTTGAAATTTGATTACAATTGACATCGGAATTGTTTTAGAGAATTAGTGATTCGGTATAATGGACAATTGACATGACTATGACCTTTAAGAAGTAGTTACTTATATCTTTATATAATGGACAATAACAAAATAAATGGAGACTTTACGAGTATTTATTAATTAAACTTTATATTCAAATTTCAATTTTACAATTTATGTAAATTTGTCCTCCATGTTTTTATTATGTTAATGTTGGATTCAAAGTACCTATTAATTATTCTGATTAATCTAGTTAAACGAAAAAGGTTACCACATTTTAACAGAGCTTTATTCTATCAAGAAAAAATTGATCGGAAAATAGTTACAATGATATTTAAGTATGTATTATGAGATAATGTCTGACAAAGCAATAAATTGTGAACTAGGTATTGCCTAGTTGCCTTAAACTATATTCGAACTTGGGTAAATACGGGTCCCCCCAATAGTCATTGTTGAGAAGCATTCTCCACTGTGATATTTGAATAAAATATACGTTTATTTTTATGCCTTGATGGATTTTTTATCGTTTCCATTATTCTTGAGAAATGTAAGCTTCAGATGCTGTATTTCCAATTCCTTTGTACCTATATTCGTTTGCGTATAAGAGAGAGAATAGAAGAGATTACAAGAGATACAAAAAACAAAAATCGAACTCAAAAATCGTAGAAACTTGTTGAGGACTACGCTATGACGTCATCAGCTGCCACGAAGACAGTGCTACGTCGTAGCCATTCCAGTGCTACGCAAGAGTGGAGATGCAGGAAAAGAAGAATGTTTTAATAGCCATTGTTAATAAATCACATATCACTACAATACTACAATAAATCAAAATATATTAAAAACACGCTTGGTATGCTCTTATCTATAACACTACTTGGTAATTGCGGTGTGAAAGGAAATTAATTACTTGAAAAAGTTGCATATTCTCTAACAGTGTTCCTCTTTTATACTGTACGAAACTTTCGAAACTATAAATCTTTTACTCTATTCTTACTAAGTTTGAGACCGCTATTTTAACGCAAGAAAGTGTTTGTTTTAATAAAAAACTTAGGAAACAAACGAAATTATGAAATACTAAACACGAAGGTACTATGAATTTATTGAATCAATTTATTTGAAAGTTGTGTGACTTAATAAGGTTCTGGTGACATGTTATGTGCTATTTCTTTCTAAGATTATTAAAATAAAACGCGTACTTACCAAGAACTAAGTGTGTTTAATTATCATCTTAGTTGGTCTTATCTGAACAGACACAATCTTAATACTTCAAGTACTAAGATAAATAAATAGTATAAATAATAAATTTAACCAAATATCTTTCCTATAACCCCTTCCGCATCGTCCAATAACGAGGTTCCTTATATGGCAAAAGTGACATTACGTTTACTATAAGGAACTTTAAGTATCCATTGTGATACAACAGAATGAACAGGAGTATAATTAAACGGCATAATTGCTCACATAACCGGTGATAATGGTAAGAACTTTTTTGTCTTGAAGGTTGCAAATATCGATCGAATATTGATCAAACGACTTGTATATCGCTACTCTGTATGCTTGAAATTCATTTACTGGTCAAATTTATGAATGTTACCTTACCATAAGTCGTACTGACACTCATATTTTACATATTTTTGGGACTGAGCCATAATTGGCTGAACGATAGTGGAGAATTTACTACTCTTGTTTAATCTTGAAACTTTGTTTATGGGCTGAGAAGTTAAAGTAAACTTTCGTTTAGTTTAACTAAAACAATATTTGTGTAGATACTAAAAGTGTAATAAATAAGGAAAGGAAATGGAAAAATAAAAGAAAAACCTTATATGTATTTTACTTTGGTAAAATATATGTGGATTTGTTTTTGTGTCAACATTATTAAACTCTAATAGCATTCGACTTTTTAGAGTTTATCGCTTTGACGGATCATATTTAGAACTGACACATTTCAATTTTGAATTTCAAAATCATCCTAAACTTACAATAATAGGCATACTAAATTATTAGACATAATATATTATTTACGAGATTATCATTAAATGTGATACAATATTTATATTGCTATTTCTGGTAATCGTCGCAACCAGCCACGCGAAAATAACGCGTACGGCGGGCGAACAAGAATTTACCATTTGAATTAATAAATAGTGACAAACAAAAGTATATTAAATTTGAGCTTAAGCAATATTATATTAATGTTCAATGTTTAATGTCTAATCAATGTATACTTTCGATAACTTAAGCTTGAAACCCTAGTAGTTCTTTCTATATTATCTTAATTAAAAAGCTATTTTTATTTTAGTTTAGATGTAATAAAAATATTTTTACCAACTCGTATTGCAAAAAAATAAATTAAGAGTACTAAACTTCTATCTGTTAGTTCTATTTCGGTAGCCAGCAGCCTAAATTATGTAGCTTTCAAAACGAAACTAAAGTATATAACATACTAATACATGCAAAACAAAAAACAAACGTCAAATACATCACAATAGTACAATATGATCGATTCAAAAAAATTGTACTCTTAATTACTAAATCTACGGTCAGAAAACATTTTTCCGAATATAGTTGTGTTATATAAATATTTTCTTATAAATTCCCAGTAAGTGTGGTATGATGTAGATTGTTTTAAAGAAATATTCTCGAAATTTTCTCAAGGTAGTATTTTAGAAACCTCCTTCAATTTAAATGAATAGGCTTATTTAATTTAAATTTAATATACTGTTGCGTGAAAAGGACTTCGAGATTCCTTTGTGAATTATAACACACCGGAGATCATTATCTCCGTTGTGTTTAAACGTAAGTAGAGCATAAATAAATAATACATTACTTTATTTTGAGAAGCCTGAACATAATTACTGTGTTTCTAACATTTAGAGCTATGATTTACAAGGATTATAGGGTGACACCCAAAGCAATTTTCTATGTCAGCGAATGTCAAACTAGCAGATGTTTTGCCTGGGGGTTAATGGTAACCATTATCTTGTTATAACAGAACTATTAAAAATATAAGTTATTTATATATTTATTTAAACTCTTGTGTCCAAAGTACATATTGCAGCCTTAACGATAAATATCGTTTTCCACCAGTCAATCATTAAGCCAAGAAGATACTAATAGTAGTAGGGCCAGTAACTAAATTAATATACACTAATATATTTATATACTAAGATATTAAATCCAATATAATCAAAATAATTAAATTATAATACCTATATATCAACAGTTAAACAAATACCTAGAAAACATACGTTACATACACAAACGAATATAATACATACAAATATAAAATAATATCATATAAAATTATATTCTCATGCATGCATTATACGAGTAAAATAATACGTAACGTACGGTTAAAAAACATCAAATACTCTTCCATCATTCATAGAATAAAAGTGATTGTACAAAATAAGGGCCGCTGGTGTGCGAATACTTCGTAAGTATTATATTCGGCTTGGTAATTAAATAAAAATAAAATGTGTATTTCTAACGTACTAAAATGATAAGCATTTTCCACAATATTGCTCACTATATTAGAATGCGCGGGTCATAGACCAAGGTATTGGATTTATTGGCTAATAGTAATTAAGCACGTTTCATATTAAAAAAGGAATTGCATCTGCAGTACAGTCAGCGACGAAAGTTGATTAAAAAGGTGTTGCAAATATCCGAATGTCTGTGGACTACAACTTCATTTTGATTAAATTTTAAATTGGCTTGATCTTTTTTAGTTCCTAGATTGTACATAATAGTTTTATGTACAATCTAGGATATTCTAGAATAAGAAGTAGTCTGGCCGTGAGTAGTTCAACTGCAATATTTGTATATACCAAATACAAGTCCATAAATCATCTAAGATCTTTAAACTTAATTAATATTTTCATCTTGAATATCCGTATGCTGTTTATGTCTATGATATGCGAATTAAGTTTTTTACATTAACATTCATTACTATTATTATTGACGGCTGTCTGGTCGAGTACTACCCCTGTTTACTCAGGAAGGGGTCCCGGGTCCGAATACTGGTAGGGGCAGATATTCGGATAATGAAAACGAAAATTTGTTCTCTTGAACAAATATTAAATATATATGTTCGTTTATTTAGTATGTGTCTAATATTTGTATATAAGTATATAAATATTAGATATATACTAAATAAATAAATAGTAATAAGTTACTATAAATATTTTTCCGTTATCCGTTCCGGTATCTAGTATCCATAACACATGCTCGTAGTTATGATAATTTAGGGCTTGGTTAGAAGGTCGAGTAATATATTATTATTATTACATCTATTCATAGAGAAACTTGATATTAGAGAATTTCAAATAGCAGTGAGTGTCCCACAATAAAGTATTTTTCATATTCGGATATCGAATGTGTTAACTGATTATGTTACTGAATGTACCTACGTTCTTATATGGGTATTTCATTTTATAATTTTCATATTGACTTGATAACGTAGGCGTTGTAGTGGAAATCCTGCTAAAAGCTATTAGTGATAAGCAAAATTTTCAAAATATATACGGTGTTTCATATTTTATAAACACTATAAGACCTTTCAAGTCATAAATATTTATAATATTTAAGTTAATAAATATTTACACAGCGAAACCTATTAAGGAAGTATTGTTTAATTATATGAGTGTTTCGTAAGATTTTTTGGCAATATGTCAAATGTACTTACATAACACTAATGTATTTGTGGTTTCGGTTAAGTTCGAAATTATTTTTGAAATAAGAAACCCAAATAAAAAAAATGGGATTAGAGAATGAGGTTTCCCGAAGATTCCGAACTGCTTTACAACACACACTATATTAGCGGAGCTTTTAGTGTACTTTTGGATCATCATACTATTGTCTCTATTTGTAATTTAAGCATACTATAAAGCATATTCTACTAATCTACAAGAGATTAAAAAATAACCTTTACTAAAAACAAAAACGAAACTCGAATTCATAAACAAGGTAGGTTTTTCTCACTTGAACTATGTCTGTTATACAAAACACCCGGTCTTGCGTGGAATTCCCGTGGAATTCCCTTTGGAATGGTACGCTCAGCATTTGCAGCGTTACGCTGAGCGTATAATTGCCGATACAGAGGAAATGAACACAGACAGCGTCGCATAATGCTTATTTTCGGTTATACCATGAAATGTGATCTGAAGAGATTTCTGACCTTATCGCTCCCTCTACTTTCTTACTCAAAAGTCACTCATTCTTGTTTCGTCTATTTTACCCATGAAGAGATTTAGTGATTCTTTTTTGTCGTGGAATTCCTTACTGGCACAAGGTATTCCTCCTTCATACAAAATGGGTTATTGGCATTAAAAGGCATTATTTGGCTGGCAAGATGGAGGTGGTTAGGACCTATCATCGCATTTGGACTCCTTGCTTATCATAAGGCGGTGTAGAATTATTTGCTTTTTATTAAAAGCACTTGAGTCATCTCAATAAGACAGATATACTGGTATAATGAGTCAATGTCGTATCGCAGCTTTACACAAAGATACTAAGGTGTCAATATTTTTATTCCGTTTTTGTGTATTCCACTTTTACGCCAGCATTCTAGTTCCGGTCAATTTTATTATAAAATTATGCAACAATTGGTATTTAAAATAAGGCAACTAGAATTTAACATACGGTTGTGTTGAATTTCAATAATAGTTCTCAATATATAATCATAATGTATGTGTTTTAAAATTTTGTAAGTGATCATCTTTTAAGGTTGTTTTTTACAATTTAATTGTCAAAGTCGATATAAATGGTTATTTTGAATTTTACCTACCAGAATGGTTACAACTGTAACATAAATAAAAGATGTTATTTTATTCAACATTAGTCCGCTTTCTCGCTTGTTTTTCACAAGCCACATTAAGTATTTCAGTCATTCCCCAATATCGAAATTTAATTTGAACTAATTCTGTGTAATTTATTTTGTTTTTATGAAAGCTTTAGTTTTAATTTTATAACTAAATAAGGATGTGGCATTGTATTTAATATTACATACATGCCGTAGCAATCTATAAGTAAGTCAGTATTTAACTCAATATATAATTCTAAGCTGTTCACTTCATCTCTATCTCCAGTGTGATAGTAATCATTGTTTCATATCAAGATATACTATATATGTTGTTGATTGTCCTAAATGAATAAATAAAAAAGAACCGAGAATCACTTTTCAGCTCTGTGATTACATCTTTCGTCATAATGAAATAACGTAATCGTCGACGCAAATGTCCTTTTGTAACTTTTATACAGGTCAGCAATATAAATAATGGCCGACAAGGCGCCAGCATACTTTTTAATCTGTCCGACACAATTGGTGTTTAATTTGATTGATATATCAGCGGGCCGATGCCACTGGATGGGTTTTACAAACGGGTTATATTTATTTTCCAATCATCAGATATTATTTGTTCAAAAGAGATTATATAAGGTATTTTGTTTCACTATTATTATAGTTCATCAATAGTGTTATGTTAGTGTCATGTTACCAAGTAGATAGTTTGATATCTGAGAATTAAGAAACACCAGATTCAATTTTTCTTCTCGTGTTGAACTTTTAAGTTTTTTTAGACTGTAGTAAAGACACTTCGTCATTTATACGGTGTGTACTTTGTATCTATTTGTAATCTATGATCGTATGTTCATTTAGTTAAGTGTAAATTTAGCATAGCAGCATTTTGAGTATACTTGCATAATATGCTATTCACTCACAAAATATGTACTATTGATTTCTAGAATCAATTATACTTCTATGTGTCGGACGCGACTATATAGGTTACAGTTGTAGGCTAGAACTCCACTAATAAGTGTAATCGGCATGTACAGATAGTTGAGACAACATAATAGATAGATAAAACTATAATAAATTACACCAACAAAATACAAAAACATATACATATAAACTTATACACCATATGACATGTTTTTTTTTCTCCGCCGTCTGGATACTTTAATAAGAATTCTATAAACATATATATTTATTAACAAATTAAGTATCAAATGTATAATCATAGTCATTTGCATTTTTTTAAATTATGTACAAAATAGATTGAACATTTTTTATGCCATACCTACTACAAGCTAATATAAAAATGCTTAAAATAATACGCCATCATCATGAAGGGTAAACGTACAAGATTTTAATTAGTTACGTACGCAAATATTTTCATTGGGCTTGTTAAATATGAAACACATTTTCCTTTTTTCTCGGAAAAAATGATTGTTTTTTGTGTCACAAAACAAACAATGAGAATCTAATGTATAACTATTATAAAAAGCCTTAATACTTTGTTTCTAAAGACTACTTTAGAACAATTCTATCGCAAAGATCCTTTTGAAACACAATCTTGCAAACTCTAAGCATCAAAAAAATATATTGAAAGTTAATTCGAATTTGATGTAGGCCTTAGAAAATGTATATAGATTTCTGTCTAAAGATCAAGTTTTCTAATTCGTAAAAAGCGAGTGACTGGCATTAAGTAGCAGTATTGGAAATAACCAGTAAAACTCCCCATTAACTCCTCTGCCCTTAGCGGAAGTAAAGGTTCTGCCGAAGCAATTCACCAGACCTGGCTGTTCAAAGCCCACAATAGGTATAAGACATTTTATCAGTAAAGGTGGACCGTACCTACTACGATCAATATTTTTGAGTTATCTAGTATCCTTCTAAGAATTCATAAGCTCCCAAATTGACCCCCGGCTGACCCCGGGGCTGTCTCTTATTCGTATACAGCTTAAAACAGGTTTAAACTTTTATTGTCCTATAGAGCAGACGAGTAAATATAATACAGTTTATGCTAGTATTGTACAATATATTTTATATAACTTTGCTAACATCAAAATAACGCGCGCACGAAACCGTGGGCAAAGCTAATTAATATTAAAACATAGTGTAAAATCTAGAAAATTCTTACTAGACTACTAGAAAAGTATGATTGCTTATTATAATAATTATAATAATGCGAACATGCAATGCTATAATACATTTAAAACGAAATATATTTCTTTGTATATGTATACCATATTGCCTATAATATTTTAAAGAGAAAGAGGAACAAAACAAAACAAAAAACATTAATTACAAATGTATGTCAATAATGTGAATATTTTATTAAGTATGCATGTTTTAATAAATTTGCCTTTTTTTATTTCACTTTTTTACTCTTTCTTTTCCCATTTTTTTACAGTGACAAATTTTGGTCACTTTTTTTTGTTTTCACATAATCAGAATGTCGAACGAGTCATACAAGTACTCAAAAAAATGTGCACTCACCATTTTCGAGAGGATAATCCGAACTTCTCACAAACTAGTTTATCACAACACAACACTAGCACCACAAGCCAATTCGATATTACCCACTGCACTGCTTATTTCGCCTTTGCTTGATGCTGCAAAGAAAAAAATAGTTTAGTGAAAGTAAAGCGTCGATCGTAACGTTCAGATTGTTTGGATGTTATACAATTTTGGCAAAATAAATAACGTTTTGGTCTAACGCCTCCTTTGTTGTGTTAATTTAAGTTCGTTCACCTTAATGTTGTAATGTAAATTAGTCTATTAAAATGTGGTATTGAAAAAATATTATCTAATGGACGATGATGTAATCAATGGGCAGTTATATAAGTTAGCACCTAATCACAAATCATTAAGGATCCATTTCTCACATTTTATTCTGCGTAAATTTCCATCGCTAAGCTTTCCATAATTAGCATTTCCAGTGAACGAAATTATATAAAAGGCTTTCAGAAACTGGACTAAATCTATTGTAAAATAAATTCTTGAAAAAAATATGTCTAATATTGAGTAGAGGCTATAAAATAAAGTAGACAAACATAAATAACGGTTTAAAAAAATATTATTTGTCTATCGGCAATAATTTTCGAAATTACAGAATGTATTAAATCGTTTTGATTATGTTCGGAGCAATATTAATACTCATATAAGTCCATCCGACTTTAAATTCTGGATAAAAGTTGTCATTATTGTATAGCTATGCTGTATAGAAATTTGCTAGTACCTAAATCTTTTTTTTAAGTTTCGGAATACGCAATGGATGTAGAATTTAAAAAAAATCTTTTTATACAAATAGTCAAGTATTTTTAAACTTCGAACGTAAATAGAGTAAGATAATTAATTCCACGAACGAAGCCGCAGGCAAAGTTCAAAATTCCAAAAAAGGCCTTAATTCAACGCATTTACCTCATTGCTACACCTATAGGTAGAGAAAGAAAATCATTTAAATGTCCAATATTATTAGATTGAAATTTCCAAGTTTGTCGAAGCAGAAAATGTTATGAGTTTTGATTGGCATTTAAATAATTGTTAAAGGGTCGAGAGAACAAAGTTTTGAACTGATGACTTTCAAAGATGTAATGTCGAATTGATAAGGTGTCACAAGTATTGACAAATTAAAATATTATGATGTTACATTCAGACAAAAATCATCTGTGTGCGCGCGTGAAAGCTCGGATGGGCTGTTATTATAATGTGTTAAAATCTCTTTAAAATTTTGTGGTTCAAAACGGTTGCGGTGACAACTGGAATCAACGTCCTAACGTTCTTTCCGAATCACACAAAGGCTGGAGATAACATCGTAGTAAATAAAAAATAAAAGTGTTGTTGATTAACGGGACCAATTCAATTACATGATTCGTTCTTATTTAACACATTCCAGAGTATTTGACCTTGAAAAGTCCTCGTGCAAGAAATTCTGAAACTTAATTACGTATGAAATTTAAAAGCTCCAATTAATACATTTGGCAGCTACATTTCATTGTAATCTCTACTCTATACATGTAAAATGCAAAAATCTGTATATATGTCTTTAAACCATGGTTTAAAATTTGTTGCTGTTTTCAGATAGGCAGTTTTCGGAAAGGTTTTAGGTTGTTTATCAAGTTATAAATAAAAGGAGCAGCTTAACGAGAATTTCAGTCAAAGATATCCTAGTACCTTAACGTTTTCCAAGCAATAACATGGTCCATTCATATTCTTGAAAACAATAAATGGTACTAAGAAATTATAGGTTTACAAAACGCTGAAGACTCTGCGGGCGAAGAAGTCCAAGCGCAATGGTTTGAATTTCGAAAACAATGCAACTTTTGTCATGGTTGGTGTCGGTTGGGTCACTGAAAATGTATTACCTCGAACTCCTCCATGCTTCGGCAAGCTTTTGAACTGCTTTTACCCACTATTGAGTGACCTTGGGCTAGCGTGATGGTGTTTTGGTCCATACTCCCCAAGAGTCAAACTTCAATTCTTTATTTTGCGTTCCATAGTTACATAATATGTAGATCTTAAGACTATTAATGACACTATGGACACATGTCGGGCACAACAAATTTTAGGATATACAGGAGAAAGGTTTATTACAAAAAGTAGGTTTAAGTTAGTATAATTAAGTGTTTTAATTTGTATTATGGTCAAATTCAAATATATTCATTCAAAATAATAATTATCTTGAGATTATTTGGAATTCAAAGTCAATGTGTTTTTAAATGTAAGAAATAGATTTTATAGATTTTTTGAATTATCGAATATTGTTCGAATATCAGTAATATTAATAAATAAATAATTAGAATTATTAATATTGTATTATTAATTAATATTGGATTAGAGTCCCATGTAAGAAGGTTTGTGCTCACCATAGATATATAAATAGACTGTTAATAATGATAATGATCTCCTTAGGACCATTCATAGTATCGATTTTGTTATTTTACGTGCTATTAAATAAAAATAAGGTTTCGAAGCAACTTTTACCAATACAGCGTATTTGTACGAAAAATCCTTTTGACGAGCGGAGCCGCGGGTAAACGTAATAAAATATGTAGATAAACACGGTCAAGGAATGCTTATTGCCGAATTCAGCTTATCCAGATGGCCTCACTTTTGTATTAAACTTGTTCAACTATGCTTTCACAATTATCAATATCAAATTCCAAAACTGTCTGCTTATTGAGTCAGCTTATTTGTTATCCAGTACTGTATAAGAATTCAAGATTTTTTAATACAACGAATGTAAATAATGATTATTACTATTATTATTTAAGCATAGATATTGTTTTATCTGTTTATGTGTGATGTTATGTATATGCAATAAAGTGGTAATTATATAATAACGTTGTCGTCTTTTCATAGGACTAATCAAGCAAATAAATTAACTTTAGACATGGTTGTCCTTGGATGGGTCCTTCGAAATTTATAATCAATTTCAAGCTTCTGTTATGTTTTCATCCCATATTTTATACAACCAGAATTTCTCTTATTTTTCTCTATATAGGCTGATTTCAACGTACTAGACACTTTATTAGTTTTTAATTGGCATTGGCATAATTTAAATGAAAATAGATTTTATATAACGATAACAGAATTTGTTTATTTTAGAGTATAATGATTTATGCGTCGTCGATAGTACACGTTGAAGTTCAAGGGAAGTTATTAGCGAACTCAAGAGAAAAATCTCGCGTGATCGAACCGTACATAACCTTCGCGCAAGGCGCAATACCTTTTACATAATTGCTGTATTTCGAGTGAATAAGTACAAGTACTTATTTATGTTTATTAATTAATTGATACGTTTTGACTACGGTTTTGGCTTTAATGGTTAAATAAGTAGGTATATCGTATATAAATATTTCATCTCCTAAACGGATTTTTCGGCAGCCAAGACATATTAACAAACAATTGAATATATTTACACCGTCATTCCTATGTTCATTTACTGTGCTGAGATCATTATTCTGAACTTGTTACTACGTCACAACTCACACGAAGTGTCTACAATATTAAAAGGTATCAAAAAAACTTAATATCATAGGCTCTTTCAGAGTAATAATATATTTTGTGGCTAATTTCCAATTATTAATTATTTCAATAAGTCACTTCAGCTAATATATAATAAGACATTAAGAAGACATTAATTAGAACAAGCTTTATTTTAACTAAGGGTCGTACAAACAGTACCTTTAATAAAAATTGCCTTTTTGTATCATCTAAAGAATTTAACAGTTATAAATTATTCGTTTATTGTTTATAATTAAAGGAAAATTACAACTGATTTTAGGATTGCGTTTTATATATAGCATAAAGAAGAAAAAGTTAAAAAACAATTGTGTTCCAGAATTTCAAGAAATCAGAAAATGCTTTCTGTCATTTTTTGGATCAATATAGATCCTCTAAGAATCCAGCTGTAACTAATGTTTGAATCTTTATTTCTTTCCTTTTTAAACTATAACATTGAATATATGAAAACATCTAGCCCCCAGAAATATAGTCGTTGAAGTAACTAAGGTTACTTCAAATGTGGCGTAAAAAGGTAAAAAAGGTTGTCACCTCTAACTTAATATATAGTTGGATATGACAAGCCCCATCTTTACGTCTCTTTATTATCTTTTGGGTTATTACCTAAAAGATAGTTAAGTTGGAGGTAAATAGGACAGTTATATCCCTAGGCTATGCTTTACTAGGTATCTGTACACATGAACTCCTCTTACTGCTTGCTATCAGGCAAATTCGAGTGGTTTACTTCGTATATATATAATAAATACACTTCCTTATTGGAAGACTGTAAGATGAATAGCATACATTTATCTATTTATACCATCTTTTGGAATATATAAATAAGTAATATTTATTTTGTTACGCTGAGAAGCTCTACCAGCCGATCCCCTAACACCCGGGGGTGAAGAGGGGGTGATAGATATATACTTATGTTATCTCGGAGTTCTCCGTCCTTTACTAAGCACATTAAACTGTTCGTCCCAATTTATACTATTATCGTTTTCACCCATTAACCCGCAATGGGCCAGCGTGGTGGATCATGAACCAAAACAACTCACGTACTTCTTCCATGATGGAAGCCTAAGCTTCTAACCTACTGGTTACTCTTGATGAAGAGATCTGAAAAAATCGATTGTGGACTACAATGATTGGAAGCCTTCCACGTAGCATGCTCAGTTTTATAACTAATGTATTAATAGGTATCACCGAAAATGGCTAACATATCATCTATATAATGCAAATGCTTAACAAAATTAAATAAACCAATGCGTTGTTGGATTCTTAGCTATTTTGTTTTTTTAGATTACGTTAATTTGGTGAATAGTTAAAGACAAAACCTTTTAATGTGATAATTATTAATCGTTTCACCTGTCAATGTAAATCTGTCAATGTTTACATTGACAGCTCTAACGCGACTATCAATCATTACTATAACATAATACGAAAGTTGAAAAAAAATAATCTAATTTATTAGACTCGATTAACATAATTAATTTTTAAATATTCAAACCATATTAGTTAAAATTCCTTCGAGATATCTGGACTGTTAGCTTCAATTACAAAACAATTATAATACCCACTAATAACATAATATAAATTCTTAACTATATTTCATAAAGCAAAGATGATAAAGTTATTTAATAACCGGGTACAGTTATTTATAGCGTAGTACATAATAATCTTTGACACAAATAAGTTAATGAAATATTTCATGTCAATATATTGGAACCAAGGATTTCGGAATATAGTGATTACTATGATATAAGATTTACTACTATCATCATCAATTGAATTAATCCGAAGATATTGCTTATTTCTTTTATTTCATTTAAACGATAATCAAACGGACAGAAAAATTTTAAAAACTGAATTTATATTATCTGCACGTCTTTTTTACTTATTCTTTTAGAATAAGACTTTTTGTAGATTTAAGCTGAAAAGGCATATCATTTACTGATAATTAGTTTACTTACATATTTGTAAATACACACCTAAACTTGTACGTAAATTAGTTCATTGCATATCTTGTGGATACATATTTATTCTACATTATATTTTCACCTACATGGTACTTTAATTTGTATTACCTTCGCTTTACGTACGGCCTCAATATAACACAACCCATACCTAGGTACTGTTATTGGTAAAAACTGTTATATAAAGGTACTGAAAAATATAAGATTCTACAACCTAAAGTTATTTTTACCATTTAAGAGTTTATAACAAATAAAAAATAGGAAAATTTTGTGCTAAAATTACTACTTCTATTACTTACATATCCAGTGCTTTACATTCTAATGTTACACACTGGATATGTAAGGTTTAAATCTGTCGAAGAACAGACGTATGACGATGTGAAACTCGAGTGTTTCGATGCTAGTAAAACAATTCGATTTTATTGATACACTTTAAAAGTAATTGTGATTGTGAACAATTTCTATTAAGCAATTGAAAGCTACAAATTATTTTAGAAATCGGCTCAGCAACGTTAATGTTTGATTAAAGTATGATTCAAGTAGGTAGTTCAAATAAGCCCGAGTGTTCTGTTAATGGACCGAATTACCCAACATTTGAAACTTACGTAACAAGCCCTACGATAGTGAACATTGTTTAAAATGAATTTACAAATAGGAATGACGGTTTCACCATAAAACCTTCGATGAATAAATTTTTAGAATGTTTTTAAGCATTTCATCATTGCTACGGATACTGCATTGTCGTATGTACACACACAATTTCAAATTTAATTTTAAGGTATCCTGTCTATCTATTACGTTTTTATGCTTGAACCGCAAAATAGTTTTAGATTAAATTTTACATAGAAATAGATTAAGCCCCGAGGAAGAACATAGGTTAGTATTATTTTTTTCAGAAAAATATAATGTTCTAGGGGAATGCAGTCAAGATTTTCTATGACAAAATTAAATTAGTCGCAGAGCTAGTAGGTAAAGTAATAAAATCAAATGGAATAAAGAAATAAAGGTACTATACTTTCTAAAATTATAATGAACCCTTGTAACTGTCATAAGCAAACTTATCATCGGAAATAAATTTTATGTATTAACCTCGTGTTGCAATAATAATAAAAGTTTGCACATTATTGGTGGATAATGGAACTTAGACTGCGGATCTCAATTCTAAATTATGGGATAAAAGTTATTGAATGACACTTCTCTAGCCGGCATCCTATCAGCCTATAAGATACATCTTGACGATTCCAAGGTTGCTAAATGTAAAATTATTATAATTAAAAACATTTAATGTCATTTCCTTTTGAGTATTTTCTATTTGAAATAAAATCGTAGTTCATAGCGTGATCAGCTTAACTGATTTTCTAATAATTTGCGAGGAATCTAACTTTAATTATAATAAAATGAAATTTAATCTAACTATGCTATCTAACTTTGATTTAAACTTAACTGACCAGTATAAAATTTGTATGAATGTTATTTTTTATATATTTTTTTATATTGTACTATGTTGTTAGAAACAAAACTAGAACTGAATATCTTTATTGTAAAAAGCCAAAAAAAACAATTATTATGTATATGGACTTCGCATATGGACACTTTTATTGCTTATCATGTGGTGTGGAGTTTATTTAAAAAAAGTTTTGAACGGACTACATTGAAAGTGAGATCAAAACAACGTCACAGAAATTCAGTCCTAGAAGGTGCGTAGTTTTTTCCACATCTAACATGTTCCTATTGTATAAAACCTACGGCCTTACGTGGTATATTGCCCGTAATTTTGGATGGCGCTCATCGATGCTCTAGATAGATAATAGCATCGTGTTATACGTAGAATTGCTGAAGCCGACGACGTCTTTTCTCTGATTCCACCTCAACTTCACCCCAGAGATTTTGTGACTTATTTCTATATTGAACACCAATAGCGTTTAATTCCTTAACGGTCCTAGTTTCATCTATTATATAAAAGGCTCCTATAAAAGACGGGAAAGGGCAACTTTTGGGCTAACCGGTGGAGATCAAGGCGGCGTCTTGTCATTTACATGATTCATAAAATAAATTTAAACATCTTTTTTCAATCTTTAAATATTACATCTATCACAGTGTTATAGAACCGGCTCCTGGACTGACTCAGTATAAAATATACACAAACTATATTACGCAATATGTCAGTGTTCCCTTTAAAACCAGTTCGAATCGTTTCCTGCGTTTTGTAGGGTAGTAGAGTGGATAAAGAACTGGTTAATTTAAGCCCGATTTACCACTGAAATACCTTCTTAAAATTAGGGATATGAAATCGTCTTTGATATAAGAGTGAACATTAACTATAGCGCTGATGTTGGGTCGTTCTACACTATACTTAAAATATGTTAGAAAGCAGTTCAACTTTCTTTAAGCTTGTTATAATTGAACACTCAGCGTTATGCAATTTAAAATATATGTCACGAGCTTGTGAAGGATATTGCAAAAATTTGTTGATTACATTAATTTTGGTGCAAAATCAGGGATGTCTATTACACATTACATCACAAATTCAACTTAATTTAAAAGGCAGTCCATTTTTAATAATTTTTAATAATTAAGCCTTTCCTAAGTTAATAATCTTTTGATTACTAGGATTCTTATCGCGAAAACTATTATATAATATTTGATAAATTATATAGTATAAGCAAAATAATTTTAATTTTAATTTTATAGATTACGAAAACAAAGCAACTTTCGCTATGGTTTGTCCCTAGATTGGTCAATATGGCATCTCCATCGCCTCCGTACTATAGAAGGCACATTAAGCCGTTGGTCCTGGTTGTCACGGCAACGGCTTTCACTCATCAAGCTTCTTTGGGTCATCGAGGTGGTTTTGTGGCCCAAAACTCCTAACGTGTTTCTCCTGACCGCAAGACCTGTGTCTTAGGCTTTTCTTATTAAGTAAGGCCTATAATTCATTCATTAAGACTTACTTCTTTTACTTCTCTTCAATAATCAATACGATAACGTCTGTATGGTAACAGGTTGTTACCAGTTTTGTTTAATTAATATTTAATATTTGAAGAGTTTTTTTTTTAAATAAGCATTACCTTTGTATTATTTATCCTCATACGCCTGTTTAACGGAAATTTATTGTGTACATTAATTGTTAAATAAATAAAACTATATTTGATAAGCGTGTGTCTAACTTTTAAATGGCTGTTAGTATTTGTAATATTGTAATTTACTTTGTAACTTTTCTATATAATAAATAAAATAATATGAACTTGTCATTGAACATCGTTGTCAAAGACTGTTGTCTGTCAACAAGAAAATTAATTTAGGCATAAGCATTGTTTTCTTTCAATTTTATTATAAATCATTGAATGTTGATTTCAATTGACTAAAAGTTCATCGAAGTCATGACGGAAACGATAAGCAGATACAAAAGTGACGTTTGCTGTCTTATGATTTAAACAATGATTCACCTGTTTGTTTTACAGGTAAATACACCAAACAAGTTCTTTTATTATTCTTTAACAAATAACTAATAATTTATACAAGGGTGGCAAACATGTGGTTGGTGGACAGTTTAGCGATAGCTGCAAGTGAAATTATTTACTTTCAAGGAAGTACCAACTAATAACTTGGACTAAGCTACCGAAGGAAACTATATTATTTCTCACTCTCACACCTAATATCTACCCCAAATTAAGCATCATTTAGAGCCTGTGTTATGGATACTAGATAACGGAGAAATATAAAAAGGATATATAATATGTATATAAATATCAGAAATAAATTAAATAAAAATACAAACATCCATGATCCGTAAGAAAATATTCGTACTTATCATTCAAATATCTATATCCAGCCTGTACCCAGGATTCGAACCTGGGACTCTGGCTAAGTAGACAGAGGTACTGACCACTCGACCATATGGTCGTCAAAACTATGTAACTTCATTTAACACCAGAAAAAAGGAGATTCAAGAATAAATAAATGGTAAATAAATACTTGTAACTGTAGAGCAGTGTTGGGTTGAAAATGGAGAATCGTTTGATTAAAACTTGATTGTTTTAAGTAACAAAATAACAAATATTATGTTATTAAATTTATGGGCACTTTGTCGCGAGCCACAGAACATAAATTAGAAGAGGAACGGGCACACCATGAACGCTAGTGTCGGTGCAGGGCCAGTGTTGAACCAACACATGTAGGTAGATACGACAATGCAGTATGCATTTCCTAAATATCAATTTTTTTTAAACTCTTTCAGAATAAGTTAAAATTTAACTATTATTTAATTATTTGCATAATTATATAAGGCTGTCATTAAAAACAATTATCATAAAAGACTGTTCATGTATCTGTCAATAGTTTAAATAATTATAAGCAAAAGGACATTTTTCTTTTGTTGTCAACAATAGAATTCAAATTTGAATTATAATAATTGAAAATTTTGACCTTTCAGCCAAAGCGTAAACATTAAGTAATAAATAATAATTAAATTATCTATGGGTAGTCATAAGAATGACGTTTGAAGTGTTTTGATTTACGGAATAATTTATCTTGGTGAAAACTTTTCGTTATCTGCTCAACAAATATATTGAGCCGGGTTATATCGGTTATATTGAGCTCAACAAATAGGTGGGCCGGTGCCGTACAACGGTTAATATTAGTTTCAGAGAATGCCTATAGAGTCGAAACCACTATAGGCATTTACGTATTTATATGTGGTTTTGACACATACGTACACAATATTTGAACATCATTATGAACAAGTTTGAGCGATAGGTGACAAAGGTTGCCAGAGTTTATCGTGAATATTTTGCAATTACATATTATTATATATTATTATTATACTGATCCATGAAACGTCTTATCTTATTACAGGAAGATTTACGAAGAACTAACATAGGAGCCAATAGACTAAATACGCTACGCCTTTGTGTTGGTTTAGAGGTGTATTACGAACACTTTATTTTTATTCAGTTAACAACATAAGTTTAATTTTGATACGTGATTACATTTATAAGCAAAGCATTAAGTTCATAATTGTCAAAAAATAACCAAATAGCAAGCTCCATCCGTGGGACTTCGTCCTCCCAGATAGGCGGCTTCATAATTTATCCAAAAACGTGAAAGAAACTTAATCGCATCTGACTCCGTTTCAGATGCGATTGATTATGTCGTTATTGCATTCTTGGAACTACCATATCCTCCTTCCTAGAGTCTTCCTACAAATAAGCTTGCGTAGCGTGACGTAGCCTGAAGCTGCTTCACAACTTGAACCGACGGCAGAAAACTCTACAATTTTTAAACAAAGAGATTTACACATAATCAAAAATAAATTACCATATAATTATAATATTAAGTACACACTTGTCTACCTTTCTTTATTTCTCTCCCATGTTGGTTTGCTGGAAGAGATTTTAATTTGGAATGAACATACAATAATTACAGTCTGTACAACAATTTAAAAGGTTTTTTACTTTTAAATTTATCAACTTATTTTAATCATCGTTCTTATTAGAATAACGGTTGGGCTAAGTTTTTTTTTTCGATTTAATTCTCACAAATAAGTCTAATGTATCATCTTTATTATCAAATCAGTCGAGAGACGTTCATTACTGGATAAAATCTAATACACGAGTATCTTTAATTGATGTGTTCACAATGAGCACCATGCTTATTGCCAGCCTGTCAAGCAATACAATCCAGATCCAATATTAATTGTCTCGACGAACGCTACAGCTCAATAAATCAATAAATTAGATAAATAAAATTATAGATATGGCATAGTAAAACTTCAATTAAATTCAAATGACGGAAAATATTTACAATTATGATTTCCGTAATGATTGTTCACTTTGGTGATTTACTTGCTTTTTAATTGGTTTCACAAGTTTATATCAATTATTCAATTAGTAAGATTTTGATACCGATAGATTATTTAGAACCAAATAGAAACTTTCCTAACTTAAAGATAAGAAATAAATTAAATACCTACTTTGAACTAACCACTCCGGCGCAAACAGTAGCGAGTTTTTCTTTCAAAGTTTCAATAAACAAGACCGCTCCAGACAGTTTTAGACCTCATACAAAATGCTCATTCTTTGCATAATCCTTTCACCTCAGTCATATATAAGTAATCTAAATTAATTTAGACATTCTATCTTAATATACCACCATGACATCTAATAAATCATTAATAGGAACCCGCAACACGTTAACGCATTCAAATTCATTATGTAGATTTTCGCTTCGTAACACTATATTATTGAGAAATAATATAAATGTAGTTATAAAGGATTTTAATAATAAAATAGCACTTCCATTTTCTTGAAGCAAATTGTATAAAGATTCTCGACAAAATCAAAGCTAAGAATTTTCAATTTTATGCGACGACTTACAAAGAATCTTTGTACTTAAGTTAGATTGCTAGACATTTCACGTAGAAAAATTATTTTCAGTCAATACTAGTCTTCATCATAGACGCTAAAAGGTTGCTTAACAACGATCGACCTATATACATCCCCCTGTTTTCGCCGGCCTTCCTACATAGAAGAAACATAAAACAAATATGACGAGTTCCATAGGAACATAGACGAGGGCCATACACACCAGACGAATCGTTTTTGAAAAGAGTTGCAGTTATAACTATTACTATCTAGCTTTTTTCTCAAGAACGGGCTACGTTATAAAGATTTATTAATACTTAGGGACATACAGAAAAATCACAGGCACTAGACGAGAAGAATTAAGGGTTAGAATATTGTTTGTAAGGTAACCAATAATTTTAAAATTTCCTAGCATTTATGTTAACCTATTATTAAAAGTCAAACATTAACCTGTCAGATAAATCGACAAGATTTAATTATTTAAATCACTGTGAATTCTTATTAAAATAATGATACAATACCCAAAAACCTTAAAATTGCAAAATTCAGTGGCATGAGCTTAGTGATTACTAATATAAGTGAATGTTTCCCGTCTAATTTTAATTCTACAAGTAGAGACAATAATGATAAAATTAAACGACTAACATTGGCTGACGCCTCTCGAACGGGTGTTCGTAATGTAATTTGCTCGCAGTTAATTTGCAGTATTTCCAACAGAACAACTAACTGTAATAAAAATTCTGTAATAAACAGAACATAACATAACAGTCTGTGTTTTTCGCAATTTCGATACTTTTGATTTCTTTAAATAACTTACTAGAATCACGTACCAACCAATAAAAACTAATCATATATAAGAAATAAGTCAATCATCATATTTTTTTGAAAAATACAGATTCTCAGTGATTAGATGTTGTCCTATCATGGCCTAAGTAAATATTATAAAGCTTCAACGTAGTCTATCGTGCTCTCTATTATTAACAGCAAATATTCTGGCTTGCTAAAAGTTTAATTAGATCGTTCACACCGTTCATTGTTGTTACGTGTATTTTTAGAGCATTGCCAAGTTAATATAACTAATAATTTTGATACGCAATCTTTTAAGAATGAGTATTATTTATAATATACTTATCAAAAAAAATTAACATAACTGGGACTGCTTATTTCTAAAGTCAATTTTTACCAACAAACTTGCGATGTAAATAATTATGCAGTAGAAGCAGGAATTTTATTTATTTACTATATAATATTATGCAATTTTTATTAACAAAAATTATACTCTACTCAAGTTCCCCATTCATAATTCCCATACCTTGTCGTATTCAAAAGAACAGTAAAAGAAGGTACTTTCTTCCTGTTATTGATTTATATTTACATAATTTATGTATAACATATATAGCTATAATTATATTTTCTTTTATTCGTGTATACGCCGTCTGACTTTTTCGACTAATTTTCTTTTGTGAGTTTTTTTCGTTGTGAAATAAGGAAACTTACTACTTACTTTTTGCTTGCTGTCCGCCTTTTCAATTGTATATTAATGTTGTTATGTGCGCATGGATAAATTCGATCGAAAAATCGACACCGCCTGCTCGGAAGCAGTTGGTCATACGCAAAGCTAGTTAGTACTTTATATCTTAACTTTTCAATATTTTGATATATTGTTTTTTATATTTTTTACTATAATTGTGAGAAATAATGGAAATGCGTTCTTTGAATGTGCTGAAAAGGAGATGTTAATGTATTTTTTTTTAGTTTTTAGTACAATATTACATTTCTTTATTTTATCTTACTGGCCTAACCTGAATCGTTTACTTGCCACCTCAAAAGGTGCCTTTTCACACCTCTTTTAAAAGATATCTACTCTAAATGAATAACTGCTTGTAGGTAGACATTTATTAAGTAAACAATTAGGCACGCGCGTAGTTTGTACACCTACTTTTGTGTATTACCGCAGCGCAAACGCAAGCAAACGGTCATGAATCAATCCACTTTTGTTTACTCTTACGTGATAGTTATTTATTATGTATGTAATAAGCCATCAAACAACGGGCGCAAAATTTCGTGTACATGAGTAGAGAAGGGAGAGTAGGCTGAATATATAAATGAATATCTTGTCTACTGCTTCCAAATGATTTTAACCTGGGGCTATTTTGAGTTCAATAACTGGTAATTCTTATGTTACTTAATTCATTTTGCAGCCTTGGTAATAAAGTTCAGTGTGTATAGAAATGATATGTAGGTCCTAAAAGCCTATTAATTCCTACTAATTAACTAATTTGAAATCACAAAGAAACGCTTCTGTTCCCATTTAAAAGTTTTGACATTACAACTCGAAAAACGGTTTTGACGAATTCAAATATTACATAATGCTACTCGAGTGATTTAATAGACGGATTAGCTTACAAAACAGCTACACCCTTGCAACTTGTAACTAAGCATTCATGTTTTGTTTCAAGACGTAGATTTTTCAAAGCAATTTCTTCAATAGGTACTACATAAGATGAACTCTCATCAAAGTTTTTACAGCACGTTTAAATAAATTAATAAATTTTGAAAGCAATCTTCGCTACATATACTTGTGTCACATCATATCAGAAACAGACGCTATTAGATAAATTAATTTCAAACAGGTAAAGATAAACTTTTTCTATCAAAAGTGTGAGATCCTTAGTGAGAGTTTTTAATTATATAAATACAAAGTACTGTTATATGCAATAAGTCTTAAAATGACAAATACAACGGATTTGGCAAAAGATAATTTCAATAAAAAAATTAAATACATATAATCTATACTGCCTCTTTATCCAAAATGCTCCTTAATATTTAGAATTCTTAAGTTGATTTAGAAGTTAGTTTACTTCTGTATTACTATCATCGGAAGTTAATGTATCTTGTTCTTAGTAAAATACTTGTACTAGTCAATTTTGTTACGAAGAATTGTACTAGCTAATTATCTAAAATATTGTTATTGTAAATTTTATTAAAAATGTTAAAACTTTTTATGACAAGCTTTCTTTACTTTTTCCACTAGAATCAGACTTAAATTTACACCTAGAATTATAATAAAATTTTTATTAATAAAATAACGTAATATCAAACCCCATAAACAATAAACTCACTTTTTATTCCACTGAGCACGGTTTCCATACAAGGCGCGAATTCGAAAATCGAATAGTTATCAATAGTGCGCATGGGCACGCGCGCGGTATGCTTTCTTGCGACTGACACTCCCTACCATGCTTCCTTACCACCTTGCCGTATAGACGTCGGTGCGGTAACTACAGGTATTGTTGCTGTTACAGCGAGACAGGTACTATAAAACACTAAGCTACCACAAGCTATATTTTATTCAGACTGTGAATGTAATTTGGTTGCTTTTCCAGCAATTAAAAGTTTTCTTTTCATTTCTGTTTTTAAATCAGATCACTGAATACGAGTGTTTTAAAAGTGAAATATTTTACTAAAAAGGTATATTTTATTGGAGACATCAATAACTACTATTTTTTATGAATATACATATAATTGTTATGTATGTATGTTATTTGTTTGTTATATTATATATATTTTATATTATATATAAAATTGTTAAATTATATATATTATATTACATAATTATCTTAATTAAGAGAATTTAGTAAGAACCTAATTTGATTAATAAAACTTAATCCTTAAAAGAGAAAAATGGTTTAATCATTATGGTATTGATTTAATCGACATCTAAAGAATTTTCGATAACGCCACCTGCTAGCCTAGGACCTATTGATTAGCTTATAATAAGTGATAAGTCCCAAGCAAATTCCCCTAAATAAATTAATAATTAATTTATTTAATTTTTCACCGCAAAAATTTCATCTGTTTTCACAATAATACTCTACTACTACTAAAATACTGGCCTACCTGGTTCTCAATTCGACTGTATTTTTTTTGAGAAGACTTGCTTAAGCAAATAAAAATGTAGGAAAAAAGGTATGTTGATCTGGAGCTTTATCATTAATTTACTTTACTTTCATTCATTAATACAAACATCATATGAAAAATAATACAAATAAAGCTTATCTTATCTTGATGCAGGGCCAGGATTATTACTCCCGGTGCACGTCGACCCAATGGGATCTTTTGTGCTTCCCTAATCCTACTGACTGCTGTCCTGGAATACCTCCAAGATGTACTTACTAAGTACACTCGGAGACAGCAGCCTTATATCTTCAGGACTGGGATAGCCCAGTCCAAAGAGACCCATTCTCTTCCTAGCAAGAGCATCACAATTACATAGGATGTGTTCCATTTGTTCGGTGTGCTCCCCACAGACCCTACATAGAGGCGATCCAACAAGTTTCATCTTGAACATCATGCTATTGGTACCAAAGTGGCCAGTAATAGCGCCACTTAAGCAAATAAAGCTTAGTCAAATTAGCCTTTCTAATCCATTGGTAAGTAATGGAGCAGACTGATATTTAGACAGCGAAGTGCCAAATATGTCAATACCAGTGCAAAGCCTGTTAAGGGTTTTGCAGAATCTTGGAATCGGGGATTTAGAGCAGGCTACAGTTCTATAGAAGGAGTTTTTATTGTTATATAGGTAAGAGCACTTTTTTGACATCGTTATCCTGTGACAGAGTATTTGAGGGTAATTAAAGTTAAACATTTGTATCCTAGCTTTAAGGAGCTTTCGCTGTTAGATACAGAAAAGTGAGAAAAAAAAATCGGGAAGATATTTATTTTATCTCATAACTTAATAAAGTAATCTTTATATAGGGCCAGGATTCTTCCCGGAGCACTTCGATCCAATAGGATCTTTTGTGCTTCCCTTATCCTAGTATCTACTGTCCTGGAATACCTCCAAGATGTACTAAGTAGGCTTGAAGTCAGCAGATTTATATCATCATTATTTCATATTGGAGGAAAGATGTGGTATCTAAGGTAGCAACATATTACTCATGCTTACTAAATTGTCTTAGTAATTTGTTGCCTTCTAAAACTAAACGATAGCACATTCCGTCAATTACGTGTATATGCTGAGTATGTTACGTGTCTTTCCAAGGACTTCTCTACGCGTTCTAACGTCCAAAGTACCCTTAGGGTCGAAACCGGTTTCCAGTGTCTTTAAACGAAAAGTATTTTGTACCAATGTGAAAAAAATAGAGATAAGATTTTTAAAGTAATTTGGCTATGGGGGTCACGGATAACTCAGACGAGTCAGTTCATTTTGGAAAGTCTCTTGAAAAATAGTTTGGGAATACCTTTGAAAAATGAGAATATATGCGAAAGATGTACCAATGTTTTATCTGCGGAAATTTTACTGTTTTTAGATCAATATTTATTTGCCCGGTGTCTTCTGATGGACACCGGCCCACGTGTTCATTCTCTCTTCAGCATTTGAAAAGAAAAGAATATATATTTTTCTTCCCAACTGCCCTTGCTGCTTCAATTAAAACTAAAGTTATCCTACAAATTCAAGAATGCACTGTCTCTACCTCGTTATCACACAAAAAAGAGTGACGTAAAAAATCACTTTCAGAGCCCGCATAGTGGAGATGGCACGCTGTGGTAGCTTTAATTTTTCTGAGAAAACGAAATAACTTTAGATCTTAGACATAATATTGTAATGATAGAAAATAATAATATAAATATAAATCCTGAAATTTCGAGTCTCAATTATAGTAGGTATAAGAGTCTCCTCACATTAGAAACAAAATTTATTCGAAGCAAAAATATAATTTTTAGAACTTAAAAGTTCTAGAAAAATGGTCCTTCGAGCCTTTTTTACATTTGAAAACCAAAACCAATAGCTAAATAATGATGCTTACTTCCATGCTAAATAAAACAAAAATTTATAATAAAATAAGTTATATATAGTAGGCACACTAAATTTTAGCGTGATGTACAAACAAATATCAATAACATGAATTTTTATTTAAAGAAAATAAATTTTATTTTTTTATATCAAGATTTTCAATTAACTTTAAATATGTAAGACAAAAACCGACTTTAAAACACCAAAATGGCAAAAACAATTCAATTTACGAAGATATCCCATTCAAAATTCTTTTTTGGAGTCGGTGCTTCATTATCGATTGTTTCGGGAAACAACTTAGCATCAACTCCAAAAAATAGGGATTGCTAATAATTTTTGCCTTTAAAGTTGTTTTTCACAATTTAGTGGTCAGCTCTATGGTCAAAGATGAGTAACAGTCAATATTGATGACATGTCTATGAGTAGCATTTGAAACAGTGTCATAAAATTAAATCATCCAATTTAGCAAAATGCTCATAAATAAAAAACTACTAGGCCAATCAGAATTAAGTTTTTATAAGATCAAAAATAAACAAATTTTCCTCGATCAAAAAAGAATCAAGTTTATTACATCAGAAATCTCGGCATCATCTCGAAAAAGAATCTGTTGGTATTCTTTTTTCTGAGATGATGCTGAGAACTGAGACCTCCCCCTTTTTGAAGTCGGTTAAAAACAGTAAGTTATTATGAACATTCTTTAACCTAGTAAAAATAACAAATAAACCTTCGTATATAAAAAAATGTTAATAAAAATTTAAAGGACAATGACCATTTCCAATAAAACAATTTTTAGAAAGTAAACTATATACTGAAACATATTAAAAATTCACATTTCAATGATAAACAAATATATTCCTATTGCTAATTAAATTCTTTATTAAATTTTTGACCATCAAACAAAAGTAAATAAATCTTATATGACCAAGCCTCATATTAATCTGTTAACAGAGCGGGACGTATAAATACGCCAAAGCTGCGTAACGTGCGAGATATTTCCCCGGTTAACAGATTAAAATGGAATTCATGCATTGGTGACTTGCTTGATATACTCCCGAGAACCTCAAGCTAGCTAAGATTCTTAAAAATATATAATTATAAAAACATTATAATTCTTGAGTGGAAAAGATCAGAAGTATTTTGCTTTTATAACAACTCTGTTAGAACTAAATGCTCCTTCCAGCTATTTATATGGGAAATCGGTTATATCTCTATAAATAAAATTTCAACAACAAAATAATTATACAATAGTGAAATATGGTATTTATTGATTAGGATTCATTATTATACTATTGGAATATCTGATTCCACTTCAGCTTCGGTTATGTCCTTAGCAGCTACTATTTCAACAGGTTCAGCAATACTTTGGGTATGCTCAGTAACATTGATGGCCTGAAGTCTAGACGAGATGTAGTGTTCCGAAAGATGTTGACGTAGTTCAGTTTGAAGGCGGAAGCTTTCAGAACATTCTGTGCATCTGAAAGCAAAAAAAGTATTAGAAATCATGTTGCTTAATGTCGATGAAGATGTTGAGATAAAGGCCATGAGATACCCCATTAAGAATATAAAAAAAATACTCTATCATCTTCAAAATTTTAATCTTCTCAAATTCATCATCATTCTCATTTATCATTTTCTGTACTAATTAGTCTCTATTCTGACTTGGTCATTTTTGCCCACTTATTGCCTAACTTTGAATCTAACGCTATCGCTATTATTTTACGTACACCATATTTCCTTTGCCGCTTAACTGTATATCATTGTGACGTATCGATTTTAGCGAAAAATATGAACATACACAATAAGGTCTCTGATCTCCAATCAACACTAAATACGAAAAATGGATATATGATTAAAATGATCTTCTATTTGACTATAAAAAAATTAATGTTAGTTTACTGGCTACAATTGTCAGAAATTTCATTTGCAAGTTTATTTTCAAAGTATGCCTTATTTCTGTGTCGTTGACTTACTCCAAAATCCACTTACATGGTGTATATGTTACAAATACAGACAGTATTTGATATATGACAGTATAGTAATAACCACTATCTTACCCATATAGTTTATCACCCAAATGGGCCCTTTTATGCTTGATCAGATCATTACTCTGGGTAAAAGCTCGATCACAAATGTCACAGTGGTAAGGTTTCTCTCCAGTGTGGATACGGTGATGTCGTTTCAAATGATCTTTACTTGTAAACCTGTTTATATAAATAAAGAAAATATGTCTTAAGAAGCAATTTTCATCAATATTTTTAAAATAATTTTTACACGATTAGACACTCGTCCAATGCAGTTTAAAAGATCAACAATTATAAATTGAGTTCAAGCAAAAGCTTTGCAAGATAATCATGCAAACACTTTGCTTTTGTAAGACCTCTTATGTTTAAAATTTGCTTAAATTCGTAAAAGTACTGTTTCAGATACCTCCTGTATAATTTCTGACTAAGGGTTCAACACAAGGCATAAACATGTGGTTTGGGGCTATTCAGTCTGTTCATACTGTTTTATGTAATATTATTGTGACGTGCCACCAACAGGTTAACAGCTGTGATATACAGACAAAGAAATGACACTATCAGTCTCATTTTCTTTATTTTAATTTTAGTAAAGCAACTTACTTCATTGCACAAGTTTCACATTGGTACGGCTTTATCCCTAAGTGCCGCAATGTGTGCTTACGAAGGGAACTCCGTCTGGTAAATGAGGTTCCACATTCATCACATGAATAAAATTTATGCTTGGTGTGAGTGTTTGAATGAGATTTTAATTCACCTGAAATGAAAATAATTTTATTTTTTACCTGAATCAAAAAGAATTTTGTGAGTTGAATTGTGTAGTAATAATAAAAATAGATTTTACCTTTACTAACAAAAGATCTTGGGCAATTTTCACAGCAAAATAACTTTAATCCTAAATGTCTATTCATGTGTTGATTCAAATTTGTCCTAGAGTCAAATTTTTTACCACAAGTTGAACATAGGTATGCCTTCTCATCTGTATGGACTTTTAGATGTGTGGTTAGTGCAGTTATATTAGAAAATGTTTTTGTACATAATGGACATGCATGTGGTTTCACAGCATAATGCCTGTTTTTGTGTTCACTTAACAAGGTTTCAGAAATGAATGATTTTGGACACATATTACATTTGTAAGGACGGTTAACTTCATGAGACTCTTCATGCCTTTTCAAATGGCTTGTTTTCTTAAATACTTTCTCACAATGCCTACAGGATAAAACTCTTCCTTTATGAACATGAACTCTCATGTGTGCTGATAAAGAATATAGAGACTTAAAACTAGCAGAACAAACCTTACATTCTATACTTTGGCTTGTTTCATTTTCCTTTAGTTTGTTAAGGAATGGTTCATTCTTTCCTTGGCTGTGTAATACTAAATGTTGGGCCAGTTTATGTTTTTGTACAAATGTATCAGAACAAAAATTGCATGTATAAAACTTTTGGTTGTGTTTAGCTTTGTGAGCTTGATATTTAGATAATTTTCTGAATTTCTTCTCACAAATACTACACTTGAATTTTCTTTCAGATTTATGTGATTTTGAATGATACTCTAATTCAGTCAGTGATGGAAATGTTTCAAAACATATGTTACATGAAACATATATCAAATTTCTTTGGTCCTCATCTTCTTTATCTTCAAAATTATTTTGTAACTTGCAATTTACTTCACTATTATCCAATTCTATTTCCATAACAGCTGTGCTAACCAGAGGTTCTTTAGAAAGTTTTTCTAGGAAGTTTCTAAGCTTAACATCTACATTTTTAACTTGATTCAGAAACTCGTAAAAGTTTACCAGAGAGTTATAACAATGGTCACAAACTTTCTTTGGCAGTCCATCGTCAATTACCACCTGTAAAACAAAATTAAAGTATTATACTACATTTTCAGTAATTATACTTACATTTTTATTGGATGTAATGTGTATTCTAATGAATTTGAGTCACATTTGACTCGCCTAAAATACACACAACCAATAATTTAATTTAATTTTTAACTAAGTAAGTAAGTAAGTGTTGATTGTATAGGTATACAATCAATACTTATGTCAATAGTTCACTAACAAAATTTACTGAATTATAAATCTTAATTCTTGATTTTAAAAACAAGGTACTATTTCTATTTTAAATAAAAGTCGGAAAGTGGCATAGTGAAGTTATTTCCAAGTCAATGACGTCACGATATACTATGCTGTCAAATTATAAGTAGGCTGCAGGCTAGGCCATTATTCTAATGAATAATTGAAAATAATTATGACTGAATTTTGGTTTCACCTGCTTTATGCAGTAAAGTTAGTCAGTGATGTCATACTATTCTTACTTTGACCGCATAGTAACGCTGTATCCATTCCATCCCATTTTTCATTTGGCCTACTACTACACGGCACCATCATAGTTAAATTGTTATAATTTCTTAAACAATGTGGTAAAAATTTAAAAAGCCATAAAATATAAACTTCAGTAAAATGTATCGTTTAACAACGTAATTATTTACCGATAATGAAGTACAATTCCATAGCAGTTCTCCAACAGTCATAGAGTTGTAATGATCTTCAAATAATTCATGCATTTTAGTTGAGGATGCAGTAAGACATGTTCGACAGTACTTGCCAATATCTGTACTTTCTTTATCAGGAAACATGGTAATCAATAATTACAATTATGTAAACAAACAGTCGCGTGGTCGCAAAAATCACATAATACATCATACAAGAGAAGAAAACCAGAACCAAACGTCAAACGTCATCGAAATGTCACAAACATAGATACACAAAATAGCCAATACTGATGAGTTTAAATTATTTTATTACCATATATTTTTATTATTAAATTGAAAGTGGGTGCTCTTTGCAGGTGAATGTTACATATTTCAAGACATGTAGAATTACACTGTGTTTTATGCCTATATTAGTTGTATAAGGTGAATAACATATATAACAATAATAAATTACGTTATCGTATATTCCACTTGATATTTACGTTTCTCAATTCAAACCTTGGAAGAGAGGCATTTATATATATTTTACCTAAACTACATCCATAACAATTATATCAGGAAACTTTAATTAAGTTAGTCGTTAAGATGCTTTTCAATAATTTCGATCACTATCGCTAATTGAAAAATGTATATGATTTGCCATAACTTTATCGTATTCCTGATAATAATATTTCTTCTTTGAATATTTTTTGGGGCCAATTTGAAAGTAATAAATTATCATATATGTATCCTAAAATTATATCAATCTTGAAATAATTTTTTTCCTACATTTTATACCTTTACATAATTTAACAGCGAATAATCAGTTCTCATCAAACATTATCAAATATTTTAAATAAAATTACGGCGTTTTACCTTACAATAAAACATATGCCTTCGGCATGATTTAAATGCGCCAAAACGCGAGCTATCAGAAATGGCGGAGGAAATACCCATGCCAATCGATAGCTCCATGTTCGACTCAGTGCGTCTTAAAATACTGCATTTCTGTCGGTGCGATCTAAAGTCACATATTGAGGCACAACGTGCGCTCTTTTTGAGGCAAAAAGATCTATCTGTGGTGTACCCCAACTTGCAAAAATTTTTGAAGTCAGGTCTGGGAGTAAATGCCATTCCGAATTCAATGTTTTTTGACGTGACAATCGATCGGCTTCTGTGTTGTAGCGACCCGGTATATAATGAAGCTGAGGATATATTGTGTATTTGTGCATTATTTCGAAAATCTGATAAGTTACTGCTAGAAGTGTTTTCGATTTCGTCCCCCCTTCGTTTTTTAAGTAGGATATTACAGTCAGATTGTCCGATTGAATTGAAATTGTTGAATTTGTCAACAGCGGACCGTGTCTTTGAAGGGCTTTGTAAATTGCAAGCATTTCCTTCAGATTGGAATGCAATGAGCGTTCTTTTTGGTTCCACTGCCCTGACATTACATAGTTGTCTAGCTGTGCTCCCCATCCCAAACCGGATGCGTCCGTTGTCAGGTGATGGGTTACTGGGGGGAGGTGTATCAGAGATCTTTGTGTATGATTTTTCAACCACCAGTGTATCTCTCTCAGAGCTTTTATTGGCATCGAGATCTGAGATGGATTGCTTTTTAATAACTTTTGACAAAATAATAGAAGGTTTCGATGGTTCAATCGGCCTGCTTTTACACAAAAACTGGCAAAGTTTAAGGTCCCGATCAAAGATTGCATTTCTTTTAATGAAGGAATTATTTTGGATAATATTTTTTGTAACTTTAGGCGTAGTTTTTGACATTTGTCTATTGGGAGCCACTTCTGATTGTTTGATGGATCCCACATTATCCCAAGGAATTTTATTGTTCTTTGTGGGGTCAAAATTGATTTTGACAGATTTATTTGCCAACCCAGTACGGCCAGGAAATTCGTTACAGTTTCGATTTGTTGCTGCAATACGTATCTGTTTTGATTTACAATCATGAAATCGTCTAAAAACACAATTGTTCGGATATTTTGCTCCCGTAGAACTTGGGCTACAAAATTTGTTAACGTTGCGAATATTTTTGGTGCTGAGGCCAAGCCAAAAGGGAGACAGGTCATTTGCATTAGCTGACCTTGATAAATTATTCGAAGAAAGCATCTGTGAGTTATTGCCACTGGTAGGTGAAAATAGGCATTCGAAAGGTCTACTTTTGCCATCCAATCTGACTTTTGCAGAAAACTTGGAATTTTGTTCATATTTATTAATCTGAATTTGCCTACATGGACATACTGGTTGAGGTTTCTCAAGTTGAAAATCGGACGAAAGGTACCGTCTGTTTTTAAAACATGAAACATTCTTGATATAAAACTGGGCGTATTTGGGGCAGGCTCTAGGACATTCATTTGGATCAAACTGTTTATAGTATTGGTCATTTCTATAGACTCTGGGGTTCGAAAAGGATGTTGCTTTAAATCCGGCAAATGAAGTGGGGGCTTCTTTATAAAAGGTATGCGGTACCCCTGTATAACATTTAATAGGGTTTGATTTGCCCCTACTTCCTGCCAAATTTTTACATAATTCGCAAGTTGCCCTGCTTGAAACAAACTGTCAAAACTTTTTACCCCGTTGGTTTTTGGTGGCAGTGTTTGCGTGAAATGGCTTATTTCCTGAAATAACAGATGACCTTGTTCGATGTCCCCTATTTCCAGTTCGTGAACCTTGCGCAGGTTGTCTATTTGAATTTTGGTTGTAGCCTTGATAGGGCTGATAACCATATTGCATCATTGGTTGAGCTTGTTGATATCCACCCTGCGTAGGTGGCATGTAAGGAGATGGATATGCGAACATGTTTTGTCTGTTGGACCTAGATTTATCATTATCAGTAATAAGGGATTTCTTTGAACGATAATCTCGTTCTGATTTACTTGGCCAAAAGATTTTACTGATACCTCCATTTTTCTCAATAACTGAACTAAATCCTTGGTTTTGAAACAAATGACTACAAGATGGTGGAATTTTTCTTAAAGACTCTTTAATAAACTTATTTTTAACCGATTTTAGAACAGTGTCTCTACGCTGTTGAATAACATCAGCACGATGCCCACAGGTCATTTGTAAGATATCATTTGAAATTTTGCAAAATTCACCCTCTGTAAAAATTTCTTTAAATTTATCTTGAATGTTTGAAATCTCTAACACTTCGTTCGTGTTTAAAGACATCCATTCGAACAAACTCCTAACTCCCTGCTCAAAAGCTTCTCCCTGTTTAATTAAAGCCTGAGAAATAGCAGCAAAACCGCGTTCCGTATGTGACAAATGATTAACATTATCATAAGGTTTTAACTCATCATTTGCTTCTAAATCGACAAAACCGGGGGTAGAACAATAACTTTTTTGCACATCAGAGTATCTAACATCCGACCAATTTTCAGAATCAAATCGTTGCATTTGTTTTAGTTTTTCTAAAAAGGAAACTGATGTTTTAGGAACGGTAGGTTCTTTAGTCGAAGTTTTGTAACTAAAGGTAAATGCCTCATCACTACTTTTTTCAACTACTAAAAAGTCTTCATCGTCAAAATTGTCATTGGATGCACAAATACTCAATACATCATCATTGCAATTATCGTAATTCAACGGATTCTGAGGGGTTATGTTTTCTGTATTTGATAATGTAGCCTCAGGTGGAAAACGCTGAGACAGGAAACTTTGAATTTGATTTACTTGTTGTGATAAATTTATAAGTAATTCATCATACTTTGCACGTTTGGAACTACTGTCCGAATGGGAAAAAGCTTTTCGTTTACTATTATCTCGAGAGCTATTTGAGGGTACATCGTTATCATTAATTATTGTATCCTCTTCGTTATACATATTACAATAAATTAATTGTCGTTGCACCCAAATGTAATCTAAAAAATAAAGGGGATATTCAACTGAAATCTATTTTTTAAAAGTCAATTTAAAAGACTTACCAACAACCGCACGGGACGGGAACTCAGACGCCAATGAGCCATCTCGCGCTCTTCGAGCGCGCTGCTTGGTGACATTGACGTAGATAATCATTTGGACGTTTATGGTCATTAAAGATAGGCAAAGGGATATTAGTTTATACCGCCACGGGACAACGAACAGAAACGTCATTCTCATATTATTTTGAAGGTTTCGAATAGCGGTACAGTGTTTTAATATAGCTTTATTTTTTGTTGCTTCAAGTAATCGACATCGATTTAAGTTCTTGTTCTCATCCCTTATAAAGGATGTTTAAGAATAATCTAACTATAATGTACAGACTATAGACAAGATGCGTTTTGATAATCGCAATCGATACGGTATTAAAACTACAATCTCGGCCTATGATTTCCGAACGCACTACTGACATCTGTCCAAAATTTTGCTGCCACTGTCAACTGTCAATGTCCATTGACAAGTGATCTATAATTCTTCTCTTTTCCTTTTCCTCCTATCGTACGGCTTGAAAAAAATCATTGAAAGTAACAAGTGTGATTTCTTTGTAAAGTTCAAAGTATTGTAATCGGAAAATAACTTACGATAAAACCTCTAAGTATAATAAATTTTTGGAGGCTTAACTTTAAACAATCACCAGGTAAGATCAAACTTTGAACATGTATATTAATAGAAAAATTCCACATTTAATAGGTAGACATTTATAAAAAGTATTTTTGTATCATGCATTTAATTAATGTGTTCTACAATAAAAAAAACTAGTCAGTCATCTTTCTCTGCCCTATACTTGTATTATAATAATTCTAAATTGATTTTTTAAAAACCTGCGATCAAGTAAATACTTTATTTTATTTTGCCTTATTGGTCACTATTTTTGAGCATTGTTTTTTTTTAGAACATGAAAAATATATAGTTATAAAAATGAAATCTTCCATTATTTAATTAAAAATTTTCATCAAATATACATTAAAATAATAATTATTGAAATATTAAGTATAATAGGTATAATCTTTATAGTAAAAAAAGTGTCTAAATTGTCTTGAGGTTCTCAACAGCCTTACAAATTCACAATACATTTTATAAGTACCTTTAGATTTGGTATTTTATTTTTGGTATTGTAAAAAAAAACAATTTCAGCCACAAGTTTTAAGATTTAATTAGAAATAAACAGATCTGTCAATATTCACTAAGTCGTTACTTCTGAGTAAGCATTTCCAATTTAAACCTAACATGTTAAATAATGTTGAGCTTAGACTTTGAATGGAGTTGAATGATTTTGATTATACCGAGTAATGTGAGAGCTCAAGTTACCTCTTCTAAAATACTAAAAAGTAATTTTTAATGGTGAGGCTGCATTTTTAAATTTTAAAAGTAGTAAAAGTGATAGGCCCGTCCCCCTAGTCCTTGAACCACACATCCCCTAAATTTTTACCATTATAGTTATATAATATATGCCACACTACAGTAATTTTCATTTACGGCCTTTTTTTTAACTTATGTCCTGTTGTTTAGCTTCCATCTGGCAAAGGTTTCTTCCAGATATTTCCAATGTACTTTGCCAAAAATTGCTTAAAAAAACTGAATTAAGATAGTAATTGTGATGTAACAATTTAATTTGAAAGTTTACATTCATCTATATACGAAGTAATAAATTTTATATCATACTAGACATTCATGTTATACAAAAAACAATGACTACTACATAACAGTCAGGCATTATTTTATAATCCAATATGTTTATTGGGTTTTTGACCATTTTTCCTGCATTAGGAGTTAGCATTACACAACTTTGAAGTCACAAGTGATAAATGGTTATGAATGGTTCTGGCACTAGCAAAGTTGTAATGATATTTATACGGGATCCTTTATTGAAAATCTTGTTATTTGTTGTGGATATTGTTTATAATTTGTTGCCATAATTAATTATAAAAGGCATTGATAGTATAAAAAACAAGTTCAACAGGCAGTATTTACCTGCTACCACTAAACTACATAAGTTTTATTTTATATGTAGTTATGTATTTCATTCATTTTCATATAAAACTTTGATGTACCAGTCGCAGTAGATTGTATAATGATTTATTGAGCTATATCCAGTGACATGATTGTGTCTAGATTGTACATCTTGACATGCTATGGGACAAAACCAACCTACCACATTAATAGTAACTGTTAACATGGCAGGTTGGTATTTTGTTATATGTAGAGAACAAACTATATTGACAAAATAAAAAAAATATTTGATTGAAACATTACATCAAGATGCTGAGCAACAGAACATAATTTTATAGAGAACTATGCATAGTTATTCAATTACCCTTTTCAAAGTAAATAAATAGACATACATACTTAACAGCAATCAAAACTAGGTACTCCAAATACGTAAATAATAAATTCATTTTTTAATCAAGTTTCTCCAGCCTTATGGCTATTGTTCCGTGATTTTCAATTGTGACCCCAATTACGCAAGATATTGGGTCTAGGGTTAGACTCTGGTTGCTATTGAACCTCCTGATAAGCCTTTAGAGGTCGGTGCGATCTACCTTATAACATACAGTTCAGTATCGTGCTGACTACCACACAGTGCGCGCGTTTGATTTGTGTTCTCAGTTTAGCTTCCGGCGTATTAAAAAAAATTAAGGTAAATATTTATTTTGGTTTTTTCTTTTTTACGTAAGCAGTAGGTAATTTGTTTTTAAATTAATCTCAATAAATGTTTATTATGTGTATGTTATTGTTTTGACCTTCAAAGTCTATAGAACACGCATTGTAGATAGTATCTCATAGTTCAAACAAGTTTTAATAATATATACAAAATATTTTGTAAAGTAAAACCAATTTTAAAACAGTGCACACAAATAATAGATATACTTAGAAGCTATGTGTTTTTATCAATTTTAAACGCAAGACATAAGGATAAAACCAAATAATAAAATATTGTTTTTGTCGGAAAACTTTCGTCAGTTTTATTTAGTAATAATAACCAAAATAAAGATAACTTTATCTCTTATCTTCAAATATTTCGAGTAAATAGGCCCGAGTTGAAGGCGAGCATTTCTACCATTTTATTTTATTTGAAATCTCATAGTTTAAAAATTTGTTCATTAATGTTGTAAAATTCCGAAAGTATTTTAAAGAACCTGTTACCTCAGTATTAGCATATAAAAACAAATAGGTTCAACGTCCGACATTGACACTCATTTCTGTTGCCAAACATGCGCTTACTCCGGACATCGCGCTTATTTTGCTTTTACTGAAAACTATTAAGCGAAAGTAGTTTTAAAAAAAATATCGGTTAATTAAAAACCTAGTAAATTTTATGACAGCACAACAAAAAAAGTAGGCCAACGTCTATAAACATCTGAAATGTCAAGGTATTAGAAGAAATTCTGCAGTTGCATTAACATTGACGTTACGGAGGCCTGCGATTCCATTGGTCCCTTCACATCGAAACAGTTCTTATCCAGACTTCTACCTGCTATTCGGTGTTCCTAGTTATGTGCTACATATTTGGCAGAAGCTCATTTTAGTTCCCTGTATAGATTACAAAACCCTGATGTACTTTGATATGGAAAACGAAAGAGTTAATATCATTATAATAACATTAAAGTCACGTTAGCTGGACTTAGACATATTTCCTCAATATTCTTTTATTGCCATGATAAGTATGAACAATATTCTTGTTTTAACATCAATCATCGACTCCACTGGTTCAAAGTTCGTTGTAAACGAAAACAGACAGGTATTATTATAACTGTCTGTTTTCGTTTGCCTACGTCAATATCACGAAACGAGTTTCACTCACTTGCCCAACAAACCGGACTTAAGATAAAACTTTACAAGTTCCCGTTGGATGTTAAACTTTGGACTGGCCAGAGTAATGTGCAATAAATGATAAAAGTGTCTACATACAAAATTAAGAAAAATAGTACTATATTTTTTAATTGTACTCGATTAATGTACCAACCAATACCAACAGAGTAGCCATCCTAATGGTGTTTTGGATTTTGAAATGCCTAACAAAAAGACAAACTGAAATAGGTTCGGTATATATTTCCCACATATTCTCCTGAGTAATTTTATGCCATCTTTCAGCGTTCTTCTGTGTCTTTTTACTTTCAGTAAGTAGCTACCATCATTATGTTATTGTTTAACACTTAATAGACATTCTATAGGACTAAATATCGGTGTGCCACTGTCGTTATATAATTAATATTGTCCCCAATCAGCCCCAAGCCTTATCTTGTAGTTTACTTATATCTGCGATACCTTTTGGTATTATATAGTCATGGATAGTCGGGAAGATATTAATAATATAATGCTCGTATTGAATTCGAACACACTGTTGATTGATCCTCATTCCATCAACTATAGCGTACATTGTAAACTACAGGCTTCTGCCCGCGGCTTGGCCTACTGCCTTCTTTTATCGTCCTGACTCAAAATTTTGTTATTGTTTTCTAGGCACAGACACGCGATTTCTACAGTTTTATTATATACTAGTTGACACGGTGAACTTTGTATTACCTACAAATTACCACTAACGCCATGTATTAAAAGAAACCTGCAGTAGCGATGGAAGAAATGACAGTTTTAATGCCTAGCATGTCGGCTAGTAGATTTTCCAAACTAAATTACCAACTTGAATTATTATTATTTTTAAACTACTCCTAAATTAAACCAAACAAAACAAAATATACAAATAGGTCAAATCGTTTTTGAGTTTTAGCGTGGAATCGGAGAGAATGCAGATCATGAACTACATAACGTTATAGGTCTTAGAATACTTTATAAGTAGGTATCATAATGTAAAAGAGTATGTAGGCGAGTCTATAATTGACGATATAAAAACCAATACAATATAATTGGAGCTACAATCTTATTCAAGTAACTTTAGGCTGCGTGGAAAACAGTCACTCACAAATATAGACCTTCTCCGATATGTCATTGAATTAAACAATTTTTTTTTTAAATTCCAACCAGTAGTTCCATAAATTACCGTTTACAACCTCATAAACCTCTTTATAATATTAATCTACTAATTTTTAGAAGATTAATAAATCTTTTAATATAGGCAGCAAAGGTCCTAGAATTTGCCATTCAAAAACATCTTTTCACTCATATAAGTACACAATTAAAAGACGCGCAGCACGGGTTGCGCCACAGGAAATTAAATAAGTCTCGCCTTGAAAGAATTCAAAGCAATTTTTTTCACTATTTTTACATGATATCCTTTAAACGTACATATTAAGGTAGAATACAACGAACTGGAAGTTTAGAAGGGAATTAATGATGACAACTCGTGTACATAAGATTCTTATAAGCAATGCCTCCCTTTACTGGGACGCATAAATTTGAGTGTTCCCGACCGACACGTTGAGTGGAGGCGGCGACTGCCAGCACCGCTGCTAACGTGAAACACCTCTTTCCGAATTATCATAATATTAAGGTGGCAGAAAGAACCAATATATTTATTTTCTCTTTGAATTCATTAACGCTGATCTCTTTATATATAGTTTGCATTGAACCTATTTAATTGTTTTAGTATATTTAAGTAGGTTAAGAAACAGATTATTATACAATCGCATTAGTCTAAGCCTGTAAAGATAGTAAGTTTGAAGATAAATAAATATTTTTTTTTAAAGATACATGACAGATATATGATTACACATATACACATATTGTACAGATATATGATTCTACGTTTTATTTTCTCAATATATCCGTTAACGACAATGGTTCGACGTGAACGTAAACAATTAAAGGAAGCCAGTTGGAAACAATGTTTCTGATTGAATAATTTCAATTTAACCATGATATAGGTATACTCACATGTTTATTTCTCTTGGAGTTGTGTGTAAGAAGGTACTTATCTAAATAATAATAATGTTGTGATGATTAACTCATCTCGAGTGAGTTTATTTTATCAAATAAAAGGTAATTCCTAGTTTTTTATACTAATATTTTTCATTATCGAGTTTAATTTTCCAATGAACAATAATAATTGCGCTTTCATTTAAAAATATTTATATTGTTTGACTTATTTGAAAAGAAGGATTTTGGATTTTGTTGTTTTATCGTTCTATTTGTCATCTTAATCTTAAATGTACACGTGTTTTACTATATACATACGTTGTGAGTTAATAATATAAAATATATCTAAATTAAAAATATATCTAAAACTTGTAGAAGTGAATGACCAAATTCAAGGGCAAAATGTTTTTGATATCTTATCAAACGTATAAGAGTATTTATGTACAGTTTGAAGACTCACAATTTACTGCTCGTTACTATTCATTTTCTTTAATAGGTACTATGGGTACTTTGTTACCCCACTCAGAAGACGTTTAAATAGTTAATATGTAGGACTACGTTTTTACCACTTAAATGGTAGAAAGCAATGCGCGAAGTGTGAAACAGCAGTTGTTTCAATGTTCTCCAAAGCTAATTGGTAAAAGTAGAACGAATAAATATTTTTTTTTATCTAAAGTGAATTTACTACATGGTGTCTGTCGGAGACGCTAAAGATAACACAATAATTGGAACGACAATATATTACCTACTTTATGTTGAACGTGGTAACCATAAACGAGTCTGATAAAAAATTAAAGCGTGGATCGTCAACATTTTAAGTGGACTTTGTAACCATCTTATTTAGTAAATCAACAAAGAGCAGCTTTAATATATGCGTTAAAATATTTTGTAAACAGCATTCGTAAATTCATATTACTGTTTAATTTAGTCATCTTAAATCCGACCTGTTTATTCATCAAATCACAAGAAACTCATGAAATTCTAGAAGTTCTCAGTACATCAGATATAATATAGTGCACACGCACACTGGGCTTATGAATAAAACGTACATACTATCTTTCTGCACACATATTTCCTTCTATAATGACCTCCAACATCATATGACTTCGCAATGTCGTTTACGTCATGCAAGGTCTTGCAGGAATGAGCTTAAAAAGTTTGGGAATTGACAGGTTTTAGAAAATAAATATGGCCATAGTTTTGATATCAGTATTATCCCCTCTGTAAAATCTATTTATGGTTGAAGGTCAGTCTTCAGAAAAATAATCCCTGATTTTGTCGGGTTGAAATTGAGATGTGTAATGAAAGGCGCAAATCCAAATTGGTTAACTAAAGAGACTAACAGTAACGATTAAAGTCGGCGGTTCTATAGTAGTGTAGAAATTGGCAACAAAACACGGAAGGGATACGCACTATAGATATGCATACTCCTAAATATTATCTAGTTCTTTTGATTTGAAAATTACGCCCTATTTATGTAAAACTAATTTTATTGGTAGTTAATGTATATATTTCGCTGTTCTTAATTCACTTAATTTGGTTGAAATTAATCCTTTGCTTTTAGATTTGATTCAAAAAGACTTTTGTAAAGTGATTGTCCGTAACGAGATAAAATTTCTATTAATATATTTTCATTGCAGTCATTCATATGAGTATGATTTGATTTCAAGGTTATATCGTGTATTGTATTATACTATTGCCTTATATGCGACTCTATGGTTATTGCTTATAAAATTATCGCGTAAGTCTAAGATTGTTCTGTTAACGTTCACAATACATTAAACGTATCCATATTATCCCTTTTTGCTTAACATAAAAAAAAGAAAAATGTACGTCTTCAAAAAAGCGTACTAATAGCCGATTTGAGGCCTTATTTATGTTGTCCTTTGGTTTTATTTTTATTGTCATTGTCATTGGTGTTAACTCCGTTGTGCACGGACTAAATTAAATTAAGGTTATACGCATCTCCTTAATTCCAATTCAATAAGAAAAGACGTCGACCATCTATACATATTTTAGTCGGCATTTTTTATTATGCGCATTAAAATACAGCAATAATGCTTAAGAGTCGCTTGTTTAGAAACGTCATATGACATAACTGGTTAACTGTCTTTTTTTGGTTGTATTGTACCGAGAGAGTAGTACGGATAGTTCGTACACAACGGATCAGACCCATTGTAAAGTATTCAAGCAACCAATTTTGAACACTACGTTCTACTTTAATTGAAATATCAATATCCATAGGTATATCCAATACACGAGAGTTATATCGGTAATTGGTATATCTAACCAAAACAATTGTACATTTTGCTACTTATAACTACTTAGATGTAATATAACTATGTACTTAGAAGTAAATAGAATTTAATCAGAGTTATTGTTTTCGTAATCGCTTTCTCATATAGAAATTGTATTATTTGTAATACATAAAAAACCTTTTTTTGTTTCAGGTGCAAAAAGTCGCATAAGAGTCGAAACGAAACCGCAAAATTTAATCTAACCTTTTTTTTTACAAATAAAACAAAAATGAAATAAATTGTACCGACCGACGGTTTTAGTAGCTACTTAAGCTGGTACTTATATAGTGGTTATAAGCTACTTAAGCTGGTACTTATATAGTGGTTAAGTGGTATATAAGAAAGTTATATAATGCAGATTCTCAAAGCACGTTATGCGTTACGGGGCAGCGCTTCCCAATTCCAAGCCTGGAGCACTGCCAAGACTAGAACAGCGTCTACCGTAAGTGTTTCATTCATAGTTATATTAACTGATACACAATTTTTGTTATTTAGGAAATAATACAGCACATCATTTTATTCATAACTATTGTCTATGAGATAATTTAAAACAGTTGCTTTGTATCCTTTATAAGTCTTCAAGGTTTGTCTTGAGTTGATATAAATAGCTACACGCGAGATGTTTGTAACCACGATAGTAAATATTATTTGTCAATCAAGAAAATTTCATAAATTGCTAAAAGCATGTTAAAATATGATTTGATAGAAATTGACTTGCGAGTTTGTCTAAAACTAAAAAAATAAAACTATATCTGTCTATAGCTTTGTTTAATTTATATCTTGTACTGTAATCATGTTTCTATGCTCTGATATTGGGTCTGATTCTGAAGTACACACTAATTCGTTATAATACCTTATAAGTTTAGTGCATCTCGTTCTCTCTATATGAATGTAAAAAGGACAGCTGTCATATCACGTGAAATAAAGAAATTAGTTTTTTTTCATATAACAAACATTAGATACTCGAGTTTTACGGATTCGCAATTATTCAGTTTACCAAGAGCGATCTTATCGAATCCATGACTATTTTATTCTAAATTACCAAATATTTTTAAACAAATGAAGGTTGTAGTTATATTTGGAAAAAGAGAAGTTACCTTTGTCTACCTTAGATTTAGAATTGATACCCTTATCAACATTTATGGCTAAATATTTAAGGTATATTATTAATCGGTGTCATCAATACGTTCGTAATCATTACTATCTCGTACAACATCTACGGAATTTCACAGAATTATCGAAAATTTATTTATCTGATACGCTAAGTGGATTTAGATGTTCATAGTATGCCATGCCCCGCCTTTAAAATAGAAGGAGAATCACTTTTTCCTTGTTCTAAACGTAAATAAGATAAATATTGTTTTTCTACATTTTAATTCATTACTGTTTTCAAATTACGTAACTATAATTTTAATGTTTTTTTTTTCATTTCTATAAATGATAAATTAATTGACTAAAATTAAATTCAATATATATTTCATTATTCATTGTACAAAAACAAACTGAAGATATATCCAGCCTAGACTGGTTGTAAGTTCGTGTTCCACAGTTCCACCCCAGGACTAGTTTTGTTTCTAGTCTGGTTTTTTTTCTTATTTATTCATGCAATACTTACATATCACATGTGTGATGAACAATTTTTTGAGAGGTAAACAATATCCGTATAGTGGGCGGCTATATCCGTAAGAACATTCACTTACAAGCAGCCTTAAGATTCACAGGATATACAAAAACAGTTTTAGATGTATGGCGATAACTACAGGAAAAACTTAATTAAGTTATTGTTAGAACTTCCTAATAAATTTAAAACATGTTTTTTTGTTAATAATCAGTCTAGAGAATATGACTCAGGGGAAGCCCGGGAAGACGCATATGTCGAGGCAAAATGTAAATAAAACCACAGTTTGATAATCAACAGAGCTTTTTGCACTTTTAATTTGTACTTTGACTCTTTGTTGTTTTTCAAAGAGTCAAAGTGCAAACTTTGAAATTAAACAATTTCTTTAAAAATTATAACCATTAACAAAAATGACAATCATTCGATTTCCAACCCCTCCAAGGGCAAAAAGGATGTAAAAATTTAGTTCTAATCAATCTTGGCATTCATTAAAAAAGTGAGTGCCAGTTCCTGGATAGCAGGTGCAGTCCTCATGACCCCAACTTTTGCACTTATTACACTGAATCCGATATGTCGTCGGGGTTATAGACATACTTCAATACTTGCGCGACTTAGAGGAGGACTTTTAATTTAGTCATTTCAAGGGCCTTCTTATTGGGCTAAAACACATCTTATTAACAGTTTAATTTGACTCAATGTGTCGGAAATGACACAAGCCTTAAAAGTATTTATCTCGAAAAAAATTATATCATTATATTATAATAAATCATATATTTGTTTTAGATAATTTCAGATAAACAAATAATATTATTGCGCGGAATTGTGACATTTCTTTAAAACTAACTCGTATTAAGCCAAATAAGAATAGATATAGAATTTTGAACACACCTACAGCTATTTAAATGATATCATTTATAAATTTAAAACCATGTGTCTCGCGTTAATGGTGTCATTAGCCTCATAAAGCGCCTTTTCTCTCTACTGTATAGTGTTTGTAACATTAAGTAGTTTCTACTATTATAAAGATAGTGACGATAATAATGAGTGTAATTGTCTTACACACGTTCTATTAATCCTTTAGAAATTAGATCAACAACAGGATATGAAATAATAGTTATAAATTTTATGTAATGTAAAAGGTATGTCTTTATCTAATGCACAATAGTAACGTATTCGTGTATAGGTATAGTGTGTATCGATTGAGTTATGTATTGGTTTCATTGAATTAAAACACAATTCCGCTTCTATAAGTCTGGTTTATCAACTAGACTTATAGAAGCGGAATTGTGTTTTTGTTTGTGCGCTATGATGATTGATACGTACGTACATTTACCTTTGCCACTTAATTTTTTCTCATATTTCCAGGACACAAAAACCATAGAGTATAAACCAATCAGGAGCGTATTAGTAGCAAATAGAGGTGAAATCGCCATAAGAGTTTTCCGAGCATGTACAGAGTTGGGGATTCGCTCTGTTGCCATCTACAGCGAAGAAGACAAGCTTCAGATGCACAGGTTCGATAACATATTTTTCATCCTACTTGGGCTTATCAATCAAATTAGTAGTATTAGTAGTGAGAGCGAGAAGCCATATAGCCATGAAATTCGTTTGTAGTTTATTGCTAATCTTGTTGGTTAAAGTCATCTTGATTACTTGTCATGTGATGCAGCAATGAGTCTTAAGGAGCCATCAGCGGATGGCTAATGAGAATATATACGTACCCCACAACACATCTTTTAGTAATTCGGTCTTATTATAATTATTAATAGCTCACAGGATTAGTGCATAGACTGTGGGTGCCCGATTTCGATTAAAGAAACAGTAACTTTCGCAATGGCTGATAACTGGTCAATAATTTCTTATCTTTATCTTCACCGTACTTAGAAAAGTAAGTTATTGATTGGTTACGGTGCACGTGTAAAAAGGCCAGTGCGCAATATGCGCAGTTGTACATATTTGTATTCATCAAATTCATTTGGTGCAATAATAATTTTTGTAATAATGTTACATACAGACAAAAAGCTGATGAGTCATACATGGTTGGCAAAGGTCTATCTCCAGTTCAAGCTTACCTCAGTATTCCGGAGATCATCCGAGTAGCAAAAGAAAATGACGTGGATGCTGTACATCCTGGCTATGGACTCTTATCTGAGAGGTAAGCAGGTCAACTTACTCGTATTATTCCAGTAGTCATCTAAGCACGCCGATTGATTCAAAATCTGCAACCTTGGATTTCGTTTGTAAATTACACTAAATAACAAAATAATTTGTATTATTGCAAAAACATCTTTCTTGTCTTTATATTAAGGTTAGTTTTTGCTTGAAAGGATTAGTAATGGGTTTGTTTGTAGACGAAAAACGTCGCTCGTAGCACCGTGTGTTATGTAAACAACGCTGTATTTAAACCAGACATGGTTTACACAGGCAACTGTAATATAGATGAAGATATGTTAGTATTAGCTTTTCGTTGGTGTTTGATTAAAATAGCATTAAATAATATGTTTTCACACTTTGTATAATAAAGATTAATCAGTTTTTTAGAAAGTTAAAATGCAGTAAAAATAATTGAACATTAATGATATACAAACCTCTTTAGTTACTAGATATTGTAACCGATTCTTAACATTCACAAAAGAAATAAAATTCCATTGATAACACATGGCTATAAATTCCATTGATAACATATGGATATGGGGCTTTCCCCAAGCAAAGAAGTAATGTATTAAATTACTAAATGTCTTCAGAACTTCTTAAAACACATTTATCTCAAGAAATATCTCGTCACACTCATATTAAATTGTATATATATTTTGTAAAACAATGTTTATCGTATCTATATTTTGGGTACAAGGAAAACAAACGATGGGGAGTGAGCCCGGTGGGTTGAAACTCACAGAGACGTGACCACGACAAAATAATATAATGTAAGGGAATTGTCTATGGGTACTATCAAAGTCACCGTAGAGCTAGATCTCAAATTAAGAATATTGAATTTGAGATTCCGTTCTACGGTGAATTTTATAGCACCCATAGACAGTTCAAGGTGTCATAAACCTTTTGCTCATAGTTCATAATCCTAATCACTTTCATGTTAAGAGCTAAAGTCGTACAAATACAAGGTACAAAAATACTTATTAAGCAATGTTTGTTTTTTAGGTCAGACTTCGCCCAGGCGATACTCGACGCGGGACTACGGTTCATTGGACCATCCCCTCGTGTTGTCCAGCAGATGGGAGACAAGGTTGCTGCTAGAAAAGCGGCTATTGATGCTAGTATGATGGTTTTACTAATCTTTTAGCTTTATTTACGTGAATAACTGGCAAGTCTTTTATATTTTATATGAATTTAGTAAATTTAATTGTATATAACTGGGCACAGATATAAATTTATTCGTTGTATGTATTTGTTGATATTTTTTAACCTGACGTCAGTTGTCATTGGAAATAAAATAAATTAAATCCTTAATAATGCCATCTAAAATTAGTAAAAAAGTCTACATTAAATCTCAGGTGACTTGACATTTCTTAAACTCACTATCACTGTTTAATAATGTAGAATGAAAGGGTTGCCTAAAACTTCATTTTAGTTTTGGATATTGATTTGAAAATGTAATTAATGGAACACCATTAATTCATTCTCCATCATTTGAGCAATAAAAAATATTTAAAATTTCTAGTCAAATTTTTATTTGTTTCGCTGTTTTATTTTCTATCAAAATATACCATATCATCGGGGTAAGTGCAAATCCGCGAATATAAATAAAATACCATAAGTAAAGTGCAGATAGCACTATATTTAGTCTCAGGAGAGTGTTGCTTATGGGCTAATTTTTACACATTTTTGGCTACTTTTTGACAGATATGCGGAATTATCCAACGTTAGTTACTATTAACTATAAATAACAAGCGAGATACACTAATGTATTTCGCCAATAAAACAATTAAATTGACGTAAAACTTCAGGAGCAGAATTAATATAAAGAAGAATCTCCAAAGAGGTCCGTTTGGGAACAGTTACGCTGATTTGCACTGTCCCCGACGACATAAAAAATAAACCTACATTTAAATAAATACATGAAATAAACCAGTTAACGTATATATAAAGTAATTATTTCAATTGTGTTATCATATATGTTCATATATGTTATCTTTTTACAGAGGTTCCTATTGTCCCCGGAACAGACGGACCTATAACTAATAAAGAAGAAGCTCTTGAATTCTGCAAACAACATGGATTACCGGTCATCTTTAAGGTATACATATTATGCACTTGTTAAGCAAACTTCTGTTCTGTACGGTTATTTTGTAACTACAATATTTATAAAAAATCGTATAATATTTAGATCTTATTGCCTCTGCTATAGCGTTTGGATGTGATTGGAGTGGAGTCTTAAGAATCTACCATTCATACTGTCAACTAAATTGGATTGAATTAAAAGGAAAAGTGTAATATAAGTGATTAAAAAATTCTGTCAAACTTATAAAAGTTTTATCAACAAGTTAGTACAGTTAGTTTTACAGTTGTGTATATAAATACATAATTATGATACTGTTTTTCCATTGCAGGCTGCTTATGGCGGCGGCGGGCGCGGTATGCGGGTAGTTCGAGAAATGAATGATGTTACATCTTCGTTTGAACGAGCTTCGTCCGAGGCGCTCGGTGCTTTTGGTAACGGCTCTATGTTCATTGAGAGGTTCATTGAAAGGCCGAGACATATTGAGGTCCAATTATTAGGTAAGATATTAGGTCTATTTTTTGTTAATAATTATGATATACGTTTTTGTAAATGTTCACTATAATAAAGATAATTATTATTGGAACATTGTTGGAATTGTAGGAATACACGGATGGTTTTGATTGCGTTGAAATTCAACATTATTATAGATGTGAAATACAAACGCTAGACGTAGATACATTTGTAGTATTTATTGAATGGAGTTTTATACTGGGTTTCAAAATTTCAAGGAATATTTCTACCATTTCTCTACATTTATTTTCTACACTGTCATACCTAGAAACAACCTGATGTGTTTATAACTACGAAAAAAGCAACTTTTGCACTGAATGGGTCGTTAAAAGTTCATTAGTTCTTTAAGGTTGGTCTTGGTTATTACGCCAACCGCTTTTCTCACCATGACGCATAGTGTGAAGCATTGTCGTTTCAAGGTTGGCCGAATGAGGCATTTGCTCCTTAAGTGTTTCTTCCACGTAGAAAGACTGCCCAGCAGTAGAACGTATGTAAGCTGTTGATAATGATAACGCTGAATTTAAATAGCGCCATATAGTTCTATGAATAGTTTTAGAATAAATCGTAGTGGAGCTACAAAATGTTCTAAATCGTTTGTGTGTTCTTTAGGTGACAAAGCAGGCAACGTAGTACATCTGTATGAACGTGACTGTTCAGTACAAAGGCGACATCAGAAAGTAGTGGAAATTGCGCCTGCGCCACATCTTGACCCTGAAGTAAGTATATTTTTATTGGCACAAATAAAAATTTTAAAGTTGCGTCGACGTCACGTCAAGTTTCAAAGTTCGACCTTGAAACTGCCATTACTTGTTTGAAATAGAGGTGGTTTTGTATTCCAACTGCAACAATCATTATGCTATTGTATGTACAATTAATTGCACATTAGCGCCGAATATGCCGATGAAAATTAATCTAGTATATGGATCGCCTGAATGCTAAGCAACTTGATATTTCTAAAAGTCTTTTATGTGATCCTGATTAAAATCCAATGAAAGTGATTAGATGTCATTATTTTGAATCGTGGATATATAATGCCGTCTACAATCGTCTTATGGGTGTTGTTCAATGTTACATATAAACCATTGGTTTAGTCCCTTTGTTCTTAATTTTATAAATTCCTACAAATAATTTAATTAGAAAACTTGTAGTAAGTAAACAACTCTTACTCATTTTTGTTTTTTTTTTTGGTATTTTTTAAACTATGTAATTCAATTTACCGTTTCAGATCCGTCAAAAAATGGTTGACTGCGCCGTCCATCTCGCGAAACACGTGGGCTACGAAAACGCTGGTACAGTGGAGTTTTTGCTCGACGACAAAGGAAATTTCTATTTCATCGAAGTTAACGCAAGGTATATAAGATGTAACTATTTTTATTTATGCAATAATTTGTAATAAAATAGTAATAAAGACCCGGATCATTTAACATAAGATAAAATTTTATTGTGATTCCGTGTATAATGTATCTTACAATTTAATGCACTTAAGAAAAAACAGATATAAAAAAAAAATTATATATTTAAAAATAGAAATATCTCAAGACACAATCTTTAAGTGCATTTGCATCCCTTTCCTTCATTATGATTGCAAATGATATCACATGACATACAGAAAGTGTTTTTGGGTTTTGTATTATCATTTTTTTCTGGAAACGGTTTTATAACTGATTTTAAAATCAGTTATAAAACCAGTATCAGTTATCAGTTTTGTACACAAATTTATTTATTGTGTTTATTCACTAGGTTTTTTATCTGCAAAAGAGATTTCAGTTCCATCGGACTGACTTGATATATATTCATATATGCAAATATTATATTGAGAGTTTTAAAGCGCAGGAGGCGCTATCCACTCAGAAGGTCATAAAAGCCATTTGTTCCTTCTGAGATTGGTTCGGCCAATAATCTTTGAGCGACCCCTATGTCTAGTCTATTTATATTCACTCTGGCATCCAGCGCCCGCCTCTCTAGTTGCACAGGACACAGTCCACCCACGAGTGTTAGACATCTCCAATCACACCACATATTTCACAATTGGGTGTTTGGTGTGGATTGGGTGTTTTCAACAATCTTTTTCGTGAGGTATCCAAACGGTTGTCTATTACTTTTATCAAAATTAAAATATTCAAACTAGACCTTATTTCTTTAAAGTTAAAGTTATAAAATAAATATTAAGGTCTATGTTACAATTGACAAAATTTTGTAGGTCGCTACATATACTTTTCATAGAAGCAGGACGCGACGTTCTTAAAACCAAGCAATGGAGTTAAATTCACCAGATTTACTTAAGAGTGAGAGAGGGAAAGAGATTTTAAATATATATATGCAACAGGACTTTTTTGATACCAAATTTTGACTTTATCCATACTTCAAGTATGTAATAAGGCTTTTGTTTAAGATAACACCTAAAAATATTTTACAGACTGCAAGTAGAACACACAATCACAGAAGAAGTAACCGGGATTGATCTCGTGCAATCCCAGCTTAGAATCGCGGAAGGTATGACTCTGCCGGAGATGGGTCTTACTCAGGACAAAATAAAGACTCAAGGATCAGCTATTCAATGCCGTGTGACTACTGAAGATCCCGCTAACAACTTCCAGCCAAGCACAGGGAGGATTGAGGTGTTCAGGTTAGTTCGACGGATCTATTTGGAGGCCCATAGGCTGCGCGGCTTAAGTGGTGCTATTTCTGGCCATTATAGCACGAATAGCAAGCTTTTGAAAAATGAAGCTAGGGGAATCGCCTCTGTGTACGGCCTGTGGAAAGCACTGAACAAATGGAACACGTCCTATGTAACTGTGATGCTCTTGATAACAAAAGAGTGTGTCTCTTTGGTCTGGGCCACTCCATCCCTGAAGACATAAGGCTGCTCACTACAAGCGTACAATTACATCATTGAAATATTCCAGGCTAGCAGACACTATAATTTTAAATCTATATCCAATTAAGAGGCGGCTTTCAAAATATAATCTGGCTATCTATCTTAGTCCCTTAAAATCTAGCTGTCTTCGTGGTAGCTTCAATATTTAATATCATGTACCCATCTTTAACACAGAAGTTACTAGATATAGTAATTAATTATTTATTTATTTAACACTATTCTACATATATAGCAATATATAAAAAAATATTTTTTTATATAGTAGACAATGTCTGTACAACTTCTTGCTGTTAGTGATAAGGCCGCCTACCTTATCACTAACAGCAAGAAGTCCTTTGATTCTTAGCCTATTTATTTTTGATATACTGATAATAAGAAAGATAAAAGGCCGAAGAAAAGGCCGTTCGGACAAGGCCGAAAATGGAAGCGAACCATATTTCCACCGATTCCTCAACAATAGAGGGACTAGTTAACATTATTATTATGGCGGCAAACTAAGTAATAATGGCTGAACCATTTTTCTTAGGTCCGGCGAAGGTATGGGCATTCGTCTGGACTCTGCTTCTACCTACGCTGGCGCTGTCATCTCCCCCTACTATGATTCATTGTTAGTCAAGGTTGGTCCTAAAAATATTTTTAAACAGCTTCGTAAGGCTAGTTTGTAAAGTTTACTGAATATGTATAAAGATTAACTAATTAAATGAATATTGTAAGTGACCGCCAGATTGATTAATTATTATGAAACACGCTGGTGTTTAAAAATGGAATAAAAAATGTCTCTTACTTACCATAATGCGTCACTATTTTTCATGCTTTATAACGCTTTGCCACCGGTCGTCCTTTAGTTAATCCTGTGATCTAGGTTCATATAAAGTGCAGACCTTAAGTAAGGTCAAACACTTATCACTGACAAGCTGTAGGTCATTTGAATCAATTATGTAAACGAGTGTCTCGTGATTTCAATAGTCTTGATTCATTGCTTAGGAGGTAAATGCAATCTAGAGACTCAAGGGTAGCGATTTCTTTACAATTTCAGTGCTTCTTTTTATAAGAAATAATTTTAAATAATTATTTAAAAACCTTAAAAATTATAATTATAACAGAATTTTGATAAAAAGTGTTCAAAATTTTAGAAATAAGAAATGTTATGACGTTTATTATAATCAATACTTTTTTGTTTTGTTTCCTTTTATATTTTCTATACATGATGAGAGAATGGGACATATACAGAACATATATTTAGTTTAAGACGGCTCGCAATAGAATTGGCATCAATGCTTTATTTATATGATCCTATAAGGTCCTACTGGAAGATATTATGCAAAAGCAGATTTTATTCGTTAAAAATTAACGGTGTCATGATCAGAATTATCGAAATAGTTATTTCCACATTATTATTTATTTCATTTTTTGTATTACACCGTAATTTATAGTTAACTTGCGAGTTTAGAAACCGTTGACATATTGTAATAAGCAATATATATAATAACGTATTATTTTCCAATATGTAATCTAAATATTGCAAAACGATAAATTGTGAACGGACCAGATATAGTTCATAATCTGTTCGGTTTCATGATACGTAAAATTGTTAACCGTCTCGGAGTTGTTAGTCAACGGTGTATAATGTGACGTTCAACCAATCACTCAACAAGGTGTGTTCGGACGGATGCCAGTTTGATCCAATTTCCAGTTTAACGTTTGGCGATTGTCAATAGTTTGATTGTGAACTATCGGAATATAATTCCTTAAATTGTAAACAGTTTTCTGTTGTGCAGTATGTTTCGATTATAATCTCACGAGTTAAATTATAAAATAACAATGGTTACACTAAAACGGTGACACTAGAAACTTCTACACTCCCTTTATATACTTCACTTACTTTTTTTTCATTTATTTTCAGGAAATGTATTTATATACATATGTCAGTCCTATAGATATATATACAAAATTTTCACAATCTTTCATCTACATAATAACAATTTCACTTACTTAAAATTTTATGTTTATATTTCTTTAAAATAAAGGTAATTTTATAGGTAATCTCACATGCGCAAGACCTGCCGGCGTCAGCGGCGAAAATGAACCGTGCCCTACGAGAATTTCGTATCCGTGGTGTAAAAACCAACATTCCGTTCCTGCTCAACGTATTGGAGAACCAGAAATTCCTTAATGGTATTTATTAAAAAGGCATTATATTATAAAGAGCTCGTGACGAAAGTTGTATGAAAGCTCAGGTGTGAGCTTACGAAAACAAAGCAATTTTCGCCATTGTTGGTCGCCAATAGATCATGCTTCGTGGTCAGCTCCCTTATTACAACAGATATCTTTAACTTAACTAACTTTAATTACTTAGGTTCTATTTAAAGGGGTTTCTTGATATAACTGAATCTCCATGATCAAATTAATGAACAAAGATCATACTCTAAAATAAGATTTTTTATTATCTGAATGCTGGAAAAAAAACTGTTCTGTATTTATGAATTGAAAAAGATGCGCATGCACCTACGAAAATCGGTATTTTTTTAATATATAGAATACAGTAATATTAATCTATCTCAACATTTCGAAAAAGGGATGTAACGTGTAAATAGGTTGTATTTATTTTGAATTTATGATTTAATAACTCAGATAATTTCATTGCTATATTTCCTTTATGTTGGTAATCTGAAAAAAAAGAGGCTAATGCTTTGCAATCTTAATTTATGAACTAATTGTAATTTTTATGTGCAATTATGATTAAATAAATATAGCAAAAAGATGTTCATAAATAACTATCCACAGTTTTCTTGGTTACAATAAATATTTTCACCATTTAAACAGGCTCAGTAGACACTTACTTCATCGACGAACACCCAGAACTATTTATGTTCAAGAGGTCCCAGAACAGAGCACAGAAAATCCTTAACTACTTGGGTTATGTACTGGTCAATGGGCCCGCTACTCCGCTAGGAACTGACATACCGCCTTCCGACGTCGAGCCCTACATACCACCGGTGCCATTGGGTAAGTTGTCAAATGTGATATTACCATTAACAAATAAATCGATATAGATCTTGCTGGAAAATAGGAGGTTTTGATTGACGCTACAATGAGGCTTATACCGTTGCTGTATTGATGAATTAAAAAAAATGCGTGTGCGCCACCGTTAAGTCATAAATTTTTGTAAATGTATAGCACCAATCTCAACAATTTGATAACCTAATGTAATGTGTAAATATTTAGCATCTATTTTGAAATTGTTTCATAAAACTTTTAATATTTTTAATAATTAATATTTTTGTCACGAATTTCAAGACTTGGCGTAAAAAATACGTAGGGTTGTCACTTTGTATTACTAATCACTGTTATTACGTTAACTAACGTTGAATATAACTAGAACTATTTATTACATTCAAAACTAATCGATCGAGTACGACACGAAATAGCGTAAGCGTTGCCTACCAGAAAACCCAATTTAAACTCTAAATCTCCAATTTGATAAGATTGAATAAAGGCCTCTAAATGATATACATAGTCTTACCACAAGTATGTATCTAGGGCTTAGTCAGCCTCTGTACAAAAATACTGTTAAGATGAAGGATGAAATTTTAATTGTAGCAGTCGTTAATTTTTGTTCATACCGTTTCTAAATTTCTATATTTGTTTTCAGACAGCTCAGGGTATGGTAGGTTCAAAATTTAATTTTTTAAGTGTTTCTGCATAATAATAATGCTAAAGGACATTGTTCTGCGCCTGTTCATTGTTTACCTAAGAACCAACAAACAGTCGTAAAATTTCTGTTAGAAAATTTCGTATTTACATAAATTTGTCTGTATAAAATAAACTGCTTCTCGCAACATGTTATACGAAGTTATACGAATTCTTTTATAGTGGTAGGAAATTCCCCTTCCATTATTGGAAGGCAAATGAAGTATAGGCTATACAGCCATGATGATATAATTTTGATTTGTGTTCCACACTTTGGGCAGTGTGGGTCTGTATTATTCAATAATTGTTTCCTTACATTCTGTCAATTATAAATGACTATTTTATACCAAAATAATATAAGAAAAAAATGTATTGTGCGCATTATGGAACACAAATCAAAATTGCATAAAATACAGTAAAGTTGTCGGATATGATTGACTCGCCATATAGATTGCAAAGTTTGTACTCTAAACCTCTGCTAAGATCAAATTTACCACACCTGTCTTTTACTATCAAAGAAGCATGGAACCATTTCCTTAAAAATTCAGTTCCCTTCTCCTTCTCTATTGTAGAGTTAATTTTCCAATAAAAAAATTCTTTCAAATATTTTTGAAAAGGCTGTGATACTCAGAAATGCTAGTTACAGTCTAACTTTACTTAAACAAGGCATAAATAAATAAGCCTAGGTACATGTCAAATGTGCGTTGGTTCTTTAGTTAACTTTAACATTGTCCTTTTATGTTTTTAACACTTAATCTGTGGTTTTCAGCTTTAAACATACCTTGGAGTGCAAAATATGATTTAAATTGAATATTATATATAATTGTTTTATTATACTATTATATTTATAGTAAAATTTCATACTTCATGTTTATTTTACGATTTAATAATAATAATATTTATATTTATATTATTATTACATGTGTGAAATATTTATATTATGGCAGCTTTATTTTTAATGTCCAATAAAATTTATTTTTTAATATTTACAGATAATGGTCTGTATACACATTATGAATATTACAATCATTGCACATATTTGTTTTTTTTATATATATGATGAGTGATATCCAGTAACGGTCAATGGTACAATATAAAGCACAATATTTCCATAGTTATTATAATTACATATTTGACAATCCCACGGTTACTATACACATATTACTTTTTCCATTATTAACATGTGTGACGTTATTAATTACCGGTGAGCTTAAATACATAGTATATATACTAATTCTTAACCCACATAGAGCTTCTCGCTCTCTCAATACAAATGCTAAAAGGAACCTGTCGTGTAGTTAAATATTAAGAGAAGTATGTAATAATTATTTATTATCATTACAAATTACAGATAAAAAAGACTATGAAGCTACAATTACTTTGATAGCTTCCGTTTAATTCGTTTATAGTCATTCAAAGTTCAGTGGATAAAAGACGGAAGTATTTTTTAAAGTTGAAAATTGAAGACACCCTTCTTAATGTCAAGTGACATGTAAGCTGTCTTTATTGTAGTTAGGCTGATAAAACGAGATGCAATGCACTTACAGTGTACTTTAGAATAAACCCATTATTGGGATGGCATTTATTCCCACACAGTTTGGCAAGTCTCTGACTTTCATGCTAGGTCAAACCTGTATTACAAAAATATGTGAATTCTCTAAAAAATGGTCACCAATGGACTAGGGCCATAAGGATCATGATGTATGAAAAAATAACCAGCCATTAAACTGTAGGGAAATAAGAGGTTAATACTCTCCCAGACCCTGTGTGTAATTGTCTACAACTAATTAATTAAACGTGAGATACCAATCACTTCCTAAATATCGCAGACACCCATTACGTACGGGGGTATCACTGTGTAATCTGTGCACCTCATTGACATTGATGCACTAAGCCATATTGTTTACTAAACATTTTTCAGACCTTTCCCCTGAGGCCATTAAAAGACAGGAACTAACTGGCGAAAACACAGGTAAAATCATTTTTACATACTTCGCACTGCATATTAATCATTAACACATTTGAGCATATTTTGAAAAAATTGGAATTTCCTCATTTCTTCATAAAATAGTGACTGTATAAAAACATGAATAGCAATATTGACAGACCAGTCAATGCATGTAAGTAATTGAATGTTAAATTTGATCTTTAGATCGACAACATTAGTTCCAATATTTTTTTCGACTACATTATGCGGACTTTGTTTCGCACTTTTTTTAGTTTTGAAAATTAGTCTGTTTATTGAGTTTAAATTTCACTCCTTCTTCTACTCTGCCTTAGTTAATGTTATTTTTATATGCCATAGTAAATTTTTAAATTACTCTAGCTGTTCAGCCACCAAAAGGCTACAAGCAAATCCTCAAAGAAGGAGGTCCGGAGGCTTTTGCAAAGGCGGTGAGGCAGCACAAAGGCCTGCTTCTAATGGACACGACGTTCAGAGATGCTCATCAATCTCTGCTAGCAACTAGGATGAGGTCCCACGATTTGTTAGCCGTATCGCCGTACGTGGCACACAACTTTAGCAGCTTGTACTCGCTTGAGAACTGGGGAGGAGCTACTTTTGATGTTGCGTTAAGGTGAGTTGATTTTAGATTTTTTAGAGCTTTTATTCACAATCTTTGTTTGTTATCAAGTATCCTCTAGTCACAGATATGTATCAACTGATTGAGTCATTTGATGAGATTCATGAACTTCATACTGACTACTATATAATGACTGTATTCGATTGTAATGAGTCCCTTTTAATATTAGCATCACTGGTTACGAAGGAAGATTTATAAATGAGGGTGAAGAAATTTTTGTAAAACCTTGTATGCGGGCAGGACAGAACCGAGCGATTTGGAGATCCGTAGGGAGGCCTATGCTCAGTGGACTTCTCTTGGCAGATATGATGGCTCAATTGAGGAGCTTATGGGCTGTATTGTAATAAGGAAATCACGTCTGAACTCAACACCAGTATATCGACAATTTCAAACCCGATAAAAAGCAATCTAATATAAAAAACTGAAACGACATAAGTAGCAAACTAGATTTATACTGAACAACGGGTAACAATTGTGATGATCATATAAAAAAATATTTATTCCAAATTAAAGTAACAATATTCGCTATTCTAATAATTCAATGAACGCTCAAATTAAAACGGTATTTGGTATGAAATTATTCAAGGTCTTTTAGTACCATGGTTTTATAATTTAAAGTAATATAGACATTATGAAATAGTGGTCTGTGTGCCATCAGGAAGAGAGACGTGCGCTGCTTACTTCACTACATCTAACTAATCTAGATATAGGTGTATTTCACAACATTTTGACCAATCAGTTTCGAAAAGAGCCACAATGTTGTATAGGTTTATAAAAACCTATAAACCACCACGACTTTATTCCGTTCAATGAATCTAGAATACTGTGTCTTAGAATACAATAGGAGTGACATAGCCTTTAGGATAAAAGTTCTTTAAAATTTTCTTTAATATATAATAATTTTCTACTTTATAATGCGAATGAAGGCCGTTGAATATTGATTTGCATGCAATTTACTATTCATCATCCATACGGGAGATTTCTATGTTATATGTTTTGTATCATAAAGCCGATTTGTCAGTACTTATTGGGACAATTATTTTTTTAAGATTCCTCCACGAATGCCCCTGGGAGCGTCTCAGTGATATGCGCGCGTTGATTCCGAACATACCCTTCCAAATGTTGCTCCGAGGTGCTAACGCCGTTGGCTACACCAACTACCCCGATAACGCAGTCTATAAGTTCTGCGATATGGCTGTAAGTATTTATTTCATACTTTTTTTTCGCTGAGTTTTGTAAAAGCTAGAAAGTCAAAGAAGCAATTGATTTATCTGGTGACTGTTAGAGATGATCTTCGCCTATAGCTACCAACAATATTAATTCATATCGTTGGAGCGTCGACATTCTGGAGACATGATAATATTGTGATAGCTTATTGTACAATAAATTCAATTTAAATTGTACATTGAGCTGATTTATTTACCTTACAGGTTAAAACTGGTATGGATATATTCAGAGTGTTCGACTCTCTGAACTACCTCCCCAATCTAATCCTCGGTATGGACGCGGCAGGCAAAGCCGGAGGCGTTGTAGAAGCTGCCATTTCTTACACGGGCGATGTGTCCGACCCTACCAAAAAGAAATACGATCTCAAATACTACGTTAATCTAGCCGACGAGTTAGTTAAAGCTGGCACCCATGTGTTGGGCATCAAGGATATGGCAGGGTTGTTGAAACCACAAGCGGCAGAGTAAGTTAATTATACAGGATGTTTTATTTGTGACTGCAATAAAATTTGGAGGTATTCCAGAGCACGAGAGCATGACATTTTCTATAGCAGCATCTGATATTGTAAAAATCTCCCACTTTATAGAGGAACACATTGATGAGATGTCCGTGTCCATTAGGAAAGTATCTAATCCCATCTAATCAGTAATCTAAATAATAATCCAGTAATCTCCCATCTTAATAAATCCTTCTTTTTGATAAAAATAATGTTCTCCAAAACGGTAGGTTTTGGTGAATGATCTTTCATTTCACTTCAAAAAGAAAAGATTAGATTGGAATGACTTGATATCTAACCGATCCCTAACACTTGACTAAATTAAATAAGCATTTTAAGTTGGTAAGCATCAAATAACTTGATTTCTTGTTGCTTTTTTATTGAAAGAGTGAGATTGAACTTGAACTGTTATAGTTGATTGTATGTCTGTACTAATACTGATTCACACAAAAAATTGTGCATATAACACGATATCGCTATCACGCACGTTACCAATTAAAATAGCAATATTTGCTATTTACTTGCATACATTGCTGCGCGTGCGCACACTTGTGCATATTAATCTATATAGCTTCGTATTTTTACAGGATTCTAATCAAAGCTATTCGTGACAAGCACCCTGACATCCCTATCCACGTCCACACTCACGACACATCCGGCGCAGGCGTGGCTTCAATGCTCGCTTGTGCCAAAGCCGGCGCAGACGTGGTCGATGTAGCGGTGGACTCTATGTCTGGCCTTACGAGTCAGCCGAGTATGGGCGCTGTTGTTGCTTCACTGCAAGGAACGCCGCTCGATACAAGTAAGTACTGATTACAATATCACTCACTTTACTCTGCAAAGGAAAATAAATAAAAATAATTTGCAATAACTTAAGTGGTTTTTTGAATAATAAAACATTTTTTTATTAAAATGTTTTGACGATAAAAAAACAATACTGAAATCACTGAAGTGAAGTTATTTGTTTATCTGTGACGTCACATTTGGCTGAAAACAATTTTTAATTAACCGCTAAGCAATTCAACACACAAAAATGTTGTGGATTCGCTATTTCAACTCTTAATCTTTCGAAGACTGACATATTAAAAACAAATGATTTCTAATTATCAATAGAATTCATGACTTACATGGCTCTAATAAATTTGTAAGGTTCGTTGTTGGATTTCTCAATGAGGTAATCTTAAGAATTTACGTATACGAAAAATTACATTACATATTTGAGGTAATACATGCGTTTCGAGAGTTTTACTTGTAAGTTTATTTAGTACTTTTCATATATTTAATATATATTAATGTCCTTAGTTATCCGTCTTGATGCATAACACGGCCTACATAATAAATTTGGGCTTAAGAAATATCTATGTAAATCTTTATTTATCTCGTACTTAACAGAAATCCCGCTATCAAAGATATCCGAATACTCCGCTTACTGGGAGCAAGCCCGCACATTATACGGACCCTTTGAATGCACATCCACAATGAAGTCTGGCAACGCTGACGTGTACCTCAACGAAATCCCTGGCGGCCAATACACCAATTTGCAGTTCCAGTCGTACTCGTTGGGTCTGGGCAGCCAGTTCGAAGAAGTCAAGAAGGCATATAGGTAACTTTGATGGGTCCTTAATGAAATGTCCGGTTTGATACTCTATAAAACGTAATAATTGACAAATAAAAACACAATTTGTAACTAAATATTACTATTATAAGTTAGATACAAACACTAGAAACTCCAATTGATATAATAATTTATTGAATGTATATCTAAACATTAAAAATAATTTAAAATATACTTACAGAGAAGCGAATCTGCTTCTAGGAGACATAATCAAAGTGACCCCCTCGTCCAAGGTGGTGGGCGATCTAGCTCAATTCATGACGCAAAATAAGCTATCAGCAAAGGAAATTGAAGAGAAAGCCGAAGATTTATCCTTCCCCAAATCTGTAGTTGAATACCTGCAAGGTGCTATTGGTATACCTTACGGGGGATTCCCCGAACCACTTAGGTAAGGAGTATTTTGATCATTCGCTCTTACAGACAAATATGACATTATTATAAACCGTGTTCATTTCCAAACCCCATAACTTACTTGTTAGATTCAGACCAATTAAAAATTTCTTTGCTTATTTTTGAGTCAGGTTTTTCATATTTTTACACAGCACATTATAAAAGGGTTTAATTTTTTTGCATAATTGTTTTTAACAGTATAATTATTGAAATTTTATTTTCATGAATATAGGGCTGATATATATAAATATAATATGGCATAATTTACTCAGGTCTAAGGTGCTCAAGAACATGCCAAGAATAGAAGGTCGCGCTGGTAAAGAACTACCGCCTCTTGACTTCGACCAATTGAAGAAGAATCTCCAGGAAAATTACCCCGATGTATGCAGTTTATATATTAGTCATTAATACATTAAATTTCTGATGTATTATCAGGTCGTGTCGTGGCTGGATACAAGAATTAATCACACTTGTCTTGATACGAACATTTTATGAATTAGTCGTATTTCATGACGAAGTAAAGTATGGGGACTGTTGGTACCTACTGTCAGGTCAGCCAATTCTTTGAATTTTCAGCGTTTAGCCATTTCAATAGCTATACGCACAACTGGTTCATGATGTAAAATATCTACATCATCATCTACAGCCTATATACGTCCAAATGCTGAGAACAGTCTTTCTTCATAGGAGAAATGAGGAGTTTGGGCCATAACAATAGCATGCTGAACCAATGCGGCTTGGTGTTGAAAGAAATTGCCAATAAACACCGGGATCAACAACCTTTTCTGTATTAAAAACGAAAAATTATGTTAAATTCTAGGAATTTGTAAATAAGGATTAGATAGAAAAAATACTTATATAATTATTTAAAGTAACCTCGCTAGTGTTTAATTTCAGGTGACCGATCATGACGTAATATCCGCGGCCATGTACCCGCAAGTGACGAACGACTTCTTCCGCATCCGCGAAAAGTACGGACCTGTCAAGCACCTAGACACCAAGACTTTCCTAGTAGGACCCACTGTAAGTTGCATTGTTTTTATTATAATTTCTTTTTATTTAGCTTACAATATATTGAAGACTGCAAATTAAATCTGTATCAAAAATGTTACTGTTATCTACTTTTAATGTACAGAGAATATAGTGAGCTTAAGCAGCCCTGTCCCTAAGAAGAATTTTTCAACCCTCCTTTGTAGTCTAGTGGCTGAAACCATGTACTTTCGATCTAGATCTATCTACAACTTTTCTGCTCAATTTGGTTGGTGGTAGGGCTGTTAGGGCTGTTATTCTGTTACGGAATTCAAAAAGTTGAAGGATATTCAATAAGAATTTCCGGCCTTTGTTAGAAGAACACAAATCACTCCCGAGTTTGAAATTTTAAAATTGAAATTGAGTTTGGTATGAAACAATAAAAACTTATGTTACAATCTTCACTAAGTTTAGGCCTATTTGCCACTGGTTTAGAACAAAATGATGGAATCCCATACCTGTCACATTTTATTGCGGCACGTCAAAACAAGACGGAGTGTACCTTTTTTATTGACTTGAAGCAATTGACCACTACGCCTGATGGTAAATAAAGTGTAGTCCATATGCGTAGATATGCCTTGAAGGAGCCCATGTTATATCGAAAACCGGCTGGCCGAGTGGTCAGTATCCCTAGCTGCAAGCTGTTGGGCCGGGGTTCTCAGGTTCACGTCCCGGACGGTACAGCTGTTTGAGTGATACGAGAACAAATACGAATATTTGTTCTCGGGTGTTGGTTGTTTATTTATATTTTTGTATTTTTTAACATAAAAATATGAATTATAGTTATATTAAATATGTTTTTTTTCCATTGTCTAGCATCCATAACACAATGATTCACTTTGTGGATACATTGACATGATAGAATACGCGATCTTACTTGTGATTCTAATGTTGTTAGGTCTAATGTTCGAATAAGGCCACTCATATTTTATCATTTAAATTTCGTTTGTTCCAGGTAGGCGAAACTATTGAAGTGAAGATTGAGCGCGGCAAAACACTAAATATCAAAACATTAACGGTCTCCGAGGAGATGACAGCGGCGGGAGAGCGGGAAGTGTTCTTCGAGCTCAATGGTCAACTCAGATCAGTCTTCATTAGGGACGAGAACGCTAGCAAGGTAACGTATTTGGTACCTTAATGCCAAACACCAAAGCTTCTGTTTTGTTACCTAAATAATCTGTTTTGTTTTGCAGACAGAAAGTATTTATTTTACTCTCTGCAAAAGACTACGGTATAATAATATACTTACATATAAATAAAAACAAAACAAACAAAGAAATTACAAACACCACTATTTGTAGTACTGATCCAAAATTGAAATTTCTTTTTGTCACACAGGAATTGAAGTTCCATCCTAAAGCTGTCAAAGGAGACAAGAACCAAGTTGGTGCACCAATGCCTGGCACTGTTTTGAGTAAGTCTACAGACCATGTGGTCGATTATCAAAAACTAAAATTAAGATATCTGCTTATATTTCATTTTACTTAAATAACGGCGGACACGCCTACCGGTTTAGTTACCAAGAAACCATGGTTATTTTTTCTTAATTAATCAATAATGCTAGGAAACAAACCTCAGTAAACTTAATTTTTTACAGTAGATAGAATATTGTAACCGTCCGTAAGAGGGATATGAATTGCTTTTTACTTCAATTCAATTTCAACTAAAACATTCTCCGGTCTATTTCAATTGTCATGTGCTTAGATCTGTAAATTGCAGTTTTTGAAACGTCACCAACCAACTGTCCTTTTTGTCGGATTGTAAAATGCAAAACAGAATCAACCTTTTTATTATCTATGATAGTATCAGCAATCCCTTTCATTGTTTCAATAAGTGTCACTATGGCAGTATTTTTTATTAAAGCAGTAATGAATATACACTTGTTATCAATTTTGACAGATATCGACAAGATTGGATTAACATTTGTTATTGTAATGTAATATATACGATCAAATACTTATAAAATACTAATTTCTTTGAATGCTTTGTTCGACAGCTTTAAAGGTCAAAGAAGGCGATGTCGTAGAGAAAGGCCAGCCATTAGCCGTGCTCTCTGCTATGAAGATGGAAATGATCGTCCAAGCTCCTGTAGCTGGGACCATCAAAACTTTGTCTATCACAAACGGACAGAAACTAGAAGGTGACGATCTAATATGCATCATAGAATGAATGGCATAAAGACCATATTAGGACTGAGTTGTTAACTTGTGAGAGACTTACGAAACTAGAATAAAGCGCAACCCGAATTAAGCTTTTAGAAAATAGCGATTTATTTTAAGTGTATATAAGATTGAAAGTTAAATCTTGAAACAGTTTTATGAGATTGGACTGTTTATAAGGCTGTTTATCTAAAAGACATAATTTTTAAATGTGATATGTATGTAATTGTTGTCGCTAATTTAGAACGTCATACAGAGTATACCTGTGATACCACAAATATTATCATTTTAATACAAATAATACATCACAGTACAAAGAGATTTTAATATTTTGTCTATTGTAACATCTGAAAATTTGTAGTTAATAGTCATTCCATCCCATAAGGAATATAAGAGTTGTTTTATACAATCTTTGTTATAGTGTTAATTTGATGTTTTTTTTTAAAATATTTATCGTTAATTTTTATACCTTTAACAAATTGTGTAAACTGGTGCTTTTTTTTTAAATTATAATATGTTATTGTTAATGTTCCACTTGTTTTCAGTTTTATTTAATACATTCTATAAAAGTTTTACCGTGTTTTATTTGTTGTTCCCGGCTTTTAAGCTAGCTTTTTTACCACTGTCAGTTTATACACGACTTACCTTATAAAAATAGATTTGAGGACGAAATTGAGTGAGAAATTGAAATAAGTATTAAATTCAAAAGTATATTTGTGTATCAACTTACACATTTATTTCCCTGTTGTTCATACACATAGCCATATATAACCACAATTTCAAGAACATTAATCTTAAAAATAATATATTCGCGAATTACAATGTCTAAGATTTCAATGAAAACATACAATCATATCTATGGCCTAACATTTAAAGCGAATGAACCCCTTTGCAACAACATCCAGTTTTTGTCGCTGATCGGAATTTAATAATATTTACTAATAAATCAACTATAATATAATAATTCATGTAACAAGGGGTCAGACTCCCTTTGTTACATGAATTAAAACGCTAAGTGAGTTATAATTTGGAAAATAAATTAAGTATTTAAATTATATCAAGTTACTTATTATTTATTTTATTAAAGTGTTGGAGGTATTTTTATACACATTATGACGAAAACGCACCTTAAAAAAAGTATCGTACATTATCATTATTATGTTTTGTTGTAGACAAATTTTGTCAAATATACAAAGACTTATCACTTGTTTTATGGTAGTGAAAGTTACCGAGTGACCGTTTGAATCAATACGTTGGATGAAAGGAGTCGCATATTTATTCTCATATTTTTCAGAGTTTAAAAATATCGCGTTTTCGCGTGCACCGCATTAATAATAATATGCATTTAAATTTTAGACGCTCAAATTGCTAGCAAGAATTGACCCTTTTATTCAATAAGTACCCTAAAATATATAATTTGCTTTAAATTTAGTTTGTTAATTAAGAGATCAAAATACACTCCAAAGAACGATAATATTATTAATAATAACGTTACAAAAATAAACATCTAAGAAAATAAAATACTTCAGTTTCAGGAATTATAATATTTCGTACCTAATTATCGCTTTTAAAAATTATTATTAAATTCATGTTGATAATTTAGTACATTGAATAAATGTCTTTTTCGCATAACAATGTTGATCGATTTTTCAATTGACCATATTTTAACGTACAATCGACAGTTCATGAACTAACAGCGCAACAGTTTGACCTTAAGACAGCTTACTATAGTCTCGAGGCGGCTTTCGAAGCGTTACATCACTGGCACGGTCATTTGTTCAATCAACTTTAGTAGTAAATACTCAAGAATGCTTGAGCGAATAGCCGCGTAAACATAAGTAGATTTTTATTTTATCTTTTGATAATAATACAATGACAAAAATATAATGTAAAATAATCAAAAATGCAATAATAATTACTGAATGAATCATAAGGATCTCTTAGTGTTTTAAAAGTATTAAAAATTGTGTTGAGTTTGGCACAATTGAATGGTTAGTACAGAAATCAATTTAATTACAGCTTCCTACATAATGAAAATGAAAAGAACCATGATGTTTCAATATTGCACTAAGCCAATGTAAGAATATTTTACACCATTTATAAGCAGTACACAATCTCATTTACAAAACTGGAATCTGTGATTAATAAATTTTAAACTCGCGTAACTTTACTATAATTTTAATATTACTGACACCATTAAGTAGGAAAGTTAAAATTTATATGATTGAGTTATATACAAGAAATGGTGTTACAGATTCGTGTTTGCTTTCTTTAAAAACTTGGACAAATTCAACAAATTGCTTGAAACATTTAGAGACTACCTACAAACGAAAGATATGGCTGGTCATCACCAACACTTAAGCAAGTGGCTATTATTTAACAGACGATTTATGACATTAACCTACCTTTTGAAGGGAATGTCATAGTTAAATAAAAATCACCTGCTTAAGTGTTGGTGAACACCAACCTAATTCCATTTTAGTTAAACATGTTTTATATCACAAACTCACAAGTCCAGATACGACCGTGTTTGATAGTGTTTTTAATAAAATTACTTTGATGAGCATTTATAAGAATCTAAGACTATTTGTATAAATATAAATGGTGAATTATATGAAACTTAGATATATTTCAGCCAAAGTTGTTGTGTAGTTGCTTTCTGTATCCCATACACATATTTTAATCAAACTTAATTTGTAGCTGACATGTTTTAGAATCAAATAATATAACTATTAAATCTATCATAAAAATCGCATCATATTAGTATTTGTTAAGTACAAAACATGAACATGTTGAACTTGAATAATTATAATGTCAATAAGAAACTCAAAGCAGTCCCAAAAATATAAAACAATATTGCTCAAATATCTTATTATTGTCTATTTAATATATCAAAATACCACCAGGCCAATATAAACAATCTATATTTGTCAAAGCCGCAGTAAAATTGAATACAGCTTAAAACCCGAATGAACAGAAATAATAATATATATTATCAATTATACCGACTACATTCAGCATAAAAATAACAATGTCGTTATGAATGGTAAATTAAAGAAATACAAATCAACAATTTTTACAAAATTACCATTTACTAACATATAATAGGTATAACTAAATTGACCAGTGTACTGTTTACACTTAAAAAAAAGCTATAAATCGATAAAGCGCTGATTAATATTATCATAGGATAAGAATAAATAATCTTTATAAGCCATAAAGATAAATCCATTTTGGTCCCTAAATACTAGAAATAATTTTATCCTAAAAATATTAAACCAAAAAATACATGAAAATTATATTTAAAGCTCATCTTAATTTTGACATGCGAAGGAATGAGCAGTGCGCATGTGCAGCTGGCGAAATCAAAACATACTACAAATATTAACCCTTAAAAAATGTATGGTAATCGCAGTCAAAATTGCAGGGATTAAGCTGCCACACTTTTTGCTTTTCTTCTCAATATCGTAATGACTTGCCTATGTTACTATTCGAAAGTAACAAAATTCTACTCAGAAATACTTTCTGTGGTTGTTAAAGTACTGATACACAATTGAGAGACGAGTATTCTTATTAAGATTAATGTTAGTCGTATACGGCACCTATATACATGGCAATAATCTCACCATGGCTATAATCTTATACATATAAAAATGAATTGCTGTTCGTTAGTCTCAATAAAATTTAAGAACGTCTGGACTTGAAAATTTAGTTTATTTTTGTCTCTTTTAGGCAGGGGCATAGTCATTTGTTACATCACTACTTCCGATTACTTCTAACAGATGGCGTTTGTGGCTGGTTGTAGGCAATACAATATTCACACGGGAGCACATGGTTATTGAATATAATGTAATAGGTGAATATTCCCAGTATTTTCTTAGTGTGTGCATTTTTGAGATATTTCTTGTAGCTGTCTCATATAAGATAATTTTTGTATTGAACTTGCGTTTTTCATATATCATCATTACATTTCTATATACCCATACACCTTTTACAACCCTGGTGACTGCTGAGCTGACTTTGGCTTTTGAATTTTACACAAATTCATTGATAAGACTATTTGTAGACTGCTTGTACTCTAGCTTTATTAGCTTCGTCTATAACAACATAGAGAATAAATGAATATTTAAAAACCGTTTGTTTAAACAACATATAGTATATTGTATATAGTAACTTATATTTTTGTCACAAAAACATTAATTTGTGATTAAAAATGTTAAAAATCACAAGTATTGTATTTGCTTTTATATCAACCTGTCAAGTCATACAATCCAGACACAATTGTATTTCAATAGTTTCAGCGCACCCGGGTGTTTATTGCGACTCAATAAATTAAAGTTTATTATTTTTGTTGTTAAGCCTGCCCAATGTTGAATATAATATTTTGATTAGGAAATAAATAACCTTATGTTACAGCTACAAGGTAATAACTGTGATGTTTTATTTTTTAAAAGGATAATTCAATATAGATTGACCAGTGTAATACGTACGTGTTCGTTACCTTTGAGTACTTTAAAGGTAATCTACTTTTTTAAAACGTCATTGTAATAATTAATTTCTAACGCAGCAATGGAAATTGAAACCTGAGACCCGATTGTAGATAAGTAATAACTTAACACTTATCTACTGTATTTGTTAATAAATAATACTCTTTCAGAGTCAATTTTCAATAAAATGTTCTATAATTGAAGTTTTCGTGTATTAAGGTATTTGAAACATGTAAGTAAATATGTAAAATAAATATGCTTTGATTGCAGCACGTTGGGCTATAGGAGTGGGTTAATGACACTAAATTATGTTAGATGAGTCCACAGAATGATAATGGCCTCTAGTGCACTAAAAAAATTAAATTCAAGTTATTTGCATGTTTCTTTCCAATTCGCTATGAAAAGGATAGAATGATTTTTGGGAACGTCTAGTTAGTTGACACTTGACCATCCAAACTCCTTTGATTTATTTACATCACCATTATATTAAGAGAAAGACGCCCACTGCTGGGCATAGATCTCCCCCCAAGGATCTTCAAACCGAACGATACGGCATTGACCATATCCACTGGCTTCTCGAGACGACTAACCAGTTCATCGGTCCCCCTAGTGGGAAGCTCACCAACTTATTTTAATCGTCAAATTTCATGACGCGTTTAAATAAGGCAAATACGCTTAAAATTTGCCATTTTAGGAATGTCCAATGACGTCTCCGGTAATTTGTCTTTTGGTTGTATTGTTATGAAAGGGTAGTCCTGAACTGAAATCTCAATAAAGTCTGTACGTGCACACCCAACTCGTGGCTTATATTCAATACAATAGCTAGAGCTCACTGTACACTTACAAGGGAATTTAGTGTATTCTATAAAAACATTGATACACAATTCACTACATAATATGAAGGATATGACATTTTATTTCTTAAATTAATATTATGTCAATTATAAAGAAACGTTTCAGAATCAATAAAATCTAAAACTTTGCTGATATTTTTGTAGATCCATTATTCTATTCTATTCTCCATATAAAATGCTCCTTGCATGTGACGTCACGCGTAAGTAAATAAACAAACCAGGAAGATGTTGCATAAACACATGAACAGTGTGAATGAAAATGTTTAATGTAAGTTAACTGACAGTGCAAATATTTTCTAAAAAAAAGTTATATATATAAATTTTTAGAAAATTTATACAACACATAATTTGGAGATCTAACCAGAGAAATATTCTTTGCAAAGCTTATTTCATTTAAACCTCGTATTCTCGACAAAATGTGGAACCTCTAATATTTTGTGGTAATAAGCACTGTTTAAAAACTCCACTTTAAAAAAACCTCGAATTATACAATCAAATTATCTGATTACTTATTATTGAAATTAAAGAAACTTTTCCTAGATATGGTCTTATTATTGTATACATTTAGAATACATTTTCATTTACATATGAAATGCAGTGAGAACTATAAAACATTGATCAACCATTTAAACGGTTAATTTAACACTGCTTTCATTTTAAAAGTAAAATAAATTGTTACATGATGCTTCATATTTAAAATCTTAAAACTTTTGACAATCTGTCAAATACCTTAATCTACTTCACCCGGGTCCAACAACGATTTATCCACGTACGTATGCGAGAAAGTGTCTAACAACTCCTGCGCCATATCACTAGTGCTGGTGCTGGGTTTATGTTTGTGGTCATCCGCATCGTTGATGGAGTTGACCGAGTTGTCACTCAAGCTAAGACTGGAGTCAGCGTCGTCGCCATAGCAGCGTCGCTTGTGGTCCGTTGGGAAGTTGTGGTAAGAATGCTCCACACGTACCGCTTGCATTGTATTGCTGAAAAAATTGGGCGATGTAGGGTATTAAATTAGAAATGTTGCGACAGTTCAATACAAGCTGAGTTCGAGACCTAATGCGAATTTGTAGATAAATAAAACGTTGACGTCTTTGCGTACTGAAGTATGAAAAGTTCAACACAGTAGTTTCGTTTATCGTAGAACCAAAGTAGATACATGTAGAAGTCAATTCCTGCAGTAAATTCAAAAAATATTTTGAAAATACCAACCAGTTAAGCGCAAAAGATCCCATTGAGTCGAAATGATCCGGCAGTGTATCCTAACTCTTAGCTTAGATAAGATCTGACCCAGTTAGTGTGGAACAAGAAACAATTCTTATGATTCACACGTATTTTCTTACCTTGTTTTCCTTAAAATAGGCCTGCCCATTTCAACTTGCAACTTCAATGAATACAGTTTGGCCAATGACTCAAGTTTCTCTTTCTCTTCGGGGTCTTGGAAGCTAGGCAATTTAAGTTCACTCTGGCACGAGTCTTGCAGGAACTTTGACAACTGTTCATTAGCTGCACTCAGGATTAATAACCCAGGTCTTTCCTCTCGAATCCGTCTACAACCTGCTCTTATCTCCCTAACCTCTGTGACACCCGCATTCATAGAATGCTCACTGTAATAGTGGTCACTTTGTGGCGACTTTTCACTCACATTCAAGTCACTCGACGAAGTTTTTTGCAAGGAAAAATTCGTTCTCGGTGTCTGACTAAAAACTTCCTCTGTGGCTGACCTCTCCTGAAATGCCTGGAAAGATTGAAAAAACGACTCGTTCGCATTCTGCCCGGTAATTCCCGCATTCTTTATATCGCTAAAGCTGTAAAAAGACGAACGAGGCTGTAAGATATCTCGGTTTTCCTTACAAATAACCTCTTCTTCTAAATCCACGACAGTCTTCGAATCAGACATCATTGCATCATCATCGTTACCCGAATCGACTTTAGCCCTTTTCTTTTTGAATCTATTCTTACAACTGGCCCAACCACTTTTAACAAGTAGTTTCTCCTTTTTTAGTCTTTTTGGCGGAGGCATGTTCATTGAATTTGGGGAGTTATTATTGTTGTTGACAGATTTAAAGGTGAGGCTTTTGTTAAAGACCTTCAATTCTTCGATGCCAGGCCAATCAGTCAATTCATCGTCTCCTTCTCTATCACTATCATTAGTCACAACTCCGTCAGAATCACTACTGCTCAATGAACTTGATTCATTACCGGCGCAATCCATTCCACTATTTGAATCTTCGAATTGTAAAGGATTCCTCAATGAATTGGATGGGTGGGTTTTGTTCAGCACTTTAAGCTTTCTGTGATACTTCCCACTGCACATGGGCATCGGATTAAACACAGGCGGCAAGTCTGTGGTAACTTTATATCCAGTAATTTTCGACAGAATAGGCGTACCGTTTTTAGATGTGTTTTTATACACGAAATTGAAACTGGAACTTCCAGGCAATGAAGGTGTATTAGAAAATGCTGAAGTTTTCATACCTTCAATATTTTGTGATTTTAAAATAATCTTTCCAGGTTGTAGCACTGATTCTTTCCTCTTCTTTTCACTGTCGTATTTCTTGCATTTGAAATCTGTTTTGAAGAATGATGATTTAGATGAACAGCCTCCACTAAATGATCTTTCTCTCATTTCACAAACATCACCTTTGTCTCTATGTGACCATTTTCTTTTACCACAAAAAGCATTTCTGTAACAAAAAATGTCACCCTTAAGGTTTCTATTTAGAAACAAACTCTCTTAAAAATATTAGATAAATAATTATGCTTTGATTAAAATACCTTTCTTGTTTATGTTTGTTCAGATGTGGAATTGATGTTAAGCATTGTGTCTGCAGAATAATTGTAGCTGGTAATGTGTTCGGCTGCAACAAATAAATATTCTCCTGATTAAAACCAAATTTTCAATCAATGAAAAAAATATTATGTAGCTTTGCTCTGCTGATGTGATGATGAAATTACACCGTATGTACACTTCGTAAGATCTTTGCCAGCTCGCTCTCAGTACGAATTTCATTTTTTATGAATGATTGAGCACTATTTAAAAATTTAATTTAGGAAAAATAAAATTGTAGTAAATGATACTCCAAAAATATCGAGATCAAAAGTAATTACAATTATTATAAGAATTAGGCATTACCTCTGTAGTAACACTCAGAATTTCAATAGGCGGAGAATGTTTTCCATCAGTATATTCTACAGGCATTTTTTTATACTTCCTTTTCCTCCGTGCATTAGCAGGCCTAGTAGGCGAAAAATTCTCATTAAATGAATCTGACTCAAAATTGCCTATTTGACAATATTGCCTTGATTTATGGTTGCCAGACTTGTGTATGTTAAGATGAGAATCATCAGAGTCTGATAGTGGTTGAGTGATGAGCGGTGCCTGTGGAGGACTACTGGAGCTACCATCTTCCACCAAACTAACTGCCACAGCGGCCGCTGTAAATAAATTTTAAAGAAATTGATTTTAATAGGGATTATTTGATTAAGATTATAGAAAATTATTTATGTATCAACTGCATTTTCATATCTTTTCTTATATATATTTTTAACCTTTAAAACAAGCATGGATCTAACAATGAACAAAATTTATTTAAATAGATGGGAGAGAATATGACTAATGTTTATGTCTACTAATGAGCTTCCCCAGGATTTATTACAAAGTCACTAGTTGAAATCATTTAAAACATACTCTAAGAAAATATTATATATCACTGTGTCCTTAGAACTACTTTGGTCACTCAAAATGGAGGCACTGTGTGTTAGCTATAGTTAGTAGTAAAGAAAATAATACAACTTGTAGACCATGGGAGCTGCTGCCCACAAACTGATATATAGTTTAGGAGAGTGTTGTAATGTGTAATGTGTATTTGTTTAAAATAAAGAATAAACTCTGAAAGAGAATATAAAAAGAAAGTAAAAATATTAATGCTTGCATATGACTTTTTAATAAAAAGCCACTTTTTATAATTATAAGTTTTAGGTTAATTAAAAATAGTTTTATGTTAATCAAAAGAACTGCACATGTAACAACAGATACAATTATGATTGTACAACAATAAATATATTCTGCACAATATGTGGTCTTATAGATAAGAGCGATATTTTTCAGACTACTTTAGGAATGGATGTATCAAATACAAACCTTCATACCAAATATTTTGTAAGACTTTATAAATTATTAACATAGTTGATTACTAAAGATCTAAAATCTTTTAACTTAATTTATTAAAATACAACAGGTAAAATAAAACAGGTTTCTTTCATTTTATGTTTGAGTAAGAGAGACAAAGCAATAGTTTAAAGAGGCCAAATTTAATTGTTAACTTGTACAACTTAAGAGTATGAAGAAAGACTCCTATTTAATATTTATTTTAAACAGAAGTTGAAGTAATAATAAAGCATCAGAATCCTTTGAAACTGAAATTATAGTTATGACTAATTAAGTAAATATACTTAGTAGAATTGAACTTATATTTACAAATTCATATAATTTATGCCATTTTTAAAACACAGAAGCATAGTAACAGTCTTAGATCCAACCTCACTTGGGTTGTTCATTAATATGCAATTTTTATTCTGTATGCTAATGCCATATTGCATTGAGCAAATGGCTCTATGCATGGCTTGACCGTGAGAACATTCCATCTAAAAAACCACAAAGCTATTTGACACTACAAAAAAGCAACCTAGAAGTCAATGAAAAGGAATAAACTAATACATACGCAAGTTTCCAGCGGATCTAGTGCGCCTCCGAAGCCCTAACTTCCGCCTCTCTTGCCGGCCGCAGTTACTCTCCTCAAGAGCCAGGTTTAAATCATGCGAGAGTCTCTCCATCCTCCTAAGCCACCAGACGATCGCGAAAAACAATAAACATTGTAAACCGCAATCTAGTACATCCGATGTTGATATTTGCTCGCTTCGCACTTGTATTGTCTATACGACCCCACTTTATAAAAGAGCGCAGCAGCGCCAGGATTTCACACGAACACAAATATGTGATAGGTACCAAAATCTATTGATATCTCTTAAACTACGGAGTTAAAGTGTTGTTGTTACAATTCGCTCTCTTAAATTTTATGGTCTGCACTAGTACACAGATTAACAAATTGGTTAATACATTCAATAGTAGCAGCATTAAGAGGATGATACGCTTTATAGATCAAAGAACGAATTAAATCTTTCGATCTGTAACAGAAAATCACTTAGGACAAAAAGCGCAAAACTAGAACAATAACCATTTCACATTCACCGTGCAACAACCAAGGAATTTGATTGATTGACATTGTTGACATTATGATGTCAAACATGACGTTTATTACTTTCTCTATACAGAGAAAGCAAAGGAAACTGAAGCCCATATAGCAATACCTTATGTACTTATTTCTTTATTTATGGCTCCAGATACGCAAATAAGAATGAAATGATATGATGCTGTTAGATAAATGAACTTACTCTACAATCTATTGTGTTTTTGTGAGATTTTGATTCATATGAATGAATGGAAAAGAAATAGAAAAATCTCACGTAAGTCACGAATCAACGCTGATGTATTACATATATTGCACGATATAACGACCCCTTTTGGCATGAAACTACACCAAGTTTCATTTAAATAATTTTACTACTACACAATATACGAAATCAAATATACACCTCATGTCGGTTAGATACTGTATATTTTATTTACGCGCACCCTGCGCTAAAAACTCTAGAAAAGTTGATTCTTTAAGGTTGGTAGCTGAGGCATCTTAGGATTGCAGATAGAACGATGAAAGCATAGGATCTTTCTAGTAAAATCATATCTTATATACTATTTTATTTTTTTGAACTAGAGCTAACATTTAATTTAAGGCCTTTTCTTTCAATTCCTTAAGACAAATCACAGTCACAGAACAAATTAAAACTTTTATACAATTGTACACTTACTTTACCATACTCAATGCCGCTCGACATAATTAGTATAAACAACTGATTTATGTCTTATCTCATTTGTCTGTAACATTACTAACGATCTCCAGCGATGCCATGTACTATTAATTTATTTATCTTTCAAAATATAACTATTAGAAAAGTTAAAAATTTGAAAGTGAAAAGTGTCTGATAGTTCGTTATTAGAGTAGTATAAATAAGAGGATCCTTATTTATAAAATGTCTTTTTATAAAATTGAACATACAACATTACATCACTATTGTGACCGTTAATACCGTTGCATTGTCGGCTCGCATCTATGCTCGTATTCCACAGCAGCGCAACTGTCAAATTGTCAAGTTTTGCGCCAATTTTCTGTTTTGTTTGGCTACAGAAATCTCTACTTAAATTTTTGTGGTGTATACATAAAGTTTATGTAAAAGAATAAAGTAAAGGTAAGAAAACCGTGTGACAATACAATATTTGTATAATATTACTGAGACAGCTCAATTTTTAGATAATTTCAAAAATAAGGGTCTTCTCAAGATTCGGATTACTCTAGTATTAAATTTAAATGATCTTCGTTATTTATTTATATTAGGGCCTTTTATGGCAGTAGGTATGTATTTTTTGGTATTTGTAAGTTATAAATCATGAAGTCTTCTAGGTATATTGAACCCAGCACAATACATTAACAAAAATAAGTATCGCTTAAGATTTTATAGGTTTCTCGTTATAGTCACATACAAAACGTTATTTTAAAATAAAGATTAAAATAACTGACATTTCTATGTAAAGAAACTGGTTGTAAATAGTCCAAATTTGAAATAACATCTTATTTTATAAAGTAATTGGTAGTTTCTGATTGTATAATAAGATTTAAATATATTGGATGAAGCAACTCATTTTTGCAGAGGGACATCGAGTTTTACCGAATTCAATTATACCTGGTAGACAAAATAATGATATTTGAATTCATAACTTCAACAGTTGAATAGAACTATTATTCCATTTTAATCATATGTTTCAATCAATTATATTAAAATAGTTGTTTTTATGCCCATCATTGCAGAGACTTTATAATCATTTAAGTACTGAACCTCCTGAAGTGCAACTGGGAAGGGTAATTTTTGAAATGTTTGAATAACATGAAAATTACAATAAAATCCAGCTTGGTAGGTTTACGGTGTTATTACAAAATTGTGTTTATGGTGCTTTAGGCTTTCTACATACTATATACAACTATTTTTTAATTATCTATTGCATTTTACAATTTAGAATGTGTTTTATGTTAAGAATGCTTTAAAAAACTACACAAATTTTTTGAACAATAAATACAATAACAGTAAAAGAAAAATGAAATTGGAAAGAAGAGGTAAAGAGATTACAATTGAAAGAGGTATCAGGTAAGGATTCCCACTTATCAGTCATCAAAACCTTAGTTAAAAAGTTGGACTGGAAGCAAAAAGGCATCAGAAGTGGAAGTAACTATCTGAGTCAATCACTGAATCACCACTAGGCCTACAAGAAATATGAAATACATAGAAGGAATGCTGTCATCGCTAGATAAGGAAAGTTGCAAAGTGGGATTAAAATAAATAAAAGTATAACTTAGATAGTAAAAACAGCTGCAAAGGCCCTATAATTGTAGCAAGCAATGAACATATATAAATCTCAGCAAAGGGGTATCATTAAAAAGTATTGGCTTAGAATAGGAAATTGAATGTTGGTTTAATATGGTGCTGCACTGCCCACTTCTCACCTCTTTGATGACAGTTGGTCATTTAGAATAACAAAATGAAAAGAACCAGTAGAGAAAAGAATGGTGGGGAGACAGTTTGGCTGATGATATCGTGTGTGAGACAGAATGGGATTGGATGGATAAAGCCTTGGATAGACAAACATGGAAAAAGATGAAGAATAAAGATTAAGAATATAAAGTAACATAAAACTAACTACAATTGTATTACATTAACATTTTTAGTAATTTGTAAATTAATATAGTAATAAAAAAGCTTTTTAGTTTTCTTGTTATTATTACTCATTATAGCTTTTTCTATGATGCCATTTGGGATTTAACTTTTTTTTTTTAATTACCTTAAAGTTCCTCTAAATATATAGCAGTTCAATTAAAACAGTTAACAGATTACTTACTCAGCAAGCTCTGACATCATACTTACCTTTCTTACAACACTTGGCTGTGCTCTTCTGAAAGGAAATTTTGGTGACTCTAAATTTTACCCCTACTTTCTCTTCTTTCATGTGTATTTCGATAAAACCATGTTTGCTAAATATTAACACTATAATTAAAAATATATATATTTTCATAATATAACACTAGGTTTACAAATTTAGACAACAATAGTAATATATATAGGTATAGGGGAAAGTAGGTTATAGCTTATAGGTATTAGGTGAACCTGTAAAACTGTTAATATTGTGAGTTGGTGTGAGTGCTGGTAAAAGAAGAAATATATTAAGTGGGTGCTAATAATTATAATAAAAATATTCAATAACCTGTCAAGCCATACAATCCAGAGATAATTGTTTTTTTAATTGTATTAAGTCACGCGGGTGAATATTGCTGCTCAATAAATGAAAGGATGAATAAAGCTGAAATAGGAATAATTTCAAAACATAAAATTATTTATTACTAACTAGGCATAATACAATCCATTTATATTCAAAATGATTGGTTAACGATGTGGATTATCGTATGCTTTAAAATTTTGCAAACTGAGTTACGATTGAGTTAAATTTCTATTCTATTGACATTGTCAGCATGAACGGCGCGGTTACACCCGAAGGCGGGCGCCGCACACGTGCCGCGCTCGCCGAGATTCCTGCACGGCTGGACCGCTTGCGAGTGACACCGCTACAACCAGTGACGAACACTCGTGAGAGGTCGCCAGCACTACCTTCGGGCTACCTTAGTCCTGCGCCCTCGCCAGACGAGCTACTGATACAGCAACGAGGTAAACTTACAAAACCCATAAATAAGCCAAAGATAAAATTGGTACCTCAATACTTTTTCATCTATTGTTTCGTTAAAAATAACTGTACCAATTGTAATTAATAAAATTCCATAAACTTTTTTCAGGGCGCAAACGTCTCCCCACAACATGGTCGCCAGACATCGATTTCAAACGAAATTCATCATTTCACTCGGTTGTTCGCACACCACCAAAGACATCGGGCCGCCTTTCGCCGTCTAAGTTGGGAGTTACTTTACGATCAACACCAAGAAAGCGACTCCTGTTAGGTGACGCAGAGAGAATCCCGCTCACACCAGAGAAAATAGATTTCAGCGACATCAGCACACCACAAAAGTTCAAAATATCGAACCCTATAGCCATGACTCCACCAACGAAGAGATCTAGGATCGAAAAATTGACAGAGTTCCACGGACCACTCGACGTGGCCCTCAAAGGCTTGAGTCCCACACAGCTTGTAAACATTATCAAAACTATAACTAATAAGCATCCTCAGATCGAAGAGGAGCTCAGGAAAGACATGCCGGTTCCGGATTTAGCTCCATTGGAAGAACGATTGAATTATCTTAAATCGAATATTTTTAAAAGCCTACCGACATCGCGACTCACTTCTAAAACCGACTCGCCGGCATACTCCCGTGTGGCGACTCACTTAGCAGCCTTTAAGAAGAGTGTGATTGAACAAGGAAAGAATTTAGTTGAATCCCAGCATTGGGAGTCTGTGATCCAATACGTCTTCCTCGCATGGAGCTATGTTAAGGCTACTCCAGTTTGGGACAATCAGCCACATAATATGTTACGCAAGCAATGCTTTAAGGCGTTGGCAAACTTTTGCATGACAGCACTAAAGAAAGGCGCTATGGACGAGGACTTCCTGATCGACGTCCAAGACAAACTGCAGGGGTTGGTGGCAGACAGTGAAGATATACAATCCTGTTTAAAGTTTGTTCAGGGGCAGCTGCGTTAGTTGTAAGCATGTTAATCTTCAGTACTAATTCCCAACAATATTGTTGACAACTTATACCAGTTAAAAAAATTCTAAAAAACTGAAAAAAAAATTCAAAATTCCTTTTTATTGTTCTTATACCATTACACTTGATAAGATTAATGATTATTACCTCACTGATAAAATATTTTATGCTTACTTTTTATTGTTTCTCTTTTTTACATTTATAATTAAAGTCTTAATGCTAAGGAAGCCATTTTAGTTAAATTTACTTTAGAATAATTGTATTAGGTATGGTTTTGTTCAGGCCTATTTTTGAATGGAATCAAACTGATGTGAGAATTAACAATATAGAAATGATTTAATGCTGTAAAACAATAATTTCAAGAAACGTTATTATTGAATTTGTTTGATTCTTTTCAATGCTGTGAAAATACCAAAATAACTTTCATATATTTTAGTTTTCCTATTTTTTATTTTACTTTAAGCTTTTGTGTGTTTTTTTTCTTTTAAAGCATCATTCAATGAAGTTTTTTGCCATTCTTGCTTTGGTTTATGATTTTCTAGTTAATTTCTCAGGAAATTAAATATTTTTTTACTTAATAATTTTACTTACTTTTAAAATTTTACGCATTGTTGGTCCTGATTCTGACGGCACACTCTTTTATCTAAAGTAAAGTTCTTCTATATTCTAAAGGGTTCGTTATCTCATATATAGGAAAAGGATAGCGGAATTTTAAAACTGTCAATAAACTAAATTTAGGCACCTTTAAAAAAATTAAATTTAGTTCAAGAAAAACATAATGTGCATCAATTATGTGGTACTAAGATTTAAAAATCTTTAAAGATTAAAGTATATCTTGGTATGAGTTACTGCTATTGAGATTCAATAGATGATTATATATGTGGTCATAAAATTTAAGGTGTTTATTGTTTATTAGTTTGATTTACTTGCAATTTCTAATGAAATCGTAGATATACGGCAGATTACAATATTTTATTTGCGGTATTGATTCTTCCGCCATAGTTACCAAGCAAACAGTGTAATTTTAAGATATTTAATTTAGATTAGTAGGCAACAAAACTGAAATATAATTACTTCTATTTGTGGATAGATTATGAATCAAACTGGCTGTAATACAGTATGTAAGAAGATAACTAAAACCTGCGTTTAAAAATGCTTCTTAAGTTCGAAAATTGAACACTCCTTTCTAAATGTTACGTTATATAACAACTGTCCTTTTTGCAATCATATTGAGAAAGCGAGACCGACTGCACTTAATGTGTGCACTTCAGAATTAGGCTCATTGCATATTGGATATGTCCCTTTTCTTTTATATTTCTTAATATAATTAATTAAGAATTTAAAAACATGTCAATGATCAAATTTTTATAAGTACATGTATTTTGGAATCTATCGTTCCTTTTCAACAGCATTCCCTCAAGTTGAGATATGTTTAACGATCTCATTTTAATAGACAGAGAAGCCCCAACACAGACAGAGATATACTTAATGTTTGGGAATGGTTGGTGAAAAAAGCATTAATAACTTAACTAAGTCAATTGTAACTTGCACTTCAGTTAATTTTATATTAAATATTCACTAATTTCAATATTAAGTTTGAGTTGATTTGTAAAATTTGATACGTAAGTATGTAAGTTTATTTGTATCTCCCTAATCTTGAAATATATGATTTAAGTTAGAGAGATACTACTTTGAAAGTTTAATAAAGTACCCAATACATTTTTATGAACAACTTCATTTAATTTCAACTTAACTGAAATGAAAATTCAATTCAAGGTCAATTGTAAAAATTGGTAAGACGTTTTGAAAAACTGATGATTTAAGTGTCTAATTTGATAAGCAATGTAAATTCAATCTTATTGTACTTTTCATACGGCTCCTGCGTCGATCTCAACTAATGTTTCCAAGCTGCGAGATACAATTTGACTTATGTTGTACAAATTTTACCTGTATGTTGATCACAATAAGATTGCTTTTGTATTGCTGTTACCCTCTGCTGCTTATCTTAATTTATGTTTTTTATTCCGTTGTTTTGGTTTTTTTATATCCTTTAACTTATCAATAGAATAAGCAGTATGTTTAATATAGAAATATAGGTATTAAATAATTAATACCTATATTTTCTGAGTTAACTTCTCGGTCTGAAACTAAATAAAATTTAGAGATTCTCTTTTAAACAAAAGTCGAAAAATTGTATATTTTACGTTCTAATAAGAATATGTAACCGTAATATTGTGAACATAGTTACTTTATATGCGGTAATTATAAACTATCGAATTATTGTTTATAACAAAGAACCGTTTACAAATTTCAATATTATTTTCCTATTGGGGATAATTTTTAAGAAACCTTTAAATTGTAAGTGAGAGATTTCATAATAATTAATATAATTGGCCGATTATTTTTCGCGTTGTAAACCGTGTGTGATTGATTGGTCAATGGGGCATAATATGTCTTTCAACCAATTACGTGTGCTATTGGTTGAAAGACATATTATGACTCCTTGCGTGCTGGAGTGCGTTCCTTTAATGCCAGTTTGATCCCGATTTGCGATTTGACTATTATCAAAAGCTAGATTATAAATTATTGCGAAAGTAATACGTCAATAGTAAACGGTTGATGTTTACAATATTTTATGATTTCGTGAGTTGGAGTATAACTGACGGTGTGCACTATATTAAGGTGGTACTGTTTACCGCTTAATTTGATAGATTTAATCAAATTGTAAAATATTCTTGTTTTTGTATTCAAATGAGAGGACAAAGAGAAATGCTAAATTTTATTTAGCGAATAAGTTTATATAGTGCAAGTTGTGTCAATTTTCTATCAACTAATTTCACTTTAAACGTTTTGTCTTCCCTTAATTATTAAATTAGAAAAGGACGGTTAAAGTAGTTTAATGCATCAATAAATTTAAACGCCGTGCTATAAAAATTTGTAATTAGTTGTCAATTGTGAAGTAATAGTAGTTTTTCCGTCCTTTTCTAATTGTATTTAAAAGGAATACGATAATTGAAACCCAAATGAGTCAACATTAGGTCCATCATCACCTTTATTTAAATATTTGAGTTAAGTATCTTTACTGAATTTATTATTTAAACATTTCTTCTTGAAAACCATGATATCGCAATCATATCAAAGTAAAATTTTAGGCTGGTGATCACAAATACTTCAACCGGTCAATCCGACATTAAGTAATAGTGTAAGTGAACATATATATATAAGGAAGTGAGTAATAAACGATGAATATGTAACGTTTAAGATAGCGGGGCTAAATTTAGCTTAGTTAAAAAAAAGCATAACTGCACCAATATGTGCCTTAAAATTAAATTTTCGACTTCCCCTTAACGTGATTGTTAGACTAAATATCTAATGATATTGTACATCTTTTTGTAGTGTTAAACATATTTTACTCTGAATAAAAGGTATTTTTATTAAACTGTTTTTGTTTTACAATAATTATTCCTAAAATGCCTTAGCTCATCAACTCAAATTCAGATTTAGAATATTAAAAGTAAGTATCAGTTATAAATTTTATTCATTTTCATAGTTATGAAATGAAAAAGTTCAAGGTTTACAAAATTTATTTCAATCCAGTGAAGTCTAGGACAAAAACAATGTCATATTGGTACGCCAACCGTTCCTTTCAGGTTACTGTACTTGATATTTTTTTATATCATCTAGGATTATTTACATGTTATGAAATAACCTAGGGTTTCTAAAAAATCTTTAATTGAAGGCTATTTTTTTTCAAAACATTTAACTTTCCTGTATTGTTATCCGAGTATACCATTACTTGCATTTTGAAATATTATGAGAAAAAAATTATACAAATTAGTACTTATTTCACATTATAAACATCTTGGGTAAAATACAGCAGCCATAACGCTACTATTCTAAACCATATCTCTTACTGAAGATTGCCATATATTTAGATAACAATTATATAGTTTTCAGGTTCGTAAAAATAGACTCAAGAGTTCTTTTAAGGGAGCCTTTTATTCGCAAATTAATATTTAATTATCAAATAAATATTCGATGTATCTATCATCATATCCTTATTACTGATTTTATTATGTGAATTGTGTTTTAGCTTTACCTATATTTCAACAGCCTGATGGTGTCTGTTTATGAACAAAGTTACAACTACGATTGTAGCTTGTTCTTATCTGAATCGGTGAATGTGTAGTAAGTTGAAGCTTTAATACTTGTCTCTAAGACTACGATTGTCTTTTGTCAAACTACTTACTATTGATATTTTCTAATTAATTTCAGTTTGTGGTATTTTCCTGTAGTTATATTTCGTACTCAACACAAAATCAATTGAATGTTATTTTTTGAACAATTAGCAAACGCTGGTTGAGATAATAATCATAAACAAATAAACACTTTAAGCGGCGACTTCCAGGTAATTAGTTCTGTACAAATAAAAGTAGGGGTACTTTGCTAATTGCTATTGCACCCACTTGTATAAATAGTGTAAAGAACACTTTCTACAATCATTAGTTATTTAAAACTGATCTTTAAGGTTACTTCTTAGATCTATAGTCCTAATAGTTCGTGACTGTTGTTGCTGTTACAAAAAATCTTCATAAAATGAACGGCGCTGTTACACCCGAAGGCGGGCGCCGCACACGTCCCGCGCTTGTAGAAATCCCCGCACAGCTGGGCCGCTTTATGGATCCGCTGCAGACTGTGATCAATACAGGCGAGTGGTCGCCAGCGTTACCTTCTGGCTACCTCAGTCCAGAGTTATCACCAGACGAGCAACTTATACAGCAACGTGGTAAGTTCCGCAGAGAAAATATAAGTTCTTTATTAATCTAATTTCAATTTTTGTTTAAAGTATCAATATCATTTAATTATAAGCATAGTTATCTGCATAAAGTACCTGTCTACTACATATTAATGCATTGTTTCAGGCCGCAAACGCTTACCAACGACATGGTCGCCAGACATGGAGTTCAAACAAAACTCAACATTTCACTCTATTGTCCGTACTCCACCAAAGCCTTCTGGTCAAACTTCACGACCAAATATAGAAGACAATTTACGAAACACACCAAGAAAGCGATTACTGCTGGGTGTCACAAAGAGAATCCCACTTACACCGGATAAAATAGATTTCAGCGACATGAGCACACCACAAAAGTTCAAAATATCGAATCCTATAGACATGACTCCACCAACGAAGAGATCTAGGATTGAAAAATTGACAGAGTTCCACGGACCACTCGACGTGGCCCTCAAAGGCTTGAGTCCCACACAGCTCGTAAACATTATCAAAACTATAACTAATAAGCATCCTCAGATCGAAGAGGAGCTCAGGAAAGATATGCCGGTTCCAGATCTAGCCCCATTGGAAGAACGATTGAATTATCTTAAATCGAATATTTTTAAAAGCCTACCGACATCGCGACTCACTTCTAAAACCGACTCGCCGGCATACTCCAGTGTGGCGACTCACTTAGCAGCCTTCAAGAAGAGTGTGATTGAACAAGGAAAGAATTTAGTTGAATCCCAGCATTGGGAGTCTGTGATCCAATACGTCTTCCTCGCATGGAGCTATGTTAAGGCTACTCCAGTTTGGGACAATCAGCCACATAATATGATACGCAAGCACTGCTTTAAGGTGTTGGCAAACTTTTGCATGACAGCGCTAAAGAAAGGCGCTATGGACGAGGACTTCCTGATCGACGTCCAAGACAAACTGCAGGGGTTGGTGGCAGACAGCGAAGATATACAATCCTGTATAAAGTTTATCCAGAAGCAATTGTGCGAAGTGTCAAATATTATACCTGGTGTCAATACATTGCTGATAAGTATTTAATTTATCAGCTATATATTGACATTGCTGATAAGTAGAAAATTTAATTCTATACCTTTTATACTTTTCTTGTTAATGGTATAACTATGATATCGAAGAAATTTTGTTTAATTTTAGTTTAGCAATTATTTACGTCTAGGTCATCACTTAATTGAAATAAATGCTGTTAATTTAGAACCTGTTTATTCTTTTCATATCACAGTTTTTAACGCCTCTGTCTAGTGGTTGCGACCTCCTACTTCAGATTTGGTCCGAGGTTTAATTCCCAATGGGGGCAGAAATTTTCTGCTCTGTTTTGTCTGTCTGTAGCTACCACCAATTTACCTAAATCTGCAGCCATAACAAGGATATTAACAGAATTATTGTGTTGCGACAATTAGAAGTAAGTTAGGGTCCTCTGTGGATGCAGAATCCGTATGTACTTCGCTTCTATCTTCGGCCTTATTTTCACTTACCTTAAGGTGAAGAGTACTGCTGCTGCACCTCCACATTTCAGAAGAGTGTTGACAAATAACACTTTACTGCAGTGCTCTTCCTGTGGCAAATTGAGTTGCCAAAACTTATCGACAAGCATAATTACTTCTCTCATATATTCTCAAAATATTACTCTTATATGCTTTAAAAAAACAAAAATTCTTCTCGGATGCGTATTTCACAGCATGCGACAAGCCTACTTGTATACTTTTTATCGTAAGGTTGCTACGGACCCCGGTAGTTATCTAATGCTATTATCTACTGTTACAACATTTAAACAATATTTTTTAGAAGTTATGCTTACCCTACAAATGTTTTATATTCAATAAAATTATATGATAAAAATAAATTACTTATGCATAAAGTATGAAGTAGTTGTAATTGAAATAACGTAATTTAGGTAATAGGTAGCTAATTTATAGCGGTACCTAGCTAAGTATACTGAGGGGAAGTAGGTACACGCCACTTACCATCGGTTTGATTGACATTCTTTTACGGAAAAAATCTGTAGGGATATTTTTTTTTATAATCTTTCTACAAAAGTATGGGTTTGATGCACGGAAATTGGACAAATCATAAATGTGATAAATGACAAAATTTAACGCCTTGTGAGTAAAACCATCCTTTAATAGCTTAATGAAACGCAACATAAGTAGGTAATGAGATGTAAGTTTCAGCTAAATGTTTACCTATACAGAAGTCATCCAAAATTCCTATATTAATATTATCTCTGAATCTCTTAGCAACATATTACCGTGTAAAAATTAATTTATCCCCATTTCCGGGATGCCTCATTACGTAAAGATCCAGTTATATGACAATATTGCTGCGATTATGGATAAGTATGGTCAGGTTGGAGCAAGAATTTCTTTAAAGCATTTGTTAAGGTGCATCATCGTATTAAAATGTTATAAATTGATTAGCAAATTTTAGAGTTGGTGATGAATTGCCAAACTTGAAACAATTTGGTGAGAAATCTTAGTGTAAGACACTCTGTGGTCGTTTTAATTGGTTATTACTGTTATTCTTTTATATATGTTAGAGTTCCTTAGGGACCTTATCTAAGACTTTTGTTCAACAAAATATTCTTATTAATGATGATAATGTTAAAAATAGGTTGAAATGAAAGTTATAATCTCTTTGTTATTGTATTTGATGAAGACTCCTTTATGTTGATCTCCTTTATGTATAAAAAATATTGTCAGTGAACTAAAAAAGTATAATACCGCTTTCTCTAAATATTCTTGTTAGTAAAACAACTCAAGTATATTTATATGACTGAAGTCATAAGAATACAGAAAAATATAATGTTTGGAAAGTACTCGATAAAACTGAAAAATATTTACATTTTACTCGCCTGTATTGTTCGTACATAAAACATGATTCCAATGAATTTGAGACGACCAATGAAGTAATCTGTTAAGTAATTAATTAGTATTAATAAAAACTAATTGCTAATAAGTAATTAAGTAATCACTGTCTGAAGATGACACTGATAAAAATTAACTAGTTGCTTGTGTTTTGAGCGGGAGAGTAATGAGTTTTGTTTACCTGAATCACCTAATCCCCGGTAATTACTTTAAAATGTATCGCTAGTTAATATTGCAAACTTTGGTATAAATAGTGATTGCAACATTTTTTTATGATCATTTTTTGAAAGTTTTCTGTGAAGTTGCTTATCAATATTTTTAGTTTGATTGGCTGTCCTCCAAAGTTAAAACTTATTTTGTTTGAATTTTACGTTGACACGTTAATAGTGTGCTACGGTAAAGCTGTTATACAAATGGACGGCGAGTTAGAAGCTTGTGTAAAAACCCTACATAATTCAGATGACAGTGTCCAGTATAATACTAGTAAGTACTGAAACATAAATGAAAAAAAATGAAGTCAAAGTCAAAATAACTTTATTTAAATAGACTCATTTACTAAGTTCTTTTAAATCGTCATAACAGGAAATATGTATGAGAAAAACAAACAAATGTAATTAAAGGCAATTACTTTAAGTGGGTATCAACCGGGCATTTACAAATTGTCCCAGTTATAGAATTTAAATATGCACTAAATAAATTGTTAGTTTTTATTTAGTATGCATATTCCCAATTAACCATACTACCGCTTCGACGAATTAGTAGCTGCAAAGAAGAAAAGAAACGGTGCAAGAAACTCTCAAGTTTATTATATTAATGAATATTTTCTTTGAAATATTGAATGTGCGACGTGGTATTATGCTCATAATATCTTAAATCGCAGTTTGATACTTGAACGAACTCAGGATTGGAAGCTTCTAGAATCTTTTCATTAAAAGCATGTTTAGGCTCATTCATTTTCCTGTGCATCAAGTTAACTTAAAATAAGTACCTTTCGCTTACAGGTAACCATGTTTCGACACCAAGAGCGTGGTCTGCGCTCGCGCCGGCGCCGCCCCTTGACTCGACTCCACGGAGGCAGACCCGGCGTCGTATGATGTTAATCATCGAATGCCGCAAGATTAACTTCGACTTACCCGAAGAGCTGGATTAATAAGATGACTTAAGGTACATGATTAATATAATTATTTTGCCAATTCCGGAATCACAGCAAAATTAAGCATAGTCATTTTCTTACTAAGTACATCATAGCCAAGTATCCTTATTTTAAACTTCTTTTTTAAAATTTTATAGTTAATTTATTTTGATTTATTTTCTTGAAATGTAAATTTAAATAGTCCTGACTATTTAATTCGGCCAGATGATGTATAATTTCCTCAAACTTTTTTCAGGTAAATTCAATTTTAATTAAATTTAAAGAGCGTGCTATTAACATTTATAAAAAAATTATTAATTCCCAGTTATGCTTATTTATAGAAGACATTATTAAAGTGAATTATAACATATATTATCATAAGCTTATCTTGTATATTGTAGAATACTTATGTTTATATAAATACTTAATGTTTATCTAGTCCCCAGAAATATTAACTTTATGCTAGAAGGGAACACTGTAAATAATTAAAGTATAAGAATTATTTATAATTATTAATATAATATAGATACACAAAAATTAAAAATATGAATAATAATAAAATGTTTAATTTATTTCCAGTAGCTTACAAAAAGGTTTAGTCCAACAATTGTCTACTTAAAGTATTTAAACTTAAGAATATTATTTATTACTTAAAAATATTAATAACTCTCAATACCTTATTAGGTAACACTTGAGAGTTATTAATATTTTGATGCTCACCTATCTACATATTTAATATAACAAAATGCCTACACATATAAAAACCATGACCCGGCTTCAAATGTGTTTAATATAAGGAGTAGATGCTATATTGCTTATATGCTTCTGCTATAATTGTATACTTTTCTACTGTAGATACACGTCTATAGATACTCGTGTATATCGGAACCCCAACCCGGGAGTCCCCCAAAAGAATGAACTGCGTTTGCAACGCTTTATAGTCTATGGTTAGATCTATACTACTCAATCTTTATTAAACGGTTGCATAATTCAAAATAAATTCTAACCGTTTATAATTGGCAATAATGTTCCACATATATAACACATTTCTTCGTACCTAGTATTCAAAATATTTCAGTTCAAATACTTTCGGATGATGTTTTTTTATCACATTCAATTAAGTCACAAATAAGATCATTAATTAATTGATAGATAGTCACGAAAATAAAAAAGGTTTAACTAGCGTTTATAAGAAGTCTAATTTGATATTTGTATTAATTGCAGAGAATAAAATGTACTTATATGTAATGAAATTTCTAATGTGTAATTATAACTTTTAAATTGCAATTATACTAATTGGTACTACTTACCTACTGATAATACAACTAGGAAAAAAGTTATTTACTCATTATCGGAACAATTATTAGTTTATTGCATTTGACTGCAGTTGGTTTACCTGATTTTGTTAAACCCAGGTGATTAGTAATTAAGGTAATTAACATTATTCGAAAATTCTTTTTATACGAATCTTATTGTTCTTTGTACAACAAAAATGTTGTTCTTTGTTAACTGAGTAGTTCTACTGCTAAGTCTAACTAAATACGGATCTTTCGACCCTTAGGTCTAGCGCACGATATCTGCGACGAGCGTTGCGGCGACTCAGACTATGTTAGCGGGTAGTTTACGCGGCAAAGGAGCAGCTAAAACCACTGAGTTGCCAATTAAGCATACAGTTCATCTGATGGAGAGGTAGAAATGCTAAAAATGGTAGAAAGCGCTTCCAATTACGTGTATTACTTTTTTTTCATCTGTTCCGCGTGCATAAACTCGTATTTTGCTCATGTGAAAAGTTATTTGATTTTCGAACACGGCAAATTTGTATTATTACAGATTTAATTCTTGGCCTGACTTTGCATAAGATATCAAAGTCTATCTCGTTTGACATAATAATATGGAATATTTACAACAACTCCCACTTAACAATACATCGTTTGTTTCGCGCGGTTTCATTGTAGTGTAATGATACTATTTTAGCAATAAGTGCACTAAGATTTGCGCTCCAGAGTTTATCAGCTTCAATTTTACTTACTCGTAATACATACTTTACGAGTAAGTATAAAATAAGTAAGATAGATATAACTCTAACCATCAATTTATTTATTTGACATTCTGTATGTACTAACAAAATTACGTCATGTTGGCGAGTATTCCGTCATGTAAGATAAATAATATAGCTATACATAATATTAAAATATGTAACTTTATCTAAGTTAGCGGAAACACAGCGCTATTATATTCCCAAGAGTTATTTGGGTTATATAAATATGAACGAAAACTGTAACTTTAAACTTTTTATTCATCTATAAAAACTGTTTATTAAATTATTTGAGGTAGTCGTGGAACTTATGTATCAAATTGCTCTTTTTAACAACAAAAACGCCATCTATGTCAGGCAAAATATACAAAAGATGCTACACAAGGTACTAATTAAAGAAAATAAAGTTGTTTCGCAAATTTTGCTAATATCATCTTTATAATTTAACGAAAACAATTAAAGCCTTATCGGTTGAGATGGGAATGACAAATGTATGTAATTTTATTATAGAACCGTCTACTCTCGACGTCGACTCACACTTATCCCGTTTTTTCATTCATTCGGTCTCAAGCGTAGTAGTTTCAATCACTCATTCGTTCCCGAGACCCATCGCGGGGAATTGTTGACTGTTGTAATTATTCGTGGCGTCGACATCTGTTACACATTTTTGTCTGGTTTTGGTTTGCCATTCTCGGTTTGGTGTCCGTCGAATAATCAATTTGAGTTCTTTGTAAAACGTGCGTTCTTCGGAGGTTAAATTTATTCATTAATTTCGGTGAGTTTAAATTTTATTTGCTAATTGTGTTACTATGTGCTATATTATTTGTGTCAACCTGCCGCAAGCCGGGCATACGCCATGCCAGAGGTTAAAGTAAAAAATTATTTTACAAAACTATACCTAATCAAGAAAAACTAAAATTCTATTTTATATAAACTTTAGAATTAACTTCCAAGTTGTTGCTCGAGATAGCTTTAGCGTGGAGCGCTTAATCATTATTGTAAAATGTACATACTGCTCCTGGCACTCCACGATTTTATTCATAATCTCTTTTATTCATTTGAAAATACAATTACTTTTCAATGACGAGCAACAAACAACAATAATTTTTCACGTAAAAGTGTTTTATTTGTTTTTTCTTTCAATAAATACCTTACTATTGGCAAGCCAGTTCGAAATTTACATAAAACCTGTTATTAATTAGCTTGATGGTTGCTATGTTCCGGAATAAAAGGTCTTTCCATTTTTAAATTACATGGGAGATATGAGTTTACATAGTAATTTATTTGACTGTTAAAACGCGACAGCGAGTAATCATTTTTCGTTGTAGAGATTTCTTTATCTAGTGTGAAAAGATAAAAAAAAATCATCAAATTTACCTAACCTTCTCAATCAAAATATCTAAATCCTCACAAAATCAGTGTTTTATAGAATTTTGGTGGCCTTTATTATTTTATGACATTACTTTAATATTTAGTGTGTTTAGTAACCAAGAAATTTCTTATGAACATTGAAATTCAAAAGTCTTTCGAACACGGCTTTCGTATAAATTTTGCCACCACATAATTTTTTTCAGATTCATTGGTAAAATTATAATCATAACAAGAAATAATACAAATCAATCTGGGAAGTTTTTAGAAATTTTATGATATTTAAATTCCGCTTATTTTGATTGAGACTCCGAATGAAGGTTTCATTTGTAGAAAATATAATAATAATATTTTTCTCACACTCACACACACTCTAACCCATCCCAAATAAAGCATAATTAAGACTTTCGTGTCATGGATAGATAACTCTTACTCATCATACAAAAATCTGTCCCTACCGGGAGTACCGGGATTCGAACCCGTAACTTCTGGCGTAGTAGGCCACTCGACAAGACGTCGAATCTAGAACTATTTTTGCCAACCAACACAAATTGAATATTTTTTTTTCGTAATAACGAAGATAAAGTTTACACTATTACAAAGCGTCCTATGACAGTTAAAGTCCTGGTTTTTAGAATAAATCAAAAAATAATAACATTTAAAAATATAAATATATCAAAATTATTATTATTGAGACTGTTATATTTTTTGAAGAAATCTTTGTTTGTGTAGGAATCTAGAATGACCTCTGTCTTATCATAAAACAAGAGGAAAGCTTTATATTAGAAGAAACCTTCTTTTGGAGTAAGCCAAGAATACCCACTGATAATTTTAGCATTACATCATTGTATAAAAAATTATAATAAAGAAATACTTTAAAAACAGTTTTATTTCACTTTGTTCTTGATTATTTTCCATAAGTAAGTAAGTAATTTTATAAGTTATCAATTAATGTTGTAAAATTGTAGATCTATGCGCACTAAGGTAATATAATATAAATAACTATATATTTTCTATGCCAATAAATGCTAAATAATCAGATTACAGAGGTAATTGGTAACCGTACTCCCCATATTGCAGCTGCGACATTTTAGCGACAAAATACCTACCTATATTAAGTGGCTGTTCCCTAAATACGAGTTGGTTTTAAAGATGTGTTCTCAATCCCGCATATGCAAAATTTGTCTAAAAGCAAATAATTAATTGGACAGTGGTAACTTTATTTTTATTCAAAATGCAAATTTTTATGAGAATATTAGTATTTTTTCTTTATCGCGCTTAATGTACATTATTGCAAAGGCCGCGAAATAGGCATTTGCAGGTCGAGTATGAGTTTGAAGGTCGAGCCGTAGGCGAGGACTTCGCTAATACGAGATAGCGAATTGCCATTTCCGCCGTGGCATATATATAGTGCTTTTCTTAAAAGAATGTAGGTAAATAAAACATACTTTTTATAAATACGAGTTTTGTGACATGTCATTTATATCTGTGTTTTATTGTGTTGTCGGGATACGCGATATAGAACCCTGAAGCTGCACGATATGAGTTACACCGTTAGATAGATAGATTGTATTTACGAAGCCGCTTCTTAATGCCTTTCATATTCTGTAATTTCATATTCTGTAACGTCTATATCAACTAACTCGTTTCAGCGATTTTTACATCGTTAATATACCTACTAACACTCAATTTGCTGCCGAAAGTATGTTACATATATCCACTGTTTATATTACGAATTTCAATTCTTAGAATGACATCAATGTTTTTATAAGTTCACTTACGATATCAATGGGTGGCATAGTAATCCAGTCAAAAAACTAACTTTTGCGATAGCAATAAGAGCTAAAATAACTTAATCAAATTAACCGGATATAGCAATCAGCACTCTTGTTTAACTTACAGTGCTTTAACTGTGTGTGTAACTTGACATGCATATACACGTACCATAGTTATTTTACGTTGGGATGGAGCTTGCTGGCAGGGTGTTATGACTGGGCAGTCCCAGAATAGCTTGGCTGCTATATCAATGCAAATAGCAGTTGTATATTTCTATAGTAACTTATAACTTGGACGTAATTTTTGCATACAAATAAATTGGTACTGGTAACGTGGCATATATACAAATTATATAATTGCATTTACCGAAATTAAAATCCATGTTTTCATTATATTGTTGTTTCTGTTAGTTTTTTCTTCTAGTCGATTTTCTTATGACATGTTGTTTTTTTTTGTTTTTGATTTGACAGAAGGCCGATCTATCAATTACTAAAACTATCTTTAATTTACACGCGTCAATATTTTTGAGGTGACTTATTTCTTAATATGTATTAGTATATTCTAATACAATAGACATGTTACCAACATCACAGATTACTCAATAGTTACTACTCAATACACAAAGTAATGTAAAATATTCTTTTAGTTTCGTATTTAGCCATACACTAAAAATTCAATATGTATACCAAGATGACGAAATTATTTATATTTCATGTTACGAAGACCGTAGAAGAAACTTTTATGTCAAGTAAGTATGTGGTAGATATATTGTACTTCAAGAACTGTGGTACTAGTTCTTGTAAAACCGTGGCAGTACGTATAAATCACGTAAAGTTTTAGATTCGGCGTAGTGTCTTCCGAATATTCTATTTAATGCTTGGACTCAATAATCAATATACGGACGGTTATGTATACGAGTCGATAAATATTGTATATATATTTCTCATATGTAATATATCAAACTTCAACGCCTCGTAGCGTATCCAAACAAATTAATTGCGGCGCAAGCGCCTAGCAAAATGATATGAAGAATGAACAAGTGTAGTCGTAAGCGCAGTCTATATTACGAAGGCATAAGGTTTATTCTGGGACCAAATTGTTATGGTTGTATTTGTGTGCGGTCGAGTATAGTACACAATTAGGTAGGTTATACTCTGCTATAGTGTGCATTATTGTAAGATGGGCGTGGTTCGTTTCATAATAAAATCATATTCTTCTCTTTAGTTAATTAATTAATTTAGTAATATAATTACTTGAGTAATCACATTTGATGGTAAGTTGATAAGGTAGATCACAATAAAATGAGTTCGAATTTTTTCTTTCATTTTATTTTGTGTTTTTTGGTGTATGATAATGATGTTGATGAGGTACGAAACATAATGGCAATGAAAATGATTGAAATCTCTTGGAAATATAAGTGTCCCGGTGTACCCCATATGCTTACCCTTTACAAGCGTACGTAGCTATTGAGTGTTCTTTTATATATCTAAGATCTTCAGGTCCTTGTTAAATATCTATATCAATAAAAAATACGAAATCGGGAAGTTTTTGAAATAGGTCCTAGACCTAGGTAACTATTTTTTATTTCGTTGTCGGTTCTTCGAAACAAAAAACCAACTAAACAAAATGTAGACCCACAAAAAATATATAAAATTCCAATTGAAAAAAATGTTTAATTTTTATTCTCTTAAAATATTTGTCTGTAATAAAAAATTGTATTATTAATATGACAGTCTTATTCAATGGTCACATTCACGAAAAAGCAACATCAAAAGAAAATTAAATAAATTATTAAATTTCTGGTACGGTCAATAAAAAAAACCAGAAATTTTTCGCGTAGCTCATGCGCTCTACCTTCTATGGTTATCGTTTGGAAATTGATACCGTGTTTATTGTATACTAAAACCTGTCCTGAAACATCTGCATCGCTGTCTTAGCAGAGTAACGCTTAACTTAATTGAAAAATTAATTGAGAAAAGAGAAGTTTATTAGAGCACTTAAGCGTGCATATTTTGAATTCGTTTCTTGAGTATTGTACTCAAGCGCATTTTTTAAAAATGTACATGGAATTAACTGAAATTTGTACAAGTGGCGCGCTAGCAGGTAGAATAACTGCTCTTAAATAATAGTGTCTTTGTTGCAGACCGAAAATGTGCTGGGAAGGTAAATGCATTGGCTGTATAGAGGTGGAAACGGGGACCATGATACTGGCGGTTATTAATTCTGTAAGTGAGACTTTATGTACATTATTATATTAATTTTATTTTTGTATATTATTTAATATAAAATTATATTTTTTATTTATTTATATGTGGTACGTTCCTGTAGGATTATAAGTTAACATCATGTTCTAAAATGACTATTTTCGAAGACTTAGTTATTGTATCACTATCAAATTTTGAGTTTTTTTCCAAAATTATCATATATATATATATATATATCAATTGATTTGCAGTAACCCCAGGTAGCGGATAAATCATAAATGTGTATTTATTATGACGATGACTGATTTAAGTTTTTATTATGATCACCACGCTCTGTGGTATGAAAATCTTATGCCTTGTCTGATGAGACGAGATGTTCCAAGCACGTCTTCAACGCGAGGATCGGCAACTTCTGCTGAATCCCTCAAATGACTATATTGAGCCGTTTGAGGTTGAGACAATTTGTCATTGGAGTCCAGAAGAACACCCACTTTATAGGAAGTTTGCAGAAAGTTTGTGTGATACACTTGTTTAATATCGAATAAGGATGTCATTTATTTCATAACGAAGCAGCCTCGCTATTTTGCGAGGTAATGCGTCCAGCCTTATTAGTACACTGCCTATTTCACAAGATCTAGGAAGTGTTTTTTATTATATTACTTTAATTTGTAAAATAATAAATATGCTATTAAAGTGTAAGTTTAATTCAATTTCAATTAGATTTTTTTTTAATCATAGTTGATTAGTAGTTTTTTTTTAATTATTTATTTGTTTTTTTTACTTTGTCCAAGACAATATACCAATTAACATATGAAGAGTTGGATCAGGTTCCTTTTCCAAATTTGTGTCTTCTGCTGTTAATTCAATTTGGCTAGTGTCAACATCCTGAGGCACTAACTCCATCTCTTGTGCTACCTGAAATAAAATACCATACCATACCATACTATACCACAATACCTATGAAATCAGTCTATTTATTTATCTAAAATCATCCTAGTTTATTTATCTATGAAAATTACCCATGTGTACAGATTTAACACCCAACTTATAAAAAAAATTAAATGGTAAGATTTTGTTTCTTTATAAAGTACACAGGCTTTGCTATTGTGTGTAAATAAAATCATTTCTCGTGGCAAAATACTTTATAAGAGACAAATCATAAATATTTTACTTACATGCTCAAAACCAATTTCATTCACATTAGTTATCCCTGTGGCAGCCTGCTCTCCCATTATGGTCAAGACTCTGAGCTCCAAATCAGTGAGGGTTATCTTTAGAGCTGGACCCCCACCTGTACCGATCATGGACCTATTCAGCTTAGCTGCCTTCCTCTTCGTATTATTTTTGAAATCAGTCCAAACCTATAAAAAGAAAATCATAATACAATGGGAACATTATACTTGCCTTAAATACAATACTTAAATTAGACAAAAGGCTTGTTGCTATAAAAATTTAGTTTTATTTTTGATATTTAAATTAAATACTTCAAAGTTAACCTTTCGCCATTTTTCTTCCGATCGGGACTCCGCTGTGCCATCACTATTCAATTTTGCAGTGACCTCCCGCCATTTGTTTGTGGCCCACTGCCGACCTCTTGGACCGCCAGTGGGCTTCGATAAATCACCATTTCTATATAAATACAAGTATAAGTTTATCACTAACACAACATTAGTATTTAGAGAGAAGGTAAACAAATGAAGAAAAAAGAACTCACCTCTCCATGAAATCCACTATCATTACAAATTGCGTTGGACTCGTCCTCATCTTTAAAAGGTGTATCAACAACTGTTTCGTATTAGTTTATAAATTTGTTCACATAGTTATAGACCCTTCTTTCATCTTCGCCCAGAGTTGAATTGCATGCACATGCACATTCAAAAGCTATAAATAACACTTCAAATTCACTCACAGATTACTTAGAAGGTCGAAAGATTCCACTTGACTCCACACTTAACAAGTTTTTGTTTTCAAAAGTTTTGTTTATTTAGTGGCAAATTACTTACGTTCAAAAATTTCTTTGTTGCCCAGTAACGAAAAAAAATATAATCCATTTTATTATGCGGTAAATATAAGTTTAAGTGAATGTTTTTTTTCTAATTTGTAGAAAAGTGAGTATAATTTTATTATTTCAATAAATATCATAAAGATTTAATGTTTTTTCTTTTGATTTATAAGTCACAACGACGCGAGAAATATTTTTGAACGAGCTTTGTTTGTATGATGTACAGATTGTGGATAGCCTAAGATTATCATAGTATCGTATTACTATCGAGTTCACGAGAGAAACGTTGGATAGTTTCGTGCTGTCAACTTAATATCGTAATCGTTATCGAATAGTAAGTGAATACGTTTACTATACGATTACGATAGCGTTTCGTGCTTGGGGTACAGTACGAACGCAGTACTTTGTAAAAAAAGTTGATATCGAATAATAACGCCACGAACGCCATTGCAATCGGAGCGGAAATAATTAATTTTATCACTTATATATAACATCTTTATATACTGAATACCGAAAAATATAACATCTATATAATATAACTTATCTTTATATTTTCTATGATGGGACTCACTAAGCAACTTAATAGAATAACGTATATATTGTAAGAAATTTTGTGTTTAATATAAGAAGATGAAGAGTTAGATAATATATTTATTTCGAACAACCAGAAGAGATAAACACACAACAATTAGATAAAATAAAAAATAAGAATATTGAGACTTATCTTATTGCGATCATTGATATAAACAAAATTGTATGGCCTCTCACGTGATCTTTCATTAGGGTTGCCAACATTTTATCGGCGAAATAAAGTATTTTCCAATATAAGTTATAAAAAAATAGAGTGTATTTTAAAAATATATAGTATTTTATAGGAAAAGGAAAAATAAACAAATATAGTATTTTTTCGTACTATATAATTATCCAACAGTATATAGTACGCAGACCCTAAATATAGTACAATACTATATATTATAGTACGGTTGGCAACCCTGTGTGTGAACTTATTTCTATCTCCATAAAAATCGATAGTCTTCTACCACTTTTTGTCTTTTGCTTTCTTTCTTTTTACACTTATCCACGCGTGGGCCTAGTGCCACAGATCCCGGAGAGGCGCCGGACGAGGAAGAGGGGAATGGGAGTCAGCTGACCTCGTGAGAGGGGATCGTCGGACCGGTCGCCACTCCGTCTACGGTTTAACAGCGAACGGTCAATTTAAATATCGAATTAACTTAAAAGTTTTGAATTATTACACCATCTTATATCATACAGTCCACATTATTTACCACCTGCTGCCCCTATCGAGCTGACTACAACACTTTGTGTCCAGAATATAGATGCCAAAATCTTCACTATGTCTCTGGGCAGAAATAGTTTTCCTATTTTGGGTACGCCACCCCAAAGTAGTTCAACCGATATAATAGATGTTCCATTGATTCCTGGTTTTCACCACACGGTCGGCATATTTGTGTTGCGGAGAGTTGCATTCTATGTAACATGTGGTAAGTAGAGAAGTGCCCTGTGAGCGCTCCAATTAATAAGCGAGCCGGTGTTTTACTGTATGGTATAATTATACCATACAGTAAAACAGTTTTAATTTAATAACAATTGTTATTAAATTAAAACTAATTTGTTGCTTACGTCTTTTTATTTGCGTGCATATGTAATCGTTGATTTATATACATTCTAGTAACACTAATATACTGTGTATACAACTATCTATAAATGTACCGGCATTATGTTGGCCAAAATAAAGTTGACAGGCGGGTTTTTATCTGCGAATTATTTCTGTTTCAGGTATTCTGGGCTGTAGTAATTATTGGGTCCACCATTGGAATCATTTTGGCCAATGTAGCGGCGCCACGGCCTGAAAATTTCATTGATAAATATGAAAATTATGATGTCTACAGACGTGTTGATACGACGATGATGTGTTTAACTATCGGGTTATCCGTTTTATTGGTGCTCTCCGTGATTCATTTCATATTCAGTGTCTTTCTCTGCAACGGTGTATCTAAAGTAAGTTATGTAAACTTATCAGACAAAAGGGACGAGACCATGGCACAATAAGTGTAGCATACAGGATGGACAAAACACTACATTCCTATTTGAATCAAAAGTCGTCTATATTTGCCACCTATCTTACTTTGTTCTACGTATACGAAAGTTCCAAACACAAATGTGAATTTTTGCTTCAGATTCTTCAGATAGGTATTCAGTTAGTGATTCCTTCGCCTTGTAAATGACCAGACTGGAGATAGGGGTACGGAACGGAGTAACGGAGCCTAGTCAAGATCATACTCGATTGCTAAGCGAGAGATTATGTTAAATTATCATAAATTTTTACATTTCCATTCGAGTGCGATTATCGAAACGTATCTTGTATAGGCTGAACACGACCGACCATCGGAAACAATTTTTCTTACCAGTGAATAATTAAAAATATAGTACTTCACGTGTGTTATCATAATCTACTATGTATAAAAATTAGAATATTAATGAACATAGTAAAGTACATAACTGTCATTATTGTTCACGCAGTGAAAAATGTAATCAAACTGGTAAATTTACAATTTGCTATAGTTAAGTAAGAAAATGAGTAGATACAAATTTATGTCACGTTCCTTCAAATATCATTTAAAATTCGAATAAAAGGGATAAAATAATACTTTTCGAATGATTATTTATGGAGAAGAGACTAGAGAGACTAAAATCATATCAGTTGAAGCGCTCTTAAATATTAAGCGAAGATAGATAGAAGATGCTATTATCAAATAATTCCAATACATTTGATAATTTACTAATGTTATAATTTTATGTCGTATTTTTGCGTCCACACTGTATGTAAAACTAAATTTTATATTTGTTACAGAGGGAGGTCAATCACATCAAAGCCTTTTTCATCTACGGTGTTGTGAAAATGGTCCTTGAATCATTAGCGGTGGTCATTGCTATTTCTATAGTTCCAATGTTTGCTCTACTAATAATTCCTTTGGGTAAGGAACTATTCCAATTATGGGCCATAACTAATAAGGGCGTCACACACGATGTCGCCATACTATTTTCAAAGAAATCTATCATAAATTTTTTTTAAGGAAATTTATTTCCAAACCATTTGCTTTGTTAATATTTCAATACCTAGATGTATCAATAGTTTTTTTTGGCGATGTAACGTAGCTGTCTGTACACCTATTGCGAGTTTCATTCGAAATGTACCGCCGCTATTATATTTGTCGTAAACTTACACTGGAATACAGTACCTTATAGCTGATTATCACATATATATGACGGTTCATTCGATTGAAACTTACACTTTATTTAACCCTAGTTTGAATTTCGAACCGACTCGCCGTGTTTGCAAATAGCTAGCGAATATTACGCAAACGACAGCAGCGTTCTTGTTGTAAAGAATGGGAATGACTTTTAACATATACAATATAAAATGGTCATAAAACTATAACTACATAAGTAATATAATTATATACAATTAATACTAATATACAATTATCAATGGTTACCAGTGTTACTAAGAATTAAGTTTTTTATTTATTGCCAGAAACAAATAATAACATGCTTTAGGTCTAATTAATCTATAATCTAACTCCTTATTATGTGAAACTAATTATTTAGCTATCTCTGGCGTGTCTTTTAGACACAAAAACCTCCTCCATTATTTCCCATCCTTTCCTCTCTGTGGCTAACCTAAATTAATCCAAATTAAGTTATCAGACCTTATATCCAATGTTATTCATATACAAAATGTTTGTTTGTGTTGCGTCATGTGAGTCATTAACCACTCATTGCTTTTGTTTCAGTTATTTACGGCTTATTTTTGCACATGGTCAACATGACGTACAAAAAATTCAACGCTAGCGAGATTTATTCACACAAGCCACTTGTGGAGATGGATTCTCGTCGTTCTCAATTTCTTGCAGTTTAACATTGAATCGATTAAATGCAGATGTTTAGATGGGTGGATGTATGCTCCGTGGTCGTTTATAGTTTTTTTTATAAGTGTGTCACAAATACCTTGTACGCTACAACTTCATTCAAAGAAAAATTTGAACCAGTGAACCAGACCACTGTATTAAAATTAAAACCAAGTCATATCATTATAATGGAACATTAAATTTAATGTATACTAATTATATACATTAAATATAATGTAATATAACATTAAATAAATATGTTTTGTTTTCTGAATCTGATGAAATGAATACAAGTTCTTCTTAGTGAGAATTTTACATAATTTTGTGGCTCCGCCATAATACGCTTTTTATATATTGCTCTTATTGTTGAGTAATATTACCAAATTATATAGTATGATTTAAACTTATTAAATTAACATATAAAAATTTTGAAAAAATATATCCACGCTACCTTTGATCATACAGGGTCACAGCAATGAGCTTATTTAATGGCGATTTGCCATAAAGCATTATGTTTAATAAAACTGGTTTTATTAAACTAACAACATTTAATAAGAGCATGTATACAAACAAATACCTTTTTTTGCTCTTTATTTAAGTAATTATAACAGTCAAATATATTATTGACGATAAGTATTTCAATATTTTTATGATAGATGTATAACTAAATGTAAGAATAGAGTAATTTTTTCGAAAGCTTGCTTGAACGAATATACCAATAAACCTTAGACATGTTCTTTTGTGCATACTACTGGCGGGCTGTAAAGGGCATAAATTAACTTCGTTCATTCAAACTTGCTTTGATAAATGCCTTAGAAAGCATTTTACTTTGGCATGTTAGATATATAGGCAATTAAAATGTAATTGGCATTTCTTAATTTTTATTAAGTAACTTCGAAATATTTTTATATCATAAATTACTTAAAAATTAGTTAAAGAAAAAAGTTCATATATGATACCATAAACTATGATATAACATGTAATAACTGTGGAAAGCTAGATACAACGACTGAGGGCGTAAACAACATGCCTTTCGGTAACCGCAATCGAATTGTTAAATTTAAAATGTATGAGATTTGACAATTCGAAAGGCGAATCCAACGAACGAAAGGCATGTTGTCTACGTATGAAACATAAGTACGTTTAAACTTAAGTAGACAAGTCTGAGAAGTGTGATAATAAGTGAGATAAAGATATCTTTTTCTGAATTTAAAAAGTAACGCTCTCTATTTTCTTAGAATAATCTAAAGGGAAGATGTGCTCAGCAAATGGTCTTACAACAAGGTCTAAAATTAATTATGTATCTTAATTTTATATTGTTTTATTGTTATATAGTAACTCAGATATTAAATCAGTTGCGGAGAAGGCACATCTATAATAAACTCTTACAAAAGAAACTGTTCGGTATGCTACATATAAAACATTTATTAACTATAGTTCTCTTAAAAAAAAAAACTCAAGTTATCATTTTGCATTGTAATATCACCGGGGATATTGAAAATCTCCGTAACTGGAATTCGGTATTACCGCGTATCTGACAAACAGTAGCCAATTTTTTAAAAATAGCTAAGTTGTTGAAATTTACAAGGTATCCTTCCTTCGTGAGGGCTAATTTTAGTGCAGGTACACAGACTTAATACGATATCCTTTTTAAATAACTGAATCTTAACCCAACAGCATACAACAGCGAACTGAATGAACCATTAAAGATACCTATTGATTAGCCATAAGTTAGGTTATCGCTATATAGAGTAACAAGAAAATTGTGTTTATCGTTAAGACTTAAAAATACATTAATGTTATTTTTGTATCTATCTTTTAAATAAAATTACTTTCGATAAGCCATTGGTATTTATTGCATTCCTGATATGCCCTATTTGACCAACCACGTTATAAAATACTTCTAATGAAATTATATTATTAGAGGCCAAGGTACAAGGTACGTGAACGATACAAACCAATCTAGGGTAAAAAAAATAATATTTTTTGCGAATACAGAAATTAAAGAACTATAGGATTAGTACTTCTACAATCAATTTAACAAAGAATACTTAAATCATGTTAAATACTTAAATAAGTCAATATTTTTGTTTTGATCATTATTAAATATCGAATATTGGCGCTTCTAACTTGTAGGTATATGCTCGGAATGCTGATCTACTGAGTAAATAAGGCACTGTTTATTTCTAAAGAAGACATAAACGCCTTAAACAAATTGTTCGTACCCAAATTTGCACCACCCGGAATTTGAACCCGGGGTCTTCAGGATGGAATCTCTATCGAAAAGCAAACAATAATAGTCTAATTATCCCAATATATTATATTCCTGTGTATGAAATAACAGATTGCATGAGTACTACATATACGGCAAAGTTGGAAAGAGCCGACTGTTCACTGAATACTTAGCGTATACATAGCTGAGTAAATTTAGTCACTTTAGTTAATTTAGTTTTGAAGCGTTCAGTTACGCTGCGATTTTAACTTAACGATTTTAAGACTAATCCTAAACATTTTAGGACTCAGTGTCCGTGAGACTCATCACTCTTAAAGAGCCCAAGGTTCAGTATTTCGATATGAGATATAGGTCGCCATAATTGGATGACTTTAATCAATAACTCTTCGATGTTCTGGACAAATTGCAGCGTGTATAATTGGCGACGTAGAAGTTAAGAACACCCTTGAGTTACAGCTATTGCATCGCACCTAGCCTATATGGACTATACTTTCAAGATAAATTATTAATTGAATTGATTAAATTATTAATTTTTATCTACAAGTGACCCTTAATTTCTATATTGAGAACCATTTTCCAAACTCAATACGATCCACCTAAAACGCTTTTGGTTTCGGTCAATATGTTGGCGAATTTGTCTTTTGTTATTTCCATTTTTAGTTGTCATTTTGTGGATTCATAGTTCCCCTATATTTATTTATAGTTCGCCGTAAAATATGCCTGATTGGAATTGAAAAAATGAGCTGAAAATACCTACACCACACCACTGGAATTAAGAATTAAGATAAAGTATAGGTAATGAACAGTCTGTATAATCAACTAAATCAAACGAAATTGTACATTTACAATTACGTTTAACAATTGTACATTAAATCAAATGAGAAAATTGTATATATTATTTGTCGCAAATGTCTTGACATCGTTGCATGATGGTACGACGCGTGTAAGCATTTGGCTTGGGCTTAAAACTTGCCCTCGGCTGTAATAAACAACTTAGCAAAAGTACATATATCGCAATAATAAACTATTATTTACTACAACGCTGATCAACTCAACAGTATGTTTCCATATTTATGTCATGGTTGTATACGCATTTGGTTGTATAAACAAAAACCTTTGATATTATATATCTGAAGTAATGTAGGCACTAAAAAGGATGAAAAAATAAGATCAGTTGTTGGGAAGATACTAGTAGATAGAGACTAGTATGTGTAAGATTTTAAGCTGGGTTGAGCGGCTTACTACAATCGCATATATGTATAAGTCCACATATCACAGGTCCAGATAAATCCAGTCGGAAAGAGATCAGTTCACTTCCTTTCAGATCATTTCTTGTTTCAAAACAATTCAATGATTTGGTTTGTGCGTACACGCCGGCAGGATTAAAACTGTTAACTGACCGTTAGCGCTCGTATAGAGTGCACAAAAGCTGCTACCAATTAACGAATGTGCGAAGCTTCCAGAATAATATTCTATATATTTTTATATAGAATATTATTCAGGAAGCTTCGCCTTACCCACATTATAAAATTAATCCCTCTGTAATGTTATCACAAGAAAGAGGAGAATAAAGACAATTTTTTTTCAGTATGGACCAATCTTGGTGACACCCGATAGTATAATGAAAGAAACCATGGGTTCCTTTAAAAGAGGCGTGAAAAAGCACTTTTTGGGCCGGCAAGGCGAGGGTGGCTAGGGCAGTATGTCACATGCTTCACTAGCTATCTTCACATATGGACTCCTCTACTGCTTATCATCAGGTGGTGTCGAGTCATTTGCTATGCTTTATATAAAAAAAATACCTAGTGTAGTCTTAATGGGTTGTGTATAATCATGTTAGTAGAGTAATTTGACGTAGAGTTTACCAATTAGTATGTATTATATGACAACACGAATTAGTCAGGAAAAATCCTTAGTTTTATTTAAGAATTAAAGAGAAGGTTACGATCGCTCGAGAAAGGTACGATGGTAATGTATTAAAATAATATAAAGCATTGCATTAAAAAATAAATTCTCCGTACATTATTTAAAGCAAAAAGTTTTTATAGTGTGAATCAAAAAAAATTACCAACAACCTATAAACCATTATATTTGATAACTAAAGCTTAACACTTTAATGATTTCGCGCCTGTTTCTTATCAAGATTTACATCTTTCTATAAATAATTTAATTAATAATATTTTTTAACTCCTCGCTGGTGACAAAGTTATAATATTTCCTATTCCTTACCTATCCCTTTCTGCACTACGCAAAATCACATACGTGTGAAAAAGACAACTTACCCGCACCGCAGGAAGGGCGCCCGCGCATTTCTTTCATCAGTCCATCTATTATCGCGTAATGAAGACGGAGATTCGCGTTTTCCACTATTTTTTTACAATATAAATGTGCTCGTTTGTGACAATTACCAAAGAAACTAGTGCTTCAACTCGTTGCTGGCGATCTGAAGAAAACACCGGCGTTTGTACGTGCACTGCGACCCGTGATTAAAAACATAGGCGAGCCGCTATACAACAAACCGCAAAGCAAGTAGTGCAGATTTATTTCCTAAATCCATTTTTATGTATCACCAGTCATGTATTCCTTTCGAATTAGTTATCAGCTAAACCCAAAATAATCCACATATAGTCCACAAAGTAATCGCGATTCCAACCCTGAACCCCTCCATCTTGAAGGCTTCATCGCCCCGTTTTATGTAATTTTAAAATCAAGAAAACTTTTTGCTACTTTTATACAAATTCAATATTTGGTACTTACATTAAATTTACAGGCGCGCGATTTGTCCAGTATCGTTGTAAGTTTAAAAATAACTTTATTGTTTTTCATGGTAAAATATTTTTTTGAATAAACCTATTTCAGCTATTGTGCGGCTTATCGATTCCCAGTACTACGATACCATTGATTATTTGCAGTCCGGGTTTGATAAATCATCCTGTTGCATTTTTAATAGTGATCGGACTATGCATTTTTCTCGTGCTCAGTGTGATAAATTTAGTGCAATGGTTTATCAAAGGTATGTAATTATTAATGTAATTAATTATTCTTTTTTTTACAAAAATAAAATGGAAAAGTAAATTGACATACCAAGTTGGGCTATTTCTAGTAAAAGATAAAATGACAGTTAAAATAAAAAAAATAATAGGAAAATAAGCGCAAGATAAAGAAAACGTAGAAAAGATACACGGATTTACAAATTACAGCTGAGAGTTTTAGAGGAAAATAGCACTTCAAATTAATATATAAAGTGCTATTTTATATAATATATATATATTTATTTATTTTAAGGGCAGTCAACAAAAAATATTTAACTATTACATAGACATTAAATTAAGGTCACTTTTCAATTAAAGACAGCCACGGCATGCGATGTGGACTAACAGTTATAATTATAATATCTACTTAACTTAAGTTTATATATTTTTTTAAAGTTATTAATAGAAATTCTGATTACTGGGGCTTTACGTTCCTGCTAATGATTTTGAAGGTAGCTTTGTATTTTCGTGCACTAAGGTGAAATATAATGTAATAACGTATAATGTATTGTCAATTAACGCTCAAAAATACGAGTTTCCAAAGCAAACACTTGTCTGTATATAAATCCCTTATGGCTTACTCCGTTTTCATGTTTTTCAAAAAAACAATTTTTTATTATTTTAATGTTACAGAGAAGCGTCAATTATATCAATATACTTCGTTAATGGTGTAAAAATAGTGCTCAAAGTATTGTCCACGATTGTTGTTATTTCTTATGCAGTGCACTTTACTTCTACTATATTTCTATTGTATTTTCCTATTGGTAAATGTCTATTGTAACGTATTTCTACAATACAACAAGAACCATACATCAAGAAACGACATAAACGTGGATTTAATCCATGTTAATTTTAACTACATTGAAATTTGAAGAGCTTCGAACGATCCGTAAGGTCCGTTTAGCTCTCCAAGCAATTAAAGATATTTTGCATTTGGACTTGAATTCTTTCTGAAATATATAAGGTAAATTTTTATGCAAAAAAATGTTTGCATATATAATCTGGCTGAACGCGAAGTAACCGCAATAGTACGTACATTACAGAAGCGTTTTTCAATCCTCCTTGTAATTTGCAATATGGCGTGTTTTACGATATGGCTTTGTCATTGACATTAGATTAAACTTTTTGCGTGCATATATATACGGGTGATTAGACCAATAAATCTTATTGGAATAAGAGTCGCGTGCGCAGTCATGTCGGATACACATGTTATAGAGTTTAAAGTGAACGGAAAAAAATGTAAAGGTAAGTTGCAGTTTGACATAAAAAATATAGTAAATTTTTCCGAATATATTTGATCACATAAAAAAAGATTTTATCGATTAAGGAAAAGCAGGTATAGATTGAAAAATCTATATTTAAAAACAATAAACCACTTGGAAACCTGGATCCATTTTGTTGGTAGATTTACATAGAACGAAATAATTTGCTTTTTGTAAATGGAAATTTTTGGGCTTATAAATATTAAATGTGTTTTAAATATTTGCATGGAGAGAAAAGTTTTAATAGGTTTAATAAATTATTGCCAATCTATTTTTAATATTTTATATATACAGTATAGTATAGTATATAGTATATTAAGTAACAACGTATACAAAATAAGTAGTGTTTCTTTGGCACTCAATTGAATAATGTAAGATTTTCTGAAATCATTTGTGTGAGTACATAAATAAATAATTTCTCAATTTTATATACAAAAAATTGTCATTCACACAATTTCATAATTACATTAATAAGAGATAACCTTTTCAAATGTTTTATAATTTATCTTAACTAATACATATATATATCTAATATTTGAATATCCTACACGTTTACTTGTCATTACCATTGTTGCCGCACTTAATTGTCTAATGTTAAAATATCAGAGTACATTGCTTGGCCTCTACGCTGTTGTTAGTAGAATTATTATTTCTTATTACGTATGTCCTTTATATACAGAAATTGATGATGGTTTTCTGCGTTGTGATAAAGTTATACCTAGTTAGTGATAGTAAATAAAAAATACTACCAAAATAAGACTCTCTCTCTTTCACTGTCGCCACGTCTACTATACGCACTAAGAGATTTTGTGACTCCTTTCTCTGTCACACAGCCAGAGCGTGAAATTCCTTACAGGTACACGTATTCTTCATACAACATTCTTTTCCTTTCGGTTCCTTTAAAAGAGGCGTGAGAAAGCACTTTTTGGGACTGAAAGGAGGTGGCTAGGGTAGTTTGTCGCATGCTGCACTAGCTATCTTCACATATAGACTCCTCTACTGCTTATCATCAGGTGGTGTCAAGACATTTGCTGAGCTTTGCAGCATTTGCTATTATACCTGTAAATTTTTACTTTGGTCTTGCAAAAGGCTTTTATAAGACCTACTAAAATGGTCTTGGTCTCATTTGGATACTAGATGGGGTATGCTTACGGACCACTAATATTGTGTATATACAATGTGTTTGGTATTACTGGTAGTTTTGTATAAAACCTGTTTCTTACCTTCTTGGTTTACTTTTTCCACTTCTCTCCAAAAATTCAGTCCACAGGTTCCCCAGGGTAGCTAGCGTAACATACCCTATCAAGCCGAAACCTATCCACGTTAACATAGTCATATAAAAACTTTAAAAAAATAAATTGTAAACAAGATGACAACCCAGCAAAAAGAAGGTTCATCAGTCGCCTTATATTTAAATATCAGACAGCTGATCAACCTTCTGCATGCTTTGCTTTTTTGTAATAAAGAATTTAAAATGAATTCCATGAAGTTTGTTTTCTGTAAGTAGAACGGTTTGTTTTAAAAATTTTAATATAACTGCGACTATTATAATAATTGTAAAATATTGCTATGACAACCTAAATCTGTATTATGTAGGATGTTTTAGCTACACTTATTATTAATATTAAATTGAAAATTATAATTCATTAATAAATAATAAGTCTTATTTAGTAATTAATGTCGATCAAACTTATCGCACCTATTTATATTTTAGTGGATAAAACAATTGGAGAAACAACCCTAAATGCTTATATTCGATACGTGCTGGGACTCCCCGGCACCAAAGCAATGTGTCACGAGGGCGGTTGTGGGGCCTGTTTGGTTGCGGTGCGTGCGCGCAGGCAACCCAGCGGCAAATTGGAACTGTTTTCCATTAACTCTGTAAGTATTTCTAAGATAATAATATTATTTTAAAGCTTTATCCTTATAACTCTTCTGCAACCGAATCTTGTACAAGCAAGTATAGCTTATTTTATTCTTAATGGAAACTACCATGTCCCACAATGAATGATTATGCAAATGCAACTTAAAGTTAAAATATTTTTGGTAATCTGCTGAGTAATTCAACGGACACGATCTAAATAGCTTGTTATAGGACCGGTTAGTCTATATTAGGAATAGTTGCTATACTGTTGCTGCTGTTGTATATGTAGATACTTATCCCGAATCGATAGTTATAGATTGCGATAGATTCTGGAGTAAGTCAGTTCTCCGAGCGGAACATCAATTAATCCAGTCATTACTCCCCAGTGTCTGGTGCTGGTATTCTCTTGCCATGGCTGGGAAATAACTACGATTGAAGCTCTTGGCGATCGGCAGAAAGGCTACAACGACATACAAAAAAGGATAACAGCGTTCAATGCTACTCAGTGCGGTTATTGCACACCTGGATGGGCAATGCAGCTGTACAGGTGGAGTAATTTTACAAATTCCATTTGATATTCCGAAAACTTTATTTTAATTATATGAACAATTTAATTAAATCCTGTACCTTGTGCACTATAAGAAATCTTGTGCACTATAAGAAATCTTTCACATTTTTCAACAGCGTAAAGGACAAAAACTTGACTATGTTAGAAATGGAGCGAGCATTCGCTAGTAACACTTGCAGGTGCACTGGCTTTAGGCCCATTATGGATACAGTCAAGTCTTTCGCAGTAGATGCTAGTGCAGACTTATGTCAGAAGGTTAGAGATATAGAAGATTCCAATATTTGCAAGAAAACAAATGCTCCCTGCGACAGAAGATGCTCAATCAAGAGTACGGATAGCGATTGGAGCATTATTGATGATTCCCCCACATTGCACGAAGAAGAAACGATTGTCATGGCCACAGATTCGCACTTGCTTTTTAAAGTGAGCGAAGAAGAAGAAATCTTTAAAATTTTTAGAGATAATGGCGTAGATTCTTATATGCTTATTGACGGTAACACGGGAAAAGGTGGGTTGGTTTTAAAATACAAATAATAGTTGAGAAAACTCTCGCAAAAAAAAATTAATATAATAAAGTTATTATGTATCTTCAGGATTATATGAAAACTTCAAATATCCACATGTATTGATTGACATAAGCAGCGTAAAATCACTAAAAACCTACAAATATGATCAAAATTTGATTCTCGGTGCCAATATTTCTTTGGAAGATTGTATAAAGATATTCAAAGATGCGGCAAATACAAGAAAAGAATTTGCGTATCTTGACGAATTTGCAAAACACTTAGATCTTGTAGCTCATATTCCTGTTAGAAATGTGAGTCCCGAAATTTATTTTTAATCATCTAATCAACCTTAGATCAGATACATAGCTTCACATTTGCCGATTTTAAATTCATCATTTTCTTTACCCAACAATAGAACACTGAAGAATCATTAATATTTGATAAATAAGCACCTTGTGCTGTTGTGATAGTTACAATAACTTGTATACCGACGTGTATTCGATTCAATTTCAGATCGGTTCAATAGGTGGTAATTTGATGATGAAGCGTATGATGCCAGAATACCCGTCAGATATTTTTTTGTTGCTAGAAACAATCGGCGCGTTTGTGACCATTCGTAAGTCTTCATTTTGAAATTTTGATCTTAAATATACGATACAAATTCAATTGCTTGTTAAAAATCAAGTCATTAATTATTGTTAAGTCTAGCTTAACATTGTACAGGCGATACTTCAAACACAAGAACTGTATTGAATCTGCAACAATTCCTCAAATACGAGATGTCGGGAAAACTTATGGTGTCAGTATTATTACCACCACTGAGTTCATCACATATCTTCAGAAGTTATAAAGTAAGTTAAATACTTAATATTTATTAAACCGTTTAAATTATGAATATAAAGGATTAGGTGGAACAGAAATAAAAATGAGCATGTTCATTTTAGGAATGGAATAAGATTTAAAAATATGTTACGATTTCAGATCATGCCTCGGCATCAGAATGCTATTGCAATAGTTAATGCTGGCTTTCTGTTTGTATTAAACAGAAAAAAGAATATTATAAGGGATGCGAAAATTGTGTACGGCAACATATCGGCTGATTTTATTCATGCAACAAACACCGAGAATTATTTAAAGGGGCGAAACGTAAAGAAAGATGATACGATTAAGGCAGCGATTGATTTACTGAACAAGGAAATTTCACCAAAAGATAGACCGCCGCAAGCGTCGCCGGAGTGTAGAAAGAAACTGGCCATTGGACTATTTTATAAGGTAAGGTAGAATTTTAAATCACTTGAAATTATTAAAGGTTACAACTTTTATATACATATGACGTTTATATTTTCTATCATTAGACAATCAAAGAGGGCTTGGTTATAAGGTATGTTGTTATAATAAAGAAGTCTAGAAACTCATGGCTACAAGACGACTAGAAACACTTAAAAATCATGTCAAAGTACTTTAATAATTACACGTATTGTAGGGAATGCAATGCTTGCTACAATACTCAATTTGAAAACTAAGGAAAAAAATAAAATTTAGATAAATTAGCATTAGAATTAAATATGTCTTGATTTTTTTTCAGTTTATCTTAAACATATTGCCCTCGAGTAATATCGCACCCAGCAAATGGTCGGGGGGACAATTGATACACCGTCCTGTGTCTAAAGGAACCCAAGACTACCAGACGAATAAGGCTCTCTACCCACTTAATCAGCCAGTCCCTAAACTTGAGGGTATGATACAAAGCTCTGGAGAAGCGTGTTATGTAAATGATACACCATCATTTCCTAACCAAGTTTTTGCGGCTTTTTCTCTTTCTACAGTGGCCAGTGGCATGGTTGCTGATATTAATATTGATAAGATCATGGTGCGTATTTGTTTCATCCATAATGTTATTTGTGATAAACTCATAAAAAAACACCAGTTCCATCCAATTGGTACGAAATTATAATATATTTGACTGCGATATTCTATGGGGTACACTATTCCGGAATATCTATTTAAATTGTGAAAGGGATATTCGTCCTCAATATATAATATCACTTTTGGTATCACACAAATTCACAAAATACACAATATTTTCTATAAAATCTTAAATCATTTTTCAGGAAATAGAAGGCGTGTTAGCCGTTTACACGGTAAAGGACATACCTGGTGTAAATTCTTTCACCCGTCCCGGATTCCAGCTTCAGACTGAAGACGAGGAAATTCTTGCGACCAATATTAAATTTTATGGTCAACCAGTAGCCATAGTGGTAGCGAAATCCGAAGAATTAGCTACTAAAGCTGCTAAAGACCTGGAAATATCGTATAAGGGTGTCAAGTCATCACCTCCGGTACTTTCTATAGATCAAGCTAAGAAAGACAGTAATCGATATGCCCCTTCGGATATGGGTATACAACCCAAGAGCAGAGGGAATGATGTCACAAAGATAATAAAAGGAGTGTATGAGATTGAGGCTCAGTACCATTATTACTTAGAGCCAAACAGTACCGTCGTCGTGCCGGTAGACAATGGACTAGAAGTGTATGCCTCGACACAGTGGATGGATTTATGTCAAGCTGCTATTGCACGATGCTTGGGGATAAAGGAAAGCGAGTAAGTTAAAATATTCCAATATGTTATAGGACTTTTAATTTATGTGTAGGTACCATTAATGTCTATTTTAACTAAAAGTTCATAGGCTTCGGTATAACTAATCGGAATTTATTTCTCTTTCACCTTTAGACAGACATACATAAACATCAGTAAGACTTTTTAAGATTGGGAATTCTAGGTAAATACGGGTTAAATTATAAGTTACCTATCAAACTGCAGAATTACTAAAAATTAAAGGTCTTATTTATCTACTACAAACTTTTGGACACAAATTGTTTGATATTTATCTAAATAACTGGTTTGTAGCTATTGTAAAAATTTGTACAGTGTTTTGATCAAAGCGCTGCGCGTGGGTGGTGGCTTTGGAGGTAAAATCAGCCGCAATGTACAATCATCGACTGCGTGTGCGATAGTAGCCAGCAAGATGAATGTTCCCTGTCGGTTCATAGTCCCACTACAGACCAACCTTACTATAGCAGGGCGCAGGCTGCCCTCCCAGTGTGAATATGAAGTAAGTATTTTCCATAAATCATTCCCTATGCATCCATAAATCATTCTATATGCATATTCACTTTATCATGATGTTTTTTCAGGCAGGTGTAAACGACAGTGGAAAGATTCAGTATCTGACTGCATCTATACTGGAGGATGACGGTAGCTCTCATAACGAGAATATCCTATTCTTTACAGCAGGAAGCTTCTCTAATTGTTATGACCCTGACACGTTCAGTTTGAGGACTGCCACTGTCCGAACTGACTTACCGTCTAACTCATACGCCCGAAGTCCAGGTGGGTTTAAAAAAAATCTTTACTCTTGTGCCTGTATTCCAGATTATTTGAAATTTTTAATATTGTAATTCAGGTTGTGCAGAAGGTATCTCATCTATAGAACATATTATGGAACATATAGCATTCGCAGTACAGAAAGAACCAACAGATGTCCGCTTACTCAACATGAGAAAAAAAGACAATGATTTGCCCAGTCTTATTGCCGAGCATAAGAAAGAGACCAATTACGACCAGCGCGCCAACGAAATCGTTCAATTCAACGTAGCTAACCGTTGGATGAAGAAGGCTATTACCATCAGCGTGATGAGCTTCCCAGTAATATTTTTTGGTAATTACAGCGCAATTGTCTCTATTTATAGGGCAGATGGTACAGTTACTATAACCAGTGGAGGAACAGAAATGGGTCAAGGCTGTAATACCAAACTTGCACAAGTTTGTGCGTATGAGCTGGGCATTCCTCTAGACCAGATATCAGTTTTGTCACGCTATTCTTTTGCTGCAGCTAACAACGTTTTTTCTGGGGGGAGTATTGCCAGTCAGTCTGCATGTTATGCCGTAATTAAGGCATGCAAAATACTTAAAGAGAGACTGGAGCCAATAAAGCAGAAGATGACCGACCCAACGTGGAAGGACTTGGTCGAGCAGGCTGGTAACGAGCAGGTGGATCTGACTGCAGAATACATGATGACAGATCAAGACCCGGACTTGTCTGGTTATTATACATTTGCGGTTACTATTTTGGAAGTGCAACTAGACGTATTGACGGGGCGTTATGAGTTATTGAGGGTTGATATACTTGAGGATGTTGGTTTAAGTGCCAATCCTGCTTTAGACGTTGGTCAGGTGAGTGATAAAGTACCTACGCAGATATATTTGTACAAGATACAAAAACCCAGGTAGCAAACTGATGTCTACCACGAAAAAATTACATCCAATCCCCCCCAACGGTAACTATTGTAAAAGCTAGTTGTTCTCAATACGGAATACTGAGAACAGCCTAGATTACGTCTTAGGGAAGTCATAATTAATTAGTTATGTGGTGTCACTGACGGCGGTCAGACGTCCTGTAAAATACGCAAGTCTATGACCAATTGATATCACCTACGTCGAGCAGAACTGCAATTTTAAGTCAAATTGACTTCCAAACGACGACGTTGTGTTTTATTGACGTGTCATGAATATACTTGTGTCTCAGAATCATAATAATCTCATGTATGAATGCCGTATAATGCTTCAATACTGGATCGTGATTCGTGTTAGCGTAAGATCTGCCTATATTTAAAAACTTACTTACTTAGGAAACTCGTTAAACTTACCTTACTAATTAATTTTAATCATAAAAGGTCAATATAATTTTAAAAGGCATTTATATCAATGACTGAAGTTTGATTAAAAAGGTGTAGCGAGATTACCACTTTCTCCACTTAATATCCAATTAGGTGGAAGGTGCTTACGTCCAGGGTCTTGGGTACTTCACGAGCGAAAAACTGGTGTATGACAAGAGCACCGGCCGGTTGCTGACCAACCGGTCCCTTAACTACCATGTGCCACTCGCCCTCGATATACCAGCAGAGTTCAACGTCAAACTGCGGTACAACTCAAATAATACCAAAGGCGTGTTGGGATCCAAAGGTAAGAAAATTTAACTGCATCAAAATGAAAATTGTGAATTAGAATTTTATTGCGTTGATTTTTTTGTTAACAAACAAAAAAGTAAGTACTTATATTATAAAATGAGTGAGTACGACTTAGATTAGTTAAAACATATTTTAATGATTTCATTTTTCAATGAGTTTAGTGTAATTAAAAGCAAAATTTTAATAAAATATTCATAAAAACTAGTTGTTTCTTTCGTTGCTTGTTTACTTATCTAATTCAAATAAAACATTTAAGCTGTCGGCGAAATGGGTATTTGTACTGCTCACGGTGTCACCCATGCCCTGAGGAGTTGTATACAAGAATCGAGAAAGGACTCCGGTTATGACAGGGAGTTTATTACCATCCGTAAGTAGATAAAAAAGTATAAAGAATCCCATTGGAGGTTAATTCTACAAATTTAACATGATTTCTTATAAATCGAAAAGTGCAGTATAATATTGAATGGATATTCTCTCACTTTTCAATGCAGGAAATGATAAAAGAATTAGAAATTCTTGAATGATTTACCTGCCTGCCTCAATGGACAAATAATAACTACTATTTAAGTGGGTCAATAATAATTCGGCGTTGTAAAGGCAATTTACCTACATCAAAATTCTATATCTGTACTATTTTCTATTAATTAAACAGAGGTGTCTTAATTATACGCGTTTACATTTAAATTATTAATATTAGTTACATTTTTGCCACATGCTAACTAATACTTGACACACTATATGAATAGGTATATCTGTAGTAAATTCTTTCCCTATACATTTGCGATGTAGAGATTTACAAGCTCTATCTAAACTTATTATAGAAAAGCATATTATTATTAATCTGCAATCAATTGCATATTATTATATATATTTAATATATAACAGAGACAAGTTTAGTCTCGGATATTAAGGGCCTATTTAGTACTGTTCCAATGTGTGTGTGCAAAATAAGTAATATTTATTATTGTTTATGTCATTTTAAATTATTTTTTCCAGCCGTTCCTTACGATACAGAAGTCATATTGAAAGCTTTGGACGTGAAACTAGAAGAAATGCTGCTCAGCACCTAGTTTCATTAATCATCGTGTTATTAATATATTTGGAAACTTCTATGGGTAATTCATTATTGTAAATAACAATTATAAATTTTACGTTATGATTCGTATAGAGTTGTTTATTCTGCATAATTGTTACAAATGAATTGAGGCCCAAGTTTCTAAATTACTATTAAATTATTTGACTGACTAAATTTTAATTAATTAAATTTTATTACATGGATATGGATATATATTATGTATAATAAGTATACTGAAATAAAAGAAATTTGTATTCGTTATACATGTTTATTTTTTCGCATCGTCAAACAAATAATTTTGTAAATAAACGCAATTACATGAAAATATAAAAAAAATTAGGCCTATCGCTCAATTAGCTTTATTTTAGGCCACTTATAACAGAATTTAATAAATCGATACCGAATAACTTTATACAAAAAACCAATTCCCCTATTAATATTAAGAAATAAATATCAAGTCAATAAATTACATCATTTTTCACCTTATGAAATCATTTAGTCGTAAATCATAAAATAAAAAAATGAAGATTCCATTTTTAAATAAAAATTACATTAATTTATACATATTTATATCAACAGTTGTGTAATGCAAATAGTGCAATTAAAATGTCATTCTTATACACAATATTATTTACTAAGTAGCGGACTGTGCAATGTCTTGGACGCGCAGTTAAAAACCACCCGGTAAATAATAATATACACACATACTAATTAAATAAAAAATAATGTAAAAATTGCCATATACAAAAATAAATTCGCAACTTAATGTGACAACCCTAATGTATTGATTACTTACATATACATATACTTACTTATATATAATTGTATATTACATTATGTGATGTCCAAGAAATATATGTTGTCGAAATAAATCGGTCCTTACGTCAATAAATTTGAGGTTTTTAATTGAGCGTCACAGGCTGCACTATGATTGGGCCATTAAGCGAATTGGTCGAAATTATACATTTACGGAAAGATTTCTCTAAACACTATGTAAAACTACTTACCCTCTACCTCTATTCAGTTGTAGTATCATTGTACCTCTTTACAATTACCCCTTTGACTGACGTAGGCGACATCGCCTACTAACTTCGCATTGAATTATTTTGGGAATCAATCAGACCAATAATCATTTACACATAAAAGTGAATAAGATTGAGTAACAAATCATTTACCATTCTTTATTACGAAATTGATTATCATTAAGATAATCTGGTAACAATATCTTAGTAATATCGTATAAAATTGACCGTAGGTTCCACGGGTTCGGATTAGAAATATTTAAATGTGTCTTACAACTGGCAAGACTTCATTTTTATCGAAGTATTTCTTTCAATTTTAGACCTACTTTTAGTTTAAAACAGAACACCTAAAAAATTTAACTTTAACGGCGAGAACTAGATTTTATCAATAACGTGGCGGAAGAAACATCCCCAATCTAAAGCATTGTGGCGCAATGAATTGGTTTCAATGAAAAATTAATTTTTTTTTATTTTGAGGTAATAATAACAATTATTGTTGCTATTTAAAATAAAAATCGTATGAGAACCTTTTACCACATGAATAAACAACATTGAGTAAAAATAAATAAAACTAATTACAATAATAATATCAGTGATGTTAAACCAAGCAACCGTTTGCTTTATAGACACCGAATAACTTAGCTTAAGTTAACGAGATTCGTTGAAGTTCTTATTTAGAATATCTTCAGTCAATTTTCCGTCATGTAAAAAAATCTTAAGAATAATCAATGTGAGTGTTAGATTACATTTTTTAGACTTAATCGATACTAAAAAAAAATTCTAAGGTTATGTACAGGCTGTGTTAGTAAACAATCCCGAGGAGGAACACAACAAAATTAATTATTACCATATTTTAGTTATTTTTCACTAAAAACAAAAAGATAATAAAATGTAATTTATTAAAATATTACGCAAATAACGCAATGTCAGGATGCTGATATAAATTACGGGTTTGGGAGAGACTCTAGTATGTGATGATTCTTGTTTCTAACAATAATTGAATCTATACAGTAAATCTTGCACATTACCCAAACATTGGTGACAAATATTCGTAATGTATATATTTAATAGCTAAGGGCACATCTGAAAGATGTACTCTGATAATTTTTGTCTAACAACTTTTAATTGTTTAGAAATGTGAAAGTAGAGATACAGATAATCTAATAGAAAAGATGTCAAACGTCAAATTTATCTGTGGATAAATAATAACATCTAATGATTGCATAATCAGCTCTCGATATTTTAACAAGCGCCAAAATTATGTTATCAGTGATATTCAACAACATACTGTCCACCATCTAGGTACTCTCCTAGTTCCAATATTTTCTATGAGATTCGTATTTTTGCATTGATTTTTTTTAACAATAAATTTTCCAAACGAGACAATCAAATTACATTTAAAAAAACTTTAATATGATGAGATTCTTTTGAGTATGATTTTTTCAAACTATTCTACTTTTAATTGGCTATGAACATAGTTTCACTTGAGGCTGTCTTATCTTTCCTTAGATAAACTTTGACAGTTACTCTATAGGAAGTCAGTCAGTAATTCTAAATTTTTCACTGTATTAATGAGAATGAAATAATCGGAGTTTAGTATGATCATTTTCAACTATTCTTATATAACTTATGAAATAATTCACAAATGTCAATGTCAATGATACTATCACGCTTATCACAAACGCTTAGAAGTGATGTTATTTTTATTAATATCACGAAATTATTATGATCCACCTACCGGTTGCTTTGTAAAAGTAATGATGAGTACAAACTATTATTTGGTTTTGTAAACTAAAGAACATTTATTTACATAAAAATAAAAATGAGTATGTTCACTTAAATCAAAAATATATTCAGATCGAATCTATTCAACAGTAATTATGACTTTTCAAATAAAGAATGGTTTCGTGTTGTGTAATAGTCATTTACAATTGACTTCGACGTTAGAAAATTAGTAACATTTCTACAAAAATATTTATCATAAAAAAGAGTACGAAAGTAAATAAGAAGATTTAATGGTTGGTGGAATCTCTGCCAGTGGATGTAAAGAATGCGTGGGGAGGCCTTTCAGAAGTATTAAGGCTAAGTATATGAAATATAACATCCTTATAGAGAAAATATAAGTAAATAAAACGTTACGGTTATTATTTTTTAATGTACCTATTAAAGTGTACATGTCTCCCACAAAATATAGTACACCATTCTTTATTTGATAAGGCAGTGGTTGAGTAAAATAAAAAATAGCTAGAATTACTTTCTTAACGTTGGTAAGTATATCGTTATAACTACATAGCTTCCAGTATACCCTGCACATATAGCTATAATATTGGCATAACAATACAAAGTCACGTAGAACCTTGCAGCACGAACACACTTAAGTTAACAACTACCGAAGAGCCGAACGAGGCCAAGAGGCAGCTAAGGAATATGAGGTATTCGGAAACGGGCTCTCCGCGAGCCGTTAAGAGTCCAAAATCGTGCACTAAAATGAACTCTGCTCGCGATAAATAATCGGCTCCAAATAAAAATATTAGTTTTAATACCCTCACACTATTCATTGGTTTTATTTATGTAGGCTTTATGACTTAATGTCTCGATGTTATCTATGAACAGAGCTCAATCTTTTTGTAAAATACCTGAATACATAAGGCTATAGGTTCTTCTTTACCAAAGACATGTGAGGTTAAAGGCAACTATATTCCAGACACAGGAAGAGAAACATCCGAAATATCTAAAAAGGATCGCGCATTGTGATGGCTCCAAAAAGATAAAATTCTATTTGGTTTAAAATTCAACTATAAGTGTTACATTATTAAACACTAAAAAATCTACTGAAACGAAATTCTTCAAAAATGCTTTGTCAAACGTCAGCAATAGGATTTTTATTGCTAAGTTCAGTAATTTAATTATTAATTCAGAGCTTCTTTCAGCACGATAACAAACTCTACGAACTTGTAATTAAAGTCTAGGTTCGGTTGAGTTATCACGCGACGCCGCTGTCTTGAGTGTGGCTTCGTTTTTTGTCGTTTCTGTGGTGGTCCGGCGTAGACTTGAGTATGTCTGGTTGGCCGTGAAATGTCGACGCGTGCGAACTAAATTAGATAAACCATTATTTATTTTAAATGAAACATTATAATTTATCACTATGATCAAAACAATTAAAATATTCTTGAATATATTTAAAATAAAATATTTTAATGCGAAAACCCCGAAATAAATCTATACAATACCGATACAAATTGGAGGCGTTCCTGTCGGAGCCCATGGTCATGGTGGTGGCGTGTGAGCTGAGGGTGTAGTGCGGCGGTACCTGAGCGTGAGCGTGGCGTTCCTGTCGGAGCCCATGGTCATGGTGGTGGCGTGTGAGCTGAGGGTGTAGTGCGGCGGTACCTGAGCGTGAGCGTGGCGTTCCTGTCGGAGCCCATGGTCATGGTGGTGGCGTGTGAGCTGAGGGTGTAGTGTGGCGGTACCTGAGCGTGAGCGTGGCGTTCCTGTCGCAGCCTATGGTCATGGTGGTGGCGTGTGAGCTGAGGGTGTAGTGCGGCGGTACCTGAGCGTGAGCGTGGCGTTCCTGTCGGAGCCCATGGTCATGGTGGTGGCGTGGGAGCTGAGGGTGTAGTGCGGCGGTACCTGAGCGTGAGCGTGGCGTTCCTGTCGGAGCCCATGGTCATGGTGGTGGCGTGTGAGCTGAGGGTGTAGTGCGGCGGTACCTGAGCGTGAGCGTGGCGTTCCTGTCGGAGCCCATGGTCATGGTGGTGGCGTGTGAGCTGAGGGTGTAGTGCGGCGGTACCTGAGCGTGAGCGTGGCGTTCCTGTCGGAGCCCATGGTCATGGTGGTGGCGTGTGAGCTGAGGGTGTAGTGTGGCGGTACCTGAGCGTGAGCGTGGCGTTCCTGTCGGAGCCCATGGTCATGGTGGTGGCGTGTGAGCTGAGGGTGTAGTGCGGCGGTACCTGAGCGTGAGCGTGGCGTTCTTGTCGGAGCCCATGGTCATGGTGGTGGCGTGTGAGCTGAGGGTGTAGTGTGGCGGTACCTGAGCGTGAGCGTGGCGTTCCTGTCGGAGCCCATGGTCATGGTGGTGGCGTGTGAGCTGAGGGTGTAGTGTGGCGGTACCTGAGCGTGAGCGTGGCGTTCCTGTCGGAGCCCATGGTCATGGTGGTGGCGTGTGAGCTGAGGGTGTAGTGCGGCGGTACCTGAGCGTGAGCGTGGCGTTCCTGTCGGAGCCCATGGTCATGGTGGTGGCGTGGGAGCTGAGGGTGTAGTGCGGCGGTACCTGAGCGTGAGCGTGGCGTTCCTGTCGGAGCCCATGGTCATGGTGGTGGCGTGGGAGCTGAGGGTGTAGTGCGGCGGTACCTGAGCGTGAGCGTGGCGTTCCTGTCGGAGCCCATGGTCATGGTGGTGGCGTGGGAGCTGAGGGTGTAGTGCGGCGGTACCTGAGCGTGAGCGTGGCGTTCCTGTCGGAGCCCATGGTCATGGTGGTGGCGTGGGAGCTGAGGGTGTAGTGCGGCGGTACCTGAGCGTGAGCGTGGCGTTCCTGTCGGAGCCCATGGTCATGGTGGTGGCGTGGGAGCTGAGGGTGTAGTGCGGCGGTACCTGAGCGTGAGCGTGGCGTTCCTGTCGGAGCCCATGGTCATGGTGGTGGCGTGTGAGCTGAGGGTGTAGTGCGGCGGCGGCTGCGGCGCGGGCGCGGGCCGGCGCAGCGAGCGGTGTGAGCCGTGCCGCGTCAGGGAGTTCATCTGCGGGGTGCCGCCGCACTGACGCTGCACGCCGTTCTTGTAGTCCGCGATCAGGTGCGTCAGCTCCGCCATCTGGGGAATATACCACGCAATTTACTTTGTGGTAAATTAAAATAGGTTGGAGTTTGGTGTTGTCAGCAAATTGTGACGTCATAGACTTGAAATTAAGTTCACTTCGGTGACTATGTGTAAGGCTGGCCAAAACCATAACAATAAAAATCAATGCATTTTTTTGCCCAAAAGGACAAGATTTTGAAAAATGACTTGAACGATTTTAATCATCATATTGTTTTAAGAAAAAATAAGTCCAAGGAAAATCTACATATATAATCTGTAAAATAATTACAAAAGTCTCATCCACAGTAATAAATAACAATTTGGCAACAAAATATTCTTCAAGACTATAATTGATCTTATTAATAAATAGTTTTTCAATTTTCGTCTAAATACAAGAGTTTTTTTGTATGAAAAAACATTAGTAAGGAAAATCGTTAATAGACTTGTCTACAAGCTTACTTTTGGCTTATTGAGACTAATCAACATCTTGTGCACCGGACTCGCTGCATCCTCAGCGTCTATCAGCATCATTAAGTCATCCTGAAGAAAAAAGACATATGTATTTCAATATAATGTTAAAATTCATAGCGTCGTAAACCAGACGATCCGAAGATAGATTATTTTAAATAATAGCAATTATTATAAGCTCAGCATTAGTTAAAAAAAATATTTTTATAGCCTATATTACTGCACGCCTTTCACAGTGTTTAATTAGTTGGTTTAAAAATTGATTGTGCGTATGTTGTTTGATATACATTGAAATAGTTATAATTTTTAAATTGTACATTCATTGGTACAATATAAAAACTAAAAGGACGCCGCAAATGTAGATAAAAAAAATATATATTTTATCTACCTTTGGTTTTTTTTAGTTAGAATTTACGTTATTCCCATTTATAAGCCTTTGTAGATGACGACTAGCAGAAACGTAAAAACAAAACACAATGATAACATGTGTGGTAGTTACCTGTAGTCCACCAAAGAGCCCGATGGAGTTGAGGGCGTATCGACCAATGACAGCCATTGAAGCCAGCTCTAACACCGTGACGCCTTCTTCTGACACAGCCAGCCAAACCATTGACAGGTCAGGCTGTTTTATCTGAGAGAACAAAGATTTAACAGGAGTAAGAAAATACTAGTCACTAGATGCTTGCGGCTGATCGTTTATCGTTTTCGCTTTAGTGTAATTCCAGGCATTATATCATATATTATAATAAATTCAGTGAATTCTTTATATTACCAGTGTGATGCACACCACTGATTATCAAGTGAATCATCTGGTTGTTTAGCTTACATAGCTAAAGATCTATCTAAAGGCAAATAATAATAACTTACCCTAGCTTGGAAGAGCGTGGCACCGAAGAACGGCCACTTTCTGGTACAGTTGAGGTATATTCGCACGCAGTCTGCCGTACTCCGACCTTTCAACGCAATCCACTTTGCCCGCAGTTTTTCTTCCACGTCTCTGTGGATTGGTATTATTTGAATTACAAGGATAATGGATGAAAAACTAATAGCTGTTCCGTTGTATTTTATATTTTATGCTAGAAAAAGAAAAAAACCATTGCTTATTTGATTTATTGTGTAACTCACTTTATTTATTTGTAATAGAATCGATATCTATATCTCTAAACTCCATAAAAATAAGGGCTTCAGTCAAAAATGAACCTTATAGGTGTGTAAGCGAGTGTTACAATTACATAAGCACTAATTTTGACTCATTTTCGGAAACGTAATTAATTATTAAGTTCAGTTCGTTCGCAAACATCAAATCATTCATTAGCGCCTGATTATACTAGAATAATATGTACTAAATAATAATTATTATAACTAAAGTAATATTCCCAAAGAAATAATCCAACAATTTCATTTCATATATCCTTACAATTTCTTAGCAATAGGTTGAAAACTATTGACGTCCTCGTATAACCAGCTATCATTCAATACCTCAGTTCATCGTTGGTGAGGCCAGCCCGGTAGCGGTAGGGGTAGAACCTGTGCGCTAACGGCTGATTATGTTGTGAGTTGCCTGCGCAGTAGTCGCCCATGTCAAGTTGTGCCATCAGCGCTCCGAGTTCCGCTGCCAACTCTCGGGTTACAGGGAAGCGACCCGCAACCACTGAGAAATACAATGTATTATAATTAAATTTTACTATTATACTATGACATTTGCAAAATTAGACGTTTTAAGACTTGACCCTAAACATCGACACAACTACTTCTTATGGAGAAATATTAGGTTAGGTATAAAAAAACGTTAAAAAAAGTAAGTATTCGCAGAAGTTTTAAAATATTACCTAATGTTCTCGAATTGAACATGAGTTTAACTACATCAAGCAGCACGTAATCACATTTAGCTGTATCTCTAGTTTTCTATCGCTCGGAAACGTCATAGCCAAGCGGCTATGACGTTTCCGAGCGATAGAAAACTAGAGTTTTTGCAAGCCCACTGCCAAGCGGCAGTGGGCTAGCAAAAACACTACGTTCTTACAGATATAGCGACGAAAGAACCCGATTCTGTGCTACCTGATATAGTTCAATTTTAATATTGCCAAACAAACAGTAGCCACGGTGTCGATTAACTGTTTTCAGAAAAAATAACTAAATATTCCTTTTTTCAGTCAAAATCTTACCTTGCTGGTTGATTTGGTAGCAAAGTAGCAGTCTCTCTTTATCTGTTTCCGTCCGTACAGAGTTCTTGAAGTATAACCTATTCCTGTATGTCAGTCTGATCACTCGGGAGTTCTCGAACTTGCCTGAGCCTTTCTCCCTGAGCGCGGTCTCCCATTTCGATATTACATCGCAAAGCTGAATAAAGAAATACTTTTTGTAGAAAATTAAACCAAACGAAACAAACGGTAGCATTACAAATGATTTTACTAATAGATTGCTAGAGCAATGATAAGCTACACATACTTTCTTATCAGGTTTTATGTGATGTTCCAAGTCTTTCTCGATGGGGTCGTCGCTGAACAACGCAAACCCTGATACAGCGGACTCTCGGCAGCCGAGCTCCGTACTGAGTGTTGATAGGAACTCTTCCACTGTCGTTGAACCATCGAAACTTATTACCTAGAACATATTAACATATTTAATATTCACTTTAGTAATTTAGAATTTACAGCCCATTTGTTTTTGAAAGTGAAGCGAATTCCGATTCATTTCAGTTTGCGATTTAAAACAAATGGCCTATATTAATTTATAACTATTTAACAGCAAATGTTTCATACAATTTCCGTTTGAAATCAACTGACTTCACATATACTGAATTATAGCGAAAATCGTAGAAATGCAATAGATAGTAAATGTGTATTGTTTTTCAGCAGCTTTATAATAAAACAAAGCATGTGGTATCGTAAAAAACCCGTCTTGTAGTCTCTATCTTATTTCTCACACTCTTTGTACAATATTATCGTTAGTTTTAGTGTTAAACTTACTTGGTATGTATTATTTAGCATGTGTACAGGAATGGCGTGCGGTAAACAGTGGTGATAGGGGTTCTTGAGTAGTATAGAGAGGACTTCCATACGAGAAGGTTTGTCTTCTCTGCCTCCGTTACGTATGGTTCTCTCGAGTGCCCGCGAGCAGTATGCCGCATACTTTCCGCATTCCGTCCTGTCGAGTCATTGAGAGATAAACCAATGAATAGGAAATTATTCAAAATTTATCGTTTTTTAATATGCGTGCTTTATGAGTGGCCTTGTTTAACTATTTTGTAACCATAGCCTAAGTGACTTGCATATAAGACAATAAAGCACTTTCAAAAATTAAGCGTGACAAGTTAGTTGCGAAATTACTTTTATCATTTAATTAAGGTAATCAAAAATATTTCAGTGGATTTGCTTGTTTGGTTTTTTTATATAGTATGCATAGATTCTTTGCGACCATGACAACGCCGGTATTATAAAAAGTTCACCACATAAGGAATATACAAAAGATCGGCTCCATATGAGTAAAGCATGGAGTACGGGGATCTCAAGTCATAACGAAATGCGCTTGCGCATAGGATAGCAATATTTTTTGTTTGCTTGTTATTAAGAATAATGGACCTGCATCATCGTCTGTTATAAGGAGCCGACCTTTTGTAGCATTCTCTATGTTCTATACTCACTTGGTGTCTGAGTGCCTGCTTAGGTGCAGCTTTAAGTACCACAGTAGCCTATTGTTTCTCGGCACGAAGAGACTGACAGCTAGTGCCAATAGCTGCCAGCCCTGAACGAAGCTGTAAGTAGGTGGGTTGCTCTTGCAGTCAACTGACAGGAGTGGCGCCTGGAATGTTCCGCACTGTGTAGTATAGATATGTCATTGCAGTGTAATAGTTTTGTTTGTTTCCTCGACAGTATTTTTTACTTAATTTTTGTTTTGATTTTCAATTTCCAAATAATGTACTTTGTGATGTTAAATGAATGGATGTTGGGATCAAAATTGACATGGCTTTTTAACTTTCATTTATGTTCAATACTATACCTTCTTTCTGCTTTTCTCATATGTAAAATACTGTAATTGTTTTGAAATTTTATTGGCTTCAAAATGTAATAAATTTAAAACAGATATTTCCTGATTATATTAATCAAATAAAGCCGTTAATTAATTAATTTTCATGCGTAATGAAAATAGTTTATAAAAAAGAGACATTAGTAAATTTAATACGCTAATTGTGTTGTAATTTTTCGTACTTTATATGGTATGGAATTAGTTAAAAATACATTATTGTATTATTTTGTACATTAGAGTATATATATCTGAAACGTTACAATGGCTGCACTTGATGTTGATTTGAACAATAGAAAAAAATATATAATTTATTTATTGCTTTAAGCAAATAAATTCACATATGGCAACATTGGACAGTTACTTAAAGTAGTGAGTGAGTTTCTGTCACGAACATTTCCCTGTAATTTACCTGTATAGAGCTGGGTGAGCCCGCAGCGTTAGGTTGCAAGTCCCCACTCTTGTTGTCCCCGCCCACTGATGACGCGCCCGTGTCACAAGTGAACAGCGACTGAGTCGCGCACAGTAGCAGTTGCTGTACAAATGAAATGTTGGTGTTCGAAGGAACGTCCTTAGGGGACCTTATCTTTTAAAATAACCTTAAGTGTTGCTAGTGGAGGTATACTACATTCGGTACTGTACGGAATAGGAAGGATAAAAAGATTAAGATATTTAGTTTTAAGTAGGTTTGTTTGTTTCCTATAAAGCTTCAGTTGCACACATGTTTTCCTTCGAGCTAAAACTGTAGGATCGAAATAAAAACTAGACGATTAGCTTATTTGCGTAATTATGATAGCGGTAAACATCGTCTATAGCAATATCTTGAAGTCATTTGATATTTTAGGCTTCTTCTCCCTTCATACCGAAACACAGCGAAGTACGGCCACACTATAGGAAATGCAATGGTACGTATACCTACCCAGGCGACCCTGCAAGCACTTATATTACCAAATAGAAATGACAAACAGGAATTTGAAAAAAAAAATGGAGTTTGCAAAGCAAAGCTAATCATAAAGTCCGTTTGGTCCTAAATGTCTATATTGTTTGAAAATACAGGGAGCAATTTTTTGTGATATGAAGTAAAGTGTAGGGCCTCCAATGTAACTGTAGGTTTAGGTTCCAACTATTTAGTTTAGTAAGTAATTTTTTAACGAACGTAAGTAGGCCATTTTGACAATTGTCAACGCCATTAAGTCTATCAATTTATCTCTTTATCTATTCTTATGAATTGTTTTATTAGTATTGTCCCTTGTAGATTTTTACATCAATAATTATTTTGTAAAATACTTAATACAAATAATTTGAGAAATTAACTCACTAAGGAACTGATGATTTAAAAGAATCACCACGAAGATTAAATTAATTAATTATTATTTAAGTAATTTTTACTTTATAATATCTATAAAAAATGTCTTATCGTTGGGTGCTAAAGCTTCACTATAGACGTATAAACGCAGCGACGTTAAAGTTGTCTATAAATAATATACCTTTATTTATTTTATTTCATTATGTACAAAAAACCAATAAAAAAATAATTGAATGGAGTGTAAGCAATAAGGTAATGCTCATTTCACCTTTCTTTGAAATTATCACTGACTACACATATTTTAATTTATTGCCATTTTGGATGCGATCAGTCGTTCATTTTTTATATATCTCAGGCATTTAAGTCATAATAGGGTTCTTGGTCCAGCAATGAAGAATGTCGGTAGTCATTACAGAATAGAATGCGGGCGTTAGTGCGTGTGCAACAATGCCATAGTGTGATAATATTAGACACTACTTATGTAGCCCGAAGGAAAGATCCTTTGCAACAATACCCCACAATTTCTATTTACAACCGGAGAGTGTGTCTGTAGCAGTAGTGCACTGTGTGTTCTTAATTAATTCTGTCAGTAGAACTGCATCGTATGTTGTGGATACACAAAAATTATGCTTTTTAGAAATGGAATGCATGAGAATTGTTGAAAGACCACCGTGCAAAAAGTGAATATAGCTAAAGAGATGTGATAACTCAGGGGAATGTAAATGAACAGTGAAAAAGTTCTGGAAAATAGTAAGTCTTAAATTTGTTAAAATTATTGGAATACAATAACAGTGTGATACTGCGAGAGAGAGAAATCGACGAAATAGTAATGATAATGCATGATGAAATTACATATAAATATCAAGTTTTTGTTATTTTTACATACTTTGCAGTGCTACCGCACCCACCTTAAACTAATTATATATACTCTTACCTTCTAAGTTGTCTGCGATATTAATTTACTTATATAATTTTAAATATCAACAGCTAACACTAGCAACATCAACCTTTCATAAAAAAGGGGTTGGAACAGTGCCAAGATCACTAAATATGATATATGATTGATATAGGTATGTAACATCAAAACGACCATTCCCTAAATCTATAGGAGTTGGGGATAGACATTCTTGGAAGAACATTCAGAAGAAAATAAAATAAAATTGGGGGAAATTTACACCAACATTCCATTTGATATATAACAATAAAGCAAACTGCTTTCCTTGTTATGGCAACATTCTAATAATTTTCATTGCCATAGTAGGATATTTTTTGTACACACGTTTCCATGTGTTGCCATAACTACGAGATCAAATTGGAACAAACATTTTCGCAACACTATTACCCAATTATAATCAGAACTTTGTATTATGTACAGCATGTATGTTGTACTATTATTACAACATACGAAATGTTTAAAATCAGTTGAAGCCAATAAAATATTTTGACATACACAATTCCAAATTGATCGGCTGTTGTACTAAGACTTAAGCATTTTTATTATCTTTACGAGCCACACAGAAAGCTTACATTTAGTAAGATTATGGTTTGTTAGTGTATATTTACAGTTTAAACGCAAATTAATGTTAGATGTGAAAGCTGAAGTGTAAAGCACACAACAATGTAATTGGTAAGTAATTGAATTTGAATTATGGTGATTGGGTGCCAACAGTGACAATTTTTTTTATAAAGGTCGTACTTTTATGATCATTTTAATTATTATTTTGATCTTATATTATATAATATAATATATATAATATAAATTGTATTAATAGTCCTAATGGCACCATTGTATAAGTTGTGACATAGTGGTTACATAATATCTTTGCAAATATATTCGAATTTTATTTAGAGCATTATACACGATGGTTGAGTTATGTTTATGTTTTCATCTCAGCCTTTTAGGTAAACACATTAAAAATTAAAAATATTCTTATCCATACTTTCCAATTACAATTTGAAGTGTATATATGTTCTACACGTCACTAAAATTTATACATATAACATGATTTAAATACTACATTGTTAAATTTATTAGTTTCTTTTAATATTCATATAATTATAAATGATGTTATTAGTGAATGATAATGATGTTACTATATAATACATAGGCCTTTCTACTCTGTGTGCATTTATGATACAGTAGAAACCAGTAAAACCAATGTCTTAAATATTAGACATATGAGAAAAGCGTAGAAGCGTTTCGCTTAGCTGAAGCTTTAGAGATAAGAAGCTAATTTGTACAAAAATAAACAAAATAATGTTATTATTTTGTTTCACTTTTCAATAACTTTGCTTCCTATAATTTTATAGTGTATTTTGTAACTGTGTTGTAACGTTTAAACTATAGTCTTACATACACATCAAAAGCCATGCCTTACTTTATACAGAATCTAAATAAAATGAGCTGTAATACTAAGGTGGTCAATTAGACCAACAAACTGAAGTTTCTTTATGGACCAATATCGCAATCGTGAAAGAAAATCAGCTGTTCCATACAAAGCGACGTGGATCTCATAGAGAAAGTTAAGTTTGATGGTGTTATTCACTCTCTTAAGTATATCATCTATTTTTTTACACTCTGTGTAAGTTATACTAATTACATTTTTGTCAATAAATACTATACAATAATTACCGGCACTTTTATATAAAAATTGTAGTCAACTCCATGGAAGTAAAAACAATATGAATTATACTATTCATCAAAGCACCAGATATAAATTAAATTAAATTAATTGACGGCAATTTTTAAGGCTAATTCCAAATTATTTGATTTTTACATTATCTGTGGTATATTGTGAGATAAATAATTCGGAGAATGGGCAAGAAGCAGAAAACTCGGGAAGAGTCATTTAAATAGCTATTTTATTCCTATTTAATCCGGGAGAATACTTGGATAAGTAAGTTAAATATGGTTTCGGCTCGGGTTGCTCATTCGTTGTGTATTGACTTTCTGCCTCTCGTCTATTCCCAGATATATCGAATGGCAGCTACGCATATCGTCTACCCATATATGAAAATTTATGGTCATAGACTAAAGTAAAAAGTGTTGCATTTTGATCTAGAGAAACATGATGTTAATTTTTTATTCTACTTTCATTATTATCCGGTTTTAATGGGGAGTTTAGATAAGTTTGAAATAATTTAGTTTGCGTTAAAACACACGCATAGGTAAAAATGGCAGAACCAATGAAAAAGGGCTTGAGAAACAGTTTGATATGGTTTTGTTTTTTTTCATCAAAGTGGTAAAGCAAGCACATATATTGTTGGGGATCCGGTTCCATGTCTACGGTCCGAAATGATCCCGATGTTAAAATTTTATTATTAAAAGGAATTTTTACAGTTACACACACGTTTTCTTTTTGTAGCTAATTTTATTTCTTTTTATTAATAAATTTTAACATCGGGATCAGTTCGGACCGTAGACATGGAACCGGATCCCCAACATATATGGGCCTTCATATAAAGTAAATAATACTATTTTAAAATTGACATCAAATTGAAATTGAATTTTCTGTTATAGTTATATCGAAAGATATAGCAGTAATATGAACTTCCAAATCAAATAGTGAGCGAGTAGACGATATGAGCGTATGCCTTTGTATGTGGACCACGGATGTACAAATTTCCGTAAGAGTTGAGGCACCCAATCTAATATTGAAACAGTTACGGAATATTAAGAAATTAGTGTATAATTTTTTTAACGTATTGAGCGAGTGACGGGTATGGTTGTAACGGGCGCGGTCTGACTTAGAGTGTAGCTCCACAGTGATAGCCAAAGATATGGCGGAGACGGACGCGATCTGACTCAGAACATGCGTCCACAGTGGGGGCCATTGTTACTAGAGTAAGTGTCATAGGTGTGGCTGAGACGGACGCGGTCCGAATGGAGTGCGGGTGTGAGGGTCAGAGTGACTAGAGTGGGCGCCTCGGGTGTCTGATGTCGGGTGTCAGGTGTTAGGTGTCAGGTGTCGGGTGGCGGGTGGCGGAGAGAGGCGCGGACTTACATTGGTAAGCTTGGCAGCGTGCAGGCGCGAGCGCGCGCGCGGGCGCGGGGTTACCTGCACGCCGTGCTTGGAGTGCGTGTGCGGCGTGGTCTGCTTGGCCAGCACGGACGCCAGCTCGTCCTGCAGCTCGCCCACCTCCAGGCACTGCTGCAGCGCGTTCTGCGCCAGCACCACGTGGTAGTCGATGCCCGCGTGCTCCACCGCCACGGACATGAACAGTTGCACGCACTGTGGGGTTGGACGACCACGTTATACATACTCAACTACAGCAGCGGCCGGCAAACGCGAAATTGATAGACGAACGTGTAAATATGGGTACATATGTAAGACCATCAATGCCTGGTTAAAGCTAAGGCTTTTAAGTACTTTTCTCAAATTATACAAAGAAACTCAAGCTTCATTTCATTACTTATAATTAAAGAAAAGTAATTTGTTTTTCAATCATTCTTCCATTGAACAATTTTTTAAAGAAAGTCAAATATTTTTATTTTTCATCAATATTTTTTCATCAAAATTTATGTTTTTCATGACGGCAAGAAGTTTCCTATAACAACAAGGTGCTATCTCATTAATTTCAGGTGGCGTCAAAGTATATTCATTATAATCACACGCCAGAATGTTTATTAGTATTTTTTTTTCATTAAATAGAGTTTTGCTTTAAAATCAGTTCGCAATTTAAATAAAATACTGTTAATAAAATAATGTTTCTGTACACAGCATATATGGAATTTCAAAAAAACATCTCAGGCAGACTGTCATTAAACAGCCTAGCAAGTTTGATATATCTCGAAGTATGTTGGCAAAATATCTCACATTTCAAAGCATGTTTGAGACAACGACTATTTTATGCACAATAGCCTCCAAGCACGCAGGCCCAATTTATATTTAACATTGAACCAATTATTTAGCTCATTTGGAGAATTAAGAGTGATTATTTACTTTTTTAATTGTTAATTTTTTTTAAAAATTAAGCTTGAGTGTAACCTTGGTAAATTTCGTTTAAATAGAGTATGTACCAAACACGTTGTCTATACGAACCTTAAATAATTTTAACGCCTCTGCTTGCAAAGCTTCGGAGTTAAGGGAAGTCAGTGGAGATGTGATGTTTTCCTTGGAATATAGTAATGTTGGATGCCTCCATAGCACACAGTCTGAAAAAATATAATATTTATGAATTTTTTTAATTATAGAGTTAAAGTATTAGTATTTTTAATTCTTTTTTAATTATTATTAAAACAATAAAAATAAAGATGACGTTGGCGTCATTCTACATTTCGTAACCTGCATTTTTATTTTATAGCATTAACGTCAAACGTCGACTCAGCTAAATCTGCAACTAACTTAACAGACCTAAAATATATTTCTGGTCTTTTTTTATTTTCAGATAAAGTCGGCATCCTAAGGTTTTTGAAATAGGCAACATTATTTTCAAGGGGCAGCTTTGACAGGGGCCAGAGAGTCTTATTTCCATTGAGTTGAAGGCCTTCATCTAGTTTTAAAGTAACTGTTTTAGTAAGGCGAAAGAGTTCATGATGTACTGAAAAATTAAACTGAAGGGAATCAAGAGTTCATCATAATACACCCCCAGATTGAAGGTTTTTCTTATAATCATAGAGGTAACTTACTAGGGTCACCGTCAGTCTCCATGAGCTTCTGCACGAGTTGTTCATAGTGCGTGCCCTGACTGAGCCCGCCGCCGCTCACTACCGTCAGCTGATACAGCCACGAGTCCTTATCTGCTTTACTCTCGAACAGTAGGTACGTTGGACCCTGCAAGTCATAAACACGATTTATGGTTCCAAAAGAGGAATTTCCTTTATGTATATATACATAAATTTTATAACTTGCTTTGCGCAAGTGCTCTAAGCTCCCAAGAGAACGTTTTCCTCAATATAAGAAACCTTTAATTTTTAGAAATGATTGTAATATAATTGTGATTTTGTCTGTGATTGTTTGTTAGATGAGGGTTGTTTGTTAGAAGAGGGCCTTTACAATTAGAGCAAATATCGCCATCTTTATATACAACAAAATGAGCTAGGCATGCCATTTTAACAATGAACGATAAAGTTCATAGCAAAGAACGAAAGGAAACATTATTTAATTATTGATTCATTGTTTTACAATTATTTTCAAGGTCAATCAAAGGTTGAATTTTAAGTTTCTTTTCGGTTAGAAGGTAAGCATTTCACTCAACTCATTGTAAGTAACCTATAGCAGACACCAGTAAACCTATAAAAGTCGAGAGGAAAAATTGACAAACTTGGGTTTAAGAACTAACATCCACATTCTTACATGCATTATCACGAAAACAGATTTTTTGCACAAACAATTCAAATACTAAACATTAATGCTAGAATTTGGATTCTTTTTTAAAAACAAGAAAATACAAAGCGGTCGATTAAATATGGACGACGATTTGAAAAGACTCGTAAAGAAGACGGTTTATTTTCGTATACTTGATAGTATAAATCACGAAACATCAAAATGGAGTATTTGCGACTATCCTATATTGTTATAATAGGCCGCGATTGATCAGTATAATAAATATATAAATAGTAGTGTTAGTTCGAAATCGATTACTATAAAAACTTGCAGACCGTTAAATGATTGGTAAATAATGCTGATAATGTAATAATTCAATGAATCAAGATTATTTCTGACTAAGCTCAAAAAGATAATTTCACTGTACCCTACGCGTACGAGCATACACAACCAGAAATACACACAATTCACAGTCGCATCATGCGAAGACAACTTTTATGTTGAAAGTAGTTACCACTACCAATTATTATTTTATATATTTTTTTAATATATTTTGTAAAATTTTACCAATATTGCTAATATTATAAGAGTTATGAGTTTATTTAAGTGGATAACGATTACTTTGTTTATTTATTTATTTTAACAAAGTTTTAAAAATGAATTAAATTTATCAGCAATGGCGGCAGTAACTTGCTTACTCAGTTTGCGAGCTATTAAATATATGTACTTCACTTATATTAACTTTGATTTTATGTTGTATCTATAGAGATCTATAGAGATTCTCACACCCGCAAAGAAAAAGTAAATGTTGTTTTTTTTAAGACACTTAAAAAACTATATCTAGCTACAATTTGCAAGTGTATGGTTAGGTTAGGGTTTAGGAAGACGAGGATAACCGATTTACTCCATATATGTTCCGGGGTATACTTTCATTTCGTAGGTTTTATACATGCCAGTACCATTCTAAGGAGTGCATCTACCACAGTACAGTATTAGTATATTGTTATTGTCACTGACCCCAGTTACCTGGTGCTGTGGATAGATGGCCACAGTCAGGTGGTTACGAGCGTCATCATTCTTCTCCTCGGAGTCTGAATCGGATACGTATTCTACGTCTTCCACTCGAGCGTCTCGCATATTTATCTGGCCAGTAGGGTTCTGGAAATTTATGAAAACAAAATTTATTATTATATTATACAAATAATAATAGAAAATGTTTTAGAAATATGTCCCAAGACAATGTGAAGAGCTCACACACTTCATTCTAATTGTATGTATAGAATTAGTGTTTTCCTTCAACTCTTTAACTATGAGAGTCAAATGAAGGTCAAAAGTTATATTTACGTATATTTTAGAAAATATCAATCAGGTATGATATTCCTCTTATAAAGACTTTTGTCTTTATAAGAGGATCTGAGCAAAGTCTATTTAACTTTGTGATGAAGCTAATTAGTAAAGTAACTAGTATAGACAGACAAGTCTCTTTTCTATACATTTTAACCGTGGGCTGCAATTTTGCAATCAATGCAGAACACTAATTCATTTGGTAAACATGCATAACCAATAAGTAAATGTGTGAGAGAGACGATATAACAAAAACCTGGACAAGACTGAGGGGGAAGCGTTTCTAAACCAAACAAACTTTATTGTTAAAATTATTTATACAATGTGTGTGTTATTGATGTAGCAAAAATATTTAGACCAATTTAAAAGCTAATAATTTGTCAAATTTGGGATATTCACAATAATACTGCATAATATCAAATCAAAATATCAATTGAATAAATAAGAGTGATATGTTAATTTGATTGAATGTTTTGATTAGTATGGAGAATTTTAAAGCTATATAACACTATATAAAAAAATTGCCAGAGTAAAAACTTTTTTGAATAATTAAGGTCTTTTTTATGACATAATATACTATTTAGTTCCACTAACCTGATCTCCCGGTGATTTGAAATAGAGGAACATCTTCCCTATAAGCACGCACCAGCTTTTCTTAGCGTGGCCGTTCTTGACCTTCGTGAGCCAGCCCTGTATGGTAGGCTTGTTGTCCTCTTTACTAAGCAGCAACTTGGTGGCATTCCGCCTTTGGACGTTCTGGAAGTATTACAATGAGATTTCTTTTAGTTAAGTGAGCATGCGTTATCTGGTAGCTGATCTTAGACCTGGTTCCTCATTTAGAATTTCTCATCTCTTTAGATAATACGATAATACCACATACAAGTGTGAGAGAGCGTATAACGAAAATAAAAAGGGCCTACGTAAATTTTTACTTAAAGAAACCTCATATAATGAACGTTCCTTTCAAAATGAAAAATAACGATTCATAATTTTGCACAATTTATGATAAAGGAGAGATTGTTTTTATTTAATAAATAAATTATTTGCAGTCATCTCTACACTGAGGAATAAATATTTTTTTAATTAAATTGGTTACATATTGTATGCTGTATGCTGGTTTTAAATAAATCATCTAGATAGGTTTGCTTACAAAGCATAAATTTTGACATTTTTGAATACAATATTCAAAGGCTAGTAAGCAAATTCCATAGATAGATTAATGTAACCTATTATTAAACGTACCGGGTGGTTTTGTTCTGACAATGAAGACCAAGAAACTTAACAATGTGAGTCCCTCTGTTACTCGTCACTTCAATAATAAATTGTATGATAATAAATGAGAAAGAATAGAAACTTTAAGAATTATACACTTACTTGCAGTACTCTAATCCAATCCTCCATAGTAGCGATACTATCAGCAGTGAGGTAGTAAGTTCGGCTCCCGGTGAAGATCTCGAAGGTGGCGGCACCTTCGTTCCTGGATATCTTACAAGCCTCGCCGAGGCCTATTTGACCTTGAGGCTTTCTGTTCACTTCTGATTGAGACTTCCAATAGGAGAGGGTTCCGTTTTTGAGTACGAACCTGAAATGAGAGAAATAGTTTTTATCAGAATTTAGAAAATAGAACTTTTGCTTATGTACTCGTCTACAAAAATATTACTTTTTTATTACTTTGAATACAATATGACGATGCAGAGTAGTTAAAATAATTTGACTCTGATTATCAAGCAAAATTAACGCTAAATAACACTCACTTATAATTTTGTGTGATCGTTATATTGCTCACGGTGCTACGTGCGACCCTAATAATGCAGCGTACCATGCTGTTAAATGTTGTATAATTTACCATCTCTTCCTCCAAGTCTTGAGCTTCCCACCGAGCTTGGCAAGGTGTCCACTCTTCTCCAACGCGTCGTGTCGTCGCGGCGACTCTGTCGTTGGCGGCGCGCGACATAACGACGCTAACGAAGGTGACGCCATACTGTCGCACGAAACCGCGTCAGGAGGGATAGCGTAGTCGTCTGACATGCCCGATTCGAATGAAGTATCTAGAGATAAACGGAGTAAAAAGTTTTAGCCGTAGTAGTCTTAGTACAGTGTACAATACGGGGTACAGTAGTATTTACAATTAAAGACAAAAAAATCCAATCTACACAGAGAGCTATGGAGAGTAGCATATTGAATATTAGAAAAGTAAAAAAAAATTAGAAGTCCTACTTTTTAAGACATAAAACAAACTGATGCTGCAATACATGCAACTAAAATGGCTCTGGGCTGGCCACCTCTCTCGCCTCATTAATGACCGGTGGTCTTTAAGAATAAAAAAATGGAAATTATCGGTAGACAAGAGAAAGTTTGGTGACCGTTGGGCTGTAATATCGTGTATGTGGCAGGAAGGGATTGGATGGAAAGAGCCATGGTTAGAAAAACATGGAATGATTTGCGGAGGAGACCTTCGCCCAGTCAGTGGACCGTATTTGAATTATTTAAGAATTTAAGCTAATATCAAATTAACCACAATCACTACTAGCATTAACATTAATTTCTCAACGATTTGTAATTTGTTACACACTTGATCTCCTTTCTTTGTGATACAACATTACATACTAAAATCCATATTGTATCACAATTGCACTATCTCACCACAAACACTAAACTGAGCACTAAAACACATACAATTATCTACTCATCTACTCACTCAACAAATCAAAAGTCACATAATGCGCTCCACATACAAATCGAAAGTAGTATTGGAACCATTAACGTAACGTAACGTATTAAGTAAATAAAATGTATCTTGTAAATTGAGAGAGGGGACCATTCATTGTAATGTAAATTATGTTAAAGATACCGAATTAATATATTTTAATTTTCATACCTCTAGTCTTACTCTGCTTGCTAGGCGAACCACTGCTAGACCTCTTCGCTGGACTTAAACTTGAACTGGTCTTAACACTTTTACTTGGACTGCTAGCACTTAGGCTAGTGTCAGATGAGCTGCATTGACCGTTAGCACTGTTCGTTAGTATTAAGGCGTGGTTTGACGTTTGTTGAATGGATGCTGGGAGCACGTTCGTTAGGTTTACGTTGTTGATGGGTATGTTGGGTATGTGAACTTGGTTGGATGTTTGGGCACCTGTTATGGGATAATATTATTAGAATAACAAGTCAAAAATATAATAGGTTAGATTAAATTACAAGCGATCAGCCTGGCCGATCGCTAATTCATTTGAACAATTAAAGCCACCACTATGAAAAACCTAAAAAGTCTTAGATGGCATGAATTACAATGATTTTAGAGTTAAGAGTATTGGAAGTGCGAATATCTTGTCTTGTATACTGCTATCAAAATGGAGAAGCAAATAAGACAAGGAAAAATGAATTTTAATCGAAATATGAACCATAGCAGTAGTATGAGGAGTTCGTTAGGGTTGTGTTCCTAATGATCTGGTTTCGATTAAGAAAATGATGAGACATCGAAAAAAAATGAATTGGTTGGTCCTTGAATGGGTCAGCCAATATTTTAAATCACTCCTCCGTTCTTTGGAAAGCACTTAAGCTGTCGATCCCGGTTGTAACTACAACCGCTTTCTCCCGCCAACCCGAATTGGGCCAGCGTGGTAGTATTATGGCCCAAACTCCTGCTATTCTCCTATGTAGGAATACCTTTGCCCAGTAGTAGGATATAGATTGATGTCAGCTAATGCTTATTGATATAATATAAGCGAATACTTACTATACACTGGATTATGATGTGGCGTGTTATGTACCGTGACACCCATGGACTCTTCGCCGTCCGAGGAATCATCTGACGAATCACCAGTAAAGGGCATGGACCTAATTTGACTAGCGCGCTAGAACAATAAAATTAAATATTATACCTTGGTTTTTAAGTTACATAGTCGTGTAAAAAATTTGATTAAACGTATTCAATATTAAAGGATAAATTGACCAAAATATACAGACCCCTTTGACGGTAGCATAGACCGGGACGGAAATGTCTTGGTAGCTGGTGGACTCATGCATCGGGCGAGGGCAAGGAGGAGGGCTTAATTCTCCTTCTACCGATTGCTGAAGACCATCATCTGCCACCTGTTCAAATAATGAATTAAATTGAATATATGCATAAAATTAAGTATATAAGTGTTATTCAAAAACATATTTATTATAGAAACTTTGCTAAAATAATTAATTCAAAAACACGGGCGCACCCCTATATATTACAATTTTTGACTCGCCCAAAAATGATAGATACAGTAATGCAGAATGACGTCATGCCGTGGTATTAGATATGCATCACGAAGCAACTGTGTTCGACAACTTCATTAACTATTAAATTAATCTAAATAGTTTGATAAAAAAGTTTAAAGAAATAATATATATTTTTTGTACGAGTAGACAAATTTACAGCTGCTTTAGTGAACTCATAATCTTTACCTGATATATCTTGGCTTCCCAGCTTGGGAATCTGTGTAGCGGAGGTGTGGGTGGTCTAGGCTGTTCTGATGTAGAACTGTCTCCAGTTGATGAACCACCTCGGCTAGTAGTTCCTTGGACTACCACGTTAACCGTGCCTTGCCAGGCAGGAGTGCGTTCTGGAATAAAAAATACGTATATTAAAAAAAATATTAACTGTAGTCATCTTTTCATAAGATTATGACCGTGTAAAGAATTACCCGATCATAATCATGTGATTTCTAATGCAGGAACACCTGTGTCTAATAGAGGAACGTTTATAGGGACCAGGCTGACTGATTTAAACAATTAAATTTTTTTTAATGTGTCGACGTGATGTCATTACATTGCAAAATGCCACGTTCTCAACAATTATATCCCTCTATGTCATATATTTAAAAATTATATACTTCATTTCTTAAGAAAATATTATTTAAATGCCTTTTGCGATGACGTTGACCAATCTCACAATAGACTACATTAATTATAGCTGTTGCAGATTCAACCTTCTGGAGTAGCAACTGCTGTTAATATGTTGGAGTATCTATATAAATACTAACATACATTTATACATACATTTATATAATAGTGGTTTCTACTATATCGATACAGCGATATCTTTCGATATATATTGAAAGTTTTATCTAAAACCTTTTGGGTAAGCCATATTTAAAATTTATATATTTCATTACAAACCTCTGCTTGGTGTATAAATTTCTGCGTAGTCATGTGTGGCATCACCGTCGGTAGAGGTGTTTGGCGTGGTTGGCAGGACCACTAGATTTTCCACGGCACTCTGAGAAAAAAGCAAATATAAATTTAAAAAATATATCATTATTAATGTTGGACTATTTGGGCCGGCAAGGTGGATGTGGCTTGAGTTGGAAGTCATGTGCTGCACAAGCTATCTGTGCTTTTTATAAAGTAAAAATTGAGAATACTTTTTGGAGAGCGTGAGAGACTTTTTACTCGGTGATCATTATCTCATTATCAAGACCCCAGACATACAAGATATAACTTTTAATTATATATGTGTTATGTGGATGCTGTCAGAGATTGCAACTGATTTTTAAACTATCCACCTATTCATGCATACTGTTAGAATTTATCAATGTAAAAATAACTCATACCGCTAAATCGTCAGCCAAAAGACTAGCAGTAGTTCTTTCGTCCATTGTTCTGTTCATGGTGGAGAGGGTAGACTGGTTGGAATTTGCTAGATTCGTTGTTCCGATGGAAAGATTCCGCCTATGCCTCACTGGAGTGCTGTAGTGAGGCTCCGAAGAATTTATTGGTAGCTGTGGATCAATGTAAAGCAAACATTATTACATATCAATAATAATTTGGTGACAAGGATATTATTTGAAATATGAAGGTATTTGGAATGTTTTTTAATATTTATAAAATATAAACTAAAAATAATTAATTAAATACTTAATATTTTATTTTTAATTTAAAACAAAGTACTTAGAACAATTCAAACAATTAATGTAAAATGAGTCAAACTATTCCTTTTTTCAATCAAAATAATGTAATTTGTTGAATGTACTTAGTGTAACTCTAAAGAATTATATTATTTACAGTTTGCTATCTAAAAAACAATATAGCTCAAAATATAGGTTTTGATGTAAATTACATTATATTATTCTTGACAATTAGAAGATTTCACATCTGTAGAAAAAATAAGATGAAAATTAAATGATATAAATTGCAATTCATTAAAAAATTGCATTATTTTCCAAAAATTTGTGAGTAAAGAAAATTTAAGATGCATTGCTTTTGAAAATGCTTGCATTACTGTAAATAAATAAACAAGAAGAAAAATATAATCAGTTATATTTAGCATGGTAAGCTGTACCTACTACTACATATGGTACATATTTGTATATACTTTCAAAGTTGTTTACTTTTGTGACATATTGGTATGATCAATAATTAAACTTCAATTAATTAAAAAATGTTCAATTTTATTGTTAAACTCTTGCATAAGAGTTGCAAAAAACTGATTTGAGGTAAGTTTCGTTGTCTATGTCGACATACGCTGATAACTCTATCCAATTTTTATATTGATACTATATAATATACATAATTAAACTCTAAGCCCTGTCACTTAAATACCAGATATACCTTTTGATACTTATATGAAATGTGGAATTGTATAAAACTCTGTTTTAGCACATCAAATAACATTATATTTTTAAACATAACATAACCAATGAAAATTAATTGAAACAACACCAGTGCGTAATCTAAGTGAGCAAACAAATATAACAGTGAGCCTACAACATTTGAGTCTACCTGTGGCCCCTCGAGGCTCTCAGACCGCCTTCGGTTCGAGACCAAAAGGCTGGTTGCTGTACGAGAGGAGCCCTCCTCTGTTCTCACTTCTAGAGATAGGCTTGCCCGTGTTGGTAGGAACTGGGGAATTAATTGTCTTAATGGAGGGAATGACTTCTAATAAAATGTGTGACTTATTACCTACTACAATTAAGCACAGCATTTACAGTCATGAAATATTTGAAAACTGTGCTATTGCAATGAGTTTTTAATATCTAAGTATATATTTTCTTTATTATTATGTATTACTAAAATTATGATATTCATTGGATAATGGTAAGTAAGTTAGAGATTAGATTAGTTAGGAAACGAATAGAATCTTATAACAATTAAGTAGAATAAAACCCTAAATAACTAAATTCCAATAAAAAAAGAGAGACTACATTAAGTATTAAAAGAATTGAAAATTAAATTCTAATAAGTTGTTTATTTTTATTATAAAGCACAGACATTTCATGTTGAAGATGTGGATAATTTATGCCAAATGTAAAAAATTTGTATAATGTACTAACATTATACAAATTTTTTACATTTGGCATATGACAGTTACTTTCTTGTTTGATAATTATAACATAGCTTTGTTTAAGTTTACTATGTAATATAATATAATCACTGTATAACTATAACACTGATTAGACACTTACCACACAATTTCTACTGCCTTGTGCAGCTATGTGATTCCTAAGAAGTTCCAACTGCTGATTGCAACGGTCGTTTTGCTCCCGGAGCAGTTGGTTCTGCTGCTCTAACTCTCGGAGTTTATTTGTCACCCACTCTTTTATACGGGCTGCTTTTGCTTCCACCTGCTTCGCGTCCTGGAGTCTTAGTTGCTTCTGAAAATAAATGATTGTCTTATTTACCTAGGGTAAGTGTTCCATTAAAAAGCAATGAGGTGATTTTGCATTTTTGTTAGAAGTACTAAACATAACAGAAATCTATAATTTTATAGATGTTTGCCGCCATGTTACAAAAGTTTGTTTAAGTTTACCTCCATTTCGCAATACTACACATGAGCGTATTGATAAAAGTTCATAAATTTCATATTGAGAAAGTTTTTTCATTAATTAATAGTATCAATTTACTACTAACATTGCATCATGCACTTGTTTATTTCAGAAAACTTAATAATTTTGTAAAGTATCCACATATACCCATGACAAACCATAATAAAAACAAAAAAACATAATCAAATTTCCAATTCCAATTGCTGTCACTGTCAATGTCAACAAGTAATTTACCAAAAAAAACATCCAGCTGCGTTCATAGACCTTTAACATTTACTCTTCTTCTTATTCATAAATTCTTTAGTGATATCAGTAAAATAATATGGAATATTTTAAATTAAAACATAACAAACCTTTACTAAAAAAATTATAAAGTGAAATATTTCAAATATTAGGTTATTTTTTTTCACTTGTTAAAATAAGAAATTAATATAATTTATTAAAAAATTACATTGTTTTATAGTATATGGTATTTTTATAAATGAAAACCATGTATGGTACATACGTATCTTTCGTGTTTACACACGCCAACTAGTAACAATAAAATACCTTACCTGTTCTTCAATTTGGCCCTCAAGCCGCGTAATAGCCCTGGGCGCGCCCTCAGCGCCCGCCGCCGGCCACTCGCATAGCCGTTGCTCCATGGCGCGGACCTAGAACAAAATATATCGTTAATTAGAGTAATAAATATTTGATTATGAACTATATTTTTAAAATTATAATTGCATAGAATGCGTATCATCGGAGGGTTATCTCTCACTAATTTTTCATAACTCGATTGTATATTGTAATTAGATGTATTGGACTTAAAATGACCTATTGGACTGGACGTTATGTGTTCTTTCACAAACTTATTAACATTTACTTCTAAGGCATTATGACTAAAAAGTTCCATGGCAAAAATATGACGTAGTGACATAGTGTGACAAACCTTTTAACAGTTCGCTTAAACGTTATGTTTATAATCCTAATAGGTAGGTAATACCACGAATGTTTCTATTTCGGAACCTGTTTAAATAACAATTACCAATGTATGTATTGTATTGGCTCTATCAGAAATCATTAGAAACCATAAGTGGATCATGTATCATGGAGGAAAATAACATATCTTGTAATGGAGAAACCTGCTTTAACGTTGCGTTATTAATATTGTAAAATACTGACCACAAAGCCACAGGGTCCGTAGTTGTATGTTGCAATACTCCCGTTTGTATAACTAACACTAAAATGACTAGTATCAAAGTTGTGCTTACCGCAACATATAGTATGACAGTGTTCAGTTACGCAAAAACTATTGTGGTCATCCAGAACGAGTTTATTGGCCAGAGAGCCAAAAACTTAACGTACAGATTATTTTGTTTTATTAAAATTCTTTAACGTATGATAAAGAAAGAAATCAATAATCCCTATGATTACGTATGAAAAATTATTTTTATGTCTTGCATCAGTCGTAAAATAAGAAATAAATAATAGTTTTATTTAACGTTGGATACTTTGAATAAAATTTAACCTTAAAATTAAACATGGAATGCATCTAATACTATTTAAAAATGCATATATATGGATCTATTAATCTATATCCTATCGGTTTTGTTCGGGGCTTAGGGGTTCAGCTAATCAGACTTTGTAGAGATTTTCTTATTGAACTGGTGTGTTATCATTAAACTTTCGTAGGGCTTATCACTAGCCGAGAAAGTGCTATATAATCATTAAGTTTCATAAATATTTACCTTATCTATGATCTGCGTTTAGCTTCTCTTTGAAAACTTTCATGGTATTTTTAAAAGATTTGTAATTGACGAAAAAAATTGATATAAAAATATATAGATACTAATATTATACAATCTGACACTAAACTGTAAAATTAGGGTATCGCATAGCAGTGTTGATTCGATTATACTCACTTCTGTCCGCATATACATTTCTGAGCAGCATTCCGATGGCTTCACGTCTCAGCATTTCGACAGTGAATCATCGACGCCTGTTCAGTTTACACTTAACAGTCCGTAATCCTCATTATACGCAGACAGATATGCATCCGGAATCACTATTCCGGATTATACCTTCTTTTGTTTATTGAACTATTTTAAGGTGAAAATGTACACTTGACTACACTTTCCATAAATGAACACTGCAGTGTATTTGTTTATTTAGTCCACAGAGCAGTATTAGAAAGTCTAGGATCACTTCGTTGAAGAGAACTTCTGAATTCTATATTAGCACTATTCAAGTTAGGGTAGGTACACTTTACATAGTTTTTAAAAGTGCGGAGGGCGTTTTATTATTGATCAAATTAAATAATATTGTAGATATGTATCTAATTTGTATAATAAATATAAAGTCAGTGGCAAATATCCTTCAAGGAATGTTCTTTGAAGGATATTTGCTACTGACTTTATATTCATGTTGTCAGGGCAAAAAATAATCTACTTTCATTGCATTCAATAGATAGAAGTGTGTTTCGAGGAAAATTACCTAATTCAAATTTGACACAGCTCAAATTTATGAGAGTCTTAATGGGTTTTCTAGATTTCTTTCACTAACGGTGTGAACGAGGCAGGTGGTTTTCATATAAACTCGGGGCTGGTAAGTTAAGTCTTTTCAGAACAAAGAGAGTGAAGCAACGTGTGAAGGATCCATCCAGAAATAGCTCGCATTAATCACAAACGCCGTTATTTGCCTGACTCACGACACGAGGGGACGCGAACGTAGCTTCTAATTCTGGTATCACTTATGGTCTGCTATGAAAAATAGGCAAATATCATCAATTGGTCATCACATCAATGACCATTATATATTTAGTCCTGCTTTTAAAACTTTAACTTTAGGATTTAAATTCATAGATAATTTACAAAGTATTTATCACTCGTAATTATAATTTCTTCAACAAATTCAGTATATTTCGGTGTACCTTACAAAAATTACATTTATCAAAATGTACTTTTAAGTATCAGAGGTAACATCTTAATAAAAATATTCCTGTGAAATATTTATTGTTGAGTCTTAATATCAGTTTTGTTTTCGTGAATATAGTTAACAGCTAACTGTAAACATCATGTTAAACATTTATACGACTCGGTTCATTACTACGTTCTATCTAATTAAGCCGTCGACGGCAATGAATTGTTGGCTAAGCTTCCTTGTTTATTTAGCATCAGTAACAGTAGTTAGCAAGGGTTAATTTAATGTCCAAGTTACTGAACAAGTGTTAATGTGCTTAATTACTGTTACTGATAACAGGAAATTTATAGTTACTGGTTAATATTCATTTTAATTCGGATGTAAAGTTTAATTTTTAAACTCGTAACTTTTAAATGAATATCCTCAAACATTTCAAATTGATTTATGTTTTGAAAATAACTCGTCACAGAACGCATCGGTAAGCGCCACCGGATGATAGCCACGGCGGTAGGTTGCGTTGATCGTTTTATATATTTTAGAACATCCTGCAAATTTTTAATAATAAATAAGTAAGCATTCTATCAAAAAGCTTATAAATAGCCCGCGTAAAATATTTAAAAAAATTATAGTTTAAATAACCTTATTTTAAACTATATAATTTTTTAAAATTTTTACGTAGTTTTTTTTGTTTTATTTTTACGTAGTACCTACTACGTAATGTTTGTTTGTAATATAGTAAAGGACCGATAAAAAAACCTATTTTGTATTCTTCACGCAATCAATGCGAGTGTTGATCTTAGTTCCAGAAAAAGATCAAAGTTGTTACGATCTCAAATCGCGAGTGTCTCTGATGCGAGACATCCGGTGTTCCGCGTATTAGAGACGCGATAGCATTTTGGTGGACATACTACAGAATCAGTTTATTTACATTGTTAAAGCAAATAACATATGTCTCCGCACCAAAATTTACTTGCATTTAATTAATTAAAGAGAGATTATCGAAAATTATATTGACATAAAAATATCATCATAAGATACTGATTAATTAATAAAAGAATAATAAAAAATTAACTGAATGGAATATTAAATGATGATAATAACTTTTTGCGGACCCTACGGATGGGAAATGAAAACTTTCGTATACTTTGATACTCTATCTTCTGTTTACCTACAACACACCACTCTAAGCAGTGTTTGCTGATTGGACTCACACCCAGTGAAAATTGAGTCATTCTCGTCTCTCTCTTTAAATAAAATACATATCAGCAACCTATCTTTGCAGTTATTAATTCACTTTATGAACCTAATTTAATTGACTAGATATATCAAGATCAAGTTTAGATAAATTGTGGGAACAAAGTAAGTCATTTACAAAGTTGGAACTTGTTATAATTTTTGTAATGGAAAAGTATTGCCTATAGCCTCTAGTATGCTAGAGAACGGCGATCCACATAGAATAGTCTTTCAGAAAAGTATACAATATTCCTATCTGGATTTAATTTACAGAGCAAAAATATTTAACAAATCAACCTTAAACAGACTTAAAAGAAGCTATTTGTAATGTCACTGTCACACGTCATATGTGGTAACTGTACAAAAGAACCACCGCTATATAATGCTGTAAATGCAAAGTTCTACGTCATCTAGAATCTTCGCTCTAATAAATGGGCTTCAGTAAGCCGCAGCATGCAGCCTCTAGTTACCTACTTAAGAATTGTTGAAATTACTTGAGCTGAGCATGGGGAGCTGTTAGAAGGCTTTGCTTGTAGTGCATGATAATTTTTATAAGAGAATTTTTGATGTAGCAGGATTTATATTTTATAAAAGCCGGCCATAAAAATACCTACTTAGGATCAAAAAAGAGGTACGGTATTTTTTAAAGAAAACTATTTAATTTTAATAATATCTTCACGAAATTAGAACTGGTTTTTTATGAGAACAAACAACGAACAATGTATTTAATACATATGGCCTTACAGTGTGTTTTCTCTTTTAAATTAAATTTTTTCGAATTTAAAATATCATACAAAGGACCGTGACAAAAGAATGTAACCATAAAAGAGACTAGAAGCGTCTTTACTCTGTGGTGCAAATGAATACAAGACATATTGATCTTTATTAAACCTTAATTTGGGGTTAAAAATTGTTAAGGTCGTAGAAATTAATTATAAAGAACAGATACAGTAATAAAAATTGCTATCGGTGTTATCACATCTTTTCATGATTTCCAAAACAATAGACGTCATCACGCATCCTTCATTACTTTACCTGTCATCATTCAAACACAAGTATACAACTACAAAATTTGGTTCACTAGAATACCGTTCTAAAATTTATAAGTGCAGCAAATTTTTGAAGTAATTTACAAATGTTAGTACTACGTGTTGCTAATTAATGTAAATATTCAGTAAGTTTTATTTCAAAAATTAAAATTACTGCATTTCATTTGCAATTGGAATTTGGGACTCATGCAATTAGGATAATATGAATTCAGTGCCGCTAATACAGCTAACCTTTTTCGCAGTTTTAGGTGTCTGCGCATTACCATTTAATACCTAAACAGGATATTTATAAAACTTTTTATATCATTGTTTTTTTACTCACATTTTGTGGTTTTCGTTTAACTAAAAGTAAAATAAACATACTTTAATCTATAACTAGTAGGCCCATTATGAATCCTTTCCGGTCATTCTAAACAAAATTAATACGTTATCTATTTTGTCCAAATGAAATGTCAACATCGAAATGCACTTCATGTTAGCTTCTACTTCGCTTCGTGTTTCTTAACTTAATCCTGCGTTCTTTCCGAAGTTTCACATATAAACTTTTATGGAAGAAACGATTCAAAAATCAATACCTCCTTTTTAAAAGTCTTCTAGAGTTTTATTGATCGACTTCATACGTATTATATAATAATATGTACGTATTATATTATTTTACAATAAAACAAGGTCAGGCCAAGGTCAAGAGCCACTCAAGGTCTGCCACTCAAGATTTAAAAAGGAATATATAGTTACAGATATAAAATATTGGTTACCCGCTTGATCTAAAAACTAAATATATGCCAAGTAAACTTTCAAGAAGTAATTTATTATTTGCGTCGGCAATAGTCTCAGTTTACTTAGGTAAGTTAATTAGAACTTGAGACGTAAGAACGCGAGGGTTCCCTTTGCGGATAAAACCTATCCTAACTGAAATTGAAATTGCTACAGCGCTCGTCTACAACAAAAGTAGAAATCTTATTTAGATCATTCTACGTATTTTCTTGGAGATACGGGAAAAGTTTCGGGTTCATTTTGTTGGAAAGAAAATTTATTTCAACGTGTCTTTTTTATTTTACTTTTTATTTTTATATATTTATTAGCGGCCAACCTTGACTTTAGCCACTCAAAAATTACTAAACAACACACTTATTTAATTACTACACTTGTTTAATTTTCTGTAAATTACTACACATATATAAAAAACTCTTCAGAATTTGTTCTCGTATAGATTTGGATAGCCACTAATTACATTGTAACTATTTTAGTTACATAATCTATGAAAATAGTATATTATTGGGTGTACTTGTGGTAATATATTGATAATAACATATCAATATGTTACCACAAGTACACCCAACAATAGATAAGTTAAAAAGAGGTAGGCATAAAAATTTAGATTTAAATTATAAAGGATTTTCTTTCGTATCTTCGCAATACGGACCGTGCAGATATTGGTTTCAAAACCACCGAATGTTGTCATGAATTAAGTCTACAGAGATACTTAATAAGCGAAGATAAAGCATTAGGGCTCGGCGCGTGTCACAGCAAAACTATGCTCGATTGTCGTAAGGTAACTTAAAAAATCAAAAAAAAAAAATACTTAAAATATCCATCAATACAAATATTTAAGCGAGGAGCGAAAAACTTTAAGTTGGCTCTAGTTAGTATCTAAGTACAGGTGGACGAAGACAACACAGTATTATTAAGGTACTAGTACTAGTAATATATATATTATTTATTTATTTCTACTATTATTTATAAACTACATACGCCTAAAATATTACAAGTAATGCATTTTGTAAAATATTTGTGATGTTTTAATATGAATATTTCCGGACGGATCCTTGTCACATGAAAATAAATGTTTTGATCAGATTTCTAGTTAGCGTAGGTTGTCGATGCACACGTTACACATTGTAAAAACTTTTTAAGTTTTTGTTAATCTATACCAAAAATAATTTTTTTATTTAAATCCGTTCATTATGGTTTATTTAGACTTACTATCAGCAGAACTACTAAAACATTAGGAGTTAGATATACATAAAATAACCCCATAAACTTAGTAATTCGAACAAATTTATGTAATCCTTATAATGGTACGATAAAACCGTAAAGCGCCAAAAATAGTTACTTTTTAGAAAACTGGTCATAAAGTTCAGTTTACACTGACAATAAAACGGAACCAATCGCCGTGGCTCAGTTCATTTGCCGGAACGTTTATTGTATAATTGGAATCGGGAACGCGGCGTGCGCGCTCTATGCGGCGCGGAAACGAACTAACCGAGCCGAGGATATCCTACAGGACGTGGCCCGTTTACTTATGAGGATCGATATTTACATAGTGCTTTTAATATGCAACTGTTTGGAAGTTTTAAAAACTATTTTAATATGAAACGTGAGAGAGTTTCTTTAAAAATGTCCAGTCTTTATAAAAGGCGCAAAGAAATCTTTGAAATATAAATTTGGTACTGAAAATTTGTATGTACGATATTGGCAATGAACACCAAATAAGCGAGTAAGTTTAATTTTAGTTTAAGTGGAATTTAAATATTTGCTAAATATACAAGATATTTCTTGAATTGGGATATCGAAATTTCTAAATAAGAATCTTCAATCAGCAAACTCGTAGCTTCTTACAAATGTTTCCGTCGTACAGCCATAAACTTATCCCCTATCAGACTGTCCTTCGTCTAATTTTACAAGTTTTATAAATATCTGAACAAAATTAAGCCGGTGCATCGGAGCCACTCTGGCATTATATGCAAGTTAGTGATGAAACAAACGTGTAGAAATCAAGTAATGCATCTTTTATGTAAGTCTCTACAAAAAAGAGATTATCTTGATTCCATGTAAGTTCCACAAAATATGTTTGTGTTTACAATTCATTAATACCTATCTGGTGGATTTTGATTTTTTTTTACAAATAGCACCATGCATGAAGATAGACGAACAATTATTTTCTATATGCTTTTTTATACCATGGCACACGATACAAAAGTGACTACGGTCCGTTACTAGAGAGCCCAAACAAAGAATTCCCTGGTTGAGCTGCCGCGGGTGGTGCATACCGATAGTGAGTGGAAAGTCTAATCCATGCTTTGTGAATAGTTAATTTGTAGGATCAATTCCGAGCGAAATCCAGAATATAATCCATACTTTATTGTTAAACCATATAGAAAAATCAAAAGCAGCCAGCTTAATTTTTATTTTTAAGTAATTTCATTGTCAAACGAAATTATTAACAATGGAATAGAACAGTACAATCTTTATTAACAACAAATTCTCATTATTATAGAGTTTATTATACCTAAAGGTAAATTTGTATAAATTAGGAATGTTTCCCAACTTTAGCATACGTCTTCGACGCCATTTATGTAAATTGTTCATAATTTATGTAAACAACATTGCTGAAATATTAATGAACTTATTCTGGGACTGTATCTATATACAGTCCCAGAATAAGTTCATTCAACAGCCCATAAATGACAATTAAGTATAGACTTAATTGACTTTTAGGGGCTGTTTTTGATTATAATGTTGATTATACATACCTAAAGATAATTTTAAGGAGTTGTACGGACGTGTTTAAACAGTTTGTAGTGATGTACTTTTTGAAATACAGATTAAATTTTTTGGCGTGGGAGTGTGTGTGCCTAAACTTCTTATTATTTTGTACCATATAGGAAGTCCTGTGTCCAGTAGTAAGAAGCACATAGACTGTACACACATACATACACTACATACTACGTATTTCATGTTTTTTCTATGTGACTACATATTTCATGTATAACTTACGAAGCCCATGCGAAGCTGGGGTGGACAACTATATTTTAATATAACTTATACAAAGAAGGTGTATTTTTTCTATAGGTTAACATGAATATAAAATGACAATCATGCCGTAAAACCTTACGTGGTCAATGTGGCGTGCACACCACATATAGCCATTTCGAAGATTAAAAAATTAAAGGGATTCTATATGGTAACAATATATTGGATTCGCTGTTTGAAATTTTTATTAAATAGTATGATTCTATTTCTTTAATACTTATTTCTTAGTACTTCTTCTAAATAAATTTAACTAAATCTTTTATAAAAGCCTCACAATATGGACACAACTGGTTTACAACTGTGGAGTACGGCTCCACAGATTACCATTAAGTGGCCGGTTAGAAAAATATAATATTTACTATGTAAGTGACACATCTTGGTCCAGACCGGCTAGACCATCTCGAGCCAAGGTTACCATTGCCTTGAAAATAATTTACAATTCAGTGAGGCTGTATGCCAAAAATTTCGATGATCGCTTTTGTTGTATTGGCGGTGGCACTATCACGCATGACAATGAGAGAAAACAGTCTTATGTTTAAATTGTTAGGATAGCATTTCGTACAGCTTTTTAAGGTTAAGCATTTCAGTGTTTTTGTCTGCCTGATAGTAAATGCAACACCATAGGTATTGCCGGTGCTCTGCTGCCTTTCACAAAAGATATTTTCTTGGAGAACGCTGGCAAATACTGATTCCGCAATGTCGTTAGAAGGTTACTTGAGAAAACGCATTGGTGGATTGCCAAACGTTCTGGTGGTCAGGACTTTCAAGACAAAATAATATTACAAGCCTAATTTATGAAGTATCTATCTTAATTTATTGAGCCGTGTTATACTGTCGGGACATAAAATATTTACACCTTTAATCTGCAGGTACAATCAATCTAGCCCAGTTAATATAAGAAAGGCGAAAATTAAAATTATCTGTCTGTAAGGTGTTTACGCTTTAAATTCTAAACCGATTGAAATGAGATTAAAGGTAGAGATAGATTATCTTGAGGAACGGCATAAACTGCAACACTCGCGGCAGCTCAACCAGGGAATTTTTTTTTTGGGCTCTGTATCAACGGACCTTAGTCGCTTTTGTATCGTGGGTCATGGTATAAAAAAGCACATAGTCAAAAAAATGGTACTAGTAAAGAAAATAATTGTACTTCTAAATAACGTATACGTCCATGCATGCTATTTGTAAAAAAAAAAAATCTAGCAGATAGGTATTGTTAAATTGCAAACACTTAAACGTAGTTTGTGGAACTATGTGAAATCAACATAATCCCTTTTTTTGTGGAGACTTACATAAAAGCTTTATGACTTTATTTCTACACGTTTGTTTCATTCACTAACTTATGCCAGTGGCTCCGACGCATCAGCTAAATTCCGTTCAGTTATTTATAAAGCTTGTAAAATACAGTTATAAAAAAAAGATACTCAGTATCCTGAAAAAAATTAAGTGATACAAAGGGCGGTCCTAAACAAAATTCACAAAGGCAGAGTCACCGGCGGAAAGTCTTTTTATTAAGATACAATCAATACACACCATTGCGACCGCCTGATAGTAAAACATTCCATAGTCTTAACATACTTCTAGCGTAATGAATACTACTCTACGCGTTACTTGCTTATGTCGAAGACCAGTTTTTCTCCCAAACTCTTAACATAACACGAAAAATCAAAGTAGGATTCAATCAAAAACAAGATAGTATTGATCTCTTAAACACAAGTAGCAAGATCATATTTCAATTTCATCTTGGAAACAATCCAAGAATCTATAATCGTTAGGGACATAAAGTATACAATAACTTGATTTACGATATGTCTCTACTTACCTTTATAAAATACGACCACTTACACATGTATTTTAATAAAACTTCTACGAGAATATTTTTTAGTGTGGAAAGCATGAAGAATTTAATGAAGTGAAAACCTCCTGATGTTATTATAAATTTACTGCAGTTACTTACCTCAAGTTGTATTACAACTTCAGCATAATATTATGTGTATATAATAGAATAGAATAGAATAGAATATATCCTTATGTACAATCAGCCAATAATAATCATGATATTTTCAAAAGTATTTAACGGATGGTTTAGTCAGTATCCCTGTCTACTTAGCTGGAGGTTCCGGGTTCGAATGCTCATAAGTTTGTTTATTTAGTGTATTTCTGATATTTATATACATTTTACTATCTATATTTCTCCGTTATATAGTATCCATAACACAGGCTATTAATAATGCTAAATTTGGGCAAGATAAAAGGTGTGAGTGTGAGAAATATTATTATTTTGAAATTGACGTTATTATAATGCCAAAACAGAGACCTAGTGGTTTTTATAAGTATACAATACGCACGAGTGAATATTAATAAATTTAATTTTGTGCTCTTTGTTAAGGTAAGTTTCAGCGGATCCCCAAACTTATATTAGGTAGATGTGATTTTATAAACGTATTGTAGATAACAGAATGTACACCGAAAGGGATATATTTAGCAATCTTACGTAGTGCCACAAGTACATATGTTAATTTTGATTATACGAGATCAATATGGAGTTTCCATGTTAATTTGTTATCCACTCTGGTTAATCATAAGATTTTTATTACTTATAATTATAACCCTTTGCCATAGTTTCTTATAGAAAAGTTAGTGTCAGCGTGACCCATATTATAATGTTTTGGTTTCTTATTACCATATGGGGTAACAATATCGATTATGTAGTATAACAACCCTATGGGGTTTAGCACCCCTGTTTGATACCTCACTGAGTCACATGGAGGGGAATCCAGGGAACAAAATCTTTAAGGGATTGTGTGCTCTATTCAATATACTCAGAGTCGGATTTCCTAATATTTTCGATACTGGGTTAGAAGATGCACTAATTCTTATTAGAAATGAAGTAAATATTTGACCATTACGCTTAATGGAATGCGATTTTATTAGTTTCATTAAACAGTTTAATAGATGTAGAATCTTTATCAACTATTCGACAATGTTTGAGAGCGAGCCATGTTTTATACATTGATTGTTGCGTAATCGACATTATCAACAACCTACAATATAAAACACACCCTGCAACTGATTTTCTTAAATTGAAACCCTGAGAAATTTGTGCTATATCACTATCAAGTTCACCGAGTGAGAGTAAACAGATGACCAATGATGAGGTGAATGTCAAGTTAATTCTGAGCAAAGGTTTGCCGTCATAAGTCTACTTATGCGGTGTTTCAATAATCTATCCACGGATGGTTGTGCTTTGCAAAACAATCCGCATAGACATTTATAAAATTAATCGTTAATTTGGCATATGAACGTTTCTTATTTTTACAGTATAGTAATGCAGATACCCAGATAGCTTGTTTGTTTCATCTTATCAGTCAGCCTCCTCCTAACTGATCGAACCTGCGCTGTACTGATGCAGCGGCTTTTCGCAACCTTTATCAGATCATCGGTCCGGATTTTTCGCTTGTGTGATGATAAATATTAATTGATATATCAGAGTGTTTAGCAAAATATTAAATAAAGCAACGCCTTTGTCAGACGAATTGTCGGTAATTGTAAACTACTCGTTCGGATATTAAAGTATTATAATTTCAACTTTGTACCGTAAGTGAATGTTAGCTTATAACGCAGAATTAGAAAGATAGAAATTCAATTAATGGAACTTCTATCTTTCTAATACACACACGTAGGGTGTGAGGGAACTATCTCTATCACAAGATATATATTTTTCTAGTTAGGACATTTTATACTTTTAAGTGTCACACAATCTGAGCACTACACAACGTTTTTTGTCATTTTATTTTTGTGGTAAATCCAATTTAGATCATACGTTTTGTATTTGGATACAGCATAAATAATGAATGAATGGTGATAACCTCTATCATTAGTATAAATTCAATTTAATGTTACAGTAACTTGTTAAAATTCATGTTGCAAAACACTAAGGTACAGTGAACATTTCACTGCAAGCTCCTGGGAAATTTAATTAAAACCTGCTTTGACGACTTACGACCACGCTTCACAAAGAGCTTGTAGAATTAATTTAGGAGTTGCACAAACTCCTTTTGATTTAATAGCGGAAGATATTTATAATATATCATTCTTCTCAATATAAATCAAATATCTTATGTGACATTTTGCCAATTTCCATTAGAATAATATTTATTATATAATTAAATTATATTACTCGGAACATCAAGTTGTTGCTTAGTATGTATGTACTAAAAAGGAAAAGTTTTGTCTCTTTTAAAAATAGCGGGGTGGCAGAGACATTTTCAAGAAGAATAATAAAATCGTGTAAAATACTAATTAAAATACGCTGCAGATTATTTCACAAAAAATATTGTAATTTTTTTATATATGTATTAATAAGATCCAATTTCATGACTTTTAATAATGAATGGAGGGAAAATGTAAGTACATGATGTAGAGTCAGCAGATATTGTTTACGGTTTATTCATGTATAAGAGAATTCACAAAAGGCTTTCAATATATACAATGAAGTTATGTGTTGCTTCACCCACAAGCTGTCCACCCACACTGGCGTCAAGTTCGTCGAGAGAACTGTAAACTTATTGGTTTCCAGCAATTTACTTAAAACGATGGATATTAAATATTTCTAGTTTTCTTTGTGTTTATTAATTTAAACGTAACACAGCCCCACTACCACTGCATTGTTTGTCAAATTTCAAAAACGAATATTCAACTTTTCTAAGATTTTAAAAATATCAAACATTACTCTCGTATCAATTTTTGTTAAACTACAATAGTGGGGTTAAGTAATGCGATCATATACTCACTTTGACTAGTACTACTAGTGTTACAAACGAATAGAATAAATAAATACACGGTTAATTCCAGTAACCTTATCATCTTGCGGTCCATTCGTTATGCCACCCCTACAACACAACCGAATCATATTAATATGCGTAAAAATTACGCGATCTAATTCCACTAATCCCCTTTTACGCATGTTGCATGTACAAGAGAACTTACTACGCTAATGTTGTTTATATATTCAACTAATCATTCGTACAAAGAACTTTGTTAACAACTTTATAGATTACTATTTTTAATTCGTGCAATCATTTTAAAAATCAGCTGTTCCATAGAATATAGCAATTCTTACATATTTAAAATCTATATAATACTTTGGCAACAGTTGTTCAACAATTTGATGAGTAAAAATAATAATGAGTTAAATTAATTTGAATCACACAATTTTTTTTTGTATGTACTCATGAAAAAAATTACAGTGTACTAGTTGACCCGGTGAACTTGTATCACGGACACTAACGCCATCTATTGAATTTTATTCTAAATCTATTTAAATTTCTTTTTAAATCGAAAAATAGATTTTTGGGCCGGCAAGGTGAGGCTGGCTAGGGCAATATGTCGCATGATGCATTAGTTATCTTCGCATATGGACACCTCTACTGCTTATCATCAGGTGGTCGAGTAATTTCCAGAACTTTTTGTAAAACAAAATAAAAACATCTTAAGAGATGGTGGAAGAAATTACAATTGTGAAGAGCACATATTCCATTCATAATTAACAAAACTTCAAATCATCATCACAGATTTACACAACAATTATTCAAATCGATGAAGGCGTTTTTTAGTTTTAGCGATACTAATATCTATTTACTTTTAATGTAAAATTAAGAAACAAGAAAATTACTTCAACAAATATTGTAATAATCGAGTTTCGTTGTTCGAAATAAATTTCTATTCGTCCACATTTCGAGTGGTAATATAAAGGGAACAATCGGTTGATTTATAGATTCTGTCAATTGTTCCAATCGATGCGCGCACCGCTCTGATAGTTTTGTTCCAATACTGTTTGCTCAGTGGCATTATTATTATGCGAAGTTCAACGCAATTTACCTATAAATACCTCAAGAAGAATTTAATTTTAATTGAATTCAATGTAAATTCTCTGACTTAATTTCTAAACCCTGTATTCTTTGACTTAATTTTAGGGCGTGGCCCCAATATGATGCGACTAAACCTCAGGCTAAATAATAACAGACAAAAACATAGTCAAATTAGTTCATCTGGTGAATTTCTTCAGAAGATTTCAGGTCCCCAGTGGAGGTACATGGAGCTACGGGGAGAAGTAGGGTATTCTTAGTACCTATTTGATTAAGCACTGGGTAAGTCTCACACTCGCCCACCGCTTAGCCAGTAGCAGTAGTACTTCCGTAAACGGACTTCTGCTCTTAAACAAAGGTGTTGAATCTTAAACAAAGGTTGTGAGTGTTGAAGGTTTTTAGTGCTATATAAAAAGGCTTTGTAACTGGTTATTATGAGATTTTGAATTTAGCTAAGCATTAAACTACTACTCAATGTTTATTTAATCCGTCAGCATTCGCTGTTATTCGCTTAATGGCAGCGTTTGGCAGCCAAACGTGCCAAACAGGGGTGTTATCAAAATCTTATTTTGGTAACCCTGTTTGGGTGCAGTCCGAGGGGAGAGGCAGTGATGACTAATGTTGTAGTACTTTGGGTGACCAGAAATATGACGGCTAATTTAAATAGACACCTGAAACACTGTGACTCATTTGTATCACTACAATTTGGCTATTTGTTTTTAAATGGTAATGTTTTTAATTCTATCTACTCAAAAGCCATTATTTAATGAATTCTAATAAATCTGTAGAGTTAGAGACACACAAACAATACAGATAATTTAAAACATGAATATCTAGCTATGTACGAAAAAAAGTTGTATATTACTTACTTTAAATGAGTCCATATTAATATATTATTAATTTATTTTATTTACTGTCATTGTATCTAATTCTTATATTGAAAAATATCACTACTACGTATACGAGAAATTGTATATAAGTTACTACGATTATCGCAATGTAGGCAATGTGTAAGACAAATATTAAGTTTCAACGTCTTCAAAGAAATAAGATAAGTAAAATACACGTTTGCTTCAAGAAAGCTAAACGCAATTCTACCGGCGTGAAAATAAAAAATAAAATCCCGTGGGAACACAACAAATGCCACAACTAGGAAAAGTAAATATAAATGACAAGCACAAACAGGAAAGTTTTATTTTTCAAATGCAATGCCGCTTTGTAACTTAAGTAACTAGATACTGCGGCTTTTGGTTTATTGCGGACTTTCCGAGACATGTTTCAGTACTGAAAGATCTTATAATTATAAAAGTTTTAACTAAAACAATACTTTTGGGACCTGGATAAAAGTGAGTGATCAAATTATTATGTCATGACCAAATAATAGAATTTACGAATTGCTAGCATAATTATGAAAAATAAAAACCGGCGGTCTTATTAAATCAATAACGATATAAAATCTATGATGAAACTTTTTGGAATATTCTTCTTATGGATGAAATATTTTGTTCAACTATGGTACAATTAATACACTTATTGAACGTCAATACATGATTAGTCATTAAATTGAGTATCTTGAATAATCTGTAAAGAACCAAAAACTCAGAAACTATTGAGTTTTTAATCGATTGTAGCGTACCGGCGGCTTCTGCCGTTCGATATGTTAAAGTTTAACCTATTAGAAACTCCTTATAACAGATAGCAAGGTCTAAGCAATGAGTTTAATATCTATAGACCAAACTACTTGTAGATAACCGCAGACGTTCAACATACGTATTTTGGAGTAAGTTTCATCGAAGCTGGTTTTCCGGCGATCATTGCGGTAGGTGCACACTACAAGAGAATATATTATTTATTATACGCTAATAAGAACTTAAATATTATAAGACAAAGAGACTACCCCTGTTTCTTACATCTTTTTAACTACCCACTAAGTTTGTAGCAAACTACATTGTAATATATAATTTCTGCATTATAGTCTTGAATAATTTAGATGCACTGCAAGCGAATGTAGTAAAACATGCTAGGTCATGTACAATAATATACAATTCTTAAAATAACTGGTCAAAATCAACTTAAATACTACAAAATCTATGTTAGAGTCAGAAAAAGATATTACTGTTCTAGGATTTTAAGGAATCAACGAGAACGGATTTTGTAAATTTGTTTATATGACTATATCGATGTAAATACCGAAAGAACTGCATTTAAAAGATAAATTTTTTTCAGAGGTACCTATGTTCAACACAAGTCGCTGCTACAGAACAATACAAAAGCTTAACCAAATCTATCTATCAGCCCTCCAAATATAATAAAGTAACCAATTCTGTTACTACAATATACTAAAAGTTATAGAGCAATAAACTTAAGTATTGCTTGTATAATACTCCCCCAATACACACATAAACGTGAATCACAGTCTATGCACAAATACGTCCGTGTATTATGTTTACCGTGTCGTTTTTGTTTCATCATGTACGGAGCCACGGGGTGTAAAATAAGTTTCAAAAAGAGGCAGTGTTTGGAACGTTTCCAAGTCGCAGATGTGTAAAAGAGGACAAGAGATTGCTGTCAGAGATCGGAATATTGTGGCATTCTAGAACGACTGTTAACATTTAATAAATTATTACCTTGTTAAAATAATGATTTAAAGCAAAATTGTTGAAATAACTTCAACTACCAGCGAAGTACTTTAGGCGGCGCTGCAGCTACGTGTATCGGCAGTTTACACCTATAAGCGATCTAATTTACCAATAAAATAGATTTCAACCGTTCGTGTGGGGTCTTACTCCTAGCTTCACTGCTGTTAGCCAGAGCTATTCTCTGGGCAGTTCCTAACCATTATTTTTGCCGCTAATAGAGTCAAAATAGAGTCAAACCCTGGGATGGTTTCCTAGCATTTCTCCCTTATTGTTTAAACTTACAGCCTCGTGCAACAACCCTCTTACATACTTGCGGAACACGATACATGTAGAAGCTTGTACTGCTTCTAAGTGTATCGCTTTTTTTAATAATCGTGGAAATATGATACGTGGATTTATTAAATGCGTTGAGATTTAAAAATGTTTAAATTTAAGTTACTTATGATTGTAATAAGACTCAAAAGTGAAAAGGGGAAATCAAACATTAAGAACAATAGTAGTCCATATATTTCCAATAACATCACAATATAATCATAGCAACAAGAGGTATGTTACTTACGTTACTATTTGTACAAGCACCACCACCCAAGACGGCTGTCCGACCGCAACTGCCAGAACTAACTCTGTGCTATTCCTTATGACACTTGTCTACAGACGAGTATCTACAATTAATCGATGTTTTAACGATATAATCTTTAAAACATCGATTAACTATCGATTACTTGGTTATCGATTACAATAGAATTACATCTTATTATCACTATTTAATAATAAGTTGTTACAGTCGGCCATCCTCCACAAAACGAGTCCCATCGTTTAATCATTTATAATATAGAGTGTATATTTTACATCAATACTTTAGATTAATTTACTACTTTATTTCAGTTTACTTAATTATAGTGGAGCATATTTTATACATCTTAATATCTTAATCTAGTACTTAATTATAGTGATGTAGGGCCAAGGTGTCTTCCTTCACCGATGCCCTACGATGCACTGCGATGCCACGTAACTCTCCTGGGCGACAAATCATATGCCTCTCCTGCCCGCTACGTGGCACCCTCACTAATTAATATGTATTTCATAAAAAAACATATATATTCACTTCAATATTTTTAACTTAATCTAGTACTTAATTATAGTGATGTAGGGCCAAGGTGTCTTCCTTCACCGGTGCCCTACGATTCACTGCGATGCCACGTAACTCTCCTGGGCGACAAATCATATGCCTCTCCTGCCCGCTACGTGGCACCCTCACTAGTTTCCCTTACCCTGTTGTGTGTTTCTTATTTGGACGGCAAGTTCCTATGCCACTCATGCCCAATACACAACAGGTCTTCCCTTACTAATCCTTAACAAATTACCTACTTCGCTCTTGTAAAACTTTGACTACAAATACAATTTTCATTTTGTATTACGTTTTAAGTATTGTTCAGTAAGTATAATTCCTTAAACGACTATTTCTGCATCAAACAACTCTAAAAAAAACGTAAAACTACTTTGGATTCTAATTTGCAAATTATATTAACTGATTTCACATAAGTAACATTAAAGTGTAATGTAAATAGTCTCACAATGATCAGATTACAACTCAATTTCGTAAATCAACATAATTATTCATACAGCTTTAATATATTCATCACGTTGTTTTATATTCTCTTTATTATTATTTATCACATTAATTATCGCTACTATCACTACTTTCACTCGAAGAGCAAGCAGGGGCATTGAAGCTCAACCATGGAAAATCTTATCAGATGTATAAAGAATTTTAGAATACTTTCTTTGGTTCTGAACAAACAAGAAAACCGGCTGCTACTGCAACCTGCTTAGATAACATATTCGTTTCATGACGATAAAAATGCCAATCACCTGTACGAAAATCGTTTTGAATTAATAAGGACAGAATTTGACTCCATTTCCACTGAAAAGACGGTAACAATAAATCCATTTAAATGTACATTCAGTGATTGGGCCACTCCTAATGTAGAAATAAACTGTATCTTAATCAAACGCTAGTGATACTAAATTCCATGAGTACGTTAAAAAATACTCCAAAATATTTAAGAGGGTATGTAACAATGCAAAAACTATATTTTTGCGTAATAAAATTATTCATTCTAAAAGTAAAATTAAAGCCACTTGGAATATCATTAATATCGAGACTAGCAAACTTAAATCAGAAGATAGATTTCTGTTTGAAATTATATTATAGTATTGCTACAACAGATAAGGATGTGGCTGACGGTTGTGAATCTTTCTTTTCTAATATAGCTGCCACAACCACCAAACATTTAAATTCTATTCTCTAATGATCATGCCATATCATTACTTGAGTCAAGTATTGAGATATGTAAAAGTACATTTAACATTACTTACATAACTCCAATAGACATTTTAAAACCTTTAAACAAATTTATATTAAAACAACAAAAGATCTATGGGTCATATTAACAGACCTTCCTAAATAATAATAAATAAAATAGCACCTCACTTAGCACTTATATCCAATAAATGTATTGATGAAGGGCTGTTCTCTAATCTAATGGAATATAGTAAAATCATTCCACTATTTAAAACAGGTGATAGGAGTGATCCATCAAACTTCCTGCCAATTTCGTCAGTTGCTGTTACATTTTAACGTTAACAAATTATTGCATGAAAAGCAATTTCGTTTCACTAAAAATAGAAGTACTACGGATGCAGGGATCGCACTCATCAAACATATATTTGATGCATGGGAAACAAGCAAGATGCTATATGTATATTCTGTGATCTATCAAAAGTGTTGTATTGTGTGGATCATCAGATTCTATTAGCAAAATTGAAACATTATGGTACTTCAGATAATTCGCTACGCCTTATAGAATCGTATCTTACGGGTCGAATACAAAAAGCTAACATAAATGGCACTAATTCTTCCGGCGCGACTCTGTATATGGGAGTGCTCCAGGGCTCTATATTCGGTCCCTTATTATTTCTAATTTACCTTTTACCTTTCATGATGATTTTCTAGACCAACAGACGCACGTATCCGTCGAGGTAAATAACACTCTTTCTCTAGTCCTACACTGGTTCATGGCTAATAATCTTGTTCTAAATTCTAAGAAAACCAAGTGTATTAAATTTTAGGTCAATATTTGCATTGACATAAATGAGGAACCAATAGAAATAATTAAATCTACAACATTTCCTGGAATTACTATAGATTTCATACTGCGATGGGGCCCACATATTACGGCTCTGAAGGAAGATTAAGTTCAGCTGCGCATGCAGTTAGAAAAATAAGACGGCTTACTGATGTGGAAACGGCGACATTAGTTTATTTCAGCTATTTTCACAGCCTAATGTCGTATGGTCTACTGTTGTGGGGCTGCTGAAATTCAGATGACCTTTGTTCTTCAAAAGAGAGCGATTCATGCAATATACAACCTTAGACCAAGTGACTCGCTAAAAGAATTATTTAAGGAATTTAACATACTAACCGTGCCTTTCCAAGCCACAGACTGAACAAGACCGGTAATTGTTTTATAGAAATAGTATAAAACTGTACAATATGCTACAACAAAGTCTTATTAACTTGCCTCTGCATAAAAGTCGACTATTAAAATTTGTTTGATGAAAAGGGTTATTACAAGAAGGAAGATTATTTTAAAGATTAAAATTTATGGTCACTATAATTGATTCTCTGCACTTATTATATTTTGCAATATTAATATCTACGTTTGAAATACTAAAACATAGGTGATTTGTAAATGTCATTATAAATACTAAAGGCTGAGAGTTTCTAGCGCCGTTTCCTCTCTACAGCCATTAATTCGTCGAAGCGGTAGTAGGATTAATTGAGAATATGCATACTAGTGTTAGTTTTAATTTTAAAATAATATTCATTTTAAAATTAAAACCAACAATTTATATAGTACATATTTAAATTCTGTAACTGGAACAATTTGTAAATACCTGGGTAATACCCACTTAAAGTTATCACTATTACCTTTAATTAAATTTGTTTATTTTTCTCATACATATTTCCTGTTATGACGATTAAAAGGAACTTAGTAAATGAGTCTATTTAAATAAAGATATTTCGACTTTGAGATACAACTACATTTTCATATCGGTGTCCTTTCCTAGTTAACGGGGTATCCTCTACGAGATACCTGTCATTAGGTAGGGTCGTTTTGATGCTATAAGGTCTCTGGCATTTAGCCTCTAACTTCTTTGGTTGACCAGGGCCTGTAACTATCGCCCTAGCTATCCGTACTAAGTCCCCCTCCTTATATGTCCTACCTGTCCTATCTCCTTTCTAAGACTATCGTACCTATTCTTGTTTATTTATTAATTTTTCCTAAAGAATTCACCTGCTTCCGACCTAATATCATCTATATCCCTATTTATCGTTCCTACATCTATGTCATTAGTTAAGTCGTTTAATAAACCCTGAGATGGAATATTCACTTTCTTACCCAAGAGAAGTTACATGGGAGTTCTCTTTGTGACCTCGTGCATCGTAGTGTAGGGGGGAGCTTAGAGCTTCAGGATTCGCGGCTGTACTAGCTGCGTCTTGTATGACTGCGAGACCGTCTTTTGTCTCTTCTTTGTTGATGTGGATCGAGCGGCGGGGTGGTCAATTGCCTAGACCGCCTTTTCCCTAATTATCTCTTATCGTTCATTGTCTGAAACTCAAAATAGCGTGTATGAGCAAATTATTCGCGGTATGTTGTAACAAGACTGCTCATGTGGGTTGCAAGTAAACTAATAAATAATCATTATTCATTTCTATAAGATAGTTATATTAATTCCGTGATGTTATACCAGTAAGGTTGTTAAAATAATAATACAAACATCGTCACATAATATACAGTCAAATAATAAGTGGAATACAATGATCGAAAGTGAAAAAAATAACTTAAGTGGGTAGATCGAAATATATATATATATATATATATATATATATATATATATATTATCCAATGTTATCTACGCAATCCGTTATTTAATTAATTAATCTAGGTGACAGAGGCACAGGTACTAATGCGTTTCACTTGGCTGTGTTGTTATTTCTTTTATTTTTAATTATTTGTTGCGAATTAAGAAAAACATTTTACCTGAATCTAAGTTTATCAATCCAATCCGTTACAGAATAATGTAAAAAAATGAAGTTTTATGACCAAGTTTGTCTAATTTACTATGTTGTCTTGTTATTTATCAGAAATCAATCCCTATTCTATATCTTTTTGTTTTTTTTTTCCGGGCGTGTAGGTATTTATGCAAAAATGCTAGTTTGTTTTGCACCGATCCCACTTCTGAGTTGTAATAAGACTCAAAAGTGAAAAGGGGAAATCAAACATTAAGAACAATAGTAGTCCATATATTTCCAATAACATCACAATATAATCATAGCAACAAGAGGTATGTTACTTACGTTACTATTTGTACAAGCACCACCACCCAAGACGGCTGTCCGACCGCAACTGCCAGAACTAACTCTGTGCTATTCCTTATGACACTTGTCTACAGACGAGTATCTACAATTAATCGATGTTTTAACGATATAATCTTTAAAACATCGATTAACTATCGATTACTTGGTTATCGATTACAATAGAATTACATCTTATTATCACTATTTAATAATAAGTTGTTACATGATATATATGAGAAAGCGCTTATTGCAAGTCTATTACACTTAAAGAGAATACATTGTTTTTTGTGTCCTTTTACCTTGAAAAATCAAGAGTTAAGTATTTTTTCATACCAATACTGAGTAAATTTAGCAATGCTACTAAAAATTTCGTGTGAAACTATATTTTGACGACATTTTGTCAAACTGTTTATTAAGGACATAAATGAATAACACTCTAGATTCGTGACTTGGAATGTGTCCAAGGTATAGAAAATAGTATTCGCTACGTATAACATGTTATATAAACGAATATTGGAATTGTAATTAGTTTGAATTCGGTACAAATTTGACGGTACATTAGGTACAAAATCTGTGTGGCTAAAAACGGAAAACATTTGTTACTGGAAACACCCATAGTGTACAAGCCTTATCGAATCTAACTGTTTTTTATATTACTTACTTTTTTAATGTTTAATTAAAATGTTTCCTCTTCTTCACATAATATGTGTTTCTTCAACTTTTTGAGCATGGTGGAGGTGAATGTCGCATGTTGCACTAGCTATCTTCGACTAATGCTTACCATCAGGCAAATAAAAAGATCTCAACATAACCAAAAAACTGTGATAATATTATAAGTATGCAAATACTAAAAGGCACGTTCCCCATAAATTTAAGTTCGCATAAAAATATGTATAATAGTTTGCGCGTGCTCGGCTAATTCGTGTAACTAACACACCTCATTATGTTCCGATGTGACACACAGTACAAACGTCGAATACAGATGAGTTATACAAAGGAAGCGTTGTATATTTCCTGTCAGTTTTCGGTACGTGATATCCTGATAGATTTTGTGGAATCTCTTGCGTAAGAGTTCGTTTTCTATGTCTTGGATTAGGATCCTTAGTTACTGTCACAAACATTTAAGTATATATCTATGAAAACGTAGACACATGATTTTATTAGAGGGGACATCAGACATTACTCTTAAATATAAAAGTCTGTTCATCGGATAATAAAATAGATTTAGAATTGTATATTTCATGAATCCCTTTCACTAGTAAGATCACGATACTATGTATTCATTGACGTATACTAAAATATATTTGACATAAATTTTAGTGACACTTATTATTTACAAATAAAAACTTTTGTATACAGAATGAAAAATATGACCCGTGGTATTACATTGTATGTCAATGCCGTTAAATTTAACAATGAGTTATTGTGAAACTTATTGTAAAGACAATAAATGTCAAATTGAAAACAACGGAAAACAACAATATTTTAAAATAAAACAAATCATAGTGCGAATAATTATCAGTAATTCCATTTCTAAAAATCTACAAATTCCACTTAATTTTTGGTTTTCCTTTGAAAGTATCTTAACTTGTACTTGCCTACATTTAGTAAAAGGCAAAGGCATTTTCTGTGAGTGAGATAATAATAAAAAATGTATTAGATAACACAGATGCGTCCTATAGCTGGGCCGCAGCGGAAAACTATGTAAATGCGCAATACGTCATTCGATGCGCATGCTCATGAATTATGGAGACATTCAGGGCTGTTCGATTTGAGTGTAGACGATGTTTCATCATAGCGATTCATGTGACATTTGGTAAGCATAAAACACGTGTACGAAGCCATTCGTGAAAGTTAAATCTTGTTATAAAATTAACGCATACAAACATAAAAGAATCAGGGTTACTTTACTTTACAATATTGATTTGATTTGTAACAGTTTATCTTCGGTAAATAGGAGTGTATAGAAGATCTAGATTATTTTAAAATAATTTTTAAACATTATTAAATTATGAGGATATATAAAAAATACCACGGCTCTAAAAATATAATACATGGTATACTTATATTGAAATTTGTGTTGTAGTTACAAGTGAAGCAAATTTAAAAGGACCTTATCGAGACGATCGCTTAATATAAGTTATTGAACTGACACCCCTTAACGTAAAAGTAATTTGAACATGTAGAGTCATTGCAAACGGCTCTGTACTAGTTGACCCGGTGAACTTGTATCACGGACACTAACGCCATCTATTGAATTTTATTCTAAATCTATTTAAATTTCTTTTTAAATCGAAAAATAGATTTTTGGGCCGGCAAGGTGAGGCTGGCTAGGGCAATATGTCGCATGATGCATTAGTTATCTTCGCATATGGACACCTCTACTGCTTATCATCAGGTGGTCGAGTAATTTCCAGAACTTTTTGTAAAACAAAATAAAAACATCTTAAGAGATGGTGGAAGAAATTACAATTGTGAAGAGCACATATTCCATTCATAATTAACAAAACTTCAAATCATCATCACAGATTTACACAACAATTATTCAAATCGATGAAGGCGTTTTTTAGTTTTAGCGATACTAATATCTATTTACTTTTAATGTAAAATTAAGAAACAAGAAAATTACTTCAACAAATATTGTAATAATCGAGTTTCGTTGTTCGAAATAAATTTCTATTCGTCCACATTTCGAGTGGTAATATAAAGGGAACAATCGGTTGATTTATAGATTCTGTCAATTGTTCCAATCGATGCGCGCACCGCTCTGATAGTTTTGTTCCAATACTGTTTGCTCAGTGGCATTATTATTATGCGAAGTTCAACGCAATTTACCTATAAATACCTCAAGAAGAATTTAATTTTAATTGAATTCAATGTAAATTCTCTGACTTAATTTCTAAACCCTGTATTCTTTGACTTAATTTTAGGGCGTGGCCCCAATATGATGCGACTAAACCTCAGGCTAAATAATAACAGACAAAAACATAGTCAAATTAGTTCATCTGGTGAATTTCTTCAGAAGATTTCAGGTCCCCAGTGGAGGTACATGGAGCTACGGGGAGAAGTAGGGTATTCTTAGTACCTATTTGATTAAGCACTGGGTAAGTCTCACACTCGCCCACCGCTTAGCCAGTAGCAGTAGTACTTCCGTAAACGGACTTCTGCTCTTAAACAAAGGTGTTGAATCTTAAACAAAGGTTGTGAGTGTTGAAGGTTTTTAGTGCTATATAAAAAGGCTTTGTAACTGGTTATTATGAGATTTTGAATTTAGCTAAGCATTAAACTACTACTCAATGTTTATTTAATCCGTCAGCATTCGCTGTTATTCGCTTAATGGCAGCGTTTGGCAGCCAAACGTGCCAAACAGGGGTGTTATCAAAATCTTATTTTGGTAACCCTGTTTGGGTGCAGTCCGAGGGGAGAGGCAGTGATGACTAATGTTGTAGTACTTTGGGTGACCAGAAATATGACGGCTAATTTAAATAGACACCTGAAACACTGTGACTCATTTGTATCACTACAATTTGGCTATTTGTTTTTAAATGGTAATGTTTTTAATTCTATCTACTCAAAAGCCATTATTTAATGAATTCTAATAAATCTGTAGAGTTAGAGACACACAAACAATACAGATAATTTAAAACATGAATATCTAGCTATGTACGAAAAAAAGTTGTATATTACTTACTTTAAATGAGTCCATATTAATATATTATTAATTTATTTTATTTACTGTCATTGTATCTAATTCTTATATTGAAAAATATCACTACTACGTATACGAGAAATTGTATATAAGTTACTACGATTATCGCAATGTAGGCAATGTGTAAGACAAATATTAAGTTTCAACGTCTTCAAAGAAATAAGATAAGTAAAATACACGTTTGCTTCAAGAAAGCTAAACGCAATTCTACCGGCGTGAAAATAAAAAATAAAATCCCGTGGGAACACAACAAATGCCACAACTAGGAAAAGTAAATATAAATGACAAGCACAAACAGGAAAGTTTTATTTTTCAAATGCAATGCCGCTTTGTAACTTAAGTAACTAGATACTGCGGCTTTTGGTTTATTGCGGACTTTCCGAGACATGTTTCAGTACTGAAAGATCTTATAATTATAAAAGTTTTAACTAAAACAATACTTTTGGGACCTGGATAAAAGTGAGTGATCAAATTATTATGTCATGACCAAATAATAGAATTTACGAATTGCTAGCATAATTATGAAAAATAAAAACCGGCGGTCTTATTAAATCAATAACGATATAAAATCTATGATGAAACTTTTTGGAATATTCTTCTTATGGATGAAATATTTTGTTCAACTATGGTACAATTAATACACTTATTGAACGTCAATACATGATTAGTCATTAAATTGAGTATCTTGAATAATCTGTAAAGAACCAAAAACTCAGAAACTATTGAGTTTTTAATCGATTGTAGCGTACCGGCGGCTTCTGCCGTTCGATATGTTAAAGTTTAACCTATTAGAAACTCCTTATAACAGATAGCAAGGTCTAAGCAATGAGTTTAATATCTATAGACCAAACTACTTGTAGATAACCGCAGACGTTCAACATACGTATTTTGGAGTAAGTTTCATCGAAGCTGGTTTTCCGGCGATCATTGCGGTAGGTGCACACTACAAGAGAATATATTATTTATTATACGCTAATAAGAACTTAAATATTATAAGACAAAGAGACTACCCCTGTTTCTTACATCTTTTTAACTACCCACTAAGTTTGTAGCAAACTACATTGTAATATATAATTTCTGCATTATAGTCTTGAATAATTTAGATGCACTGCAAGCGAATGTAGTAAAACATGCTAGGTCATGTACAATAATATACAATTCTTAAAATAACTGGTCAAAATCAACTTAAATACTACAAAATCTATGTTAGAGTCAGAAAAAGATATTACTGTTCTAGGATTTTAAGGAATCAACGAGAACGGATTTTGTAAATTTGTTTATATGACTATATCGATGTAAATACCGAAAGAACTGCATTTAAAAGATAAATTTTTTTCAGAGGTACCTATGTTCAACACAAGTCGCTGCTACAGAACAATACAAAAGCTTAACCAAATCTATCTATCAGCCCTCCAAATATAATAAAGTAACCAATTCTGTTACTACAATATACTAAAAGTTATAGAGCAATAAACTTAAGTATTGCTTGTATAATACTCCCCCAATACACACATAAACGTGAATCACAGTCTATGCACAAATACGTCCGTGTATTATGTTTACCGTGTCGTTTTTGTTTCATCATGTACGGAGCCACGGGGTGTAAAATAAGTTTCAAAAAGAGGCAGTGTTTGGAACGTTTCCAAGTCGCAGATGTGTAAAAGAGGACAAGAGATTGCTGTCAGAGATCGGAATATTGTGGCATTCTAGAACGACTGTTAACATTTAATAAATTATTACCTTGTTAAAATAATGATTTAAAGCAAAATTGTTGAAATAACTTCAACTACCAGCGAAGTACTTTAGGCGGCGCTGCAGCTACGTGTATCGGCAGTTTACACCTATAAGCGATCTAATTTACCAATAAAATAGATTTCAACCGTTCGTGTGGGGTCTTACTCCTAGCTTCACTGCTGTTAGCCAGAGCTATTCTCTGGGCAGTTCCTAACCATTATTTTTGCCGCTAATAGAGTCAAAATAGAGTCAAACCCTGGGATGGTTTCCTAGCATTTCTCCCTTATTGTTTAAACTTACAGCCTCGTGCAACAACCCTCTTACATACTTGCGGAACACGATACATGTAGAAGCTTGTACTGCTTCTAAGTGTATCGCTTTTTTTAATAATCGTGGAAATATGATACGTGGATTTATTAAATGCGTTGAGATTTAAAAATGTTTAAATTTAAGTTACTTATGATATATATGAGAAAGCGCTTATTGCAAGTCTATTACACTTAAAGAGAATACATTGTTTTTTGTGTCCTTTTACCTTGAAAAATCAAGAGTTAAGTATTTTTTCATACCAATACTGAGTAAATTTAGCAATGCTACTAAAAATTTCGTGTGAAACTATATTTTGACGACATTTTGTCAAACTGTTTATTAAGGACATAAATGAATAACACTCTAGATTCGTGACTTGGAATGTGTCCAAGGTATAGAAAATAGTATTCGCTACGTATAACATGTTATATAAACGAATATTGGAATTGTAATTAGTTTGAATTCGGTACAAATTTGACGGTACATTAGGTACAAAATCTGTGTGGCTAAAAACGGAAAACATTTGTTACTGGAAACACCCATAGTGTACAAGCCTTATCGAATCTAACTGTTTTTTATATTACTTACTTTTTTAATGTTTAATTAAAATGTTTCCTCTTCTTCACATAATATGTGTTTCTTCAACTTTTTGAGCATGGTGGAGGTGAATGTCGCATGTTGCACTAGCTATCTTCGACTAATGCTTACCATCAGGCGAATAAAAAGATCTCAACATAACCAAAAAACTGTGATAATATTATAAGTATGCAAATACTAAAAGGCACGTTCCCCATAAATTTAAGTTCGCATAAAAATATGTATAATAGTTTGCGCGTGCTCGGCTAATTCGTGTAACTAACACACCTCATTATGTTCCGATGTGACACACAGTACAAACGTCGAATACAGATGAGTTATACAAAGGAAGCGTTGTATATTTCCTGTCAGTTTTCGGTACGTGATATCCTGATAGATTTTGTGGAATCTCTTGCGTAAGAGTTCGTTTTCTATGTCTTGGATTAGGATCCTTAGTTACTGTCACAAACATTTAAGTATATATCTATGAAAACGTAGACACATGATTTTATTAGAGGGGACATCAGACATTACTCTTAAATATAAAAGTCTGTTCATCGGATAATAAAATAGATTTAGAATTGTATATTTCATGAATCCCTTTCACTAGTAAGATCACGATACTATGTATTCATTGACGTATACTAAAATATATTTGACATAAATTTTAGTGACACTTATTATTTACAAATAAAAACTTTTGTATACAGAATGAAAAATATGACCCGTGGTATTACATTGTATGTCAATGCCGTTAAATTTAACAATGAGTTATTGTGAAACTTATTGTAAAGACAATAAATGTCAAATTGAAAACAACGGAAAACAACAATATTTTAAAATAAAACAAATCATAGTGCGAATAATTATCAGTAATTCCATTTCTAAAAATCTACAAATTCCACTTAATTTTTGGTTTTCCTTTGAAAGTATCTTAACTTGTACTTGCCTACATTTAGTAAAAGGCAAAGGCATTTTCTGTGAGTGAGATAATAATAAAAAATGTATTAGATAACACAGATGCGTCCTATAGCTGGGCCGCAGCGGAAAACTATGTAAATGCGCAATACGTCATTCGATGCGCATGCTCATGAATTATGGAGACATTCAGGGCTGTTCGATTTGAGTGTAGACGATGTTTCATCATAGCGATTCATGTGACATTTGGTAAGCATAAAACACGTGTACGAAGCCATTCGTGAAAGTTAAATCTTGTTATAAAATTAACGCATACAAACATAAAAGAATCAGGGTTACTTTACTTTACAATATTGATTTGATTTGTAACAGTTTATCTTCGGTAAATAGGAGTGTATAGAAGATCTAGATTATTTTAAAATAATTTTTAAACATTATTAAATTATGAGGATATATAAAAAATACCACGGCTCTAAAAATATAATACATGGTATACTTATATTGAAATTTGTGTTGTAGTTACAAGTGAAGCAAATTTAAAAGGACCTTATCGAGACGATCGCTTAATATAAGTTATTGAACTGACACCCCTTAACGTAAAAGTAATTTGAACATGTAGAGTCATTGCAAACGGCTTTGGGTCACTAACTTTGGGATAACTTTATGGGAAAAACAGTTTGTAAATATAAAGTATGTTCTAAGAAAAAATTTGTATATTACCAAAACCATTTTGGAAAGGTTTGGAAGAAATTTTAAAACGTATAAATGATTGCATTTTCATCAACAGCTATAAACATCCCACTGCTGGGCACAAACATGGGAGAATTTTTTTTTTGACCGAAACAACCATGCTGGTCCAATGCAGGTTGATGGGGGAAAGCGGAAAATCCCACTGCTTTTGTAATACAATTTCATTGTAATAATTATTTTTGAGTTCCTTTAAAAGAGGTCCGAACCACCCTTTTGTTTAGCGTAGTATGTGATTTGCTCCATGCAGCACAAGCTATCTGCCCATGTTTTAATAAATCAGCTTCTCCTGTATTATGCTTTACCTGAGATTTCGATGATTTCAACTTCGAAGATTCTTCTGACAAAGTATTCCAAGTTTGACACTACTCTCACTATTACAATGGGAACTCGCGCTTCTATAGTTAGGAGGTAACAAGTTAGGACGCCACCAGGTATCACATAATTAGGCTTCTTCTTGTATTTTCAGAGAAAAACACTTTTGATATCCAAAGACAAATTAAAGAAAGTCACTTGATGTTCTTTTTGCTTTTTAATTATTTTTTTTATATTCATTTGATCAGATACTCGCCTATTTATTATTTTCTTTCTATCTGTATTAGGCGTATACTTTAAGTCGAGTAGTCGAATTTAAACATCACATTGTAACATTATCGACTGCTGTATGGCACAGTACCAAACAAAATAAATGTACTTAACGGCTGTAAAATTGTCTTTCCTTATAAAAATTTGTGTTTAGGATATAAAATCAAAATTTAATTGCCCGCTAAGTATAGTACAATTTGCTGGAAGTTTTTCAATTGTATAATGTTTTATCTAATATTATCAATATTAAACTTATAACTCAATACTTTTAACTCAATTATTTCAATTATATTTTTCAATCTTGAATTCCTTAAGAGTACTTTGTTGAGTACTTTGTACTTTGACTGAATAAATGTATTTTGATTTAACTTTATTATATACCTACTATTTTTTTGTATTTGGTGCTTTACTTATGTCCCAAAGTTCCTTCCTCCGGCTGTATAAATTCCTATTCAGATATCTTTTTAGCTTAAACACCAACAGTGCCAAAATCCTCTTTCTTTAGTATTATTCATACAAATCTATTTCGAAAGCTGGTCTTAAGTACGAATCTAGAAGCAAATCCGACGACTGGTCCAGTCCGTCTAGCTAAGGTTATTGCTCCCATGAGTCACTACGCAACCTACATCGATTCATAGTTTCGTAGACTACTGGACATTTAAAATTGTCTATTATACTATAAAAGTTGGAAGATAAATTTAGAATAAAACGGTTGGCATGAAAACTTTAGGGATTTATTGTGATTGTCTCAAGTAGTGAGTACTGCTGCGATTTATAAATTTAAAGTATTATTTATTTTATATGAATTCCATATAATTGTACTATTTTACTAAAGAAAGAAATTTTAGCTGAAAATCAAACAAAATCGTCTTCTTTGCAACTGATAATCTGTTAATCTGAAAATGATTTGCTATAAATATGACAGTCGGGTGTTTGCAGTCTTATTTCTTGTGAGGATTATGATTTCTAGTACCGATAGCATTAGGTACGTAGATTAGAACCACCCACGCTTTACTGCGAGCTGCGAGGTGTTTCGTCGAACTATCCCATCGAAATACAATACATCATTATGTTTTATGGAACTTAATCCAACTTACAGCCAGCATAAATATATAATTTTATAAAATCCCCATAAACTTATTTAAATTGTTAACTAATGTTGTTGGTTATGTTACAAAAATTTTGACCTGTGGGAAATATAAGACATGTAGGAAAATGTCATACTTTAAAATTATTTTCTTCATAATACCATCATTAAAATTTGTTGAAACAAAAGTATGCCTAAGAACAATTTATTTATCCAAATAGACCATATTACCCTTGACAGCCTGCTACTAGAGGTCTACTAGTGCAAGTTTCATTCGTACCGAGATGTTTCGTTTAACGTTCATATCCAGGTAACAATTGTATAAAGAAAAGTAGTTAGTAATTCGATCATATAACGTATTTCATTAAAATTTTATAGCGTCCACGTGCCCTCTTTTTCTAGGGCACGCTACTTCAAGGGTTCTTCATTCCTTCAATACGAAGTTCAAAGATGGCGGGAAAAACCGCGCAGGCGTACAACAGCAAACAGCTGGTCGACCTCCATATTGGAATTGAATGTCATTTTTTTTATGTTAGAAAAAAGTGATTGAATAAATATGTAGCTTGCTTAATGGATACGAATATATATTCTAAGGTCCTCAACTAGAGCTTTAAAAATAAGAATTAAACTTTTGCATTAATCTGTTGACGAAATTAATCTTTGGACGCTTTTTTTAATCTATAATTTATAGTTTTCATCGGAAATTCCTGCTATATATATATGATATTAAAATTAAATCATTGGTATGTATGTTTTATTTTAAAATTTCAATTGATTACTACCTGCTTAAGTAATTATAAAATAAGTCCTGTTAGGCACAATTTCAAATAATTACATCTGATTCTTTAATGAATAAATTTTAATACACTGTTTGACGTTTCATATCCATACCAAAGATTTAAATTGTGAATTAAGGTAACATATATTTGATAGAAACTAATTTGAACCATATTGTGACCATAATAATAACTATCAATGTTGACCGAACGGTTCGCATTAATTAATACACTTTGTTGACCAGATCTCGTGTTTAAGTTAAATGTTTATTGGTTTAATAGTCTAAGCATTAGCGTGATAACCAAACATTGAATCAAACATTCAGGTATGGCATTGGGTTTATAATAAAAGGCTGTTTAAATATGTTTCATAGAGTAAGATCTATTATAAGATTAGTTACTTCATTCAGATATTGATTTTTATGAAAACAAAAATTTTTAATTACTTTTATATTTATCTTGTTATTTTCACATTTTGTAGTAGTATTTTAAATAGATGTATACAAGGGTTTATTTTTATGTGATATATCTGCTTGAGCTGACTATGGATAGGCTTAGATGTAGCACTTACGGGTGGTTGCTATGAGTTCGTCGGGTCAGCCTTCTTTAGAGCTTGTCCTCTCTTCTCAGCAAACTCTGCACTCAGTCTGTGTGCCTTCAATGTGTTTGGCTTCGACATTATTATCACTATCGCCAAACGATGCCAAACACAAATTTACTTATGAAAATAATCACTCTAACACTTAAAGCTTAGAAATTTACAATTCGTTGTCACAATTAGACCTGGATACGTTTTTATCACAATTATGCTTATTTGGAAAGCTTTCTTATGTAGAACACAAATAAATTAATAAATAGCATCTATTGATCAAAGTATTCGTATTGCTTAGAGAAAAACACGCGTTATGTTGAATGAAAATTACACAGTTCTTAGTATATAACACTGATGTAGAACTATATATGTTTCAAGACGGATTTGAAATGCTTATTTTTTAAATATTTTACTGTTTTTTAAAGGAGAAATTGTTATGTATATACAGGTAACGATGCGAAGTTGCTACGCTTGTTAGGCTCTGCTGTGAAGTTGGAAGTTTATAGTGCGCATGCGTGAAAGGGTGGCCACGAAGGGCGAACACTCTTTTGTGAACCAGACATGTGGAAAAAAGCATTGTGTAAATGTTACTAAAGGTCAATTGACACTTCTATCACCATGAGTTAGAGTCTAGGTTTATTTGAATTGAAGGTAACGTGCTTTTTGATTTGGACCCCTACTTTATTCTCAATACAAATTCAGTTGGGGATTACAAATCGTTGATATCATCGTTTTGTGTTTTTTAAATCACGGCTCAGGAATTTTTAAGACGGATGTAGGTAGTTAGGTAGGTACTTTAATAAAAATCATATTTCGAACACGATATACTAATTGTTGTAGTACTAAAAAATTCTCAAGCTAAATAGTTTTATGTGATAGTATATACGAGGATTTAAAAAGAACTTGGTAATTGGATCTATTTAAAAAATATGTTTCATTTATATTTTATTTTACATAGTATACATCTGCGCCACCTAGTACTATCTTCAGCTGCAATAATTTTAAATTTTATTCTTGAGATAACTTCAATGGAAATTGAAATATCAAATTAACTTCTAAAAATAAAGTCAAGTAGCAAAACATCGACTTTAATACAATGGTTACCTCTTATAAAGTTGTAGCAACCTGGTACTTTCACATTTATTTCGATATAATTCGTCTGTAATCAATAATTTTGTTGGCTGTTGAACCTTTATCCGATGAACTAGTTTATATTAATAATAAATCATTGGTTTCAACATCTTATTGGCGTCAATTAATTAATTCCTTTCCCTGCTACTCAAGATCAAACCTTTAAAAAGGTGTGTCAATGAATAAAAGTGTTATAATGTAATTAATACTTGCACAGATTTACCTTTAAAAATAGGTTGATGGGGTAGATACCCCCTAAGATTCACAGATGTGTATCTTCTTCTTAAAATAATCTATATATCAGTATGGACTGAAATAAAATTCAATCCATACTGATATATCAAGACACAGCCTAAATGGCAAATCCTTGAGTCATGATATTTGAAAATTATATTCTCTGTGTAGTGTAAGTACCCACTAAGAATAGATATTTCGTAATTCCATTTCTAAGATGGAGAACTTATTTCTCCCGGTTGAATCCATTGTGAAACTTATTCTCTCGGTCGATTCACTTAATTAAACTCAAAATAATTGGTACACATACTATGCAACACCTTTCTAAAATCATCTCATCACAGAATCAAATAGAGATAAGCCGGCTGATATGATGAGGGTGGTGATTTATGTATTAATAGGAAAGGACTGTTTAAGACGAAACTTGTTGGATCGCCTATGTGTAGGGCATGTGGGGAGCACATCGAACAAATGGAACACATCCTATGTAACTGTGATGCTCTTGCCAGGAAAAGAATGGTCTCTTTGGACTGGGCTATCCCAGTCCTGAAGATATAAGGATGCGTACATCTTGGAGGTATTCCAGGACAGCGGACATTAGGATTGGGGAAGCACAAAAGATCCCATTGGGTCGACGTGCTCCGGGAGTAATCCTGGTATAAGAGATATACATCATAATCATCAAGATAAGATAATATTGATAGGAAAGAGTTACACCGGTTACGTATTACGTATTATTATAATGTTTTCTATAGGTCATGCCGACGAAGCACATTAGTATTACATAAATTTATCTTTTTTTTTTACGAGGAGGAATCCATCTACGGACCTACCCGCCACTGGCTAAGCGACGGGCGTGTGTGGGGCTCACACAGTACCTCAATAGAGCGGTACTGAGAATACCCACTAAAACTCCCCGGTAACTCCATTGCCTTTCACGGGGGTAACCTGGGTTCTGCACGAGCAATTCACCAGGTCTCCATAAATTTATCTATCATCTTTAAATTTACGAACGTTTAAAAGAAGTTTTTAAATATTTTATCTATATCAATTTAACACTAGAAATTCAGATCAACTGAAATAGGTTGATCGCACATTTACGGGTTAAATCACATGTAATGTAAGTTCAAATAATAACTATTTTTTAACATTAAAAAATATGTATCCCGAAAAATATGTTCAGATGAAATTATTACTAGAATTTTTGCTATTAAAATATATTTTTAGATCTATCCATTTTCTATGATTAAAGATTCGACTAACTTGTAACATAGTCGCGAAGTTGGTTATATTGTCGAATATAAATCGGTCCAGAGCTGTTACGCTAGGAACAAAGGATTAAGTTTATAGAAGTTTTTTTTTTTGGTCTACGATTGAAGTTTCGCTAACTAATTACTGTTTAATACTAAGAAGAATAAGTTTACGTTTTTCTCTACTTTTTTTCCTGGAACTATTTCATTAATTAATTACTCTCTTTTTGTAATTATTTGTATAAAACAGTTTTAGCGTATTTATATTTTCTTCTCTATACAATGTCTAAGGAAGAAGGAAAGAGCCACAAGCACATTCACATCTTTTGGTTAGGATAATGAACCTATTGTTTTAACTTAAATCTCCTGTCATAAGGGGATAAGGTTTATCTTGTCAAAGAAAACACAATTTGAAACTTGGAAACCGGAAAAAAATATACTTTTGGAATGGAAACAAAAGACTAGATGGCCAGTATTCAACGTAAACTGGCTTTTATACTGTGCAAATTTTTCGTTCTATTTTTGAATTAACAAATGCTGAAATAACATAAGAAATCAAACAAAGAATCTGTGTTAAAAACTTCTTACTACATGCGTTCTGCAACAAATTAAATGAAAAATAAAAACAACAAAAATGTTCAAATTGAAAGGAAGAAGTTCTTTTCTGTGTGAGTCATAATCGTGCAATCCAGAAAATCAATATCTGCGGAACCCGGCGGCCATCAACGTGCACTTGTGTGCACAACTCTTATGGAGAGGGGTGGACCATCCGCAAATCATGGATATGAAAACTGGTATTATGATAAAATATTAATAAAATAAATATTTGTTTCCGTCGCAAAAAACAAAAATTATAATTGAATACAGTATCTCCTATATGTTCAAAGAAAAATTAAATTGAGGTATTGTTTGTATTAGAAATGCCATGTCAATACTATAAAACGACAACTTACGACGATACTTTTGTTATATGGGCGTATAATTTTGAAGAGAAATATAATAATTACAAAGAAGTAACAAAATAAAATAACTATAAATGACTAAAAATAATTGAAAATATTTTTCTTTATATAGTTAAGATATTTTAATGCTCGTAATGAAATAGTCTATCTAATTTAAGATTTATTTTAACTAAAAGCTTGGTTAAAATAGATACAATATTTCTTAGTTGAAAGTCTGATATGTTATTGCGCAATTTATTATTTTTACTATAATAATTTGCTATCTCTACGTGAACCCCATACCATAGTGCCGTCCCCCGGACTCACTCCTCAGTTGTCAGCGAGTATCCAGCAAATGTTCCACCATGGGGTGTGTTTTATTGCGTGCCTTAATTTAATGTACGTTCTGTATTTATGGTTTTGTTAATTATATACCTAGCTACATTTAATTAATTCTTTAAATAAAATATAGGTGTTCTGAATTCAATAATGCGTTTACTTAAATTTATGAATGATTCTAACACAAGATTATCTTTAGTTCGTTATTTAAAACTCATGAAGTGACACAAATTAAACACACACTTAAGTGGAAAATTGATATAAGTCAATTTAAAAGAACGATTTCAAAGAACGAACTAAAGATAATCTTGTGTTAGAATCATTCATAAATTTGTAATAGAAATAGAAATTACAATTAAATGAAATTGTAATAGAAATTACCATTGAATAAGGTTGCAACACAAATGAGGAGGGTTAATATCTATTATAAGTAGATGCTACGATAGTACAGTTTTTATTATACTTAACACATCAAGGTTTTTGGGATATTTTGTATGATAGCATTCTTCTCGGCAATAGAGTAATTACGTATCTATTACAGCTGCATGAACCTGGATTAGCATCTAAAATTGTAATATTAATTTTACTATCTTTTTATTTCATTTCTGTTTAACTCAAAAAGCATGCTACACAATTTCGCAAAAGCATTTACATCATTTTAATACACAATGCTAAGGCGACACAAACTCAGTAACGACGTAATTTAGCATCACTTTAATGCACTGTTTTAATTAATTTATAGCCAGGGATAATTAAAAAACTGTCGCAGATTAATTAATTTATAGGATTTCATCCGTGCTTGGACTTTGAAATTTGGATTCTGGGATTGTAGAGGTTTTATATATACTTTATTTAGTTGAGGCAATGTGTGAGTAGCCAGAAAAACTCATGAGTTTCACTTCTGCAGTATAATCTCTTTGGGTCCTACTGTAAATATTCTTAAAGAAAAATTAAGAATATTTATAGTAAGACCAAAGAGATTGAAGTGCTCAGCCCGGAGACGAGAGCGCCGCGAGCTTTGTGGGGCGCGGCGGCGGTCATCTCTCACCGCCAAGTATCTTATTGGTTATGGTTGGTAGTATAGGGTAAGGCAGGCTATCACCCCTTTCTGCGGGAAAGTTCTCACGCAGAAGGTGGCAGCGATGACGGTGATAGGATCCTCTAGCCACTCCTCTTCAGCTTGGAGGTTGTCTGGTGAATTGCTCCGGCAAAACCGTGTTACATCCGCGAAAGGCAATGGAGTTAACAGGGTTAACTCCATTAACAGGGTTAACTCCATTCCTTGTAAGTTTTAGTTGTTATTCCAAAGTCAGTAGCGAGTAGGTTCGTAAGCGGATGTGTTCTCGATAAAAATGGACCTCACGAGCAAATGACTTCGCACATGACGAAATTTATGTCGAGTTTTAGGCTAAAGCCAAAGATTAAGAAGGCTATAAGTAAGGCAAGGCACCGCCGCACTCTAGAAATTTCTGAAGGGGTGTGACTAGGAAAACACCCCTTATAGAACTTCGCAGTTACATATACTTAATTGTTATGTATAGTTTTTGTGATCAGTAAGAATTTCAAAGTCATTTGAGGTTTATTATTGAAAGTGTAAAGAGTTTATGATGCGAATAAATCCTCCGGTTCTTTTTATTTACCTATTTATTTCTAATTTTTTGCAAATATCACGGTACAATGGCCGGGCTCAAATTTGGACTTGAATGTATGACGGTATTCTTTCAGGGTGGACAATATTCGCCTTAATTGGAAAAAAATATGCACAAATTACTTCTATCGTCTGTATACCTCTTTTTACTAGTTTAGAAAATTTCAACAGAATTTACAGAAATTATTTTACAGAAATGTTAGAACAATATTAATTACCTCCTTAATTTTACTTCAATGAGTTGAGTGTGAAGCTATTTATAATCCTAGTAATGGTGTTCTACCCTGACGAAGGTCGCTGTCAAACTAATCCTTATAGCTTGACACTGGCAGGATTAATGAAACGTTTTTGCTGGCCCTCCTGACTTGCACAATAGCAAAGAGGTTCAATGGGACGAGGAAAATCTTTTTGGAAAAACAAACTGAAATTGACGAGTCAGCTTTGATAAAAAAGCAATCGCTTTTTAAGTTATTTGACCTTCCTATACCTACGTTTTAAAGTTTTAATCAAGACCGAAGGACTACCTTTAGGTACAATTATTGAATATTCTTAACTACACCCGCCAAAATCATCCTCATACTAATTTAGTATGGGATGATATTAACCTAATAAATATTTGATTATTCATAATACAAGTAAGTATTAATTGTATGTTTGTTAACCTCTCTGTGGGGAGTGAAGTTTGTTAGTGGTGCAGTCCAGCCCTTATTTTGACCGTATAGTTCTTCATTTGAAATTATTTGAATTAACAATCATATATATTTTTCATCCTTGTCATATTATTATTATAACTTCTAATTATTAGAAATTAAAATAACACTTTCCGGGGTTCATAAAAAGTGTTAATAATAAAAGATAAGAAAATAAGAACTAGAATTACCTTATCTTCCGCTTCCTCTGCCCTCCCTTCGGCTTCCAGAACTCGTTGCTCGAGCTCGGAGAGCTATAACAAAGAAAAAAGAGAAATATTAGTAATAGACTTGTCAACGAATATGAATACAAAAGTACAGCCCTATATAGAATAAGTCCAAAATTTTTAAAGAACAAGACTCCTAGCGCCATCTAGCGAAAGCGCCAAAACTACGGCGCGAGTAGATTCCTCGACAAGAACCACGAATTTAATAACCTGTGTTTGTAACTTTAGAACCACCCAAAAGATGGCGGTGTCGCCTCGCGCAACCTTTATCGAACCACGTGGTTTACAGAGGGAGTCAACCTATAAGTACTATGAATACATGCGTGGCTATTTATCAGAGAGGCTGTAGAAAAGGTATTATTGTTATGTAAGAGAGAGTATTCGTGCGGTTTCTAAGGCGCGGGGAGGCGAATCGGTTCGTGAAAGGGTGTATGCCACTTGCAAATGTTATAGCAGTGATTTACGTGCGTGAAAACAGGACTTAGGTTGTATAAAGATTTTAAAGGAGATAGCTTCCAGATTTTATAACGTTAATTGCTTCGTCACATTCGACTGTCAAGAGCAATTAGCTAGTTGGTTTGCTAATCGTCTCAACGGCCTGGGGAATAATGAATCTGTCTGTCGTCTTTTACCTACTTTGAAATTAAATGAGTAATTTAGAAAATTGCGTAGGCTGCTTGTGCTGCTTTTATAAATGGAATACTTTTATTAAAATTATGCTTTATGAAATTTAGTTAATGTATATAGATTTATAAATGATTAATATTGAGTGGTATTTTTTTATGGAATAAATAACATAACCATATAATACCAACTAGTAGTCATTTCATAACGGTAACAATAACTAGATAGATCCGCAATAATACAAACCCAAATATATTAATATAAGTATTTCGATTTGTATCAACCAAATAAAATAAATGGCTAATGTAACCGAGGAATGCAGATTATTATTGTGACAATGTCGTCGATTTATCAAAAAATAATTTAGTAATGAAACCTTTTTAATTTAAGGTTAGGTCATATTTAAATAATAGATCGCGATTCGCCACGCAAATGACAACTAAGTTTTTTAATTTTTTGCCAGTCCCAAAGAAAGAGAGGCCTTTTAAAACTAGATTCAAGTTAATTTTTACAATTTGCGTTCAAAACTTAATCGAAGGGCTGAAAACTCAGTAAGTCCAATTTCAAAGGGAGAATATTTGCAGGCGTGTTAAATTTTCCTTTGCTTTGAAGATCGGATTTGCCGAAAATACATGTTGATGGAAGGCAATACGTTAACACTCAGGGATAAGCGCGAATATTATTCCACTTTAGTGTGAGAATATTAAACCTCTTTCCTTATTTCTTTAGAAGTAGACTGGCTAACATGGGAATGATTTTATCAGTTGAATTACAACTAGTAAGAACGAAAGAAGTGGGAAAGAAATTTCATTTACGCTACCTATAAGAGGAATTAAAAAAAACAATTTGGACATCTATACTATTTCTGTAACTGCAAAATTCATTTTGTTTAGTTTAGTCTTGTATTCGGGAAAGCTGATTATATAACATTTGTGAGAGACCGAACTCCACGCGGGCGCAGCCGCAAGCGGAAACTAGTATAAATAAAATTAATTATGAATAATCTAAAAACACAAGTATAGTTAAACTCAACTAGTACCTTGACTTAACATGTGTTTGCGATAATCTTGAAATGCCACTGGTACATTAGGTACATTAAACGAATCAATTAAATAAAATATTCACATAGGCATATATAAGGTCGAGTCTACTTAGCCAGAGGTCCAGTTAGATATTTGTATTATTAGTACGAATATTTGTTCACAAGTCATGGATGATTATGTTAATTAAGTATTTTTCTAATATTTATTAACATATAACTACATATTTTTTCGAATATCTAGTATCCATAACACAAGTTCTTAATGGTGCCTTAAGTATGTACTTTATAGGAAAGGTCTCGTTACTTGTTATAATAATTATTATGGTTCACAATAAGTACCTAATCGATATTTCAAAATCGATTCAAAACGCAGCAAAGAGTACACCATAATGTACGTAGTCAAGTACTCGTAAATACAAAGCGGTGAAATTAAACTAATGACATGCCTGGTTGTACCACAAGCATAAAGGCGACGGGGCCGTGCTAATTATCTTGTTAATTGATTGCCCTCAATGCTTCTAGCAGACAACAATCGGGATTTAATTGGATTTGGATGGAGTTTGAGATGGATCAAACTGATATTCGATACTGATAATTGAAGTAATTATTATTATTAATTGAAGTACTTTTCCAGATTCCTAAGTCTGCCACCATTTTACAATCCTGTGAACAGCACTGCTGTGTTCCGGCAGTTGTAGGTAAGATAGCCGGTTCCCCAGTGGTTGAGGAGTCCGGTTGTAGTTCGGTTCCATCTTTGGCTTTAGCTTCAACTGACCATCAAACGAGATGAATGCTAGGCAAGAGCTATCCCGTTAAGAATTAACATAGAAAAAGAAATAAAGATAGTGACAATTTGAGGACTAACAGAGTGAAATTAGAAACAACTCTTTGTTTTTGATAATAAGTGTGTGTGATTGTGTGTATTTTGGTGCGCGTGTGAGTGTGTGTGTTTGTGGGCGCGTGTGTGTTAAATAAGTTGATATGTTGAAGTATTTTATCCATCATTTACAACCCCTATTATATATTGACTTTATTTTAATTACACAATACGAAAAAGGAGACCAGTGCACGCAGTTAATAATGTTTTATATGTTTGATTGATTAACTACTTTAGTTTTGATACTTTACTGCCCTGGAATAGAGTCCTGCAAAACGATTTGTAAATACGACATCACACTGCAAACATGTATACAGCGTCTGCGATTTACTTTCTATATCCTTTATCCGTTCATACAGGAGCCTTAACGAACGAGCAAATAAAATAGATGTGAATTTCAGATGCAGCTCCATGCAGACGTCAAAGGAATACGTTCGGATATGCAATAAATCAAAATACAAGCTTTTAACCGTCACACGAACAGTTTATTCGATTATTCTTCTCATATTTTAAATGGAATCTATATTTTATACTAGCTAAGAAAAGATTGACAATGCTTGGAAAACATATTTTATCTTATGCATTGTAAACTTAGATTGTTTATTCATTCGGATAGGCTAATGCCAATTCAAAACGGTTCACAATAACTGTGAAACTAAATATCTGTTTTTAAAATAAGGTTCTTCAGTCTTCTTCTTAGGTTCTTATTTCTTAGAGCTCTATTTACATTGGACGCGATATATTTATAGACCTATAACATGACGCGTACGGGTCATAGTGTGACAACTTCTCAGCAGCGTTATGTCAATTTTATTGATATTTGCCGAGTCTCGGCGCGGCGTTACATCGTTTATGGCGTTATTACCAGTTAACATAGCGAATTATATTTTATTGAACAATTTCATAGTGATTGTGTCTTTCTTGTCGTAATATAATACAGTCTTGAGTTTCATACACTTTTTTAGTACCTTTTTCGATGTTGCACATACTCAATAGATCGATACAATAAGTATCAGGAAATATTCGACCGTCTAGAATTTTATGTAATATATATTAGAAAAATATTCACCGTTATTGGTCTTAAAATACTATTTTTAGTATGAAAAGATAATGAAGCAGATCTAGTACTAGTTGGGATTTAGCATAATGCCTTTTACTGCCTTTTAAATAAGGAATAGGATATGTGGAGATTAATCGTTTTATTATAAAGGTAATAAGCTATTTGAGAATGCAGAACGATATTCTCGTGGTTTTTATCAAAGTGTAGAGGTAAATGTTATCGTCAGCTTAGAAATTTAACGCAAAATGTAAATAAAATAAAACATGCGAAAATGAGCCACATTTTTAAGAATACGCTAATTCTAAATTCAAATGTAATTCTCTAAACTTTAATTTTTCTCAGGAAAGCCTACAATCAAGTTCTATTATCAAGTTAAAGGGTGTAGAGTGAAGCAACCGGTGTGGAAATCATAATACAATATTAAACATGGCACAGCCAAGTTGGCTTTATAGTATGTTTTGCTACTATCGAGTTAATTCTATATATTTCTATGAAATAATACAGTAAATTTACGTATTGTGCTCTCTACACTGTTAGTATAGTCAGGAATAAAATTATAAACCTGCTACTGTTGTTCAGTAGCTAAATCAGTCAAGATTCCACAAACACGCGAGATCTCCTTTGATCAAGCTCCTTGCTCGGTGATGCATCAAATTACGTTTGGTTATGAATAACAGATTCCATAGTTTAAGAAACTCAAATGATGTATTTGTTACTGTACAAAAATAAATTTAAGTGATTCTAAAATTCGAATAAAGACTTTCTTAAAATTCTTATTTCGAAACTTAGCTTAGCACGTGCATTAAGTAAGTTAAGATCTATATAGATAACGTGTTTATTGTTACCTAGATTTTTAAAAATACAATTAATTATCTACCAGAACTGAAATTTAAATATCAATCTTACCATAGAAAACTTTAATCCATTAATACTTATGTTGCAAAATTATCGTGATAAATCACATATCACTGACCTAATACTGTTATCCAATTACAGAATAAGTATCAAGAGATTTAAAATTTCCTTTTGACGGAGTCCGGATTAAACGAGTCCCACAAAATCCTTATTCAGTAGTGCATCAAATCAACCTTCATACTTATATCTGAAAGCAAACGGCACAGATTTGGGAACGACATGAATGGAACAACAGAAGTACTCTTAATACGTTATTTATACCATTTCTATAGACTGTGCTAAAGAAAGAAAATGGCCTATTGAACATACTTGCGATATAATATGCTATTTCGTATAAAAGCTGAATTCACTATTCGTTTTCACAAATTAATATTTTGATATATTATCTAGAAAAATATGTAATTTCATAAGTAATCCGAATACAAAGAAATTCTATATATAATTCTATATACTGTATTTTGATTGATAACTCTTTGTGTGCAAAAAATATTCGAATAGCTTTTTCCGTTTATAAGAAATTTTCAACAATCAGGTACTTTTATTTATTTTCATTTCATTGACGTCATAATTGGAATTAACACTAATTAAACCGATCTCAATGTTAATCTGTAAGTATGAATTAATTTAATATTATATACTTTAATAAACAATATTTCAAAATCTATTCTTATCTTAAAACACTATATGCATGTATTGTTAAATTTATCTCAGAAATAAAACTGTAAGTTTATAGTATCAACAATAACTTAGCAGACGTATGAGCACATAAGATCTGTCTTCGTTCTAAATCCATTCAATTTTCCAATGTGACGACGTCTACACAAGGGTCGTATTCTGGAATTTTCCGCGACGATTGAGTCTTTGAGCGGAGTCTCTGGCTCGGCAACTTCAGTGGGCCAGAAGCGGCCGCTTTGTGCTGCATATGTTTGGAGCAACATTTTACCGAAATAGTAACTGCTATTCTATCAAAATTATCTCAGGTCAACGAGTAAGCTTCAACTGATTAGGTATGAACCCTTCTGATAATAAGTTGTATAATGTTTCATGTTTACTTGTTACACAATATTAAAGCGTAACAGCTAACATTAGGTGCTACCTGATCATGTTCCTACACCTTATTTGCCACATTTCTCGTCATATTAAAACGATTGTACGTAATGTCATATGTTTGGTTTGATTTATGAAACTACAACAAAGTAGAGAATTTTGTGAAACTGACTGAATAATCACATCATTTAAACTTTTGTTTAAGTTTTAGGAGAGCTCTAGTGGATGTTTTAAAAGGAAATATTGTTGTTGGTTTTAGGCGCAACACCGCCAAAAATATACTAGTGAAAATTGTGCAAGTTTTGTTAATAAATTACCTATACTACCCTATTACACAAAATTTCAAAGGCTTATAATTCTGAAATCAATTTGACAATAAAACCGGCACAATAGAAAAGTAAAAGCACTTTTGATTGATACTAAAATGTTCTATCGTTACAAGTACAAGACATGCATTCAAATTACATTTTAGACAAAAGTAATAACTCGTGCCGGAGGAGTGTGAGAGGGTGATAAAGTAATTACCGCATTCCCATTATGCAGGTGTGTACGAATCAATCACCTATAACAATCAACTATGAGTGCCTCTTTAGTTAGGTGAATGTTCTCAACATTATACGATATACGTATAATAATACTGCCATATTGAAAAATAAACATTGGATAAGCTATGTTTAGTTACACAGTTTCCACGATTCTGTTGGGCATGGAAAAATGTAAATGTTCAGAATATACTAATATTTCATTACAATCCGATCAAAAAAACCCTGAGGAATGTTGCCAGAACGCCATGGAAATTTTTTGTACAGCATTTTATTTAAATTAATAAAAATAATTTTGCATTTATCCGAGATTTTAAGAATATTTAAAATATTAAATATGGCCTCAAATTTAAGAAATTTTCAAGTAAGTCGCCGTTCTTATCTCAGGGTGAACTTTAGCCGTAGATTCATTACGCATCATTCCATTTTATTACTACTATTACCATTGTGATCACGTCAAAACGTGATCAAACTAAATAACTTTACTGCGACAGTTTACCGTGAAGCCAAGTGAACGTCTTATTAAGTTACTACAGATTATTATCAAGTTACATAATATATATTTCCCAAGTTTTTTTTATTTAATAATCTATAATTCTTAAATAAGGACTTTTAATCCTACAAGCAGACTTCACCAATTTTTCTCAGTGCAAAGCTGTAACTTTAACAATAAAACAATTTCGAGACGTCCGAGCTCCTCGGCGGCCGGACGACAAATAACTATAAAGACGGCACACGACAGGCTCGCTCAAATATTAACCAACTACCCGCCGCTTACTGCGATTTAAATGCGTTTTCACTTCAGCAGCGGTCGTACAATCTTTGTTTTTATCGTTCTCTGGTTTAGCTGTTCTTTTAGGTGTGAACCAAATTCATTATTTGTGCCTAGAAACATATTTTCTTACAACGCAATGAATACTTATATTGTTTTATGTAATCACCATATCAAATTATTTACGTCCCACTGCTGGGCAAAAGCTTTTCTACATGGAAGGAAGACATGAGGAGTTTGAGCAGCTTTGTGGTTGAAAACAGTCAAGGACGTAACCGGGAAAAATGGTTTAACGTGCCTTTCTAATCGAGGAGAAGGTCGATATAACAAATATTGTTTGACCCTTCCAAACCAACTTGAGACCAACTATGGTGAAAGTTGGCAAAAAACAACGAAACCAGTATACTCCAATCTCTACATGATTTAAATCCGGTGGTAACCGATTTATATTAAATAATATAGTGTTTGGGTAATTTGTTAAGGCTAATAGACGCTAGCGACAGGATCATAAAATACATGAAACAATTACAATATCTATAAAATCATCTAAATGATATACTCAAAATAATAAGCAAGAAGTTAATAAGTACTCACACATTAACTTGCAATGCAGTAGATTGTTTTATGCTTCGGCAAGTGTAAATGATATTCCACCTAAATGGAAATTAGCTTCGAAAGTGGAAAATTAATTGCTCTAAAATAGTGACCCCCAACTGCATTTCCTCTCAGTAACTCGAATTCCATCTCAGTTTACGTTGTTCGGCTAATTCTTGACTTCTGAATTAGGGCTGTCACAGTCCCAAAAGGACTTGTATGTAAAAATATAATTATATTAAACACCTTAAAATATTTATATTTTACTCTTTCTTTTAATTTATTGAGCCAAAATATACACCCCAGTTTCTCAACACAATTCAAAATCAAAAAGCTCTTTATTGAAATGGACTCCATAAGTTTTTTAAACTAAAACTCTACCACCGTTTTGACTTAAAAACATACTTTAGAGAAGAAGCGGCACAGGAAACTCCTTAGTTTCTAAATATTTGTTCAAATTATTTATGCCATAACGTGCCAATATTCTTGCATTTATTATTTTTGATTTGTTCAATGAGCAATTTGCTGATAATTAAAAAAATTGTGCCTGGTTTGTATGGCTTGGCAGGTTAACAATATCCGAGTTTGAGAAGTGGACATCAGCTGAAATAATAAAAAAAAAGAAATCTTTAAAACATGAAGTATGGTATGTGTCACCTTGTTATGACAAATGGAGAAAAAACACTCCATAAATAGATTTGGAGCAAAAATAGTCTAATGCCATCTCGTTCTGTTAAGTGAGTTTTTAAAAATAGAGTTAAAGAGAGATGTCAGACGGCAATCAGAAAGGGGTGTACGCAAATACGCAATTTAACTTTGTGGAAAATTTTATGGTGTTCTTTAATTACATAACTGTAATAAATTTTTACATAAAAACCATGAATTAATTATATTAGAAGCAATCACGTTATTGACTGTCTATCGTAAATCTGTAATGAAGTTCATACATCGTCCAATGAATTAACCTAAGTTCCAATAAAGTATACTGTTTAGTATACGTGGTATGTTTCAAATTGATAATTTTGTAAGTTTTGAACATGTCTAGAACATGAATGTGTCGGCTACATGTTCCGGGTGACATTGAGTTATCCAGGACTTAAGATCATCATAAATTCCTTTCAATTATTCCGATTTTGCATCTAATATTTACGTCTAACTAACAATATCGAATTCATATCCACAACCCAGATTTCAGTTCAATTTGCCATTATTATTATGAGCAATTTTAACAGCAATAAAAATAGTTCTACATGTACAACAAAAAGAAATAACTTCAAGTCTGTGTCAAATGTCAATGTCTTCAAGTGACAGCCCTGTACTAGTTCACAGAGAAAATTCTATTTAGCGAGCTCTCCGTGTAGACCGAACAGTTGGACTCTGCCTTTGTTTCGTCTAATTACACTCTGTTACCGCGAGTTCTATTCCCAGGTGATGTCTCTACTTTAGTAGTGATATTAAATTAATATAGTTCTAACATTGCAATAGCGGGAAAAATGGAATTCTTGAACAGCTGCAATGAGATTAAAGTTGAACGTTACTTGGAACAGGTGTCGCCAGTTGGAAATATAATGATATAATAACAGACTTTATACTTAAATAAACCACCTTTGTCTAGCATTATATAAATATCTCTAACTGTTTCAAGTACTTATGTATCAGTTATAATATTCTGGTGACACTCGAAGGGATAATATTATGCTAAACAAAATGCATAACTCTATATTATTTTAGCACATATAACGTGTTTAATTTTTTTTTCTAAAGCTTCTAGAGTATTTTTAACCAATAACAAACAGGCAAGTGGATAGTACTGACGGTCAACCATCTAACAATGACTTAAGTATCTTACCACTCAAAATTGTAAAAAAAAATGATTTTAAACAAAACAGAAACTCAGCTAAAAACACAATAAAATAATAATTTAAGAAGTTATCCAACTTAAAATTAATTTAGTTTTTGGGTTTCCAGAAACAATAGAAAGTGAAGGACAGATTCCTAATAAGGTTAAATTGGATTACTTAAATAAGGGTCTTTATTGGACAATAGATCCAAAATAACTGATCGATGCAAGCGTGACTTTGATTATCAATAAATGTTAATTTGATCAACACTAAATGGATAGTTCGTTAGAAGTGCTTAAAAACTCAATTCCCTGTTGGGGTTTTGCAAAATTACAAGTAAGCCAACTCGATTAAAGTGAAACACGACGTGGAACTTTCAACTTTGAAAGCAACTGCAGGACGCTTTAATATCCATTGTTATGAAATGTTATTTTGGCATCTATTGTTCTTTTTAAGACACCTATATTGGTTTTTTTTCCTTATCTATGATGTACGGCCTGTTACACATTTATAATATGTTTGTATACTCGTTGATAAGAAACTCATGAATGAAATATCAATCAACTTTACTTGTTTTTCTTACAGCGCTTGTGATAACGTAGAACTCAAATTGAAAATCACGTTTTGTTATCAATGTTTCAGATTTATGCTTATGAATTCTTATTAATTTTTTTTGACATAATTTTCAATAGCATCGTGTTATTACGGAATTGTTTTCAAAGGCATCTAGCAATTTAACGTTTACTTTAAAACCATTATTCTCAAATAAAATATAAATTGCTATGAGAATATTTCGATTTAGTGCTTCTATTACTAATATAAGTAACATATTAACTGTAAATGGTTTAATTCTATCTAAGGATCTTATCCATCTTATTCGGGCAGAGTATTATTGTTCTAGGTATGATTTTTGGTATCTTTTATACACATTTTGCCCTTAAAAGAGCGAGATGTGTGGCTTTGAATAATTATCTTTCATCGGATAAGACTTTCGTCAGAAGAAATTCAAAATTTTCCGTTTTCCTAAGAATATTTATCAACACCTGCCAGTGAATTTCATTCTAGTGATTCTTATCAAAGGTAAGTGGTGGGTTAAATCAAGGCACAGGTGCGGAGAAACTAAAGCTATTTTCTAAAGTCGAGAATGTGTTTCACGGCGGAACGAGGTTATAGCTACAGCCTCAAAATGGCGTTTGTATTTCCTAGAAATTTCTTTTGTAATATCGTGTAAAATACTCTTGGGTTTCTTTTGAGTTTTTATTGGAATATTCTTATAAAATCTAGAACTAATGAGATTTTTTGAATTTTTTGTGTTCTTAATAATATAAGGATTCCCAAAATTTCCTGGGTTATTCAATTTGCTTAACTACAGATGGCTATCCAACAAGAACATAACATAACTAACGAGACATGAAAAGTCATAAGGTAACACGCAATGGTGTTTGTCTTTTGAAATAAACGATTTAACTCTCAAGTACAAAAATATCTATTTTAATAATCTTATAAGCCACCGGAAGCGCAGGAGTCGGATGACACGATGATGATTATGATGATATGCAACGAAATTAAAGTTTAAGTTTTCATAGAACTGAACCCTGGCATTGCACATATTAATAATTTACCTGCTTATTAGACTAAATTATTTGCTTTCTTTTGTTTTAACTGATGATAATCCAGATAAGTATTATATTGTATGTAACTATAATTATTAGTATTTTAATTAATATCTTTCTTAGAATCACTCTATTCTCTTTTCTGTAAACCATCCTTTCTGTACTGTTTCCTTTTCACTCCAGGTTGTCTGGAAGATTTTGTTACGTAGTAATAAGACCGCTTATTATATTGTTTTGTTGCTTATTCCAACAATAAGAACACTTACGCATACAGATCACGTGATTAAAAATTTTAGTAAGACAGAGTGTTTGAGGGACAAGGAGGGTTTAAGAGACAAGTGTTTAAAGTGAAAATATAAGTCATTTTTATTGCAGATATGTATATAACGTAAGTTAAGAATAATAAAAATAATTAATAATAGTTAAAAATAATTGGGTTCACACTTTGTTATGTTATATACATATCTACAATAAAAATGCTCACATTATATCTATGTTCACGTCAACGAGTTTTGCATCAGAAAGTCGGGATATTTTTATTGATTACAATAAAAATTTTTCATTCCCTTCATAATATAAAAGTTAATCAATGACAAATGTCAATTATTTTGCACTTCGAGCATTGGAGTTTATGAACAAAAAGAGACGCAGTTACAGAGTAATTATAACGACCATTTCTTCACTGGTACGATTGTTATTTAATTATACTTTGAAATTAATATTTAAATTATATATAGCATCACAAGTGTAAGAAATATTTATTATCATTTACTTGCGGTGTAATACTATGATATAAATATTCAATTATAAAAATACAAAAATATATACATTCCAAGGACGCCCTGAATGCTAAACAGCAATCTCTTCAAGGCACCCTTGGGTGAGAGTAATTAAATAAGAAAAACAGATTAGGTGCAGAAGTACAGAGTTAGTGATACATAAAATATAATACAAATAAATGATTAAATGCTAACTACTTAAGAAGAACAAATCAGCTACTGTGTTACTAAATTCACACAACACGTGAAGGCAGTTTACTCATACTGCTGCGTACTCAATAAACCTGACTTTTCTCAACCCTTGTTGTGCTGGACAACAGTTGCCTTGCAGAAAACGGTTTTATTACAACCAAATAAAGTCGGTTCGGTTCAAATAAAGATTCAAATTTTGGTTCAAATGGAATCGGTCGGTAAAGAACGAAGTGGTACTACAGTACATAACAATTGCCGCTAACGAAGGTCGAAGTTAGTAAGTTAACAGCAAATTACATTTTCTCGGAAAAAAATTCAAAAATATGAAACTTTTACACGGCAATGGCGGAGGGAGCGCTAACTCAATTCATTTGTATTTCCTGAGGTTTATTCATTCAGAAAACTGTTTGTAGGCGCAATACTAACGAAGTAATATTATTTTTTATAATTTCAATGACCACAATAGGAACTAATAAAGTTCTGTTAAACTTTAAAAATAAATAAAAATAATTTAACAATGATGAAATCACTCCCTGAACCATGGTGGGCCAGCTTGGTAATGGCATAGTCCAAAACTCCTTAACTTCTAACCTCCTGGAAAGCTTAAGCCCACGACTGAGATTCGCAGTGGGAGATGTAGTTTTGGTCACATATAGTACGACAATATGACATTTCATTTAAATATCTATCGGCTCTATTTGATAATATAAATGTTCTCAAACTTCTTTATTAATCCTGGTATTTGAAAATTTCAGGTATTATTTTAAACTTTGAGAGTGGACGTGCTTATTATGTGTAGCATTGTCGTATATATTTGTATATTTTACTGCCTCTGTGGTTTAGTTGCTATGACTACCAACTTCAGATCTGGATGCCCGGGGTTCAATTCCCAGAGCGGCAGAAATTTTTTGCTAAGTTCGTTTGATGATAGGACTTTTTCTAATCTGGGTAACTACCATCTTATCTAAGTCTGCTGCCATAACAATGAATAAATAACCTCGTTGTGTTGCGGCAGTTGTTGGTAAGATAGCCAGTTCCCCGGTGGTTGAGGAATCCGGGTCTAGTTTGCCTTCATCTTTGACCTTATCTTCATTTACCATCAAGTGAGTTGAAGACTAGAGCTACCCCGTTAAGAATAATAAATAAAATAGTTTATTATTTATCTCACAAGGAAGCTTTAATGTTGTTGACTCTCATTTATAGTATAGCTTTAGAGGATTCAGTTTAATCAGTAAACTCAGCATAGCAACGTTTCTTGTTAAACTTAACTATTAAGCGTATTCCTAGCAAAATAAATGTTTGTTCTCCCAGTTTACATTTGAAACCGAAAATTCTCGGTGGATAACTTCATCGAATACGTTTGAACTTGATACGGAGTCTAGATTAATACAAATGTACGGAACCGACAAACACTTAACGCGATTCGTTCTTTTATAGTGAAATTCAGAAAAGGTTTGATTAAATACATATTTCTTCGTACTTTGATGATCTACTGTCTGGTTTTCTTTTCATTTTAATTTCTTATAAAATGATTGACTTATTAGAGTTTTGAGAACAACAACGCGAGATCAACTTAAAATAGGATTTGTTAAAGAGATTTTTACGTTCTCTTCTACAAGATGTGTTTTTAAATAACACTATACTGCTATAACTGAAAGCAAAAGGCGCTTAGCTTAAATTCATATCTAAGCTTAAATGTTTTAATTATTATAAAGTAAGGTATATATGTTACCTTATCTTAGTTAAGGGCCAAGATTAACTCTCAGAGCACTTCGATCATTTGTGCAATGGGATCATTTGTGCTTCCCTTATCCTAATGTCTGCTGTCCTGGTATACTTCCAGGATGTTCCTGCTAAGTACGCTTTGAGTCAGCAGCTTTATGTATTCAGGAGTGGGGTAGCACAGAACAAAGAGACCCATTCTTTTCCTAACAAGAGTATCACAATTACGTAGGATGTGTTCCATTTGTTCAGTTTGCTCCCCACAAGCCCTACATAGAGGCGATTCCACTGAATTCATTTCGATAACCATGCTATGTGTGTTATAGTGGCCAGATCTAGCGCCACTTAAACCACCCAGCCTGCTACTTAGTTCTTAGGGCCTCAGAAAGTAATTATGTTTATTTGACAATAATTATTTTTGACAGTGACTTTAATGGAGATCTATTTAAATGTGAGCTGCAAGGCCTCTAAGGCTATATCTATCATCATCACGATAAGTCTAGAATCTAGTGCCACAGAAACAGAACTCCTAATGAAGAGAACCTTTAATATCTATTTTCCTTTGAGCTCAACCATACAATTTGAAATCTCAACTGCATGTAAAATTAGTGTGCTAGGAGTGAACCGAGTGTGAAGCAGCATGTGTAGCCGACGCAGTCCGCCACAACGGCGACGTGTGCGCCATCTCGATGATTGATGCTCGCCAAAAACCGCAAACGTAGGGCTGTCACATGGGTACTGTACAATTAATATGTAATACAAATAAAAAATAATATAAACGTACGTACACAACGTTTAGATATATTGACAGACAAATATTTTAAACCATTAAAAAGATACAAAATAAGTAAATGTATGAACTGAAATAATATATATTGGATTTACATTTTAACACACCTTAGACCTCATAGGATCAGTCGACAATATCTCGAATTTGGAATATCTTACGAAAATGATAAATAGTATAGCACCAATAACCAAGTGGCTACGTCAGGGAAAAATAAATGCAGCGTACATTGTTACACAGACTTGTATTATATTCTATAATTTATTGGATTACCTGTCTTTTAAAAGGTCATTCTTATCTAAAAAACGAAGTCTTTGTGAAGTAACTTTGTATTGGAGTCGTTATACTTAATGAATCCATAAATTATTTTTTATGGAAAAGAATTTTAACGAGCAGATGATTCATCTCATGAAGTAATGAGCGAAAATCTTTAATTGCTTTCTATTTTTTTCAGAACTGATTAGAGCTCCTTTCTATTGCTAGAACGAGAACTCCGACCAGATATAGTGAACTTATTCAGGCCAACAAACAATTTTAGATATAAGGAGTAATTGTTACACCAGCTTCGTTAACACACATTATTGGACGAATCTATTATGATATATGACATGTTTTGTTGAGAAAGTTGAACTTATTTTATTTAGTGAGCTGAATTAAAAATATATATTTACATTGTCAAAAAAATATTAATATTTACAATATTGTTATGCTTTTAAAGGTATTTTCTTTTATTCTGTAAATTAGAAATTTATTAGTGCTTGTGTAGTAGCTAGCTACAAATACCAAAAATGTCAAGAAAAATACCAAAGATATTGACGATGTATTCACATTCTGTAGAAAAGTCGAACACCTGGTTAGCATTAACGTCACACCGAAACAAAGATCAGCTTCACGGGTTAAAGAAAAAGCGCTAAAACCGATCCAAATAAAAGCAAAATAATGCACAAATAAAAAATATATATGCCTCGCCTAAAATGTATATATTTATAATTAATATCTGGATTTCAATACAAGCAAATCAAGATATGTCCATTAATTTTAGAACTGTTTTAATACAAATTAAATATCTAAAGCTTCTTATGAAATAATTCTCCTTACCATTCCGTAAGATGTATATCTATACAGTACAATATTTGTGATAGAGATATCATCGACTTTACCCATCGAATGATGTCCTTTGCCCTGGGGTTACCGACGGATCTAATCCATCGTTACTGTGATTTGTAATTCAGATTCGATTAATTATTTATTCCGTATTAACTGTGCGGTACTAAACGTTTCACAACTCTAGGACGACGACGAAGACGACAACGAAATAAAAGACAAGTTAGTCATGTTATTAGGAAAGACATCATAGAATGATAACTGGCGCTTTGGTTGTCTTACAAAAATCACTCCAAGCGGAAATAAGGTTATTTATTATAAATCTTAATTCATATTTGTTGTCGATGTCATAAAGTAATTACAAATGACGTGTAAAACAAAAAGCCACATTTTAGAAACGCTTCTGAGAATTATAATAGGTAATTTAAATGCCGAATCTTAATTCTTATCGTTTTTAAAAATGTTATTAAGCACACCCATAGTATCCCTATTGGGTATAATACTTTCTGTGGAGCAGATTTTTATCATATGACAATTTAATTCAAAAGACAATGACAATTCAATAAAAATTCGTTGTGGCAGCCCTACAATTTGGCGCCCAACAAAAGCGTATGGGCGCTTTTAATAAATTATTCCGTAGCCTGCAGTGAGCGACCCGAGCGAATTTAGCATCACAACCATTTATTATGGACACTTCTCAGATTCCTTCGACAACAGATTTTTGACATAGATACGAAACGAAATTAAGGAGATACTATCGAATATGTTACTTAATAGATTAGCTATACATAGAAGGTGGTTATTATAAACTTTATTATATCTTACGTAATTCGATTTCTTGCAGTCAAACATCACAGTATTTTGGATTACGAAGTAAGTTATAATTATATCATAAAAGAAGAAACTAAAGAAGAACCGGAGAATTAAAATGTACCTGATACACGTACACAGCAGTAAGAAGCCCCACTTAAGTCTACCTATTCCTTCTAACAAAAACCAATTCTGCTGATGTAGGATTAGCTAAAATAAAATCAGAATTTATTAACATTTCAATGTATCTTTATGTAACTTAAATTACAACACACTACTAAAACTAGAACAGCCTAATACCTTTTATAAATTAGGCTCCCGTAATCCAGACAGTCTTGCCTGTTAAAAGCAAAAATACATTACTTTCCTGCACCGGCATCGGCACTGCGATAAAACCTGGACTATTCCCAACGGCCAATCAACGAAGTGCGCCTATCAACGGGACATGCGGTGAGAGACAATATTCCTCTGAGGAAAACCAATTAAAATAGCAAAAAATGCCATTAGATCATTGATGAAACCTTTATAGAGGCCTAAGTAAAATCCTCATTGGATAGAGATCCTAAATATTTAACATCTGAAAAGGAAGAGTGGTTTCGCATTATTATACACTACGTTTAATATATTTTTTACTAAGGTATGTTATTCAATAATAGTTATAAATTATTATCTAGCTCACAAATGGTGGAAAGAAAGATCCTTGAATGTGATTCATATTATTATCTGAGTACATACATGTCTTGTTGACAAAAAGCAGGAATCTTTACTTTTTTATAGCTTTTAGTAAAAAGTATTTACGCAGATTTCTGTTTTAAGCAAAGGCTTTAAAAATGGGATAATTTTTGTTTATAAACTGATTTTTCAATTATATCCCTTTACCAATGACAATAAGATTCATATTGAATCACATAATGCAAAGCCGGTCTCATGTGGTTGTTTCAGACACTTTTTCCAGTGGTCACAGCAAGTTGCCGCGATTTATTCTACACGACATATCGCGTTCATTCCTGTTTTTCTTTAACAAAACATTTATAGAGTTGTACCAGGAGGGTTTTCGGTTTTAATTTAATATTTATAAAATTTATAAAAAGAACACTGACTTTTTCTTTTCAATTTCAAATCAATGTAACTCTTGGGAAGCTGAAAATTTCTAGTTGAAATCAATAAATGGCACGTGATGCTTCTCGTTACCATCCTACCACAGACACTACTTGTACTGTAAATTTTAACAAAAATTTTCATTGTCAACAATATTACATTTAAACAGCAACAGTATAAAAAAGACCCAGAATTTGATGACTTTTTTTTAATGTCACAGTAACTGTAATTTTTATTGGGGAAAAATACTCTTTTATTTTACCAAATAATAATAAAAATATTAAGTGGTGTTTGTAATTTAATTTTAATAACCCCCAAATATAATTTTAATAAGCAAAAAAGTATTTACATATTGTATAGCCATCTCACATAACACCCCACCACTGGCATTTGAAATATTAGTCCGCGTTTGTTTAGTCGGCGTACATTTTTCAGACGCGTACAGTGTACACTTTACCCTTGCTACATACAATTAAACGCAACCTTTTTAGCAGCGAAACACATTTTTTTGTATTCATGCTGTCGCGAACGTGATTCGGAACAATGTATAAAAAAAAGAAAGAGATGTCGCTTATGCTTGTCAGTTGGCAAGACGTAAAGAAGAGATAAGCATTATTGAAATAAGTTCTGAGAAGCAGAAATCTCGAATTGTGAGTAAATTAACAATTTAGGTTTTTACTATGTTTTACTTTATTATACAACTTTTAACTACAATTTCTGTGTCAGTGGACAGGGTATGGCTGCAGGGGTTTGGAGGCCATTATATGGGACCATATGGTCCCGGCCCATTATCATCACCATGAGAGATGATAATATTGAACAAAAGAGTAACATGTATTGTGAATTAAGTAGTACGAAAGTAAATTGTCGTATCTACTGATATTCAATATTAAGATATATCGTTGTGTTTAATTCCATTTCTTTTGTTTTCAACATTGTATAGTTCTAGAAGTTTACAAAGCGAAGCAGAGTAAGTACCCAGCAACTTTTAATTCGCAAATCCTAGTTGCTACTGAATAAATGTATTTTAACCTAAATTTTTACCCATAATAACAATGCATCTAGTTATATGTTCTGAAAGAGATTTGTATTTTGTTAAACTTTGGCGGCAAATATTGATACGAGTAATGGCAATTAGCGATAAAAGTCTTTCGCGTCTAATAAATATTTTTTTAATAAATTCCACTTCTTGATCTTGATTAGCAACCTTACACCGTAAAGATAATATCACGTAAGGTTATGGTCAAATGCTTGCTTGTAGTCAAATTTAAATGCACCAGATAGACACGTATTTCTGCAAATACAGTTATAAAAATTAAGTACAGTTTTAATTGGCTCTGGATCCATTCGGAGACATTAAACCGGCCTTATTTTTTACTTATCGGTTGAGTCATATAATACCAATACCTCTAGACAGTTAAAATTTCATTGTGTCAGGATTACACGGCTTGACTGGTTAAAACATTTGTTGTTATCTTATTTAAATAATTATTTTGTTTTTTATTGCAATGATATATATTTTGTTTGATAACCCGCAAAAAACCCGTAAAAATACTCCTCACATATTTTCCTGTTTAGTTTCTATAACATTAATATCACTATAGACGGTCGTATACACATAATTATGACGTAGAATTGTCAAAAAGAACCCAATGTCAGTTTTTCAGTAAATTCCTCATTGAATTTCATTTTTTTCAGTTCAGGTAATTTACAATTTTGTTAATTTGTGTTCAGATAAATAAGTGCTTTTCTTAAACTTACATTACCATCAAAATAGATAGAGAGAGAAACAAAAAATGTAAGAATGCTGAAAAGAAATGTTTCAAATATTTAGGAATTTTTCTATTTTGGATATTTTTCTAAATAAGACTTATTTTGACTGTAACTTTTGTTCATCAACATGAAAAACATAAACAAACATTCATTTTATTTCCCCTGTACTTTATAATCTGCACCTTAAAAAAGTCAAATATATTTTAACGTGATACGTCGACACGTTTATCTCATTAAGCGACATGCTAATAAACATGTTCTAGCCCAGCTGTTCTGTCCCAGTTAAGTACTTACAACCCCTTGTTATGAGGATTAGTTAAAAAGTAGGTCAAACATTCGCCACCGTGTTACAATCCTTTTTAGCATAACAACTTAAGTGCGCTTGTCAGTGGCGTCATTATTCATAGAACATGCGTTCCGATTCTACGAAAATCGAACTTCTGAATAGAAAAAAAAAATAGTCAGATTTCCGCTTTTCCAACTTTATCATACCTTAAATCGGAAGGTGTAAGTCACGATTTTTGTAGAATCGGTGATCATGAAATTCATATCATGACTATACATTAGCAGGAAAGTATTTGTTAAACATGATTGTTTTGGTAATGTTGTAAAATAGTAATTATATTTTTAGTACCAATTCAAACCGTCGCCAGTTAACGTTTTTATCTGCTTAAAAGTAAGGCAACTACTTATATTGGTGTTTAAATTATGTTTTACATTACGATGAATTTTTTGACCAGCTTTTATAGCTTGAGCGCTGTAGAAATATAGCTGTAATAGTCTGTAGATTAATGAAGACCAACTATCTTTCTTCGTGATTTCGATTTAAACCTTTCAAAGGATACTGCCCTGATTTAAAATCAGTTTCTCATAAGGAAATTCAATATATAAAATTTATGAGTAGCAAGTTTCTTTTCTCAATTCCAATAATTAATTATCAGATCAAAGATAGTATTCTTGGTACACATGTATCACAGTAACAATGCCTTAAATTTATGCAATATATAACATACTCCAATAAAGAAAAATGGAGAATAACCTAAAATATTTCAGTAAAAACCAGTTAGCGCCGGATTTTCTGGAAACTGCGGACACGGCAGAGGCGTGCCCCTGCTTGCCGTGACAAATGGCCGCAGGGACTCTGGAATTGACAGTAATGGCTGTGCCTGTAACTGCCTACATCCAGGAGCTTGGTAAATACTGTTTAAATGCCCACTTACAGCAACGCTGGGATTTCTTGCGGCCTTTTTATGTGCGGAGAGATTTGGAGGAATAAAACACTGAACTAGATTCAGTTGTACAAATAAATATAGTTCTTCAAATTTATTGTGAAATTAAGAACCGTATATTTGCCATATTATTTAAAAAAATAGTTTTGTATTTTATCTTTAAACAAATGAAACACTAACTAATGGGTTGCAGGAATGCGCTTCGATTCCGTTCGCTTCCCAATAGATGAACATTAAAAAGCAAGCTAAGATCATTTTGAATATAAAGTCCATCTCTTCTTTTCGGTTTAAAGGCGAAAATTTTAACTTTTTAAATATTCCGAGAGACTGAGTACCGTTTCTGCCTTTTTCGTTACCCTACAAAGGTAAACTGCCCATCGGTAGCAACCTTGTCGTAAATTTGAGAGTTTCTTCATTGCGCGATGGCCACTCAGCGGAGCACCTGAGAAACAACTTTAAAATGTTTTGTTTGCCTTTAGGGTTTTTACAGGCAATAATGTGTCACAGGACTATTTTACGAGTAAAAAAATTAACCAAACACGCGAAGTTGTAGGAGCTCGTAGGCGAAGTGCAAAAACGCCATCGTTGGTCCCTGGGTCAATAAAAATTGATAGCTTTTCCGTACTTCGATAGGCACTGGTCCCAGTTGTAAAGACAACCGCTTCTAGCCACCGACTCCTGATGAGCCAGACCCAAACTTCTCAATTCCTCATGTGTTTCAACTATGTAGCCTTTGACCTTTGCCTAGCTGTGACGTATATTATACTGTCGATGATAATCATTTACAACTATAAGGAAGGTACATTTCTCATACATTGTAGTTATTTAGACTTGATTTTCTGACATAGGTCTTAAAAATTGTACAAGGTCACAGTACTTTGTAGTGTTTTGTTTTTGCTCTGTGTGATGTCACTAGAGTTAATGATAAAAAGAATTTACAACGAGGTACTTGTCGCTCCTGTTGTTATTGTATCTGTTGGTGTTAAAATAACGTTCCTTCTTATTATTCTCAGGGTGTGTAATGCGTGAGTATTTTTTTATTTTATTTTTTCAATTATTTGGCCTGGTAACTAAGACCTTTAAGCTATATCTTCATTAATGTAGTTTTTATCTTTATTTATGGCTCCAGGATACTGGTGCAATGTAGCCCTTTGCCCCATGGAGTTTTTAGCGACTAATGGTAGGCCCCGCTATTTTGTTAATGACTTACGAGATTTTTAAAAAAAATTGAATGCAATGTAAGCGAGTATGATAAAATGATAAGAAAATGGAATGTAATGATGATGATTACGATGAAATGATAAGATACGATAATGAAATCATATATTGTTTTTAAATAAATGAACTTACCCTACAGATGAATGAATGAAAACGAAACACTGTAAAATCTCTTGTAAGTCACTAATCAACGCTGAATGATGTATTCCATATATTGCATGACTTAACGATCCTTTTTGCCATAAAACTACACCAATTTCATGACAAAAACAACACTACAACACAATATACGAAATAAAACACACAGCTCCAAACCGCCCCCCACCATTACGCGCAAAAACTCCTGCGTGAGTATTTTATGAGTTTGTAGTATAGATTAGAAAAGTGTATATATAGGTAATGCTTACCTATAATATCTTAAACTTTTCACTTTAATGTTTTAGTACTTCCAAGCATATTATAGGGACTAACAATGAGATATTAATTTCTCAAGAGTATTGTCCGTAATAATGTCAGAAGCAAGACCGTCAGACTTTGTATAATGTAAAATTAATGGCTTTACTAGCTATAGAACAAATTACTGCTAAATTATAATCGTAGGTAAACAACATAATTAGTGGGGCCTTTATAATTTGTATAATAGTCAGAGACTTATTTTGATTGTTACAAAGGTAATTTGCATCTATGATATTAAGTTACGAAACGATCTCTATGTACCTTAAATAACAATAAGAGATAGCCCAGTTCTATACAAAGACTATATTTATACCACGTTTTGTAATAAGGTGTAAAAAATTTAGACCATAGGTTGGATAGCATAGCTAACCTTATAATTGAACTTTTTTAGTTTACCAAGCGTAACGGTTTTTTTTTCTTGAGACAATACTAAAGTTAACCTATGTTCGTTGTAATGGAAAGAGATCTCTATCGCCTTCATGTTTGTGACAGTAACTTTCGTACCAACTTCCCTTTAGTACCAACTTCTTCTCAACAAAAATCCTATTGTGCATATTGTCTGGTTATTCAGTCTTTCACAAATCATACAAGATAACAGATACTGTCAAGAATTTATAAAACATATAAATATTTGTGAGAACTGACTCATAAAGAACGCTTTATCGATTAAAATATATCAAATTTGACCATATGTAAAGATTGATTTCAACCCGTGGATTGGTAAAGATTTATTTTGGTAGCAATTGATAAAAATATTACAATTGCGACTGGTGTTAAATAAACACCCGACTAAAAGTAATAATACTACGTTAAGTGAAACCTCTTCCTTCATACCATAGATTTTCTACACAAGAAACCAGCGGCCAGCCTAATGATTTATTAACGAGTGCCATAAGCCGAACATGTGGAAATTAAATTCAAATTATGAATGTTGTATGAAGTATACACAGGATTGAATTTGCGACCGTGGAGCTTTGTTTGTAAACTGGGGTGAAATAAAGCTCAGAGATTTAGAGTGGCTTGTATTTAACCTAACACACATATAAATCAGTAGCTTACCTATTACCCGATTTCGTGTATAAGTATAATGACTATAATAGGAATAATAACTTTTTATTTTTAACTGATTTAGAATAAAGCCGGTAATAAAAAACACTAAAATTATTCAAGTTTTAGGCAATCTAAATTTGATTTGAAATAATGGTATTTAATATTTATACTTTGATATTTAAATAAAAAATAAATATATTTTTTTTAACATTATTACGAATAACTACTAACTTAAATATAATAAGGGTTCCACGCTTCATAAATAAGCAATATCCCTTTCTATCACAAACAAAATTAATACTGCGACAAAATACTTTGAAGATATCCTGTCAAACGCTCCCCTCAGTGAAAAACATATTTTTATTATGATCGTTCAAAATGAACCCAATCATAACATCAAAGGGAACATTGGGGCGACTAACTTTCTATCTCGGGAATCAACTTTGTTAAAAGATTATCTTCTGCAGATGATACGAGAACAGTTTGGACTTTATTTTTTTGCTGATAAGGTGCACAACGACCTGTCTCTGATAAGATCCGAGTTAAGAAGATTGATTAGGTGCTTTTCGTAGGCTATTTTTGAATTTGCACGTGGTCTCTTTTATCATTTGAATACTGTAAATCTCAAAATGTTTCAGCTAGAATTTATAAACATAAAACTAAAGGCTTACGTTGTAAAATTAATTTGTTACTTATGGATGCATTGTTGTGAGAACATCGCGACATTTAAAATTGTTTGTCTCTAGATTGCACGATTTACGACTTGACGAGTTGAATAAATAAAAATTTAAATCAATCATGGATATCAAAAAGAAGGTGGCATTATTCCATTCTGCACTAGATATCTTCGTAGATGGCCTCTTGTACCCCATTAGGCGGTCTCGACACATTAATGCTGATTTGTAAGATTTCTGGTGTAACTAGATCACTAACAATAGTGATCAAATTCTGCTAAGTCTTATGGCGGCAATAGTTTCTTTGTTTTCGTAATCGAAATCAAATTAGTGCATAGGTTTTTTTACCAAGATGTACCTACAGTTTGATAAATCTTAAACAATCATTAACTTTTTAGTCCCCTTGTATTAACTTAATTCATCATCAATAACAAAATGCAGTTATCAAAACTTTTCGCTTGTTAAAAAGTTCAATTTCTCTTCGGGGATTTCTTTGTGTTTAAGTTGACCTAAAAAGATGAACGCAGCTTCCAACAAAGTGCTATAATTCACGTCCGTTCTAATTTTTTAAACTTGATTTCAAAATATACTTGTATATTCCAAGTTAAGTTCTTTCTTGTCCACTATAATTTGTCAGATATTTTATACGAATCTTGGTCAATATACGCCAATATTTTATGTGCAATCAATCAACGGCCTAGACGTCCCACTGTTGGTGTGCCCAACAATGTCTTTCTACAAAGAAGAAACATTGGACCATAACACTACTACGCTGGCCTGACGAAGGTTAGTGGGTGAAAGCTGTTGCCGTAACAACCAGGTCTAGCTACGTGCTTCGGAAGCACCGAGGAGCTCGCGATAGCAAATTTTTATTGACCCATCCAGGGGCTAACCTTGCCGGGAGTTTCCTTGTTTACGTAACCGACGCCAACGAGCTAGTATTTGAAAATATTAATAATTTATCATATTCTTTATAATGTCATCATGCAAATATTATTTAACTTAATTAAATGCGTGCTTAAGAAAAAAACTAGTTCATATTTATCTTCCATTATTTATTTATTTAAGGCACCGCAATGCGCTCAGGATAATGTAGGCGATTAGATGAAATTTATGTATAAACTTAAGGTAAAGTGAAGATATCCAAACATTTCGTAAAATCAAAATCGTCTGAGATTTATAAATGTGATGATCAAATGTAAATAAACTTGACACAAATTCTCTTATAAAATGCTTTATTACACACTAACTGATACTTTTGACGACGTTTTTGCTTAGTTATTTGCCAATTCAAATAATATAATATTCAATTTTATATCAATATAATTATTATATTATTTTACTACTGACAGCGTTTGTTGGTTATATTTATTTTAATACCAAGAGTTATGCTATTTACATTCTAAATTTTAGGGCCATTAAATTTTTTAAGGAGTCTTTCTCACTAAAATAATATTTAAAAAAATCTGATTGGCTCCAATATAGCTTTGGCCGCCAATCAAAAACGTTATATTTTGAATATAAAGCCGTTACAAAATCGGAGTCCAAACGCAATATCGATCTAAATCCTAAGTGTGGTTACCTGCCGACACGCAATATGAGGGGTTTTAGTATACTTTTTACCGACGGTCGTTTATTATAAACTTTATGACGTTATAAAGCATAAAATAATGGCGAAATTTTATAACCTTAAGCCGTATAACACCTATACCGTATGCGATAGCATCGCTATTGAACTGTTTTTATCCTAAATTATTCTCACACAGCTGCTATATGTCTAAAAAATTGGATTTTTTTGAGTTTCCGATTCGTTGGATATAGTAAATAAACGTAACTACAATGTCTTGTTTTTTAATTTTAATTGCATGAAAGAGTGTCGGAAAATCAGATAATGTTACTACTTTAAGAGCGATTCTTTTTTCTCCCTTTTTATGACAACTATAAGATAGATAGATAAATTATTTATTTCCTTTCTACATCACACACACATTCTACATCACATAGGTAAAAAGACAAACATTTTATAATAAAGGTATCAAAGACCTTTGTGTGCGCTGCAGAAGTGCAAAAGGGTAGCAACTCAGTGACTAATTTTGTTCACATCGGGATGTGAACAAAGCACTGATATTCTGCTACAACCCGAGGGCTTTTAAAATTTAAATTATTGATAGAAAAAAAACAGTTAAATATTAAATGTGTGTACATTAATATAACTAAGATGTGTGAGATATTAGATAAATAAAATAAGATAAATATTGTGTATTTTTAGATAATAAGAGTTTGTGATAAGTAGCTAAAATAATTGTAAACTTTTGAATTCAAATGTTTATTTAAAACAAAGATTAAAATTACGTAGATAACAATTATAGTTAAAAAATAATTAAGTTGGTAACTCTCCTAATTAGTCAGGGTATTGATCTTGCTTTAAAATTAAATCGTTGGGCGCGTGAAATTTTAACAATAGTCAACCGCTAATATTATTATAAATGATATTTACATATCTATTCTGGTAACACTACGCTCTACGTTTCTTTATGCTTTGTAGAATTGAAAAAGACATTTTTGTCAATCAATTTATCTCCTCAAGTCTACGGGTTGATCGTGCCTTTATTGCGTTAGACAAGCAACGAGATTGCTAAAAGCTCGTCTGAACCACTATTACGGAGTAATTATTTGTCTGGGTTTAATCACATCAAAGAAAATAAACCATTAAGTGCTGCTTTAGCACGTCCGGTGTAATCAGGTCGAAACTTCGAGAATAAAAATAATACATTTCAACGGTAACGTTCCAGTGACGATAATGGATTTGTGGAGTAGCATTAAAATCGAAATACGTTTTTTAACAGCTCTGTGGTCTAGTGTAGAGTACTAACTTCTGATCTGGAGGACCGGAGTACAATTCCTAGTGCGGGAAAAAACGTTCTGCTCGGTTTGGTTGGTGGTAAGGCTTTTTCTAACAATAATGTTAACAGCATTGTTCTGGCAGGAAGAGGTAAGATAGCCAGCCTCGGGCCTTTAGGAATTCAGGTGTAGTTTGCTTCCATCTTCGGCCTTATCTTCAGTATAAGGGTAAGGGGGTCTTCAGTAGTAGGTCAAGAGCTACCCCGATGGGAATAAAAAGTCACTATATATTTTAATGTTCATATGTAAAGGCAAACTGTAACAAAACCACAAAATAATATATAACAAACTAAAATACAAAAGCTTTTGAATTCTTGATATATAATATTAAAATATCTACTTAAGGACTTCCTGAATTAAATTAACGAACTAAACAATACTAAATCGCTAAAGTATAATGGCGTGAGGCGCTGGTAATATAAAGAAACTGCTCCAATGACGGCCTACCATAAAATGAATCGCCTGGGAGATAAAATTGAATCTTTGTTTTTGAATTTATATCGTCATCATCATATCACTCGGCAGACATTCCCTGCTGGACAGCGTCCTCCAAGGATCTCTAAACCGATCAGTTCTGTGCTGCCCGCATTCAGCGGCTTACCACGATCTTGCTCTTTATTCTAGGACCTTAACGCCCCAACGACCATTAGTCAATGTGGCCTGCCCATGCCCTGAATGAAGCTATATGAAAAAAAGTATATAAATAATTTAGTGATATGGTTTCAAAGCCTTTAAAAGAGATTCATTATTTTTTATTCTATTTTGACAGAAATGGTGTAAAATTTATAATTTTGTCTCAATTATAAATTGGTGTGAGGCAAAATTAAGTAATATTGACATTTTAAAGTTATACATTGTATTCTTATATTATACCCTTGTTTGTTAAATTATAAGAGAAAACTAAAACTTAAATCATTATCTTTGTATTTAGAATGTAAAGGGAAAACAGAGAACTTATTTTTTATACTTGTCGCACTGTATTAAGACTATTGTAACGATAAATTGACGTATATATATATATATATTTAACTAAATTGATATACTGGAATATCAATTTAGTAATAAATATTTTTTCGTGAATATCTTATCACATCTGACAAATTTTTGTTGATATGTATTCAAAAGTATTGCTTCAAACTTTTTTTAACTAACTTAGACTTTTCATCCATACGGCAAAATAATTTCCAACTTAAGTACTTTAGAATCAAACATGCGTCGTATACAAAGTTGAATTTTAAAATATCTCTAATTTTCGTAGCGATCTGATTCAAAACGGCAAATATTCTGGGTCCTTTAATCGAGGCCTCAGGCTAGTCACGGCTCACCGTTACATTATTCTTTTGTCCAATGTAGGCCGCGGCGAATTTTCTACTCGGCTTGTCAAAGGAATTTTATCGAGGATATAAAACGGTTGGAATACTAAATGTCAGTAACGCGCTGCCTGACCTGATGTTCGACGTGACATTTCAATGCGACCTACTGCTGGAAAATTTTAAGTTTGTGGATGTTTGACTGTAAAAGGATTAGATTTTGGAATTATCTATGGTATAATGAATTTTGAAATTAAAAATGATCAAACAATCTGTACATCGTATCGTGGGTTCTATAGGTTATGAAGTAGTATTGGACACTTATTTTAGTCAACAAAACAAAACTCCTTGGGTTTAAAAATACCTTCTACGTAGTTGCCATTTAAGCGTTCAGTATTTTTAAACATATTTAATTTTGTTATAGTTAAATAGAATATGCTTATTGTACACCAAAATTTTCAAATACTGACAGATGTTACATTGTACTAAGTAGCGATCAATTCCAGACAACCTTAGGTGGACTGAATTAACTTCAGGATTCAATTTGTCAATAATCACTGTACACTCAGGTTTTATCAATAATAATAATGAATATCAGTAAACAATAAAATACAAGTCATTTTAAAACTTACACTAACTAAATTGTTATTTTAGTATCTAAATGTTATTCCAAAGATGTTTTAATTACATATACAGAGCCCCACCCTTTAGCTCAAAGAGCCGCGATACAGTCAACCAAAACCAGTAATAAACACCAAAAATTGTGAATTCAACGCGCACAATAGTGCTGTAAAATTTTCAGCCATTTCTTGAAAATAGATTTCCTCCTTGGGACCCTCGCTAAAGATAAATAACATTGGATTGTGCAGTGATTTCGTTTGGTTCACTCTATTTGTTCGTTTGATGGTGTAATGTTCAGTCAGTGGCCTTTTGTTATGTTTATTTTGACGTTAAACAATACATAATATTATTGCCTAAATCGTGACGGTCAATATTCGCGCCTTGCTTGTCTGTTTAAAAAAAGAAAAAGAAAAATTTTAGAGAGAAAGATAGAAAGAATAAACACGTAAATGTGTCTATAAAATTTGAAGATTCCCCACGATTTCCTGGGATCCTATCATCAGATCCTATCTTAATGAAAATGGGATCAGCTTAAGAGTATCATCTATCGAATAAAATGAATCGTAAAAATCGGTTCACAATTGAAAGAGAAATTGGTGAACATACAAAATATAAAATACATAGAAAATTATACAGAAGAACATAGAAATTCTTTCATTTTTGAATTCGGTTAAAATATAATTATTTGATATAAGCTTCCAAGGTTAGAATAAACTATCGTACTTATCGAATAGTAATTGACTAGGTGAATTTCATTCTATACAATGTGCCACATACGCCATCTATCAAAAGTATCCTGAAGCAGAGGTAACAAAAATGGTAGTAGATAGTTTTTATAAGAATATCAGTTCGATAATTTTACTACTAAATAACCTTTTATTATTTACTAATTTTGATTTTCCCTACTACTTTATTTTGAACCTTTTTGACCATACTTGAATCAAAGCGAACAAAAAAAACCGCTGTTGTTATTGAGACTAACGAACAACAATTCATACTGTTATACAAAATTAGTTGATGATAACTTTGTATCATACAAAGTTCATTGGATCAACTTGTAAGTTCTAAGTTTAGACGATAGATTCATCCGATTAGAGTTCACACTAAATTTATTTAACTCATGGCTCGATCGCCCTGGAGACTAAGAGACAGCGATACATAAAATCAAATACAATTAATAGATGTTAAACAGTTTCGTTTAATATCAAATCAAGTAGACCGATTCTTATTTTCTTTTTATAAAAGAAGGTTACGCAGAGGAAAGTTACTTTGACGTAACCTAATAACTAAAGTATTCTCACTGTGAATTTTTTCTTTAAGCCCATGTTACATTAATAGTGGTATTTTTTTACCTCCGCATTTCACTTTTCAGGCACTCTCGGGTGTGAAAGAAAGTGCTTAATCTATATTTACACATCGTATTTTTAGAACACTCATCGTTTTTCAAGTTTCCCTCGATAAGGCCTTTGAGGAGGCCCCGATAAAAGCCCAGGAACGACATACGCCCGCACAAATTTAATAACAACCACTCAGTCGCCTTTCTGTTTCGATGAAAGCGATGTGAAGTGGCCTTAACGAAATAACCCCGAGAATGGTGATAATTTTGTGAAGAGTTGCATGGATTGATTGGTTTTAATGTATTGAGGGAGACGTGACCGAAATCCCGATAAATATATTTCTGCGACATATTTTTAAAAGCCTATAATATTTCGGTTAATTATATTTTATTACAACAGTTAGAAACAGGAGTGTCTCATAAAAAAGCATACAGTATGTATACCTTAATGGGCTTTGGAAGGCTTCAATCTAATTTTTTCTAAATTTACTTTGCCATTTCATTGACTGAGCGTTCTTACCAGATAGTAGTAATAGCCAAACATCTCGTCAGTACCTGAAAACAAAATTATAACGTTAGTGGACGATTTAATCAGATTAACACCGTGCAGCGGCGTAATTGAATCTGCGCTGATTGGCTAGTTCGTGTTACGCTCGATGACGTCACCTCCGGTCGCGTCACGCGGTTAACATCCGCACCAATTTCCTATGCTGTCGAGTGCCATTTGAGATCTGGTTGTAGAGATCTGGTAATTTTGTTATTTATTTTTACTTTCATAAATATAAAGAGAAAGAGACAGAGTAACTAAGCAAATTTAACAGAGTAACTAACTAATGCGGGAAATATAATATTTAATAAATTAATCGTCAATAAATTATAATGACTATTAATTTTACAAAATTAAAGTATGAATTTTTTTCGGATTTATATCAACATTCACATATATTATGTAATTTGAAAATAAAATTGTGTATGATAAATATTTAAGAGCGAAGCAGTTGACCGGTTTAAAGCTATATAGATAAGCTTTGGATAGCCATAATTTTAAGTTCAAATTAAAAACATGGTTAATAAGCAATGTTTAATATACTCTTCAAGAATATTTTGCTCATAAGACTTGTTAGTAAATAAGCCTATAAATAAGTTAATTTTAAATGTTGGGTAAACTGTTGCTACTACTTATTTTCTGAAATATACGTGTATATATGTATCATCATTTTTACATAGTTTGGCAATAGACATATTCTATTCTATTCTTATTCTACAATAAAATATATTTTCCATAAAAAATAAACAATTTTGTAATACCAGGGAACAGACGGATATTTAAATCATAACCTATTATTCTACACTATAAACGTATAAAGAACTTAAATTCCAAACAAAATTCCGTATTAAACAGCAATAAGTTTGCAACAATATGGATAGCATTCAAATTAATTTAACTCATCATAAATAAGAACTCCACTCCAATAAAGACACGAAGACTTAGCTAGTAATAAGTTTCTAGAGCATTTTAAAACGAGTCTTGGCTCGTCAGGAAAAACTAATGACTTCAAAATCGGGACTCCAGTCCAAAAAACAAACCATTTAAACTTTACGATATTGTTCGAGTTTTTAAGTCGTTTCACAATAAAAATTTCCTAGAGGCGATGGAAGCAACTCCTTTGTTGGCGTAAGAATTTGCGATTCGCTTATTGAATTTCGGTGCTGGTTTTGTTATTTAGACTTTTAGAATTTTCTAACTCCCGGAATTTTCGAGAAGTTTCCGGAAAATATTAATTTCCGATAGATTGTGTTGCTTTTTTTAAATTGATATTTATTCATTCCCGACTAGTTTTTGGCCTTTATCTCAGTTGATAATAAGAGATGCTAAGGCCTAAGATGGGAGCGAGCTGCACCCGAAATCCTAAAACACAATCGAAATGGCTATCCTAACTCAAACTGCTGCAATATTGTTTTCATAGTTTAAGTCTGTACAGCGTTAGATAAGATGGCGTTATCCAGCCAGGCGAACTTCTAAAAACCCAGACCCGAACAGAAAATTCTTTGACAATTTGGGGATTTAATACCGCATCAGATCAAGAGGTGGTCTGATCTGAGGTAGTCGATCTCAACCTCTAGACTATATAAGCGTTTAAAAAACGTTCACTCGTGCTTTTCCCTTTGAAACAGCGTAAAAATATGACTGAAAGAGTTTCTTATGTAAAAAATAACATTGACTGTAACGAAAGTATGTTAGAATATAAATGTCAGGGCTTTTGAACTAATTAAGATTAATTATTTAGATACAACCGAATGCTCTTATTAAATTCACAATTATGATTTAAGTAACATATTTACTTAAACGAGAATGTAATTGAAATAATTTGTCGCATTTTTTGTGAGCTACCCATGATAGATATCCCGATTAGATTTGGGGCTAAAGTAAGAAATATTCAACTATACAATTAATTTTTAAATCCGATAGAAACGTGTCATTTTAAAAGCACAAAAACACTAATTATAATCGTGGGTCAATATTGCCAAAATGTTAACAGAATACGTTTATGAGAAGTCGTTATTGGCAATAGACTTTGTTAATTAACCCTGCCGCTGCGTACGGGTCACATCTGACCCGCCTCAGTGCAATTTCCGTTATAATGGAACTGGAGGACAGGAGCATTGTGTTAGCTTTTGGAGGTTTAATGTATACCTGTATGTTCTGTAACGTTGTGCAGACGTCCGTCCGTATAACTGAATTTATTTATTGACACTTTTTTATTGTTCATAAAATAAAAACAGGAAGTACCTAAAATATTACCTACTTATTTTTGTTACTTTTTATTCTTTTGCTGAGTGAAGTTAGCCAGGGGTTCGCATGCTATCTTACTGCTTACACTAGTACTTACACTTTAAGATTCCCGTAATGAATGAACTATCTACATACAAATTTGTGAGGAACCTTCGGTGCGCAAGTCGGACCCGCACTGTTACGTTAAAAATAGCGAAAATGCTCCGAGCGTTTGCTATAAGTCAATCTTGTGATCAAAGAAAACGCTGAAGGGTCGGAGCTGAACAGACCCCTCCTTTGAAGCAACTTTAAACAATATTTTTATCGTTATTCCGTTACGTTTTTATTCTATTTGCATGTTTTACGGCCGCTTCCTCTTCACATTGAGAATTTTAAATCGCGTTAAAGCGATGCTTGTCGTTAATAATCCAGAGAATATTAATAAACGGATTCATTAACAATTAATGTCCAAAATTTTGTAGGATTTATCTCTGTATATATATGTATGTATATTACTTCATACTTTGAAGTAATATACATACTAAATTTTGAGAATAAACTGATTGATTTCAATAGCTCAATCAGAAAGTTGATATTTGTTGATTTATATTACATTTTTTTATCTTTATTAAACTTACTCTAAATAATCTGTTGAATTGAAGGTATTTTTTCTATGAAAATGTATCAATCACTAAAGATGAGGGCATAACTAAATTATATATCATACAAATGATTATTATTGTCACCCTTAAGTTTACATCTCAATACGGGGAACTATTTTGAAATATATTTTTAAAGAAAAACTGTCAACTGGTCAAAGTTATACCTTAGTTGTCTGAGTATTGAAAAATTATCCCTTAATAGAATACACAAAACATAGCTACTTTAACACATGTACATATAATCAGAACGATATATATATTTTTAAACGGTATAATAACCTATAAAATACAAAACAATTAACAATTAAAAACTAAATATAAGAGATATTTATATGTATATTACCATATGAGTGTAGGACTACTATTTCATATTTGGATGTCGCGTAGTCGCCGGATCTGCCTTTCAATGATAACGATAAAAAATTGACCAATCATGGCGAAAGTAGCTTTGTTTTCATAATAGAAATCTGAACGCTCAAACCCTCACGACATCGAGTTCCTTAAATCAACTATTATTACAGATTCATTACTTAATAAAAGCTAAGCTTAAGCCTAGCTTAACCTTAAGCTAAGTATAAAGCTGACGTTAGACACTGTCATTGCAAACTTCGTGTTCCATTATGTTTTTCGTCAGATAATGACCTGGCAGCCCGCGGATTAAGCCGCCATTTACGAAATAGCGCCACAGATTATGTAACTTGAGTGACGTTTCGTTTTTGTTCTAAAACTTTAGTAATTACGGCGGTAGCGTTGCTGATTTATTACTTTGAAATTGTGTCGTTAATAAAACAATCTTTGAATTTAAATATAATAAGCGCTCTAAAAATCACCGCAGCATCGATAAAGGCTAGGACACAACATATCTTTTGGTAAACACACGAGTTCAAGTATATTCGGGCACCCATATGAATACTGCCTTAGCCAATCTCACTTGTTACATAAAGGCACATGCTGTTACAAAGCTTTAACGTCTAAATAGGTTCTTGATATTTTCTAACATTAAATCATACCAAATTATATAAATTGCGAGCGTACAAAGTTAGAATACTCACATTGATTTCATATTTATGAATGTTTATTTGGAAAAACTTTTTTAAATAGAATTTTATTGTATCAGTAAATCCACTTATTTGTAGCTATGAAGGTTGATGATACAATTAATACTGTTCCAATAGCTCCATTACTATATTTAAATTGCTATTAACGTGTTTATCCACTACAACTATTTTACATACACGAACAATTATTGTAATTATTCTGTTAATTCGAATTAGCTTTTGATAATAACAATTTATAACGAAAGCATAAAAAGTCTGTTATTCCTGCTCATTTGGGAAACAAAGGCACATTGCATAATGCCGTAAGCTCAGCTGAACGCTGCGTTGTAACCCGCCGATGCCACGTCGCGCATATTTTAACGGCACGGGCAGATTAGGCCAGTTTGTACATTTGTTTGTAACACATTATTGCGTTCATGAATATTCCAAGACATTTATAAATGTTAACCCTGTTATTGTCGTTTTATGAATAAAGAACTTTATGACATAATTTGTAGGTAACGTAAATTATGCACAGGGTAATAAATAAACGCGTTTTTGATTGTGTTGTATTTGTGCTATGAAGACAACTATATTAACATGAGGTAAAATAGATTTCAATGAAACTGTTAGCAGTTTAATCTGTAGTACGTGTATTCTTAGCAGTTTGAAAATCCTGACAGAAAGTAATATTTATTCCCATTTCTTCGGTTCCATCTATTGGTCGTTACGTCATGATATCTAGGCTATAGCCTTCTTCGATAAATGGACTACCTAACACAAAAATATTATTTCACTATGAATCAGTAATTCCTCATATAAATACGCGTATTCAAACAAACAAATTAACTGTTCAGGTTTATAATATTTGTACAAGAAATATAGATATAGATAATTATAGTTCTACACGTTTTAAGCATAACATTCATGAATGAAAAATTGGTATGAACTGTTTTACAGCCGAAATAGGAATGGCGGTGTTACATAGATAGATGAACTTGCAAGAGGATTTACTACCTATTAATATACGACGATAGTAATATTACAATATTAAATAAATTAATATACGACGATAGTAGTGTACATTTAGATTAGAACAAGACTACACTATTCTAAATGCTAAGCTTAGCGTGCAGAAAATAATTCATGTTCAAGAGAGGTTTGTATAAAATAAAGAAACCCGTCCATTATCTAGATGACCCGGCCGCGGAGTGCCAACAAAGATAAACGCTGCCCTTTGCTAATAGAAGCTAAACGCTAATAAATCAATACTTGCGTCGAAACGTGGCAGTCATTACGGATCAAAGGCCCGGATTCGAGTTCCACCCGGTACCGTTCAACCATGGTAGTGTTAAACGCAATTGTTCAATATCACCGAGCAATTGAATTCGTGAATCAGTCGTTGCAAAATTTATTAAATTTATATTATTAAATAGTGATAGTAACTGTTCTCTTTCAATCCCATTTAGAAGTAAGGCAAATTACTATAAGAAGAGTAAGTATTTTAATTTGGATTTAGAGTTTCAGAGAAGGTATATTTAAATATTAATGACGTATGCCTATCTCTATCTCAGCAACGATCACAAAGTATAAACAAAACTATCAACGGTATGGCGGGGCGGTTTGAAGAGTAAGCAAACAGTTGACGTAGCAAAAGGAACTGACCGTTCCATTCTACTGCGAAAATACGTCTGTATAATACCGTACTGTTTTCGTTTGACACGTAAAATGAGGATTACACTTGACAAGTAAAACTTACACAAACAAAAATATGCATCTGATAGATTGAGTATTAAAACATAAATAGACAGAATCTTTAAGCCTCTAAATATTTACTGATATTTTATGTAATAAACTTATTAAATATATTATCAAGTCCTTAGTACGAAACCCTACTACTGGGCACAGGCCTTCCAATAGCAACACATAAGGAGTTTGTACCAAAAAGATACTAAGCTGGGTCAATGTGTATTGGTGGGTGAAAGCAGATGCCGTACCAATTTAACCACGAAGCAGGGAGTAGCTAGAGAAAAAGAGACAAGAATATTTTGATTAACTCAATCGGGACCAAACATGGACACTTGCGTTATTCTTTTAAGCGAGTTCCACACATAATTTTATAGTTATATTAAATTTTGATTTGACTGTGTGGAGAAGGTAGGTAGCGGCAAAAGCTTCACATGATGTTTGTCCCATTGGATAATATTTTTAAATAGAAAACTGCATATTTATCATTTCACCTGCTAAGACGATTAGAGTTCCCCTAGAAGAGACAAGTCTTAAGGTACAAGTCAATATTTTGTCTGTCTGAAGAGCGATTAAGCGCCTCTTTGTTATACAACGAATTCTGGCGCTGTCATTTAAAATTACTGTAAGTGTTAAACTTACATAACAAAAGAATGTGACAGTAATAAATCAAAAGCGAGATTAAGCGAGGCATATCTTCACCTTAACCGGATTTTACCGGGTGTCGACGGACGTGATTGGAATACATTAACGAATATTTCCGGCTCAGTCTGGTTTTATCCGGAGCGCGCTCATGATTATCCACATTTTCGGATTACTTCGTGATTCTCTCGTGTATTGTTTTTAATTTCCTATACTGCTTTAGCGTCTTATTGAAAACCACGTGATGGATACTCCTTTGGTGTTTAAGTCATTGCTAGTTGTTACTCAATAAGTATCGTCAACAGTTCATATACGTCCCCACCGAGGGGTACGAGCCTACCTTAACTTAAGGTGATTAGGCCTTAGAGAACTACCCTGGCCAAGTGCGGGTAGGTCGACTTCACACACAAACTGAGGATTTCTTCACAGGCGTATGCAGGTTTCGTCGCGAGGTTTTCTTGCGCCGTAAAAGCATCGAATAAACGTACATACGAATTCAAACTTTAAAAACACAATAAAGTATAAATAAAAACAATCACATGATCTGTTAACAAAAATATTGTAATTTATACATGTTTACAACCTTAGTAGCAAGGCATATCAAACTACACTGAACACTTAGCTCTAATTTAAAAGACCCTTAGATCCTAAGACCGTACGTTGAATTTTATTAAATTATTCAAAATATAATCGATATTAAAATAAGAGGGTTCGATGACCTTTATAGGGCAAAAAGGATCAACGGATTTTTTTCACCGACTAATTGAGCATTTAACAGATCATTAGAGTTTAAATCAACAATTTACGCCGTTGACTGCGCGGCGTGAGCATCGCTTTGATTTGCATTTGTACAAACCACGCTTTGTCATTTAAGTTGGCCAGTTTTCCGGCACAGTAGTCTAAGGGTAATGATTTGAATTTATGTCGGCTTTTATCGACTATCATCTATATATACACAGTACTGGATAATGTATAGCTTAAAGTATACTCTAACGAAGTGTATGTTACAAATGAAACTGAACTGGACAATAAGGTAACATAGTACATTATCAATAAATAACACTCCAGTTAAGGTTTTTATGTTATGTATTATTATTTTCGATATCCATATAATAAATAACAGCGGTGGGAAGAAATTTACAAGATTGCTGTTTTGGGCAAGATAAAAGGTGTGAGTGTGAGAAATATTATTATTATTATTTTAATACAGTAACACAAAGATTGCTACTTTACTTAAATTATATCACAACGTATAACTGAGCGTATTCGTTTAGTCCACATTCTTCTCAATTAAGAAGATTAAGATTTATTACGTCAACCATAAATATAACGATAGACTTGAGTTTGACTTGCGCATGCACAAGTTTGTTAGTAGATTTTTATAGAACGCAAATTTAGTACTAGAATGCAACCATTTATGTTGATGTCGCTAAGTAGCCGTCTTAAAAGTCGTTAATAAGATTAAGAACTATATTATTCGAATAATCTGTAAGAACTTGCTGTTATTTGCTCTACGAAATCATCAAAGGCCAGGATTATGGGATTAAAGGCTTAAAATCAACTCGATTCTAAGCACCCGCTCACGATAGTAGTCGCTCTCCAATATTTTAGGTAGACAGGTAAGCAATATGTATACACTTGTTAGTTTGTCAGTTACGGAATTGGAGTCCAGAATAAATTTCAAGTTCTGATCGAAATCGTAACGCTGACGGGCGCTTTCATAAATAAAAAATATTGCCCAACTTTCCAGAACCGTTTTTAATATGTTCAACTTTATCGTGTGAATATCGATGATTTACATCGGCAAGGGGCCGAAACGTTTATATTCGAATATTGTACAGGTTATTTTTCTTGTCTGTTTTGATTTCAAATATTGGCCACGATTCTTTCGTGCACCGACTGAAATTAAATTTGTAATGAAAGCATTACAATGGGAAATTTCAAAAGACCGCCTTTTTTTGACGTTTTTAAAATGCCCATTGTAAAGCATACAGTTGTTTATAGTTCTCAATTAAAACAAACGTAAAATCATGTAAATTGACATAATTCAAATGTTTATTTGTCGTCTAACTGTCAATCAATCTGACGTTTATAAAAGTCATACTATTTGTTTCTGATTACATTAGAATGAAACGAAGGTAGATTAATCCTTTCTAAGGTGGTAGCAATAAACTTATATATACTTTGCCTTAGAAAGGGTTAAGAAGCTTAAATGACAAAAAAATCGCTTACAATGAACTTTAATCTAGTATATAGATAATTTATTTTAAAATTAAATACTTCCAGTATATCCAGTGCCCTACAGTAACTAGTTCTAAATTATCAATTTTGAACATTGAAAGAAGTCTTCAAAATAAACGAATCTCGTTTTAGCACTGAATATATTGGAACTGGTTTTTTAAAACAATGTTGTTGCAAATTGTAAAATTAACTAAATAACAGCCGTTAACTGTTTCTACTAATTGCTAGTTATTACTTCCTTTTAACTTCACACTAAAAACTTACTTTACCTTATTTCATCATTACCAACTACTATTTCATCTTTCTGGACCAATTTTCTAGTTACTGTAAGAAAATGCCTAATGGCATTAATACCGGCAATTGTACCTTTATTGGTTCAATAAATAAAAAATAAAAAACTAAATATTTAATATGTCCCACGTGGATTATATGTTTGTAAACTAATTTAGACTACACGAAAACCGTATCTGTGTTATAGCTGTCTTGACAAATAAATTGGATCCACAAAAGCAACATTGTAAAATGAAGCAGGAGACCTCCACAATGACATCTTTTATATAAATTGATTTACAATGTTGATTGTGGATTTGATTGGGAAGACAGGTGGCTTTGACGCTGTGAGTAACTTTTGTATTCTGTTCGCTCTTTTTATAGGTACTGATAAATTGAAAATAACATATAGTTACTACCCATCTACACATAATCTATTACTCTCAATTTATTAGTATCTATAAAAGGAGATTCGTTTGCGGTTCGATAGCTTTATATTTTTTTATGAAATTGGTCCTATAAAACATAGTCAGTAATAAAAGTTTTAAAAAATATCATTATTCATAATATTAACAGATACTATTTATAAATTCGTCGGGGTTCAAGACATACTGAGTTGATTCCTAACTGTCAGTTGGTGTTTAATGTCTATTTTCCGGTATAAAAAGCATTCTAAACCGAAAACATCAATTCTAGTTGACTTAGCGCTACTTGAACTATGTAAGACTTAAACTCCAAAGCTTAAGCTTAACAATCGGAGCAGTAACTTGATATTGTTGAAACTACCTGCCTAGATTTTAATAATATATAGCTGCTTCAAGCCAATTGTGTAGGAATCAAGCGAACAGCTTTTACATTTAAATTGTATTTGATAAGACATAAGAATGTTAACGCCCGACTGGACACCAGCCCTCAGCTGGTCGATTTATTTGTACGTCGACAAGTGTAAAATTCACCTAGAACTCTGTTTACTGCTCCACTGGGCCTGATAAACTTGTTTCTGACTATAAAACTAAGACAATACGCTCACTAACTGTAACAGCAAAGTTAAGCGCGGCAGATAATGCGGATGGTAATTAAAACTAACATCATTTGTTATTATTACGTGTTTCATTATTACTCTGATGATAAGCCGTGTTTTAATGTTAATATATTCATGAAATATGCACTAAGAGTTAATTAACTGAATACCTCAATATCCCTACTACTGTATTTAAATTATAATTGTTTGACAATAAAATTAAAACCGATAACCTTGATGCCCCCGTTTAGGATTGCATATGTAAACTGAACGCCGTACTCATACATGTCATGTCTACACTGCAATGTTTGTTTCACATTAAAACTTTTAAGTATCATAGTACATAAGAGGTTTTAATGTGTTTTTCTGTTTTTTCATACACAAATATAACACGCAATGTACTGCAATGTAAACGAAATATCCCTGTTTCAATTAGAACGATTTCTTAATTAAGGTTAGATACGTCAATATAGTCACAGCTAATACTGCCGGAACACTTTTTTCAAACTACATACTACAGCATTTTTATGCAGCCCTACAATCGCTAGTTCGGCGTATATTTTTATTACTTTTTACGATCAAAGGACTTAATAATACGTAGCCTCAGGCTGCGGACCGTAGAAGATTTTTCGTATTGGTAGCAGCGAGATTAAAACCGTACTTTTTTGTATTCCGTCGCCGAGGGGGTTGAATACTATAGGACTTTTTTCACGGACTATTCAAAGCTCAAAGTATCGACTAACTTCGAGGAAAAGCACTATAAGATGAGTACAAATATTTAGATTTCTTCCATGATATCAGCGAAATAGTAACGCAACACAACAAAGTTTAATTGGTATTGGAAACAACAGATTTTTCCCATCTATCAGTTATCTTATAATCATTACTTATATTCCTTACTATAACAAAAACCATTTCTAAGCAAAAAAGTAAAAAATCCTGATTTGTTATCCTCTCTGATATGCGGGTAGTCTATAAAAGGGTTCGTAATTCAGTAGATATGATCACTATTTATGGACATACCATTTAAAAAATGGGTTATATGCAATGCCCTGGTATTCTAGTCCACTGCTCAGATTTTTATATATAGGAGAAATACACGACGAGTTTGAGCCGTACTACCTCGATGACAGTTGCGGTGAATACTTGGATCGACGAATCAACGTGCCTTAGAAGCAGTGTGAACCACCAAATGACCTCCCTGTGAGTAAGTTTGTTGTCGTCCATTGAAACCTGAATTATAGACATAGAAGAATCATTGACAAGATATGTTATTTCTCTGTGAACTGCTTGACAACCTAAATGGATAATGTGGTACTCATTCACAAAAGCTTACAAGCGGGTCTATCACCTAGGATAATTGATTGGATGATTGACTAATCTGGGATTATTCATGGCATTTTACTCGAACTGTTTTTACTCAACTGTAAAAGTAGTACTGTTTTCAATATCACCCATTAAAGAGAATTCATGTTCACTTTCGTTCGTGACTGCTGACATTTGGGTTCATAAGTAACGATCATAGTTTGGTATTTTTCGGACTTGTTGTAGCTAATACACAGCTACCCTATGTCCGACCAATCACTCATGTGTATTATGCGCTCTAGGCATGCATAGGCATCGAAATTAATTTGCTACAATGGAACTAACTATGTTCGGTGTTGCCAAAAATAAAAATTATCTGCATATGTATTATTGACCTTAATGAGTTAGCTAATAATGCCAAAACCAATCTAATGTTGTTTTTAAAAGATACCTTGAGAATTTACAATAACATGCACGACTGTGTGAAAAAATATAACAAATTGTTTTTTTATTATATTTAAAGGAGTCTTTTCACTGTATGTGTCGTCACAATGTAAACCTTTTCGTCGGCAAAATTGCAGCATTCTCTGTAACGGAACGTAAAAAACACATAAATTGGACCGAGCATTAAATTTTTACGGCTACAATCTTTGACATCGCGTGAGAACGGTATCGAATCGCCACCATTTGACATTTTATCGGTAATATAGCTTCATTTCTAGAAATATCGTAAATTTTACTAAGTGTCAGTCATTTCTGACGGCAATGGATCGCTTAATGGTGGGTTAGGTTTGTAGTATACAGAGCTAGCGGTAAAAATTCAGGAGTATCTATCTAGGTAAATCATGCTAAACACCTGATGATCTCAATTTAATGGTTTCCTATTTGTAGAGCTACACTAAGATTATATAAAGACATTCATGCTTGAAAAAAAAAACAAAATAATTATTTAAAAATTATTTGTAACTGAAGAACCGCTTAGTAGAAGGTACGCAATAGCGGTGGTTAACTAGTTTAAGATCAAATGTCATTCTCAAATTTATTCTAAAAGGAATTTGAAAATGCTTTGATTCAAAAGTAGGAATATACTTTAGAGTTGTATTTCTGTTTGAGCGCAAATTATCTCTACTAATAAGCTTTCAATCATTTGGATTCAATTCGACGAATTTTCGAAAATTGAAGTAAATATAATAATTATAATAAAATTATTTTACCCACACTTATTATCTAGCCTAAAGTTAGCATTATCAAAACTTTGCGCTAGGGTCGTTAATACCCTATATAAAGCGGTCAGCGGCGGTAGTGCGTCACTTCGGCTTTTGGTGGTTGGACCCCACGGAGCCCATTTTGCCCCGGGTAATAGGGGGTCTCTGGTAGAAATTTCCACGAGCAGTAAATAAAATACTAGCAAGAATGGAGAAACATATTTAATATTATAAAAATATATTTCTCTTTATCATAAAAACATTCCACTCCAAGTAATTTGAGATTTTCTTTTCTATATAATTGTAGTATATTTTTTTACAGATTTAATTCGAAGATTTCCTGGTTACAGTGATTTTATCATCAACCATAATGCCACTAGGTCGCAGTTTCGTAATTTTGGTCATTACACAATAACGCACAGGAAAACATGAAAAAACTTTCCGCCGTCATGATATAATAAAGTTGCCGTTCAAATGACCGTAAACTTGACTTAGTACAGGGGAGCAGGCAATTTTTTCTCCTAACTGCACCGTTGCGTGTGCACCCCACATTAATCGGTTCTAACGCCAACTGCGCATTTTGAGTCGATTTACATGCGCTGTAAAGGCCAGCGCACATGACGTTAAGGGTCACCGCATTGTCGAAGTACCCAACCACAGAGGAACGGCCTAACTAACCTCCAACTGTCGGAACACGACAACGTTTACCAATCATAATTGTGATGATTAAGTTTGACTATAGTGAGCCTATATATTGATCATACCTATATGTAATCCCGGAAGTTTGCGTAATCAGTACAAGCTTTGATTATTTATTCCGAGAATTTGTCGATATATTTACTCTCGTTAAATAATTCCGAGAATTTGTCGAAATATTTACTCTAGTTAATCCATCAATTGTACTGTCAGTAGGTTGGTTTGGATTACAAGTGAGTGTTTCAGAGAAATATAAAAACAATAACAACTAGAAAAATAAAATGTGATCTTCGATTAAAGGTGATTTGAAATTAAAACTGGATAATTTATTTACCAGTTTCAATTCACGTTTACTTGAATGTATAATTCTTCAAAAACCGAAATATTTTATTAAATTATAATTAGTGAAAACACATAATGTTAACATGAATCTGAATAAATGGTTTCAAATTATGTTATGTTTGTAGTTTAAAATAAAAACAATCTCTTAAAATCATTCCATATGTAGTCGCAATAAGGCTAGTCATTGTATGTACTTCCCCTTATCCAGGTTTCAAGCTGCATTGCAGGCAAGTATATAATACAGGGATCTAGCTTAATTATACTGCAGTAGCTACGTTTACGATGTTGGTCTTAAGCGGTTTAACAACAGAACAACGATAACTCGAAGTTGATTATGCCTAAGAATGTATAACACCATTTATCATGGTCAAGTTTTATTATTAACATACTAAGTACAATATCCCTTACCCGGTAGGTTAGTAACAATGGAGGAAAGCTACATAACGCCTACTCACGTAATTATAGCGGTTGGCATTAGGAGACCACAAAAATGAAATCAAAAGGTTTTTATAGAAATGGACTCTTACTAGGTTCTTTGAACTGGTCATAAATGAACCCTATAACTAAGCTGTGGAGAAGAAGTGGCGAAAGAAACTTACAAACGAATTATCAATGAAATTTATTATATATATGCTTTCGTTATTGAGAAAGCTGAAATAAATTCATTCTCGATTTAGTATCATTAATGTAATGACTATTTTGTAATGAGATTCTCTACTCAATTTCGACTTTATAGTTTCAAATTTTCTAGCAGACTAGACTTCTTCTTCTATCCAAATCAGACACGTTTTTGATTGGCTTGACACCTTTTTTTACCACAGGAACACTTCAGTATAAAATTATTGTATTACTTGCTCAAAATTTTCTATGTACATGCTTGCAGACGTGGGCGATCTTTGGGATGGTAGGTGTAACGGTCCTACATGTGTCCTTTTTAATTATCCTTGTGTGTACATAAATTGTTAGATAAATAAATGATAAATTTTGCCAGATCGAATTAGCTAAAATTTGGCGTGAATGTAAATTAGATTCTTAAACAGAACATAGGTTATCCTTTCACGCGACAACCGATATCCATACGGAGACACGTCTGCAACAAGTACTTTCTAAATTACAAGGCTTACTCAAATATCCTGTGACGGTTCCAAGCTATTTAATAATGGAACACGATAGTCTTCAGAATACCCTTGGGAACCTAATACAAGCTTGACTTTTCTTTATGAGAAAAAACTTGCTTTACTCTTTGAGTGTCCTCCAAGACATTAATAAAAGTTTTTACTATCTTCTAGTTTAAACTCTTTGTGTTTTTACTGTTAATTAGCAGTAACAATTAAATCGTAAATTTAAGCGAGGTTTAAGTGAAATGGAATACTGTGAGTGCGCGGTTTAACCGTTGAGGGATTGTAAAATGTAAGACGTTACACATAATTTATTTGTTCTCTAACGTTCTTCGCGTAGAAAGGAACAGGGATATAAAATTTAAAAATGGAATGTAAAGATTTAATTTTTTTAACGCTTTTAAGTAACAAAATTGCTCCTTTTTAGTTAATCAAAATAGTTTATTATTGAGTATATGTGTGTACTTTCTTTACGTATCATTTATGTGAGCCGATGCTGAATTGTCTTTGGGTGAAGCTAGATATCACAATAAATAACTACAGGTTTGGAATAAACTGCTAATAACTGAGAAGGTAAAAATGCAAACCAGCTTTTAATGTGGAAAATAAAAGAAAAGGTACTAACGTGTGGAAATTTGACTAAGATTAAATATATTTTGTGTTTAAGATGCTAACATTTTGAAAGTAAACACGTTTTATTACAATATATTATCTGTACCTATACTAAACATGATACATTATAATTATAAATAAAGCTTTCAAGTTAAGCGAGACTATATTATAAGTGACAGAAATAGTAGATAATCTATAGTTAAGGAGATTCGGATGGACTAAGGTACAAAAAGCCAAAACCATCTAAAATTTGTATTAAAAAATTGGCTTAAAAATTCAATTTGTTTCACGAACACGAACCTATTGTTTTTAAATGAATAAATAATCGACTTTTCAAATTTGGGCCAAATCTTTGTAACGAGTTGAGGAACAAATAGAGCCTCGGCTGGTGCTTATTATAGCCGCAATAAATAATAAAGCGGGCTTTCTCCTGGGGTCGAGGTGATGTTTCATTCAAATTCTGTTACCGTGACGACAGACCTAGTATATACTCTGTGACAGGAGTCAAATAGCAATTCATTTTTCTTTACCTACTGGCATTTTTATTATGACTAGTCTTTGAGAGAATGACATGAGTAAATAAGGACGAGAGATTTTATTTATTGTTACCTATTTTGCTAGAGTTCGCACAAAATAATAGTCAAAAGGATTATTTGAGCATGTACCAAGCTTTTGATTTAAATGATTTATTACATTCAATTCCCTTTGGGACTTTTAGTTGAATGGTAAATCTATATGTAAAAACAGTTTGCTAACTAAGTTTAATTCAATTCATTCAATCTAATTTAGAAAGATTAGATTAGTTAGATACATGTCTTTCGAAATGATAACACAATAGTAAGTGCAGATGAATTGAATTAAACTTAACATACTAAAAAGACAGGTAAAACACCATGCTGAGCGACACACCGCTCTAGACAATCTAACTGTTAGTTGCTCAATATATAATGTTTATTGAAATAAAGAACGAATAAGTAATTATTCGTTCTTTATTTCAATCAAAAATATAAAATAATATAAAATTTGCATATCTTTGGGACCTTTTAGTAATGGCGAAGTAGACAAAATAAGAAATTCTATTTTTGTATTTGCTGATGGATAAGATAACCTTTTGAAATGTAATCAACCGTATCTTTGTAAAAAATTTATTGTATATTTTTTCATATTGCTTTTACTCGTGTACTTGGATAACTAAACGATAATCATTAAATATTCTTGTAAAATCTGTACACAAGAAAAGCACCTCTGTAATATTTCCGAAGAACCACGTAATATTAATAGAAATATTCTTGGAATACACAGATTACGAAATAGAAAATACTCTTCATATTTAACCTTCGTACGTAAACGCGCTAGAAAATTTCATTACAGTGTTGTTGTCATGGCAACAGACTACGTAAGTATTGAAATTGCATGGAATACACATATATAAAACCGTATTACAATTTACTTAAAATGCTTAAGTTCAACATAAATACATTTCTTTGGTCCTGACATAAAACCAACCATTCATTCTGTTTTGTTTCGATTACATTTTTTAAAAATTAATTCATTTTAGAAAAAAAAAATATGGAATCATTTTCTGCCAGGAGTTTTAGAGTACGAACAAAAGAACTACTGTATAATTATATGAAGCTAATATAGTGGTTATGAGCAAGGCCCATTTTTCTTGAGTTATTTTAAGGCATTATTTAATATTGATTTACAAATTTAAGTTGAAAATATGCATTAAAGAAAACAAATTGAAATATAAGTTGATATTATACTGATACGTAAATCAAAGCTTTACTAGACGTAAGGGCTGAACATATGTGTAAATTCAATATTTATGTAACGACCGCAGTGCTGGCCTGCTCATTTGACCTGAAAATCCATGACCACCCTGTGCGGTAGATATTATCCAGTGAAATGGAACGTTAAAAATATGAAAATCGCCTTCTCTGGCAGAATGGTACAGGTTTTCTATTGCACGACTTATTTCAGTTCGTAGGAGGTAGATCAATAACAACTGGAAAATCTTTGAATATTACCAAAGAGTTGAAGATTTCATTTGAACTCATGTATGGATCTGTTTCGTGAGAACAAGAACTGTGTGGTCTTCATAATAGAGTTTATTGTATAGCTAAGTTAAAAATAGGTCCTAAAATGAATGGAAATAACAACGCAAACATAACATAAAAGTTCTTACGCAAAAGATATTATTTTTATAAATTTATTCAAATATTTGATTAGCAACAGGTCACCTATGTAAGTATTCCATTCAATTAAATTCAAGCAACATATTATGCACATCCCACGTCTTTTTTTCAAATCAGACGATCTGGAACATAGCACCACGACCAATGCTGACTGCTTAACATGACATCAGAAGTACGCTGCGGTCGAAGTAACGAATTTTTTATTATTAAGGATTTATCATAGCATGAGTTGCTTTGTTTTCGTTTTTGCTCCCCATCAACAAGTCTCTAAGTTAAAACCTCTGTGGTCTAGTTGTTAAGATCACCTTCCTCAGATCTAGAGAATCGATTACAGCTCGAATGAGACACAAAAAATTCTGATCAGTTTGGTTGGTTGAAGGACTAAGACCGCATGGCTGGTACTACCATTTCACCTAAGTTTTCCGCCGTTTAATTTAAAAATAATGTTAACGGCATTATTGTGTTCCGCCAGTCTCCTCTGCGCTAAAAGAATACAAGTGGCTCGCTCCCATTTTCACCCTTATTAGCACTTACAGGCGAATGATAGCCTTGTTAGGAATAAAAAAGAGGCTGCGCTAAATATGCATTACAGCGTACTAAATTTCACTAACATATTAATACAACTGTGGGGGCTCGCATATTCGCAATCAAAGTTTGCAGTACGTGGCGTGGCGTCCAGGCCAGTGATTTGCAACTTTTCACCCGTACTCACTATTTATATGGAAATTTATACTTTTCCCCTAGCAGTCTCTCTCTAAAGATGTGGCTGTAACTGCGGCGGAAAGAACAAAATCTAAATTATGAGAATTAAATACTACTATAAATCTAGTTAACTAAATATAACCATAAACACGTAGACAAAGTTAAATTTTATGAAAATAATGTAAATAATAATATAAATGTAAAGTACTAATTGCATATAACAACTATTATCACTAATACACAACCATTTACATATTCACATCATAAGTAATGTCTATTTAATAATTTTATGACAGATTATACAGAATAATAGCAAGTTCAGCTGAGGATCTCTTTGACCATTACTCTAAATATTATATATTTGTTTACAAACATTTTATTTAATTCACTAAGCCACGTTATAGTATTATCTTTATATAGTACTATTAAGTATTAACTTTCATTTTGTGTTGTTTATAAATAAATAAAAACAGGCATTATTTTAAAATGATTTATGTTAATATTTTGCTTTCACTCATGAAAATCAAAATGAGAAAGACAAACCATATTTTGCAATGTTTTTAGTATAATAAGTAATGTATATTCCGCTTGTAAGCAGAAAAGCAGAAAATGAAAAATAGTGGGAAACAAAATTTTCCTAATTTGATTATTTTTTAAATGTCAACTTTTTAATGTCATGAAAAACAGCCAGATACAAATAGTACAGCCAAAGAAATTTTATTACAAGTTCATACATGCTAAAATTCATGAAATGACACTGAAACACAATTGATGAAAAAGTTTAATATTCGCTGTGTTAACAGCCGCAGCTTTTCGTGCGCTTTGGGCATATCTCGCGGCCCCGGGTTAATTTTTTAATTTTACTTTTATGAGGTTTTTGATGGTCGGTTTTATGTTCATATTGTTCATGAAGGGTTGCTAATTATTTCAGAATTTTAAATTTTAGGCGTGTTTGGGCTTTATAAGTCTAAATATAAGACTTGTACAGTTACTGAAACAGTTAATATATTTCAAACATAAGTGACATCAAGTTAACTATGGTTAATTAACATAGTATGGTTCTTAACGTACCTATTAAATAAAACTCCTTAATCTGCTCGAGAAAACAATTCTTTAATGCATTATGTCCCTAATTCTTCAGCGCATTGACTTTATTAAATTTAAATTAGGGATACTCTTTCACTACAATCCGTGTAGAAAGGGACAGACGAACATCGAAGTACTTTGCCGTTTCCAAAATGGCGAAGACAACGCAATTTAGCATTACTAAACATGCTGATTACAATAAGAGAAATTAGTATATGGATCGTATAACTGTCAACTTGACATTAGGTATTTATCTGTGGTTTTCTTGTCGATACGGATACTTGACTATAAATGACATTGAATTATCCACACATACGATTTCACAATGGATATAAAAATTAGTTTAAAAGTTGCAATAGTTCAAGTCCTTGTCTGAATTAGTGTTGAGTTAAAGTCTGGCAGACACAACTTTGACAGACTAAAGTTTTGCAATTTAAATACGCTTATTACTCTTCCAAGCGTCAGTTCATCATAGTGTGTGCATTTTAAATTAAACTCAAAGAACATATAAAAACATAAACATTTCGTTAAATTGACAACAACACTTATACGACTTTTATTATTTTTATTATGGAATAACTTTGATAAGTAGTCAGTTAATGAATAGATTCGATAGATAAATAATAATATCCATGGAATAGTAATGGAATAATAAATTATTTATTTATTTGATTTACACCATTTCTTAACACTAGATTTACCAGACCAGTCATTTAGACTGGTCGTGCATTTTAATTCAAAATTCCTACTATATTACACATTTTTTTTTCAGAAATGATGTTATGACTTTTGTAGCTATAATTAGAGAGTACGTTTTATAAACTTAATGTTATTTTATATACATTAATAATAAATATAATTTTTGTTGTTGACATATATTCAAATCGCTGGTATATCTAGTGTTAAATAATATATTATAAGTAATACCCACGCCGACATTACCGTACCCCCACCCCAGTGCCTCTCTTTCGGATCGACTCGTGAGGCGTAAACTCTATCCGCACCGTTAGTTCGGTTGTGTTGCTTAGAACGTACTTGATGTAGTTAGGATTATAGTGTTAGCATAGTTATCATACGGTGTGATTTAAGTCACCTCAAGTTTTTTTGTTTGATTATCTTTTAAATATTAAATGCTGGTTGATCTTAATAGTTTGTACTTTTTAATAAATTTTACTCTTGACGCCAAATATATATTTATCAAAATATTTAGTACTTTAGATAGTAAATTTAATTTTGTGGACGTAAAATTATAAAAGTATAATTAGGGTATGGGATACCTACCTGCCATTTCTAAAATTGACAGTGAGATATGATTGGAGATTAAGTTGAGTATTTGTTCGAAACTGATTGAATCACATATATATATATATATAGCATGTTTTTGATACTATTCTATGTTTTTAAATACTTTGCTATATGACTCGTTATGTCACGAGTCAGTCGTGATATCGTGTTCTGACGGATTTGGTATCATTAAATAATTATGTATATTGTATATTGTTATATAATTATGTATTTTAATTTAAATACCTGTTTGCATAATATTCCACGCTCGCTATCAATTTCGTTGTGTACTTACCACAAAAAATAACAATTTGTAGCGATATTCTTCCTCAGAGACCATTAAGGCACTTTACTAAGTAAACTACTTGAGTAAAATCTAGGAAGAAAACGGGTACTCATCAGCTAAAAGCTAGACTATTTTGCGCCGAGAACTAATTAGCACTTAATTTGAAATATGAAGCATAGTGAAATGAAAAATACTGTTGAAGCATTATCTTAATAAAGTTGAAATATTTGTAGAGGAATTGAAATTGCAAATTAGTTGTTACTAAAACAAGCTTTTTCCTCGAAAATTTCTCTTCATTTATTTTCGCTTAGTAAGAAAGAAGATCTAGGTTTAGCTAAAATTTTATTTAAATATCAAATAGTATCACAACTAATAGGTTAGCGGTTGTCTAATATTGAACAATTTTTTTGTTCATACATAAATAAATTGTTTAACAATAATATAAAAAAAATTGATGTTTAAGGAGCTTACAGCCCGAAAACATGTAACGTCACATGGTATGAAGTATCAACCAAAAGCGTAATAAAAATTAATGACAATTTTGCAATTCATGCATTTACCATGCATATAGTTGGCATTATAAAAACAGATATTACAAAACATAAAAGAAATTATTTTAAAGCAACCACATCACACAAAAGATTATGCTTTGCAAAGGTTATTTGATTTTAAATAATTCATATTTTTGAAGTACTTATTAATTTGCTAGTAGTGAACATCTCTATTATAAAAGAGAGCAACACGATTAGTACTTTATACAAAATGAGTAGTAAAGCATCCAATTAAACAATTATAGTCTTTATAATAAACAGGTTAAGCATTTTGTTGATAGCATAGGAGACAACCTCCTTGGTACTGTTAATCATTTGGACAAAGGGAAGTAATTTTAAATTCCACTGACAATTATTTTGACTTTGACTTGAATTTGTGTTCAATTCTACTTTGATATTTTAATAAACTATTGTGATGCCACGTTTTTTGCGTTTTGTAAACTTGCCATAAAAGTTAATTCAAAGCCAAAGTCAATGTTTATTTCATGTAATTTAAGTCTAGGTTTTATTATATAAAATTTTATTGGTAACATCAAATTGATGAAAAATGTAATTTGAATATTTTTTACAATAATGTACTATACTCTAATTTTGATTATAAAAGAAGTATACTTATATGAAATACATACATTTTATAATGTTTAAATAAATAAATAGCGGTAGCAAAACCAAACCAGAGATTAACATTAGAATTATGTCATCAAATATAGATATTGATATATTCATTCAATTCAGTAATATGTTGAAATCATCTGAATTCACGGTTACTATATCCAATATACTTAGTGCAGACAGGACGCGTCGATTCGTAAAAAAACTGTATACCTTCCGGAGCATGTCGTCACACGTTGTATTTTATGCATTTATCTAGCGGGCGACATTTTTCATTTTAACGAGTGAATTCTATTGCAGGAAATGTACAGTATACTAGTATGTAGAATATCTGCAATAAACTTTTGCAGAATTTTTTGAAATTACAGCCAAATTCGATCTTAATTCTTGGCAGTAAGGTTCAAAAGCAATGTTTGGTACGATGGCCTCAATACATAAATGTTCTACACGGCCAGATTGTTATGCGTGTGGGATTGTCTAGTGTGTATACGTTTGGTATGTGTTGTCAGAACTTTATTTGTTCTTATAATAAAATAATCAAATTGCTTTATAGTTAAGCAGTAAGTAATGATTTATTACACAGGATTGAGTTCGATATAAATTTCGTGTGTAATAACTTTTTGCTCCTAAAAAAAGTCTCAGGGCATCGTAGGACAGTAGTAGCTATTATAGACACAAGCAAAATCAAAGGTCTTTGATAAGTATTCCTGGTGCTCTTCTGGAAAGGGATGTAAATGCCTCTCAAGCTGTGCAATTACACTAGCTGCTTAAGCTTTAATACACCCAAAGGGCAATAGAGAGGGCTATGCTCGTAGTTCATCTGCGTGATCGATTCTTCGATTCTAAAATAAGTTCTACAAGAGAACTAGGGTCGTCGACGTAGCCTAAAGAATTGCGACCCTGTAGTGTCAGGGCATATTGCCAAGGGAACGAAAGTCGCAGCAGCAACTGCTTCTCGGATGAAATTGGAAAAGCGGTATTTCTCGGTGGTTTAGTTAAAATTTAGGTCTTACTTTTACCTCTACTTGAGGCTGATAAAAACCTTAATTAATGCATTTTTTCATGGTGTTTCAAAAAATTAACTTCGATCTAAATCAACGTTATATTTTAGCAATATCAAAAGTAATCGATTACTTTTGATTTTATTCCTACTAAATTTAATTCATTTTGGTTAATAACAGATGTGAAAATCTGAAATTGTGCTTTCCTGGGCGTTGTTGGTTACGTTAGGGTTGAAAGTTATCTTTAGCTTCTTCTTTGTAGTTTGCCCAGTAAGGTAAGTGCCATTACCTAAATATATAGGCTCTCGATAGTAAAGCCAGCTAATATGAGTAAGATATATCTATCTTATTTACAAAATCAAATTGAATAGGTACCTCTACTACTAGGCGATATTTCATACTGGTTAAGCGATGTTTCTCCAGTCAATTAAATCAAGTTTATCTTTGAATTACGATATCTAGTACTTCTTGGGCGTAAGAAAGCCATTAGCACCACTTACGGGGAAGCCTAACGCAAACGCGCCAGCGGGTTTTAATTAATAAACGGGTAAACACTGCTATAATTAATTCGGTGTAGGAGAGCCGTCACTTAGCGGGTACGACTGATGATTGCGATTTCATTTCAACAAACGTTTGATATAATAATATTCCCAATAGGTATACATTTTTTATTTTTATTTATATATAATGAATTTGAACATTTTTTTGTAAAATTCAAAATATTTGTAACATCATTATCACTATTAAAATTTATAACATTTTCTGCGATTCAAATATAAAGCGCAGGCAGAACTAGCAGTGCTAAAGTTAAACTTAACTTTTAAGCCAAACTTAATCTGTGGTTTGTTTTATGAATAGATGGAGTAGATTGACAAGTACGTCTTACAAGAACATAGATCTCACTTACTACAGTTGTTTTTCTATCGTCCGATATTATTCAGCGAATAATTTGGCGTCATGACAGATTTTCAGATTGTAAATCGACTCTCAGGAAATGAATACTATAACTGAATTAATAATAATGTTATTCAAATATATAATATGATATGCACCTGGGTTTCCAGGTTCCTGTGCTCAAGACAAAATTTAATTGTATCTGGATGGCTTGTCTTGACAGAGCATATGATATGTAATGTTAAATTAGACGTGAACTTTTTGGTTTGGATCGTTGGTTAACAATGCGAGGGTAGGAATATATTATAACTTCTCTGCAATTACACATCTAGAGAAGATACTTTAAAATTCTTAAATTTTATATCTAATGATTAGTTTTGCCTAAGACCAAACGTAAATGAATTTGTAACGTATAATATAGGCATTTACTCGTTTTGACAGGCATTACTGATCAAGTACGCAAACATAAAAAATAGTAAAGATTTTTAGAAAGATCAAACGGTTAGCCACTTAATTATTAATTACTTATTATTACTTATTATTAATTACTTTTTATTAATAAGTAACAATAAGTAATTAATAACTTACTTATTATTAATTAAACCAATATATATATAAAATTTGTTAAATATTCATAATATATATGACATCGATATAAGTAAACAGAACGCTTTAAGTCTCAAGCGACCCTTCAATAATGGTGTGAAGGGAATCACTGACCGTTTTTACCTCAAAACTTTTAAGGGTCTATTAAGAACTGAAAACATTTTGTTCAGAGTACAATTTATCGAACTTAAATAGGTATATGAAACAATATCAGAGTGCCTTCATAACCATAATATTCAGAAACGAATAGAAATTGTTTTGTAAAATTCATAATTCGAATAAAAATGCAGTTATAATTTTTTTGTTAAGATGGCATTTTATTTTAATTTTGTTGGCATAAAGTACTTCGACAACACAAATCTCTAGAATTTCCACTTGACGCTAACGCTGAGCATCCAACTGTAACACTTTTGATTGCTCGAATGTGCGCTTTTAAAATATATATTGTCTTTTGTTTTACGCCAAGGCAGGTAAACGAGTTTGAGTAGGTTCATAGTATCAATCAGTCATGACAGTGTTAGAAGAGTGCTTTAAGCTAATGCTCATTAATTAATGCTTCAAGTAAATAATAGTATTGTGATTTATTTATCTATGGATAACAGAACCACTGCCTTCTACAGTTCTTAAAAACTCTCAATAAGCTTTCAACGGGGGCGCAAGATGTCCACACCGAACAATAAAAAATACCGAAGACCGAGCGCGAACGCTGCTGATCTACTCTGTTCTCTTCTGAATAATTCTAGTGCATTCTTTTTCTTTTATACTGTACTGACCTTGTGATAAAATATACAAGAAGTTTTCTTTATAAACACTGTTCCAAATTTAAAATAATATATTTAAATATACACGCTTGATGGTATAGTAACTAGAGCAGTTACAGTTCACACTTATCATTGCCCCGACAAGCAGTAGAGTAAAGAATTATACCGATTATTAAATTGTCTTTTATATTTAGAGAACCGCTTTAATTTTAAATGCTTAATTTGAAGTTTGCTCTTGCCAATTTGTGACGTCACCAAAGCTTAAAGAAGTTCAAATTTAAAATGACTTCCTTCCCTTAGACTATTATTTTCTGAATATAACATTGCGTTTTCTAATCACTTTTATGTATTGAGTGAAGGCCTAAGTGATGTCAGAATATTACTTACCTTACGAAGCATCTCCTCTAGCGAGTCCATGTCGGCGGAGGCAGGCTCCCCGCCCGCGCTGCCGTTCACTCCGTTATTATTGTTCGTCATAGGTTAGCCGCACCGCACCACACATACATACACAGGCACATAAGACACTTAGGAAACACTTCAATTTTTAATCCGAAAATCTTTACCACATGTAATTCGGCGTTACTAAGCCGCACTTTTTCTATTAAGTATTTTAATTATATTGGACTAGAATGTTGACTAGTTTATCTTAGGAAGACATTAGGTAAACTGGAATTTATAGAAAATTGCACATTAACTGTTTCGTCAATTGTATTTTTGAAAGAAGTGGCAATTATTCGCAATAATAACGATAATAATTACTATTTAAATTAAATATGCGTTCAAATTCATTTCTTGAGTGCACTACAGAGCTTTTCTAAAAAATACCTTAAATTTACTGCAATTAATACAAATCAAATGTCGACTCAAGTGGTTAGAATGCGTTTTTTCAAAATAAGATTCACAGTGATGTTGAATAAGCATATCGAATTTGTAATTTCTAATTATTACTTCTAATTTGTAAATATTAAGTTTGAAAGCGGTGGCCCTGCTTGAGTAAAGCATTAGAAATTATGATATTTTAAGTGCGTACCTATTTTCAGAAAGGAATCACCAACTATCCCAAGGCCTTAGTTATCAGTATCTTATCTCCTTCTTCTTTTGGAGGTAGAATGAAATCCCCGTTAATAAAACTTAATGCTCCGGTGTGGTTGTCAAAAAGCATAAATCTTATGTTTTATGTTTCACATTATATTCTAGGAAACACACTTACGTCTTGGCTGTAAATTCTGTAAGTGAGAAAGAACACAGGTCGTTTCAATGACACAAGATTACCTAACAAAATAAAAACACTTGATACAAATACCTAATAAAATTATTCAAATTCAAGACGTTAGAAGAACAAAACCTAAAGCGCCAAGCTGTGCATGTTACAGTAGCAGAGAAATTATGTTAATATACCAAGTTAAATTTAAAAATAAAAGTTTATCACAGGATTCGTCACACCATTCAGCAAAGAGAAACTCGAGCAAGGATCGCTAGAAAATTAATTCAAAGTTATGTTAATAAGAAACAGTATGTATCACAAAAAGAGTAGAATACAAAGTTTATAAAGTAAATGAGTTTATGTGAGTGCTTCTAAATAAGTTGGAGCGGAGTCTTAAGAAATCAACAATGGGGCTACTAGATATAAAAAAGGCATATGATTAAGGTTTTTTTTTATATTAAGATCAGCAAATGACTCGACACCACCCGATGATAAGCAGTAGACGAGTCCATATGTGATTATAGCTAGTGAAACATGCGACATACTGCTCTAGTCACCCTCACCTTGCCGGCCCATAGTGCTTTTTCACGCCTCTTATAAAGGAACCCATGTTGTATAAAGGAGGGAATACGTGTGCCGGTAAGGAATTCCACGCTCTAGCTGTGAAACAGAGAAAGGAGTCACAAAATTTCTTAGTACGCAAAGTAGACGTGGCGACAGTGAAGGAGTGACTCCGTAGACCAGCACGCGTACTTCTGAGTAGGAAAGGAGAGAGAGGGATAAAGTCGAAGAACTCTTCAGAGCACTCTCAATGGTACAAACGATAAAAGGCACTAAGAGATGCTATGTTTGATGCAATTTCTTTGTTACCGACATAATGTATACATACTTGACAGATATGTTTGAGTAATGTTAATTATTTCTTTTATCGTAAAATCAATAAGGTGCTAATATTTTTAAGGTTTAATTTAATGATCATTTTCTATATTTCTTGCTACTTAGTTCGAGTATGCCAATCTCAAAGATTGAATGAATCTAGTGATATTCCTAATAGTACTCTCATCTTATTGACAGAAGGATCAATTCTCTTTTATCACAATCGGATGGACAGCTGGCCTTTGTACTTAGGTTCGCGGCTATTTGTTCATTTAAGTTGAACTGTGCAAACTCTGATAGTAGGAAGTATAACGAGGGGTTGTGCGTGACATTGCATATATTTGGACCCTCAGCAAACAGATGATTTGTATGAAAATATGATGAGCAAACCCAGTGCTTAATTTACCTGCTTATTTTTAGCTGACGTTCCGTCTCGTTCTAACTATTTAAAAATATTAAGTTTCAATAGAAGTCTTGTAACTTGCTTTCCTTCATTTCATGATTGTTTTACTATTATATCTGTGCTAGTAATTGATACTCTTAAATCAACATAAGAAACTTCACCCACTGAACAATAAGGTTCAAATTAGAATAAATGTCCTGGTTAGTCTGTCGCTGATTGTACTGGCTTCGGCAAACATAATCAAGTAAGTGAATCGAGTACACGTCAAATTTTAATTAAATTTTAGATTCGAACGAATTGAATGTGCTGTACCCATTGAGACAGATTGTGATGGATTATTATTTTTATGTGTTTGAAGGTTTAATATTAATTAGGAACATTTTGAAGGTATTTGGCACAGTTAAAAGAGTTTCTTAGGATTTCGTATTACTGTATATAAAAGTTTAAATTATGAATATTCCGTCCCTTTATGAATATTCTCTATTCTGAATATTATGTTAAGGTGTGATAAAGAGAAATATATTATGTAAATTGCAATCAGTCATAATTATTGAGTTCATTGTATTATTACATTATGCGCTTGTATTCGATTATACTAAAAATCTTCTATTTAAATATTTATTTTTTAAGAATTATATATTAGTTCTTTGGCTACAGTTTTCGCAATAACAAATGGGTCAGGGAAAAATGTTGTTATTTGTTGCTATAAGACTTTTTGCTACCATATTGAAATAAATATTTCAGTATGAGTTTGAAAATCAACCTAAATAGCTTCTCCGTGCTTCGCAAGTACGTTTCAATTACAAGGCCGCATTAGACCAGTTCTAGGCCCAATGATGACAATTTTGATATTATTATATTTTAAGGCTTCACAGTCCTTAATCACCTTTTATAATGTTTCCACGAGACAAAAGACTCCATAAATAAGTTCTTTGGTTCTTCAATTTCGGTATTAGTTCATCTTTATAACGGGTCAACAAGGCTGTTATTTGCTGTATATTTACTTATAACGTTTATTTCATACACTATCCGATATTACGTTAAGCTAAATAGAGCATCTTAGAGCTAATTGCGAATGTAAATGGGTCGAGATCCTATAAAGGGGATTAGCTCCGGTGGCTAAGCTAGGCTATACCGGTTTCACGTGATAACACCATGGAAGCTGCCTGTATGAATAAAACACATTATTTATATGCAGCTTAATAATGTATTGTGAATAATCTCCTTATTATTCTATTAGGTAGGGAGATCTTGTCTATGTGGCTCGCCTAATAATTATAATGATAATAAGAAACGTTATTCAAATCTAACAAAGATACAATACTTTTTGAAGACACACAGTACGAACACAAAAGTGTCAGTATATAAAAAGACTATAAAAAGTATTCTATGCATGTGTGTGTCTGTATATGTATCGCAGCAGCACAAATCAGGCGACAGTTAAGCGTCATATTCGCTCGGGTCAACCACGAGCAAATCACTGATTTTCAACTGTCACCCGGAGCAGTATGCAAATTACAATTCCCTCGTGAATTCTACTCAGGTGCGGATATAGAAAGAAAGATTGATCGTAGCAGCTGATTAATATGGAGAAAAAATAAACACATAACAGTAAATCGATAAAACGAAAATTTTTAAAACTATCCGTGTATTTAAAATATTTTGTATACGACATGCCTACAATTGTACCTAATAAATTAATACATAAGATAAGGTAATGTGTACATAGGTGGTTGGTGGTGATATTAATTTCCCATCAGGTGCGCCATATACGCATTTTCCACTCTTTTTGCACATCAAATATAAGTAAGCTGATTTCGGTCACCCATCTCAGTTATAAGCAAGCTAGCAATGCTTGACTTTTTAAATTGTTTCATAAATCACAACACACGCACACAATGGAGCTCCTCATGAATAAAAATAGCATAAATTATGTTAAATAAAATAACGCAACATTTTAAGCTCCCAACAAAGCGTGAGAGAAATCTTATTTCCCCAAGATAAGTAAGGAAAACAAGGTATATTGTTTCATCTTGTAAAGGTTCATTTCGTCGTCCATTTTGGTAAATGTAAAGAACCCTTCACTTGCGTTCGGGTAAACACAATCACTTTACCCATTCTCGCGGTCGGCGCAAACACCAGATTTGGGTGAGACTGTAGATGATAATAAATATACGTGCTTTTTAAGGGTTCTATTTATTAAAACATTCTTTTGTTGGCTTATTAATATTGGTAACGAAAAAAATTATTTTCACTTTTGAAAAATGGTTTAACGGATCAAATAATGGCATAGGCCACCTTATGTTAAGTAGCATCACTTAGATAGCGTAAAATAATATCAAGTTATATTACATTTAAGCTAATGCATATACATTCCATCAACAATAAATAAAATGATTTGCATTACATGGTGGCATCGCGGAGAATCAGTCAACGTTATGGTGTCAACATAACACTTATGTAGTCAACATAGCAATTATATTATTAACATAACTCTTATGCAGTCCACATAGCGCTTATACTTTGAACGTTACGTTTATTATATATGTATGTATGCATGGCCGCAGGAGCCGTTAACAACGCATGGCGCAGATCCCAAGCCACATTGCTCCAAAATGTTCTATGCGGCATGAAGTAAGCTTCTCTGTCACTCTTGCCATATAAAAAATAGCATATATACTACTAGCTTTATGTCAACTATTTTCTGAATAAAAAGCTACATACACGTTTTCGTCAACCATAGGATAATTTGCCATGTTCCTTTGAACTAGATATGCTAATGCTGGCTGTTCAGCGTTTATGATGTAGATTGCGTTTCGCTCAGGGGACAAGCGTGACCTTATCTCGTGATACAGAACTGCTTCTAACACAGCCGATACCTATTTACAAGTGAAAGTAGTTGTGATTAGAATATTCGGGGTAATCAATACTTAGGCGTTTTGGAAAAGTTTATTGAGAGAGTTTATTGTTAATATATTAAACGTATATTTTAAACTAAATTCATTGTGTATATTAAAATATTCATAGTACACTTCCTGTTTAAAAGATTTAGGAAATGTTTTTTACTTATAAAGTTATTATTATATTATATAGAATATAAACGTTAATCCTCTTTTTTATGAGAAAAAAAAAACAATAAATAAATGAAGCGGTAAAAAACTTTGATTTACTTTCTAAACTAATTATCTTATAGGCAACTAAATAATGTCAGAATACCGCTTCACAGTCGCCCATACAATCACCAATATGTAAAGCGAGTTAGATTTCTTAATCAACGTAATAAATTAGGTTTTTACTGCCTGCTGACCAAGAAATATGTAGTCGCAATAATTATATTATGTTTCATCCGGAAATTGGACTTACTCACAAGTACTCAAAGTTTATTATGCGCTTATTCAATAGATATTTGCTGTTAAAGATAAAAAGTTAGTTTATACTAGCGAGCTATAACATTGCTTGGTTATGAAAATTATTTCTACAAAAAATACTATTAAGGGCCACCTTTAACACCTAGGTGTATAACATATATATACAACCAATTTGTATATATATGTTATAATCGGTCAAGATTTCGGAGAAATTCATTAGCAAACACTGCGTCACGATATTTTTACATATTACTCTACCCGCTGAACTTTGTATCGCCTACAACCCACCACTTACGCCATTTTAAGGTTATCCGAAGCGGAAATGAAAGAAATAACAGTTTTGCACATTAAATGATTTTCCAGACCAATTATTAATTATTATTATTTTGTTTCTATTTAGCATGTATTTTTAAATCAGTTCTGTACTAAAGTGCATAAAACAAAAAGAAATCATTCAAATTTCTCAAGCCGTTTTTGTAAGTAATATAAGAGAAATGATTATTAATATATTAATAATGAAATGATTTTAAATAAAATAAATAAATAATAATAATAATATTTCTCAAACTCACACCTATTATCTAATCCAAATTAATAAAAATAAGGAGCTAGTGTAATGGACTCTTAATAAGGGAGAGACATAGATAATAATAGATATATCAATATCAGAAATATACTAAATAAACATACCAACATCCATGCCCGGAGAACAAATATTCGTGCTCAGATAAATGTCTGCCACTCCCGGAATTGAAACCCGGGGCCCAAGGTTAATTAGACAGGGATAATAACCACTCATTTTTGACTTCATCACACAATCATCATTTTTTTAAAAGAAGCAACACCATAAATTTGTCATAAGTTAAGCAGGGTAATGTTATAAGTTAGTAGGTAAACACCTGAGTTCATAATATTAGGCCAGGGAAAAAGTCTTTTCTCATGCATTATGTATAAACTTGTAATAAAATATATTTGGCTGTACTATTTGTATCTGGCTGGTTTTCATGACATTTCAAAAAAAAGAATCAAATTAGGAAAATTATGTTTCCCACTATTTTTAATTTGTTTTTCTTTCTGTCAAAATGAGCGAATCGAATGAAGAAATCAGGTACATTTTAAAATTTTATTACAGAAAAGGAAAAATGCAACGCAAGCCGCGAAAAATTTTGGTGACGTTTATGGACCTAATGCAGTGTCAGTAAGAGTACCACAAAGTTGATTTAAGCGTTTTCAATCCGGATATTTTAATGTCAAAGATGCATCTTACTCTAGTCGCCCTGTTACGGATAAACAGACGCTATTTTTGAAAAAATGGAGTAAATTCGGCATATCACAACATAGCTGAAGAACTGGGAATTGACCACAAAACTAGAATAAAGCTGGGTACCCAAAAAAGCTCGATATGTGAGTGCCACACGAGATCACTGAAAGAAACCTAATGAACCGTGTACTCATTTGCGATTCTCTATTGAGACGTAATGAAACAGAACCATTTTTGAAGAGATTGATAACTTGTGATGAAAAGTAGATCACGTATGACAAGGGCGTGCGGAAAAGGTCGTGGTCAAAGGTCGGTCAGGCTTCACAAACGCAAAAGCTACTGCAAACAAAATGTAATTCAATTTGGCATATAAATAAGAAAAAAAAATAACTTTTGAGTAAATCAATTTACAAAATATACATTGCACTTTCTTATGATTAACTAAATAGGTTAAATTGGAGTTTCATATAATACAATAATAATAAAACGATGATATTAAAGCTCTATATCGGATTTAAGTTGCTTCAAATTTAATATTACTTTATTATTTTATAGACTCGAATTTCGGCTACATTACGGCGGCAGCGGTCATTACAGCAACCCTATGACGCCGTAATAAGAACTATTTTAAAAGCGTACATTATCAAACCGAACACTTCGTTGACTTTCAAATACGACACTACTTTATTTGTCTATTTCACAAAATGAGCAAGTAACGTTTGTATCATTTGAGTTAAGTGCAATTTAAACACGTTATTTCCCTCACTAAAATGTACTTTATTACCATTGCGTAAGTGCACTATTGCAATAGTTTACCTGCACTTGACTGCACGAAATGTAAGCGACGAGTAGCGAGTGATATTAAAGTTCGTGTCACTGTAACTCAGGCTACACAGCGCCGAGAAACAATGTCACAACGGAGGTTCATTGACCTAGGACGCAAAGGATAATATGTACATAAAATAGATTTATATTTAATCGAACAGAGTAGGTGCTAACCTATGAAATAATACTATTAGATTTTGTGTCAAAACAACTTAATCACACACGTAACTGCTATGCTTCAAAACTTTAAACCTGTACGATTATGTATAAAGCCGATGTAGTGTCTAGCAAATCCTTTTTATTAAAAGTCTCATTTTGACAAATTTTTGAATAAAGAATTTGTCAAAATTAGACTATCTTGCAGCCAGTATAGTGTGTGCTCCTTTTATCCGTGGTTTTCTATAAACATTGTTTTTTGAAAAAAGAACGCTAGCTTTTGTCTGACTTGGATTTAGAAAAATTATAATCTTAATCTTAATAATAAAAATCTTAATAGAAGGCAGCATGTCGATAATACACTTAAAAAATTTATACATTACGGATTTACGGAGAACGGTGAATCAAAATTTTTTTCACTCAGCGAGTCAACTCGTCCTCTCTGTGGAAGTATTTTCTAATTTCCCCAGTGATTCCTCGCTCTCTTCAAATATTGTCCTATATTTTCGAGTCTTTTGTCCTATATTCGAAATGAAGGTTGAATTGTATTCATATTAACACACAAGAGTAACTTCACAACAAACTTCCATCTTAAATCAAATCTGATGACACGCGCAACATGTTCAAAACACATTTGTACAGGGTGTTAACTAATGAAATTCGTTCTTACATGATATAACATAACTGCTGCGCTGTTCTAAGTTATTTTTTCTAAACTTTTTAACAACGGTAATAGCAAACTACTTTCTGATTCTGGCAAAAGATTTCATTACCCAAATTAGAATTAATTTCTATTCCAATTAAGATTATTTTTATAGTTCTTTGAGTTTACTTACGTTACCGTACTTAAGTCAAAAGTTAATAACAAAAGTAGATGAATAATAGTATAAACTTTTATAGTAACAAACTACACTAACTCTTACATTTTACTAAATTAAAAAAGCCGGACGTCAAACTGACCACTGTTAGTTTAAAGTTGATACTTGAAGGAGAAGTTACATAATTCACACCGCACATGCTTTTACACTTTTAATTTTCTGGTTTTAACCACTCTATATTAATTATATATGTCATTGTAATGTACTTGCTTATTTTAGATTAGCAGGCATAAGATCTCTCACATCTATGCATATCTCTGAAACGAATAACAACAAAGGCTATAAGCTTTTATCCGACTTACCCAGAAGGAGTGTAGGTAATGTATATGTTTGTGGGCTTGTATATCTGTTTCATTGTGATCTCCTGTAGCATAAACGGCTTGACCTATTTTGAAGAGAAAGATGTCAATAGATTCGTAATCTTTCCCGATATGTCATACAACCAAAACCACGTTATACCTATACTTTAAAATAAAATCCAATTTCTCGTGTTCAATCCAATGTGTAGTTTTTTTTATATTTCCCTTAACAAATACCAAAAATTTATTCTAAAATAGTCACGTATCTACCACACTAACCTAGATGAATGCACGCCCACTCCAAAACGCCAACTAATGCCACACTAAAAAGGAAACGTGACACTTAACAAACTATTGTCTGTCACAATGGGTCGTTATGTAACCTTGCGTACAATGTCGCCTTGCGTGGTAATGAACTTTGTGCAGACAAAAATTGGTAAGTAATATCGTTAAGATCTCGATTGCTGGCTGGTGATAAGATTGATTCAATATCACGATAACGTTATTTCTATTTTTTATTGGATTTTTTTTGTATGTTTAACAAGAGGTGCGTATTTTGACTTATATCTTAAGTAGACGACTGAGAAAGCACCTCGTTTGAGAAGCTTCGATAAAGACGTGTTGATTTATTAATCCTCTGTAGAGAGTGACCCTGTGTGATTTATTACGTAATGGGAAGAATTCGATACACGCAGAGATCGGTCACAAATTTACAACTCCAAATCTGCCACTACTAGTGATTCGGAGATCATTCACACATCTTCTGTTAGCACGGTCTACTGTCGTTGGAACTGGTGGGTCGAGCCCTCGTCGACGACGTCGACAGTGGGGGAACTCCTTTACCCCAAGTACCACATGTCCCTAGAGTTGGCGCCGTTCTGTAGGGATTATTCTTGTAGGCACTCAACCTCTCCGACAAAAAATTTATGATAGTATCAGAATGTGTGCATTGTTAAGTTGAACTTAGAATTCGTTAAAAGCACATATGTGCTCTTTCTTTCATGAGTTCCTCAGAAGTGTGAAAAGGCACCGATGTGGACACCGTTCACAATGTGAAGGCAGTATGCTGGCATCAGCCTTGCCTGCTATTTTATTGATGTGGAATTATTTACCATGCATTGAATTTTCAAAACTTATCTCGGACTTCTTTCAAAGGTTTGGAGTTCTACAAAAAGAAGTACTCTTTAGGGTACTTCTAGAAGGTAATAACCACGTATAATAATGACGAGGTCGTCTATCTGTTCGCTAGCTACTGTATATAAAAAATGTCTATAGCGTTATTAAACCTTGGCCTGTACATCCACGCAGTATGCAAATAGGGTAGAACACCGTTGACTGGCTCTGTTCCATTCATCGACACCCACCTTACACTTGCTCAACGTATCACAAGGCCGTGTCTGTCGGCTCACCAATTGCTATTCCTATAACGTACACCGTCTGGGTTGAGTTTACGTAATCAATTTAAGATTATGTCTCGTCACACTTGATAACAAAAACATTTTTTAAACAGAACAGTAAATGTTTCTGTATGGAGACTATGACTTTCAAGAACATTTAAATTTACTTTACAATAACATTTAAATCAAACTACAGCGACAGTTTTCTTGTAAAATTTACTTATAACGAAATTGCAATGTAAATAACATATCTGGTGTTAAGTTCTCACGTAAAAATTTAATGGGTCTATATTACTTGGGGGACATTTTATGTTTATCTTTTCGAGTGAAAACAATAACATATTGTAAACTCCTTGAAAACCAAAGAAATTTTTATAAGTTTTTTAAGCCTAGTTATAAAAATTAATTATCAAATAATTAAAAGCTGGCAAATTGATATTATTAGCTTCAATGACATTAAATTAGCTCACGAAGTTTTAAATTGAATTCTGATGACCAAGCATTTCACAAGCCCTTTCCAGAAAAGGAAGTTTCCATCCTAACTAATCTGGCGCCTATAAAATTCCTAACCTCGCCGAACACCGGTTTTACTTTCGTCGTTTTGTAACGTAAACGAGCTAGCTCTGGCACTAGTAAGCTCGTGTGTAAGTGCTAATTCTACTAGAGCAATGACACTTCGGTTTAGCAAGTTTCAAATCGAGATTATTATCAAACGGCGGTCAATTACAACTGTTTAGCAGTCGGCTTGTATACAGCACATCCGCCGCGTATGACCAGCATAGTTGATGCGAGTGCGTGTCGAATTAATATTAGTCTGGTGTTTACCTTTACCAGACAATAATACTCAATAGCTAAACGTAAAGTAAAATCAGCCACGTTCAATTTTATTTTTACAAAACGTGCAACGATAACAAAACTTGTATTGTTGACGCTTCCAATAAAAATTAAATATATTTATATTTGAAAGGTTTCGAACAAAAATTTAAAGAGCATTTGATTCAAGGAAACCTGACAGATAAGTTCACTGAGAGAGCGTCTCCCCATGAACTTATCTGTTAGGATTAAGAAACTCAATTATATCGTAACAGTTTTCGACTATATCAGATATTTAATAAAATACCCGAAGATATTATACAATGTAACGTTAGATTGCTACTTGAACATGAATTTAACGATTAGAATTTAATATTATGACGAAACAAATTAAGTTGTTACATGATTGACTTGCTTATTGAACATAAATACATATGATATTTTTAATTTTTGTATGCCCTTATAACTTGGATTAACAAATTGTATTTTTTTAAACTTTTATATATATTTCTTGTATATTGATGCAAATAACATTTTTTATAGATAATCTTAAAATTTTGTTTATTATTGTCCTATAAAAAAAAACTTGTATGAAATTTCAAAAGGACATCAGGTTTAAAATTAGAATTGGTTAGTAGTTAAACGAGTATAAAAATATTAACTTTTTACATTTTTTTTTACAGATATATATTTTTCATTATCTAATTTCGTACTAAGTTAATTTAATTCCGTAATATTCTTAATTCATAATTAAATATTAAAAAGGAATTGACTTTCAGGTCTCAATAACAGTTGGCAACAAAAGTTGCCAATAATAAATCCGGTATTAAAAAAATATTACATAAGTTAACCGTATGTTGGAAATAAACATATATTACCCTATCCACCTGCACTTCATCAACCCATAATATTTGTATTTACGCCTCTTCTAAAAGAGCCCACATTACACATAATCAAAGCGCCCAATTATGTGTAAGAATAAAATCAATTTACCATTTGAGGTACTTTAATAAATTGTTAGTGACAACGGCTGTATTTTGGAACATCTTTTTGTTACCTAATATAAACTCGTGTAATAGTCTACGCCACCAACTGGATCGATTTGGAATTTGGCATGGAAACAGCCTCTAGCTTAACCAAACGCAAATTCTGTTTTGAACCTAATCAACCACGTAATTCACAAATACGGTTCATTGGATAAACATCCAAGTTTGAGTGATCTTGTAGATTTAATACTACACTAAATATATGATATTATAATGAAACTACTTTTGTTATTCTAATTATTTGAAAAGACAGCTTTTATTTAAATTAAAACAAAAAAAAATTATTCGTGTTCGTTTTAAATAAACTATAGGTGAATGTTTACTCTAATATTTTGTCACATACAATCAATCTATAATAAACAATACAAGTTTATTATAAATGCAATATATATATTAATAACAACTGAAAATTCTTCTCTTCTCTTATATTATATATAAATAAATATATATATTATATATATATATTGAATATATTGAACCAATTTAAATATATTTTATTGTATTTTGTTAAAATTAATTATAATAAAAAAAGAAAAACTTGCAAGAAAATCCTATTAGATTTAATTACACTTTTGATTCTTGTAAATTTTTAATTTCAATTTAGTAATTTAGTATGGAAAATTGTCTGACATGTCAAACATTAAAACTGTCGTTTCATCCAACATCATTTCGGTTTCTTTTAAGACATGGCGTTAGTGGTAGTTCATAGGTAATACTAAATTCACCGGGTCAACTGGTCTAAAATAAATCTAAGGTCACTCTATTCTATGTTTTAAGTGCCCGACAGTATCCATAGTTATGTTATTGTTAACTTTAAGACCTTTTTGGTATAAAAATATTTAAATTGGAGTTTTAGTAGCCCTGTTGGTTTCATAGTAGTAGTCATTAGCTCGCAACTTTGTTACAATACACTTAAAAAATATATTTTTTGTATGGGATAGTCTTTGTCATAGTTTGAATGCTCTATTTTTATTAGGTTTCGTTTCTTGCTGTTAACTTGTATACACTATTATTAATTACTAAAACTTATTTATTTTACTAAAAAGTTGTAATGGGCGTACAACTGACTGAACTTCAAGCGGGAGAAAAGACAGACGTGGTTTTGTTACAGACATTTTTAATCTGTATTAATGAACATGAATTTTATAGCTTGCCAATTAATTCAAAATTTCTGTTACGTTCGTTATTTTCAGGATAAGGTTTGATAAAAATAATTATACATGATAAAATACATAAATACTTTTATAATAAAATATAGCACAATCATCTTTATTCAAAAATTTAAATGTATTATTTTTGAACAAAAAAAATAAAAACACTATCGTATACCCAATATGTTACGGACAGAAGCTAGAATGTACGATCATTAAGAAAAAAATTCTAACTCCGGCGGCCTTTCTGAAGCTGTTTTAAATAATAATCTGTTTAGCCAACTGTCTATAACTTGGGCGAGTTACAACTTTATATTATTATCTATAAAGGCTGAATAAGTTTGCAAACGTTTGAGCACAATATAAATGCGAAAATCCCACTGGAATTTCAAAAGGCGATTTGTTTCTGGTAACAAATAATGATTTCACTATGATTTTATTAGAGTGAGAACTGCTTTTTGTAATACTTCATAATTTATGGGACTCTTTTGCTTTTAATAAAGAATGCAATTTATATAAGAAACATTATTTGTGTATTATACGCGTGGTAAAAAATGTTAGTCTTTAGACGCTATACCCTACTAATAAATTATAAGATATCTCCTGCTTCCAACATAAAATTTTCTCAAGAACCTCTGACAACCTTATTTACCGCAGAAACACAACAAAAGGACTTCCTCTTTAGCGTTTTCTCTATTGAATTATGTAAAATACAAGAAATATTTTTTCATTATTATTACTTTTCATTGGAAATTTTAAGAAAGGCTTTACCGCCTAGACTTTAGTCAGAGATTGTTTTTTAATTTCGGAAATTAAAACTCATAGCACCAACCAACGATATAATGACATTGACTTGTAAAGCAAAAACTTTTTTCGTCATCTATTAATGGAAAATAATAATTAGTTTATATTCACAATGTAATTTTTCTAATATGGTTCGATTATATTCGTATTGAATAGTCAAAATTTAAGTAATCTACTAAGGTCCACGATTACATAAACAAGGCACTTAATATTTATTCTCTGTTCCAGCGAAATAAAAATATTATGAGAATTGCGAGGGCGTTGACCTTAACGTGATAATAAATTCACATACTAAATGGATCTACAATCCAAGGGTTAATGCAGATAAATATTTGAAGAATATTATAAAGGTAGTCTCTGAATAAATTAAATTAACTAACGATCGTGATTATAAAACGTTGAAAATTAAGTTAATAGTAATGTAACAACATTGCTTTTTGTATAACAATTTGTAAATAAAGTAAATAATTGGGGTTGGTTGATTTAAGAACAGATAATATTAAAATTTCACTTTTCCCTGTTTTATAAGAGTAACATCGAAGTCTGAAGGCATCCTGCTTACAGAATATTTCAGACAAATAATTCTTTATCGTGCTGGGAACAAAGATACGTACCTATCCTGTCAACAAAACGCTTCCTCGTAAATTTAAAGAGTGAATGCAATTTATGTTTTTAATGTTTCTAGCGTCTAATATTCCCCAGTAACTGCTAGCTATTAGGCAAGGCATACGCTTATGACCTTTTCTTATTTTGCATGTTTACAAAATATTAGTTTTTTTTAATTAATAGTAAATAAGTAGTGTTTTAGTAAATCGTTACACTTCTACCGTGTTTAACAAATTAAAGATGTTAAATAAAAAAAATGAATGCGAAATTATTATTCATTATTACTACACACTAAATTTTTAAGATCCGATGATAATTCTAATGTACAAAATAATGGTTATATTGTACAAATGTTAAATGCATGTTAACCAATCTCGACTATATTATTTTACCGTTGTGATTAGTTTTTTTACTATATATGTGATATAACGCTATTTATGGCCAGATAGAAGCCCTATTGTTGAGCTGTCGCTGTCAGACTCCCGGAATAATACCCCAGGTTTATTCTTTAGACTCCAAGCCATAACAATAGTACCGTTGTTCGGGTGCATCGGAAATTATTACCGTTCGTAAACACGTTTGAAAACAGTATTCATAACATAAAAAATCTGTGGAAATACTAACAGATAATGTGCAAGGTAAAGATGAAAATGTTTAACACAGCTCCGTTAACTGCACACTGTATTACGTGTCTGTTTTTATTATACATTCACTGTTGTTATTTAAATTTTATATTCCTCACAAAAATATTACACGTACACAATAATTTTGTTTCATAAATAATAGTGATGACTTAAAATAACTACGGCAACACTGAGAAAGGACTATGTCAAAAGGCGGCAAAAAGTACAACTTTTTAAATTTCTGACAGCATTATCGTAGTAAATACAAGCTGCGTATCGCTCATTATCGTAGCACGGCGCGTCTACGTGTAGCGAAGCCACGTCGAAGACTGGCGGTTACTATAGCAGCCGACGGCTACGCCGTAGCCATGCGCTACACTCGTAGCACCGGGGGTGTATCATTTCACTTGCGAACGCGTGATGTTCGTTTAAAATTGATGAGGCTGTATTTGCCTTCAACCGACCATTCATCAGCTGCGTATACTCCTACAGGCTACATAGCGACGTATTACTACGTTTCAGCTACGATTATAGCGGTTTGTATGGCGTGGTTAACCACGTAATTTTCAATCAATTTATAATCTCATAATAAAAAATCATTAAATAGGTTATACATAAAAAATCAACAATAGGCTTTGTTTAAGATACAATGCTATTTTTTATAAACTACATAAAAGTTCCTAGAAAGCACGCAGGGGTGAGTATGCACAAAGAATCAAGAAAATTCTTATTGATATTGATATTTACTAGCTACGCAATAAAAACTATTGAAATAACCAGCAAAAAGTTGCTCAAACGGTCAATTATATTAATTTTATATTTATTTTTGTTTCTTGTGTAGATTAATTTTACTAAGTATATCTAATAATGTTGGTAGAAATTATTGTATACACATTAAATATTTTTTGTGGTTCTGCCGAAGCAGTTCACCAAACTACACCCATGCAACCCTACAACCGTAATTCACGCCGATGGAGATTGCAGTTATTTGGGCGATCCCAGACGTGGAGGCCTGTGCAATGAGCCGAGTATATGGTTGCGCAGGAGCCAACCATATACTCGGTTGCACTGTTAAAATAAATCTACCATCATAGATCAAACAACATAACAATAAAATCGAAGAAGAAAGATAGTTCCTTTAATATCAATCGAGCTATTCAACGTGTTTCCAAAACCGATTCATGTTAGCTTTCTGATAGTGTCATTACGAGACGCGTCACGGGCACAAAGATAAAATAGAAATGATATTTTGGAATATAAATTCCGGACATATACACAGTATTGGATATTGTGAACTGCTGGACGTTCGGCTGAAGTCGGAAAACAGAACCCAAAGATCTTGATCCTTATAGACATTACTTATACTTACCATCTTATACTAACCAATCGTTTCACGTTCGTATACTGGACCATCACTTAAAGTGCTACGTAAATTTAAGTGCTATGGTTGACGTTTGTGGATACTAATTTAGACTTCAATATTACTTTAATATTAATCAGTTTAATAATGAATATATCGAATATATTAAATAATGAACATATTAAACTTTCCTGTATTGGCTATGATTTTTCGATCTAATTGTTCTAATACATGGGCCGTATCTCAATCTATCTTAATTAATGTTTTTCCATCTGCCGTCTAATCATTCCGTCTCAGATGGGGAGACAAATTTGTTATGCATTAATCATGGGATAGACGTTTCGACTGGACAACCCCATCCTTTATATAATTAAGTTTGAGCACGAACATACATTTTTAATTAAATATGACAAAAGCTTCTTATAGAATTTCGGAAAAAATAGAGTCAATTCCTGATAGGACTACTCATATTTTCAGATCTAATGAGAATGATACTCAAACGAATATGAATTTAGTCATTTTACTGTAAGAAGACTCAAGTCCTAAAACATTCTTTTATTCATTCGTTTCTTTTAAGTTCTTTACGAATCATAAGCTCTTAACTACTTTATAATTTGTTCTTTAATAAGTACTTGTTGTGTATTCCTATACACAACAAGTGTTATTATATATTTTAGTACTGAATTTGAAAAAAGGAAAAAGATTGCAAAAGCTTCACACCTTTGGCAGCTAATTTCCCAAAGTCATTCACGAAATAACTTTAAAGTATTAGCAATGCTATGCAGTATTAAATATTCTGATTAGCGACTGATATACTGGTTAGCGGGGAGTTAACTCTGCCGTACATGATCCCCTAGAATACAGGGCAGGCAGAGAAAGTAGGTGGGGTTGTGATATGTTGGGTAATAATGTGGGTGTGCCCATTTAATCAAAACGGACTAAATAATTCCACATATTATTCGATTTTTGATTTTCTAAATTATATAAACGAACTGTTTTTGTAAGATACATAATAGAAACAAAGTCAAAGTCAAAGTCAAAAATAACTTTATTTAAATAGACTTATTTACTAAGCTCTTTTAAATCGTCACAACAGGGAATATGTATAAGAAAATAAATAAATATAATTATAAAGGCAATACTCATAATTTTACTGGGTATCAACCGGGCATTTACTAATTGTCCCAGTTATAGTATTTCAATATGTACTAAATAAATTGTTAGTCTTAATTTTAAAATAATACTTATTTTAAAATTAAAAATAACACTAGTATGCATATTCCCAATCAACCCTACTACCGCTTCGACGAATTAGTAGCTGCAGAGAAGAAGCGGCGCAAGAAACTCTCAGCCTTTAGTATTTATAATGACATTTACAAATCAATTATGTCATTATGTATTAGTATTATAAACATATACATGTTTTGTTTTACAGTGCATTAAAAAATTTATTTTTCAATATTGCAAAATATAATAAATAAGTGCAGAGAAGCAAATTATAGTGGCCACAAATTTTTATCTTTAAAATAATCTTCTACCTTGTAATACCCCTTTTTCATCAAACAACTTTTAATAGTTGATTTAAATTTATGCAGAGGCAATTCAATAAAACTTTGTGGTATCATATTGTACATTTTTATACTTATTTCTATAAAACAATTACCGGTCTTATGCAGTCTGTGGCTTGGAAAGGCGAGCTTATGCTTATTTCTGGTGTTGAAGCTATGGCAGTCTGAATTTCTAAGAAAAGAACCACTGTATTTACGTACATACATAATACAATCAAAAATGTATTGAGACGCCACGGTTAGTATGTTAATTTCCTTAAATAATTCTTTTAGCGAGTCACGTGGTCTAAGGTTGTATATTGCACGAATGGCTCTCTTTTGAAGTACAAAGATCGTCTGTATGTCAGCAGCGGAGCCCCACAACAGTAGACCATACGACATTAAGCTGTGAAAATAGCTGAAATAAACTAATCTCGCCGTTTCCACATCAGTAAGCCATCTTATTTTTCGAACTGCATGCGCAGCTGAACTTAATCTTCCTGCCAGAGCCGTAATATGTGGGGCCCATTGTAGTTTGGAATCTATAGTAATTCCAAGAAATGTTGTAGAATTAATTATTTCTATTGGTTCCTCATTTATCTTAATACAAATATTGACCCGCCTTACATTAGGCATACTAAATTTAATACACTTGGTTTTCTTAGAGTTTAAAACAAGATTATTAGCCGTGAACCAGTGTAGGACTTGAGAAAGAGTACTATTTACCTCGTCAGATACGTCCTTGCGTCTGTCGGTTTTGAAAATCAAAGAAGTGTCATCAGCAAACAAAACTATTTCACAGAGGTCTTTAGCAAACACTAAGAACACAAATATATTCGTATTATAAGAACCATAGCGACAACTAGCACAGCTAAATTATTTATACACATCAATACAGCCTTATATCGGTCAATCACTCGGGCGACAGGCTCAGATGTTGCGACAAATTGCCTGTGCATTTACCATGGTTGGTATTAAGGACCGGCGGTCAGACCAACCCGCTAAACTATGCATTAGCCTTACCGCTCGGTAATGGATACTGATTTTAGGCAGTAAACCAACTGGTTTCGACTACAGCAAACCAGATTCATTAATTCAAGATAGTTATAAAGTTACCGATGTAAACGACTTGGCATTTTGTTAAGGGATGGATGCTTAGTTAAGAGGTTCTGTTTTATCTTCTGGTTTGAAGAACACAATAGGGGTTTGATTTCGGATTTAGGATACTATAACATACTTAGGATGCCTTTAAAAAAATCTGTTTTAACACAGTCATAGAATCGATTTTTGAAGTAAAATAAATTTTAAATTTTAACGTGGTCGATTTGCAGCTAAAGTTGATCACACATTCTTTCTTCAAAGTTAACATGAAAAACGGGAGAGAGGAAGAAAACGCGTTTCAGTACATGGTCACAATAACCTGTTAAATTAATGTGCAAACATTAATTGTGATGTAACATGTGTGATGTAAATATGTGTTATTCGAGTCCGTTAGGTTAGGACATGTCTTGTTTATATGAAAGTCCTAATAAATAAATAGAAAAAATATATATCGTTACAATATTAAGCAATTGCAAAAGTACCAAAATAACACAAGAACTAATATAATGGAACCAGGAGGAACTTGAGTTCTTAGTTATTGACATTTTTTACAAGTTGAAGGGGTAGGTATCCCTTTGAATTTTAATAAAAAACAAATTAACTCCACCGGAAATACAAAACGGATCTTTAATAAAATAAAAGTGATAAATTAACCTGTCCTTTGTTAAATAAACTTTATTGGAATAAAATAAAAATTAATAAAGGGTACCATCGATCTCTCCCGAGGCGACAGCTTATTAACGAGTTAGCTCGACAAGAACGGTTGCCTAGCAACGGCACGCTTTTGCCAATTTCTAACATCTGCTTGTATTGGATGTTATCTTGTTGGAAATCTTTAGAAAAAGGTAGATAGGTAAATATTCTTATCCTAAAAATCTGAAGACTCACAGAAATTCTGTTCGTAACAAGTTAACCGTTAATTCGATAGAAGCTTAGAATTGAATAATCTGAATGACACTTTAATTAAAAAAATATTATTGAGTTACATTAAATCCTTAAAAACATTTTTTTAAAGTTATTAATGAATAAAATTTATATTGAAAGTATTACAAGAAATCAAAAAGGTTAAAATAAGGTCAATTAATAAATTCTGTAAAGAACAATAAAAAAAAACAAGGTTAAAAAAAGCAAATAAAACAAAAAAGTCTTTAGCAGAGCGTAGTTTCGATCTACGGACCTCTGGGTTATGGGCCCAGCACGCTTCCACTGCGCCACTCTGCTTGTGTAGTAAGTGGCGAAATGAAGCGTCAATATCGACGCAATAGCGTACGCTGATGACGTCACTTAGAGTGATGTAACTAGCACGTGGTATTACATCATGTACCGTGCGCTTGACGTTGCGTTGTTATTTTTAGATTGTATTTCATATTGCTATGAATGTAGGGCGTTATTTGTTAAATGAATCAGATGATTTACCTTATCTTGCAATTAATTATTCTAGATTATTTCACTTAGAAAAATTTGTATTTTTATTTAATAATAACAACGGAAAAAAATATTATTTTATATATTTTTGAACAGTGATTAAAATTTTTGTGGTTTTAAAATATACAAAGTGTCTGAAATGATATATTGGCTATATATTAGATATTTAGGCTATAATTTGTAAAAAAGAATTATTGCATGACCATATTTTTTACTCACACATAAATTAACCTGCATATCAGCATTATTATTACCTGAAACAAATTATATTAAAATTAATCAAGAACTTGGTTTGTGAAAGAAATGTTTATCGTAAAACTACCTCCCAAGCAAATATTGACCTTAATGGCAAAAGAAGAAAAACAAATATTCCATAAAGCGCGCAAACTCATTATGATCAACGCCCAAGTGTTTTTGTCCCTAACATTACACCGTATATTACTCATTTATGAAAAAGGAAACTCGGGTTAAGTAGAGACCGTGACACGTTGTTTTTCACGGGACGGCGGACTAGCGCATTTCTGAAATAAAACCATTTTATGCGATACGTAACCAATCCTTAATACGGGAAAAAAACGTTCTTGACTTTTCTTGTAAGCTTTATTACTAAGTATGAATAATTTTATATAGTATTCTACATTCATATAATAATAATTGTATGAATTTTAAACCACTATCTTGCTCAAATTAAACACATTGCCTTTACTCAAATATTTGAGCAAAATAAACCAATATTTAACTAAACAATTTTATATCAAGATTCACTCTTTCAATCCAACTTCACATGAAAAAGCTCGATGCTATGGATATATAAGAATTAATTTTGAATCATTATTTATTTAAATTATGAAGTTAAAATTTATTATTAAAGCTGTAAGGACTCTGGTTGGCGGCTAATTGAAAAGGTTCGTTATTTCGTTGACATTTCATCCCGCATTTTGACGTGATGAAAGGACAGATGTATATCTGTATTTGAAATATTAAAGAGATACTTAGTAATGTATCTAAAAAAGGCACAATAAAATCCTGCTTAAAAATAATTTAGGTTTTATGTTATTAAAAGCTAGCATTTTTAAGGCAAATTACAACCTCGAGTAAAAGTCTCCAATACTAGACTATATAAATATGCAGTCTTCGTGTATCCATTTTATAATAACCCATCAAATCCAATTCTAATATCTTCAGCGTGTGACATAAAAGATCATTTCGAGTTGGCTGTCTATCTATGACTGCCATCCTTGACATAGGATGCATGTATCAAAGTAATGTACCCAAAATTAAAGTGGTCGCCCAATTTCCGGGGTAAAAATAACAACACCTGTCCCTGTTTGCCTCCAGCGGGTAATGGCGTGTAGATTTATCTCCTTTTACATGGAATTTTAATGTTACAACGCGTTGGGCAAACTTTAAGTGGAAAAAAATATTTGGCGGAGGCAATTGCAGCCATTTTTTGTTTGTAAATGCACCTATGCTTAGGAGCTTCGATTTCAAAGGATAAAATAATTGACCTAAATATAAACGCCTATCAGGAGTCGTTAAATAATTTTTGCCCGAACTTGAGGCTTGCTTTTATTTCTCAGAACCGCTGCCACTCAAGGTCAAGCACTATAACTGATAATTATATTATACAATATTATTGAAATAGCAACATAAATTTTATCTAAATCTATGTGCCGTGCCGTATATATACACAAGTTTTACGCTTATATGAATAGGTTTCATTCTAACGTTAGTCATTTCGGTTGATATGAAGTAGTTTCTCTGTGGTTGAGGAATCTGTCCTCAAAACTATTGTAGTGATATCTCGCTACCGTCTTAGGCATTATGATGACTTACTATCATATAGGTGAGTTGCCAAGAGCTAGTAGTAGCAGTAGGGAAAAAATATCACAATTACAAACGAATTAAAATATGAATATTAATACAATAAAATTGAGGAACAGAAATTAAAGCAAACATTATACACTGATATTGAAGCAGAAAATCATTTTTAATTATAATATTAATTGACTCGCTGACGAGCTTACACGTGATTAATACCTACTAAAAATTAATTAAAATTAATAAATTATCCATGCACGAGTACGTCACCAGTATACTTTCGGAGTAAATACTTCTAATAATATAAATGTGAAAGGTATTATTTTTATAACACATTTGAAGCGAAGATGTTTAGCCGCCTTTGGACTTAAGGTACCCAGTTAGTGCAACAACTGGTCTTGAAAAATAGTTATCTATTATCAAACGCTAGGCCCATTTCTCTAGACCAAGCCGTCTTAGCAGCGAGAAGAAGCTAGTTCATAATAAGGCAATATTGTAACGGTAAAACTATAAGAAATTAACTTTCGAAGAGCGTAGATAGATCACATCTTTCTGATCTATCTGACTACTTATACACATGGATCTTTAGATCTATATACTCCATATACCCTGAGACATATATTTTTTAAATTCTTTTTGCCAACTAGCTAGATGCTTATTCTAGCATGCATTGTTTGTTATTATATTTATAGGTAAAAGAAATTATACGATCTCTATCCTTCCCATAACATACTGATTAAATCCACGGTCAGCCACATTATAATGACCATTGGGAGTGATAGCTCCATTTCCGACACCCATCATTTCCACTTCATTTCTCATGTCATCCACAGTCATACATAAAACCAGCCTATGTTGAACTCCAGCATTCCTCATCCCAATTTCGATTTGAACATGACTACACAATACGAGAGCTCTATAAAACTGGTCGTTCGTACAACTAATTTGCGTTGGCCTCTCTTATAATCATAACACATTCGTGTAGACATTCAACACCAAAGCTCTTCTAATACTGGACGTTGTTGACCACTGGTTCAGAAATTCGCGATAAAATAGTTGAAATATGTAAGGTTGTTGGTAATGTGAGTATAAACGAGGGCACAAACAAAGTGCGATAATATTGGTAAAAGTAGTAATATTGGTAATTATGCTAACTACAAATTAAGTCCATAATTAATTATTAGAACTATTTTCTCATTTGAAATTATTTTAGAAACTTCAAGGTTTTGAATTAATTTGTCATAATTTTATCTATTTCCCTTAAGTAAAGTGTTAATTTCGTTTGTATTATTTAAGAGCACAAGATAAGCATCGGAACTTCACATTCGATGCGCAATATCTAAAAGTGACAGAATCAAATAATTTTTTGCTAGATAATTATCTCTTCTGTTTGCTGATCAGCTTGAGCAAGAGCTGCGTAAGTTCCTACTCCAGCTTCGACAGCTCTGGAGTAGGTTTTTACGAGCAAATGTTACTTAACATTAAGGTACAGTAGGGCTATATCGAAATTCAAAACCGCTGCTTCCTTCTCGACCTTAAAACATAGAACCAATGTAAATAGTTTAAACTGCATCAACACATTATGGTGCCACAGCAGGCTGGGGGACTATGTTTAAATAAATCCCAATTATGTCGGATTTAAAACGCCGCTGTAGAAAGTAGGAATAGGAGAAAATAAATTGTACCAATGTGTTCGGCTATACGGTGAAATAAATTAAGTTTTATGTTTTTATACGTTTCTCATTACACATTCTTTGTGTGTTTTCATTGAAATAGAAAAATAAGCACAGGGAAATTACGTCTCTGCGGTTTTTCTACAGATTAATGTTTTCTACCTATAAAGGGGATTCTGACTTCGGCTTAACAGTACTTTATATTACGATTTGAATATTATTTGTAATCACATTATGATTCTTTATCATTATTTAATAAAATACAAGGTCTAAAATTCGATCTTACGTAAATAATATTAAGGATAGAAACGTGTTTATCTCCAGTAAAATAGACTTTATTTACCCTTATCTCTCTCTGTGACGTGTAGCGTTTGTGACCGGTAATCAGATTAGCATATTAATTGTTTGCATACGTGTCCAGGCGGTTGCACCCGATCCTTGAGACTTATACACCTACATAGCATACCACAGATCGTTGTTGAGATTCTATTGAACAACTGAATCGTTATTTCCATAACGAATATAAATGTTCACTTGTTTTCATTTGTAATTTAATTGAAATGTGAATGTATCTATGAAACTCGTTTTATTACTATTACTCGAGTAATTTAATTAGATGTGAAAGGATTGTTGAGGAAATCAAATCCGGATTTACCATTCGGTATTCTTTGTACAAAATAAAAATAAATCAATTTGTCTATTTTAGTCCTTCTTTATAGTTCTTGTCTATAAATCTATCATATTCAGTCCCAAAATGCAAGAAGAGTATCTTATGGCTTACTATTATGGCTACTTATGTTTAATTTCTCTTGCAAAAACTGTATGCAAGGTATAAGCTATTATACCACGAGTCGAGCCATGTCTCTCTATTATATAAGTTATTCGCTAATGAGGGTGTCACGTTTCCCTCTCGAATAATGCCATTGTCATTTTCTCAAGATCATTTTCTAGCTTCAATATGCTTAAGTTAACTTAAGGGTAGTTGTAGATAAATTACTAGAGTATGTTGCTTTAAATTGGAACATACTGCAGAATCAAAGAAATACTTATTCATTCAAAAGAACCAAAGTATAGGAACGCTACGATTATACTTGTATTTACACTGGTTAAAAAGATGTCTATTGTAATTACAAAAAGGTTTTATTTCAGCTGTGTCTGAAATAACACTCATCCATCCGTCGCTAGCATCCAATCCCCTTCTGCAAGAAACTTTTTAAATTAAGACGAGCGCCTATCCATTTATTAATAGCAAAACTACTAGTTTTTAGAAACTTATTGCTATTTTTTTCCGGCAGTTATTTTATTTGATCGAGGTAAAAACTGTCTCTAGCAACATTTATATTTTAATTCTGTAATCGTTAGCTGTCATAACCAGCTTCATTCATTTTTGTAATGTTTGGGTTATGACATATTATTTCTCAAAGTTATATGAGGGTAAACAACTAATACATTCTATAGTATATTCATCATTATCATCATCTATATGTTTATTTAGTATATTTCTGATATTTATCCGTTATATAGTGAACATAATATAAGCTTAGTATGAATTGCATAAGAGATACACCTTTAATCTTTTATAAATCTAAAATCATTTGTTAAGCAGCGTGTATTATAAATGCATTCCAGGCGCACATAAAAAACTGTCGTAAATTGTAACCTTATTAACAATTTCTTTATCAAAAATAAGCAAAATTGATGAAGCGCATACTACCGCCATTTATTATTATGCATGTTTTCAGATCATGATATAGTGTGCTGTTATCACCTAACCCGTTAATTGCATTTCTACGGCTGAGTTATTGCAGTGCACGGTGGGCTTTCTAATAACACGCCGGACATGCACGTTAATGTTTGATTATAGCGTTGCTGCTATTTATTCGCATCGAAGAGGGAAGGAGAGGATCACTGAAACTGGAAGGGGACTGAAATGAACTAGGAATCAGCAGTACTTTGGTATACGCACGATATGAAGCAGGACTCTTTAGATTTAAGAGTGGTAACCAAGACCAGTGCTGCCATTACGCTTCTACCACAATACAAATCTTGAAAAACGTTTAAGAAATTATTTTTACTTAACAGTTTTTTTTATTTCTTATATATTTTTGAGACTTCTTCGCCTTTTTTATTCAGATATAAAGGCCCTACCCAACTACGTAGTGTTGTAATCGACAATTACAATATCGAAGAGCGTATCTCTCGTTCGAGTCCTGTTCGTTCGTTTCGTTGGATCGTACATATTGTTTGAGTAGTCTTCTCACAGAGCACTAACGTAGAAACAAAGATGAAGCGTCTCAAGTTAGCGTGTTTTAATACCAAATATTCTAAGGAAGAAAGACACTTTCACTCGCTCAAGCTATTTTCGCACGTACGCAAAATTCGTAAGTTTCATTTTCCTAAAAGCATAACTTATTTATCTTTACCAAACGGATTGTCAAAGTAAAACTGTTTGAAAATCGAGTACGATGTAACATAGTCTTGTACAAATCCAAGGCTTCATTTGATCACCCTAACGAGTCGTTTCGACTCTAACGACGCGGTGTCCCGTGCAACTGCAGTTTTATCTGCGGCTGAAATCAAATCGTTTTCTGTACGTTGATTTATCTGCTCGTATTTTCTTCTAGCTGACATTAACCGGAATAAAATTTGTTCTTTACCAAATACATTGCGCATTTGTATAGATTTTGTGACATAAATTTGTGCATTCTTAAGTCATTCATTTTTTAACGGCAGATTAGTTTTACGCAAGGGATATTATTATTTTAAATTTTACTCAAAGCCTTCAATTGTTATAACATTTGAGGAACTAAAAAAATAATGACACATTATAAATTTATTATAGAATCTCTTTGAGATTTTTGATTGAGTTTCATTTAACCGTCACCGAAAAATTATATGCAATTTTTAAAATACTGGCGTACTTAGAATAACCCAGTCTATAGCGGAACTATTGTACATATACGATTGAATTATATTGTTATTATTGTCTGTAATTGCTATCTCATTATCTTCGTAGGGCACAACATTGCTGGATAGACACCTAGCAATGCATAGTTCAACAGAAGTGCCTGACTCATCATACTTCATACCACTACTGCCGGTAAAAGATGAACTACTTTCAGAAAGAGGTGAAGTTTACCGTAAAGATATTGAATAATATTAGATTTTTTTTTCATTTCTTTACATACGGCAAAATAGATACTTGTATTAACCGAATCTTATGTTATTTTGTGTGTGAATTATGGTATTGTTGCTAAATTTTTATCGACAGTACCCGCCACTAGGCTAAGTAGGGTTAGTCCAACACTTAATCATGGCGTCACTGAGGTTACCCACTAAAACTTGTCGGTTACTGCATTGCGGAGGTGACCGGAATCTGCGGAAGCAATTCATCAGACCATCCCCAAGCGCTACATTTTCACTTAGGCTAATAAAAACAAAAATGATCAAAATAATGACGAATTTTAGATTTAAGTTATGTTAGCTTTATAGTTATGTTAGCTTATGTCTAAAAGTCTCCCTTAATTTTATATAAAACGTCAAAGTACTGAAAAGGCATTGTTTACTACACGCAAATGATATGTGTTCATTCAACAAAATTAAAAATATATCAAATAATAATATTAAAATCTCTAAGGCTAATTATCAGCAAGGAAGTGTAATTTTAGTAATACTGAAACTATTTTCCCCCGTCTTTCCCCTTTCTTCGTTTTTAACCATCCTTATCTTTATAATTATAAGGATATTTAAATTTTTCAAGATGTTTGATAGTATTTTCTGAAACATTGTTAAGACTAGTATTAAAGAAAATCGCAATATTGCGGTATTTTTTTAGGAAAAGATATCATTAGAGTTTTTTGTTTTTTTTTCTTCGTATATGTCAAACCTACCAAAAAAAATATACATATTAAATCAAATTAATTAAATTAATTATTTATATCAAATTTATATCAATAAATAATTACATAAGCTAGATAATTTTCACATGAAAATTCTTCGGCTTATTTATGAATATATTGTTTTTATTACATTTAAAATCATTTTTGTAATTTGTGTAATTGCTTTAGTATAGCAACATTTAATTAGTACTAAATCCTTATCTTCATTTTATGAATATCTTATATAAATCTTATAGGTATTTCAATCACACTAATGTAATATTTAATTAATTTAATATGTAATTTTTTATTTCGAAGGGAGGATAAAATGTACTGTGATGTTTTTCTTCTGAAGACGAACAAATGCTTAAATATTAATTTGAGTTCGGAACGCGAGTATGGCAGTTCAGTTCTGGACATATTGCACGACCGATGAAGAATAAAAAAATAAAATAGTATTGTAGTATTTATTTAGCACTAGATATACCAACCATTTGAATATATGTTAACAACAAAAATTATATTTGTTACTAATAAAATAACATTAAGTTTATAAAACGTACTCTCTGATTATAGGTACAAAAGTCATAACATCATTTCTGAAAAAAAAAGTGTAATATTTTTGTAATATTTGTAATATTGTAATATTTTATAATTTTGAATTGAAATTGCACGACCAGTCTAAATGACTGGTCTGGTAAATCTAGTGTTAGCTATATAGTTTGAACTACGACCTATACGATCCCGGCGGTCGTCACAGTACCTACGATACGACTCAAATGAAAATGAAGATAATTTTACCAGAAAATTAAAATTAGTCAGTGGCACTTACATTAGAAAGGTGACATTCATTTGTTCAAAGATGGTAGATTGACACGTTGTTTATAAACACGTTGTCTGTATTAGTATTATATGCAATCACTCGTGCTAATGGTAAATAATTATACAATTATTTTATGAGACGCAATATGTTGAATCACGTTCAGTATAATTAATATCAAAACAAAGCACTGTCCAAGCGAACAATGTTGGTTGCTGCAGTGCTCATCAGAAACAAGGAACAACGGTTCAACTGCAGATTTTACTTTTCAATTGTAGGCTTTAACTTCCACGCGATAAATATATATTTCCCTTGCCAATGTTGACGAGTAAACTCGTAATTAACCAAGCATCATAAAGGATTCACGGGTGGGTGGGTTTCAATTGATACTATAGTTTGCGGTTTGAAGTGCATCAACTTCGATGTACTTAAGTTAAATGGAAGTTTAGCGATAATACTACTTATTATTTAGGTTCGTTGATGGTTTGTAGGGCTAAAGTTTAATCAGGTATCTTCAATGCAAACAATGAGAACCCATGCAATTTAAATCAAATAAAATATATATATTTTTTTGTAATTTTTCCCTCATTAATTGTTTTTTGTCATTGATTTTTGACATTTTTACATTTAATTAAGCCTTGTTGTACTATTTAAGCACTTCACGTATATTTGAGATGCAAACACCCGGTTTGAAAATTGGAACGTGTCGTGAACCTCGATGGGCGTCACGGAAGATGTTACCTGCGACGTGAACTCGCAGGTTGCAGAGATTTGGTATTAGGTATAACTGTATTTTGTGAATAGTGAGCTAATTGTATTATTCAACTAATAACTTCTAGCTACCTTGAAGAAATAGTTTAAAAAAGTGTCATTGATACAATGGAAGTTCGGTTGATGACGTCGTTTTCATAGTAAACATCAAATTTATTCTTGAACTAATTTTAAGCACACAAAATGCTGCTTATTGTGTTGTTAACTTCTTATCAGAATTATTTTTGTATTATTGATGGTGAAAACGATATTATTTTATTTTATAACTAATAAGATAACTACCTTAATCCTGTGAAATTAGTAGAACCAATGATGCTGATCGCGTTACCTCGTTTAATGGCGAGGACAATTCGCCGTGCCAAATGCCTACCGTCACTTAGTTTCACACAACCAGTGGATTGCAGAAAAATGCCGATTATATACTCAATATGAAATTATGTAAGAATGACAAATTTATTAATTGTATTGTATCTCTATAGTAATAGAGTATATTTTTGAGAAACCAGAGCAAGGTAAGTTGACCTCTTACACAACAAGTTTCAAAACGTGTATACATGTCTCGATCCCTCTTTATTATTAGCATAAAGTTGGAAAACTTGCGTCCTTATTCCGGCTCATTTCTTCGCAGCACACGAATTCTCGACGTAACGAGGGTAGGTGTTAGTTGTTTCTGCATCTGCCGCGAAGAATTGGCATCGTTCGTTCCTTTTTAATATAACCATATTTGATAAGGTGGTAAAAGCTAAGCTAAGCTGAATTTTTGCAAAATTTTCTGATTTAAAAAATAGACACTTGTCTGCCTCTCTTTCATTGTATTTCAATCAGAAAGAGATACTATAATAATTGGAATCATCAATTTAAAACTAAGACGATCTATATACATTTATGATTTTAATTGGCATGTTTTATTTAAAAAAAAAGGGCGAATTAGGTTACAGTCGCCATAAAATTTTTAAAATAACAAATTATATTAACGGTCGTCTGTCCTTTTTGGTCGGATCGTAATGAAAGACTAACAATGAACTTAAATATTTCATGGTTTAATACTCGTTTCCCTCTCTTGATGCATAAAATAAGATAACCTTTTCAAAACTTTCTTCTATTGCCTCATAATGAAATCCCGATATGTACGGTATAAAAAAATCCGACACTATAGAACTCTATTTTGGTTCAATATCGCGGCCTCCACACCAACAGTTAAGGTACCACAGAAGTAAATGGGTTAAGCCAAAGAAATATTTTCATTTATAATTTGGTAAATAAATATAATATTAAAATTTGGCTTAGCTATTTATGACGGAATTACCTTTTTATAAATTTTAGTGTATAAAACCGCTTCTGTAGCCTAGTGGCTGAGATTACCTACACCTGATCGGGAGGTCTGGTTTTCAATTCTCCGGGCAGAAACTTTCTGCTCGGCTTTATTAGTGTTAGGGCATCTTCTATGTTCATTTGGCTAGCTACCACTATCTTACCTAAGTCTACTGCCATAACAATAAAATTAGCAGCATTGTTGTGTTATAGCAGTGTGGGTAAAATAGCGAGTTCCTCTGTGGTTAAGTAATCTGGGTATAGTTCGCTTCTATCTTCAGCCTTATCTTTACTTACCATGAGGTGAGATGAACGCCAAGAGCTGCTCCGTCAATAATAAAACAAAATTTATTTTAAATTTACCAGCTTGTTCTAGTGAAAACTCGGGACATTTTCATCCAAATAATTGTCACAAATACTCATAGGTAATGAAAAAGGAATCTATAAAAAGCACTACTAAATTCTAATAATTATGTCAAACATCATAACTCCTCCTACTAAGGGGCTTATACTGTTGATATAACTATTTTAAAGTAGGTACACCCCTTTTATAATCAATCATATCGAATATTGCTCAGACATTCACAGAGTATCAAAAAAACATTAGGAGAATTTTCTGGAATCTTCCGGGTTTTCTTCCCCCATCAATATTAAGCTTAGTGCGTAAACATGCCTATAACCTTTGAATGCAACTAACGATCCGACGAGTATTGAAAATTTATTCTAAGTACGAGGGTGCTTCGTGGTTACTTATTGTATTGCTGTTTCTAAGAACAACCAATATAATTTGAGCTTTCGTTTTCTTCATGTATATTGACACTGTCATCGTTATCCTCGCAAATATGATGCTCACGGCCACCGAATAAGGTGCACTTGTACATAACAGCTATCAAGGGCGCGAAAGATCAACATAAAGTGGCGTTCTACTTGCAAAATGTGGTGCGCAAAATAAACGTTTTAAGATATGTGAAGTGGGAATGATATTTTTTGGTTTGTGAACAAGAGTTTATTTTGGTATGGTGTTAACATGAAATGTTGGCGGTTTACTCTGTGTATATTCGTGGTGGCACGACATAAAAAGAAAAGAAAAAATACAGTCAGAAAAAATACATAATATTACTTATGTTTATATCTGACATTAAAATATAATAAGCTTACCTGACATAATTATATCTCATTTATTATTAAAAGAAAATATATGTGAAGTAGTTAATGAAACTTATAAGAGTTTCATTAACTTCTTTTAGCACGATATATTATACTTATGTATACTTATACTTATTACTTATTTATACTTATATAGCACTTATGTGCTATATTAAAAAATACTTAAAGTAAAGCACGTCTTAATCGCGTTATCTGTATAGCATTCACATATAATAATAAGTAAGTGTGAGTGAACCCTCTGGCGACCTGTTAGTGTTCATATATTATATTACAAAAATACTGTTGACGGATGGAGAAGAGCTTAGTTCTTCCAGAAATAAAATAAAATAGATCTTTTGAATAAGATACCTCAAAAGGACTTTCTGATATACTCAGCACGGACCATACTGCCCTAGCCAATTTCACCTGCCAGCCCAAAGACGCCATTTCGTGCCTCTTTGGTAGATGTTAAATGATTCTTTCATAATGGAAGGAAAATATTAACATCTTGTAAAATTATAAAAGTAATATTTAGTTTACATCATGAAAAGTGTTCTTGAATTCGTCAAACTTTAATACCCGAGTTCTCACCGCTTGACTAAGAAAGTGCTTCTATATATTGATTGACTTCAGTGTCCAGGGCCTCATTTAGGGCGGGCCATTGCCATATATTTCGTGCGTGATTTATGATGTACACTGCCCGTGCAGCCTTCTGGAGCGCACGACACACATTTCGCATTACTTTTCTGAAAGGAGAAGTGACCAAATGACGTGGTAAGAAATCTTTTGTGCAATATTTTGGACATAAAAATTAAACATAAATAACATTGTTGGTCATTATATTACAATAGGAACATATACATAGCCAAGTTGGTACATAGAAAGTATGTATAGGCATATCGTTTGATTAATTGTATTATAGAACTTATCTAAATACAAGTTGCGACTTGTTTAAAAAAAATACTTAATATAAACAAAGCTTGAAAGTGTGCATAAAAAATTACTTAGTTTTTAGTAAAGAAGTAGGTAATTTAAAATAATTTTGCTGAAAATTTTCTCTTTATTAAAATAGCTCCGGAGTGTGAAACATTTAATACTTTATTAGAAAACTTTGCCATAAGTCTTGGGACTCTTGTAAGGAATTAATTACGTCAGAATTTGGCGAATTTTTCCAATAAAGACCCAAAGAATCCTTTCGCTTTGCAATAGCCCATTGATTTCGGTTTCGTCGCGTTGAAATATTTCAAATTTCTCTGACACTAACTTTTTATTGCTTTCTTGATGTTACATTGAAAATAATTAACACGGTTCTTATCCATTTTGAAATGAAGATTTAACGCTTGAGTACAAAAAATATAATCCAAGTGAGGCAGCTTTTTAGGAGATATCTCGGGGAAGAAATACTACTCAATGCTTCTTATAGCTTCATAGTCATAGGTATCAATTCAAAGTTAACACGACCTTGTCCCGTAATTGAAAAAATGAGTAGTTTATTGAACGCATATGTGCTTTTGCCATACATGAACGACGGAAAAGAACCAGTATGACTTGCAAACATAGCTTTGAAAGCATTATGAACGAAGTTCGCAACTATACCAATATTAGTAAATACAAAGTAGGTAGAACAAAGCACGAGATGAGTTGCCTTCACAGCTAAAGCAATGGAGGCTGCATTGTTACTTCAATAAACACAACCGTAACTTTACGTACAGGTAATAAAATCGAAATTTGCAAGTCACATCTTTGACTCGTACGTCCTTCATTTTTCCAGTCTTATACTGCTTAACAAAGGTGATTCTGTGTGAGTTCAAATGAGAACAGTTCTATTGGTTTTACGATTAAGGTTTACTTTTAAAAAATAGGCTTAAACGGTTTTTTAGCTTAAGCTTTATGGCAAACAGTTCTCAATAAGCGATTTGTAATGAAAATAGTACGGAAGTTCGTTTTACCTGTTGCACGCTCGGTGGCAGGTTTTCCATCAAATTGTTTGATCACTAGTTAATGATTCCGTTTACCAAGTAATAGTAGGGTTTATAGATTTGTTTGGTCTGTAAGCAAATCGAACCAACAACTTCTAAATGGGTTGAACACTTCGGTGATTGCTGGAAATAACATAAGAATAGTACTATGGAAACTAACGAATTCCAAATTACATTTTACATAGTTACAGGCGAATACGTTGTAACTCCATACAAATTTTTGATACACCATACTGAAAATACTTAAGAAATGGTAAATATATTTTGATAATGTTAGCAATAACAACTGATAGAAATATTTCTTTTTTACGACTGTCTCAAGACGCTCATACAGAACAATTTTAAGAGCAATATTAAAATAAATAAGTGTTTTAGACCAGCTAAATACAAAATTAAGTATTACAAATATTTTTTTATATCAGGAAATCCCCTGAAAGGGATAGGAATTGTAACAAGGATCTTAATAGATACAAGTATAATACGAGACGGAAAGTTACTGCCGGACAAGGCTTAACTTGACCAAGGAAACTTGCTAATGAGGTATCACCCTTTGGATTTACCGCAACATGTTAATAAATACAACCCTTCAAAACGTAAGTATAGGACGGTGAAATATGTTTATAAAATATATTCATATATTTGATGTCTAAATAGAGTTAAATAAATAATTTCTGAACACACCTCTATATCAATGTGTGAGAAATTGTCATATTCTATTGGTTCTGTTAATAGCCAAGCGTCTTGTTACCATATGAGTGGTATTGGTAAAAAGGATCACATTAATGCAATAAGCACGTCAATTCAATATCTGTATTTCAAAGACAGTTTTTCGTTTAAAATTTCCAAGGTGCAAGCGAGATCGTAGCATTATCAACTTGTCTTTATGACAATCGTTGGTTGGAATATTATGGTTTTTATTTGGGCCGAAGCCATATTCATTTTGACAACGGTTTAAAATGTAATCTAATAAATATTGCTAAAATACTTTGTGTACGATTTAAAAAGTTCTCGATCGGGTTTTCATTTGGGGTTGCAGCGATGTATAAAATTAAGATTATCTTGAAGGATAAAAGGAACAGTATACCAAAGTAAACAATACAAGACAGTAAGATCTTCATTCATCATAAGCCTTCTTTAGTAGAGCTTAGTAATAAACTCTGAACATCCTGTATCCCAGTTCCCCCTGGAAGTAAATCTCAGCACTGATTAAGTACTCCTTGAGATGCATTAGGGTGGGTTAGAGGGATGCGCCGATAGTGGGGAGGGGGAGGGGGGTTGTAATTGAAAGAGTACGTTAGTTCATTGTGAGAGTAAATATTAGATGTTTTATACCGATCCTATTGTGATTAAGCTGGTATTTATATATTCATTTATATTTATTGAAGGCGGTTCTTCGAGCCAGATTGCTACCTAGTAAAGAAATATATATAAAGAGCTAAACCATCTACTAAGTAAATTAAGGTTCCTAGGCCACCTCTTCGTGCAATTCCTTTCCTTCCATCACTTCTGATCTATAAAATCTCATAAATCTTATAATAATGATAATATTCTTTTATACATCCGTCTCATAATAAAGGCTACGGATATCAAAGTAAGTAAGCTTGATAAAGTTGTCCAATCGCTTTCTGTAAATTGAATATTGAAATCTGCTGTCAAAGTTATGTAAAACGTGCCCGCGATGTCGTACATGCTGTGATTTTTGTTTAGATTTCAACACATTCATAAAAAAATCATTTTTGATTTTAATTTGTTTTTTTTTATTTAGATAGGTATAATGACCCGTCTGCTCGAGGTAAATAGGGAAAATTTAAGGCAAACACCTATCAATTACAGGCAGCTTTGAGTCCAGGATGACGTGTAGACAAACAAGTAGGTCCAAATATCAACACTTGTCAGCACGTGTAGATTGATTTTTATCTAAGTGTTGCGTATTCTCCCCGTCACCTATTTCTACATTAGCGTTATATCATAGCAGCTATATAATACCATTAGTTAATGTCGCCCTCACCCAGTCGCGACCAAGATATTGATATTTCGGGGTACATGATAAATGGTGTAGCGAACTAGTCCGTCACGTAACCAGAAGCGATATTTCGAGATGACCTACTTTTTACGTGCGTTTTCGTCATGTAGCTATAAAATTTAGATGCATAATAAGCCCGATTCTAAATACGCAACCTCAGTATCAACTTTAGTAACTACAATACCTATCTCTCAATTGATTCGCCCAGTGACTGGGACTGAAACTAAAGTTATTTTTAATGACTTTGTTGACTGCTTGAACAAAGTAAACACTTCACGGAGTTTACAAAATCTGATGAAGATAAACAAGGCAATTAATAACGAAAACCCTTTGCATAAGATTTCATATACTTTGACAAATAGTTTCACGAACTCCCATCCAAGTTTTGCGTAAATATCCAGCAATACCTAGTTAGTGATTTTCGGGAGGGCGATACATTTATTTGTCACTGACTGCTCATTTCGTAAAGGACAAGCGGTGAAGAGTTTAACGACCTTCGGGATATTTGGAAAAGTTATTTCATAAATAAGTACGACGGCCGCACATTATATCGTAATAACTTAAATTTTTACAGATTTCCTAGACTGAAAGTTCTTTAATCGCAAGAACTCAACAGCATCATATATCAACAGCATATGATGGACACTGGAAAACAAAACCGGCAGCTTGTGCTAGTAAAATGTGTAGATTTTGCCTGGTATTCGTGAAATTCTGATGTAATTTTTTTTCTTATGATGAAGAAGGTACACAGACAGTTACATATTTTCTGTGCTTTCATGACACTACTTATTTAAATACACAAATGTCCTAATACATACATAAAGTAAGCAATAAACCAATTAATTATTTTAACCAGAAACCCTTAACCGCCACAATCTCCACACAAAAGGTTCCATTTAATTTTAATACAAAATAACGCCACAAAATATCACTTAAACATTCTAGAAGCACTTCACGCCTCTTCCGCGGTGTAATAGGATATTCGTTTTACCCTTTGACAGGCCGCTGCGATGTCAATTAAACCGCTTTGTGTAATGGCAGTTGCTGTCTCTGAGAGGCTATGTAAATGGAGGCATTAAAGGCCTGATATGAAATGACGTAATAAATGTTATAGACGTTGTCACTCTGTTGTGTTCTAATGTTTGTTTTGAGTTGCGTCGATGGTTTCCTTGTTCCAATTCTATTTAAAAGTTTTAAACGAAACAAACTTTACAAGATAATTTATTTTAACAATACAATGATTTAATTTGATTCTACTTTGAGATTCTTAAATTAAATTTTAAATATAATTATATAAATACATTGTAGCATTATAGAATTATGTATCATAGCTTGTTATTTCACTTTGCCTATGTAATATTTTCATTGATTTTTTTTCATGACAATTGTATATTACTTTTATTTGACCACGGCTGTTGCAATTTAGCCGAAACGTTAAGCTGTATCTAAGTACTACGTTATAAAAATAGCGCGTTTGAGTCCCATTGCTCTCATATATTATTGTAAAAATTTACTAAATTCTCGTATCGATAAAAAATTTACCGACGACGACGTTTAACCACACAACTAAGTTTAACTTCGTCATCACTTAGCGAGCCAGGGTTATTGATTTATTAAAATGAAGGAATTATTTTAAATTTTCTCGCAAAATTCCTTTAATCTTCAAACTCGCGTGTGACATGCAACCACAGGAAAACCGATTGCAAAATAACGTTGAGCAGTTGCAAAAAATAACGTTATAACGCTATATAGAGTAAATAACGATTTATAGAGTTGTCACTGAGGATTTATGGTTTTGACGTGGAGGTAATGATCATCATTTATTATACTCCGTGAAAGTTGATGTAAATGAATGTTGTGTTTAATTAATTTTACAAACCATTTGGTGGTAAATGAGTTTTTTATGTAGTTCATTTCCGAGTTGTTTTATTCGCGACGGATTTCAGCGGGTTAAATCAATCCAATTTATTTACACGCTTTTGTGGGCACAATACAAAGCTTTTAAGAAATCTTACAATAAGTTGCAATATACAAAAATATGATATTACCAAGAATTGAAATAAAAATTGTCATTTATAAATAATATAATTCGGTTATACTTGGATAAGACTAAACTTCACCCGCCAAGGATAATGAACAAAAAATTATCGATGAAAAATAGCGTGTTCATTATAAAGTACTGAATATAAAATAACATGATTAATGTTATTATTATTTATAGTGCAAAAATTCAAATAAATAAGGTCGCCCTTTGTACAAAATAGTTAAAAAGTTTTTTTGAGTATTTTTCTTGAATTGACTGATGTACAATAAAGATATATTCTATTTTATAAATTTACAAAATGTTAAATAATAATCTAGAAATGAACTTAATTTGATTAGTAACTAAATAAATAAATTAGTCACCTACTAAATTTTGACGTAAAAATTTAGTTCCAAAATCTTTATAAATATATCAGAAGATAATTTGCATTTGTACGAGTCGCTACATTAGCATTCACCGATAGTCTAGACTACTAGAAGATAACAATGTAGAACCAACAGGCGAAAGTTCGAGAATAACCTGGAATGACTTTCACGGAAATGGAGAATCGAGAAACAAGTGAAATAATATGCACTGCCTGCATTAGTTCAATATGGATGTCATATAAATAAAAATTTATTTAATAACTACAACGCATTTCTTTAGAAATTAAGACAAATATTTCTATTTGACGTCGTATAATATTGTTACTCTACGTCGTACTATATTGGGTTACTTATAGTCTTTCGATATAATTTACCAAAAACTTTAGCATAAATAGCACAAATTTTAAGCAATACATACCTCCGTAGTGATGGAAAAAAATCTAGAATTTGTATTTCTTATTCATGTAGCACAATTTTGTATAATTTTAATATTCGAAATTTTGTAAAGTGGCCATTTATATTTATAAACAAGTAGGACTATTTAAAAATGATAAATATGTTTAAGATTATTCACAAAAAACATTTCACAAAATATACTTATTAATACCAGTCTCTTTAATCAAAGCACAGCAAATGATTCGTGGTTGATTGCCGCCTGGAGAGCGAGGAGGTATAAATTATGTACAGATAGCTAATACACAATACTACATACTGCTCTAGCCACTTGCACCTTGCCGCCCCAAAAAATATACCAATCAGTATTTTGATATCAACGTAATCTCAACATACTTGTCAGTATGTTGAGATTAAGTACATTGTTTAAAATATCTAATAGTTTGATGAGTATTCAATATAACCCACAACATATTTGCACGGTAATAACACAACAATGCAATGTCTCCTATGAATGAAACCGATCCGCTAATACAAAACAGTCACAAACCAGTTCATTTAATATTTCTATCTCTTTGTAAAGCAGAATAAATAAGAAAGCAACTCTAATGCGGCCATATTGGAACGCGGTCGGCTGCGAACGAGCGCGGACGACCACGAACAAGTCCCCCTGTTTATGGCTCAAACGTGCTATTGGCTTTGGAATAGCTGCGATGAAATGCAAACGTGCTATTCCCTGCGATTTTATGTAAATCCGAACTTCCTGACATTGTAATGCAAGCTTATAGGTTTTGTTCAAACCGTTTCTGTTACTGCTTATTACTCTGTTCAAAGGAATGTTAATCGTTAATTCTCGATTAAGGTAAGGTGAGATTATCTGAAATTATAAGCATTCTAAAATTTGTTTGGTTTTTCAAAAAATTCTATTCATACCGACTTACGCTATATAGGATTCTCGCCCAGTTGATCTGTAAATTCTTAACTATAGCCTATATAGAAGTCCCACTGTCACAGCAGCAGTACAAGGGATAAGAACATGTGGAGTTTAAGCTATAACACCACCAGGCTAGCCAAATGCGTCTTGGTGGGTGAAAGTAGTTTCTTCAGAAACACGGAGGAACACGAGTGAACAAATTTAATTGACCCATCCGGAGATTAGCCATGGCTAAAGGCACTTTATTTTCATTAACGAACTCCTCAAAGATATATAATACATATTACTTTATTTTTTTTATTTAAGCATCATCTTTTGATTTTTCTGGACTCAACTATTTGGTTGATTGGTACAGAATTCGTAATGGTTAATGCCCACTATTGCACGTTTATCTGTGCAATATAGAGTAAATAAATTAATCACAAATTAATAATAATAACAATAAATTACAAACGTTATATAGCCTAAAACCGTTCTAGATGAATGGACTATACAACATAAAAAGTACCAAATAGTAGTTCCAGAGATTACCCCCTACAACCTGACAAACTTTAGTTTGTGAGGTAAACCTCTTTATAATATTAAAATAATAATTATAAGATATAAGGTATTAAGAGATCTGAACTAATAATCACGCTCGTACTATTTTATTTCAACATGAACTTGTTAGGAGTATATGCAAAGGCAAGTCATTCCAAAGGAGAATGATTGTCAGCGTAAAATTAGTCGGTAAAAGAATAGTCATGGAGATAAAAGTCGAGAACTAATATTGACGAAAATATTAGAAATAATAAGAACACCCCAGTGCACTAAAGTATAAAGACGGTAAATAAAAATTCATCAAATTGAAAATTCATTTTAAATATTTTTTGAAATATGTAGATCATAAATATGTTTTTTAATATTATAATACACATAAAATATATAGGTACTATGGGTTTTAACACAAGTACATAAAACCTCATTCGAAAATAAAGAAAAAAGCAATACTCCGGGCTCAAATAAAAATTATGTTTCGATATCAAAACATAAATAATCAATTTTCATTGACTATTATTCAAGCAGCTAGTTTAGCAAGTTCCGAAGCCACAATCTATACAAACATACACTAATATTCTTCTGAACTTCAATTAACAGTTCTACGTGTAACCAATTAACATTGTTACACCTTATTCCAAAGCTCTAGTGTTCATTTTCGTACATCGCGAACTTTGTAAGTGGGTTGCGACCAATTAAGGGGGAGTATTCTTGGTCTTGCGTACATCCAAGTTGTGCTATTAACGCTCGGCAGTTGTTATGAATCGTCTACAAGGTGCAACAATGGTGAGGTTAATTAAAAATTATTGGTAGAGCATTTGAGAAGGTTCTGCCCTTGCTCATTGTTTACAAACATATTCTTGTATTGGCTTACCGTAAAGCTTTGCGATGAGCTTTCTACCAGATCTTCCAGCGAAGACTAGGCTTTATTTTATTGCCCTTAATTTTTTTAAATGAAGTATAATTTGATTAATGATTATTGGACATTAACTGACAAAATTTAACGCGGCTTAATTGACAAACAGCCTCACTAATAACAATAGTATAAGCCTAGTTTTGGCACAGTCGTTCAACTGTCAAAGTCAATGTGAAATATTTACAAAAGAGGCGCGAAAACACTTCTTCGCATATAAACTCCGCCTAGCTTGCAATCAGGCGTATTCAAGTCATTTGATCTACTTTTTATTTAGAAATAATTAGTACATAAATGTAGACTATTCTACGTCTGATTGAACGTCAACTTTAGTCTTGATTAGGTGAGGTTTGATCTAAGACATACGTGAAACAAACTCAGCGAGGTTTGTTTTATTAAATTTCAATAATTATTCATTTATAAAATGGCAGTAATATCGTAAAACAAAATATTTGTGGTTTTTACATTTTTCTTTACAAAATTCTAGCTGATAAGACAAGTATTTTAATATGTTTTTATTAGTTATATTCTATTAGAAGGTACGTACGTCATGGTCGCATTAAGGGACATCCTTAATACGATAATAAGGTAAAGATAATGTAATGAGTTGAAATAAATAAAAATTGTAATTTATAAGCCCCAAAACTCGCTATAAAAAACCAACCTAAATAGCCAACACATCTAATCCCCACACAATATTGCTACCCCATTTCATTTATCCAGCCTTCTAACAAAGTAAATAATAGCTTGATAGTCCTATTATACTAACTAATGATCTCAGATCCTACAGCACAAAAGAATTTCCTCTAATAGGTTGTCATTATTTTTCTTTCTATGAAGAAAACAATGCACCAGATGCAATCCCACCCTCGCCACACCTGATTGTCTGTCTATCTATGGGAAGGAGCACACGCAGGCATAAATAGCAGCTGTTAATTTTATCTCGTGCTTCTGTGGAGATAGTCTTTGACTAGATGTGATTTTGGGTGTCGTTTAGTCGTCAGAGTCTTATAAAGAAGAATAGAATCAATCTTTATTGTACATCAACCAATTCAAGAGGAGAAAAACATAGTTCATTTATAACGTATTCATCATATCTCATTCTGTTTATTTAGAAATAGAATAAGTAAATTACCATTTCTGTCAAAATAACAAAAGAAAAAGACTATCACACATCATAGGGTTAGATTTTTTAGAAATCTTTTTTTTAAAACACCATTTACTTTTGGATGGGACAAAGAAACTGAAAGAACGAAGGCAAATTATGGAAATACATGAATATGATTTTAAAAACAGATTAAATAATTTTAAGAATATATCTGAAATTAAATAATAATTTAACTAGTGGTTAGTTATCGTTAGTGCATTATAACTTAATTATTCTCACATATGTCAAACTTCCCTTATAAGGGATGTGAACAAATCCATGTCGACTATTTGAAGCAACAAAAATTATCGTAATATTTTATTTAAAACATAATCGCTTATAGTCGCCTAGTGAATAGTGAAAATCTTAAGCCGTACTGCGCTCAACGCGAAATGGTATATCATTTGTACTTGAAATTTCTAGCCAATCTCAAAATTTACGCTGGTGTAATTAATAAGTAAATAGATCTAAATACTGTTGGAAAAAAATATTAATTTATGCTTACTTTCAGTCTATCTATTACTTTTTCGTGTTATTTCACTTTGATTTATTTTCAACTAAAGTTATATTATAATTTAGGAAAGTATAAGAACGAATATCGACTAGTGCTATTATCGACTATTCCTGAACTAATAAATCCCCACCTATGGAGTGTATTTGAACAAACGCTGAAAGGGAATGAAATTTATTTTAAAAATATATTTTTGATGAAATTCATATAACAAGCCTGTGTACATGAGAGCAGCACTATCTGAAGCATTTGGATGGTAGCAACATGTTCTGTGAGCTCTGCAGCTAAGAAGAGCACGAAAAAAATTTTATTAACCATTTATATGGTTATATTTACTACATTCCGCTCTACCTGTTCCCCTCTTTTTGTGGAGGACTCGGTTTACGGACCTATCCGCCACTATACAGCGGGTGTGTGGGGCTCACCCATCTCCAATCAAAGCGACACTGATAATACCCACTTAACTCAATCCCTAGGAAGTATTTGTAGAGTTTTGTCCCTGTAGTATTGCCAGTTAGCCTTTTTCCTGCTTTTGACGTTAGATTTAACGTTATGAAAATTTGTGAGATAACTCAAAAAGCGGAATGGTTCTATCTTCCCTCCAGTCTACTGACAATGACCACGCATAGCAAGTGAAGTTTTGTGCTTGCTAAATTTAAAACTTACTTAAATTATACATCTCACTTTAACAGCGCAAACGTAAATCATTTGTACCTCATTATTCTAATTACAGAACACCTTTCTGACCAACGCAATTATAACTATATTAGGCACTAGTATAAATAACAATGAATTACGACGTCACATGTCACTTCCAGCGAAGCGTACTACAATAATTTAAGTTGGCGTGACGAACAGGCGTTAACGCGTACAGGTGTGTCGTTGAAAAATAGGGCCTATAAGAAATATGCCCCCAATCGAATCACCGCGTCAATCCTCCTAATATATAGGCATAATGTTTTCTTTTATTTACACGAGCAGATAGGAAACCCAGAACCAAAATAATAGCCCGGTACACAAATATACGAAATAGATTGTTCCCATTGGAATGTTACAATATATAATTTACATTGCGATAATGTGGTCACAGTTAATTTTATTCTATTTAGATTCACTGATTCATAACATACACGTAACAAACTGCTCCTGATAATAACATTATATACAGATGAAAGTTATAGCAACGGAGGTGTGCGGAAGTAACGCGCGCCAACGGCGTTCCGGAAACTGTCGTCTATATTGCTAGTATAAGATACTGGTGCCACCGAGCAGCGCACGAGTTATATCTTTGGCATTGTATCTGACTTCCGAAGAAAATTTTAAGGCCGTTAATGTGGCTATAATGACGCACTATCGCGATTTTCTATGGGAGTCGCGTAGGAGATGAGTTAGGGGTATGTGTAGACGGCGTTTGTCATATTAAAAGGCTTAATGTAAGTCGTTTGAATGAAGCTGAACTGAACTTGGCAGACAGGTTTATCTTATGTCCACTAGACTGTCAGCACTGATACAATAGTTCGTCTGTTGAGTCTTCGCAGTTAACAAAATCTTTACATAGCTTTGTAACTAATAATCCCATATTCTTTAATGGATTTGTACAAACACATAAGAAGAAAAACAAATACAAATCTACGAGCTTAATAAGAATATTGATATACCATATGCGTCACAAAACACTTTGTTGAGCATGTGGTGAAGACTAGGAAACAATGGAACATATATTTTGTGAATGTGGTGCCCTGGCAGGACCCAGAATTAGTCTCATGGAATTGACCTATTCAAAGCAAGAAGTCCGAAGTTAAAGCAACTTAGCTAGCTTTGTCTTCTGCGAAACGTGGCTCAAGGTTTCACTAGATATAAATGACGCTACTAAGGGGAAATGGCACTTCTTCTGAATTGCTAATTAAACGTATTAGTTACGTAGTTACCTACCTGTCGTAAATAAGAGAAGCAACGCCAATACTATTGGACACACTAACACAGACCCTAAACGCAATGCAGAAATAGCAAAAACGCTAATCGCCACTGGCAAAAGAAGCATTTGCTCATAATGAAAAAATAATTCATTCCTGCACCAGTGAATTCCTTACCAACTAGAATGTATGATAATTAAAATTCAATTAAATTAATTTATTTCATTTGGTATTAAAAATGCTTCTCTGGATTTGGAAAACTCTTCATAATCCTCTTACGCCAACCGTTAATCTTCAAAAGTCCGTGGACAGGATTTATCCGCAATTGAATATTCATTCGATCTCTGAATCGAGAAAATTAAAAATTCTGAAAATCTTCATATAATTAATTAAGAGTCTTCAGCTTCCATTTGAAGAAGTAATTATGGTAAATGATATATACCTACTTAGTAATTACAAACGTTAAGTCGTGATTCCTAACGAGTAGATTAGTTATTACGAGAACAAGTAATAATTTGAACTTAACAAAAATCGTAGTGTAATAAAACTAAGTGTACTCAATCACTGACGAAAGCCTATTGTAATTGTAAATACGAGTATGCCCTAAAATATAAAATAACTCCTCCTAATTTCAAAGATGTTATTTACACAATAAGCCATATCACAACTACTTTAAAGTAAAGTCTTGCTAAAGCGAGTTCTAATCGTGTCTGGTAAAAACACGAAGAAATAACTTTCTGTATAGACCCTTTCATGACAAGAAAAAGGAAATAAACCAACCACATTTTCTTGCTGTCTTTCAAATCCTTCATTACGCAGACCTGTCATTGCCATAACGAATCACACGATTACAGTTTTCTTAACACAAGCAAAGGGAATGGAACTTGGGGTTTCTTGGAATACTTCATTACCTTTGGCTCTCTTCTTTCATTAGAGGCCGTGGCATTACCAAGTGTGTTGATACGAAGGCTCGCCTTACATGAATTTGAATTAAACCTCCAGCCTTTTTCATCACAAAGTAAATGTGGTCCTTGAATATTTATGCGTTGCTTCTCATTTCCCTTTTGCGGTTATGAGCGTGTGTGCTTTTGTTTCTTCGATAATGAGGCGGATTGCTTTACTTTACAAAGAGGTTAATAGTTTTCTGCCTTTTTTAAAAAGTCTATCTAACTACTCTATAGGAATAACTAGGGCTGATTTCCCTACAGACCTATGGATAAACAAAATTGTTTTGTCATATAGTCCACCAACACATGTAGTATTATCAACTCCTGATAGGAGTACCTACTAGGGATAGGACGTTTAATCTTAAAATAATACAGAGAAAAATAATACAGTTGTAACAGGGAAAGACACACTAGCTATTTTCTTCTTGCACTGAAATATATCCAACTGTTTAACGGCTTATATAGGAGGAAACGACGATATTCAGATGCAACCAGCAATAATAGGGACAGGTGCCTGGTAGAGTCCAGAGTCAATGGAGTCGATTGGTGTAGGCTGCACAGATGAGTTAGGCATTAGTTCAGTAGTGGACACAATACATAGGTTGATACAATAATGATGATTGACAGTTAAATGATTAATAATCGACTAAAGCAGTATAGTATTGTAATCTAACAAAATAATCTTACTAGCAGAAACAATGTTAATGATATTACTATTAAAATAACATGTACAAATATAATCTCCATAAAGCTTAAAGAACTAAAGAATAGCGAAACATCTTCAGCAAATAATTTAGCTACGTCTTGTGCAAGTAATACACAATAAAAATTCTGTCACTGAGACAAGTTCTTTCTTAAGTGAGTCATTATGTTTTTATTATAGCTAATATTATAATATTTTCAGATTTGAATTTAGATGAACAATAATGGAACTGGCTGTGGGGTAACCAAAATAAATAGGGACGAGATAAATAACATCATTTGTTACGTTTTACGTCAGAAATGTCTAGGCATTATGCCAATGAAACAAAAATAATATTTTCTTCGACATTATTGCTTTGAAGGTCAAAAGAATCGCTTGTGTTTTATTCAGTTTTTATATTATCGCTACAGATTAAAGGCTCCGAATAGGTAATGCAAAAATGATTGAAGTATAATTTCAGTACTGCAGCAGGCAATAGCGATTGATAACAGCCTTCACACCTTAGAAGAAAGTTCAATAGCAATTCACAATTTACCTTCTAGAAGTTCATTACAACCGTTCCTATCCCAATGAATTAAAAACTACCCAAAAATTTACTTTTTCTTTGGACATGTTTAACGGTGCTTACGAAGATATTTTAGTTCTGTATAAACAAGTACAGAATAGAAACGTCACCTCATTTGAATGCTTTCATACAACTCGACAGACTGATGTTTCCCGACAGCATTTTTAATTGCTCATCCAATTATTTGAAAATTCCAAGGCACTGTAAAAAACCACCACCCAAATGAAAAAGTAACCAGCAATTGAACGGTGTCACATGTGTTAGTCTGTGCACTGTTTGTGATGTAAATGCGGTAGTGTTGTCACATAAAGCGCTAATGATTGCGTTCCAACGTACATCGATTCATTTCCAATGCCTTTGTCTGCGTGTTGTCTCTCGCTGCGCAATGTTTGAACAGACCGTGTGATTTCCACGAACAATGAATGGTAGCGACTGACTTGATTAAAGCTATTACTGTTTGTCAGTGTCAATAAGAGGACTGATTTTGAGTCGACTGGTATTACATACCAAACAGTATAATACTTTTTTCAAAAATCGTATTCAAGACATCATCAGTTCATTCCCTTTTTGTCAGATGATGACGTCTAATATTATGGCACTTCTATACCATGTGTACTAGTACTTTAGTCATAAATACTACTTTTTGAAAAAAGAATACGTTATTAGAAGCGTTTATCTGCATACAAAAAGGATATAACATGCGCATTAACTACTATTTTAAAATCAAGATGGCTCGACATATAATGTGTGTGAGAATCTCCTCAGCTGCCGTTCCTCTGTTCTAGTAGCTAAGACCAGATGGTCTTATCTCCAGATCTGAAGTAGATACTTCAGATCTGGAGATCGAGGATTCCATTCCCAGGACAGAAATTTTCTACTCGGTTTGGTTGGCGGTAGGGCTTATTGTGTCTGCCTGGCTGGCTACCACTATATTACCTAAGTCTTAACCATAATGTCATAACAATAATGTTAACAGCATTGTTGTGTTCCGGCAGTTGGAGGTAAGTTATCCAGTTCCTCTGTGGTTAAAGAATCCGGTAGTTCGCTCCCATCTTCAGCTTTCACTTACAATCGGGTGAGATCAAAGCCAAGAACTACTCTGTTAAAAAAAAATAGATTTATATCCGGTGTGTTCTATGATCAAAGTGCGTTTTTAAGCATCACTATATTCAATAGTATTAATAGTGGTTAAAGATTTGTTATGAACCACATAATAGCGAATCGCTATAATGAAATGAAACGTAAAATATATAAAAGGCAAATCATCTAGGCTATTAAAATATTTGTAAAATTGCACCCATTTCGTACAAAGACTACATAACAATAGTAACATGGAGTAGTAACAGTCGAAATCTTTCCGAGTTTAGTGGCTGACTTTCAAAGGCCCATATCCCAGTTCGCTTCGAACTGGGATATGGGACGAATCTTGAAACACAGTGAAGAAATAAAAAGATCTCGAGCGCTGCCGCTATGTGATCGCAATGCACAAAAATAACTATCCCAACTATGAGATTGCGGTTTTCTTTTATATTTAAAGGATTATTTTTCTTATTTGATCTTACTGTAAGGTAATCTTTGTTTCAAAAAATATAACGATTTCTTTGCATGTTAAAAATAATCAACATCTAAAAAAATATATTTTTGATTTTCACTTCTAGTAGATTAGACTACTAGAAATAAAATCGATTAAATGCTACATTATTTTAAATTCACAAAATATTTATTTTAAAATTTAATTAATGATGTTTATTGAATGAATTGTACTGATTCTGCTTTCTTGTTGAACTGTCTGGTTTCTATAAATTATAATCACATTTATTTTAAAAGCTATTTAGTTTTTGCATAGATTAAGACTACTCAATAAGTCGCAATATCCCTCAAATGTAATACAGTAAACTTTTTATTTATATCAATGACTCCATTAATGCTTCAGTAAAGGAACGAAGAAGGAACATTCGAGAACCAAAGTAAATAAAATAACTTGAAGGTAAACTTATTGGCAGAGAAATAAGTAAAAACAGAAACAATCGTGGGAACTAATTGTGCGTGAACAATTGTTGCCCGTATTTGTTGCGGCTCATTTGTGTGCAGACGACGAATGTTTCTTTTTATATTTTGATTCTTAATATTTGATACTGATTTGTGGAATTTAATTGTAGATGATAGAATAATTGAACGGAGACGACGATGCATCGAAAGTCATTAAGTTCTGTATTAAAAAAGCAAAAATAATTCAATTTAAGAAATTAAAATCTAATGTTCGAAGTCAGATTTTTAGTTTTGTTCCAAACATTTTTGAGTGGTAAGTTTTTAGGTCCAAGTTAGGTGGTTGACCATCAGTATTATCGAATTGCATGTCTGTTTGTCGTTAGTTAAAAACACTCGAATAGTTTTAGAAAAAAATATGAAACATATAATACGTGCCTATAAAATTTTAAGATTGCCCTCGATTTTCCTGGTATCGTCATCAGATCCTGACTTAGTAACAATTGGACCATCATAGGAGTAGACTATCGAATAAAAATTCCACTCTTATTTATAAAAATACGAAAACACAGACCTTTAAACTTTGAGGAATTCTATCGATTCTTCGTGCTTATCATTAGAACTGTACTTACATAATAATTGGACAAAATTGGAATACAATTACCGAAAAAATTTATAAATCGGTAAAAAAATTTTATTAAAAATTAACATAAAACCGAATATAACCTCATCCTTTTTTAAGTCGGTTTAAATTATTGGACGGAATCTTAACCGCTGAGGCCGTAGATAGATATAAATTATTTATTATGAACATTGGTAATACGCAAAATATAGACGACACAGAGAAAAAAACAAAATCATAATGGAACGACTTACAGCTTGTGAAAACGAATCTCAATTTATATACAGAGTCTATCCTTACAAGCGTCTTTACTTACAAACGTAATAGTATACAACAATACTGTGCTCTAAGCTCAGAGCATATTCTATTATCAATAAGACTACCCACATGAATAAGCAAAATAGATTTAACTTCAAAACATAACAAACGTAAGCTGCTAACAACAATATCTGTAAATTTTCGCAAATAATATTTATATATTTATTTTATTTAACAATTTATGTACACACAAAGACAATTAAAAGGACAAAACAGAATATTAGAGAATTGTACTAAGGTACTGCTTATTTCTATAAGAAATCTCTTCCACCAGCCCCATATATGGGAAAATTGACATCGAAAGGGGCGTGTACCAATACTAATATAATTAAATACATAAAAACTAATATATTTCATATTTACCCTAACATATATAAATATATATATATATACAAATACATACATATATATACATAATATTATACAATTACCATACTTTAATATAATGCTGGATTTCTCGAAAGATATTTTCCGATAGCTCCATTGGTAGGGCATCGCTCACAGTGTTCACGTTATCTAGGCTGCTTTCGAACAGTTCGGAAGCGGTAATATGAAAACTTGGACCGTCGAACTGAGATTGCATTCGGTTTGATATATTTCTACGAATATTTCTTAGTTTTATTAAGTTTGAAGTTCGAGCTGACTGTCAAAAAGTTTGCTATGTTTTTTTTGTAAACTACAGCTGAAACTAACCATAGAGATGGAACTATTTCTACGTGACTGCGGTTTATCTCAAAATAATGTTAACATTTATCTCGTGCTTTAAGTTTCTCTCCTTTTGCTTATTGATCGTTAGCATTCTTTGAATTTGTATCAAGGAAAAACAGTTCAGTGGTAATAACATTTCAGTATCTCTTGATAATTTCACAAGCAACACATATAAAATAATAAAACATTCATTTCAAAACAAAAACACAAATAAAATAAATTTTCGGACACGTTCCAATATTCGTTCATATTCATAGATATCATCGAACTTCGGAAGTTGAATTGAAAGAGAAGAAATTGTTACTTAGACGAATACCTTCACCTTTTAATTAGTTTGTAAACAACATCTAGTTGTAAGAAACAGTCGTATTAAGTCTATAAAGCAAGTTGTTAATACTTCCGAGTAAAGGTGCGGAGGCAAACGTGAAAACTTACAGAATTACACTCCGTTGTGTTTGATTGAGGTGAGAAGTTCGAAGCATTCGACAAATAGACTTACATATTAAGCTTTGTACGTACTAGTTAAGAAGCTAAAATAGTATCGACGATACGATTTAATTTTAAATGAACTAAATCAGCTGAACCTGAACTGATAAAAACAATTCTACATATAATTCTGCCTTGTTCAAAGAATGATTGGTAAGAAGAATATGTACAACAAATGTTAGTACTCAGCATGCCAACATTTGAACCTTCAGGGATTCAAACCTCTGATTTAGTAGCAAAGTATATTTTTACAGAGGCTGTCACATAAAGAGATATTATTGTAAAAGCGCTACAATAAATAATCCTAAAGCTTAACCTCAAACGATTCGTGATGTTTTAATGTAGAATGACAGTCGAGGGTGTGTTTGTAAGTGTGTGTAAATATGTGTGGGTGTATATATATTTCCTTATAGAGTTGCATTGTTTGCTTTGGTTAGAACTGTGTATATGTCAGTGAGTGGTTCTGATGTTGTAAATTTATTTTATGCTAATAGAAACAGCACAGAGCACAAAACCGTTTATTCGTCACAACAGAGCTGTATTTATTCGTGACAGTTACTCGTTTGAGTTTGCGAACTGTTTAAACTCACTAACTGGATTGGCGACGGTAACCTGCTTACCGTTCGGCGCCCTTTGAACGAATCTGGATGCGATTTCGTTAGTTCCAAAGTAGGTAAGTTCGCTGTTGCACGCCGTAAACGGTACGTTTAACTTGTAGATGGGACGAGCCAATTTGTTGGTTGGAGGAACTTACACGAATAAAAACGTAAGCTTACTATGGAAGTGAAGCTTTTTTATTCGAGAAGTTAGATCATGATGAAAGGAATTGGAGCCTAATAACATATTTTAATTGGGAATTCTTCATTATTTTTTAACTTATTATCTAAATGCGGACTTAAATTAAAGATCTAGTTGACTTGTTGAACTTCGTATACAATCTATAACCTTCCAAAAACGCCATCTAATTAATTGTAATCTTTATGTGAAAATAGGTGGAAGAAATTACAATTTTGAAAAGCACGACATTATGTCAATTAAATTATTTGCAATACTGGATAACAAATGTACAATTTTTTTTTATGAAACCATAAAAATAAATTGTACATTCTTAATTATTCTACTTAGTACGAGACTATCGAACAGCTATTAATTTTCACATCTAAGATTGAAGTGTCAAAATTTGTGAAAGAAGTTCAGTACCTTCAATGATGTAGCTGAAATTGAAACTATCTGTAATACTTCTTCTTACTTCTTACAAAGCCTCTAGTTGACTATTGTAAGTAAATGTAACAATAGCGATAATGTAATCAAATAATAAGAAACATCCCAAAAAGAATGAAAAATATCTGATCTGTTTTGAGTTTTAAGGATCTCAGCTTTATTGCATATCCCTCGCGTTCATAACTTCGAAATGTAAACAGAACTACGAATTAATAAAAGTCCCCAATATTGATTAATTAATATAACAGATAATATGGCAATACCAGATCTATTGCACAGAAAAGAGAATCTTCTCGTGTAATGGCGGGGTCGGTTATGTGGTGTATAATTTATTTCGTAAAATTTATTTTGTGTTGTAGAGCAATTTTTGTTGCATTTTCACTGCTTCAATTGTAGACTTACTTCATTTTTTAATGAACTTATGATTTCGTTCGCATTTTCGTATCATTTCATTCTCGTATCCGTATGATTTCATTTTCATTGCCATGTATCATTTCATCGTAATCAACAACATTAAATTCCATTTTCGTATCATTTTATCGCAGTCGTTTACATTGAATTCCATTTTTTTTAAATCTCGTAGGTCATCTACAAAATGGCGGAGCCTACCATTACTTGTCAGAAACTCCCAACTCCATGAGGCAAAAGGATCCTTACACCGGTATCCCTGAGACGGAAATAATGGAAAAATAAGTACTTAAGACATGGGTGTACCAGCTTTAGTTCCCATTGCCCTCCCTATCTATTACAGGGAAGAAAGTAAACAAAAAAAGCATAGCATAAATAATCTCATTTCACCTGTCAACCCGTCCAGAAAAAAAAATTTTTTTTAGGTTCTCGTGAGTATGTTGCAGCTCATCGAATCAATGAACAAGTAGGTAGACGAAACGTGGTCGTACCATTTGCAAATTGATATAGCTTTTTATAATCTCTCAGACTGATAATGAGCGTAGTTAGGTATTTGTTTTACAAAATAAATATTTGATAGTCAACATAAAATAAACATTAAATGCACTAAAACCTATAAGAACCAGAACCTTTGATAACTACGCTAAGAACTTTTCCTCAATCCAACTCAGTGATAATTCCTGAATAAACATAAAACACAGAGTGCGACCACTAGTTGCTGAATCTTGATCTAATACGTTTAGGTGCCCAATCTCAACTAGAAAGGCCAATATAACCCACTATGAACTCCTTGCCTCATGAAAATGTATCAGAAAAATCAAGTAACCGCTTCCACGTCTCGTCTATAGATGTGCGGTCCAAGAATTAAGATTCTGCTCGCGTGTGGATATATTGTTGGTTTAACTGAATGTCTGACAATAATGGTCTGTATTGTCTATAGAAACTAATACTGCAAATACATTGATGATTTTGAAAATCTCAAAGAAAGCTTTGCTGTTTTTCGTGTAAGGAATCCCTTTAGGTTCTTATCACCACAAGCTAAATGGCATGCTTGTGTTGGGCTTACCCAGTACCTTTCCAAAGTCGCATTGAAATATCCACTAAAACTGCCCAGTAACTCAGACCACCACCTCAAGTAATTCGTCCGTGATGGGCGTCTACAGTTACTTGGGTAATCCAAGAGGTAAGCTGTAAATTAACCAAAGGTACGTTTTGAACCAATTTATTTGATACGTATAATATACACGCTAAAGTGAAGCGAGTGATATAAAAGTTACCAAAAATATAGCAGCGCTTAAAATAGATGGCAGCGAGGAGACCAATTTAGGATTTTTAAATCCAACCAATCCAATTTAAGATTTTCAATTTTATAAATTTTATTTCTGGAACTCTTAAATAAACACAGCACCCTGTCAAATATACATTAACTTCCCTACTTTTTCTCACATGTCAATTGCATGCTAAGATCCAAAAGTGATTCTCCTTTAACTCGTGCCAAGCTACATCAGCATAAATATTCAGTGTGGGGCGAAGATCTCTTATTAATGAAAAAGGGTCACGAGGTATTTTAATTCAACTACGTGTTAAGGATTTCGTTGGGATACTTGCTTGTGTTGGGAGAGGGGTTTTGATATTATCAGGTGATGTGGAGGGGAGCGTAGTTTCCCTGACACGGTAATTTCATTGAACAAATTTTGGCAGTAGAATATTATGGGCTTAGTGGATATAAACATTTCAATAGTCGCATTTATTTAGAGTTTGCTAAATCATATCAACTCCAAACAATAATAATAATAATAATTTATTTCTCACACTCACACCAAATATCTTGCTCAAAATAAGCATCATTAAGAGCTTGTGTTAAAGATGCTAGATTTGATTTGATTCCATATTAAAATACTACAAGCACAACTGTCAAACACTCAAGCGAACCTTACCTACTGAAAATTTATAGCATTACAATTTTAAACCAACTGACAACATTTACTTATCAAAACAAAATTCATATTAATAGTATGATCTGAATCGTATTTGTTGCTATAAATTATAATTTCCATATGTAAATATAGGTAATATTGTTAAGCTACCAATTTAATATCTCGTTTACCAGTGTTCAGTGGATCCACAAAGCCACAAGGAGTATTAGCCAAAAATAGAGACGGTATATAATCCCGACGATTGTTCTAGAAACAATAAGCATTAAGTATATTAAGCCTGTGTGATCCTCTTAGTGCACCGTTGTTGGAACAAACAGGAGGATTTTAGACTATTCCCACACTAATGTGGTCTATATGGTTATATTTAAATGTACATTTTGAAAAAGAGATTGTATGATTTTTTAAATTTTAGTATAAATACCACCAAAAAGTTTAAGTTTCAATTTTCGAATTTCAAAGTTCAAGAGGAAAACAAAATTTTGTGTTAGTTTTTCAACTTTTCGTATTTTGAAACTGTTCTCCTAGTGCATGTTTTAATAAAATTGAACAGTCTCGATTATGTTTGTCATGAGTTTCTATGAAAACGACAGCAGCGCATCTCTTGTCATATATTGGAAACTACTTTTTATAATATGCATTTCTTAGCTAAGGGCAACTACGATCGAAACGTCTAGATATGCTTAAAACTAAGTCACTAAAAAGTTTGACTATTTTCAATCGACTTTAATAAAAGGAGTAGGCTCAATTTACCACTGTAAGTATTCTATTTATGTTCACCAATTTTAGCAATTCTGATGCCAAGTTGTTTCCAGAAACAATAGAAACTGAAGTTTCGACTCCAAACAATAATTTAAAAACAGGAAAACTTCTACAATTGAATTATTTTTTCTTTTGAAATCGGTTATTAATTTTACCAAAAACTTTTCCTAATTTCAGAAAATCAGTGGTTTCAAGAATCAATAAACTTTACAACACAGCAGATACAAAACTTGTTTTCAGTTTTATTTGGTACTAAGTAGTTCTTGACATAGCTTGAATTGTCTTTATGACATATGTCTTTATATCTGTACTTACTTTGCGAGAGCAGAATATTAAGACATAAATAAGTTCATGGTTTATTAATAATAATATATTTTCCCATCCCCTGCGACAGCACATTTCCTCCTAAGTAACTGTCGGATAAATAGAAAATACCTTTTTAAAAATGTTATACGTAAACAAGGTAAAAGTCAACGAAAGGAAAAAAACAGGTAAGTGGTTGTTTTATTTCTCGTCTCCAATTATAATGTTTATCTAAATGTTGATATATGCTATTCCAAATTTGAAATATTTATTATTTGAAATATAATTTCGTTGTTGTTAGTATAGTTAGTAGATACTATCTACTGACAGTGTTTTTTTTACTAAAAATTTAAAAATTACAAATATAGTGATCAAAATAATTTAGATAAATATATTTATAAAATATAAATTAACATATACCTCGGAAATTAGATTTGGAGATTAATAGCTTAAAAACGAACCAATAAAGTTAAATTATCATTGAATTCAAACAAAAGTCCACATTACAATAGAATATAATATATCTTTGTTGAACATAAACTAATTAATTATTAATTAATAGATATTGATGTCTTTCAATAAAATTAATTTTTCTTTAAAGCATTTAAAATTGAATCAAGGGCATTTTTAATTGGGCTGAAATGAACTGATAGTATCGTTACTACTATATGATGTAACTCTTCAAATAACTGTTACCTGTTTACTTATCCCATTAAAATAATAACCTTAAGTGATATTTAGAAACCTGAAAACCACGACAAGTTAACTCCATGGTTACTAGTGAAATTTTGTAGCCCTTAACAGAGGCATTGCATCGTATCCCAAAGTACATATGAACGCGGCCCTAGTAATTACTTGGGATAAACGTTAAGACCCAAATTCCGTGTTAAATGTCCCCAAGGGATACACTACTATTGTACATTATCACCCATTATCTTTGACCTCTGTTATACTACCATAAACTCCTCAATCTCGGTACATCCAGAGATACGAGGAAGATCCTTTTATACTGGTCTAGTGGGTAGAGGATACTAACAAAATCTTGGGACAGCCGAGTAAGGTCTTACACAAATAATGTTACAAGACGTTAGGATGAAGTGGACGCATTGTTCTATTGAGGAGACAGTCTAAATCTTATTAAACGGTATTAAGGTCGGTAATGAGTTGCAAATTCATTAATAGCGGTAAGTAAATTAAATTGAAAGTTGTATCGAATTTCTGTTCTGTTTGTGAAGAGGATTTACGTTGTTTGTATTCAGTCATTACGGGATGACAACTGCCTATTATTTTTGGATTGACAGCTGCTTTGATTGTACGACAACCAATTAGATGAAATTCATTCAAAGTAAATTAATTTGCGTCATACTTGCATTTCGTAATATTAATCCGAAATGTTGATTTATCGCTTAAGTACAAACAAATATTTTATTAATAAAAGCATTTAACTATAGTATCTTGCTGCGACTTAGTTAATTACCTCTTAAAATATATGGTCTGTGATAAAATCGACGCAATATTTTGATCAGAAAGGATTCCCTCATTCACAACGAGAAAAAACTGTCGAAATCATTTTTTTTAGCAGGTTTTGGGCTTACACCTCAATTTTTGACGTACATTGAATTAAATTCAGTGCAAAAAAAATTGTAACGACTCAGACGTTAACGTTTCAAATCATTTTTTTTAATATAGATTAGAACATTTGATTGTATCGGAGTGGAATATTTGTAGTGAAATGAAGTGAGTGAATTTCACTACAAATATTCCACCCGCAGGATTTTCCACCACTTCGCAGGATTTGTGTTGAAGAACAATTCGCAGAGTAATCACAAACGATTATGCGTGAATTACGTTGAACCCTTTATTGTGGTAACATCATGAGCATTCGCATTTCCTTATAATAATAAAAGAAAAAATTACATCTGAATTGGCTGTGGTCTATATACTTTTACACGTCTCAATGAATTATATTGTACTTCTACACGCTGACCCCACTATGTATCTACAGCCAATGTATTTTATTATGATTATATTATAATATCTGTTTATAATTTTTGTATTCTATCTATCTATATATCTATCTGTTCTAAGTTATTAGTAAAAGAAGTGAAATATATATTTATTCCATTTGCGTAAGTAACCTATTAAACGTTAATATCTCTCTGTATATTTTTCCTACATAATGAGCTTTGTAATGAGATATATGGCTTTTGTAACGGGGTTCATTCAGTAATAATACTAGAAATAAGCCTAAAATAATATAATATAGAGGTTTTTAAAACACGGGTATATAATTACGAAGTTCAGCCGAAATTTCGATTCTTTTCAATATATAAGGATTTCAATTGTTTCTTGGTCAATCCTAAATTAAATTTTATTACATTTCATACTCACTGAAAACCAATGACAACGTTCTGGAATCTTGGTACAGGGGAAGCGGGGCGGGAGTTGAAGATTGCGTAATTAAAGTGCTTCATCGATTAGCTACGAGACCTCTTTCATTCCACAAAATATTAATTTCAGCTTCAAAATTGTTTAACGGCGTTCCAATTATCTGAAGTAGAATTTATATTTTAATTCTTAATTTCGTAACAAAAAATCCTCTTGCGAAACATTAACAAGAAACAAACTTTATAGGCAAAGCCCGCGAGCGGTACATTTTCTTTTTTGTTCAACAGCGACTTTTTAATAATGACCATTTCAATACAGTAATTCACAAGAAAGTTGCGGACTAACCCACTCTAACCTCTCTATGGCTCCTAAGTTAGCCGGCCCGATTTTTGATATTCTTATGTAATGTGAAACATCTCAGACTAAAAAAATCTATAGTCGTCTACTTTTATAAAGTGGTCAGTTTAGTAAGATATTCAAATTGAAACTCTATTGCCTATTTATTAGGGTACAATTAGCAAATTGAATGGCTTTTAGTGTTGATTAAACAACCAAATAATAATATTCATCTGAAATTTACTAAACTGCTCTAATAAAAATAAATCAATATTTTATCTACGTAGATACTACTAATATGAGAAAAAAAATATATGTGCCAGTAATGCGTTGTTAAAAAACCGAATTCCTTTGCTCCAAAAATGCTAATACAAGGCTTCTACGATGAACTATGAGTGTTCATAATCATCTGTGATCTGTGTAGATCACTTCAAAATAGTTGTTTGATTTCCCAAAAGATGGTGCTGAATTTAAGTTCAAAATACTATAAGTACCTTACTTTCTTGAAACCAAACTCTAAGTTTTTATTTGAATTAAGCAACAATTTTTTACATAGCAAATAAATAAAACCTAATAAAGCTTAGCCATTATCATCAGTACAATCTCTGAAGTGCCATTTCTTCCTAAAATAACTTCCCTTAGCCATTGCCCGAGATTTCCCGGTAAAATTTGTCCCGCACAATAATCTGCCGAATGCAATGTCAGCTATAAGAGCAACGGCCAAGATAACTTGGTCTTCGTCGAGTCGATGAGCTTTGAAAAGCCCAACTGAAGCGGGTACTGTATTAAGCTATCAGAGGTCGTCTGTTGCTGGACAAGTTAGTCACAGGATTCCGATTTCAACTATTAATATAGATTTCCAATCGAGTCAGTGGCAGTTGCGTCGAATTTGAAAATGTTTGCTATGGGATTGAATTTTTAATTAAACTACTATGCATAAATAAAGCGAAATATATCGGTTTTGTATGATGACGTGGAAAAACCATAAAAATTTTTTAGATTTCAAGTTCCACTTTATTTTTAAGACTAGATCGCTTCATATAACTACACCTAGTCAATATAAAAAGAGATATTTGTAACGTTTTATTTCGCTATCACTAAAATAAAAATTGTTGGGATAGTTTTGTTTCAGGGTAGTCAATACAAGTAAAATCATTTTGACTTTGACAATATTTAAAATGTTTAAGTAGGACTCAAAGTTTAAGTACACATATTCCCATTTGTGCAAAAAAATGTGGCATATCATCATGTGGCTACGACAATATGTCTAATGTTTCTTTATAGTCTTCGAAATAGAATGCTTGAAATTAGCGGTTATAGTGTCATTTGCTATGTTTTTAACAGAAAAAAATAGATTTAAGAGTTCGACGTAAAATCTTTCCATCAGATCAGAACAAATCTACCAGAACACAGATGAATAAGAGGACTGTTCTTAACAACTTGTAATTGTTATTAAGTGATTTTAATCATTAAGGTAGCTAAGTAGGTTTAACAAAAATAAAGTAATTAATAATTTTAAGAGAAGTGGGGCCTTGAAGATCGTACGTACATGAATTCGTATTATTTGGTTCTGATGAAAAGTTAAGAAAGCTTTATGAGGAAGCATTTTATCGGGAGCTAATTTCGAATTTTATCAGCCTAAAGTTTTCAATTGATCTTAAAGGGTAGTAAACGTGTAAATAGTACCTCTCTACCATTGAATTACAAACTCATGAAGAATAGAGTAACCGATTACCACGCATGTTTTGTACTGTAGTTATATAAATGGTCTTAAGAGATTACTAAGTTTAAATAGTACTAAGTTTCTGTGTATTGCAATCACCATTCATAGATTTTTCAAAAATATGCACTTAGAAACAAAATTTTACACAAAAAATGATTGATGCCGATCGATCGTGTTTTTCATACTGATCATAAACTTCAATTGGACCAACCCAGATTGGAGTATTTTAAAGTTATTACTTATTAAAACTTTTCCGAACCTTTTTGTGATTTCTATTTATTATCACGGAGAATGTTTTCAACAAGATGGCTCATTATAACTTTAATAAATAAGTAACTACGCTGAATAAACATGTTAAACATACTCAAAAAATTATAATTACAACATCAAAATGTAATATCGGCATGTTAGTCTTTAATTAAGTAATTCAAATCACGTCAGCTGGGTCTTTGCTCCGTCTTAATTAAACTGTTGAAGGTTTAATAACAAAACAAATCTTGTCGATTTCATCAAGACATGCATTGCTAATATGAAAGAAAAATAGAATATAAAGTATCCAAGTTTGGTAGAACGTTTGCATGAAAAGTAAGTAGGTAGGAACACTAAATTATTAAAATGATCCGTCTCAGTACTCCGTGAGTAGTCGCAAAAGTAAATATACTTTGTATTTTTTTCGTCCAAAAAGGAAGGCGAATGAATCAAACCCTTAAGATACTTAGATTGAATGGTTGATGGTTGATTTATATTTTTATAGTTTCCTAAACATATATTTTGGACATCAGGAGTATTTGTCCCGGACGGAAGGTTCTTCTTATCGACCACTAATAATTAAAGAAACGAAAATATCGTTATTGGACTTTTGTCTTCTTAAGTCTCGAGTCTCTTTTTGTTTCTAATGGTATCATAAATAAGCAAGCAGTTAGGTACCTTTATAAATACAAAAACGAAACAAATTTAACCTTTCGTCCCTTTAGCCCGGGGCTTTGGGTACTTGTCAGTGTACTGTTCTAACAAGGTAGAAAAAAAATCTAATTTTGTCGATTCTTTATAGATAATTGTCATTAATTTTTTTTAAATAAATAGTTACTAAAACTATTAATGAACGTTTTATCACCCAAACTATGTGCATGCAAGTAATGTAGCGTGTACAAAATTGTGTGAATTCTATCTATGTTATGACGTAAGTTACTTTCGCTAAAAGAGTACATATATAAAATTCTGTATGTATATACTACTATTGCAGGACCTACGTTAGTTATTGCTAGTTGGAGGGATAAAGAAAATTTCGCAAATAAATCCTTGCAACAACCCAAACAGACGAGTGCGCCACAAGTGTCATACACTCTACACTGACAAGTAATTGGCCAGGTGATCAAACAATCGACTCCACGGAGTGCGAGTTTCCTCAAGGCTGTGCTCGGAGCAGCTATAACAGTAAACCGTCCCGTGCGAGATTTAAACAGATAGGTATCCTCTGGGGTTCTGGCGCACTTGTTTACTTATTTATTTCTAGAACATCACTTTTACGATAAAACGCTTAACATTTTGTCGATGGTTTTAAAGCAAATAAAATTCATGGTTCATGTTTTCAGATACAGTTTCAGTGCAGAATTTTTTATGTAGCTAATATTTAAATTATGATTATTTATTATAAAACATAATTTTTACGGTGTATCAGTTTAATGCAACTATCTCATTTGGATGATTAGACCAACACCTAAATTAATATTGTAGTCAACTCACAAAACTCAAATAATTCTTTTTTCTGGCTTCGAAAAAATTATGTATTTATTAAACAGGTAACATTACGTCAAATTACGCAAAGCACAATTACATTTTTTTTTGAAAAGGAAAATGGATCTCTGCACCAAATATACATATTTTTAATGAAACTCATTTAAAATCATTCTGAGTGATTGATTCATATTATTGAAATTTTATATACTGTTTTTAATGTTTGACAATGACGTGAAAAGCGACACCGCTGATGTTTTTATTGTTGAAATTAACGGGCATGTTACACTGAGCGTTTACCTTCACTCGCCTTTTTCTACAACATACTGTCTCATAAAACTAAGCCGGCTTAGCAAATAGGCAATACTTAAGGAAACACTGACTCGAGAATACTACGCAAGTGTTTTCTTTATGGTCGCTAATAAGAAGGCGTTAGACTAAAGAAGTAATAATGGGGTCCTTGGTCAGAGTCTTATAGGTCAGGCCGTTATCTGCCTTTACACGTCGATTTTTTTTTGCATTTTTAACCCCTAAGAATACATAAAAGCTTCAAAAGGGAAAATGACTCGTATAATATCACTTGCCTGTCCGTCAGTATGTGTATCTGTACAAAGTAAAAAAAGAGAAGAAGGGGGAAAATTTTTAAGACCAAGACACCCTTGGTGCGTTAATCCGATTGTCCGCTATCTCAACACATCTACAACATTAGTTGATGACTTGATTGTTGATATGAATGGTAACATACAGTAATGTTTATATTAGAGATGAGATAGAAATTCTTTATTTTGCGCATTTACGAAAAGAAATCAACACAAACACTTCCTAAAAGGATCCTATATAAATAAGCAGTCTTATATGAAAAAGGTGGCTGTATTATAAAATGGCGGTCACATTTAAAAAGACAGTCTTAAATAAAAAGGTCTTATTTAAAAGGCGGTCTTATAAAAAAGGCGATCGTATAGCTTCCAAAGCAAACTACCACAGGGTCGGGATAATTGATCAAATAAATAGTGTTAACTATGTAAAAATAATAGTCACAACACAATTAAATTATATATGCATGAAAGTTACATTTAGATACAGAATGATATAAAAATAAATATATCTTTAAAGTGCAATGTGCAATGGTTACAGTTAAGCTCAGTCATCAGCGGAGTAGATAAAATATAATAACTTTACCTACAACTCGATGTACACCTAACTATAGATGTCAAATGGAGACGCTAAAACAAAAATCATTTAATAATTACCTTGAGCACTTTCCAAAACTTCTGTGCAGCCTACTGTCAGACATAATAAAATAAATAAATTCATAGCTTAGCGATATCCAGTTTTATTCCTTGCACTTAAGGTTGATTGTATTACAAATGCCGTTAAGTGAACATTGTCCGACCCCTGACATGGCAAAACCATAAAATGAATAAGCATAACAACACACACAATCTGATAAATAAGGGACTGACTTCAAAAAGGTAGTGGTTCTAAAAACAGCGTTATCAAAAGAAAACAACGATTAAACATATGGTTAAAAATATTTGTGGCACCTCTATCTAAGCTGTTGTCATTCCTAAAACTTTACTTTTGTCTTTATCTTATTTTCCTTATCTTTAAATCAATCAATCAGATCAGATTGCTGCATAAGGCCGCCTATTTTATCGTCTTTTTGGTTATTACTATTTATCTTGCAAATTTCAGTGGAGTAAATCGTATTTAAGACGATAACCAGATTCATACACTATTCTTCGAAAAGAATTCCTTTTCTTAATTTGATTAGATGATTTCGAAAATGACCGAAATAACATCAATTTACTTTTAACTACAAATAATAGAATAACAATAGATGAAGAAAGCATTATAAATTCACATCTGTCGTAAAATAATTTCACTCATTGTTGTTGGATCTCTCGTTCCAGCAACAGAATTAGAAAAAGAGTGGTTGAACCACTGTACGCACACATTTTTAGGACAAAACGAGATAGCAATAGACACACGTATTTCCAACACCTTGTTTCGACTTTTGACAGGTTTTAGTCGACATGTTCTAGATGTAAATTAAACAATATCACAACTCTTCGCATTGCCATGTTAGATTCAAGTTTCTCAATGTCGAATGAAGTATTTATTATCTGTGCTACTGTTGTTCTAATCGAATAGTAGTACCAATTTAAAAAAGGATTAAATGAAAAATTAGTATTTTTTCTCATATAATGTTACAATTTAACTAAAAGAACTAAGATAGTCCTTTTATTCATAATTAATTCTGATATATTTTACAGCATTCTAATGGCTGTAGATTCTGCCTTTACAATTGAAACAATCGAATATATTTTTGTTAGACAAAGTAATACAATTTAGTTTTTAACCAACCAAGCCATTACAACTTTACGACCTCTTTTTATGAGCTACAAAATCTGTAACTGCAATTTTATGGAATTAGATCTGCAGTACGGAATTAGTAGTATTTTTGAATGTTCGATTTTGTTGGATAGACGTGACCCGAGGAAAGTCCACTATGTCCCAAACAATATCAAGGTTGACATATAGGAAAACAAATGTAACAAAGCTTAAAAAAAACTGTATTCTGTTTATTCTGTTGTGTCCTTTTAATTGTATTTGTGTGTACATATATTATTAAAAAAATAAATAAAAAATGTGAGATTTGTTTACAAATCTAGCTTTTTCATTAAGTTAAAGTATTAGTACATTTCTTGATAGTTAAATGACTCGTTAGAATTAGTTTAATGTAGGAAAATATATTTATAAATTATTTAACCTACTTATTACAATCTGCTGTCACTTGATAGTCATTGATTTTTTAAATCGAATACAATTTAATGACAAATAATATGATATAATAACTAACAAAATTCATTGTAAAAGAATAACGAATAAGCTTAGCGTTCGTATAAACAAACAAATAAAGGTAATTTAAAAATTTAGTATGAACTTATTTAAATAATCCGGGTTGTCATTTTTAGGTAATATGAAAAGAGAAGAAACGAGACTGCAAAGTAGGTAAATTGATAAACATCTTAATTTAAGCAGACCGAGTAACAAATATAACAGACAAGTCGCCCCTGAATTGTCCTGTATAAATCGCTGTAAGTCGAACCAAAACCCATAAGCATTAGGGGTCCGCTGGTAAGAAAATCTTTATTAATAGAGGTAGACGACAGAACGCAAGTGCAAGGATTTTGGGAGATGGAATGCCAGAGAGAGATTGTCTCTCTAACGGTCGTGCAAACTTATTGCGATGGCTATACATAAGAAGATAGATAATAATTATATTTCTCACACACACCTAGTATTGTATAGATTTTGAATTCGGGCAGGTTATGAACAAAACCATAATACTATGCTGTTATAATAAGACTAGGGCAGAGGTGTTACCATTTTGTGACGTCATAGAAACGAAACTAATTTTCTTTGCAATGATTGCAAAAAAAATTAACAACAAAATTGAACTTATTTTTTACAATATCAATTATTTACGGAAAAAACCTTAAAAATGTTTCCATTCTAAATAAAACAAATATTTGATTATGTCAAATGTTTGTTCTCGTGCAGTGAATTTCGCCAGTAATGCGTCCTTTTCTGATTTTTAACATATATAATTTATATAATTTAAGGGATTTTATATAATTTAAGGGATTACTACTAAATTATAGTATTTAAATTACTGATGTATCATTAATAAGTATAAAATTTATTGAGTGTATATTTATATCGCTTGGGTGACGTTGCGTCACTTCATTTATTTTTTCTTCATTGCACAAAAGCACAATTCTATACCAATCAACCAATAGAAATTACAAAATACGATACATTACCACTAAATACACCAATATGATGATATATAATTACAACACTGTAAAAGTAAAATATATATGACAAGATAAATAATATAACATTAATACATAAGACGTTAAACTTCATTAATTACCAACTTGACTGTCCGGTTCCACTTTCATGAGAAAAGATAGCATATATCCCTGTTTAATATCCTAACTAACATCACATCAAATTTGGGTAAAAGACTGACATACTCTCTGTAATAATTAAAAATATCAATGAGATATTGAACTTTTCCTTACTTTTAGACATCTCGGTAGTCAGCATTAAGGATATACTGAAGTAGATATGGATATAAAAAAAGTCATTTTAAGTCTCACAGTGTAGTCTTACCAGTGCGGCGAACATAAGGGTCGACTAAAACCAGATGGAGAAGAAATAGTTTAACGGATTAAGGCGTGAAAAATTCTTGTCATGAACCCTAAATGTGGGCTTCACGGTTGATGTTCCGGAAGGACCGCGGTCATTCGAATTTAAGCCGTGGGACATTGTGGTAGAACTTTAAATTCTTAGTCTCAGTCAAAATGAATTTGTAGTACGTACACTCCAAGTAAATAAAGAAATATGTATCAAAAATTGAATAAAGTTACATTTCATATAAATACTGGGTTATTTACAAGTATCAAGTTACTGCCGACTTTTATTTTGACCATGTGGACAAAATAAAAATATCTTAATCTTTTTTTGACTGATTTAAATCAAATTGCTGCCCGTACAAAATGGCAAATTGAACAAAAAAATTATATGTAATACTAAAGCGCCAAAGTGAATTTCTCAATGATGAAACAAAAATATTTACACGTAACAGTCAGGCTGTTACGGAAATCGCTATGTTTTGATTCAAACTCCGCATGCATTTCTCTCATGTAGATGTCGTTTATGATATTACATGTGCGCCAAATTTTAACTAAAGTTCCAAGCATTCATACTTAAAGTATTAGTAGGAGTGGTATATGGTAAATAGGAATGGGGAGTGGGGAATGTGAGGCCCACCCACACTCAGGAGTGTACCCAAACAATTTTATTAAAGTTAGCAAAATAAAAAATTAGATTCAGACAAGCTTCCAAGCTGACGTTAAACTTGTGATATAATAAACATTGACAAACAGTTCCGAATCACACTCGTGCGTGTGAGCTCTCTATAAATTCACTGGAAATATTGCAGCCCTAGAGAATGTTGTACCTAATACAAGCAAGTAAAGCAAAGGCTGTTTCCTACCACTGAGTTCCGTACTGCAATACTCGGCGCTTGTTTGAAGTGGAAACAGTATATTTCCAATTTGTATGGTAAAGATAAATTATTTCAGGGTCTGTGGGTTGATTGTGCGACAAAAAAATGAGTTACCAAATTTCTTTGTGCGCGTAGGAATGGACAACACATCATAGACATCACATGCTGGCCTACGTATGCCAGCACTCGTAGTCCTTAGATAGAAGGGGACGGAGGGATAAGGGAAAAAATCTCCTCAGAACACTCTCCGTGGTAAACACGGTAAAACTATCCGCTACGTTCTCTACTCTTCGCCAGAATTTACCATCTGCTACATGACTGAACGTTTTCATTGTCTTGGTCAAGGAAGCTTTGTTGGTCTTACCTTCGTTCTTTAATTCGAAATTTTCTCTCCTTTGCATTTGTAAAAAATTACTATGATATATGTGATATGTATTTTAAGATGTATTTCCAAATCTCAGCTACGTATAATGCAAGGACTTTATGTAATTATGTAAGTTTCAAGATTTTCGTTTCTTTTATTTTCGTACTAGGCGTTTCAATTTAAACAAATTGAATTCGATACAATTCACTTCCCAAGGTACCCCAAAGCGTGATTTTAGCTTGCGCCGTCAAAGTTTTTCTCATTAAGGGCGAATTAAATTTAGGCAGTGTGTACAGAGTGGGCCACTTTCTGAACTATGTCAAGGAGAAAGTGAGACTTTAAATTGAGACTATAGTCTGGGTTAAATAAGTCTTTCTATAGAAAGCTCAAAGCGTTTTGTACTTTCGAAACGTTGAATAAGTAAAAGATGATAGAAAAAGAAACGTCGAAGAAATTTATATTAATAAATGTTTGAAGTAACAAATCTATTATTGCCATGAGAGAGAGCTATTAATTAGACGCATCATCTACTGGGTCTTACACTCGATTTAATCATCCATTTCTAAGCTTTTAGTGTATATTAGCGATATTCATCTCTGTCTATCTAGGTAAAGCAGAGAAAGAAAGATAAACGATAATAGACTTAAGGCTTGGACTTACACTCCTCTAAGTAAATACTAATTGTTATAGAAATACTAAAAGCGACTGCGTTGATTCTCTTTTGTATGTCAAAGCGATAGTTGGATAAAGAGACATAAAATATTACAGTAAGATATGAAAATTATATTTTTAATAAGGAGAGAAATAAATTCAAAATAATATCATACATATGAAACTTTACGTACAATCAATGTGTAGGACTAACTCACTTATCGCCCTATGATTAATAGTGCTAGTCGAAATTATAACGTGGGACAAAATATATTGGTTAGTCTTGTTATCATCGTATCACACACGATAGATGATAGCTTTCCATTAGACACTTTATATAAAATAATGGTATACTCGTAGCCATTAAATGCATATTATAGTCATTGATCTTTTTAAGAACATTTTGGTTCTTTTAAATACACATGCTTCACAAAATGCTATTCAGTGCTATATAACAGTTTTGCCGAGCATGGGATTGTGAAACTCTTGATATCGTAATCAGGAGTATTTTCTCAAGATTTGCTTATCCATCGTCTGTAGACAACTTTTTTGGGACACTAGAAACGACGCGTGCACTGTCTTTTTGGCCCTGTTTTTAGAAAGGGACGCGTCAGACGTCTCTTTCTTTTAAATATTTGCCTCCCATCGTCATTGCTCATGGCTATTACGGGGTTGTCAAATTGTGCATCACCCATGGAATTCTATTCTAGACCTTTTTTACAGTGAAGCCAGCAGCCATGTCTTAACATAGAATAGAATAGAATAGAATATATCTTTATTGTACATGAGTCAATTCAAGAAGAAAAATACACAAAAAACATTTAACTAATTTTGTACAAAGACCGACCTTATCGCTAAAAGCGATCTCACATAATATAGCTCACCATCTAGCCATAAGAAGTACCAACGCACCTAGTGTCTCTTAGAAGCATATTCATTCTCCTCACGTCGTGCTCCTCATAACGGTGAGTTGTAATTCCTGAGTGGAATCAGTGTGTTTTAGACAATGCTCCACTATTTCTATCCTTGTTACTACTTGAGGTTACTTTATAGAAGAGCTTTCGATCATCGATGAATCAATTGGAAAGTGCTACTACACATTAAGAGTGTGCGAATCGATAAAAATTGGCGTATGAAGTGAGACGAAATTGTACCCCTATTAGCATAATAAAGTCGGCACTCTATAAAACTCGATCGTTCGAAATCAAAGAGCAAAACAAACAAGAAATGACGTATGTTCGTACTGCTCATTGTAATTTAAAATCATTATGTAATTTTTAGTTGAGCTTAATTTTTAAGTATTTTGTAACTGTCAATCTACATTATACGTTCGACATTTGAGCTTCGTATCATGAAAATGGTTTCCAACATTTTCAATACAGATGCTCTTATACTTTTCAAATTGGCGTCAGCATTAAAACGAATAATTACAAATAATGACATTAAAATATGTAAGTAGTAGTATTATTACTGCTAAACAGTTGAAAAACATAAAAATCATTGTGGTTTTATAATAAATGCGCGAGTACGGTCTCAGTAACAAGAAGGGAAGGATAGATGACAGGACGCATCATGAGGCAACACAATCTGACTATGAGCAAATTCGATGTGCCTATTACAGTTTGTATAACCCATTTTCAATTTTTTCCCCTGTGGTCTAATTAAATACTAATACAGTCAACATAAGCTTAAGCTTAAAAGTTCGACATTGAATGATGTTACCGGTTTTCGTAACAGAGCGGGTTTCGTGCAATGAGACCAATCATTGGAATCTTGTTTTATAAAACAGCTAAACATATATGTAGTTTTACAGAAGAATGGGCACCAATATTGTTTATTATGCACACTGAAATGTCACTTCTAGCAATATGACTGCTTTCCGATATATCTAGGACTGAACAAGTTTGATTGGTAAATGATGTCTCCAGTCAACTTTGATGAGATGGGTACGGTCGGAAATTTTAATGGTCACATTTCTGAGCCAATTCAAAAAATCAGGACATCTCGTTTTCTCTAACAACGTATTAATGAATTGAATCAATTACGTAATGGTTATATCTGTTTTACTTACAATTAAAACACTTCTTACTTTGATAAACTTTCAATATATTTTCACAAACAGAGTTAACAAGAAAAAAATCGTCAACATTAAAATTTAATGTCCTCTTAATCGATTTACTATACGTAAAGTTGGTGTATACAAATTCTCTTCGGCTTGTCCACGAAGTAGGTAATAAATTTAATATTCATTGATTATCGCTCATTTAACTCATCATTTTAATTTTATATTCAATTTCTTTCAACCTATTCTGGTTTGAGTCTACTTCGATATTAAATTTTCTACGATATTTATTACACTCGCATTATCTGCGTCTGAATTAATAAAATACAATCTTTTCCACCAGAATATTATATGCAAATATATAACCATTACTTTCAGGCTAAGAACCTAGTTTTAAAACCCATCCGATGCAGTGACTCCATTTCTAGCACGCATCGTAAACGGAGCGAATATCTATTGAGACATCGTTAAATGTAAGTAAAATATTCTAAAAATAAAGTCAATAAGTTTGATGGCCAGTTAATGTTTTAGAAAATACGGCATTTGGTTAATTGAAATACAGTACATTTTTTATCACTTTTTTGTGTCGAAGAGTGGTTTTTTATGTGATAACTGTCAATTGCTGTCAAAAAGATTGCTGTATCGTACAATTCATGGAAAACATGATCAGTATCCTGACTTTCGGTGCGATTTTTTATTGTCCATTCATTTGATGAGTAAGTCCATTTTGCTATCAATACCGTATCATTTCATTATTATCATTACAGTTATATTAGCAACGGAAGTAGCCTACCCCCACCACTCTCAACCCAGCTATATAGTGCACCAAGCGGTCGTGCCACTCTACCCGTTTATTTAAATTACTCTCAGGTATTTTCTTTGATAAACTACAATAAACTACTATATACCAATATTATTGAAAAATAATAGTCTTTCTCATTTCGAACAATGACATAATTTCTTCAGAATGTCATCAACACAGTTAAAAACCCAACGTGGCGTAATGATACGTTATACCGGTATTTAAAAATGGTATACTAAAGAAATAAATTTCATTTTACTCGGCTGCATGATCTAGGATCCCTTGACCTTTCCATCCCCTATAAAAAGCACTCAATAAATAATAATAAAACTGCAAATAAATATTATTAACCTTTTAGAAATTCAGACATACGGTACGGTTTGCCGGTTAGTTCCTAGATAAAAATCAGATTTATCGACTGAGATTAAGAGGTATTTTCACGTAGACTGTTGTCAGATCAACCTACAAGCGAAAATAATCTTATATGAACGTTAGCTTCAGAGCTGAATAGTCAAATATCAGATGTCATTAGGGTTCAATTTCCAGTGGTCACAAAGAGGGTTCCGAAAACCAACATTTTAAGACATTTCATTGTAAATCTTTTAAAATAAAATATGTAGGTACTACAGAATAAACCGTAATAGCTCTTGAATAAAGCAAAGACAACTTTGTTGGTAATTTAGAGGCGTTTTCTTCTCATAAATGATGATGAATATTGTATTTTATGTTTGTGTCATGTTGAGTTATTTGAACAAGTGGTCTATTTCTTCTTCTTCCTAAACGTAATTTATTTAATTCTAAATTATTCCAGACAGAGACAAAGTCGACATTGATTCCAGAATCGATAATGTATCAAGACGTTTTTATTTACCTCGCAAGTTCATTGACATTTGATAATATCATACACAATGTTACTGTTAGTGATTTGTGCAAAGATATGAATCAGCCGCCTGGCGCCACGTTTATCAAAATAGAGAGACTGCCAAAGCCAAGACTTCTCCATCTCATATTTGGACCTTTTCGATCATACCAACAAAGTGCTTACACATATATATAATAGCAAGTCAAATGTTTTTAATCTTTTTTAAGATTACTTCTCGTTAATTGTTACCTACAAGTTCCTAACTTGTAATTTGATCTTTTGTATATTACCGGCCCGCTTGCGCTCAAACACAAACGAAAATCTTTTGTGTTTGATATGTTTATATATTATGTTACCTCACAGATGACACCGTTGTTGGCCGTCTGTATAAAGGCAATATATAAATAAGTCTCACGTTCTTTTAGAGTTATTATACAACAATAATGTATTTCAATCTAATTTCGGCGACGTTTTCAGCTTATAATTACAATTGATTATTAGTGATTATGACATCATTACATTAAAAATAATTAAACGGTTTTTACTTACAATACTGCTCCAATAAAATATTTTGTCTCACCTGTAACAAATAAAGATCATAATTAAAAACTGATATTAGGTACAATCAGCAGGATCATTACTGCTAGAAATTCCGTTTTATCCTAATCGGTATACTACGGAAACCTATTCGCTTCAAGCAATAACATTCTAAATTATGTTTCTAACAAAGTAAAATACTTGAAACTCCTAAGCGGTCTTCGCAAGTTTATATTCCATTTAGTTCCGCATAACTGCTTACTCCGTGAAAATAAAAGTGATGACGTAATGAAATAACCATGTAATAGTGAATGGCCGGGGTGGTCTCTCATAAAGTGGATTAAATTTAAATTGACAATTCGGTTTTACGAGCTGGGGAGTGAGTGGCATAGCTCAACGAAAATTGTTTTCACACATTATTTCGTGAAACCGTCAAATATGCCATTGAATATTTATTAAGATATAAATAACAGTACATGTCTAAATTAACAACTTTATTCGCTTATATGGAGAAGTAATGGTGTGGAGCGCCCAGATAAAGTGTCTTCCACCGTGGTAAGTGTCTGACAAAATATACAATACAATTCTCTTAATGATACAAGTAGGCAAAGAAATGACGAAAGAAATGGTTGCCTTAGTATCTCTTTAAGTCTAATCTAAATGGATGAAAATACTTAAATAAAGAACGAAGATAATGTCTCAAGAAAAAAAACATCTATACCTGAACTTTAAAGTACCAAATTATTGTTTTTTATTCCTATGTAATTAGCAATGTGTTGTTTTAAATACAAATGTTAAAAATATATTTTGTATTGCCTTCATAAACGAATCTTGATTAAATAAATTAATCTTATGTACATATTTTATAGTATTTTCGCTTATAACGGTTGATGCATATGTAGGTATTTATTAAAATTTGATTTCTTACAACTACTTATATATTTGATGTACTCGGCCTTGCTTACTTCCCAATAATTATGTCTTAAATATTTATGGGTTTGCTGGAATAGATCTCTTTATCGATAAATCTATTCCTGTTCCATATATAACGATAAAATATTAATATAATATGGTAAATTTGAAGTGCAATAACAAGTAATAACCTAATCCTACTTGTTAAAACATAATATGAAAAAAGGTTGCTTAGCAAGCAAGTAAGGGCCTACACTCAGTGTAATTAATACCAAAAGGCATAATATATAACTTGAGCATTTTACTACCTCTTCAAACACTTGAAAAAGGTATGGCAATATACTTCTGTAATATTAGGTTCTTACATATGAAATTTACGTTCTGTCGTTCTGGCCACTTTGATTTGAAATATCTTCTATTTGGTTAGGAATTCTAAGCTAAATTTGTAAATCTATTTAGCTGATATATTTCAGTTTAGAAAACAGGCATACAATTTGTTTTACGGGTAAGTTGCCTTGTACATATCGGACAATGGAAAACATGAAATATCTCTATAAATACTAGTATGAGTTCTACCGTGGCACCAGTACTAGCTCGAAGGATTAACGATCTATATGGCGCTGATGTCACAAATGAGAACACGATACGTTTTTGGTTCCAACGTTTTCATCGTTGAAGTTTCGACCTTCAGAACAATCCATGTGGACGGTAGGAGACCTAAGTGGGTAATGCATTAAAGACCATTATGCAAGCGTATTCATGGCAAACTAGTTCAGAGTTAGCAGCAGGCTTATGGTGAGTAAGTAAAAAGGGAAATACAATTGAAAGTCCCTGAAAAGGGTTTACAGGTTTCAGAAATGGCTTATCAAATTATTTAGAACACTATAGTTGTATAAAAAACACATTTACTGTGTTTTAACACAAAGGTATAAGTAGGTAAAACCTTTAATAATTAATGTAATAAGTCCGTTGGGTATTGTTCAATTGCACGTAGCATGTACGGTTAGAATAAATATGACAGAATGTCATTCCTACGTCGTGTTTAATGGTGATTGTACAAATGGAATATTTGGCTTAGTTACGTGACTTCACGTCGCTGACTACTTTTTACAAATTTTTAGATGCTTTATAGTGTTTATATACATTATTGTCTTTGTTTCTGTGATGTTTATTCATCGCAAATATAAAGAAACATAAAGAAACAATATATATATATATATATATATAATATTTGTTTAATATATAATTACAAGACTTTGCTATGCGATTACTTCCAGGCAGTATCAGGACGGTCAGAAACTACAGAAGCCTCAAGCATATAAAAGTTTAACTAGAATGCGGAGCACACGGTAAAGAACAGGGTCTATAAATATTTTCAGAGCTATCTATGCATGTCTGTATAGAAGAAAATACCAAAGTTCTACCAATATTAGGCACGCGAATCTCCTATGGCACCGCTATGCAAATAAAGGAGTGATTAATGCGTCCTCGCGGCTAATTTGTTAGTGGGCTGGTCAAATAGTACAACTTCAGAATAGTCCCGATAGCGTTCTGTGTTTTGTTAATAGCAGATAGCTTTAATTCACCGTTGGCACGATAGGTTTAATAAAGTTTCGAAGCTTTTAATTTACCCAAGTTTGTTATGTGTATTCTAAAGGCAGGAGATGGTAATGCCTCCCATTATGAGGTTACCCCTCCTTTACACTAAAACACAGAAAACTGCTTGACGGACAAAATATAAAGGAAATACGTTGGTTGGGACTTATAGTTAAGTCTGCCGCTATAACAACTATTTTAACAGCACTGTTATGTTCTGGCAGTTAGATGTAAGATAGCCTGTTCCTGTGGTGTAGGAATCCGAGTATAGCTCATCCATCTTTGGCCTTATCATCGTTTAACGTAACGTGATATCGAGGCTTAGAAGATATTCCGTTTAGAATTTAAAACAATAACACAATATATAAATCATATACATATTGCTATAAATAAACTCCTGAAAATTCCACTGCTTTCCTCGCCAAACGCCAAATACGACTAGAAAGAATAGCCTGGGGCATCTAGTTAAGTGGTGTTTACTTTCAATAAGGCTACTGTTTGCATGGCCTCACGAGACCCCTATCCGATATTTTCCTTAACACCCCTTGTTACAAATAGATAGACAGAAATGAATCCTTTCGATAATATTTCTGCGTGGAATTGTTTACGCAAAGAACCTTAATTACTTTTATAGAATCATAGCAGAATTTTCTAGGTTCACTCTGACATCTAGTGACGTAGATCTAGTGACGCTACCTCTAACACAATGGTAGGTACAGATTTGCGCAAGACGCGTAATATTTTAGTACCAATATATTACTTCTTCTTCTTACTTTCTGAAAATTGAAGAAGAAATACTGAAATAGGAGAGAAGAACTACACCAATCTATACGACAGGATAATTCCTGTAAAAGGAAAAGAGTTTTTTTGTGAACTGAAAATCAATTAAAAAAACATATGACTTTTCTACAATTATTATTTTCCTAAATACATTTTTGTTTTGAATAACGCTTGTTCATGATTAATTTAATTCTGTTCAATATTTAAACAAATACCATCAACAATTTGACAAAATAAACTTTTAAGTCGAAAAATTGACGAAAGCAACAACTGTTGCCGCTCTAAAACGGAGCGAAGTAATTAAGCTTTTACGGTACGGACACTCAAATTAAGCCTTCGGATTCGTATACCCCTATTACGAAATCTTAACACCGAATTAAGTTGCCCCCTTCCGAAACGATCCGTCAACCAGAACGACATACAGAACTTCCCGAATTATTGGCTGAGTTCAAGTTTTAGTCGAATCAACAAGGGGTTTCATTATAGGACCCCGTGGACTTTAAAATTTGTAGCTCTTGAACGCAGTTGTATATTGGATTTGGTGAAATTCGGGACTGTAAATTAAGGGTGACTTAAACTTCGATAAGTAAGTCAAGTGAAAGTGTTTTCTGGATCGTAATAAATAAATAATGGCAGAGTTTTGAATAATAATGCAAAGACAGAATTGATTAATTGTGATTTTATAAGCAACAATTATATATGTATAGTTTTGCCTCCGAAAGTAACAATAGCAATATTTGCAACATTTTATGATGTGATCAATACACTATTTCAAACGGGATCCCAAATTTTGCTATCCATAATAATCAAATAATAAACTGTGGTAATTTGTGTTAAACTGTAATTTTAAATCCTTTGCAAATTACCACAGTCTCATCATAGGCATCCATTTCATTCAACGATGTGAAAAGAAGAACATAAAGACCAATATTATATTAATTTATTTTAAAAATTCGAAATTCGGTCCATCATTTTGACATTAAGCAATAAAATCTCTGATATATTTCTTAGACAGTATTGTATGTGGACTTGATGAATAAAAAACCACAAACAAATTTACTGTGAAAGTTAAACGTAATATTGAAAATGGAGTCATTCAAGTAACAAAGACTGATAAATAGCATGAAAGTTAATAACTATTTCAATTGTAGTAATATTAGCAAGTCAACCGCAAACTCGGAGACCAGGATATCAAGCCATATTTATGCTCCATAAATTATAATGCTGCATGCAAATGCAAACAAACATAACCATTAATCTTAAGTGTACGAAAACACAATTTGCATTACAAGTTGCTAACTGAACAAGTTCTCTGCTTTCAAAATTTTCAATTAAACTTATTCCGAGTAGTTCGTCGTCAGGGTTGACAATAGTTTTCATTCTGATGGTGCTTCTTAAGTCCTCTTTCTCCTTATCTGCCTTGAAAAAGGATCGAAATAATTAATCTTCTATCTTAAGTTATCGGGTATTTGAAATAATTTTGCTGTCCGCACCAAAAGTATTTACGTTAGTTTCAACTATCAAATCTTCAGCTTTTTTTTTGACAAGCGTTACTACCTCTCCGTCTAGTAATCATACGTCTCCGCATTATTTTGATAAGAACCCTAAGAATAAGTTCTAAGATTCTCTTTACTTCAAATTTTTATCAATATAAAAATCGCGATTCAATAAGCGCCAATATGATTTTTTTTTACCTAGAAACGCAGTAATGGGTATAGAGTGCCAAATGAACCCAATTTTGAACAAAATTCACAAAGAACAGCGGCGTATTGCAAATGCTAGGAGCAATGCCTCTCACGCTGTTGTTCTATATTGCAGTCGTTTTTCCAATTACGCTACTTTTTCTTACAAACATAATAAGAAAGAGAGTTATATAACAATTGTTATGAGTTATTTTATTTTTTTATAAGAATTGGCTTCCTAATGATGATGATGAAATGAGAAACTTCCTTGTCATTTTCATTCTTATGATAAAATTATATTTGGTTTTACTGAGAGAAGCATAAGAAACCAGACAATCGAAAAACCTTATATCATATTTTGCCACCTCAGTCTTAGCAACGAATTTTATGATTTGTTATACCGAAGCTGGTCGTTTTTTGTGACAATTAGTCAATAAGCCTATTCTGATTCATATTGTATTAAATACTATATAATTGTATTGTATTAAATTTCATACGTATGAACCCCTGGCTACTGCATTGATCAGCCACAGCATTCTTTCTTAGGTTACCCTGTCAACCGAGTCGGAAGACCGATCACTTGCAGACCACCACTTCAATTACCATATCGGTAATCCTCATCACTATTAGCTATCACTTCCACTCCAAAAAACTTCCTGATCACCTTCTGAGAACAATTTGCTTCATATGCACAGAGGTGCGAAAAAAAATCCTGAAAAACTCCTGAATCGACACATCAACTTTAATTAACTAACTTACTTCAACAGATAGAACTTAGCCTAATGGTCTCAACATCTAATAACCAAGCCAGGACTTCAAAGTTAAAATGCCACAAAGGACGGTAGATCAAAATTTTACATTCAATCTAGGATGCAATCCCTTAACGCGCGTCTTCGCCGCATTTCCATAGCAAAAGCTGGCGGACACGTTGAGTGCTTTGAGGAATACATAAGTTGGATGTGGCATTAAAATTTTCAATATATTTTGTATAGATTGTAGAAAAATGTTATTGTTTTTGTCTTAAACCTAATGACAGTTAGTTGGGAGTAGAGGGTATTGCGTTCTCTGAATTTTAACAGACTACGCAAACCGTAAGTAGTTACAAATGTTTATAGGCTACGGAGACCTTTTTGTTACTTTAATGGATCAAGATTTTTATTTTTAATTAATTAATATCGAAAAAAGGTAGCAACAATGCCTGTGATTCACATCACTAATTGTAATTATTGTATCCAATTGACAAGACGTTGTAGTGCAGATATCTATTTTTACTCAATTTAAATCAACACATGCCAAGACCATCAAAATTTAACGCCTCACATGCAATAGCCCCAAATACGAATTTTATAAAAAGCATATTGAATGCTTTGAACGAAGCACGAAGGAAGTGTGAGTGCACCTTTATTGCAATTTCTAAGGAAGCTTTTCACCTTCTGTCTGCTGTTGTCTATGCTTTTAAAACTGAATAAAGTATTCCAAATATTTCCAATTTTAAGCGTCTGCTTTATAACCTCCTCATAAAATCAGTATTCGAAAAAAGAAAATGTGGGCATTGTTACCTTTTAGGTTCAAACAGCTTTTCTGCCATATCGGTAGATCTATCTTTTACATCCTTATGATCGAGTATGAGACGATAAGTAAGTTTACTTGGCCTCGATCTACTGTGAGTTGAAGTTATAAGTATAGAGTACTATAATACTACGAAAACTTCAAAGTCAGTCCATTAATTTGAAATGATTTCCAATTCAACCTGCTTGTTAAAAACAATTTTAAAAACCGAATTGAAAACACAAAATGAAAACAAAAAAAAACAATTTAAGAAAATATCCAATTTTAAATTATTATTTGAAGTTGGTGCTTCATCTTCTATTGTTTTTGGAAACAACTTAGCATCAATTTCAAATAATTATTTTAAGTAGATAACTTCCTAAATTTAATTATGTTTATCTTTTTAGTGTTTAGAATACAGTTTTAAGTTTTGATTAAGACCTTTTTCTTTCACAATTTTGATGACCACTCAAAAAAAGTAAAAGTTTCTAAAGGTCAAAGTTATCTAACTTTGTTTCACTGTCAGTGAGCAAGCCTGTTAACATGCCTGTCTGTTTTTCGTAGGTTAAAAATACTCAAACAACTGCAAAATAATATAAATTATTGTCCTCGTTTTCCCTGGAATCCATCATCAGATCCTGATACTTCGTGACTATGGAGAAGTTGGTGAATATACATACAAAAAAATGCATACAGTCCCCAGCCTTTTTTGAAGTCAGTTAAAAAAACTCCTTAGTTCCTTAGTGAAACATTTGGAAAGTCATACAGAATTCGCAAATAAAACAACGAAGAAAAAGACCTTACATTCGACCTTATTCACAAAGTGGGTAAAATAAATATAGAAATTTTGATTTTACCTGTAAGGTGTCTTAATATCAGTTCCCGCAGAGAAATCACTGTGATAGCGAGTGACGTAAATGCAATTTGTCGAGGAACGTACGGAAACATGTTGCGCCACAGAACAGGGCTGCCACTAATAGAAATTTGATAATCACAGTGATAGATTTATTACTTACAAAGAAACGTGAAGTCCGTAAATGAATCAAGAAGGTTACATAATACAGAGAAAGCTTGAAGTAGAACTATATCATATTCATTTAAGTGTATGGACAGATTTATATATATATTCTGTTGTACAGTTTTACAATACCACTTCCTTTGCGGAAGAACTAAGATGAAAATATAGCGGACTAAGAAATCGTTAAAATATCCACAAGGACAATCTGTTTTTTGTTTTTCTGTTGGTATAATTAGTTGTCACCAGATGGTAGAGTTGTATAAGCTGTGTCAATCAGAAACAGTAGGAGCTTCACTTTTTATAATTCTGTTTTTTTTTTACAATTATGGGTGCTAAGTTGCTAAGGGCTAAGGTCAAATTTACATGACTTGTAATAATGGAATCACCTCTGAAGTATACTCTATCGAATAAAAAATAATTTCGAAAGTCGGTTAACAATCGACAAAGAAATCGCGTAACAAACAAAAAAAATTTATAGTCTAATTGAGAACGTCCTTTTTTTGAAGTCTATTGAAAACTCCAAATAGCGAAAAGAAGACCCAACACAAAAATGAAAAAAAAAAAGTTTACAAACTAAGAACTCTTTTATAGTACCTTATTTTGCCTGTACTAAGTTGAACGTTGCAAAAATGATTGCTATCACAATCGCCATAGGAAATTTATTTCCTTCGAACACATTCTATCTATTGGGAGCCCTGGAACAAAAGCGTTTGACACAGGCATTGGTGACATTATAAAGACATAAAATTATTTTCATGTTCAAAGTTAATATCATCTCGAATGTTCAAAACAAGATATTAAAAATGATATTAATGACGCTCAACATCAAAGTACAGGAAATAATAATATGAATCAATATTCTGAGTCTTATTATGAACCCTCTCAATATATCTTGTTATACACAAAAAGTAATAATCCTGCTAATATACAATACTTTTGCTTGCTAGAAAACTCCAAAAAGCTTCTTATGATATTGCTAAGCAATAAATATTTATTCATTTATTTATTTTGTTCGTTTATAAGGGGATCTATGAAGATTTCTATCTTATTATTTTCCTGTATGTCTGATTTTTCTCTAGCCATAGAGGTTACTACCAAAATTGTTTTAGTATTAAAATGTTTATTAATAGGTATAGTAATAAATATAACACTAATTTCAACATTTATTATGAATTGTGAAGATTCATTTGGCTGCAGCTGCAGATGATGGGGAACACTGACCTTTATCTCTCACTTAAGCCTTAGTAATAAGAGTCACATTAGAAGGTGGTATGTCTTTATAATGCTTACTATATATTCATAAATCTATACATCTCGAGTCTCACTACGTGGAGCGGAAGCACGACTAGATGTCACACTAAAATACTACGCGTACACTCTGCCGCGTAAATCCGCAAAATATATCGTGAGCGGTGCAGTACAGTTAACTAATGGCCGATAAAACAAATTGTAAGCATTATACATCATGGCGACCAAGACGTACAGCCATGACTGGAAGTAGCGTTAGCTATTAAAGTCCGTATCAAGCTGTACAGAGAAAAATCGTTTGTATTGCCATCTGCGCAGTGGAGTCTTTAATTTGAGAAGATAATTTATATTATACCCTTAGTTTACGAGGTTGGTTAAGATGCTACGAAATGAGCTTATATTTATAATTAATTTGAACTGAGATTGAAGAAAAATCCACCGAAGGTAAAACCTCTTGCGTGGTTTATATTAGCTTATTTTTTATTAAAAGTAGTATCTGACTTAAGAGGGTAATTTTTACTTAGTATATTTATTTAATTATAATTAGGGACAGTACACAGTTTATTAAACAAGTAACAGATTTATTTATAATTTAATGTTCATTTTGTAGGCCAATTAAGACTATCCAACACATTACAACATTTTACATACCTAATACATATCCAAAAATTTTTTACAAGTACTCGGGTAAATTTTCAACTTACAAATATAAAATCTATCAAAAAGATAGCAGACATTGACCTGATCTAGATTTAATTTTAAAATAATTTTACATCCACCATTATCCAATCTAATTAAACCTTTCGAATAATTCCCATCCCTATCCACTTCCACAAATCCGAAGACCATTGATCACCAGTCCATACCTTATCCAGTGCCGTTTTTTTCTTATGGCAATACATCAACGTTGTACCTAATGATTCGAGCGGTGGGTTGATTTAAGGGTACACCTGTACCATACCAAGAGGGTTGCAATTGAGATATACTTACTGCATTTCCCAATGTCTGGTTGGGTACGGTTGACAATTTTTCATTGTTAGTTGCCATAAATCTATGTTAAGTCAAAAGATAAATTGATTCGATAAAGGCTTTTATCGGTATTGTAATATATTTTGTGCGTCCAGTTCGAAAACGGGTTCATGGAGAGAATAAAGCTTTATATTTATTAAATAAAGCTACAATACTTTAATTAAATTTTTTTACAATAGAATATCGTCCTTATAATGCTCTAACGAAAGACATTTTCACGACGTAGTCTTGTACAAATAATTTTATTAATTAGCAGTAAGTATATTTTTCTTGCCTTTGCCTCCTTCTCAGTAATTTTCAATCAGTTTTTCCCTACGTTTCTATGTTACACAAGTGAGATTAGTAAAAAAGTGACATTCTCACCAGAATAAATATTTTTAATTTATCTGACTAGTTTTATAACAGGACTCGCATATCAAGCTAAGAACATACCTTACTTAGGTTTGTTCTAGTCACAAAAATCTTTATAGACATTTTCTTAATGAAGATTGGGTATTGACCCAATGATATCCTGCTAATATACAATAATTTTGCTTGCTAGAGAACTCCAAAAAGCTACTTATGATATTGCTAAGCAATAAATGTTTATTCACTAATTTATTTTGTTCGTTTATAAGGGGATCTATGAAGTTTTCTTTCTTATTATTTTCCTGTATGTCTGATTATTCTCTAACCATAGAGATTACTACCAAAATTGTTTAAGTATTAAAATGTTTATTAATAGGTATAGTAATAAATATAACAAATTTCAATTTTTATTATGAATTGTGAAGATTCATTTGGTTGCAGCTGCAGATGATGGGGAACACTGACCTTTATCTCTCACTTAAGCCTTAGTAATAAGAGTCACATTAGAAGGTGGCCTTTGAAGATGGTCTTTATAATGCTTACTACGGAAAAAAATTGTCAACGAACCCTTCCTGCATTCATAAATCTATACATCTCGAGTCTCACTACGTGGAGCGAAAGCACAACAAAATCAACATTCCCATATGGAGTAAATAAATTAATTAACACATAAAATCACTAATTAAAGTCAATTCCACAGTAACAAAATGTTAATTTAAATCCCCACAAGACATCTTAAGTTGCTATATATGTTACCGCCGACGACAGCGTGTTCAGTAGTTTATTCGATGCGTGCTGCTCCAGCGCATCAGTCAAAGTCGCTGCAAACGGAAACCATTTTACCATAATTTACAGTTGTCTCTGTCTTTTGATGGTACGAATAGGTAAGTTGCGCAATATCAAATCCTGTTGCGTTATTTCCACTTAATATCAATTTAGTAAATAAGTATAAAACAAAAGCCAATATCAAATTCAAAGTGTTTGACACTATTTCAACTACATCAATAACATCATTTAAACGCTTGCAACACTAAAAGATATCCCCTGAGCGACATTGCAGCCACGCCGCTCATTAATCTCTATCAGGATCCGGCTATTCATCATCCGCTAGCGCTCGTGCCTTGCAACTCGTCTAGGGAAAGATTTTCCCAGAGGAGTTGTAAGGTCTTTCCGAACCTAGCAAGGAAATACTGATTGAAAACTTTATTATTTATTAAGACGACAGTAAAGATATAAGAAATCATTTACTATATAACATTAAGAAAGTCTTCTTATTGAATTCTTATTGTTATTTCTTCTAACAAACAAGAAATGAACCTATTTATCGTTCTTTACTTTTTCGTTTAGCAACACATTCATAGCTGAATAAAATAGTTTATCACTAAACTGATTTTAAGTCTGAAAAATGACAATCTCGATACTTTAGAGATAGACTACAATACTGTACACGTCCTACAGGAGTCGGACACAAAATCGGTGATCACTATTGTAACAATATCAATGAAAACTATCTATATCCTCAGTTACAGCCAAGCTGTGTTGAAAACTTTGCATTGGGTTGATTCGAAGCGCTCAACAGGCTCGGTAATAACAGGGTAAGCCTTATTTGGGTGCCTGGACACACCAGTGTCCCTGGCAACGAAAGTGCTGATGAACTTACAAGGATGGGTTCCAGGGAAAACATTATTGAATCTGGTCTCTGCGTTGGAATCTCAAACAGTATGGTGCGAATGGCATTCAGGAAGTATTCAGAGAAGAAGCGATCAGAAGAATGCCTCTCGCATACTCCAAACGATTCATGTATGCATTTGGAGGTCCAAAGAAGGCGATTTGGAATTTGCATCGTAGCAGGCTACGTGGTTTAAGTGGTGCTATTACTGGCCACTATAGCACGAATAGCATGCTATTTAAAATGAAGCTGGTTGAATCGCTGTTGTAAGGCTTGTGGGGAGCACACTGAACAAATGGAACCTATCCTATCCATGCCATGTAACTGTGATGGTCTTGCCAGGAAAAGAATGGATTTGGACTGGGCTATCCCAGTCCTGAAGATGCTGACTCGGAGCGTACGAAGTAAGTACATCTTGGAGGTATTCCAGGTCAGCAGACACAAGGATTAGAAAAGATCCCATTGGGTTGAAGTGCTCCGGAGTATCCAAGATAACATAAGATATCAATGAAAACGTCCGTTACCTGCTTAAAAATACAAAATTCCATGTGGTATGTTACAAAATATATGGTATTTAACTTTAATTTTGATTATAACAAGCCTTGATTGAAAGAAGCAGACATGTTGTCGACTAAGGCGCATATTTTACATTTATCGTATTTTGAAAGGTGTGAAATTGTATTCTGTTTATATATTGCAACTAAATTATGAACCCGAGATATATTTACCGATTTAAATGATATCATATTTATTATTCGCAAAACTTATTTTCTTGTACCATACAAAATATCTGAAGGTTCGGAATACATCATATGCAGCCCAACTGAGTGTACTGCACTTCGGTGATTTGTCTCTTCCCTTACTAATGATTGAGGAATTGTATTGTGGCTGCAAGTAATATGGGGTGACGGCGACTAGCGATAGCGGGGCGTCTACTTGCATTATTACGACACTGGTAGGGGACAATCTGCTGAAGTTGGAGATGTTCAATTGTTTTTCTGTTATTTAATTTACCAAATAAGCTAATAAGATAGTAAGAGTATCATAGTAATAAGATACTAAGAATAAATAATTTATAATTGGTGGATTTCTGGATAAGGCTTAGTTTACCTGGCTTATTTCACGACATGATGTTTTAACCAGAAGCAAAGATATTAACTAACCTAGCTTGGCTTAGAAAAAATAGCCTCCTGTATTATAGATATCACTTACATAACTTGTCAAACCCATATTTTAGAAAGCATAATAAACGACGACCTACAACATGTAAACACAGGCGCGCATTATCAAAACACGCCGCAAACCTTATCAGTGTCGATAAATCCAAGTCGGTCGCAAATTGCATCAGCCATCAATCTAAACGGCGTTACGTAGTTACGCACCCCAATAGGGTCGCCATTTTGGGGTGTGGACGCATTTTGGTTGTGGTAATCGACCGAAAAATTTTCGCTAAATATGTGTTATTAAGCTTTCTAGTCGAAAACCTTTCATTTTAATAAGTTTTACGATAAATAACTTGAACCTTCCAATATACGCATAGAATTCAACATAGTATGTATCGTATGTATCGAATAGTGAAGGCGTAAGTCACAGGACACTGGACTAAGGCCTTCGGGAGATGCAAATAACTTGTTGGTTGATTACTGTACATATTTTCTGTTAAAATGTAGAGACAAAAATTCAATGTGGACTATATTTTCACGAAATTTTAAAATCAAATGATTAATTTCAGTGAGTTGCCACTAATAGCGAAATCCGAACTAATTTACTTCGCATGAGTACCCCACTGTCACTGCCACCATACCTCAAGATCCCCTAAGCTAAAGATACAGGGTGTTTATGTGGTTATTTCTCTTCGTTACACAGCTATTTGTCATGAATACTTTAGCTATATTGTTTTTAGATTGAGTGCAACCATGAATGGGCCAGAAATGGGGTGAGGGTTGCATCTGAAAATTAATGCCGGTTATCAATTTAGGACTTGTTTGGGGAATATTTTGAAAAATTACAACCCTTTTAAGAGAGATTACACATTTTAGTAACACAAAGGGGCTCTGTCTCTAATTTGCAACCTACTTTAAAACACGGAAATATGGAACTAAAAGCTTAAAAGACGTGCATCTCGCTCATTCAATGTCAATGCAAAAAAGACCGTAATAATGTGTCATTTAAAAATATATGTTCAATTTTAAACCTTATTGAATGCGTGGAATCCATCTCAAGCATGCCGTCTTTAATCATTTTGCTATAGTTACTAATCAGTTATATTTTTAGCTATCTTTTACCTTCAAATATTCAGATATAGGAATATATTTATTAAGAATCTAGGACACTAACATCGCCATGACGGCATTAGACGTATGTTTTTACTGGTCACTGTAAGCTATAGACGCTCGTAGCACCTTCACGTTATTTTGCGCAGGAGTTTCTCATAAAGCGTAGTCAACACGTAGGTTTTTAAAATTCACTGCTTGAGTATTAACTGCCGCTTAGTTTCATTTATCATTCTCGAATATTCTTTCAAGGCGCTGTATTATGACATATTTCACATGTTTATTTCAAAATTCAACGCTTTGTTAGCAAAAGCATTATTAGATAGATAGTGGAAACTCAGCATTAGTGAGAAAATTATATTTATTATCGTAGTTTTAAAAACCTGTTAGTTTCTAAGACATTGCCAATAAGAATCCAAATAAGTCAAAAGTTAAAAACAGTGTCACAGTAATTTAAAAATTTCGTTCAACTATCCAGTCTCCACAGAAAAGTTCTAAATAATATTATGAAATACCTAATTGAAACTCAGTTATAAAAGATCACAGAGCATTAGGAAAAACCAAATCACTTTGTATTTAAAACGAATAGCACTGTTTGTTAACAGCATACTGTTGTATGCTACCTCGACTTGAAACATTAAGTGTCCTTATTCCGTCGCAATAAAAACAGTGTTGGCAGAGCTATGTTACAGTTAAGCTGTTGTTATCTGTACAATCGGGGAGTTTATTTACGCAAAGCGCAACAGCGTTAAACGGTTGATGGCTGCAACCGTACTAATGCACTTACCTTTATTGGGATCGAAATGTTTCGGAAACACACTTAGAACATTTACGAGTGGAGCGTGTTTATAAAAAAGATTGCTTTCAAAGTTTTAACAACTGTTTATTGAAGACCAAATTACTATGAAGATTGATTACATCTCAATAAGAAATCAACATGAAGTTATAAATAAACATTTGTTGTTATTGCATTCCTTATTGCCGGCCGCCTTGATCTATAAGTAACTGGAAAGTCACACTATTGGCGACATTCTGGCTGATTACTGAGTTTAGACACTTAACTACTGGATTCTGGGATCTCAGGTTCGATAATTAAAAAATATTCTTGAGTCATAGTTGTTTATATATTTTTGTACATTATATATTTCATATAACGTAATATAAAATATCCTTTGGGTTATCGAGTATCCTAACCTAGTGTTCTCAATAATACTTACTTTATATTGATTACTTGTGTTATAGTAAGAATATAATTACTAATCTGATAAGGTCGTGGCTTGAAATTACTGGAAGAGAGAGAATTCTTAAAGAGAGTGGATACCCTTGCCCACAGATAGTAATAATATAATAGAAGTACATACATCACTTATATGCAAGAAGTAAGCTAATTGAGGAATCGTTAAGTGGAGGAAACTACCTAACATTTTCTACCTATCTCCATTGTCATCAACTAACGCTGCCATTTGATTTTAACATATGCAACGCGTAAGTAATATTTTTAAGTACAATTGTAGCATACTTATTTCCTAAGCAATAAAGGTCATAAAACATATAACAATTACAAAATCGGGTTTCAATAAAATATTTTTACAATACGTTTGCAGACAAGCTTTAAGCCCGCCTTATGAAAATGGTTTACCATATCCTATAGTCACTATTATTACTTACGCTTTCATTAATCTATCAACGGATAGTTATTTTAGGCGTTGAACTAAGATATATTTACCGTTAAAACAAGCTTAGAATTGAAAATACATCATGACCCTTATTGCTGAAACAATAAGTATGTTAATAATTTACTCTAAATCTTCGCCTACCCTCAAAGTACACCACAAGTGCTAGTGCAACAAAAGTAACAGTTAAGTCAATCGGATCTAACAATCATACGTCTGAGTTCCCCACCACCCCCTTATTTACGGCAGTTCGACGGACAAGAGGGTGCTAAACGTTCTACGGTAAATGTACAGTGTAAACGATTGCAGTATAACTATTTGACATAAACTCTATGTCTAATTGAGAAAAGTACCAAAAACGCTACATCGAAGCAGCTCTACAACGATAGGTATGGAGATTCTTGGGAGAGGCCTATGGTCGTCCGAAATGGGCATCTCTCGAGTGATATGATTAAAAACAACCATTCATCGATTAGGTGCACTATTAACACGCTTTATAAAAAAAATAGAAGGTCTACCTGTCTTATGTAGACCAATTATTTAAAAAAAATTGAAATTAATTCTTCCCCACGGTTCCCTAAATTTCTCTCGCGCGTACTCCATGCATGTCAAATTTGTTGACTTATATACGATTCTATATATTTTTTCAAAATTTTGCCTTTTGTATTTCGTATTTTTGCTTACTCACTCGATCAATATATATAACAGCATATTTAATACATAGTCTTAGCAAAATAAAAACCAAATAATACATGAAATTAGTTTTGTGACTTATCATAGAGTTTTATAGATAGACGGATTCTTTAGGCATTTAGGAGATAAGATAGACGGAAAATAATTTGTGAGCCGCTTCTTAAAATACGCATAAGAAGTAGTTAAAACGAAAAAATAGAAGTTATTTTTATAAAGCCTTTTGTTTTATTGGAATAAAATTTGCTTCCTTATTCATGAGTAGGCAAAATACTTATTGTTATGTTTATTAATATTTGAAATCGATCTTTACACCGATACTGTTTCTAAACGAATGTAGTACTGACAACACCGGATGTTCGCAAGAACGACGGTGTTTAAAAATGACCGATCGAGTCACTTTGACTCAGGCTACCGTCGCGGACGGACGACAATTTGGTTATGGTTCGAAGTTTATACTTTAATTGGAAGAAATACAAGTCTTCCTTGAAATTCACGTGAGTTTTACTACATTATATATAGTAGTTAACCATTATTAGTATTAAAATAATACTAAAAAGTTCACCTACTGACACTATCTGGATTACAGCAATTGTTTCTAATGCACTTGGCTTTTATTTCAGTGTTGAACGCCACGTGCTCGCCAGGTATGTGGTCGAGTGTTCACGGGCTTTTTATCGCTCGATTATTGTACCTTCGGGCGTTGAAGATATTTCCACTTTAAACTTACAGAAACATTACTCATGTCGTGCGTCGACGTTGAACAAGGTCTGTGTGGAAGATTTTGCAATTTCATTTAAATGAATTTTAACATTCAGTGTAATGTCAGCCATTGTCAAAAAATATTTTTATAGAAACAATTGGTCATTTGATACTACTAACATGAAGTGTAATTAAAAAATGTAATTTGCGGATATTTTAATCCGTTGCAATAAGATACATTTTTCAATCGAATAATAACGTTTGTCATGCCAGTGTCTGTTAGGCACCTTCTCGTTTAAGGGTAACTTAATGCAAATAACATTTCATTCATTCAAACATACTCGTTTAAACGAATATTACAATAACCTTCATATTTAGCTACTTTAAAAAAATGTAATAGTCTAACTATTACATGATTTTTTTTAAACTTAAGTAGCTTAGAAAAAAGTGTCGCTTTCTACATTAACCCAGAGCTTTGATATGATTGTTCGAACGATGTACAATTCAATTTTTTACCGACGTTTATTACTAAGGTCTATAACCCTTGCATCTTTGGATGAAAGGATTCAAGAACCCATTATAATTCAAGAACCTTATACTTTGATAAAGTACCAAAATGAATGCGCGTAATACATCAATGACGCCAGCCCTTGCCGCAAGACAAAGCACAGGTAACAAATTTAGACATTAATCACTACAAGGAGGAAAATCCGAACAGGATTCCTACAAAGCCAGTTCCCAAACTGACTGCACTTAGATGCATTGTACAGATAAATAATTCCGATGTACGGAGAACGGCTGCTAATAGGCACCATCAGTCACCCCGCCCTGTAAATTGTCTGGAACTATGGAAAGGATGCGGGTATGGGGCGTCTTGTGATGCATGTTGGTATTATATCGATTCTGACGTTTTGATGGATTTATGATACGCTTACGTTGTCATATGGGAATATAAGATGACTATTGAATATTAAAGCCACACATAGAAAATATGGACTAGCCAAAAAATATAGATAATTTCATAAAACAAACATAATATTTAAAAATATGCAATTATTAAAAATATGAAATATACAAAATAGTATATATAAAATAATGATTTTTCTTTGGCTAAATTCAGATATAAAGTGACTAATATTAGTCATATAAATAACTTTCTACATGGCAGAAACATATGTGAAGTTCGAGTCATAACTACACCACACTAGGCTGGTAGCGTTAGTGAGTCTATTAATTTAATTATTTATAATAAAGGACAGTACACAACTCATTACATAAGTTGATTTTTAATTTATTCTACATTTGGAGGCCAATTAAGACTATCCAACAAAATACATTTATGAAATGCTCGAAGTCAATAAATATTGTTAAATACTATATGTTTGAGTTTAAAAAAAATGGTTGCCTAGTTACTTGTTTATTTGTCACTGTTATTGTTAGGTCAGTTTTTATTTTCTCTATTAAATGTGTATTTAAGAATTCTTGCTTTATTTATATAATATTTCAATTTGTTATGGGCCCAGGAGCGCTAGAAAATTTGATAAATTAAGCAAAGAGCAAGGTCAATGAATATGGAAGTAAGCAAGATTGAGAAGTTTGATGGAACTAATTTTAAACAGTGGAAGTTCCAGATAAAGTGTGCTTTGAGAGCAAAAGGGCTCGATATCAATATGGTGAAAACAGAGGACAACTTGGTGCAATGGAATAAAGACGATGGTATGGCTATGTTCATTATTACATCAGCTATGGACTTGAAACAAATTGCCCTTGTTGAAAATTGTGAATCAGCGTTAGAATTGATGACAAAGTTAGAGTCAATTTTTGAGCAAAAGTCTGAACTCAATATAATGTTAATGCATGAACGATTTTACCAATATAAAATGTCATTAAATGAAAGTGTTGCTCAACATATTGCCAATGTAGAAAGTCTAGCAAAACAGTTGAGAGAATCGGGAGAAAATATAAGTGACACTGCCATAGCAACCAAAATATTAAGCACTTTACCAGGAAAGTATAGGTCTTTAAGGCAAGCATGGATGTCACTAGATCCGACAAAACAAACTATAGTCAATTTGACAGCGCGTCTCTTGGATGAAGAGGCGAGTTTAAATGCTGAAGAAGAAAATGAGACAGCTTTATATATTGAGAAACAAGAAAATAAGAAAAAGTCTGCGATGAATAATTTACCGAGCACGTCTAAGCGCGATTATGATTTAGGAGAAAATCAAGAGGGAGACAGACGTAATCAAATACACCGATTCATTTGTTATAATTGTGGTAAGCGTGGTCATTTTGCCAAAGAATGTAGAGCACAGAAACGAAATACCCGACGTAATGCGGTAGCATTTACAGCATGCGCCGACATTGGTAACGATGATGATAAATGGATACTGGACAGTGGTGCTTCGGCTCATATGACATTTAGACGAGATTTTTTTCAAAACTTAGAAGAATATAAGGGACCATCTTTGCGCTTAGGAAATCAAGACATAATTGATGTACATGGGAAAGGAACTATTTTGATAAATCGATATATTGATGGTCAATGGGAAGATGGAATATTAAATGATGTATTATACGTACCAAAACTAAGAAGAAATCTGTTTTCAGAAGGCATTGCTACAACAAAAGGATACAAAATAATAAAAGAGGCCAAATATGCTGTAATTTACGATGCCGAGCGGGTTGTGTTGTGTGCAAGTTTACAAAATACTAATTTGTATGAACTACAATTTAAAACTGTTATAAATTTTTCTTGTAATATTGTACATAAATCTAACCTTAAGACGTGGCATGAAAGATTAGGCCATATTAATATAAAAGAGTTAGAAAAAATGGTTAAAAATAATCTAATTACAGGTGTAGAAATTACAGACAAAGACAACTTTGTATGTGAAGGGTGTGCATATGGTAAACATGCTCGCCAACCATTTAAAAAATCGAACCGGGGCTTATTAAGTCCTGGAGAATTGGTATATAGCGATGTATGTGGTCCATTCAGTGAGGCGTCTATTCAAGGTATGAAGTATTTTGTTTTATTTAAAGACGCAGCATCAAATTATAGATATGTTTATTTTTTAAAGAATAAATGTGATGTATTAGAAAATTTTAAAAGATATAACGAAAAAATTAAAAATAAATTTGTACATGGAATTCAAATATTACACACAGACAATGGCGGTGAGTATATAAACAAAGAATTCAAAAATTACTTAGATTCTGAAGGCATAAGTCATGAGTGCACAGCCCCATATACGCCAGAACAAAATGGTCGAGCCGAACGGGAGATAAGAACCATAGTCGAGAGTGCTCGTTCTATGATATACTCTCGTAATGTACCCCTAAACTTGTGGGCTGAAGCAGTTAATTGCGCAGTATATTTATTAAATCGCATGTCTTCTAGTCAAACTTCTAATATAACACCATTTGAAATTTGGCATAAGACAAAACCTTCTTTAGATCATGTTAGGGTATTTGGATGTGAGGGGTATGTACATGTGCCTGATCAATTACGTGTCAAATTAGATAAAAAGAGTATTAAGTGTATCTTAGTCGGATATGATTATAATAATTATCGAATGTATAATCCACAAAATAAAAAAATTCTAATTTCTAGGAATGTAATATTCAATGAAGATAAGATTCCTAATATTATATCTAATTTTGCTTCAATTTATATTGAAGATGATAAAGATAAAAATAAAGGTAACATCAATTTAAATGGTAGTTTGAATAGTGACAATGAACTAGAGGAAAATAATCCAAATGATGATGTCGGTAATTTAGAAAATGATGAAATTTATGAACCGCCACATTCAATAGACGTTGGTAAATTAGGTCCTACTAGCATGGTATTACGTTCTAGAGCCAATATGGATATGCATGAAGGAAATGTAATGGAATTAGAAATAAATATACCGGCTACATACGAAGAAGCCTTATCTAGCCCAGAAAGAAAAAAATGGAAGGAAGCTATAGATGATGAATTAAAATCACATGAAACAAATAATACCTGGACTATTGTAAGCAATAATGGACAAAGGTTAATTACATCTAAATGGGTATTTGCTGTAAAAAGAAATAAAAATGGTACTATAGAAAGGTTCAAAGCAAGACTTTGTGCACGAGGCTTTACACAAATTAAAGATATCGACTACAAGGAGACATTCTCACCGACTACAAGGTATGACTCGATCAGGGTATTACTAAGTTTTTGTGCACAATATAATTGGGAGATTAAACAAATAGACGTGAAAACAGCGTTCTTATACGGAGAATTAGATGAAGATGTGTTTATGGAAATCCCAGAGGGAATTGACGAAGCAAATAATAAAATATGTAAATTGAATAAATCGCTGTACGGGTTAAAGCAAGCTGCCAGGTGCTGGAATAAAAAGTTTACAGATTTTTTGGTGAAGTATGGTTTTGTTCAATGTCAAGCCGATATTTGTGTTTTTGTCGGTAATTTTGATGGAATAAAAGCTATATTAGTTTTATATGTTGATGACGCATTGATAATGTCGGACTCGAAAACTGTGGTGTCTAAAATATTTGAAATTCTCAAAGACGGGTTTGAAATTAAAGAATTGAATTGTAATAATTTCGTTGGCTTAGAAATTACAAGAACAAATAATTGTCTTTACATTAGTCAGAAAAATTATATACAACAGATTATAAACAGGTTTAATATGAGTAATGCACAACCTGTGAGTACGCCTGCTGATGCAAATGTTCTGCTGAGGAAAAATGAGAGTGCTCAATCAACAAATTTTCCATATAGACAGGCTGTTGGATCGTTACTGTTTTTGTCTCTTGCGTCAAGACCTGACATTTCTTACGCTATTAATGTTTTAAGTAGATACATTAGTAACCCTAGTTTGGAACACGTTTCCCAACTAAAGCGCATTATTAAGTATCTCATAAAAACCAAAAATTTGTCAATCAAGTATCAATCTTATGAAAAGTTAATAGGGTATTCTGATTCTGACTTTGCCGGAGATGTTGAGACAAGAAAGTCCACTACAGGATATATGTTTTTGTTAAATGGGGGTCCTGTGTCATGGCTAAGTCAAAAACAACCTTGTGTATCTCTTTCAACTACAGAAGCTGAGTTTGTAGCGGCGTGTGAAGCAGCAAAACATCTTCTTTGGTTGAAACAGTTTTTCATTGATATAGGCGAAACACAGCATTGCACGTCATTGTGTATCGATAATCAGAGCACTATTAAGCTGATACATAACCCTGTGTACCATAAAAAGACTAAGCATATAGATGTTAAATATAAATTTATTCGTGAGAAAGTAGCTCAAGGCTTGATAGATATAGTGTTTGTGCCCAGTTGTGAACAGTTGGCCGATATATTAACAAAGGCACTATCTACTCAACAATTTGAAAATTTAAGGAGTCGTATACTAGAATTTATAACTTAAAATATATTGTTAAATGAGTTAGTTTTATTTTAATTAGTTTATGCTATTGTCTTATTTTAAAACAAACTGGATATTTAAGTATTTTTGTTTAAGGGGGAGTGTTTGAGTTTAAAAAAAATGGTTGCCTAGTTACTTGTTTATTTGTCACTGTTATTGTTAGGTCAGTTTTTATTTTCTCTATTAAATGTGTATTTAAGAATTCTTGCTTTATTTATATAATATTTCAATTCTATATCTACTCACGGAAAACATTATCCTAAGTATAGTATTCATACATAGTATACACACATATTATTATATGTGCATATCATTCATACACAATATACGTTTAAAATAAATATTATATGTTATATTATAGTAGGATCTTATCTTTTATTAACGATTCATAATAATCAGGAATATTATTTTAAACATAAAACAATTTGCATATATTTCTATTTGGTCCAATATACCAAGGAATATTTGAGAAAAAATATTGTTACTTTTCGTAAATATTACGAGTTACTGTTATAAAGACAACAACAGTAACTCGTAACGGAAAATAGTATAAGCCACCGCATAATTTTAAGAATACATTTTTCCAACTACAATTACTTTAAGACCTAATTGTTGTTGGAAACTTAAAACAAATATCACAAAACAATCCGAACTCAATAGAACTGAACAATAGAACTGAATAAAAACAATTGAACGAGTAAGCGAAGCAAATAAATTAATGTTTTTGTATTTAAATTTTTTTGTATACGGATGTTAATTGTTTTATTAAACTGCTCAGAGGTTCGCTTCTAATGCATCGGTATATAGATAATCCTTTCCTTATTGAATTCCCTATGACCCTAAGGTATGTACATTTTCGTTCAGGGTTTCAAGTTATTTCAATGTGGTGCATTTCTGTATTGCATACTATTGAGACTAGACCGTTTATTGGTTTTAATATAAAACTGCAGACAACACATATGAAACTGGAGTTGTGAAATAAATACAATGAACACGTCTAGCAAATGGTGCGTTACGCTGTTCATTTTATATCTGTTTGTTTAACAAATATGATATATATATATGATATAAATACCTTGTATATATTTTTTCATTTATACCGTATTGTCAGTCACTAAATATCTCAGTGATTATAATTATTTGTTATCGTGAGATATCATTGTTTGTTAGATTCCCCAAATTACGAATCCAAAAGATCGTGTTAATGTTTCGTGAACATATTAATTAATTTCGGTATGGTTTTGCTGGAACGGACAGAAGATCTAGAAGATTTTAGATCACAACCTTAATTTGAAAAAGGTACTCAGCCATAATTTGTATTGTGTCTGTTGTCTTTTGAGTTTTGGTAAATTACCAATAAAGGTAGAAAAGTTAAATGTATTATATTAAATATCAATTTATCAATAATAAAGAATTATTACTTCAAGCTATTTTAATATTTATTTATTAACATAATAACATGAAATACTAAATCTATCTTTTGTCTTTTTTAAAATTTCTCATGTAACGTTTTAGTAATGCAGAGTTTCTGCACTCATTTTATTCTTCTGTTTCTTAACTACATTATCTATTTAAAACCTCGTCGAAATCTTGACACATTTTTCATTTGTCAAATGTGTCAAGATATCGACCGTCGAAACAGACGTTTCTACGTATCCTCTTATTATCAGTATTGGACGCTATTGTATCACATTAATTATGTATATTATAAAAATCTTTGTTCAGAATTAATTCTATTTTAAATTCCTTTTGTATTCAAGGCACTTTTATAAGTATTCTATAAGCCCTTTTAAAATAAGTTCCATCCAGGGTCCAGTTTTATATTTCACCCTTTCTTCTGACTTTACCGTTACACTATTTTATCCCAAAACCATGGTATTCATGGTTTAGTTTCATGAAACTAACTGTTATGAATGAAACACTCACGTCTGCTTTGTGAGCGCATAATTTTCAAACTGATAGTAAAACAAAATGTATATTTCATAAACAAAGAAAAAATATAAAAATACAAATATCATATATAGAAAACCAGCCAGTCCGCAACACTAACATCTACCTTAAAAGCTTCGTACACTCCGTAAAGTTAATAATAACAAAAACTCAAGTCTTAAACCAAATCAAAATCTCTTTTGTAATTTCCACGAGTACTATCGACGAAATATAAGTAATTCATTTAATTACCTATATAAAAGTAAACCTAAGAACTACATATTAATTCAATCCAATTTAGAATGAAAATGTTCTATTGACTGTGATGAGGAGTAAATAAACCGACAAATTGATTTCGTTTCCGGTCGCCGATAAATAATCTGTTTTTGTCACGTCAATTATGATGAAATTTGTTAATGCAACTTAAACGAGAGCTTTTTTGATTCAATTAATCTAAGACCTTCAAATTCGCATCCCGATTTCCGGTTCATGTCATTTTCATTTTTGGAACAAAATTAGATTTATTTTATTACGTCTCAATATTGGTTACCATGTTAAGACGGACCTACTTGTAATAAATTATTGTGTATTTATACATTATTTAGGTAAGTAAAGTTTTGTGTGTCAGCGATGATAATAAATACATGAGTACTAAAAATTAGACAAAATATATAAATAATATATTCAATATTAATTTGGATAATGCCACCGTTACTGAAAAAAACAGCAAATAATTGTGATAATTCAATGTAAGAAATATTATTGTTTAAGAAAGTGAGAAATATTACTATACTTTTTTTTATTATTATTTGTTGTAAACAGACACTAATCCTAACTGAATTATTGTATTTTTATCATAATTATGATTCATAAGGATTAGAAACACAGCTGCCAGTGTCACAACTGGACAGTCTGCCCTTGAATAATATTTGCAGAACACAGCCAGACTGCATGATCTGATTTAAACGATGAGGCCGGCTAGCCGAAAAAATTACGAGCATGAGCAGTGTACAGGTCATATAACCAGGAGGACTGACGGACATTGGGACGGGAAGATACTCGAGTGGCGGCTGCGTACCGGTACAAGGTGGCTAAGGTCGCGGGAAGCCGCTGCATGCGTTCGTTGTTGACCGTTCGGACCAAGCGGGCGTCTCTCGGCTGATATGAAGATGATGACAGACAGATTGCAACATTTAAATAAAGAATACAACTTTTATGCATCCCACAACTATGAATAAATCTAAACATGTATGGAAGAGACACATAAAAGAGTTTAGGTCACGAATAAGCAATAAGAGAGATGAGAGAGGATTTAGCCCTTTTGTGCCGTTCAAAGAACAGAGGAGCTTGGAATTACTAATTTTAATTTGGCTATCAAAGGAATCGTTCCAAACACTACGACAGCGAGCATATTTTGTATTACATCTAACGAATGGCATCAACATCTTACACTGTCGAATAGGAAAGAGGCAACTATGCTCATTATTTTATTTGGGCCAAACTAGTCCTAATAATGACCTATGTCCAACGAACAAAGCCGTCGGACATACTGTAACACATTAAGTAGATATTAATCGCCCATAAAGGCACAAACACACGTGCCGACAGTTTGTTTCTTAGCTCATTAATGCAGAGACACACGCGCCGATTAAAACGATCGTATGGTATCGAGACAATGCGGGGAACGCGTGATGGCACGCCGAATTGTTTGCTGTCACTGACATTTAAATAAGACGTTCGGGTTGAATGAAGGGGAGTGATGAAGAATTTGATGAAATTTAATTAAGTAAAGTAGTTTAATCAAAGTAAGTCTGCGTCTTCAACTTTTTGTACAGGTTTAGACAGTCTTTCATTTCATGTCTCATTGCTAGCCAGCTAGTCGAAATTGGATTAAAAAGAGAAAGCTTTATAGGACAATAAAAGAAAACGAAAAGAAAAGAATTTAATTTATTTTATATATGAAACAATCTTACACTCAGTTACTAGCTTGCTTTTACCCGCGGATACTTTTGTGTAGCCTTCATAGTGAAGTTAAAAATAAATCATAACACGGGAACCAAGGTTTTAGTCTGAAGAAGAAATAGAATTAAATTAATTCCTTATTATTATAATGACTAAATTCCTTTAAATAATTATAACTTTCGCAACCTTTTTATTTTATCAATAAAACAAAACACGTTTTTATTTAGATAATGTCTGATTAAAAGCTTGTGAAAATATATTGCGTTATGAATTCAAACGTGACTTTATAAGGATTGAACTTAGCACCGATTTTTAAATACAAGTTCAAATGCCAAGAAGAAATAGCAACCTCTATGAAATGAAACTCTCAGTCCAGGATTTTGGAATTCATTGTATCTACTACATAACCTATATACAAATAGATCACAATTGGCTAGACTTCCAACGTGCATTGAGTTCTATTTCGGCTATACACTTCTAATTCTGATCTCGCTTGATTTTCGAATAAGCAGATGTTTTGCATATTTATCGTGAAACAGGTGGTGTTCATTCCCTTCCAAATCGTGCCGCTCATTACGTTCCCATACAAGCAACGCCTATCTTTGCATAACCTCATCGCCTGGGATAGTTTACGCAGGGTACGTTCAGCGGAATTCAATTTTGGAGCTAAACGCTTAAGGCGGTTCTAAATAGGGAGGGTGAACGATAAACGCAACCTCGACCGAGCTGTCAGGATATTCGTGTCGCATGGTGTGCGGAAGGCCTTAGTTCGAAAGGATAAAAAACCAATCTGGTAAATTCACAGTTTCTTTGTGAAATCGCTTAGTCAACGAGGTATTATCCGAATATATATTTAACATTTTTGACACGAGAAGTGGCACCGGCCTGCCAGCATCCCACACACTAGCAAAAAACAATTGTAACTCACAAGTAATGTACACACAGTAAACCTTCAGGGAGAAAGGCGTTTAAGGATAAAGTGTGCATTTTATCTAACCATAATTACACTGAAACACTTCCTCTTAAGAAACATCTCAGACTTGTTATAGCGGAGTGGCATTAAAAGATAAAAGCTATGTGTTAAAAATATAGGAATATTTCATAGAAGGGAAATGTACCAATTTAGTCCAATTTCCCTAGTTAAAATATAAAGTTCCGTTCAAGTTTCATTACCATTAACATTGATATCATTCTCGCACACGAAAATGTGACGTTGAGGAATTAAAAATTATATTCGTATTGATACGAACAATTTTTTTTTAATTGTCTATCTTGGACGAAAAATATCTACAGAAAACAAATGACAACATTACAGTAACTCTATAAAACTAAAAACATTACCCAAACTTTTATTCTGATTCGGTTTATTATAAAAAGACATGAGACTAAATTACTAAAGGAATATTTACACAATAATTGTTTCAATAGCATAGAAAACTTCGAGATATTATAATTTGAATAGCACATTTTTTAACTTACGTCAAAACGGTCATGACGTCACGCCGTGCTCAGTTTGTATCCATCGCAAATAACTCAGTGCGACAGCTATATTAAATAATATGTAAAAAGTAACACAATGAAAGTAAATAAAAACTGTATAGGTTATCCAAAGAAATTGGTTTCTTTTATGAATATAATTATTTGAAATGGTCTTTCCCACTGAACTTGCAATGACAATAAAACAAGTAACATTTAATCTATTAAAATATTAATTATTGCTGTCTTAGTGTCTTTATCTGTATTTTGTTATAAATACAAATAATCGTTACAATCCGTCGAACTTGTCATCATTCCTGCTATAAACACTCAGCCAGGAGCTTTCCTGATGGCTAGTACGTGACGCTAGTTTGGTGCTTTTCAGATGCTTACAATATTACCAAATTAAATCATTTATATATATATATATATCCTTGCTTATTACAATTAGATTAGACTAAAATTTCAATTAGATTAAGCGCAAAATTTCAACATATTAATCCGCTTAATTGTTCTAAGACATTTCATTATTCTGCAACCGAGCAAGCGATGCAACAAAGAGTAGGTAATCCTTTAACATAATTAAAGTGCGTAGACGTTATTAAAATATAGAGTTTCCATATATCAATCTTCTATCGTCGGTTGTAAATTGGATCTTATTACAAAGACAATATTCATATAGAAACGACAATGCTTCATCCGAAGTACACTGTATGAAGGCTTTGGATTCGGAATGTCTTTATTACCTTTCTATGTAAAATTAAAACTTAAAATTGAGATGACAGATGAAGCCAGGTTCCATAATAATTATCTATCATATTAACATTAATTTACTCATAATTAAATATTGTTCTCATATGATAATATATTAAAGACCCTCAGGAAATAATAAAATATTATTTTGGAAATAATAAACGTTTCCTATTTGTTTAACAACACTGTACGTTTAATAAGAAATGAAAAATCATGATTGTTTAAATATTTTTTTAAATAGACGCTCCTTCCGAATTGTGACAATAGGTAGTTAGGTACCAGGTAGGTATAAATTAAATTTACTTGCCAACCAAAACATGTCGCAACGAATACTCGATACTCCACAATATTTGCAAAATAAGGTTAAATTCCAAAAAGCTGTAGGGTGGCAGCGCGCGAAGACGTCAAACTGTTATTACGTTAAATTCAAGAAGCTCCCCGAGCATTCCTGAACATTCATCTAATTGAAACACGGGGAAATTCCATTTGGAATTTGTTAGAAGACTCAAATGTCAGTGAAAGTGAATTTTCAGGTGACAGAGGCTTCTCTGTAAGTCTTTAAAGCCATCAATGAGTAAGAAAAAAGATGAGAAAAAGCGAATTTGGTAAGTGTGTAGAATATTACTTTGTAGCTTTCAAGAGTAATGTTGATCAATTATTTTTAAATTCAACTATATTATATATAGTTATATTGGTCAAATTAAAACTTTCAAGAGGTTTATTCATAATCCATCATCGTGCATGGAAAAAACATATTAGCCGTTTTAGAGACTTAACATCTGATTGCCTAATGGGGGTTGATAACTGTAGTTAGTAACTTAGTTTTAAAGCCATTCATCAATATTTATTCAACATAATTATTAATGTATTATATACCTTCTACTTAAAGCATACTGTTTAATGTGCAAATTGATAAAATCGACCCTCTTAAGACCATTAGATGTTACTCTCATTTGCAAATCAAGCTTTTGATGTAGGCATACTTAATTCATAGGTATTACTTAGCGAATATAAGTTTAACATATGAATAATTATCATCACAAGATCTTAATCTATTGCCGTTATCGGGGCCTATAAAAGATTATTTTTTCAAATTTACGCAGATGTGTTGAATAAATTTAATTAATTAACAAAAATTTATATAAATAAACGTGACAATTAATCATGTATACCTTTTATATTAATTATGTCAAACTATATACTATTTGTTTTGTTCAAGATCAAGAACTTTGGTCACTCTATAGCAAATATTGAAAATACCTTAGCTTATTTAACCCTTTAGATGTCGCGCGAAAATAAAAACTCGAATCATTTTCTTTTTCTAAATTTTCTTCTAATCGTTGAGCGTCCATTTTTCTTTCTTGAATGTTTTAGTTATAAGTGTAGGGGAACATTAAAAAAATTTGAAGTTCGTAGGTATGCAAGTTTAGAAATTACCACTGTTTAAAGTTTGATATGGACCATTTGGACCCCACGCGACCTCTTAAGGGTTAAAAAACGAATTGAAACCGATTGTTGGAATAGTAACTAGCCGCTACTCTTGAGTTACTGTTGAGTTGATTAAGTGATGAATAAATAATTCATTTAAATTAATTGCCCCGGATAAAACACGATCCACCTTCTCAAAAAATTCACTTTAAGGGCAGTGGCGAATGTGCTAACTTCCAAACGTCGTCGTCTAATGAGAGTTGACAAAGTAACGTTATGTCTTCTACAATACGAGCTTATTTTGTTAACATCTCATCTACTAACGTGAGTGGAATATGTTCTGAAATTTATGAAAATTAAATTGCCCTCGTATCTTTCGTCATAAGCTCTGTGCGCTTTGTTGCGAGTCCTAGATTCAGGTACATACATAAAGCTAGGTATCGTTAGGAAATAGTTTTTCGAGTAATTTTCGAGGAAGTGCAAGGTCTTTGGTGAAGAGATATGAATACATTTTTGGATTTAGTTATGTTAACAACTTGGTGATTAAACTGTCTCACTTCCATTGAAATACATTGAAAATACGAAAATGGAAAATGATAAATGCAGGTCATAGGTTGATGTTTTCAAGGTAAAAGTATTAGGGTTTTTCTTTTTTATAAAAAGCTCAGCGAATGAGACGACTCCGCCTGATGGTAAGCAGTATAGTCCATATGTGAAGATAGCTCACATACAGATACATTAATAATACATACATATATACTATACATTTACATTTGTATGCATTATTATTAATATTAACAGAGTCAAAATCGTTACGTCATTACGTATACCATTGTATATCTTGCATAATTATGGAATGAACAACAGTAAAGTTGTCTTTTCCATGTTTTTATTATTTGTACAAGCTTTTTGACGTCTCTCAAATTAACCAGTGACACAACACGACAGACACGCAAAGGTCCTGTCCTTCGTGACTTACATATTTTAATTCGCATTAAAGTCATAGTTTTGTTTACTTTTCTAAATTGAAAGTCGCAAATGAACAGAATCACACGTAAAAAATATTTATTTCATACTTCTCTCTCTTTCTTTCTGTAAGAAAATAACGGAGTGGTTAGTTCTCGTTTGTTTCAACACAAAAGAAGTTAAGAGAGGATGACAAACACGCCTCTGTTTTATAACGAAAATGGCTTGAATAATTCAATAGCTCTGCTAACAGACCTGCATTGTATTGTAGTAGCTTATTGTACAATCAGCCACATATTATGCAAGTGACTTTAAAAAAGTACTTTCATTTTTTGATTTTGATATATGACATATCAGACAATTATCTTGCATTGTCTTGAAATTATTTAATGCGGTAATCAATGAATTAATCGGTACAATATGAATTAATACATAAATGACCTTACCCAACTACACATCCAAATCCTGACGATGTCGAAGTAAATAAAAATTATCATATCTCTTTGCCAAATAATATCATATTGAGAACATAATATTAATATCAAAATAAAGCAGACGCTGTAGTTTCTGAAGGAACTATCAAAACCGAAATGCCCCGGAGTCAACTGTGAATATCTTCAAGTTTTGCTGACGCTACGCCCGCGGCGCGCCTGTCACTGAACATACAGATAGTGCTTTGTGCATTTTCTTACACATCTTGCTAGAATTTCATATCACTAAACTTTATTCTTGTTGCTAACGGTAGACAATTTTAACGATTCTCGTATTTGTAAAATTTAACAAATGTTTATTTATAACTATAAAAGTAAGACAAATACCAAATTAACAAACAAATATCCCTGACTTGTAAACATATATTTTTAACTCATCAAACAAACAAACATTTGCCCATATTGGGATTCAAACACGGTACGCTGTCTAATTAGCGAGAAGGACTAGGTACTGACAAGTCGAACACGCGTCCACCAAACGATAAATGTGTTCTGTAAATTAAATTGGTAGATCCCTGGTGGGGTCAATCAAATTTACTATCTCCAGTTTCGTGCTTCGGAAAGCACGTTATGCCGTTAGTCCCGGTTGTTACGGTAACTGCTTTCCCCACCAAGTCGCATTAAGCCAGTAGGTAGTGTTATGGTTCAAACTCCTCATGCGTTTCTCCATTGTAGCTAGGTTTGTAGCGAGCAATGGGATATATATGGGCTGTAGATAATGATAAATAAAATTGTAACTATAACTTCAATATGTACTACTTTTACTGAACTGAAAGAAATTTCATTCATAATTCATTTAATCAAAATGCGCCTGGCAATGACATTATTCGTTACCTTACTTCTTCCTCCTTTCATCTTCTTTTTTAAAAAATCGATTTTACCATACCCTAAGTTACAAAGTATAAAAACCTAGATACTCTTCATTACGTCCGATAAAATACTACAGGTAAAATATTTTACAGTTACATAAATTGCCTTCACCTCTCAATACGAAGTTCTTTCAGTTACAACAATGGAGGCGAAATTCATCCGAGCGCACATTACGACTAAATGATTTTTCTTTTCGGCACCGCTACTTTATTCTTTTGTTATTGTGTATATCGACCTTACAGATGTAGCGACCCGTTCCGTATTTTTTCAACTTTAGCTTTAACTTTAAAATAAAAGATTAACGTCAAAAGGTTCATCTACTTTTTAGTAAATAGACGCGTTTAGAGACACAGCTTCATTAGCATTTTTTCAGCATCGATTACATTTTATACATATTGTTTTTTGTTGTTAAGTGAAGCCGATTTTAAACACTTATAGTGTCAATAAAATACATAATAGGTTTTAGCTACACAGAGATATATACAGTACATACATACTCCATGTAACATAAAACTCTGGTAAACTCCCGAAAACCCAGAGAGCAGCGGTTCAGTGTAGCTCTACAATTACGTAAATTATTGTATTCACAATTGCACGTGCAATGCTTAGTGCATTATCATAATTGAAGGCGTGTGTGTTAATATAATTTGTGTTAGTATATGAATATCAGACTTATTTTTTATGTATTAGAGTATAACACAGATTCGGGTCTTCGTCTGTACCTCGGTGGCCGTACATCGTGCATATTTCTGTCACAGTTTTTGAAGTTTCTTTTTTCTTTTTTCGCTTTTCATATTGACAATATTTTATTAAATACTTTTACCAACCATATTCTTCAATATTTATTTATTTAGCACCATAACTTCAGATTTCACTTCTCAACAATAAATAACATCATATTTTTAATTATTTTTAACATAAATACCCACTGCTTGATGAAAACTATAATTTTCTAATAATTATTGTCAAAATAATACAACGAGATCCGTTTTATTAACTAAAACATTTAAGCTATACATTTATCTTATGCGAAGGTGTTTGAAAGAGACAGCAACTTGTAACTGAAATATCACAACCTATTATAATTTTTTTTATGCATGTTTCCTATTGTGGAAATCCAGTGACCTACCTAAAAAGAAGAAGAAACTCCTTTCAAATGAAAATCAAGCCACCGCCATATTTCTAAAAAAAGATCTGTATTTTTATGAACGCAGCCAAATTCCAGCGAAGCGATCTATCTATTGGCAGATACCCCACGCAACACCGACCACTTTGTTAGTAACACTCGACAATATATATATTTTAATTCCTTAACGTTTTTATAAACACTTTAAGTAATAATACCGTACATTGATTCATTCTCCCCGCGGCGTCCACAAATTTTCAAGCTGATATGAAAATAATACCGCACGTTGTGATGTTTAAAGTATTTGAGGGTCCCCTCGCTGCAATCGTTCGGAGTCCGCTTTAAGCACGTTCGTGTCGGAATTTTTAATTCAATTATGATAGCGATCTTGTTTAATGACCGTCCTCTTACAGCAGGGAACGCGTTTTTTTATATCCACCCCCTCTAGACGGGGATTTCTTTTCTTGTTCCCGTAATGAAAGCGATGGCGCGGCCTGAATGGGTCAAATGTGTTGGAAAGATTGATAAATTTTCATAATTGGCTAAGGATAGACCGTTAAACGTCGGTACGCGAAAGAATTTTTGGCCGAAACTGTACTTAGAAGACGAAAATGAAGAAACTTTTTGGTTCATTGTAACAAAACGTCGACGTCAAAATACACATTACAAAAGATGAAAATTTAATTTGTTCACTACCGTACCTACTACGTGCGGTAAAAAGTTCTTAGTGCCCAAAATGATTTCAAATATTGTCCATTAAAATTACTGTATAAGGATTGAAACAAAAAATAATTCTTTTTTACACGAAACCTTCAATATGTATATCAATAATTCAACGTTACTTCTCAATAACGTAATATAACTTCCAGTCCAATTTTCCACAGTTTCGTTACAACATTTTTCATCTCGCCAATACAAAATAATTTCACAAATTGCCTGGCACCCGTAAAAATCGGTAACCCAATAAAATAAAAAAACCTAATTCAAAAGTTAAACTTGGCTTTACGAGGTGGACCGATGAGATCCTATGACGATAAATTTTGGGGGATACTGGTTGTCTAAAAGTTTCGTGTTAATTCAATCAAATGAAACCTGGCTTACCGTTGATGCAGAGAACTGTCTTTACGCTGCTTTTAATGTACCTATAGGGTAAAGACGAAATCTTCGCTTAATTTACGGTGCTATTGAAGTTCCAGGAATCAAGGACGTTCTTTTGTTTTCGTCTCAATCGAACTTAACGACTATCGAAGGTTTTCCAATCACCAAATTCGCTTTACTGCTTTATTTTCGATAAAGTGATCAGTAATAATCACCATAAATGCCTAATGTACGGAGGGCACATGGCCTAGACTCTGTGAATAAGCGAGTCAGAGATTAGTAAGTACTGCAAACGGGAGCATGAAACCACAATACACATCCTATGTGAATGTGAACCCTAATCCAAAAACGAAGGCTTCGTCTTGGAGACACATGATCGACCCAGATGAAATTAAAACCTTGAAGCTTCAATAAACTTCCCCAGTTTATTGATGTTTATGGAAAGTGTCCAGATTAAGGAACTACTTTAACCTATTGGTGGCAAGTCACAATAGATCTTTCAGGTTGCAGTGAGAAAATGTTCTGAAAAAACTGAATAACCCCAAATAATAATTACCTCTGTCTACTGTGATGTCAATTTACTTTTATTGATATCGACTAAGTCAATATATATTTGTGTAATTTTGGACTACGACTTTATCTTCCGTCGCTGACACTCAAAGCAACGCAAAATTACCAAATTGATTATAATAAATATATTATTATCTTTGCAGACTTTCTTTGTTCATACTGACATTAACATAAAATTAGCAAAGACATTTCCTGATGCATAAACACGCAATAACTCTGAAATATCAGTTAAACGTGAATAATTTTCATATAACATGGGGTTCGTCATCGCTGATTTATAACCGGAGGCACAGTAAAGAATGAAACTTTCATTTAACAGTAATTAGTATTCAAGAGCTCAACGCACAAGGGAATATTAAGGCATGCAATGAAATTCGTGCGAGACTATGTGCGGTACACACGGTCTTGAGGAACAGTCAACACAACATCGAGATAAATCTTCTCTCGAGAATTTTACTCTTATCACTACAATGCTAACTTTATTTATTGATACAATTCAATTCAATTCAATTCTTTATTTTGCGTTTCATAGTTACATAATATGAATCTTAAGACTATTAATGACACTATGGACCCTGTCGGGCACAACAAAATTTTAGGGTAGGATATAAGGAGAAAGAACTGTTTGAATCGAATTATACTTTTAGGAGCTGTGCGGAAGCGAAGAATTGACTTTATACTAAATTTTACTAAAAACCGACTTCAAAACATTGAAATGGAAAAATAATAAATAATATTTCTCACAATCAAACTTATTATGTAAGCCCAAGGTAAGCATATGTGCTTGTGTTACGGATACTAAATAACAGAGATATATAGAAAGTAATACCTCCTTACGTATGCATATATTTTTACACGAACCAATTTAGTCAGTTTGAATTAAAGTACACAATAAAGTTGACTGACCTTGACTCCGTGCCGGCATTTCTATTTAAAGATAATGTGTACCCAATGTTATCCTAAATACTAAAATAAATAAAATATCTGCAAATAAATTTATAAGTGCCCTACAAGTCCGTGAGTCAGGCGCCAAAACGTATGATGTTTACGTGATAAACTGATAAAGCAACATGACACCGACACGACAAACCGTCCCGAATATGACAATGTTATAAATAATTCATTAATTTTAAAACATCTAAAAAGTGTACTTTATTGTGATTCCTTTTGTTATATAAAAGCTGCCAATTTTATTATTTATTGAAAGTATAAATGTTACTGGTAGTTTGTATAAAGCCTGTTTTGTTTATATATCAGTTTACTTTTTAATATATTTTGATACTAGATTGTTTTATATGTTTTGTTGTTGTTGTCAATATACCGGTGACGAGTCAAGACGTGGTTTCCTTGTTTTCCCACTTCTCTCCGAAATACAGTCCACAGGCTCCCCGAGACTAGCATAACAGAGACAGTAACGTAACAATAAATGCAAATTTAGAAATCATTTACGTTGGAAAATCTGGGTACAGGGCGGTTTTTATAAATGAATTCCCTATACATTTAACCCTAATTTATTATATAAATACAGCTGACGTTCGTCCTTTATTTTCCATAACATCATGGGGAGAGAGGGGGGGAGAGATTATTTATACAATAATAAAAAAGAATCTCTCTTGTTACTAGTTGGTTTGATTATTTTATAGGTAGGCTCAATGCCAAGAAGATAGAAAAATACTTTCGTTTTTTTACGTTGTCTAAACTGCTCATTCAGAATAACTATATTATTTTCTTATATTATTTTTACGGCATCCAAACACTTCTAAACGAATTTTTAGTGATATCATAATTAATCGAGCTGCATCTCGCTCTTCTTTCTATTAAGTACGTAATACTTACGTTACTATTAAGAATTTACTAATAGATCGGTCATGTAGCGACATATGAATTTGTATTACGAAAGGTATTCGTATTAATTTATATTAAGTATCGGAAACTGTTACTTTCATGAAACCGATAAGATTACAAGCTTTGGAAAAAGGTAATTTACTATGTTCACTAATAAATATTATATTAAGGAATGTCCGTCTTCGAACAGTTTCTTAATTAACTATGACTTATATATACTTGGCCTTATAAGGGAAGGGAAACCTGTAATTAGCTGTACTCTAATATATAAGCTCTTAAGATACATTTTATATTACGCTGTTGGTTTTCTTAATGAAATAAAAATAAAATAAGGTAAAAAATTTTTTGAATAAGTGATATTAAAAGTTAATTTTTATACAACACTTCTTCCAATTCAAATAAAAACTATTAAATATAAGATGCAATAAAACATCAGCTAAATATACCAATAAGGCAGCTTTATGCTTACTTAGAGTTTCACACCGATCTGCAATATATATATAAAAAGTCTATTAGCTCCTGGATTTGAAATTAACCAATCCTGATGTCGAAGAGACGCTTGGCTAATATGGGACATCCCGATGATGTCGACACAAGTAGACACCCCAAAAACCTCAGCATAAGTAATGTTTTGTAGAGATTTGAATATAAGCCAGCACCTCTAACTATTAAGTTCAACTAAAGCATGTAACCACCATTACATTCTATTTCTTTTACGGTACTTAAACAGTCACTTCCATGAGAAACATTAAATGAAGGAAATAGAGTATTCATGGGTTCTTCTATAGTTTTCAAATCGCGTGATCCATCCATCTTACCAATCGTTTGGACTAACAATGTAATTATTACTCATTTACCGCGTAAATTTGACGTCGAGATAAGGCGTATATGAAACATTAATAAATTCTTACAATAACCGCTAAAACTAATAGTAACTATTATAGATTGTACTATGTAAACTTGTTCTAACTTTAAGTTTTCTGCTATTAGATTAGATACGATAATTCTGACAATGTTCTTTCACTGCGTTTTTCAGGTAGATCTTACTAGGATGATGATAGTATTAACAACTTTCGAAAACAATCCTCTTTTATAAATCCAATCGTTTTATAATGGTTTTTAAATTTCTTACTATTTGGTTTTGTTACTTCCCTTTCTGCCTGTACCTATTTTAAACACAGGAAAGCACTCAAATACTGTCAATTTCCGTTTCTTAATAGTATTCATTAGAATATAATATCCATTTCAATGTTCCGAATGGTTCGTTAATTTTTGAGAATAGACTTTGGGATAGTCTTCCAAAGAGATCAACCAATTTGCGTCCTATTGTTTCTCGATAATCATCTCATCTTATTTATATCAATAAACTATCCGTAACAGCTTTAATTAAAACCCGACGGGCGGCCATCGAAAAAGCATTAAGCTTAGTGTAATTAAGAAGAGAGTATGCGCTCCCCGCAGAACGTATAAATTTGCATGCCCTGCGGTCAGCGCGCTCAGCACCTCCGGTTGTGGCCTGAGTTACAACAGAATTCCCTATTACTGATACAACATTTGTAAAATATACTATTAATTTATTGAGGTGCGAAATACTTTCGCTAACATCGAGACAATTTAAAAAGTCACTGAATCGTTGGCTTCACGGTCAATTTTTTTCTATACGGAAGCTGTTCCCACAAAAAATAATCTCCTAAAGTTTTAGAATATTTAATTTTAGTGGTAATTACTTCCAGGTTTATTAGGGCCTATGGGCATTGGAATTTAGTACGGCTTTAGTGGAAATCTTTAAACTAGAAACGAAATACGCTAAAACTGATCTTCAGCAAGTAAAATTATAAGATAATGAAGCAGTAATAGAAATCATCAACATCTTACATCTTAGAGTAAGCCCGTTAAAAAATTTAGAGATCGTCTCTAACTACGTTTATAGCTTTAAACGTAGAGACTTCACGAGAGATTGTTAATCATTTTAAATAATAATAATCCGAAACTATGTCGAAAGTATCTGAGACTGTTATATTTACTTAGAGGAGAATCTTATAAGAAAATCTATAAATAAAATATCAGAAACGCTTGAAAATAACTTGCATCTGGTACGCCTCTCGTCGCTTGAGTTCTTCCTTAATCTAATGTCATACAGTATCGGGAATGTGTCATCTATATTTCCAAGACGTAATGGGAAAAATTGCAAATAATAAACAGAAAACTGAACTATGCATTCTAATTAAAAATATGAGGTCCCTAAGTTACGACCGTGGTATTTGCATTTGTGTTTATTATAAAAAGCGATATTGAATATAATTCTTGGTTAAATATACCTATTAATTATATATTAATATTTGAGATAGATCACGATAGATTTGTATAAACAGAATATACTCTGATAACAACGCATGAAGCAGTAGGTTTGACTGTTTCAAAGCGACATTGGGTCTCCATCGTTACTTTTTATAGAGGAAACATGAATATCTGCAGTCACTTCTCGATAAACTTCATTAAATAAGAGTAATGAAAAGGAAATTACGTTTTATGATTAAATATTTAGCCATTTACTGGTTTTCTGATTTTTATTTTACTAAATCAGAAGCCATTTTAATCATATATTCAGTTGTACATATTCTTTGAATTAAATACCGTCTTGTGAATATTATTTTTTTTCGTATTTAAGCGCCTCTGGTAAAATAAATGACGGTCATACAAGAATACATTTACAATTAGATTTATAGTCAGTTTCATCCAAAAGTTATCGGCAGGGAAAGATTAAAATATTTTCTTGTATTTCAGTTGAATAAAGTACATTAATTTTGAATTAATTCTTACTTTTTCCTTTTAAATAGAAAGAAACCGATTTTCCCACAAATGCAATGGTGCTGCCAGTTTACTCCCATTCGCTCTGAGAGCATTTATAACTTGCAAGCCGTTATGATACCGTCTGTCCGTTCATCCTATACTGTATTCCATTTGCAGTATTTCCTTTATATGCCTGAGATTTGAAACGGTTATGACAGCTCCTTGGTAGATAATACTCTTGTATTGTGTGGTACGTTTGTCTCTTTGTGCTCTCTAGCAGTCGTGGTATAGAGTTACTAAAGACTTAAAATTATTAGTTTATCTATAATGTATTACCTGTTCCGCGCGTCTCACCTATACGGATCCAAAGCGGAGTCTAAAACAAATCGTGTGTTGGTAACATCCACTTTCTTATTCAACCCATCGGCCGATATAAATCAAAGTTACGTCATGGATATTTGTACTGGCCGGTCCTCCCGGTCCGGAATCGGCAACTGCTTGCCGGATTGATTTATTGAGAACTACGAATGCTCCAGTTCAGTGATGTATCACCCCATTGAGATTTGTAAAGAGTAGCTACAAGTAGGCGCATATTAGGGGATCAGAGGCGATAAATTAGGTAATTGGGGTTGAAAGTTAAGTTGTCACTTCCACGAGCCCTTATATTAACATCAGATATGATTAGATTCGCAAGGGTACCAACATAATGTGATACTAATATCAACCAATATCATACATAATATGTGAAGAATTTCTCTGGAATCTTCGCAAATTTAAACTAAGTTCGTCATGAGTTACTTCTATTCAATAACACCAGTACACATATAAGATGATATTATATTTATAAAAACCACAACAAATGACTCGGCACCGCCTCGTGGTAAAAGAAATAAGACCTTTTTTAATTCCTTCCAAAATATGTTCATCTCTTACTACTCTAGACATTGGCATGGGTTAATTTATCAAGCACGTGGGATATGTAAAGGCTGTAGCTATGCATCTGGGAGCTATATCGATATATCCTCCAAGGAGAAATGCAATCTCTCTGAAAATTATTTAAGCCAGAACGAATATATAGGTATCGTAACTATCGATGTATTTATATAAATGGTCGTAATTTGCTGCTGTGGTGTATTAGAAGTTTTTTTACAACTAATTGTATTAGACTTACTCTATATTACAATAAGTGTCGAAAGTGTGTGCGTGCACGTGTGTATGTATTTGTGAGTGTAAGTATGTATTTCTATTATTCATATAAAGAAGGCTGAAATCATTATTCGATAGATAATTACATATTTCAATGAAAAACTTATGTCATTTTATCTTGAAACTGCTAAGCAAGTTTCCGTGATCATACTCAATAAGGATCCTGGAATATTTTAATGAGAAAATAGTTCCACTTTGGAACAGTTCCTTGAAATTTCCCCTTAAACTCTTACCGCAGTGCAGCGTAAAGTATGCACTAACGAAATATATTGCACTTTGCAAGAACACCGGAACACGGCGAGATTTTCAACGGAACACCAACGTTTAAGTTATTGCATGGAATTGTTCGCAACAGTGACTAACAGGCTCTCGGGGAAATATAATTCCTAGACTTTTATTCAAACCCATGTGCGCTTGAAAAAGTCCAACGACAAAGTGTCGCTGCACTTGTCGACAGTCTAGTTGCAGAAGATGAATTAAATGCTACATATAGTGAAGTACAAAATATAGTAAAAGCTTATAAGTTTTACCACAATATAACTGTCATGGGTAGTTAAAGAAAAGACTTGGGATTGGGAAGAAAAAGATGAAATAGAAATATTATTATTATTAGTTTCCCAGGTTGACCGTTTCATTCGACACGATTACGTAACTAAAAGGAGTCTCTACTTACAATTCAACATGATAATTCTATTTGAGTACATTTTCAAAGTCGTATAAAAATAACAAACCATTCAAATTGGCAATCGATCTAAACACTCAGGCAAATTGACTCGGTCCACAGTTGACAGTCGTTAAAACTTATAAATTGTCCAAAGCGACGTTTAGAGCTATTCCCTTTAGTTAATTAAAAGTTCTCTCTCGCAATCCATAAGTTTTGAGCTTGTTGTGACCAATTTGAAATGTTGGAAGCCCCTGGAAGAAAGACATTTAATTCCGAATCTGTTAAGTTACATTTATGGTACACAATTGTACATCACTTATAAGCGCAGTATTAGTATATCAAATATCACTTTAATTGACCGCTATAAATATGACACATAGACATTTCAATTCTCTTTAAAAGAGTACATAATAATTGAACTAAACCTTAGAAAACAACTAAGTAATTTGCCTATCATATTCAACACCTACTCTTATACCAAGATAAACCAGCCAAGAGTGACTCAGAACAGAATCTAATAAATAATTTTGAAGAGCTTTTAATGTTACGTATTTACTATTTTAGTTAGGAGATCTTATGTCGATTAACAAGACCAATCCATAAACATATTAAAATATATGTGTAATAAAGTGTTTCTTATAAAAAAAGGCTTCTTTATATGGTCGTGACAGTCGAGAACTTTATCAGCAACTTCTGGTCGAGTGAATTTTATGTGAAGTCACAATATCATGGCACGTTATCCACACGCTTCAATGAACTTAGAGGAAGAAAAATATGTGAAGCCTGACAGAATTGAGTATCAAAAAGAAAACATCAACATTATGATAATCTTTGTGATTATTTATTAATTAAAAATTAGTAATCTAATTAGTAAATTAATCAAAGTAATGGGCGATTTCAAATCAATAAAATACGAGCATAAAATTTGAAGGGTAATAAAATGTTTAAAGTAAAATAGCACTTACATTTCAGAAAATAAAATTTAATATATCTTAAATTCAATTTAAAAAACGAGTAGACTCAACAAAGCACTCAGACGCAGACTCTCTCGGCTTACTGCAGAATAGTTTCCGCAACCTAAATACCCACTGAACATTTACATAATTTAGCTGCCGACCTTTACGCGCTAACAAAGAAAAGGCTGAACACCGAAATTTGTAATAATATACCTTACCTTACACCATACATAATAGATGCTGTTTTTAAACAGGATTTACAGTTATCTGCTGTTACGGATCGGTAGATTTTAAGATTTTTTAAAATAAATAATAGACTTTTATTTCTCTAGATTTCAACTTTCCCTTATTTCTATTATATAATGGTGCCCGTTCAATTTGATAATTGTATTAATATCAGTATCAACACTATGTATTCAAATAAAAAATATTGAAGTATTTATAGAGGCTTATTTATTAATTCTTATATTAATCGCGGCTTAGTTAAAACTGTTTTAACCGTAAAATTGATTTGTAAAGCAATACATGTCATATTGAATGATACTGGTATTGCATGTTGGAGTTTTTCAAAACAACAAGAAATACATAGAAAAATGAAATGCAATAATATATCATTAATAAAAAATAGAGACGAAAGTAGCCTTTATATTGTTTTATTTGAAAAATTCTTGATTTCTTAATATTTAAGTATTGTTTGGATAATCAAAAACTGCGTAGCATAGTCACGGCAACTCGCAATCCAAGCGCTATGAAAAATGGATCAGCCATCTATCATAAACTCCTTTCGGCTGCGATATTCAGGAACAGAAAAACTTGTCGGCATCGGCAACGTGAATAATGTCACGCGAAATTAAATCCTGTAGTCTAAGGGACAGGATGTCTAAGAAATATTATGACTTCTATTTATGTTAAAGTCGCACATTGATCATAATAAAAAGGATATGGAGCTAAGCCTATTTTCTCAGCAGTTACCTTGGTCTATTAAAAAACAAAAATAATAATTGTATACTTTAAAGGGGTCTTTTTCGGTGAATATTCCGAAAAAGACCTCTATTATTTTTGTTTTTTAATAGACCAAGGTAACTGCTGAGAAAATAGGCTTAGTTCCATATCCTTTTTATGATCAAACCTAAAAAAACCTAAAATAACATTTCTAATTAATCACAAAGAGAAAAGGTCGCTGCGGGCCGTCATATTGAACCATAAAATTCGTTCTTCTGTGCCCAAAAGAATACAGCATAAAAGGATAACCGAAATAAAATAAACAATCACAACAAACAACAAAAAAAGAATCAAAAAAAGATTCACGCACTTAAAATGATTTATCCTGTCCAGACAGGCAGCGTACTAAATATGCACTATCGTTAATACCTCTACGGTTTGTATAAAACGCAATTAAAATTTACAAGCACTCCGCTGCCAAACCGCAACTCATAGGTTTTTATAGTCACCGAAATAACATAGTGCTATCATCACTCTAACAAACACGTTTGCATCATTCCAAAGTCTAACGTTTATATTTTATTCTGCAGCTGTTTATTTTATTTCAGTTACCTTTATATGTGTTAATGTTATTTTATTATAGTTTATGAAATCTTTCGGAAGTGTAAGTAAATAAATTATTATTATTTTAAACATCTAATTTTTATTGAAATGAACATTTTTCAACATATTTAAGACACGCACTCATAAATTTTTAAATGCTAACAACACATCAAAGTTGGTTGCAAATATATGCACACTATCTCCTAGACTATAAGAGCTATAAAGAACAGATGACGTGCCCACTACGCGGCTAACTTTGGTTTGCTGGAGATGGTCTTTGCTTAGGATGACGCCATCTTAGCTTGCTATAGGATATCCAGATATTTTTTCTTGTTATTGACCGTTCAAGTGCGAGTATTATTGCCGCCAATGACCTGATAAAAAATTTTGTATTATATCATAGTATAAAACATTTTCCAAACTTAGAAAAGCTATGGAACCTGTATGGTTGAAGTGACTTTAAACCTGTTAACTTTTTCCATTTTATTTGAAGTTAGAAACCGAATGTGAAGGAAGTGTACTGCTCGTAACTCTACTTACGTGACAAGATGATACTAATGCTTTTTCCTGGTGTGTTATTCTTCGTTCTTAGTTCAGTTGGACTGGTAAAAATATGAAGAATCAAAAAATGACTCAAACCTAAATTTTATGGTAAGTCATGCAAACATCTGGTGGAAACTAGTCGCCATCAATTAAGCAAAAAGTTTTACTGTTTTTTGAAAGAAACTAAGTAATTTGTGATTACACAATTATAAGACAATTTAGATAGCTTTCTCAACCTCGCTGTACTTCCTTGTATCAATCATCTAATCTTTAAATTCATAAGTGACATAGAATTGTTAAAGTAATATAATAACTTTATAACGTATTAAAGTTCTAAGTTTATATTAGAAGATCAATCGATGCAAGTAACAGAATTTTTGTTTAATTAATGTCATTGAAAATCCTATTCTAACAAATAGAAATTAGCATGCTATAAAGCACTGGCTAATTAGCCGTGATGAATCGGTACACGGTTTGACAGAAATGGGTTATTACACCAGGTATTAACATGTCAAAAGCACGAGACATTAGTAACGATTAAACGTGTAATGCAAGGTGCTTGTAGCAGGCTAGGGCAGTTATTGTGATCTATTAAAGTAAGATCGTAACTTAGTATGTTTGTCCAAGAAACAGTGAAGGAATATTGATACGGGGTAAACCGGACGCTGTTATAAATCTATTCCCTTCTCTTCACCCGTTCAGACCTCATCATGCTAAGGTAATAGTAGAATGAGAACTTTGCAGATATTTGCATAAATGCGATCATCTTTTCCAAATTAATCTTAACTACTTAATCTAAATAAGTTTGATGATGAGGTAAATTAAATAGCTTAAAGATGTTACGATTTAAGAAAGAAATTTACTCTTTTTAATATTATTGTACAAGGATGTAGCCAAAGTTCAGAATCATTAATACCTTATGTAATAAACGATACTAAACGATAAAATATACAATATTCATAATTGAATTTTATATTTCAATTATAGCAATTTTAGATTTTAATTAAATGAGTTTAAAACAAGGCTACAACAACCATTAATCGGACAATAATTTTAGTTTAAAAGTTGATATAAATCTAAGTGCTGTCGAGTTGTGAATTCTTTATGTATTTATCTTGTCCAAATTAAGCATCACTAAGAGCTTGTACTATCGTAGGGGTATATTATAAAATTATAATCCGTTCAGATTAGTGACTTTTTTACTTTACCGTGAACTCTATGTCGATGATAGTAAAGATCATTGTATAGCAAATTTCGTGAAGACTACAAACTTAATGGCAATAAAACTTCATAATAACCCACTTGTCTGAAATTATTGCGCGATATTTTTACCCAACAGCTGTACAGTGTGAATGGTTTAAAAATGTACCTAAAGCTAACCAATAATTTGTAAGCACGGCGTCAATAGCATCACGTTCGTGATGTTCTGATGAAGCTCGTTAGCAGTGAGAAAATTAAGCTGGGAAGCACAGCCCGTGTAATTATCTTCTTGTTGACAAGTCAGCGTTCGAAGTTCCGTTTACGAAAATATCTCCAATACATTTACAATGTTGTGCTCGGATATTGGACTAACTAAGCGCGTGTGCCGCTTGCAATTCCGACGTTAAATTGAACAAGAACGCTGTGAAAATGTTCTGTATTCGTCGAGAACATGTATTATCAAACTTAAGACAGCGTATTTATTGTATATTTAAATCTTACTAACTTTACGGCGTCTCCTCAACAGAACAATATGTAAGTATTGTTTTCAAAATTGGAAAATAAAAGTGAAACTTTATGAATTAGCAAAAAAGTTTATAATATAGTAATAAACATGTTCTCCGTCATTTACCGAATATTAATTAAATTTTACATAGTTCAACATCCTTCACATATTCGTAAAATCGCGACTTTGCACATCCCGGACTAGTTGCAATGCTTATCAGTTTAATAGAGTCACACTTGACTCTATTAAACTGGGCTACTTAATCAAGATAAATGACCTGCACTCATGGATGCGTAATATTCCAAATTCAAATGAATTTTTTATTTATTTTTAAACGGTAAGCAAAGATAGGGTGAATTTAGAAGAGAACTACACCCAGATTCCTCAACCACAGATCTTACCTATGACTGTCGGAACAGAACAATGTTGTTAATATTATTTTTATGGCAGCAGACTTAGGAAAGTAGCCGGACTTAGACAAAGCCCTACCACAAACAAAGCTACTGAAAAATGCTACCTCATTGGGAATTGATCCCCAGACCTCCAGAACAGAACCTGAAGGAAGATGGTTAGGTAAGGTGTTGGTAGCTAGACAGCCGGACTTAGAAAAAGCCCTATCACCAAACAAAGCGACTGGAAAATTTCTGCCCCGCTGGGAATTGATCCCCAGACTTCCAGATCTGAAGGAAGATGGTCCGTGCCACTAGACCACAGAGGCGGTAAAAGAACTTTTATTCAACGTATAATGGAATTAGTTATGTTTGACGTCACAGTATATTACTAGAAATGATAAATCTTTATCATCAGATATGCTGGAGTATTAGTTATGGCAAAAGTTTAAAATAATTTAATAACATTTTAGATTTCCTAGAAATCTGACACTATTTTAATAAATACACTAACCATAACCATCTTAATTATTTACAGTATACCCTTACTCTTTAGATGGCGCAATGGTGGGCGAAATAATACTTAATTTTAAATCTAATACTTGAAACAAATGAAAGTAACCTTTTGACGATTAAGCGATTAGTCTCAAAACTATAATTTTTTCCTACCTTATCTCGCAGCATGTCGCGGACCCTGGTGGCCTGGTGCCGGCTCCTGTGCAACTCCAACTGCAGCTCCAGACACCGCTCTTGCCAGTTCACTGCATCAGCTGCTGCCAGCTCGTACTGGAGGGGGTCCAAGCGGGACGAGTGGGCAATCGGCCTGGACATTGAAATTTATGATGACGCGAATGATTAAGCCATCAATAATAACTCAATTAAATTTTACCTTATACAGAAAAAACTTATTTAACACTTGTATATTTGGTTAATTATCGGTAGATAAAAAAAAGGTTGGTAAGTAAAAATAAGTTATTTTTTACTTCAATTTTAGCAATCTCATATTTATGTACGATAGGTACATTTGTTGAGATCACAGATTTAGTCTATGGTCGAGATGTTGAAACAAACAAAACTGTACCGGTTTTATTTATTAATACTCTTATTTTTAGTAAAATGTGAAACATGAATCTATAGACAAATGAAACTAAGACGGTGAAAAGGAGCTTTCTAGGTACGATGCAAGTAATATCATCTGCGAGCTTGTTTGAATATACAATCTAAAAAAATGGAAATTATCAGCTCTAGAAAAATTCACTATTTATATAGTATAGATTGTATAGATTTTCTAGTATTCATTACTTTATACTCTAATATACAAGCTTTTACTGGATGTAACAGTTTGTGCACCGAGTTGACTCGCTAGAGTCCACAATCATTGGCTATTTACGCCCGTAGTAATAACCAACTTATAATATCATAGTAAAATATAGTTTTCGAACGTTTAAAATCAATCTGCAATCACATTTAATATAGTTAAGTAACAAATAAAAATAATACTTATACCTAAAGATATAAATACTAATTTTATATCAATTAAACATGTAATCTTTTACTTATTTATTCTATACAATAACTAATCGTTTAATTTAGTTTACAAATCTCTTTTTGTCTAATGAACCAGCTTATTTGCTTAACTATATAGATGGTGTTTTTGTTTCGAATAAAATTAATACACTCATAAAACAACTCCAATTTAAAATATACGTTTTTAATATATTTCCAAGATTACAAAGTTTTACTCTCTTATTCACATTTTGTAACGAAAACCTAAGATCGGTCATATATCAATATTATTAAATAAAAGGAAGATTCTATGAAAAACAAATTTACTTTACATATTAATCTGCATACAGAGAGACACAAACAATGCTAATATTATAAATTCGTCGAACTCCGTTAAATAACTACTTGTTTCCGAATGCATTGAAAGTCTGCAACGCGATATTGGTTCATAAATATTCTATACGGTTCATTAATTTTAATGTAAATTTAACGAATATCAATAGTAACAGTTTAAATACTGCATAAGATCTAAATGTTCATCTTTTATATGCAGAACGAAGTACTCAAAATCGTAATTAGAGAAACTTTAAAATTATTCAAGTAATTAAGTATCTAATTAGTTAAAAATCATGAAAATCGTAAAAAATAACCTACTTTAGAAATTCTGTTTCTACTTTCAACTTCTTCAAATACGTACCCAACATATTAGTAACTTTTATTTAATCTGCACTACCGGTGTGGTCTACGATATCCAATATTTTAAGACTTAACTACAGATATTTCACAATTAAAAATGTCGTATATTTGGGTATGTTTGCACGGAAACTATGTTATTATGTAAAAAAATCACTACCTGAAAGATATTAACTGCACAATATCTTCGATTGAAACAAAAGTAAACATTTTCATGATTAGATATTATGCTATAAAATTCCAGCATCTGCCCAAAATACCGATACCGAAAAATATAGGTATCCTAAATAAACCCCAATTTTTGGGACCAAAGATGTTTACAATTAGATAATAATGGTGCCAATAATCGTTTACAATAAATGGTTTAAGGGAACAAAATTTAAAGCAATATTTCAGCCATTTATCCAGAACAAAGCCGAAACCGTTATGGTGAATCGGTTCATTGGATTAATTCATACAAATGAGGGATTATTAATTTTCAATAATTAATTCGGACCGGGTTAAAATATATCATTGTGGTAATGGGATGGTATGGTTATGGCTATAACCTAAATCATAATGTCAATTATTTTTAATTCAATTACTAATAAAGGCATTTTGACGTACCTACTTCGATTAAGCAAACTATAAATAATAACAACACGAAAATGTTTCGTCTGTACCTAGGGTTGCCATCTTTTTTGTGAATAAAAATAGTATTTTTATGAAAAAAAAATTGCAAAAATCGAGAAATGTCGAGACTTGTCGAGAATTCAGGAAATAGTACATAAACAACGTACGTACAGTATTTTACCATATAAATTCCCCGTGCGCTCCGGGTTCGTTCCAGACCATTTACAGTTAATGTAAAAAAAGCGCGACAATTGAATTAGGGTTAAAAATATAGTATTTACGTAAAATATTCTTTTTGTATATAGTACAACTGCCTAAGCTATTATGCGATACTATATTTTATAGAATGGGTAGTATCTGCACCTTAAATTCTGGCTCTTTATATATTTATTTTAAACAGATATTTCAAATTTTTAGGTACACTTTAAAAATAAAAACAACATTTTTTAAATATTTATGTGTTTGATTGACATAGCTGTAACCACTTACAATCTCTTTCGTACAACCTGACGGTGATTCGTATATAAGTTAAAATCAATATTGTATTTATGCAAACTATATATCAATATCGTACGTAGTAATTAATAATTAGTTTATTGCACATCCGCATTAAGTTAATTTTATTACACGTAAATAGTACTCGCCTAACATGTTTTCAATCTAGTTTCGACAAATATGTTTTTTTCTTTTTTTTACATTTCGTACTAGACTTGACTACTGTATGTTTTCATCATCAACAACTCATACACGTCTTCACCGAGGAGCTCAAGCCTATCCTAAATTAGGATGATTATGCCTTAGATAAACGCACTGGACAAGTGCGGGTGGTCGACTTCACACACTTACCAAGGATTTCTTTACAGGTTACACCGTAAAAGGTTCGAATAAACGTACACATGAATTCAAAATTCGAAAACACATTGGTACGTAGCAATGTGTTTTGTATGTTTTACTGTTTTATTAATTTAATAATTTGTGTACTTTTAAAATTAATATAAGAAATAAAACAAAAAATAGATGAAAAACCGTTGAATAAATTATTTTACAATAATAATTATTTCGTGAAAATGTGTGTACAAAGTTGCTCTAAGGTGTAAGGAATGAAAAAAGTTGTTTCATCAAATGCTTAATTGGCTAGCCTATTCGTGAAACATCTGTGTGCAGGTAAAAACGTTCAAAGAAGATAAAATGCTTACAAAATAGGTACTTCTAAACATTCTACGGTCACGATAACAGTAAATGACCAGTGCGTCATTCGTGGTTACTTACAATACGATAAAGATATCATAGTTTTCATCAGAGTTAGTCATCGGCGAAACTCGTAATGGTTTCGTAAGTTAATAAAATAAGCAGTGCAATTATGCAAGACTTAATTGGATGAGTTTAGATTTAATTCTTTCACCCACTTATTATTATTACTACAAGGTTTGTAAATTTACTTCATAAGATAAACAAAATATTCTACGGATTAACGAAATAAACATAAACGAGGGTATAACATTATTTTATCTTACCTAGGAGGCGGAGGTGGAGGATCCCTGGACCGCCTCGGCAGCAGCCTTGGGCTGTTAGGTGTACTGGCTGACTGCCCAGCCCCGCTAAGGTCAGTGAACCTCGCCAACGGGTCGAAGATTTGCGACAACCGTCGAGACCTCTCCTCAGACATTATCACAACACAAAACAAACAATATCACATCACATCACTTCCACGTCACAGTAACGAATGACTATTTGAAGTTCAAAAGTCTCGGGCCAACAGATGGCGCCACTCCGGCCGCCATCTTGCTTTTCACAGTTTATCGCGTCGCTTTTAGATTTCTGAAACAAAAAGAAATGCTTAGGTGAGATTAGGTAAGGTGAGGCAATTAGTCGGTCTCGCTTGGAGCGGTGTCAAAACTAAACGTCAACACAAAACATATTCGGTAGTAAAATATATTTCGGAATAAGTTTTACAGATTACGGACGACACGTAGTTTGCTTTTACGATCACATAAAATATATCAATATAACTGACATTTTCCTCTTATGTGTAAATAAATGATACTTTTACGTTATTTTTACTTGAATAATACTTGTGATGATCTAAATGTGAGATACCTACAAAGGGTCAAATAAATTTCAGAACTTTATCTCATTCGATTATTATAGCAATCGTTCTATTTTGGGTAAATATTTTTTGTGTTGTAAGTCACAGAAAGGAATATTCTCATATTATACTAAAAATACAAGCCTCCAGACCAAGTTAAATATGCGCTTTGACATTTGTTCCCACCAAAAAAGTGTCAACCTTAAACCTTTTTCCCTTATAAGAAGACTCTTTTTCCAACTAACGTGTCATGTACACTTGATGTAAGGCTGTTTTTATATCGGCAAACTAAGAAACTGGTCCTGCTCGTAATCTCAATCGCAATTAGCAATCAAGATACCAAAGCTAAAATGGGCCAAATATCGTCTTTGGAACCGCATACATAGTTTATTCTAAAAGAAAGTCCTTTATATTTTTATAGAATACATCTTTATTGTACATCAGTCAATCAATTAATTTTATCATCATGAATCATCAACAGCCTATATAGATTAATTCTGAGCGCTGGAAATAGACAGAAGGAACACAAGAGGAGTTTGGGTCATAACACCAGTACGCTTGCTAAATGCGGTTTGTTGGGTTAAAGCGCGGTGGTCAGCCATTTAACCAAATGGTTAAATGGCCGACCATGGTGAAAGTTTCTTTGTTTCGGAATCGAAACCAGGGCGCTCAAAGCACTACTATTACGAGCTCCTCAAATTAAAAACGAATACAAGCCGTTGTTAAACTTTTATGAACATTCAAAAGACCAATAAAACTATTTTGGTTGGTTTTAATGATCTAGCTGGAGAAAATTTGTTATGGTCCACATATCGAACTTTGTGGTGTCAACTAGAAAAAGCAGAGAAAGTCGAAAGAGTTTATTTAGTTAAAAAAATGTTTTTGTGGACAAATGGTATAATTTCAATTATTTTGAAGTAATTCATGATAACCATATACAATACATTCCAGTAATAGGAATCTGAAGAGGATGTTTAGAGGTATTTGTAGAGAAACATCCATAATACTATAAGTAGTCTCAGTCTAGCGACACATCAGCATTAACATAAATTATTAAGATACATTAAGATATATAGAAATAAATTTAAAAAAGTGTATTTAACAAAAAAATGTACTATTCTGTACGATAAAATAAGTAGAAGAATCTTGCGTTTTTCGATTAAATTAGTTATAATGTCTTGGAACACATTTAAACAGCCATATCAAGCAAAATAAATTAACTTACTTCGTTACTTACCAGGAAATATTCATTATTTCAAAATAAATACGACCCTATTAATATTAACTTCTTAATCAGCCAAGACAAAAATATCTAGACGGTGGGCGTACGGGAAGTAACACATTTAAAGCTGTACCTAGCTGGCAATAAATAAAATTTTCAGTAGACCATGTAACTCTTTGATATTATGAAGAAGCTGATTTTATATAATGTGAAAATCTTCACTAATTCTATTAATTATTATTCATTATTCTTATCTTATTTATTATGTTAAATAATAATATATTAAATAATAGTCATTATGTGTAATTAGAAATTTGTTTAAATAAAAACCAAAGTACTTCCGTTAATTTTTATCATGACTTTTTTAGTTGAGCTGCTTTCAAGTTAAACTTGAATACATATAATTATTATTTTGTAAGTACATTTACTCTTAAAAAACAATCTACCGGTTTTTTATATTGCAATAATAAACCAAAACAGATAAATATCTAAAAAACAAAAACGACCGAAGAAACATTGTATATGAAATTTAACACAATTTTTTCGATTCACCAAGAAAAAGACCATAAGGTATTAATAACGCAAAAGATTTTTCTAAAGCGAAAAATAAAATTATTCAAATTGAAATCAAAGCTTTTAAATATTTATATACATTAAGCGAATCCGAATTGTTAAATAAATGAATTTATTATTAGACCATAAAAGCTTTATCTTTTAGTATATTTGTACAACCGTTCTTACAATTTAACTCAAGGTCCTTTAAAAAAATACGCCCAAAATATACGTCGATTTACCATGCTTACCATCAGCTACTGAACTGAAAAATCGTTTAACCTAAAATGAAATTAAAAGGGCATTGACCAGAAAATTGGTGACTATCCCTCTAGCCCGGGAGTTACGTCCTTTGATTAATGTTATCATCTTGTTATCAAAGGAGACCCCTCAAAATTGGGGTCAACCCCTTTTTCTGTGGACATTTTTATCTAATAGATTATTATCTTTGTTATGAAATTTCGAATTGTAAAAGGCCTTATAATTATAGTGAAACCGTGTAATAATTCAATTTGTCCTTAGTTCGTAAGTTCTATGTAGGTTGGTTCTATGAAGAACAAAAGAATTTATCAATTGAATAAAAAAAATTGCAGCTTTCCACATATCGTCTTTTAATTATAAGATTTAAATAAATAAATTTTTAAGCATAAACTAATAAAACCCGATGATTTGTTACCAACTTAATAACAGTACGAAAATATTTTGTAGAAAACTTCTCCATTGTTTCAGTCCCAAATAAAGTTCTAAGCATTTCGAACAAATCTTCAGGACCTTCACACATGAAGCCGATGTAGTTCATAATATGTTGAAACATATAACATTTGACTCCAATCACCATCTCGAAAACGCCGTGTAATAACCTGAGCTACATTATATCCCTACATACAGCCAAAACACGCGATATAATTTAGCTCGCGAACTTACTAAACGTCGTAAGCTCTGCATCAGACAACTTATAAACACGAGAAACGACGTAACATCGGTCTTTGGTTAATATTAACTGTACCCTGACAATTGCATCTGTAAATGAAGCTATAACTGTTATAAATTTTTACAGCGACAGTAATTTAATAAAAAATGGATATGATTGTAAAGGTGGGTAGGTATGAGAAATAAACACGAAAATTTATTACATTGATAACTTCATAATTGGAATTCAAGGCGCCATCAATATTTATGAAAGAAATGATTTGTGTAGACTTTACAGTTAACGGAGAGAAAATAGCGTGTCGAAGAATAATAAAAATGCACAGGTTTGGTTTTGCGTTGCAGCAAAATCGATGGCAAGACCTAGACAAGCGTGTCATATTATATTCTATCTTGGCAGAAGGCTTATATCTAGACATAGGCTTAGTCTTCAAGCCCATGCCGATAGGAACTTATGGTATAGTGGCTTATATGGCATAGAAATGAGATTACGCGGGATTTGTCCCGAATACCAGGCGCGGTTTGCGTCTGTTTGTATTTGCGAAAACTGTAAATTGGTGTTTGAATTGCATCTGGAGGTGAAATACTTAATGCTGAATATATTTGAATATTTGCATTTGTTATATAATCGAATAAATTATAATTGAATATATATACTCTATATTATTATATTTTTCTATGCTTATTTTATACATTAATTAAAAATTGTTATAAGAAATATAACATAATAAAAGAAGATGCTATCCTATATTTACACGAATATTCATGTTAGCACGATATTAATTTCTCGGTTACTGAAAATCGTGAAAAAATGTAAGAATTAATTCCTACACGTAAATTCTGTAAAGATTGAATTTTACATGAAAAATTGTAAAATATTAAATCTTCTCCCAGATTATCAATAAACATTGTGTGGAATAAAATTGCGCTCTTTTTCAAAATAAAGGCTATCCTTCATACAGATTATTTTCCCTGGTGCTTTATTGATATTTTTATCAAATTCCACCCCGGGCGCTGTCCGATAGTGATGTATTGACAATAGGCTTTTGTCGAGCCTCGTTTTCACAATTACTTTACGAATATAAAGTAAACCGCATGCCTCAGGGAGCCAACCTGGGATCACTTTTGGTTTCTTTTATTTTCCACAATCATTGTCCTAGTTTTAAGAAATAATTTTGAAATACTGATATTTGTGAAAGAAATTAATTTGTTTTCACATTATCACATTATGAATTGGAAATTATTCATATGAAAATGTGATTATCACTTATAATGTATGAATTAATTTCTTGCGTTAACATTTTCTGGAATTTTTCAATATTTATTATGATTTTCATATTTTTTACTTTTACGTACTACCCTCGCATTTAAAATATGCAAAACTGAAAGCAACACTAAAGTAAAGTCTAAAAGCAATTCAATGATTGCCATCTCTTTCCTAGAGTAATCAAATAGCGAAGCAAAGGTGGAGGTGAGTAGGACACTTGTTAACACGGAATGACGGATGGTGGGCCGAGGCAGTCATAGAACGGTGGTCAAGAGGAGCTACATGGGAAGTCAGCACAGTGGTTCTAATAACATTGTGCATGGCAATGTGCGGCTGACGGTTCGTTACTGAATGAGGCTGGATAAGAAGTCCTATACTCAGCAGTGGGTTGATATGGGCTGAGAATTCTGAATGACGATAACTACTACAGCGTGTATTATGTTTTTAATCTGTGGTACTACCCATTGCGTTGCCAAGGCAGTAAAAATCGGATTACGTATATGTGTAGACAGCATTGAAGAGTTTCGCTGCTCCTTTGCTCCCAATACAAAGCTTCCTAAGTTAGCCTCAGCAATCTGACTCGCCGAAGAACAAGAATCTACAAAGTACTGTTATTACGCTGCAATTTCCTTCATGGAGTAAACTATTACAAACTTTTTTATAAAAATAAAAATACAACCTCTACGCTACAACGTAGAAGTGTCATTTAGCAGCGCATTGTGACGTTATCGTTTTTGTGCTTAACAACGTTCATTAGTGTCTGGATGTAGCCGTAATGGTGGAGTCGGACGGTTTTTACGCGCAAATGGCAAGCATTGTTCGGTTTGTAGCTCGTGTAAGAAATGTTCTGAAATCTTCAACCGTAAAACATTTGTTTGCTAAACAAAAAGATGAGGTGGTGATTAATCTAGATAGTTAAGTGTACTATAACAGATGTTTCTTCGTAGTTTGTAAGTTGTTTCTTTATTATCTATTTCTTTATAATTAAAAAAGTTGTTGAAAGCCAAAAATACGGCCATCTTTATGTATTAGGGTTTGTAGTTTATTTCTTAGTAGGATGTAGGTAATTTTTATTGCAGCACATAAAATAAAATCAGGCTCTAAATTGGATCACTACCAGACATCATCGAAAGAATTTTATTTAAAATACACCTACCAGAATTCACAAGAAATCGTATGATTTGATCACAAAACTAAAACCATTTTAACATGAGAACCTTACCAGTTTTCCATAAAAGTACAACTCTTTCAATTCCAAAGACGATTGGTGCTATAATGATATTTAAACCTCAGTTCAATACAACATGGTGTAGCGTATAATTATGCAAAATATAACATCATCAAGACGCCATTTCATATAGCTTAAAAAAGGGCCGATAAAGCTATCATGGATCCCCTGGAATTGCTACTCATTTACCCTCTTTACCCCACGGAGGATCGATTACCCTAATTTTAGGGAAGCCTAAATATCTTGCGATACGGCACGCGTTTTTATTCCTCCGTATCTAGGGAACGCCCTGGAGAGTCGTTAGTTTCTGCGTTTTCAAGAAAATGTGGAACAGGCTTTATAAATGCACTTAAAATGCAATGGACTGAAAGCCTTTATTTTTAAAGTAAATTGTAATTGTTTTCTTGCGAATTAAATAATTAGCTTATACTTAGCATTAATGTGACGCTAAAACTAAGAGCTTACTATACGTATCCCATTTTTCGCTTTCCTACGCAGGTCTGAAGATTCGAACGCGGTCTGTTCGAATCTTCAGACCCATCGCGTTAATTGAATCCAATTCAACACCATCCATATCTTCTTCTTCTTCTTCTTTGGGGTTTTATGGCGCTTTCTTAATAGATTCCGCCAGTATCGAGTTTTCTGCTTAGGTATATATTTTACCATCCATATCAAGTATTTCGTCAAAATAATCGTGTCAAGATACTTTATGGTTAAGCGAAATGGTGTCATTTATGACAGTGCAGAGAGATACGTACTTGTTCTGTCTTCACATATAGACTTGCCATCACATGACGTAGAGTCATTTGCCTTGCTTTGTTGCCAAACAGCCTGTTATTTACACAGTTTTGAGCTGAGCATCAGCGTGTGCAGGGGCCTTTACAAACAAATCCTTTAATCCTATTTTCCGCATCATTGGCTCGGAGTATCCACAACTGGGTATACGTAACACGGTCACTTAATCGCGAGTAACGCATCTGCTGATACCAATAGTTTCTGTAAGGTGTTTAAAAAGATATCCCCGGCGATTGTTATCAAAATTGAGCTATACTTAAGAAAAATAAAATAAAATAAATATATCCATATTTATTCATTAAATACGTATAATCTATCTACTTCAAACTCGTCATATGTACCTATTGTATATTATTTATTGTACACATACAAAATACTAAAGTAAATTAATCAAGAAAGACACACACGAAAGACACTTATATCTAGCAACAATCATCTGAGCTAAGTCTGCAGGCATAATTATAACGGTATTGTTGTGTTCCGGTAGTTGGAGTTAACACAGCCAGTTCTTCTATGATTGAGGAATGCGGTGCAGCTCGCTTCCAACCTCGGCCTTATCCTCACTTATCATCAGGTGAGATAAATGCCACGAGCTACCCTGTTAAAATTCCTAAAAGAGATCTAGTTCAGCCAACCATTAACGTTGAGACGGCATTTTTTATTTGCCTATTTGAGTGCAAATTGAATTAATCAAATAATAGGTAACGCGGTTGGGTAAACTCTATGGTGTCAACATAAAAGGCTGACCAGTTTTGCGTCTTGCCTTACAATAAGTTAAAATCTTTGCCCGCTTTGTTTAAAAGAATTAATGTTATAAATATAAATAATAATTTATAACAATTGAAGTAAAAATAAGTTTTAAAATTATATATCATTATAATAAATTGAATATAGAGATTCAACAGTAATTATAAATAACATTAACAAAGGTATGTAGAAGAAGTAGGAGCGAAATTTAAACATAATAAAAATAAGAAAAATTCTAAACTTAAAGAAGTGCGGGTTTAACAGTACGCCGACTGTAGTTCATTATTTACAAAATCCACATTATATTGTAGACATAAACATACGAATAAATAAATATATAATATAAACAATACAAAAGGTTATAAATATTTAAATTTTACCAGTACCAACCAGTACCAGCATGTCTTCTTCCCATCCATCAAAATATAAATGCTGTACTATTGTTTTTGGTTACCTACTACGCCAAGGTGTAACTATTTTGATACTAGGCACCTTTTAGTTTATCTGAACACTGCCCCAAAACAACCCATTTTAAATATTATTTTGTAACAAAAAACTTAACAAAACAAATATAAATTTTGAAGACATTTCCGTTCGTACTCAATTCAGAGATGCTCAATTAACCTGAATCCGTTTCCGCTTTTTAATGTACTGTTCCTAAAAGTGTGACTGTCTCAGAATTTGTTCACTGCGATTTCTATTTATAATCTTACATAATAATAAGTATCGAGCTATAATTAAAAAATCTGATTATGGTAAGTGATTTATACAAGAGTGACATGTTTAAATTATTTTTGATACCATAGATCAGGGGTGGCGAGTCTTTTTGAGTCTGCGTGCCAAAAATCCTCAAATATTATTTCTCTCGGTCTGGTGTGCCTAAGCAGTAAAAAAATAAAAAAATAATAAACAAGGAATTTTTACTGAATTTTATTAAAAACCTTAAAAATTACAATACATTTTCTTAAAAATAAAACCGTAATCACTAAAAGTACAAAATAGTTATTTATCGATAAACGAGATGCTTCTTCATTCCCCTTTTGGTCCTATTCCTATATACGTACTACAGTCTCCGGAGCAATCTGAACACTTTCCACAGCGTACACACATTTATGAATCAATTGTGTTTAGTTTGTGCTGTTTGACAAGTTAAGATCTGCATTCGAAAATGGAGTACAGAACGTTTCCACCGCGCAAATTCAACTCCAAACTAAAATATGAATTTCCACTAGATTCAATTGCAGGTATCTTCGTATCATCTTAACAGAGAATCTTGTTTACGGGACGTAGTAATTACTTTTACCGTCATTCTCATTTTGTCGTTCTGTTTACTATAGAGAAGTAACATTATTTAGTAATATTACTTTGGAAGAGGGCTCTACTAAATCACTCAGCTGAGCCATGCAATTCACAACTACCCTGTTTTATCTCTCCCTATCTACTTTTACTAAGAAGAAAGCACCCTACTTCTAGAAAAACACACATTTACAAGTATCTATCGTTTACCCTTTGCTGCCTCATTGTCCCGGATCACAGCTGTACTGACCTAAATAAAAGGCAAATTCAATTAAAGCGTGCAAATTCGTCAGTGTATCAGTGGGCGTCATCCGGCTGCTGTCAAACGCTTCACGTCGTAAACTTTAACGCGCACGTTTTATCGCTTGTTGCCGATTGGGCCACGAAAATGGCAAGTATTTGTCGAGGGATGTGAAGTATATTTTTCATGGCGTAACAATATTATTACAGATCATTACATTCGAATCGTAAAACTATTATAGTTTGTTGTTCTATAGTGTTATAACGATGTTCTGTTGTAAACGGGGATTTACCACTTGTAAGATAACGAAACAAAAGTGTAGAAGTTGCATAGCCCCCTTGTATAGGTTATATAGCTGCCTGGTCAGCTATCTTACTTATGTTTGCCGCAATAACAATAATGTTAACAGCATTTTAGTGTTCCAGCAGTTGGTGGTAAGATTGCCAGTTCCTCTGTGGTTGAGGAATCTGGGTTTAGCTGGATAAGACTGAGGATGCTCAGTATTATCTTCATTTACCATCAGATCAGATGAAGGCCAAGAATTACCCTGTTAAAATAAAAAAAATGTAGCCACTTTCCACCAGGCAGACTGTAAGTTAAAAATACCTTATTTGGAAGATTTGTATTTCCTTAAAGTCTAAAGTCCGTAAACATCTACAATCCTAATCAATTGGCAAGTGACCTACTTGTGGGATTACATCAATGAGGTCAAAGTTGAGTAAACAGTACAGCCGCTACGTGTGTGGCCCCACGCTGATGTACACCCTCATCAATCAATGGCGTCTCGCGCGGACATTGTAAACGATGCTTAATTTTAGGCGGCTGCCAAATTAACTTTTACTGTGCCAGAGACAAAAGTGACGATATTAACATTATTATCTGCTCGCAGATTCGACTGGTGATTTATTGATCAAGACAATCTTCACTCATTAAATTACATCTGTTCCTTTTGATAAAAACTACACTAAAAGAAATAATATCTTTTTAAATGACGGTATGGTATGTTTTCAGGTAACTGTCAATGTAATAATAAAAAATTAAAAACCAAAATACTAATAGGCGAGTGTCACACGTGATCCATCGATAGAGATAGAAATTTAGATTTTCAATAACAAGAAAAGATATTGTGCATCTAAAAGATGGTTGACATTTGGCGAGACAAGCGGCACTTTATTAATACAGTCTGGCTTGAAAAAAAATCTTTATTTTTCTTTACTTTAATGTTAATAAGCTATTTACATCGGAAGGAAAAGAGTTCCAATCCTATGCTGACCTCAAAATAGAAAGAAGAAAAAAAAGTTTTCATCATTCTAGTTGGACTGGATCGAAAACGTTCTGCATGTCTCTCTCAACATTGGAAGTTTTAAACTACGGCCAAGTGCCTGACAATTTTTTATGAAAACAGCATAAATATTCTTTGTGATGAACTTTTGGCAAGTTTAGTATCCGCAGGATCAGAAAAGGTATCAACCATTTATGTTTTCGTATAAATTTGGATTTCAAATATCATAAATATTTACTAACTAGTTTGAAGACAGACATTAACAACCAAATCACGCATATAATGATTATAGTTTTAATGTAAGCACTAATAGTACAATACTAAATACCCTGATTCGTTAACTAATATACCTATCGAGGTTTATATAAGCACCTTTGTTACAAATCTTACAGTTTTTTATTGTACCGAGTTAGATTTTTAAAAATTGAAACCAAGTTTTCACTTTGGTGACTATACAATGATTGTAACTCTATAGCTTTAAGGGCGACAGTGATAACTTTTGATTTAGCATTAATATAATTATTGTTTACTACATAACTAGATCAGTGATGGATTTACATTAATTGTCAAATTGTACAGATATCGATAGATATTGGATTTATATGTAACTGCAACCCCAAATTACACTTATATAAACGTCCACTGTTTAATTAAATTCGTAACCGTTCTATTGAAAAGATTATGATAAAGTTACTAAATATTTTCAATTAAAATTTCAACAACAAAATTAATTACAAATTTTGATTTCAGGTTTATCGACAATTCGTCACCTCCCTATTTCCTTTCGGCAAGTGACGTCTGCAGCAGCGCCCACTGGTGTAGCAGCAGGTTTTAATTATCCCGTGTTTAACTTTCATTTGCGTTTACACGTCACACAATCACATCCTAAATCGTACAACGTACAATTTGACGCTGTTCTGAGTAAATATACACCGTTTTGATTATTTGCTTAAAGCGTACGTTTGTAATTAGTCTGCTCTACTCAGAACAGTTTGAATTATTCCGACAATAAAAATATAACGGTTATTATCAAACATGTGCGTATACAAAATCTCTCAACATCTGCCGTGTTCTTTGTTATATGCCATAATTACTGAGAAAATAAAAATATTACATTTTATGACGTAACAAAGTAAATTATTCAACTGATTCAGAGTTGGAGTTTGAACTGCTTAAATTTGGTAGAATCAACACTATACACAATAAAAGCTATAAAATATCGATAAAATTACATAGATATAACCAAGCCCACTTCCCTATTTCCCTCATAATACCCTGTATATGTAATACACAAACGCTAGAAGGAAAACATTTCCCAGTTAAATTGAACTAACAATATAAACTTGATCTTAAATTACAAACTATACATGTATCTTTGTAGAAACACCGTAAGTTTAAATGCGCACAATACGATGGAAACAAACAACAGGCCACAAATACAGTCGCAAATACAGAAAGTACTAGCACAAGGCAAGACTGAGAATTTCACAATGCCCCAGGCAGTATTCGTAATTAAAATCTGCCTTTTGGGTGTGGGTTAGGAGTTCTTTGTATGAAATTTTCACTAGGGATGGATGTTGAAAATTATATTGTATCGATGTAAATGTAACAATTTGATTTTATAATAGATGTCAAGATAATTTTATGCATGACAGTTTTGTTTGAAAGTGCTTTTCATATTTGATAAGCCTGCTAAGCTATCACCTGTTTGTAAAACAATACGTCTGAAGACATTTAGTCGAGCTCTCGGCCAAACATTAGTTTTTTTAAAGTATTTAACAGAAAAGCAGTCCTAAGTGACAAGAAGCTTAAGTGGAACTGAAGCTAATTTACCAGTACATTAACATTGTTACTGATACACCTTAAAGTTCCTATTTCCGTCAAACTAAAGTTTAATATTCATTTAGGTCGGTCTCCCCCAGGTCAGGGGAGATTACGGCGAAGTAGGTCGCAGCATCAGGACATTGGGCACGGTTCCAAATCGATTGCTTATGTCGTTCAGTCTCCCCAACTTACAACTTGATTAAATTGTAAATTATCTTACTTCTTGAACTCACAGGATGTTTGTAAGGCCATTATAATCATCAGAAAAGTTCTTTTAACCCAAAACACAATTGTTAGATAAGCTTATCATGTCTTACTCGTACGTACCAAAATCTAATATTTCGACATTTAAAACATTCAACAAAACATTCATTCATTCCACATTTTAAATAGTCATATGCTCAGACTTACTCAGCTTAGCGGAATGCTATGGGAAAGGATATAGGGCAAAAATAGGCAGGTAGCATATAATTGCGTTTATTTCACATCTTCCCCTGTTGTGCTATACAAAAAAATATTGTATGAATTAAACTAATAACCTATTATAACTAAACCAATATAAAAAGCACTTTCAATAAAAAGGGGTTTTGACTCGATGCAGAAAATGTATTTCGACATCAAATCCGACATCGAGAGCAAACTTTTCATCGTTACGCCCAACACTAAAATCAGAATCCCTTCAGATTTGGTGGTATAACATGTTCGTCCGCGGTCACCCGTAAACCTTTACCTATGTTTAATTCATCCGACATTCTGACCCTTTGAAATATTTAATTAAAGTTCAACCCCCCACAAGAAAGACTCTTGTGCCACCAGCTATTTGCTCTGAGACTGGGTTTCTTATACTTTTAAAACTTTTAGAATTTGGAGCATTATTTTCTATAAGAAATATTATTTTAGTACTGTAATTTTTAAAATGTTGTGTATTTCTGCAAATTAGATTGTACTGATCCTGGGATACAGGAATAAAAAATACTAGTGTTGTCGCCGATACAGGTCTATTATTGAATTTTTTTATTATTTAAATTTTGATACATTTCATATTCTTTTTATTGACGCTTGTTTTATTTAAATAATTGAAGAGAAATTATGTTTTGTATCTCCAACAAGTGTCTTACAAGAATTTTGAAGTTAGAGGTTTACAATGGTTAAAGTTTTGCTTAAGTTTAAAAGAGGTAAGCATATATCTATATAAGCAAGTGGAAGGGAATCATCCAAACAATAGTAATCAAACAGTGGTGAACCGCAGCATACTTTGTCATAATTTATTAATAAACTAAATAATGAGTATATGCAAAAGGATTGATTACCTAACTCTTTGTCTTTGACTGCAACCAGAACTGTGTTACTACAATTGCGTCAAAGTGAATAATAGATTAGATTTGATAGGTTTCCTTGGTCTCTGATAATCACAGGGCATGTACTCAAATGGACGTTAGCGGCAGCGGCTGTTAGTCACGAATTCAGGAGAAGTCAGCTTTTGTAATTATTTTCCTCTTTGATTAGGTAACTTCGATTTCTTGAAATCAAAAGCTCAATTCTTCAATTGTTCTCAACTTTTGAATTGAGGTCAGCGTTCTAATATTAAATACCGTTTTCGTTATTATTGTATTGTTCTTTGACTTCAATATTAACGGAGAAACCTTTCATAAGTCATTTTGATAGTCGGATACCTACTACATGCTGAACTATATTTATATTCTATTACATAACATGAAGACAAATAGGTTATTACAAAAACCTACACTTAAAACTTTACGGAGCAGTATTTGATAGACTTACTTTTGAATTAACTTCGTCGTTATTACCAATATCGAGACACTTTATTAAAGTACTGAAAAGAAATTCAATCTTTAACAAACTTCTGAGTCTACTTAAAAAACTACAACAATTTCTTAAATTGAAAATGTAAATATTTATATAAAAGATACTTCTTATTAAACTCAAAGAAAGCAGTTTCTTGTAAGATTTTAAGGCACTCAAGTAAATATACTTTATGGAGGTATTCAGAAATTACTTACAGATGATAGAAGCGAAGCTGGGAGAAGCGCGTCTGCAAATATGTACTAAGTTTTAGAAGAGAAAATGAATAGCATATTTTACAAAAACATTTTCTCTGAAGACTTCCAATTTTATATCAATGTAGCGAAACACGCTTTAAAGTGCATTCACTGCCATTCTTTTTTAGAATTATATGATCTTATTCAATTATTATAATGGACATAGTAGTCAAACTAAATGACATGCAAGACTTTTGACTTCCTTTGTATACAATTTCAATACACTTTCAAAATATCCCTTGGTAATCAACCTACCACACCAAGTACACCATCCATTTGTAAAACAATGAGACCTGTTAACTAGTAAATTACATACAATGCCAATTAAATCAAATATAGTTAAGATAACGATAAACCGAATCAACATTCAACAGCGTGGTTTCGCTGGTTTTCGGAAGCACGCAGAAGTTCAAAGTCGTTAGGATAATAAATTTGATCATCCACACAATGCAACTAAAACAACATCCTTGGTTATAGAGTCCTCGACTTTGTTATCGAAATTTTTAAGGACAAACATTGATCTATCAATAACCCAGTATAACTGACCGCAGATGCTAATATGGGTGTTCGACCGATACAACGATCAGGTGTTTATTAAATAAAGCTTTTAAAAAGCCTCCGGGTATAATCAGGGGTGATATGCAGAGTGTAACCGACCGTGGTGAATATCCAGTCGACCGCGGCGTCGCGGGGAATTAAATGGTCCCTGACGCTTCTGAAGCAGTGTTATTTATTTGGTGGTGTTTATACTGTTTCATGTTAATTCATGATGTAAATAGTTCCAATGAGTAAAAATTTGTTGAAGAAGAATGAAAAGTAAATTTAATGTCCCGATGCAACAATGCTAAGGGAAATGAAAAAAGAAAATCAGAGCACTAATCTATTTTCGCCACTGACTCTCTTACGCAACAACTAAATATCAGTGACGTTTTTACATTTTCAATTCGACAAGAAAACAGATAGCCTTGGCACATGAAAATGGCATTATTTAAAGTACGTACATTATTAAAAGTTGAAGTTTCTCCAAGAAAATTGGCATCTATAAGTGACAAAAAAGATCAGGCAACAGAACATCCAATATAACCGAAATTGGACGATGGTACAAAGTTTCAAAAAGAAATATATTACTTTGGCTTTACAGGCAATCACAGCTGAACTGGTTTTTGAGGTTCTATAAGTATCAAACCGTACATATACCATCAGAGACAAGTCATAAATAATTGCCACTAATTGTAAGAGTTCAATTTCGCATCAATCTGTGATGCGAAATTTAACACTAACAAATGTTAAAGTGAAACGTAATGTTCAATCTCCATCATAAATTCGGTAAAATTCTCGAACTGTTTGGTAATTGGAACTGATTGAACTGCCACGTTATTTAATCGAAATGTTGAGGGCTTACGTTGAGTACCGATTGTAGACTACCTGTAATAAAGTGCTCACTATTAAATACACCTATTTAAAAAGCGGATCCGGTTGCGGTGAAAATTTAAACGAGTTCTGCTGCTTGCCGCCCATTTCGTTTGAATTTTTAAATGTTCCATTATTCACAAATGAACGCTTTTATCGTAGCAGAGTAATAGATCGTATTTTATTTACTTTTGCGTTTGAAGGTGTGATACATATAGAAAGACGCCGCAGTCATTGCAAATTACGTGTCGTGTATGTGTTTGATCATGGAGTGGACACCTCATTTCAGTTATCTAGGTCAGTAGTTGGATTCGTTGGGTTTTGCTACTGTTTCTATTAACTTTTAGGATAGAATTATCTGCGTATAATTTGTTTATACACAACAATTCAATATATCTTAGTGTTTTCTTTCTGTGTTGTATTTTTAAGAAAATCTAGCGAAAGCTCTGGGTCTGAGAAGAACGTGCTATGCATACAATTTAGCTAACTTGCTAAAAAAATAAGACAAGACTTATTTTCGTTAAATTAGCTACAAAACCTTAGTATCAAAATTCTGCTTATATAATGCACTAGTTAATTAATCTATGCGAAGTATTTCTATGCATATATCTGGTTAAAGTAAGAACAAACGCACCATTTAGAAAAAATGTGACTCACAAATAACAAAGAAATATGTTTTTTTATATACGAATTTTAATCCAATATTTAATACACAGTCTATTTAAATAGAAGGCTTCTTTTTAAAAAAAAAAACTTATTTTTACAGAGCAGTAGTATTCATATATAGTTAGTTTTAAAAATTGTTAATGATAATGATGTTTAACATTTTCCATCACTTAAATGTAAAATTTCAATTTATAACTAAAGAAAGTGATAATCCTATTCGATACTATAATAATATATATTCGATAATCGAATAGGATAATTATTATCAATTACATAGAAGCTTAATTTTGTTATGATAAGTTTATCATCAGGTGGTGTTGAGTCATTTGCTGTGCTTTATATATATATAAAAAGACATAAAATTTGTGAAAAGATAATTCAGTTACATTTCAGAAAATATCATGTAGTTTAATGATGGTGTTTTTATTAATTGCAACGCCAGCTTTGTTCCTATTTACCCTTTATTCAGTTAGAGGCATTTTACAAGCACCCTGGCTCCAGCCTTGATGAATAAAGCGGCATAACCTTAAATTGAGATGCTAATTTCTGAGATTCATTATTTCTATTTGCCCCTTTGTTCCCGTTTGCGTCGTGATTTGTGAGAAATCGCTCTCGAATCATCTTTCTTTAGACACAATTTAGGTATTATTTTCCGAGTACTTGTCTTATTAGGATTAAAGTGACTAATATTATATTAGGGCAATCTAAATAAATAAGCTGTAGTTTAAATACTTTTTAATTATTTTTTAATTAATGAAACAATTATTTTAAATTTTAAGTTTTTTATACTAAACGAATTAAACGACAGCAATATGCTTGTACTATTTTTATTATTTTATAGTTCAAGTTAATAACCTTATAATAAATCTTTATTTTAATTTGACCATTGACAGTTTAGACCAAAAAAATATATTTATTCAACAGCTTAAATTAGTTTCATGATAATATGAACCCATAGCTACGGTTTTCAATATTTGCGACATAAGATCCTCGTTTGCTCCACTTTTAAATTATTCGTACCAAAGTTCGGTGAAGCATGATATTGTACAAAGTAGTACAAACAGTGAGTAATTACTGTGTACAGCCAGTTTAAGCTCCACTCAGACGGGATTAGCGAGGTGCACGTGCTCACGGTAATACCAGTATTGTTCTGGAAGTATTAGAGTTTCAATTTAAAAAAGTCCGTTTATATTGATGAGGTAGCAACTATACGTACGAAAACGATGTGGGGATCTATAAAGAAAGCAGTATAACAATATTTATAAAGTATAATAAAATTCAGAGTACTGTATCATGTCAATTATCATCATAACGACAGTCTACGAAGAATTTGGACCATAACACCCCAACGCTGGCCTAATTGTTGGGGAAAAGCGGTTGCCATAACATTTGGGTCTAATGACTTAACTCGAAATACCAAATTTTCAATCAACAAATTTCCACATAAGCACCAATAATAGCAAAAAATGTTTTGTTTTCGTTATCGAAACCAGCTCGAAAACTTACACAACCGAGCCCCACATAAAATTCACTATTCAAATTACAGAACATTATATATTTGCTTGAACTTTAACCTAAAAAAGCAGCCATTAAAAATCATAGACCAAAGACGTCAATTGTATTTCTTTATAGAAAAGCCAATGACGTCATCTGATCACTCAACACACACTCATCACAAACATTATGTATTATTGGCATTGTGTTACACTTATTCTAGTATGTTGACTAGAGGAATCACTAGTTCCTAAGATACAGATTTATTCTAGTTAAGGAGTGTCTCTTTCATATAGAGTTATTTGACCAAGCGTATTTGGAATATGGAGATATATGTTGAATTTTGTATGTAAATAGGGTTTATATATGTGTATTTTTGTTGTATCTTATTAAATTTGCGAATATTTCTGTAGGTATTATTATTATTATTCTATGGGAATATAAATAGCCCAGCGTAAGATAATCTACTGCCAAAGCCACCTTCACTTTACCGACCCCAAAGATGCCTGCGAAGTTTTTTATTAAAAATATTTTTTTTACTTTTGATAAGTTGTTTTTTAATGTGTCTACCTAATGGAAAAAGGCAATGTTCTCTTTCACAATGAGACATATCGTTGTCCTGCTTCGCTCATTATTCTCAACAATTGTCGTGTCTCCCGGCTATCCCTCTCTTCCCGAGAGCGACGCAGCAGCCATGTTCATTATGGCGATTAGTTTTTTGCTAGACTCATTGTTTGGATTGAGCAATTTATTTTATAGATTCTACCGCACGCGATTCCGTTACAATACTTAATGATACCTTTTGTTCTTCAGTATATTTCGAGTATTGTTACAAATATTTATGTTTGTATTATAATATTTACGCGCGTGCGTGTGTGTGTGTATGAGAATGTGTGCATCAAAACAACTACCTACTTTTGCCTCAATTTCATCATAACTTTTAGGTTCCCACTTATCACTCAAAATCATGAACTTGCTTTATTTTCGTAATCGAAACCAGAACGTCAAACGTTCTGGTTTCGATTACCACCATACGAGTTCCTCTCCTCCTGCAAAAGACGTCTGCTGTGTGACGTCCTTATCTTGTGAAAGCTAAACAGAATTTGTTGGGCACTGTTTATCAAAAAAGATTAAAGTACAATACAAGTTAGAAATAACTGAAAACCGACTTCACAACACTAAAAAGGCAAATATAATTCAATTTAAAAACTATCTAATTTAAAATTATTTTTTGGAATTGATGCTAATTGTAAGGGGCCATCCAAATTAAACAAGTATATTGTACACTTCGTCATTATGTTTCTGGAATACAAGAAAACGGTACAATGCCAAGCGGATACTTGATTTGTAGTCCTGTTTTGTTTGGGGAGAACTTCGGTTTCCCTTTTAAATGGAAAACAACTATCAGTTACACCGTTAAGACACCATAAATCGCTGTTTCACGGGCCACTTAACGAATGAACTGAAAAACTTATCTCACTTTAAGGGCCTAGTACAATCGCGAGAAAAAGTAACAATAATATAAAGATTTGTTCTAAAATGATACCTACATGCAAGTATAAGTAAAGAGACACTACACTAATACCGATTTCGCAACCTCTAAGACCAATTAAAATATTAGGTCGTGGAAAAAGTCTCATCGCATATAGTATGTATAAAGTGGTAATAAAATATCTTTAGCTGTACTATTTGGTTGGTTTTTATGACATTAAAAAACTGACATTTCAAAAAAAGAACTGAAATAGGAAAATTTTGATTCACATTATCATTCATTTGATTTTCTTTCTGTCAAAATAAGCGAATCGGATGAAGAAATAAGAAATTTTGAAAAAGTTACGACATATCTGAAGAACTGGGAATTGTCCACAAAACATTTTTGACCCATTTGAAAAAGCTGGGTACACAAAAAAGCTCGATTTTATGGTGCCACACAAGATCACTGAAATAAGTCTGATGAACCGTATACTCATTTGCGATTCTTTATTGAGACGTAATGAAACCGAACCATTTTTGAAGAGATTGATAACTAATCATGAACAAAATGGCACATATATAAGTAGTTCCAAGAGTTGAGCGCGTTCAACCAAACAAACACTTCAGCTTAATAATATTACAATAGATCAAAAAGAGATAAGATGAGATATAATCTTCGAAAATGGCACGTTAAAGCTAGGATAATTAGCTAACCTTGGCTTAGTCTAGCGAAACTGTTCGTAGGAATTATTACACTGACATGATCAATCGTGCTGTCCCATTAGTAATTTGTTGCCATTGTAGGTAACCTATCCACTTTTAATATCATTGATTTGTTACCAATAATTTTACTTGACGTTTATAAAATATCTTTCTTTATTTTCTTATATAGGAATGTAAGGGAATCAATACAAGTATTCTTCTATAGGATAAGCAACAATATTTAGCTGTATCGTACTAGTTTCATTTTAAAATAAACAATAAGCTTCATTAGTGATTTCCATGTTCCAAACCACAACTTCTCCATAATCAAACCTTAACTATGAATACACCATTCCGCATTGGATAACATTCATATTTATTATCCGGATTGGCTTCAAGAAATCTCTATAAAAGCAGGCTACAATCTAAAACGACATTACAATTGATTAGCGACATCAGTAATGAAATAGCTAAAGTATGTTAGTGTGTGTTGGTTGTAGTATAATCTAACTTGATTTGTATCACATCACAACGATATAAAAGAAATTGTATCTGTTACCTAAATAAAAGAGATCAGTGGACAAAGTTTTTCTAAAATGTGTTGGAAATTGCTAACATATCTCTCCAGAATACAAGGATAAAAGAAGATCTCAATTCTTACTACAAAAGTTGGAGACTATAAAGGTCAAATATATGCTGGGGAATATGTGGGCCGAAAGTTAGAACGAAAATTTTCATGTCTAGATCCAGTCGAGAATAACAATGCCCTCAGGCTTAAAGTACTTATTTATCAAAGCCCTCAAACAAGATGTTGTTACAAGTTTTATGGCCTTGATGAAATATGTTAAATTTTTATTGTGCCTAGGACTGATACTGTGATAAAAGAATAAAAGTTGATCGAGATAATAAGATGCTTATCGATTCTGAGATACGATCCGATTGCTGATTTTGAGCTACTGTCCTTAACTGATAATAATTTTAATATAGTAACATATATCTTCTATATCATTCTAGAGGGAAAAGTATGTCAAATTGAAATCAATAGAATGTCAGTTGACATTACAAAAGCAGCTACTGATAGTGTTATACTTGATACTGTTATTATAATAGTTATTAATTATAGTAAAATTAACATTTTACCTACCCGCTTAATAATAACAGTATCAACACTTGCGTGGACAAGTGTACCCTAGCCGCATATAAAGAGGCATATCGATGGGGTTAGTTCCCCTAATGTCCGCATAAATAATCATGTCGCGATCTTATCGAGTGAAAATACGACGTCGACCTGAAAATAGTTTCCTTCAACCCTTACGTGAAGAAGGAATTTTAATTAGAACTCAATTAAAGCTGTGGAAAAATGCTCATCAGTTTCTATGAGTGGAAGAGTTGGTGACATATCGATGGAGGGTTAAAATTTGGTATTTAATTAAATATAGATATATTTAATTAAATACCAAATACACAAATTTTTACAAGATTGTAAAAATTTGTGGGAAAGCAATATTAACATACGCTGCTAGTGGCAGGAACAAAAGGATACCAGATGAAAAGTTTCACTAAGCGTAAAACCACTTTATGGCTAAAGTGTTAAGGCTCAAATTAAAAATTTTCCGCACCTTCAAAGTTGCTCAGAAACTTAACATAATTTTAGGGCCAAGTTTACTTCTGCTTTTAATATGCTCGCATCAACTTTACCAATTCTTATAGAACCTTCGTTCCAAAAAACAGACTCACAATGAAATAGTAATTTTCCCACTAGTCTGTGCCATATAGAATAATAATAATATTTCTAACACGCACATTTTATATCTATCAAATTAAGCATCATTAAGACGGATACTAGTTATGTTACTTGTGTTTGTCCATTATCTAGAACTAGATAATGGATAAATATAGATAATAAACTAATTTATCTTTTGACAGTGTTTGTTCTCGTACTTCTCTGAAACAACTTGACCGTATTTTTATCATATTTTTTGTATTTATTTGGTAGGTCTACGACGAGTGGTTGTGGACTATTTTTTATACGCCAAAAAATAAGGGTGTTCCTCAACAGAAATTTGTTTTTAGAAATTAATATCTCGTAAACAAATGTTCGAACTGATACAAATGCGTTTATTATGTCAAAACATAGCAAACTACCATTTACAACCGGGAATGACCATGGCGATTGTTGCTTTGTTTTCGTTATTGAAACAAGAGCGTTCGAATTACCACACCAACAAGCTCCTTCCACAAATTGAGCCAAGCGAACTCACATAAAATATGAATCAAAATATGCCCCTGCATTTATGTTTTTTACAACTGCACAAAGCTGAAATAAAAACTATAACTTCTAATATAAGTAAAGAAGTTAAATATCTTGACGTTTCCATTACACGCTCCGTTTTCCAAATTAAAAACATTATGAATTTTCTTTTTAAATGCAACTATATTGTAATGAGGGTTAGAATTTTCTTTGTACAACAGCACTATCGCCGAGAACTACGTTTTAACATAATCTACAAAGTAATTTTCCTTCTTACATTACATTTTTCGTCGCTCGTATTGTATTTGCTGTTCATTACTGCTTTGCATGTCAGTACGACATCCTCGGATTGTAATTAGACTTCTACTTTACTTTTACCTGCTGTTTTCATTTCTTTTATTTATTTATTTTCTGACTACTAAAACTACGCACACTTCACGTGGAAAAGGTAATGAGTATTGTACGTAGTTTAAAGTTTGTTCTTTCAACAGCAACTTCGGCCTCTGTAACATTATCCCGGCCTTTACTTCGTCTAGAAAAGCTAGAATGTTTTATGAAAGAATTAGGATATTTTTGATGATTTGGAATAAGATGATGTTAAGAAGTTGTTGTACTGGGAGTGACATAAATGCTGAGTCATACAACTCTCTAATAAATACAAAAAAAACCAAACCTCGAATAATATTATTAAACCTTATATTGGAAGCTTGTTTTGAAATGTATTGTTGTGAAATATTACCACTGAAGACTTTAGTGTAAGGTATTCTTTGTACTTTTAACTATATTTCTGTCATATTCATGTTGAGGTGAGACCGTAGTAAAAGTACTTACTACACAAGAGCTACTGAGTTCAAGATGATAGGAATAGGGAGCAGATAGTAGACAGAAGTGACAAGATAGATAGAAGCACATGACTACAAGTCAAGCGTAAGAGCTTTAGTAGATACTATATTTAAAAAAATGCAGGCGGTCTGGTAAGAGACATAGGTGGTCTAATAATATATGACTATCACAGTATCAAATTCAATAAAACACTTTAGTTAACTATCATTTTTATTATAATATGATATAATACCACTATGAAGGCACTCTGGCGACTAGGCCCCTGCTAATACACTAAAAAAAAATATAATTTTTTTAGCACATTTGTTAATATTTCGTTTGTTATCCCCTACGGATAAAATTACCCATTATTAGCAACGTCATGACCGTTCTTGACACACATTTCTACGCCGCATGGTTCATTTTTAAAACCTAAAGTTGGTTAAAAAGCCATTTCTCTTTATGGAGGTATAACTTGAACCCTTTTATAGCTAAGGGGCTAAATGTTCACAATAATATTATTATAATTTATTTTAACATAAACTTCTGTCTTATTATTACATTACAGAGTTGAAAATTTTATCTCTCGAGTGGCATGCATATTAAATTTGGCTTAAAATAAAATTTTATTTCACCGGATAAAGAGACCTATAGCTGTTTATAGAGTAATTTCATTATTCTTTATCCAGTGATACAGTGCTAGTCTTTATTGGTAAGTAAAAATCATTGGCGGATTTATTGACACATTATCTATGAAATTCTAGACACGACAACTCTATGAATTAAAAAGATCCAAGCAAACAATTTTGGTGACGGCTATATTGTTTCAGCGGCATGAGAGATGTGCTTGCAGCTGGTCCGCTACTGAAACAATATCCTTAGTTCCTCGAGGAAATACGGGATAGGTACACATAATTTTAATAGATAAGTGTTTGCACCAAATTGCACTGTAAAGTTAGGGATAAAGCTTTATTTTTGTTTAATAAAAAATTATGAATTTCTTTCCGTTTTGTATTACCCAATTTGTGCTTTTAGGCCCCAATAAATAATAATATTTATATGTTTATTATCTTTCACTAATGCTTATTATCTCGTCCAAATTAAGCATCACCAAGAGTTCGTGTTATAGATACTAGATAACGGGAATATACAGATATTAATATGAATAAAAATATCATAAATATACTAAAAGATTCTTTACAGAGAATCTAATTATATTGTGCGTATATGTCTATGTATGTATAGTATATGAATATAAATTTTTATGCGTTTAATTATATTAGTATTGGTACACGCCCCTCTACCTTTCGATGTCACTTTTCCCATATATGGGGCTGCTGGAAGAGATTTCTTATAGAAATAAACAGTACCTTTGTACAATTCTCTGTTATTCTGTTGTGTCCTTTAAATTGTCTTTGTATGTACATAAATTGTTAAAATTTATTATTAATAATAAATAAACAAAAAAATATCCGTGACTCGAGAGGAAATATTCGTACTCATCAAACAAATATCTGCCCCTACGGAGTTCGAATCCGGGTCTTCTAGATAAGAAGACAGGGGTACTGACCACTCGACCAGACGGCCGTATAACCGTGACGTTTGTTTTAATAATAATTAGGATTTATCATTACTGTTTGTACTCGGATATGTTACTTTTAAGCATAAAATTTTTAAAAGTGGCCTTTCTTACATTCTTGGAGCTCATCTTAACAACAGACACCGATATAAAAATAAAGTTATAAAGAAATACAGATCTATCAAAAATATCTTCTTATATATGAAAATCAATTAATTTTTAGTCTCTGGTAGAATTTAAAAACGGAATAATTTTTAATGTGTTTTATGCAGTGTCATTCAGGGGCGATTTAAAAAAGAATAACTAGGAAAATCCTTAAGAGAAACTCAAAAGTATACAACTGAAAATTGGTTATAGAAAATCTAACTGACACGCTAAACATTAAAGCTGTTATTTCTTCCATGGCTACTTCGGGTTTATTATAATAGTGGAGTTAGTAGTAGTTTGAAGGTGAAACAAAGGTCATCTATAAAAAGAGCCGTAACAAATATATTATATCCAATATTCACAAAAATATATAGAAAACATTAAATGAATACAAAAAACAATGCTAATATATTATTGGGCCGGAGTTGGAGACTCCGAGAACTGGCTGGAAACTAACCGCTTAATATCTAGTTTATTTTTATTTAGTTCTATTTACGTAAGTTATTCGAGATTACTATCAAAAGAAATAGTAAGTAACAATGAATTAAAACTTATTTAGAAGACCTCTGACTTCTATGCCCTTCAATCTTTGTACTACCAAAGCCCACAATTCTATAAAAAAAATTAGTATGGCCAATGTTTTCATTTATTGTCTTATTATCTTTAAAGCAAAAATATGTCTCTCTCTTTTCCATATGATATGTAAAAGAGAGAGACCTATTTCGCGTGAAACCTCTCGCGAAGCTACTCAAAGACACGCAAACTATAAGTTGTTTCATTTTGGTCTCATATCTCGTATGAAAATAAAATATTAAATTTTACTCCCAAATTAGAATGAGAAAGTCAAGTCAAAAATAACTTTATTTAAATAGACTTATTTACTAAGCTCTTTTAAATCGTCACAACAGGGAATATGTATAAGAAAATAAATAAATATAATTATAAAGGCCATAGTCATAATTTTACTGGCTATCAACCGGGCATTTACTAATTGTCCCATTTATAGTATTTAAATATGTACTAAATAAATTGTTAGTTTTAATTTTAAAATAATACTTATTTTAAAATTAAAAATAACACTAGTATGCATATTCCCAATCAACATACTAGTGTTATTTTTAATTTTAAAATAAGTAAGAAAGATCTGTTAAAAAGCGAACCTGTTAAAATCGGGAACAAGATTTCCCAGAGAACTCTTTAAACTGGCACATTATTCTAACCTATAATTACCCCCTGTTTATCGAACAGAGATAGGACAATACTATCTTACTAACAGATGCGTCTAGAGAAATACGCAATCAAACGTTTAACGAAGAAATCATCACCAATTTAATCCAGGAAAAGCGTTTTCAACAACAAAACATTAGTGATCCATTACGAATCCGGCCATCTAATCACCAGTCAAACGCAGACTACGCTCGATAAAATGGGACCAAAACGTTCACAGAAAAATGTTTAGATGCGGCAATCCATAAAGCCTCAGTAGTTAAAACAACGACATTATTTTTGTCAATTGAATTAAAAAACCTCTTTGTGTACAAACTATTATTTTGTTTATGATGTACTCTCTTATAATGATTTAGATACAAAATCTCTCCGATAAAAGAACCTTTATTATTCCGATACAATAATCTCCGACAAAACATACTATCATAAACAAACTTAGTCATTGGTGTTTATGTCAGTTAATCATTTTTTAAATTTTGTGAATCAATAATTCAAAAATGAGCTAAAGGAAAGAAAAGTATGTCCAAAATCTATCAGAAAAGATCTGGGAACCTGATTTTACAACTTCGCCGATGTGTAAAAATATAAAGAGAATATGTATATGATACGACAGATAGTAAAAGAGAATTGGATATCGATACATCGAGATAATAATATCAGTGGCACAATTATTATAGCCGCATCCATTCAATTTTATGATTCCTCATAAGAAACAAAGGGAGCATTCAAGAGAACCGCTGGGAAGGGAACGAATTGAAATATCAGCGCGCACAAAACAGTCCGCGATTTTAAGATTTGCGCACCAGCGAATATTTTTCGAAGCACTCGCAGTGAAAGGGTTAGGAATCATTTAAATATGGCTATGTATAATGGAAATCCTCTAAACCACCGCAAAGTGCTCTCAATTGCTTGACTGTTGTTGAACACTTGATAACGTGGTTTTCCATTAAATTGAATAAGCAGATTGTGTTTAAATCATGCCGTGTTGTTAGTCTTTTTGTATTGTTACATAACGATTTTTCTTAAATTAGATTTTTATGTATAAATAAAAATGAAGAGTATAATTTCAATACGACTACACGAAATTCTTTTTCTTGTCTTTTGGTCAGAACAAAGTTTGAAGATTTTAATCGTACGCAAGTTTTGAAAGAGTAAGTACGTGCAACAAATGGTAGTAATATTTAATAATATAAATATATTACTCACACACACATCTAGGTATTAAGAGCTTGTGTATATATGTAATATAGTGTATGATTTTATTTGTTTTTTCTGATATAATTTAATATAGTGTTTTATCTATTATATTGTCTAAACTGTTTGAACATGCTGTTTACACATATCGGTGAAGTTTAAGCCTACAGCTGCCTATGTAGTCAAGCAATGTAGTCGCGTCCCACGCTTGTATGTTGTACCTCTGTTTAGTAAATAAAATAAATAAATAAATATATTATAAAATATTAGAAATATAAGAAATATACATATAAACTTCCACGACTCGTAAAATATAAGTACTCGTCTGCCGCTACTGGGTTTCGACTCAACCAAAAGGCTGTCAATGTGCTCAATAAAGATCTTCAATATTTTGACACTAAACTAGAACATTTTATTGAAATGATTTTAATATATTACATAGTCGTACTGTACCTTAAGACTTAATCTTACTGTTTATTATTTAATTTCACACCACTCGTGATAAGCCAAGGCGGGCTGTGGTCTATATTACGAAAACAGAGCATTTCTTGTCATGTTTGCAGATTGATCAGTATAAATTTGTGATCTCAAGGTCTCCTCCGTGCTCCTGAGTAGCATTTAGCCGTTGGTTATGGTTGTTACAGCCACTACGTGGGTGGTATTTCTCACGTAGACGAGTCTGTGCCGAGCAGTTGAACGTGACGATTATAATTATGATTGGTCAAAAATATGTGTTTCTATCATTTATAATAAGAATTGTATAACTGATTATTTTATTTCAGTAATATATGAGATTGAAATGAATACAAATACATAAATGCATCGAATAAATGTGATTTCAAAGCAAAACGAAGTTACAAAACTAAACTTAATTCAATCAAATTGAGTGCCTATTCGAGTTATACGTATTAGGTTCACGCAAGCAACGTCAAAAAATATTTAATTATGTCAGCTCTCAGGACACAAATAACCGATAAACGTCCGTCCATATCTAGATATTGCCCACAAATTACTATAATTGTTTCTGTGTTAACGGCTGCGTGACACGGCACGCTAGGGTTAACGAATATAGAGCGACGGGTTCGTCCTGTTATCTTTTATTTCCAGTTGGTTCTTTATTTTGTGAATATTTGAATAAATTTCAATTTGATAACTAAAAATTATGGTTCAACTTAAATTTACGTCGATTATGATCACCTTATGCATCTACAGCATTTTTCATGGTTCTTACCGATAATAATAAGACTAAGCCAATTGATTATTATTAACACTAGATATACCAGCGATTTGAATATATGTCAACAACAAAGATTATATTTGTTACTAATGTATATAAAATAACATTAAGTTTATAAAACGTACTCTCTAATTATAGCTACAAAAGTCATAACATCATTTCTGAAAAATAAATGTGTAATATAGTAGGAATTTTGAATTAAAATTGCACGACCAGTGTAAATGACTGGTCTGGTAAATCTAGTGTTAAATATTACAGCCAAGTATAGTATTGGACGGATGAATGATGATAGAAGAATCGTACTGCTGGGGCAACCTACCTGGGATCCCAGGGTAGCCGCCGGGAAGCGTTTGGTAACTGGTCAAAGTACTGGGTGACTTCCACGAAGATTAGGATGGCTGAAGTGAAACAGCCCCATACTCCAACAAAACAGGCACAACTGACGTCGATTTGCTGAGACGACCCGAACAAAAGAAGAAGAATTCACGTTTATAGTGAGGTTAGACTTAACTCTCGCTAAGATTACAAATATAAACATTTGTCTCACTCACACCTATTACCTAGCCCAATTAAGAATCATTTAGAGCTTCTGCTATGGATACTAAATACAGTGAAACATAGATAGTAATATGTATATAAATATCAGAAATAAACATACAAACGTCCACGAATCATGAACAAATATTAGTACCCATTATAAAATACCTGTCCCTACCTATTTGAACCCGGGAGCTCGGGCTAAAAGACACGGGTACTGGCGCACTCCACTAGATATTCGTGAAATTTTACACACATGTGCTTGTATATTAGCTACTTAAGCCATACGACACAAATGTAGGGCCATCTTGACGACAGTTCTTGATATCAGTTGCTATAACCGTAATCAACTGTTAGTATCTATTTTTAATTCTCCTGTACGCGTTATTCGGGTCATATCTCTTTAGTTAAACTTCATTCTTGCCTTTCCATAACTAAAAAAAATCTCGATGTTCGCATAAAGTTTTAACAACCTTTTCAGATTTTACGGTAACATTATATCCAATTGCAGTTATAACACTATTGACTTCTTAATACCTCGACACGTAACACTAGGTTGTAATGAACCGAGCTCAGCGTTTACGGTTGCATCGAATCTTTAATAACAACGACGCTTTCAGGCTGAGTACGGCAAGCGGCGCATCTGTATCTCGCTCATTTCATTTAATAAACCTTTGAATTCTATTTAAAACTTTCTACGTTATATCTAAAGGTTGTATATTTTCGAAAAGGTAAATTGCACTACTTACCTTTTCTCTACAGTGTATATGTTTCATGAACAACGTATTTGTGTATACACAACACAAAAAATACATGAATTCTTACAAGCAAATTTTGTTGATGTCCTGTTTAAACGATAAACACTACATTTTAATAACAATTATTTTTTACTTTGTAACCTAAATTTATACTTATATCATAAAGCTGAAGAATCTGTTTGGATACACACTCTAATACCTGAAACTTATGGTTGGAATTAAAAAAATAGATGGTCCATTTATCGGGGAAGGTATACAGGCTATATAACATTTGTGAAAACCCGCACTCACAACAAAAGCCCCGCGTGTGTAACAAAGTAATAAAATAATGAAATTATTTGTAAAAGGTCTTTATTTTATAACAATCTAAGGATAAACGACTTCAAATACTTTTTTCTAGGGCAAAATGCGAGAAAATTTTATCGTAAAACAATCACTCAACGAGGCAGGGAGGACGATCTTCTAGCCGCTCCGAGTCCCCAGCAGCTCCACGCACGCATTGCAAATATCGCACGTCTGGGATCGGCCAAATAGCTCTGGACAATCTCCATCGGCGCTAAACCCGGCCCTTAAAGCCTGGATTGCCCCCAGGCAAAAGAAAAAAAGATGATGAAACACTTCGACAGAACACCCGGAAGGTCACCCCCGGTTACTGGGAAGTTTAGTGGGAATTCCCAGTTCCGCCTTGGCTGAAGCCCAAGGTAAACTACCCAGCATGTTCTCCGCTTAGCCAATTGCATATCGGCCCGTAAATGTTGTCACCAAATGTACCTAGCTTTTAAATAGAACAAAGAAATATAAATATTGGTTGTTTGCATATAATTTTTTTAAATGTCCTGTATGAGTTATCATGCTGTGAACATTATCATAGGATTATTGTCTACACTATTTAATTACTGAAAAATGTATTATATGCATTTATTCATGATGATCTCTCAGTGTACCTTTATAAATAAATAAATGGATTCCTCCTCGAAAAACAAATGGTAAAATTTGATCAAAATTACCTCTATCATACCAAGTTTTCCTTGACGAATGACCTGCTTCAAGGAAAAAATTAAAGAAATTCTTAATATGTCAACGTACACTCCGTATGCTCGTTTCCATGTTGAAATAAATTGCTAAGACAAAAGGACTCTAAATGCTCCCCCGGGGTAAACTTTATAATTTATTCAGGCCTGTACACAGATTCCCACATACCGATAACGCAAGAAAAATAAAACGCGAATTACAGTGCAGGATTTTTTACATATATTTTATGTAATGGCTCCCGTGAGTAATTTAAATAATGTGAGATAACTTTTACAGGTTGCTATATTAATTTTCCTTCTTAAATTTTCCACCGATAGGTACAAGATAAAATAACATAAAAAAACAAAACCGTATCTGTAAAAGTAACCCGAAATATTCAAAGAGTGCTTTGCTACTGGTATTTCAGATGAAATAGTTTTAAAAAAGATTTAGATATTATATATATTGAAAATTATCCACGAAATATCTGGAGCTCAAAATAAATTTCACACTTCGAATTTGTATTCTGCATTATCAGAATTAAAATTGTATGTATGATGATGTATATACGATGTATTAATTATTAATAGGTATTTGGAACTACAATAAACAATTGTTCTTTAGCGAGGTGGCTTGGATGAAATGAAGACAGATAGCTTATATTACGAACCCTGGATACAAAAAAATATTTTCTTTTTTCAACGTTTATTAGGTTAATAAAACGTTCGTTCAATTTTCCCCCTAAGTAAAAGAAAATAACGAATACAAAATCCACGTTAATTATCTCAACCCGCATTTGACATACCAGTGACATAACGATGGCATGACAAATGAATATCAATCGAGAAACAGTAACAAAGTCATTTACAGTTTTACTTACAATTGAGTAGATTGATTGATTGGTATAACAGCACAACTGCAGTGGTAACGTCAATAAAACGATTTCCATTTTAGTAAACTTACAAACTGCAATACGACAATAAATATTTGTGAGCGTCTCAGCGAGTAAAATATAGACAGCAATTAATTTAATTCAAGACATGGCACTGAAACGAAACAGTCACGCAAACCACGATATAACTACGATACTTAACTAGAATATAAACTTAGTAATAATAGGAACTTTGGTTGCGATAAATAGTTGTGAATTAACGTTTTTTATTTCTACAATATAAGATACAACGGCAGAAAGTATTATGCACTTACATAAGTACCGTGTTTTCATAAATAACATTCGACAAACAACATATCTAAACTAGCCATACTACCATTTCTAAGAGAATTATCTATGACGTAGACATTTTCTTTATATTGACATTTTGCCTAAATGCCTAAAATGCCTAAGGCATTAAATGAAATAAAATTTAATAGATAAAATTTTAGATTTCTAAATTAATTTAAAATTAAAAAATTACTGAATAATTAAATATACAATTTTCCATTACACAGACCAACAAACTCAAAACTTGTACATCATTACAAGTTATGAGTTTCAAAATTGACTACTCCATCTTTTAAAAATAAAAGTACATATTGAAGTTTCAATCGAGAACCTTCAGTAGAAGAAGACTTATCTGAATATCAAAAGGTTTTCCAGGAACAAAACAATTTAAATGCTACAAGGCTTCCTTGCGCCGGGCGTGCGGCGGTGAACATACGCGTAATGTATAAACGGGGAACCCCGGTGAACGTTAAATTAGCAGCTCTCATACAAAGCCCTGTTTCTTCATGATTTATAATGTTATGTTACCTTATACTGCACTTTGGAGAGGTTAGAATAACACATATTCTTGTAAACTGAGTAATTTTTTTCGTATATGTCTAATTTATCCTTCTTATTTTGGGTGATTTTTACTGTCACAACGATGATATGACGAAACTATCTAATCAGCTCAATTTAGAATATCTATAGAAAATCCGTAATCAAACCAGATCTACAGAATAGATATGGACTCACATACAGTAGAGATCCTTAAGAGGTTTAATTTTGTTATTTAAAGTCTAGCAATTTTATATTTAAAAAACTTTTGCTTTATGGTAATCAAATCCAAACTCCAAAATACGGGAAACAGCTTAAAGCATAAAGTTAAATCGGAATCGCTGTCTTCAAGTCCCATTCCATTTCAATGTTCAAAACTAGTTCTAATACTAGACCGATCTTCGAGTCCAAAGTTCGAAGCTCGGTTGCGGTTTGCCTGATATATACCTTCTTGCTTTTGCCGAGTTTCGTTGAGATATATCTGCGCAGTCAGAGCCAAAAAGATTCTTTGCAATTCGTTGCCGCAACTCCCCAATAGTCTAATATGGTAATTAGTTCCTACATAGTTGAAACCATTTGAAGTTAGATTATACAGAAATAAATTCTTCCGATGTTTATAAAAATACAATAAAATTATAAGTGCTAATACTTAGAAATAATGAATTGTGCGTTTTCCCCGTCATTAGTAAGTACAAATTAAAACAGCTTTGCGCCTTTGTAATTAAGTCGAAACATAAAGTATATTTAGCCGTCCCTTTCTTTGTGGAAACTTAAAAATATTCAATTAAAAATCGCAACGACACAAATTAAAACGTAAATGGGTTTCCACTCGTCGGCTGGCCTGTAAAAAACCTTTTGTGTTAAGTTTAAATCCTTTTGGGATTAACTGGGATGGTAAACAATAAACTGTAGACAAAGGACAGAAGACGGTTTTTGTAAAGTTTAATTACGTTACTAAAGACGGGGTAGATTAAAAACTCTTCACTATGGCAATCTCAAAAGTGTCTCTAAGGAAACATCGTAGGTTTCTTTATATTTACCAGGTTGCTCTTAGTAATCATCTCAGCTCAGATTGCAAGTGAGTATAAGTTTTTAGTGTATAGTTCCTACAACAAGCCTCACAGGGTAAGCGTTATGTTGCTCTTTTAACTGTCTTCAAATTGGAGGAGTTTCCAATTTGGTCGGTTTTTTTATGTTTGTACACAGATTACGCTGAGATTTCTGATCCGATTTATGTATTTTTTTAAACGGAATAGTGGCAATTTGTTCCTTTTTTAAAATTAATTAATTCAGTTAGGCCAAGTAATTTATATTTTATGAGCGATCATTTTTATCCTATGACTGAAAGACACAGAATACATTGTCGCAGGATAAAAATTCTTACCAATTCAACTTTGACCTTAGAAACTGGCCACTGGAAAAATAAATTTGTAACAAAACAAAAAACAGACTTCAACACACCATCAAGACAAAAATTGTTCAATTTAATAACTCACCCTATTAAAATTCTTTTTGGGTTTTGTGCTAAGTTGCGTCCAGAAACAATAGAAAGTCAAGCACAGAGTCCAAAAAATATATATTAAATGGGATAACTTCATAAATTGAATTATATCGGATTTTAAATTGGCACAAAACTTTTCTTCTATGTTATAATTATAACGTTTAGATCTTTTTGATTGCTACATTTTTATCAAAAGTCAAATAATATTACTTTTATTCTAAAACTTTCATTTTATTATTAGTATTATGCTTATATATTTAAACGAATATTGATGTGTGTTTAAATAATTTTAAGTAAAATTTATGTTACATAATTTTAATGGTAGAGCCAAAGCTCTCAACGTAGAATCGTAAAAAGCTAATCTAAAAATAGTATCGTCCGTGACGCACGGATTTACTAGACAATGACGGATGCGCTGTCCGGGAGCTTATCAGCGGCCCTTCATCTAACACTGAATTAGTGGAATACCTCTATTTTGTTACAATTGTAACAAAATATACTGATTGAGTAATCGATTTTAGATACTGCTAGAAAAGAATGAGTATCCCTCATTCACAGATTGAATACGACAGGATCAGTTAAATTTTATGTATCCTATTGCATAAGTATAAATATATTATGATCGGCGATCACTATTTGCATTATACCTGTTAGACGCACGTATTATAAAACACATTTGAAATATAAAAGGTGTTCGGTTACATACCCTATCAAGCCGATAAATTGATAAGATGATTTTCTTGAATTTTAGTAGAGTAATTTTCCAAAAATTTGATCTTAGCCAGTCATCCACCCTTAAGAGTCCTCTGGCGGATTCGCCTCTAGGGGAAGTATAACTCTGGAAACCACTTATTTATCAGAAAAGATAAGTAAAACATTTATAATTGCCATATCCTCCCTGACAGCTGTTCACTTCAGGGTACGATAGGACTAGCATGTTCTTACATAGACAAAAGTCCTGATGTTAAATTAGAATAAAAATTGATGCTTCTATTTCAACTTTATGTAAGATGATTTACGACAGCTTTTAATAAATTTGACACTGGATCTTATATCTTCTCGAGTTTGTAATTTTCTCCAGATCAATATCTATATCAAATAAACTTATAATAAAATTTTAATAACGTAACAGTACATCGTATAATTTTTTTACAGCACTTTACTCCAAAAATGTTCCATCGTAAACCTTACGTTACAGTAAATTTTACGATATTAATTGTTGGGCATTCGTATTGGCGCTACGTTCCAAGCGATAAAACTCGTATGAGGCTTACAATAAACTCAGGCGGCTATCTCGTAATGGGCTGTAATTAAGGTCTGGCGATAACATGCAATGTCAGAATATACGCCCGTTTGGATACAGCGCATATGAGTACGTTTGATAGATGCTTGATAAAAGGGTTTTGTGAATTTATTGAAATAACACATTTACAAAGGCTTTTTTTCCGTGAGTAACTTTTTTTATTGAATTTATAAAAATAAATTTAGGACAGCAAATTTTACAACGAAGGTTGTTTTTGAAAATCAATTTAAGGTATCAATAATATTAAGTGCGCAGTAAATTAGCTAGGGATAAAATTAAAGTTCAGACTTGTTACTTAGGAAGATATCCATAACGGAATCCTCTATAGTAACCAAAGCTTCCTATAACTTTTATATTGTGACAATCTTTATTGTCAATGAATGTCAGACTATAAGCTGTATCTGAAGCTTATGGCAATACCACTGTTTTCTATAGCGTCATTGTGACATCTAGCCCACTAACACAGAAATAGACGAACTTTAACTTTCGCATTGAATTATAATGGTTTGACAATCGATTTTAGGGTGCCTGATAAATTCGGAACCTTAAAATTGGATGGAGCCTTCATGACCCCAAAAACTTCTCCACTGGTAGTCATAATCACCTGAAGGTAGTACGAGAAAGGGAGGACAGATTAACATTGTCATCTACGTAGAATCCAGTGATCATAAATACAAGTGGTCTTTGTCGTTCACATTTGTCCTGAATACTGTTAAAGTGGTTTGTCTTACTGAATGTGTAATAGATTTGGATAGTGACAAATTATAAATGAACGAAAAAAGCCGACAAGGTCACTACTCAGGCTATCACGCCGCGCTCAGGCCCGCTCGTGATCACGACTACTACAATGTGACCAAGCTTCGAGCAATAATGTTGCACATAATTGTCGCGTAAAAGCAGATAAAACTGTTATTAAATCAGAATAATAGCTGCTATACAATCAGACAATACAATCAGTCTCTACCCTGACGCCAATTTTAGTTTGTTACTAATTTTGTATTGAAACTTTTAGATTATTTAATTATTTGTTAAATAATCTATATAAAAATTGTGTGGCTCATATATAATAATTATGCTACATAGCAACATATTCAAATCACATTACACTAGACAATGTGTCTAAAGCACGGCAATCAAAATGCAACTATAAAGTCTAGTGCTTAACAGCGATTTGCATAACTTATCTAAAATATGTAATTTGCATGAATTTCGAACTTTAAAATTTAATTCTACTGTTCCTACGGTTGTGGACGAATTTGATACAATGTTGAAATGTAGAGAATTATTAACTAAATATTTTAGCTTAGTTGAAAATGTTTTACATTATATCTGAAAATTAAGAACGTGTAGGGATGAGTGTAGGTATTAGGGGTACTAACGAATGTCATTTTCGAAGCATACATGAATGCGAAGGCGAATAAATAGTTTAAAATTTGGCGCTAATTATCGATGGCTAGAGGCTCACATTCACACGAAGCGTATTGCGTTTGCATTCTTTACGACAATTGCCGGGTTGATCCGCTTACATAATATCAAATGAAAAATGAAATACCAAAAATAAGGCATTCATTATTTTTGGTATCCTTATTTTTTCAATCCATTGAGTGACATCTTATTCATGTAAATTGAATAGTTATATTTAATATAAAATTATACCCTTTTGCCTTTGTCTTATAAGAAGACAAATCATAGGAAACGTGAGGAACGTGTTTTTAATTACAACAATATTTTAATAATATGTGACTACAGACATTTCATTGACACACTTATTTAATTGAAATCAATATTGAGCAGAAGTACACTATTAAATAAATATGTTAATTAATTGTAAATATAAAATGAAGAAGAAAAATAGTAAATTTTCAGTTTTTGTTAATTATTTTGTTATATTCATAGTTATTATAACTAACTAGTAGTGACTTATAAGGAGAAGATATTAAAATACTAGAAATGTTTTCTTTACGTGAGGTATAAATGAAGTGAATGAGTGTTACCAATTCCGAAACTTCAAGAAGTCTGTAGAATGATAGAAGTAATGAAAACATATTTGAGACCTCATCAACAGCCTATACACATCCCGCTCCCGGGCACAGGATTTCCTAATGGGAGAAACACATTGGGAGTTTACGCCATACAATCTTTCAATACATACGTACTATTTAACATAATTTTAAGCATTTGAAACTTACATGCATGCCAAGTTAGAAATTGCAAAGTGAAAAAAAAATATTCAATCACGATCACGAGGACGTACCGCTGTGTTCGCCGCACAATACCAATGAACTTTACCGGACAAGTTTCGGAAAGTTTTCGTAAACTTACGAGAGTGATAAATAATTGACACCACTGAAATTCACAAAGAATTTTGGTAGACGTTTTTCTTGAAATTCGATTAACAGAATATGTACCAAACTTTAAGCATGCTAGTTTAAAAAAATACTCAGAAAACTGACATAAAAATACAAATATGACAAAAAATTATTTAATTACAGTACTTTTAACTAAGATATTATATATTTTAAATATATATTAAAACTACATAGTAATGGTTATTTCAGAAAAAAACATTCTTTGGTATGTATATGTTTAACTATGTATAAGTTAACTAACGTCTGTTTTAGCCTTTCTCTGCCAAGATAAAACCATGGAAAATTAACCAGCCCTCTAGAAAGTTTCGTATTAATATTTTTTTTTTTTTAGCCGTGATAAAAGTCAGCTCATTCATTAACACTATTTCAGTTGCCTTTCATGACGGCTTAATCAATAAATTTATCAACCACAGCCTATATACAAACATCCTACTTCTGCGCACAGACATTGCATGGAAAAAACACGAGAAGATTTTGGGCTATAATAATAAGACTCTGCCTCAATAGAGGTTGGCGGGAAAGAAAGTTGTCTGTTGAAAGACCAAGGGCTTAACATACCTTGCGACGTAAGAACGAGCTCAAGATCACCAATTTTTTCGACAATCCATCCGGAATAATCCATAAGGAATGTTGCTTTGATCCGTAATCGAAACCAAAGCGCTGAAACTATACACAAATCTCCTCTAATCATCAAAATAGTCTAATGTACTAGTAACACATAAAAACTCACTTGAAACGCTTATAATATAAAATCCACTCTTCATATTTCATCTCCTTCGTTAGACTCAAATCTTTTATTACAGAAAGATAAACCAGATGCGGGAAACGATAACAGTAAACGTGAAAAGGAACCGTTATAATAAAGAGCATTATAAATAATACAAGCGAAGCGCCGGCGATCGCAAGAAAAATCTCTCTTTTACGATTCCATTACGTAGGGCCATGTCAAGATAGCTTCGAATGAAAAATCTAGCTCAAGCATGGATAATATAATAATAGCGCTGGGTTTTAAAATACATGATGAATATTGAAAACGTATAAATTTCAATGATGTCATGATTTCGAAATTCAACACTACCTCTGTGGGTACATCACCACCATCACTACTACCTTTATGTTTTTACGAGGAGGAATCTATTTACGGACTTACCCTTCACTGACTAAGCGACGGGCATGTGTGGGGTTCACTCAGTACCTCAATAGAGCAGCACTGAGAATATCCACTAAAACTCCCCGGTAATCCATTGCCCTTTACGGGGGTAACTTGCGTTCTGTCGAGCATTTCACCAGGTCACTTCCAGGCAGACCAGCCTTATAACTGGGATACGCGCCAATGCAGATTGCTCAGAGTTACTTGGGCAATCCCAGGCGTCACTACCACCGTACCTAAGACTGCTGTTCAAATAATGATGTTAACAGCTTTATTATATTCTTGAGGTAAGAGGTACGGCAGCCAATTCTTCTGTCGTAGAGTCCGTATGAAATTCGCTCCCATCTCACTTACCATCAGATGACATGAAGTCCAAGAGCTACCAAATATACAAATCCAAATATGAATCATTGTTCGAAACTGCACAGCTACTATTAAATTCCCTTTAGAAAATATAGCCTAATCAATAATAATCGTTAAGCATTTCGCGATTTTGAAACTGATCTGAAACTTAAGTGATATAATTAAAACTGATTATCTATTGTGTATGTATTCAACACCGACAATTCAACATGATTTCCATAAAAAAGAAGTAAAAAATCTGAACAGTATACGACAATAAAATTCATCTCAGTAACAACGTAAATATAAACCAGTTTTCCGAATGTAAATCCGACGGACTCAATTACTTCCCTACATTAATTTCGGGCTCCTCAAATTTTACAGCCGTCCTAAGCTATTTTCTTTTATTAAAATACTCAATTTAATAGCTGAAAGTAAAATTTTTTTTTCGATTCGTTTATGAGAATGGTAAACATTTTACGATACCCCACGCCATGGATTTGGTTGGGAAACATATTATAATTGAACTCTTAATTAATTCAAATAATGAAATACAGAAAAGTAACCCACATATTATAGGGGCTATTACTGTAAAATATTTCAAGATAATAAGGGCCTAGTTAATTAAACTATCTTTTAATAAAGATGACATTTTGACACAATCCATGATAAATTAAAGAAATTGCAGAACAATAATGCGTATTTCACTTTAAGAAGTTTACAGTTATAACCAAAGATCACGAGCTGGCACCAAAAAGGGTAACAAAAAAAATTTTATGACCCTCGTATTTTTCGAAAACTCCCCGTTCCCATCTGATAGTTGAAACGTTTAATTAAAACCTGTTTCGTAGATAACGGACCCTGAAATTCAGAGGGAAAAATATTATGGTAGGGTTTAAAAAGATTTTTCGAATTTAACTCGACGGTTACACCCTTATCGGAGTATGTGCGTTTGATCATGTAAGGTGAAAACAAATTTATGTTTCTGAATATGTTTGTTGGTTTTAATTGGCAGACCGAGTTCTTTCCTCATATGAAAAACATGGTTTAAAAACGTTATTTGAATTTAGCTCTCTAATTATATTACTTAATTACCATTGTAATTGCGTTCTCTCTCTCCTGTACAGTAGAGATTTAGTTTTTACCTACCCTAACTTCACTCTTCTTTAGATTATCTTATCTATCTTATCTATCTACCTGATCTCCACACTAACTGTTTTTCTTTTCGTTCCTCAACTTCAAGCCGTACCTTGCGCTCTTACTATAACTTTACTTTAGAAATGCCATCTCACACTACAGATTTCCTCTCCTATTCCTTTTCCGTTCACGCTGTATTATTGTGGAATACTCTTCCTCAGAGAGATTGAAATCCTTTAAAATTCAAGTTTCGAGTCATTTTATTTCCTTCCCGCCATGAGAACTTTCTTTCTATTTCCTTCTGTTTTGTCCATGCATAAGTTAAATAAATAACTTATTTTGTATTAATTCTGCATCCAATTTATGATTCTTGTCTAATCTCTTAAAAGAAATGGTTTTAAACAATAAGGCCGCCTATTTACAACTTATTATATTTATTGTTGCTACAAGTATAATATATATACCTAGAATAATTACTTAACATCATCCAATACAAGTTCTTTAAGTGAACATCCAAACTGTAGCCATTCGTCTTCAGACCATTTGCCAAGCACACATTAACGACAAACATTAAAATTGTTATAGCTGCCTCACAACGAGCATTTTGGAACTTTTGCCCTAAACGAGCACCTTTGAAAATCCCCAAAGACTTTACTTCGGCCATTAAACGTCAATACAACAATGTATGATCTTAGCGAAAATGGGGAAGAGTAAGCCTTTATGATAAATATAATATTTTCGACGATATTAGTGAAATAAAGCAGAAGTAAATGGAAATATTGGAGAACTTAAACCTTCTAGTATCCCTAGTGTAAGTTTCAAATCGATTTGAACTTTCTCGATAGTGTTTATCGCCAGCTATCAAATTATATGCAAACAACATCAGCGCCTCCGTTGTTAAGTATTGACATTGATTTTTATATTAACTTGTAAAAATATGTGCATCATATGATCTAGTTCATGTTTTAACGTAGAATGTAAATAATTAGAAGTAATGGTCTTTGTGGTGAGAGATAAAATTCCTAGCGACGTACCATAAAGCTTGATGGGCGGTGATGTAGTTGTAGACAGGTTTTGGTATAGTTTAGAAGAAAGTGAAATGGTCTTTTTTAATGGCTTATTTAAAAGATGCAACTGATTTCGTGATCGAACGCGCACTGACTCTATAATGGAAATTATTGGGTGTTGGCGTAAGCGCTGACAACGTGTAACGTGATGCACTAGGACGAGTTACAAAATTTAAATACTAAAGACACATCTTGACTCCTGGCTTCAAGGACGATGATGATATTGATAGGGGCACTCAAAAAAAGAACTCAGGGAAGTGCAATGGAGTTACCGGGGAGTTTTAGTGGGTATTCTCAGTGCCGCTCTATTGAGGTACTGTGTGAGCCCCACGCACGCCCGTCGCTTAGCCTGTGGCGGGTAGGTGCGTAAATGGATTCCTTCTCGTAAAAAAAAGGGGGCACTCAAAGTGATGTCAATATTGTTAATAAATTTAGATTGCAACATTCCACAAAAAAACCAACTTGTAAAATTAAATAGTATTTTAAAGCAATCAGACGTAATTCATAAAGTGTTACAAAGAAGAAGAAATCTTGAGATTAAAAAACTGCAACTTACAGACAGCAATCCATTTTAAATAACTTCTTTGTTTATTGTAAAAACTATAAAAACAACAATGAATACTAATTTCTCGAAAATAAAATTAATGTTTCTCATATAAAAATATAAGTAGTGAAAATGAAAATCTTAACAATGGTAAATTTGTGCGACGTATTAATCGACCACAATGGCCCCAATTCCGCTTTTCACAGCTAAATATATTAAAGTTCTATCTTCGGGGATAGTGAAAATCCACGTAACTAGCATTGGATGATATCGCGTGAAATTAAAATCCATCAAAACCTGTCCTCATTCGAAAGCTATGTTTAACAATACACTTTTTTTAATGTCTTATTTAAATATTATAGAATTTTCAAGAATTTCCCCCATTTACCTCCATATTTTGTAACTTGTAGATATCCTACATCGTATTAGTTATCTAACAGCAAAATGTCATGCTATTGTCTCAATCGCTACATTTTGTTTCAACTGTTTACGCACTATAGTGCTTAAAATTTTTTTAATAAAATTTGTTTTCCTTTTACCATTTTTTAATATGAACACATTATGAGAATCACACTGAATATATAGTCTGACTAATTTTTAAAGTGGAATTCAAATACAGAAGTGCGTTACATAATAACCAGCAAAAGATTTAAGAATGTACACAAATCTTCCCAAGAAGCCAAACAACAGTCCAAGCTCGGGGAAATCAGGCAACGGGTGGTGCACATTAATCACTACCAGACGATAACCACAAGCGGGCTCAAACGACGCACTTAAAATAATTTAAGTCCGCCCACGGCCAACTTAAGCCATAAAGAACGGAGACAAACTCCTGGAAATTTTTCATTAGACGACTCCCCGACCATTTCACGGTAAACAATTATAGGACGTGTCCAGATCCCGCCAATTGGCTGAGTGCTTTGTTTGCTCGCCGAGGAATATTTCAGGTACTTTAGGTGTGAAAATGGGCTCATTATGGAAAACGCTACACATACCCAAACTTTACTAGGTGAATAGTTACTATGACGATTTCAATATAGAGCTTTTGGTATTGTAATAAGTTGCATTCTATCTATAGGTAAATAGTACCTGTTGCGGACTGGCTAGATTTGTATAATTTCTTTTCCTTCCTTTATATTATATTATTCCTTTTTATTTATATAAAGCACAGCAAATGACTCGATACCACCTGATGATAAGCAGAAGAGGAGTCCATAGATAACTAGTGAAGCATGCGACATACTGCCCTAGCCACCCTCATGTTGCCGGCCCAAAAAGTGCTTTTTCACGCCTCTTTTAAAGGAACCCATGTTATAAGAAGGAGGCAATACGTGTGCTGGTAAGGAATTCCATGCTCTAGAATATTTATATGCTATAAAATATTTTCCATATTTGTATTTATATATTTTTTCTTTGTTTTTGAAATATACATTTTGTTTTACTATCAGTTTAAAAAATATACGCTCACGAAGCAGACTGAGAGTTTAATTTTCAACAGTACTGTTTGATCCCATCGTCATCATCATGATCATCAACTGTCTATTTACTTCCCACTGCTGAGTACAGACAGTTTGAAATAACAAAAGGAACCAACGGCTTATCGTGCCTTCCGAAGCACTCCGTGCTTTGAAGGAGAGTTCGAGATAGGTAATACGACTAACCCATCCACGGACCATGACTAACCTATCCCCGTGGATAGTCCGTACCAACCACGGCGAGTTCCTTTGTTTACGTTATGAAAACCACAGCATTCTAACAACTACGCCAACGAGATTCTCTATTTGAACTGCTTTTAAACTAAATTCTTATATTTACTTACTACGCACGGTACTAGTTTATGGTATAATTTCAATTAATAAATATAAAATTCAAATGATAAGGTAATTCATCTGTAGTTATAATAATTTCCTATCCAGTGCTGCTTCGGCAAGATATCACGATAGTGAAGCCATTTCCATTTTTCTTATCATTTAACGTGATTTCATTTCTTGTTTTATATAAACTGGTCTTGAAATTTTAATACAGACAGTTCTAATACAGATATAATTTGCGAGTCTTTAAATAACCTTGATCTTAGCTGAGTGTCAAATAAGAATTATTATCCTGTATCAGCAGCAAAAACAAAATTCCTAATGGAACAAGAAAATTAATGAGATGAAATCATTGACATTTCAAAGGCGTTACAGCATTATAAGTAAATAAGTGATATATCTCATACTCACATCTATTATCTAGAGCATAGTAAGCATCATTGTGTTATGGAAACTAGATAATTAAGAATTACAGATAATTAATGACTCAAGAATGAATAGCAGAAATATACTAAATAAACATCAATGACTCTTGAACATATATTTCTAATCGTCATTCAAATATCTGTTCCGTGATTCGAACCAGGGGCTAAGTAGACAGCGGTACTGAACACTCGACCAGACAACCGGGATTTATTATACTCGTAGCAGGACAAAATTGCCACTACAGAACTCACCACAACATTTCCAACCTGAAACAAACAGAATACAATAATTATAGGACCTTTACATAACAATTGGCCTAACTGAATAGTCTGTTTTGTACAAATGAAATACGATTTGCACAAAACAGTTGCAGGTCTCCAATCTGTTGCGATTTATTTGCATGTAAATTGGAGAAGTTTGTAATATCATTGCCTGGAGCGAGTGCTTCTGCCCTCTCACTAGAGACATTTCTGAGTCTGACAATGAGGGAACGGCTAACTTAGACAGTTGTTCAATTAAAACGATTCTTTAAAAAATTTAACTTAAATACAAATAAAAAAAATTAAAATTAATAACTCGTAATGTTATACAGATTTATTTATATGTTAAGACATTCTTAATTTGTTACATATAACGGCATTACCTTTCTATTTAAGAATGAAAATAGATGGAAAGATGAACTTCCGAAAGAATTCACTGCACAATTTTTTCTTTGTCCTTTTTATTAATTTTATAAACAAAATCCTTTTTATTTTTTCTATACCATGCCATGCGTGCGATGAGTTTACAATAATTATTACATATAATACAACTATAAAAAGCATTATGTATACAATCGCTATTAAATTAATTTCAGACAGGCCAGTTTTTGTAGGAATATAGTTTATGGAACTAAAATCCATTTTCGTAAAAATAAGAATCAGAAGAACATTCCATAAATATCAGGATCATAATTATATTTGACGACCAATTTAAGAAATCTGCAGGAAAAAACTGTCATATTTTAAATGTTGTTGTAGAAATACTTTGAACGGATATCCTAATAACCATACACAAATCCATAGTTGAAAAGAAGCTTAAGCTCGCTTGTAACATTCCTCGTAACAACTCCAACAGCGATATCTCAAGTCGAAGTGCAAATCCTTCAAAGTTAAATTTAGGACTAAACACGGCTCTCGTCAGCCCGGCAAGTGTCATTAGTTAAAATTACTCAACTCCAGATATCACTCCCTGGGAAGTAGTTGACAAACTTCACGGAAGGTCCTGGAATTACCCTTTGCTTAGCCTAAAGAGAAGGCGGGAGCGGGTACAGTTTGATGATAAATGTTACAAAGCTTGACAAGCTATACAAAAAACGATTGTTTATACAGATAGTAATAAATATGATGGGAGTAGCCCGTTCAAATCATTTCAGAACAGTTTAATATAGCCAAAAATATCAGATCTATTTTTACAAAATCCTTTTAATTCACAAACTCGTAAACTGAATCAAAAAGCAACGATCTTTTACGTTTCGATCTTTTGTGAATCAATTTATCAGATTTAGATTTGGAATCGACTCAAAAATCCATTTTTTTCGTAAAGAATCGCCAATTCTTAGCTGTAGATAGCTGCACTTCATCAAGCAGATTGATTCTTAGATCCTATTGTCTTAAGTAAAAATGTATAAACATATGCGAGAATTCTAAAAATTCAGTACATACGCAGTACTTTCAATCATCAGTTTTTATATTACCAACTATGGCAAAGATATTTGTTCAATAGTGGACAACAAACAAATAAGACTTTAATTCCACAATAAGGGATTATTGTAACCTCTGATTGTGAATGATATTAAAATCGAATATACGTTCCCCAAAATTTCACTTAGTTTCATATACCGCTCACTCCTGTATTTTAATCTATTTGCCACCCCTGTATAATTCCAAGAAGGGATTCTATGGTGGGATTGTAAGAACAATATTTTAATTATTCCTGACTATCATTGGAGAAGTTGCACCGTTACTGTAATTATCAAGTTCAGCGCCTAAATGTGGTGCATTAGCTAATACTTGTTCTGTTCCCACGAGAGCAGTTTGTATTGTAACAGGGAATTTGTTCATAGATATTGTAACAAATTAGAAGTTAAATAACATAAATTTAAATCAAATGTTTTCAACGAGAGGGTGAGAGTCCGTTTTGAGTGTCCAAACTTGTGAGCATTTTAATACTAACATAATTCAAATTACATCATCGTCTTGACGCATACTGCACTAGCTATATTCATATATGGATCTCTCCTACTGCTGTATAAAATTAATGATGAACAAATATGATATGCTTTGCTAAAAAGCACTACTTAGCACACGAAACAAGAAATTTCCAACTAGACAGTGTAGCTAAGAACAGGTAGCCTTAGCTACCGGCTTAGTCTAATATAATTATCACCATCATCAATACCAACAGCACTGTTGGGATAAGTCCCACTGTTGGGCAACATGAGGAGTTTGGGCCATAACACCACCACGATGGACCAATCGTGGATGAAAGCGATTGCAGTTATAACCAAACATAATGCTAAGTTTAAATTCTAACGAAGCTTAGATATCTGCCTTGGGTTTAAACCTAAAATGGAACATCTAATAATTATTATTATTCTTTAACTTAAACCTGTGCTTGAACTAAAAGCATGAGATTTGAATAATGAGAATAAAAGCTCTTATCCACTGGAGACGTTAAAAATCTAGTATAATGGTAGCTATTGGACAATCTTTGATGAAACAGTTTTTTGGAAAATGTAATATTCGCTTGACACTTAACCGATTAAATGGATCAATTAATCTGATAACAATCAGCTCATAGATAGCAAAACAATATTATTCAGCAAATATTTCACAAAGTAATAATATACTCCAAAATTATAAATTAATCATATTATCATCATATATATACATATACTTCGAAATCCTTTGTGCCAAAAATAGTAGCCTCTTTTATAAGTATCCGCATTATAACGATAGAAGAGTTACGAATTACAAAACATATTTAGTTTTCTTTTCAAAAAAAATTTCGAAGACACGCCATTTTGTTGGAATAAATATTGAACATTTCTTCTCCAATCGATTACTCACAATCAAAAAACTATTTTCTTTGAAGTGAGATTAGCATAGAAACGTAACTTGTTGACATGACATCCAAAGGCGATATAAAAAATTGCCACCGTGCGTGTGCCGACGACACGTCACTTTTGATATACGGCGCTATGAGACACGTCCTGTATAAATAATATATCCGAGACACACGTGTTTATCATGTATTTACTTTTATGTGCAAAAAGGCAATGTTCAGAAAGACGGGCCCATTTTGTTTTGTGGAAGATTGATCAACTCAAGATTATAAGCAGCAAAACAAATTTATGTCGGTTTTTTAAATAATCACAATATTGATCTTAATGTCTTTTGAATCGTTCCAAAGAATTACACGTTTATTTTTTCTTTAACACAGCTATAGCATGGACCTCGCTATCTTCCATTATAGCTTTTACTGCCTTATTGACTCACAAAAACCTCAATGATACAGAGTGCACTGTGACGTTGTTTGCCCCAAGATAAGCTGCCGCCTTATACTTAGCTTAAAACCTAGGCTGATTCATTTTATTAATAGAGACAATATAACTTTGAAATCAAGACTAATTATAGTACTTTTTTTTATAATAAACGGCAAAGTCTATTCAAATAATGGACAACTTTATAGATCAGCCGGTCACTCAAAAACACAAATATCTTACTTCAATTTAATATTGATGTTTCTTTTATCTTTATAAATAAAATTCAATATTCTTATAAGTGGAATTGGAAGCCAAATTAGATGGGGCCATCGGAAATGATGTCAGGAGGCGAAATTGCCCAAAGGGACTAAGTGTTGAAGACCCTAAACACCCCGAACCACTAATGCTCTGCAAAATACATTATAAAGCCTTTGGGGAAGGTTTAATAGATCCGAAGGGTCGAATGAGAAGTTTTAAGAATTTGAAAGAAAATCAAAAATTTATGAAACAGCTCATATGGAACTTCAAAGCGAAGGGACTAAATAGGCGTGGGCCGCAGTCTGTCAATTCAGCGTAAAACATTTCTGCAACTAGTAAAAATGTTTGTCAAACCAAATTTACTCAAACTTGAATCTATAAGAGGAATAATTTTAAACATTATCAAATCGCTTTACGTTCCCAATATTATATAATTGGACTTAACTTAAAATAGCTACAATATTATATACAATAGCAATTTGGAGAAAGGTGATCCAACAGGCTCGTTATTCATTGATACCGAAATATTCAAGTGGTTTCCTCTTAACTTTAAGGAATGTAAAACGTAAGCCTACTAATATTCCGGAGCTTATTTAAAATAAACAAGAATATTATCAATAATATGAGTAAAGTACCTTGTTTCTCTCGCTGTATGTAATGTAGGAAAGGATAAAAGAAAGTAAATGCTAATAATAATATGGATTAACTACTTCATTTACACTAAATATCTTAAGTATGAAGTAGTTGATCCAATAGACTGAGTACAAAGATACGAGATCACTCGATCTCAGAACTTAGAATATCGTATTCATTTTGTTCATAAAATAAGAATTCGAAGCTCGTCTCAGAACTAACAAAACTTCGCGAGCCATCTGCCCACGACAATGTTTATTTCGTTTTGATTTTCACGCAATTCAGTAAAATGCAATCGGATCCCTATATAAAGTTTTTATTCCCCTAGATCCCTTTAGGCCAACTTTCGTAGGGCACAGTCGAATACAGAGGCTCTAATATACAATTTAAATTTTGTCCCAAACTCGTAAATGTGGAATCCCGAGTTATGTCGACCGTTTAGTTTTTATAGTCAGAGTTCTCGTACGGGAGTTTGATTAACAATTTACATTGTTCTACAGTTTCAGAAGTTATGACGAAATGGGTAATGTCTCAATTTATATTTATTAAGGATTTGATTTTATTAAAAAAGTTAGGTTATTGATATTTCAACGAAGAAATTTCTAGAAGAGGTACGCACTAGCTACTACGTTTTCCGCTAACTAGAGCAGAAAATCCTGTCTCACATAAGTATGTTGAAGAAAACGGAACTAGTAATGGTTGAGAAAATAAGTGGATATGATATTTAATTTAATTAATTTTATGCGTATACATTTTTTTTTCTTTCCAAAGAAGTTTTGCTTTTTCTTTCTAAAATGCAAACGCTTTCCACCCCCCTTGACATTTCTCTATGCCCCCCTTGGGAGGCGCCCCCCCCCCCCCCTGGTTGGGAACTCCTGTTTTAGAGAGTATTTTCTTGGCCTACTAATAATAAGGTCAAAATTAAAGGATGCAAAACAAGCTAGTGATTGACCATCACCTGAAGACACATGCAATATCAAGAAATAGATACTTAGGACGTGACAGCTGTGTTATTCGTTCCAATAAATAACTTTCGAATCTACCGTAAATCGAAATAAATCTAGTAGAATCCCGCTGGGGAACCAACTGCTCAGCTGCGAGTTACCTAAAAGTTACCTAAGAATCTATATTACAATCTACTGAAGAATCCGATGGATTGAGGATATCAATCCTCTGCGGCAAATAATGGGGCGTCCTCCTGTGTGCAACTAATACTAATCCATCAAAGCACTACTGGAGGACCTATGAAACTGGAGGGGTTGCTATTCGGGCTTCGGTTCTGGCCAGTGTACTCCATTTACCTATTTATTATCAGGTCGTGAACCGACAACAGGATATTCGGATGAAAAAATTGGATAAGAATATTCAATCGTTTTATTCTGAACCAACCAATCTGTTTCAGGGTAACCAGTGCCACAGCGGCACATTTATACATGGTGATGCTAGTCGTATTAGGATTAAGCTAAAGCAAAATGCTAACAGCTGAAAATTATTCCTAACACCTACTCCAGTTTCGCAAGGACTACATTACGAAAACTATAACAGATACAGAACACAATAGACGGTCATCTTTTCGAGTGATGAGTACCTCTGTCTAAGGGGCCTACGGGCCAGAGGTCACGGGTTCAAATCCTGGTAGAGGCAGATATTTGTACGATGAGTACAAATATTAGTTTACAAGTCTTGTTTCTATGTTTATTTCTGATAATTATTTCCATATTATTATCTATATTTCTCCGTTATCTAGTATTCATAAGACAAGCTCTTTATGATGCTTACTTTGGGCTAGATAATAGGTGTGAATATGAAATATTATTAATATTGATATTAACTTCAACTCTATTATCTCTATCCATTTCCAACTATATCTAATAAATACTTTATTACCCGCAGTCCGCAGCAAGCCCGTTCGTGGTACTCATTTTCTATGAATAACTTTAATCAACAGCTCTTTCAAATCAAATGAAAACCATCTCATTCATACGAAACGTTTGTCGTTGTGTGTTTCAAAGCTTTTGTATTATTCAAAAGATAAAACTAAAAAGCGAAACGCTTGCTCTTTTTAGTTTTATCGTTTGAATAATACCAAAGCTTTGACATTTAAGTGAGATATACGAATACGTGCGATAATATGTTTTGTTAAAGTTAAATATGATAATTTTGCAGTGAATAACAAAAAAATTAAACCCTATAAAATGTTATCGCTAAAACATAACATTTTCCATAAAATCACCCACACAATCGATGATTTGTTGAGACACATCACATAGATTCTATGGATGCGTTTCAGGTACATAGGTGTACTTATAGGATTACTAAGTGTCTTTTCACCAAAAGAAATATGGCAAATCTAGACTATAAATACTTAAAAGTAAGGTACTCACACTGCTGGTCACAGGTTTTTCTTCAGTGGAGTGCCGTAACACTACCTCGCTGGCCCAATATGACTTGGTGGGTGAAAACGGTGGCTTAACAACTGAGGCCAACGGCTAAACGAGCCTTTCGAAGCACCGAGAACCATGGCATAAGTTATTTTATTTTCTTTATCGAAACAGAGCAATCAAACCACTAGAGATCCCCTAACTACAACTTTAAGATATATAAGAATGAAGATTATCTATTAAATTGGATACATAAGGATACCATAAAAGTAATATTGGAATACCTCTAGACTCCATGTTCAATGGTGATGAACTCGGCAATTAAGTTACCTATATGTAAATATTCTCGAGAATTTAGAACAAAATTAAATGTCAATATCGCAAAGATTAGCAACTTGCTTGTGTTTAGGTGTATAAGAAAAAATCAGTAAGATCAAAATATTAATAACGGAGTTTTGAGTATTACGAAAACACGAAAACCTTTTAGAACCAAGTTAAAGCATTCCTTTGTTTTACTGCTATTAATTTATAAGTATCTTTTATATAAGTTAAATTATAATTAATATATAAATTACTTTTCTTCAATTTTTAGACTCACTTTCATGGTATCCGTTTCATTCCTTACCTTTCGCTGATAGTTTTTGTTCTAGTTTCGGTTCTGTAAGAATTCTGTTACGTGTTATTGTGCGTAACAAAGTAGGTACAAGGTCATTTATATTGTACATATTATGTATACTATATCAATGATTCTCGCGGTCGAACCGAATGATTTCTAATTCCCCAATACGGTTACAATAGAAAATCATATATATTTGCTGAAAACTTGATTTAACGTGTAAAGATTGATATATTCAGATATTTTAAACCAGTACTCTCTTAAAAATACATTAATATTTAATCAACAGCCTTATGCGAAAGTTCCCTTATATAACGCTAATTTAGAAGATTGTCACACAAGTGGACTTCAGAATCGTTGCGACCACATCTGTCGATACAAGGACATATCAAATTGATCTCAATTGTTGCGCAGATTGTGACCTGTGACGCGTAATGTCGAACGTTCACCTCAAATAAACCGCTGGCGAAACAGTTCCAAAGTCGTATTTCATAATAACCTTATTAAATTAGAAACTAGAACTATAGGCAACTTAATAAGAAGATACAAAGTGTTTAAATTTCAAATGAATAGGCATCAAAACTATAAAAATATGGTATTGTTTCACTAGATCTATCATGAGATACTGATATTTTAATCCAGCCCACAACCACGGTCTCTCTTACAATCATCTAAGAATAATGCTCATTCATACTTTTTCAAAAACCGTTCTAATAATGGTAATAATTAGATTGGATTTTCCGTGAACTACACCATGAAGCATGATGAATTTTAGACTGCTTTAAAGGATCTTAGTTATTTCCATATTATGAAATGCCGTTAAGTGCAAGAATCATTTGCTACAAAAGGTGCAAATAAAGATAGTAACGGCTAAAAATACTTAAATTCCAAATTTGAAATATGGATTGACCTACTTATACTTGTCAACACTAGTAGAAAAATAATCATAAATGAATTTTTCTATGTAAATTTGGTTCTAACTAGTGAATTTATGAAGGTAATTCATAAATGGGATAGTAATTAGTTTGACTACATATTTCCAATCCATCCTTCAATGATCCAGAAAACTTGTTGAGAAACGTAAAAACTATGAGTATCTCAACAAGTGATTAAATAAGGAATATTATCTTTGATTACGATATCAAAATATTTAATTAATCTTAGCACGGACTCTTCAGCTTATCAAGATCTTAACAACTCAAAGATATAAGTAAAAAGTTTAGAGTAATAACTATTAATATATTAATCTTGATTAAATTGTAACTTATAGTTTCCAAGGTTCTGAGCTCTATATTTAATAAGTTGTTTTGAAGACAAACCAAGTTTAATGGGCCATGAAGTTAAGTTAAGAAACTATTTAAAACTGACAGTAGACTGTAGTTTCACTACATTCTGTGCAATGAATAGATAACTAATATTTTCGTGTATCGTCAGAGGCTTAACATAACAAACTGCAGAAAGAATAACTGATAAAAGGCAATGTTGGCTCTATCTGCCCTAAAAATATCCTCTCAAAGTTCACAATCAAGACAGATCACAATCAAACAAAGCGCTGAACAATACAGAATTGAATATGACCTAAGCTATTCACATTCCGAAGGGTTCAATAAATATAGACTATCGATACGCGTAAGCAGAATAATTTAAGTCCTTTATTCAGAACCCGATATAATTCTATACAAAATGAACAATACTTCACATAAAACAATAGAGGTTCTTTCAAACAATGAACATTCCAACATGGCGCTCAAAACGTCACAACACAAAATTCCAACATATCGAGTGGAAGCCGAGTGACGCTATCTGGAATCACCCTCTCCGCTTGTCGGGGCCTTATCTTAGACTTGTCATGTCCGTGGCAACGTTTGACAACACACGAGTCCGTTTTGTGGTCGTAACCGCTCATGAGTTCAGGTAATTTAAATTTAATGTTCGGTGGTAGAAGTGGTTGAGAATCTTCGATCGAGTGAAATAAACTCAGATGAGTAGCGTATGATGGTATTACCACACGATATTTCGTTAAGCGTACATTTAATTCACTTCTACTTAAATAAGCTGTTATAACAGGGATAAATGTTTCCTGTATATTCTCATGTAACGATCCTAAAACTAGCAAAATATTACAAGTGAATATTATATATATATATATATATGATCCACTGCTTTGCACAGGTTTTCCTACATGGGAGAAAAACAGAAGGATTTTGTACCATAACACCACCACATTGGCCCCATGCGGGTTGTTATGTGAAAACAGTTGCCGTAGCAACCAGAACCGAGCTTAGAAGCACGGAGGAGATCAAGATAACAAGTTTCACTGAACCATCAAAAAAATTTGTAAGGGTCAAAAATTTAGTATAATTATTAGGTGACAATGTTGATTTCGGTATTTCGGTATCGGTACTTATTTCGTTGCTTTTGGTAACGATATAAAAACACTGTTATTTTCCATAACAGCGTTAAAAATCGGAGCCCTAAGTACTGATCCACTGCTGGTCTTTTGTTTTGACCATATTTCACTAGATTCCAAATTAATAAGGCCAGATCCGCTTTGTACGACTATAAATTTTTAAAGCAATTTTTCTTTAGCGCTAAGTCCAGTATTTACCCGCCTTTTCTTGGCTTACTTTATAATATATTAACAGAAACCTTTTCACGAAATCCGTTCAAATTACTTTTCAGACTAAATTTGAGGGTAGTCGACGTGAATGTTAAAAGCTGGATTTAATTATGTTTACAGGGGGATAAAGAAAAAGGGTTCTCAGAAATAATTGGCGAGTTTTTCACTCACTGAGTAATTTTTGTTGCTATAATAAAGGTGATTATGAATCCAGCTCTTAGAGTTGTGGCTCGTTAATTTAGCCTGTAATGGATTATGGCCTATGAAACGCGTTAGCATTATGTGTCTAAATATTTTATGAGGTTTTTTCAATTGATAATATTGGATAACAGCAATTTATTATATTGAAAAATATTTTTATACCAAATATCTTCACTCCAACGTCAATCGTAATTTGGCGTGGCGGGTTGCAAGAGAATCCTTGCTGTCTTTGTAGGTTTAAGTTTTTATAACATTTTTTATTTGTAGGAAGATTGAGCGAGATAAGTTAATAGAAAACGTAACTAAACCTTTTTCGATATTTACTTAGAATATTAAAGTAGTCTTGGTGCTAACCTTAAATATTTTTTTAAATCTTTCACCCCTACCGGTGATAGGAAATTTGATTAAGATACTTGTACAATTAAACAAGAATTATTCACACAAATATACAAAACGATAATTTGTAATTTTAAATTATCAAGTCCGTATCTAGCTAAAACAGGTCTTCAACTATGACCTCCATAAAAGCTCGTGAAGAGCTGAAGGTCCGTATCAGGACATTACGACATAGAGGCCCAGAGACCGAGCGATGATAAGGTATCATCTCCACGGGTGAACAGCCAAACTAACACTCGTAAACTCTCCCTACACGCAAAAGAATGTCCTTTGTGGCTGTTGCAGACGAACGACACAAATAATCGAGAAAGGGTGAGTTTGCGCATTAACGACTCGACAAAATTGATCACCTGCGTGCTTCTTAAAGAAGTCATATTTTATAACAAATTTATTGGATATTATATTACGTGCAATATAGACAAAATAGCTATGTATTTTTGAGAACTTCATATAAAATATAATTTAAATGAACATCAGTTATATATTACTGTATAAAGTTGAATAAATGACTCAAATCGCACTTGTTAACGAAATTTTTATGGCCCTGAGGTGTATTTTGGAAATCAAACAACTGATTACAACTATTTGTCTATAATAATTTTCAGAAGTTATATATTCTGAAATTAACAAAAATCAAATTAAAAGTTTTATTTTGCGACAAAATATTGTCGCAAGTGTGTTTTATTTTTTACAAGCTTTATCATTACGCATTCTGACTGCTACCCATCAAAGGCCCGGACCCCCATAAATAAGCTCAGAGACCTCCAGATTGCTGGGCATAAATGAAGGGGTGGAGGAAATTAGGGTTTTTACTACGGAAGCTGTCGCGTCACATTCGCTGTAAACAATTTTTCATATCCCAAAAAGGCTGTATTGAGTTGGTATTATTCCGCTGATGGGATGTTTTATGGTGGCCGTAAGGTATTACGAAGGGTTGACGCCTTCTATTCAGGCGATTGATGTCTCTCTTATGATTTTTTCCTACACGCGTCAAACGATAAAATCTACTTTAACGTGAAATATGATTCGGAGTCTTCAGAATTACATATAAATAATTATAAAAATGTTTGATTATGTTCAAACATGTGTTTTGACAAAGAAATACCAGATTTGCTTGATTTATATTATCATTAATATTACGTCTAAAAATAAAACAAGCTTACATATCAGTTTATGAATCTTATTGTTCTAATAATAATCATATCTTATAAAAAAATAAAGTTCATGGCTGCGTACGTCATATTTTCATAATCCTTCATTCATAATATCGGGAACTCATAAAAAAAATTACATGGCAACGAATTAGTTGTTAGATGTTTAATAATCATAATAGTATTTCTCACACTCGCACCTATTATCTATCGGAAAAATATAATTAGTAATATATATAAATATCAGAAATACACTCAATCAACATACAAACATCAATGACTCATGAAACAATACAAATATCTCATCATAATCATTATACAAATATCTGGCCCTACCGGGACTCGAACCCTGGATAAGTAGACAGGGATACTGATCAATTGACTCATATCATTCGGAAAATCTTATCTTCCAAACCATAAAGTTTTCTCAGACCAACAGTCCTCCCATAGATAATTTATATAAATCTTGTACTCATGCAAAATATAATAGTCATCCATCACGTATATAGTCAGCCCAAATACTGCAGCGATCTGCGCAAAGCCACGAGGAATGCCCAACAACCAAACAACAAACTTATCACTATAATCGAAAATCATTTCATAAGAAAACTCTTTACCGGTAACCTTTATTTCTAATCGACAAAGTTAAAAGGAATTCTAAATTCCAAACCTCAGCACTAGTACAGTCATTTTGCACCCAAATATTCTTCCTTCAGCTTAGCTACTTTAAAGCGCATCAGTATACCACATGTTTTATGTACCCAATAGTCTAGAGGCTAAAGTTTTCAGTCTGCAAACTTGTCTAAGCGATGCATTAATTAATTTATTATTAATAGCAAAGGAAACAGGGAAGCATGTAAATACGACGCTGCGTGTGGCAACTTAACACAAGGTAACGAGGGTGTAAAGTCACTAACTTACGACATTCTGCGTGCTTCTGGAAGGAATTTGGGAAATAAGATTAGGAACTTTAGAAGTCCTCAAGCTGTGCAGAATACAGTGTGAATTTTAAACTGAATTTTCGTAATATTCAATTTTGTACGGGAACCTGTATAATATACAAATGCGAATCGGTGGAATTATATTCGATTGGAAACCATTGTCAGACCCACCTAATTTGTTAAAGAAAAGCAGTGATAGAATGCTATTAAACGAAATAATTTTTTTACTAAAAAAACACAAAGGGAAAAAATATCTTCATACTTCAATAAAATTCCAACAAAATAACAACTCAATCATATTAAAAAATTCATCCTAAATCAACTGAAACCCGCAAAACCCTTCAAATGAGTCCCTAACCCCCAAACGTCCGACGTCCCTTAAATCCCTGCACAGAGATTGTAATAAAAGTTTGGCCAAAACAAGTGATTAAAGGAAGGTGGACAATTGACGGATAGGAGCAATACAATTCAAAGTTTGTACTGAAGTGCGGTCAGAGGGACTATAATCTAATGATTGAGAACAATATGCTGGCACAGCAAAGCAGACTAAGAGATAGATGTTGAACAACTATGACGTTTAGGTAGGGTATAATTTATATACGACTCTAAGTGTTTCAAAATTTTTACGAGCAATAAATCACAACATGATCATAGAAAACAGCAGCAGTCAATATATGAATATAACAATTAAAGTAATTAACAAATTAATTTTACTAAAGACCCCAGCAATGCATTTCAAAGATACTACAAGGAATGCACAAAGAGATACTCCTCAGGGTAAAGTTACAAATATCAGCTAAAAAGGCATAAAATGATAACTAACCCCAATACCGGAATACTGAAGAACGTCACTTGCTTTAAAATGAATAATTCAAAGATGAAGTTAGTCCGAAAGAACTACTATGTATGAAATGTTACTTATATATTATATACATAGACATAGACGATTTCCCCTGGAAGATTATATAAGTAGTACTGATTACAAAAAGTCTATGATAAACAATCAATGTAATGTATTTGAAACATAATATTATTACGATAGCATTAATCTTAAGACACAAGCCATATAGAGACGAGTAAATATACGGAAATTAAGTGAAGTAGATGTTACGTATATATTATAGGAGCGGAACGCTGCTTTAGACGTCTGTCACATCAAATCCGGAAATTCATATACAAACAAGTCTAAAAATTAATTGCTTTATAACGAAGTTCAAAAAAGTTGTAATCACATTTTAACTCGTATTTTCAATACCGTCACGCTTAATAATATAAGCACATTTTCTTATCGTGAAATTGCTTCCTATCAAGTGGTGGCATCGCTTGTCTAACATTCTCTAATATGAAAAAATATGAAATATGAGATTCCATACCGAAACGCAACTGGATAATTGGAAACTTCATATTATATGTGGTCTAGAAAGTTAATAATCCTCAATGTTATTCAATCTGATTTTAGAAAATTTATTAGGAAATATTTCTACGACATTCCAGTCTCTAACATGGTTGGATCATGGAACATGTTGTCTCAACTAAATTCATTTATTAAAAACTAAATTTAAAGTAAGAAGTTATTCAAATATAAACAATTCAAATTTAAAACAAACCTTAAACAAACACGTTTATTAAAGAGAAACAGACATTCCAGCGACATAAATATTCCTTTATTTCCATTGGACCATTTAAAATAGGTCTTCTATCTATCATCCTCACTGCCACAGCATCATTCATTACACAGTGTACTATAGAAAAGGTCTGTACAACCTATTAACTTTGACCTTTATAACAGAATTTATTGTGTGTCTTTGGAGAGAACTCTAGAGTATCGGACTTTCCTATTAATACTAAAAGTGCTTTTGGGTAAAATTAAATTATCTTCTAAGGAAACTAAAGAAGGACTTCTATCTATATGATTGCAACCATAAGTTTTTCTAGACCAGCTAGGTACAAAGTTTCTAATTTAGTTTTTTAATAATTGAAATGCAAAAAAGCATAAGTTTGCATAGGTATTATGCGCACTTTGCGACTATTCTAGTCTAGAAATATAGTTAAGGGCAGAAAAATTAAAACTAGTTTGACCCTTGGAACAAACTAAAAAATCATTATGGCCCGAAGGCTTCAAAGTTTGGAGACCTATGGTCTTGACGAAGAAACATTGGTAAGGAGCAGGAGTACAGTGAGTCACAGAATTTTACCAATTAAACAATTTCAGTTTCATATTTGGTGGTTAAGTAATATCAAAGTAAATATAACGTTTTAAATTGCAATGAACCTACTGATGTCATTACTAACCACACCATCGCACCTCATTTAGTTATTCCCAAAAAAACCGTCATCGATATGCAATATTTAAAGAATATTTCATACCGTATTTGTGTTTTAACTGTTCCTATTGTAGTGTTGGAGAAGAGCGCAGCGAGGGCCAATCGGATATTGAATTTCCGATATGATACGATCCGCTAAGAGATTGCTGAAATGAGATACAGATACCCTGATAAACAGCCGCAGTCTACGCGAAACTTGGTCGGTTTAGCAAATTTTAATTTTCAACCAATGCATGAACTCGGGATAAATTTGCGAATGATATCAGAGATATCTCTGGCCTAACCTGTCCTAAGTACAGGATCCATATGATGATTAAGCAAGAGTGAAGGCCAGGTCAGACAAAATACGTAAGAAAAAAGACCTCGAAGGATTTTTTTTTTAAGTTTCTTGTGATTTTTTTCAGCGTTTGAGTTACATCCTACTCATTAGCGAGTATTTAACCGGATACTCAATTCTGCCGCTGACTGTCTCTCGTTAATGCTGGCTGTTATGATGATTTATAGTAATAAATTGAAAATACAGCTATTTATTTAAGATTTAGTATAAAATGCGAAGGTAACCAAGTCAGTGTGCAGAGCATCTTATGTTTCTACAATTTCTACGCTTATGCGAGATAACCTGATTTCTAATAAGTCATTAACAGTCTTAACCATATAATTTCCAATATTTTTAAGATAGTTGCTCAACCACTAGAAAGACTTCAAACACCAACATAAATTCAATTTAAAATTATGAAACATAATTTTAGTATGAATCATAATAATAATACTAAAACCTAAACTACTTTCTAAAACAAACAGCAGACATGTAAGCATAGCGATTAATCAGTCCACCACAAACAGAGACTTCCAGTGCAAATATGCATCACGATAGCAAATATACGTAAGTTAACCAGACTGAAATCAATCGGAAATACAATTTCCGTTATGGCGATAGGCAATACTGCTTCTACGACTCACGTTGCTGAGGCCAAGACAAACGCGAGCATTTATTAAAAGTTTCTACATTTCTTTAACTGTCCGATATTTTTTCAAACATACCTAGGTACATTTCTAACGCTAAAATATTTTGTGGGACAATAAGCACCGAAGGTTAAGATTAAGATTCGTCAGACAACGATGCATCAATTGGTGGTATGTAACGAGCAGTCCTTACCACTTGGACTTTATCTCTCAAAAGCATGCAGTATATCAGTGCAAAGGGTTATTTTTAGACGCGGGTCATTATATTTTCTGAAACAATAAGGGTAATAGTATAATTGATTGAAGTCGCCGGGCGTTTTCATACAAACACAAAGATAAACTTAGCTAAAAAATTAATAACAATTTTTGCTTGTTGACAATCTATATTTAATATCCTGCCAAATTGTAGAATTGACGATTAAAAACTAAAAACATGGTAAATAAATGAGCACCAATTATTAATAGTAAAACATGTCGTCAGATTCACTGGCTGAATAATATCCACGTTTACGTCTAAATGGGACTACATTAGATAGCTTTCCCAAATACAACGACGATACACTGGCCTCCTTTACTTTCTTAGAAGTGCCTGCTTTTGGAGGCCTACCAGGTCTCTTCTTTAAAACATAGCTACATTCTCTAGATGTAAACTTATCATTTTTTGCAATTGCGACAGTTTGCTGTGATTTGACGTCTTTGTGTTTTTTATTAATCTTCATATCACCATTACTTGTATCTTTATTACTGTTACTTTCTTCAATAATGCATTGTTGGGGTACTTTACCAGACAAGACAGCTTTCATTGTTTGTCTGTAACATTATAAGTTTATCTAAGCCTCATTATATACATAAAACAATACTATTGTAATAACAGGGATGGACTGCATGACAAATTAGCCTAAATTAAATTGATTTCCATGGTGAAATTGTTGGCAAACTGAAACAGCGATATTCAAAGTGGCAGCAACTACTTACCTATTATATATTTAATGAATATAAAGAAGTTTAACAAATTAATACACTTGCCTTACTTCATCAGCTGAATTATAATCCAATGCTTTTAAATCATTCACGTTATGAGAGGATTGTTCAGGATTCATAGTTAACTTCGTCGTAGTTTGTTGTTTACTTTCTTTTTTATTTACATCTTTATCACCAATATTTTCATCAGACCTACCCTGAGAATACTCCATTGAAAAACAAATATATATTTTTAAAGCAAAATTTTATAATCAAAATAAAATATCCAAAAAGACAAAGTTTGTAAATGTCAAGCGATGTCCACAGAGAAGCAAGGAGGAACTTTAGCAATTAAATCTTTATTTCAAAGAGGTTTAATACATTCTTCTAAGTTTTCAATGTTTCACTGCTACCTCTTCACCAACTTAGGTACAGGACGAAATCCAAGAGAGAAACTTCTATTGAAATTATCGTGTAATTGATACACGACTATGGTATACAGTAATTAATACTTATTATTTTAAATTGTTTTAATTAAAGTAATTCACAAATATTCTTAATTTTCTCCCCACAACGCAATGTAAAGTGCATAATTGATTTAATCAAAATGTCCTTTACAAAAGCAGTTATACGGCTGACGTAAATAATTCACGGAAAGTAGGTAAGTTAGGATGAGTTACGCCGACGGTACATTTCGTTGGGCCGGTTACAGCTCGCTAGGGCACTGTTTAATAAGCTATATAATTTAAAGTAAATTCACTGTGTGCAGCGGAACTCGACAACGATGCATAACAACAAAAAATGGTATTAATTCACTTGAATAATACAAAAACATTTCTTTTTATGCAGGTTATGACTTTACAATTATCCTTTGTAACAGAAATGCCAAAAGTGAATCCTGTATGCGTTATATATGTTGAGTTAGTCTATTTGGTATCATATTATACAGACGCTTCGTTTCATATCATATATTTACTTTATAATCTAAACTAATACGGGAAAGATACAATGAAACAATAATAAAAAAATGTCTTTATTGTTTTTTGTGGTCCCATTTCTGTTTATTCCTCTATGCTGCATTTATATGCAGCTGATCTAATCTATACAATACAATCAAGTGGTGGATGATAACTAGAAAGTTTCTTTTCTATAGAGCTTCTATCGACAATGACTGCAAATTATACTGAAAAAGACTTGAGGCTATTTAAGACTATAACGGGGGTTACCCTATTCAATCTTAAAGCTGTCCCTCCCTTCCTACTCAGAAGCACGCGCGCCGATCTACAGACTCATCAATTCAATGTCTCCACTTCAACATCATGCAGAGAGTTACTTTGCCGCACAGCAAGAGCGTGCAATTCCTTACCGGCACTCTTATTTCCTTCTTCTAGCTAACATCCATAGCTATCTTCGGCTATGGTAGTGTAGTATAGTCATTTGCTATATATTAAAAAAAACTTTCTAAGAGCACAATTAAGATGTAGAGTAAAAAAAATTGCTATTGCTTTTTCAAAGATTACCTATTATTACAATATAACTTTTAACCTCTCGATCACTCCAGACACATTCAAAAGACATTCATAACTTACAGTTGTCCTTGAAGAGTTTCTAAATTAAATTTTGTGTTCAAATTAGAAGGTATATTGGAAAACGCATGTTGAACATAACACGTTTAATACATAATCAATTAAAAAACATATGAAAGCGGTATCATGACCAAAGTGCGTTGTGTAAAGTAAAGCCGTTAATGTGATTGCCTCTTTATCAGATACTATTCCTCGCTAGGATTATTCTGAAATATGAGACCCTGGAAGTGGCTTTCTAACTCGTACAAAGTTTACAGGACTCGATTTATGTCAGTTTTTCTTTTGAAAATGTAGACATTATGATAAATAGTTTTTTGAATGGAAAAAAGGCGATAATGCCTCTTTTCAACGACATTTGGCACAAAGAATTTAGTAGTATTTTTGTCTAATATAATATTTGTCCGATTTTTTTATATAAAGCACAGCAAATGACTCGACACCACCTGATGATAAGCAGTAGAGGAGTCCATATGTGAAGATAGCTAGTGAAGCATGTGACATACATAGACACCCTCATCTTGCCGGCCCAAAAAGTGCTTTTTCACGCCTCTTTTAAAGGAACCCATGTTATAAGAAGGAGGGAATACGTTGTTTAAGTTGAATGTAGTTTTTCATTGGAGAAAGATAATTTATTTTAAATCGTAGTTCCTTCTGAGTTAATACAAGTTCACGAGAGTATAAAGATCCCAGGTGCTTCATCAAATGGACTGCCTGAACGGTTCACCGAGCTGATTTATATTGAGGACTATGTCGGTGCAACGTTCTTCCCAGCAGGTGTTCTACCACGTAATGTACTAGAGTATACCTTGATCTAAAATAAATCTAGAGTCTTAATGCAGGGAATAGCTATTCGAATGTAAAATGTTATAAATTTGCTTTCATACTTAATAAAAAAATTTGCAAGAACTGAAGTTTTTATCAGTTCCACGTTTCCATTTAAAATCCCATTTAGCTCAAACCTATATGGAACGTGCTTTTTTTCAGAAGCAGACGGTGAAAATATTTCAATATTTCCAACGTCTTTCTTTAGCGAGTTTCAAACGATTTTGTCTCTGCCTCAAAAGTAAATACGAACAACTGCAACAAGATTCTCTTCGCCAAAGACTCATTTTTTTATTATTCTATAATGCATATTAGACATAATATTTAGAGAGATAGATACCAAATTTGAGAAGTGGGATCTATTGTAAAATGTAGCCGCGTTATCTTTCATCAGAGGTCGTCGATTAAAAGTGACCGATTCTATGCTATATAGAACAAAAATAACGTCTCGATAGAACGACCCGATTTCCTTATCGTTAAATAATATGTCAGTGTTAATAGTTCTGCCAATCTTATTACAATAAATATCTTGTTACATTCGGACATGAAGAACTAATTATTAATAAGATATAATTAGTATCAAAGTTATTATTATTAGTCAACAGTTCTCAATACTAGCTATAATTCTTATTGGAAGTAAACAGGCATTGGGCTTTGATAATGATAAGTACCTATATCTACAATCTAACAAGTTAGAATGGAATATAATAGATATTTATTGTACATCAGTGCAAATAGAAATGCAGAAATAATATTTTTTAAAATTTTGTACAATATTGAAAATTATAACCAATTACCGCCATATCGTAAAAAGCAATCTCATCCAGGTAACTTTAGGATGGACAGGATTAAAAAATAAAGTACTCAAGGGAAGATGGCACGTCTTTCGAATATAAACATGACGAATTACATAAAAATACCAAATATGTATATAAATAGGTACATACTGAATGATAGAATATAGAAACTAATATAAATAGAATTATATAAATAATAATCTACTAAAATACAAATAATTATGAAAAATTTAACTTAAAACAACCGTTGTCGTTTTTTATTTTAAGTTATTTTAAAATAAAAAGCGAATCAGATTTAAACTACAGATTAGTTTGAAAATGCAGAAATACAAAACTAAATGTAAGATCGAACTTGATTGCTGAAATGAATCATTCCAATTTTAAACCAGCTCATGGTTTAATCTTAGCTAGCTAAAAAATTATATTTATCAATATACGATCAGTTTTCAGCAGTATTTTGATACTTCACCTTTTAATATTACATTAAAGTCTTAGAGTTACAAGAAAGAAATACTAAACACCGAATAACAACACTACTCCACATTCACAAAAGGTTCAAGTTACCATAAAAGCCTTAAGAAAATCTCACAAACGATTCAAACCATGCATTGAAGAGGGGCGGAGGTGGCCAACACTTGAATAAAAAGATGTGACATTCATATATTCATGCGATAACCGGAACTCCAGAAGTCCCGCGTGGTATTCGATAACTTATACATTATTTCCCCGTGGGTGTTTTTGGCAGTAAGTACGAAACTTGAACTATTCGATGGGGAAATCTTCACTGGTTTGCAAACTTTCATCACATCTGGTATCTTAATTTACTTACAAATTAGTGCTTATTAACATTTGTCGAAAACTATGTTCAAATACACATTATTTTCCGTTCTTTAGTATTGGATATTTGATTTAAATTTCGACAGCTTTTGCGTCAACAACAGCTTTTCCTAATAATCTTGAACAATTTTAAGATTAATAATAGTAATGAACTGATTAATAATCGATCACTAGAATTGAAATTTCACAAAAACATGATCATTTCATCCATAAACCACACACAAAGAACCATGGGAATCATTATATTCCTACATACGACAAATAAAGAGTATATGTATACCCACCCATATGTACCTACACAACGTCCATATTCCCAACCAAATCGAAAAACATCTTTGTATATCGATAAATCGAATAATATTGTGGTGGCGATAAAATATCTCGAGACTTTAAGAAAGTGAAGGATTTATTGGAAGGTACGGGAACACATTAAACTCAGCACCTTTGTAAAGGAAATCGAGATCATAATAGCAAATATTTGGTCTTTTTTGTACCCTTCAGCTTATTTGGACTTCCCAGAGACAAAATGACAAGACAAATGAAAATGAGCAAGTGACTCAGCCATCAGGTAGAACGGAGTCATTTGCTTGATCTTTCTATAAGAAAAACCTAAACAAAAGCATATATATTATGTCTGGTTTGTGACTAGAAAGGATCTAGAACAGGCAAAAATGTATTACGTAGTGAGAAATCTCCAAATTAAATGCAAGTCATACTATACAATCTTTTTTGATTATTTCTATCCAATATAAGAGGCCTTCAGACCAGACCAAGTTACAAATTAGTATTAATAATGTCATCGCCGGTTTTAGACTATAAATTATATTCTATTTGTGCAGTGACAATACTCATCTAAATAAACTTTGATTTAGCAATGATATCAAACACTATTATTAACTTGTCAATCGGTGCAATCTAAACACCATAAAATTTAAATTATCTCGGAGTTCCCTCGAGTACGTACATCCCGGCTCAATAAATTTCAATGTAACGTAATTAAAGTTTAATAAAAGAGATATTTATTTCACGAATTCAAAAATGAAATCAATTTTTAGAAAAATGAATTGCTGGAGATCAAAAAATATAGCATGAATGGTTTTATATAAAGAGCTACAGAGAAACCCCACGAGGCCTCGCTTAATTAAATAAAGTCACGATTGAAACCTCGCCGTGAGAAATCTAATATTTCATCCTTTTTCTTGTTTATCTAAAGACTCCTTCATGGAAGGAATAACAAATTAAAATAGCCTTCAGACAAAATAGTGATTTAATTAAATATGCTTATAAACGGTTCCAAAATTAATCGTACCAAATAGAACAAACTTAAATGTTTTTTAATCTTGGATTAATTAATTTTGTGAATCTTTCCTTAGCGGAAATATTAAAAAAAAGCCTTAAGATAAAACGCCTTTAAAGAGCACACAAGGCCTTCAACGAGGGTAGTACTGCTTGTAAAATATAATTTATCGTTTGACTAATTAGCTATTAGGAGGTCCCTTTTTCCTCGGATCGCAATTAATTTACAATTATGTACGAAGCGCTGCACAAAGCCTTATTAAATAAAATGTTCAAAGACTGCCTCCCCCATAAATTTAAGGTAATTTTTACTTTCGTACGATTCTTTGATTACTTACTAAAATATTTAAGAATTTCGTTCATTCCCATCATCTGGTATTTTAGTTTCACGTTCATTTACTGCGTGCAAATAAAAATTTCACAATTACCTTTAACGTTACAAATTTTAAAGTCTGAGGTTAGAGCCAAGTTTAAGATACGTCGAGATGTAAGTCAATTCATAAATAATAAAGTGATAAAACTAAATCCATTAGCGCCGTATGACATTGGAATAACCTTAATAAAGATCTTCATAATTCACGTATCTACCTTATCGAACTGCTGAAGTGAATATAAAATGTTCAATCATGATCTCGGAGATCAACTCCATCCCTCACCCACGAAGAGACTCCATCTCAGGCATTTGAATTTTTAATAAAGACCGTACATCGCTGCCTGCTTTTTAGGCGAAATATCCATCAAATATGCACTTAACAAGACCCTTCAAAGTCGGAATGTACACTGCTATAATGAAGACACTTTAATTTGCATTTTTCGGGAGTCTTTTAAGATAAATACGAACATGGAGCTTGCTGACAACGATACTATTTTTTTGTCTAAAAGAGAATCAATTAGTCAAAAAACATTTGAATAAAGTATTCCGGCTATTTTAAACTATTATCCTGGCAAATAACGGTTAATACCAAGTTGGGCGCCAAAGGAGAGTAGTTCGGGAGAAATGGTATTTTGTTTTAGTCCACCGTCTAGAACTTTAAACACCGCTTAATTAAAGTCGATCTGTAGAACGTGACTACCCAGACGTCTGCACACACATCAATCTGTATCATACAGGGGTATATAAATTGTAGAAAAGCAATTCCTTTACACGATTTTCTACAACTGCGAGTGTGGCCGAGCCATTATTACCTTTTTATAGTTATTTATGGGTTTTTTTCTATTTTTAAAATACTCAAATTCTTGTTTTGTTTTTTTTACTTCTTCTTGTCATATTGCTGTCGTTCGCTCGCCTTTTCATTACATAGGAGATACTCACAGTCCACTAGTTCTCCGCTTCAGCGAGTATACAACAATGCTAATTACATATGTATAGTTTTATAAAAAAAAAGAAAGGCAATTATAAAGAAAAATAACACTACAAGTTTAAAAGCCATATCACTTGAAGACAGGTGTAACAATAAAAATACAAGGTGTAACTTCAAATGGAGGGTACCTAAACAAATATAAATATTTCCCGCATGAACGTGAACAAGCAGGATATATGAATATAGTTGAGGCCTGTAATTTTACGCATTATATATCCCGTCCCGCGGCGAAGATGCGGGCATTCGTCATCCGACTTCCTCGAGCTAAGGACGTGGCTATGTCCCCGTATTTTGAAAGGATGGATAAACTTTTGTACGCTTACAGATTTATATCCCGTACATAAATTTCTTACACGATTATATTGTATATTCGACTATTCGCGACCATTTTTTCTGATTTATATTTTTATGTTAATAATAATATACCTTTTGATATTTAGTATTAAAAATAAGATTTTATTTTGGAATCTTTTTTTTTGACTTGACAACATACTAACCGTTTGTTTAAAAGTATATGTTTTATTAAATTCCTATATTAAACATCAATTAATGTATGATATGTTAAACATTTTTACCCTGTTATATACTATCCTTACTTTGGGCTAGATAATACGTGTGAGTGAATATCCTTATAATTGATTGGAGACATAATAAACATCTCATCATTCAACTTCAATATTTTTGTGCACGTGCATTAAACGTTCGTTTAATGAATTCATTATTTCATATTTATTAATAAAGTGGTATTTGTTGGAGTTACATTGTCACCGAAATTAATTAAACCTGTAAACGGTTTTAAGCCTGCGTTGGGCGCCAATTTAGACTGCTATACGGACACTAAAACGGTCGCCGAACTCACATACGACAATGTGACTTGCATAAAGAATATACTTTTGTTCCGCGTTTAACGCAATCAGTTTAATTAAAAACGTGACTCTGCAAAATATATATAGGTCAGACAATGCTTGACAGTACCACGTTTCGTTACCTCTAGTTTGTAAGGTGAAAAACACATCATATTCACCCCCGCTGCGAAAAACAACGTGTTATGAGAAACATCAATTCGACACGTAACATAAAAGGCGAAGCGCTTCTTCGGAGATTCAAAGCTCACTTTCCCGACCTTTATTCTGAAGTTGGAAACTATTTGAATGTTGTCCCCCAACAAAACACATCTTTATCGTGGGGCCGCGCGGCCGTGACAGCGAACAATGATACATATTTATCTAATAATATTTATGGCCGCCCTGAAAAAGTATGTATCCCGATTTTCTTGACATATTTAACGTTTAGACGTTTGTTGCGAGTCAATAGTAATAAAGTCAATAGTATCCATAAATCGACACCTACCTCTGTATAATAAAATTCTCTATATAAATAATTTCTGTGTATAATTAAATCAACGATAAATAATTATATTACTAGAAACTCAAACATATGAAAAACTAACGTTTCTCTAAAACTTCGTTCCACTCTACCGCAATTGATTTAACACACTAACGTGTTTAACTTAGCTGATACAAATAGTAGACTTCATTAGATGAGATACGTTAACCATTTACTGTTCTATTAGTTACAATAATTGAAATCAATCCATCTATGTACTGCGATCTGCGGCCTACTTACGATCATTTGAAAGTTTTAAAATAACTCAAGATTTAAAATACTCAATAAATTGATCAAGTGAAATATTGAATAGATTCTAAGTGGCTAGTATTTTATAAGTGGCTTATTTACATATCTAGTCTACATATTTGATATTTTATAATTCTGTTACATACCCCATAGCTCACATAAGAATTTCTATATAAAATGTAGCAGAAGTGTTCCAGCACATTTTGTCAAACATGCAATACGTTATCGAGGGCGGGCAGTTTCCCTGACGGCTCAGCCTCCATAACGCCCAAATTTGTCCTGTGACGAGATATTATCAAAGCCCTTGGACGACGGTTCGATCAGGCGACCCGTTTATCAAGAAATGGGAAAAAGTTTACGGGATGGAATTGGCGAATTTTTTAAGGCAAGGCTTTGAAATTTATTATGGTAGGTAGTAGGTAGTAATGATAGGCACAGATTTAATTCGGCTAAACACCAAGCACCTGACACAACCGTTGCGTTCGAAAGTATGTGTTCAAAAGGTCACTGTAAACTTGACTTTCTAATCAGGAATGAGAAGCTAGAACGGCAGACAAATATGACTCACTGCATTCTTAACGCGAACATAAAATACATGTTTTGCAATGTAATATGAAGTAATAGAATCTAATATTCTAGTTACTTGTTTCAGATTAACTAATATTTTAGTGAAAAAGTACATTACACTAAATTCATAAAATTGATCACACACTATTACATACATTGTATGAAATACACTTCGTAAGTTTTATATCTTTGCCCACTTTTAAGAAATTCTATGTCTTTCCCTTTGATTCCCGTTGCATCCAAAGTGAACCTGAGGGTGAATTACCTGCGATAGATGTGGGACGACCCGTTGCCGACTTTTAATGTTGAATAACCTTCAAGTCACAATATAAACCTTATGACCTTGAAGCTATGTATATACCTTGTAGTATATCCCGGCAATTTCGTCTGAAAATAATCTGAAAATATTGAAAAGGCGGAATTGAAATACATGCTCCAACCTCCAAAAAAAAGACAATTTAAGATAATCAATGCAAGCAATGTAATACGGTCATTTGAGAAGAATAGACAAAACATTTTGTTTACCATCACCGATTTGTTATTATAATGAGCAAAGTATGAGCAACTTTACCCAATCGACTTAATTATCAGTTCGTCCCCAAACCCTCGTTTAACTTTCGATCCCGTAACAATTTTCATAACGGCTCTTGTTTTGTAAATAAGTCAGGATAATGCTCCCGTTGTGGCACCTTGCCTTAATAAATCGGCCATTCGATTAAGATTTACTCGCGGTGTAATGTAAATATTTAAGTGCTTTATTTTGAAGAGGAGAAGCGACTCCATCTTATAGAAAATTATTGAAAATAATATTGTATTTAATAATAGAAGATAGTATGGTATTGTTGAAAATTAAGTTATTTTATATGAGTAATAGAAACAATAAATGGAGTTTAGTTGCAATTTGGTTTCGATTTAAAAACATAACTTGATCGGTCCTAATTCCCCAGCTCGAACATTTGAAACTGTCAAATCGTAATAGTTTCATTAGATATTATTTAAAAATGTTTGAAAAGTTCATCATTGGGATAGATAATTTAAAAATGTCTGTGTTCAGAGTACTATCATATTAGGGAACAAATTGGGCAAATAAATCAATAATTTCTCTCATTATTTAACTGAGTCGATTACTGGGTTCAAGTACGTTAACGCCAATATCTATATTTGTCATCTATATTACAAAAAATATTCGTTGTTACATACTGAATATATCTGAATAAAATAATGAGAAAATAAGACGGTAATGAAACCCGGGACCTATTGTTTGGCTGAAGCCTATGAAATTCTTCTAGTCCTACTAACTTTGCATCACAAGGTAGTGTCTAACCTCATTATATAAGTCTTAGTGTAACAGATTTCAATGATATACTACTAGTGTTAGTATTTATTATTATTTGGGAATTTTCTGTACAATTTCTGTTGAAATACTTACTTTTTAATGCAAAAGCAGTCGCATAAAGGATTTTATTGTGAGTTGAAGGTTATTCAACATTAAAAGCCGGCAACGTGTCGTCCCACATCTGTCGCAGGTAATTCGCCCTCAGGTCCACCTGCTTGCTTCCTTTGGATATCAACGGGAATTAAAGGGAACGACATAAATAGAATTTCTTGAATGTGGGTAAAGATATAAAACTTACGTAGTGTATTTCATACTATGTGTGTGATCAATTTTATGACTTTTGTGTAATATAATTTGTGATTTAGATACTAGTTAATATGAAACAAGTGACTAGAATATTAAAGTTTATTACTTCATTATGCACTGTTCGGGTCTGCTTTTTATGTACGAAAGAATGTATATTTTTTTTGTCTATTAATTTTATTATTTTAAATATATGTCAAAATTGACTTGAAATAAAACGTTTGCTTGAAGTGCACTCGTTATTTCCTTTAAGTAATTTTTATAGTTAATTTCATTTTCCAAGCTTGTTATTTTAATTACTGACCCAAACATGCACTTTAAAAACATGTATTGTATGTTCGTTCAGTGAGTCATACTTTTCTGCCGAAATAAACAAAAGTTCTTTACAAAAACTATTTGAGCGTCTTTTGCTTTTTATAAAAAAATATCATGATATCGTTTTAATAAAAGCGTAGTGGATTAGCAATAAGCTTCAGATAAAGCCCATTGCCATAACCATTGAGGAGGGGAGTGGAGTAAAAAAGGGGCTTGTCAAAAAAGTTTTGTATCTTGACATATGTCAAAATCCGTAAGTTTTAAAGAAAATATGTTCTCGCTTCAATTGACTAACTGCGCATTCATAACGCTCAATCTGAATCGAGCACATTGAGAATGCAAACCCAAAAGTTCGTCGAAAATTTGTTGACTATCCAATGGTCGAGTCGTAAATAAAACTAGGCGGATTTGAATCCCGATCATCCTTTTTATAACCATAAAATAAGCTTCAAATAATGTCTGCTTGAGGTTGGATGATTTGTGAGAGCTTAGGCACATTATTACTATTTATTCTGATATCATATTTCGTCTCACACCATTTCTCCGCCTTAATTACAAAAACAAACCATAGTAGACCTCGTTACGCGAATTTATTCGTGCGTTATAAACGTCCGCGGTAATAATTCTAAAAACGTCACTAGTAAATCAGAGGTATGATACATTTGCATCGTTCGTGGACGAGATGGCACTTTGAATCTCCATTCCGACTGCGTATTATTATTGCCCAAGCTCTAAATCTAAAGATAACGTTCTTGCACGACGTGGGAGGGCCATCAGAATCCCTTCCTATGTTTAAAATAAAAATTTAACCCTTAAAACAGTTCCATTTTATGAAGGTTCTTTATGTTCAGAATCATCGTAGATGCATTTATTTGTTCTTGTAAAATTGTTATTACCTCGTTTCACAATTTCGTACTTTCTTTTCATCGGCGTTTTATATTAAGTCAACGGCATGTTAGCCGTTAAACTTTGCGGGTTTGCTTTAATATTTATACGAGCTCCAGCATTTTGAAGCATTCGAGGGTGAATCCATAATAGTCTAGCCACAGTTTCCTGGACAGAGAAGTTCTCGGTGCTGTTTTATCTATTTCTTTAGTGCAGAAGTTTGTATTGTTTCAAACATTTGAAGCACATAAAACCCACACTGGACACAATACAAAAATGTGTGAAATGTCAAGGTAGCAAAATGTTTTGCAAATTTAATCTGGACCGCGTACACCGCGGTCAGAATTTGAGGGGATGTTGACCGTTGGGAGTCAAATTTGGCTGTTGTTTCTGAATACGGTTTTAACTTTGAAATGAATATGTTACATATTCACTCTTATGATGATCAATATCTATCAATGTTGTAACTAAAGTTGTTATTGTTTGTCTACAGAATTGTACACCATTGTTATTATACAAAGCGTAATCGATTAGATTCGGGCACCGTCCTATTAAGATATATTGAGCCAATACAGCTCTATAATATGGCGGTCAGTCGACGTCTATACTGCTGTTGAATAACTTAAGTGTGACAGGTATAACTCCTACGATGTTCACTTGTTTGACTATTGTGCTCGTATTGTAGTTACGTGATTGGCATATCATATACATTGAACAAAACTAAAAACTGATTTCAGAAGTAATTAACGAATTTTAAATATATTTTTGGAGTCGGTGCTTTAAATTCGATTCTTTCTGTTTACAACTCAGCACCTAAACCAAAGAATAAATTTGAATTAGATAAGTATTTAAATTAAATTATTTAGAATTTTTTATTAGTTTTGTGGTCGGTTTTTTAGATTTGTTTTATGTTTTTTTATATTTTTAAGGCCAAAATTCAATATTGCTAGCTGCGTACACAGCTTGAACACTGCAAAATATGCATATTATATACATATAGTATATTGTTCTTTAAAATCGTTTTTTATATAAAATTTAAGGTCGCTCTTGATTTCCCCAGATCCCATTATCAAGTCCTAACTCGGTAACAATGGTACCACCTCAAAAGTACTCTCTTCTTTTTAAATCAAATCACAATTAAAGTAGAAATCGAACACAAGAATAAAAGATATGAAAAAGGTAAAATATTATTCGTAGTCTTGAATCCAATCAAATTGATTAATCAAACTATTTCCAGGGTCTCTAATAATTTTATTTATCCTGTATTTTTGCTTAATAACTACACATTGTTATTACGCAACCTATTGTTGTATGAAAGTACCTCTTATCTAACAAAACCAACCAAACAAGAAGAACTCCACTCATCTCGCGAACATACTTAATACAAATACAATAAAAATATTGCAACCTCAGCCCATAAATTCCATAGATCCAATAAATCAGGCAACTATTACGCCAATTACGCAACGGCCAGCGGTCCCTTAATCCGTGTGGTGCTCCCAAGTTAGAAAAAGGCCTCAGAAGGGACCCAACTTATACTCAGCTTCAGCCATGATTCAAATTGATTTATGTCCACCGATAAGCAGATCGTGGAGTTTCAATAGTGATGGGAGGACAGAAGCTGAAACTGGAGATTGTGTGCACAAGTTCTAGAAGGAAGGTTCAGGATGCATTTTAATGATCAGACAACACTCTTATAAAAATCTGTTATTTATGAATCAAGTTTATCTGTTTTAAGACTATGTACTTTAGTGAGCGGAATCGATCATATATATGATGTAATGACGGTGGTGTTTAGACATACATTATGACAGTGAGTTTGTACTGGACTAATTTTAACTAAATGTATAGTTTTTATTGGAAAACTGTTTAAGTAAAACTAATATACTAGTTTGATTTTAATGACATCCAATCTTAACTTGATAGTGCAATTTCTTATCATATCAGGTGGATTGGTTCCGGCACACTGAACCTAACAACAGCGCCCCATCACTATAATATAACCCAGCCATTTTTAGAAGTCTACTCAGGAAAGGGTAGCAGGAAAAAGTATTGTTTCACTGCTCTCAGTTGGGTAGCAGCTAATGCTATTGTAATAAGTTATTGGTGGAAGGATTTGAGGCCGTAGTTCGCGCACGGTTGCCCTGATTCCGGAGATATTGATCTTTGTTAGTCGACCGCTCGCTCCACGAGGATGAAAAAGGAGTCAATTTATCGGAAAGAAACTATGAAAGTTAATTATGTCAATGATAACGGTCCATTTCTTTAGTTCAAATTTTTCATAGTTTCGCTCAATTGTATTCGGATTTTGATGCCGTATGATGAGAAAGATTAGACGAAATAGAACTGAAATATGTAACTAATTTTGGATAGCATACTTAACCATCTATGACTAAGGATCCTAATGACAGCATGAGAAATATATTTATTTAATTATGGCTTAATAATTAGAAATAGTCAAGATTCCCAAAGAGAAACATCCAGAATTATCAACAGCAGTTTTCTGATTGATGATCACGTTTCAGAAATTGAAATTCTCAGAAAAATATAAAAGTTGTATCGAATGTCGTCAAATTGAGCACTCCTTAACATATAAGTATTTAGGACATGACAAAGTTTAACATTAAATAAAAGTGTCGCAAGTATCATATCAAAGAGAATAACTCATTCGAAAATCTTTAAAGAACTTTAGAAATACCAAAAGGAAAATAAAATACATTTGGGTGAATGCTTATTTATATTATCAAACAAATTGGTAAGATGGCAAATGTAATATGACTATACGTCAAAATATGTCATTTCCACGAATTCCATCCCATCCATCAAAGGTAATCGGAAACGATCATTTCAAAAATGAGTATAATTTACTGAGCTTCGCATTTTACAGTCGCTCCAAATTACTGCTATTACATGCTACATGACACTGCGGTGCACCATAACGACTGCCCATTTCATTCCACGATATTATGCTTTCCGATGACTCTACGATAACGAGCCCGCCAAACGTCTGATCTTCTTCGTTGAAGGTCCAATAAGCAATTTATCATCTCGTCGCCTCTTCTTAATTGGACTTGGGCATTTCATTGAACCTCCTACGACTATTCTTTCCATCACTCGATATTGCTTATCAGAAAATGGTCTCAGCACAGCGAAGCTAATCCCCATTGCTTTAGCTTTTAATAAATCCTCCTTTAAAGAACCCTTATCGAACAACCGCGTTTTGATGAATTTCAATAAATTTTCAATGTCCTGATTAGACAGTTTAAGTAGAGCTGCTATTGCTATTTTATCGTGGTCCTCAGAGTCTTTAAGTTCAACCTCAAGTTTCATATCTTCATTTTTGGAGGGATAGATTATTTCTTGGAGTTGGAATCGATTCGGCCCCGCGCCGGCCATGAAAGCGCATTTAAAATTATTCTGCTTACTAACAACGCCGTTAAGCCAATCAGAATTTCGCTCCAAAGCTCCGAGAAGAAAATTTATGAAATCACTTACTTCTTTTTGTTTTTTATAAGATGCAATAGCAGCTAAAGCCAAGTCCGGGAGCGTTTCGCTGCTCCTCTCGCTTGGCTCTCGGCTACGTTTGACGGAAAGCTTTTTCGAAGTCATCGTGAAAGAAAAATGCTTTAATAACTTTAAAACATTTCTTGAAGCATTGGTAAAGTACTTTTTCTCGTGACGAAAAATTTTGCTGGATTTTCTAAATTCTGGACTTGCTAATTTTTTTGCGCGACGTTTGTCAATTTTGACAATTGCGTTAGGTGTTACTTTTTTATTGAAACTTTCATAATCGTTTTTTATAAAATAATAGGAAAGGTTGTATTTACTGTCAAGAAATTTTCCAATCACTTTCACAGGTTATGGTTAAGTAAAGAACTCAAATAAACTTAATGAATTCGCTAGTCAACACTAACAGAGTCATTACAAAAGCTTCTATTCTCTTTGGACGGCACTCTATAATAGAAATCGTTGCGCCCACTACAATACGAACGATCACTTTACGCCTCCACACGGAAGTAGTGTTTATAAATTTATATTTGTAACAGAGTAAGGTTTACAATAACAATAATCCCTATTAATTTTTATCTGAGACAGTATCATTACGATGAATATTTTCTGTGGAAGATATAAAACAATAAAAGAAGATATAAAACAAATAAACTTGTATTTATTTTTTCTTGTTATTTTCATTTCACTGTAAAATTGCATTCTGTGCAAGTAAATTTGTGCCAGTCAGAGCATCATCTAGATCTGTTAGTATATAAGAATTATTATATAAAAATGTTATCACACCAATTAAAATAATAAATTATATGGTCCAAATGAACGAATATATTAGTTATTGAAATAATATATGAGGTCATCGCTAGTTATCCACAGCTCGAACTAGGAGTTGTAGATAAACCGTGATGTAATGATTATACGCCGCTTTCTACCGTCCCAACCACAATAATAAACACAACATATTCTTACTAATTAATGTAAAATAACATTGGACGATATTTACTAATTGCCCAATTTAATTTTTGATAAAAATTTTCTTTATGTTGTCTTTCAAGTATTTTCTATTTAGAAAGTATGGGTAACGCGTGAGTGATATCTACCTGTTTCAAAATTCAAGCTAACAGTTTGAACTTTTTTATTTGTTGAATCATCGACTATATAAAAAACATTATAACAAACTACTTATACGCCTGCGTGGGTAGCAGCTACGCAGGTAATTGCTTTGTGCAAATTATTTAAGTGCGTTAAACCTTGAACAGGTCATTGTTATACTTTATAAACAAAGATACAAGAGCAAATGAACTGGAATTGTAAATATCTATTGTATAATTGATATAATTTTATTCAAATATTAGATTTGATTGTTTGATTTTTTTGGCTGAGCGAAATACAAGTATAATAACCTACCAAAGAAATTAAACGAGTACTTAAAAATCTTTAGTCACCCAAATAAATATTATTTTCTACTTCAATTATTAATATATATATAAAATCCAAAAATTAGAAATCATCTCAAAGCCAAAAATGTGTGAATTTTTGGTATACTGTATGGAGAGAAATCCCTATTTAATTCTTAATGAATTTACTGTAAAACTTTTTTATTCAATTAACTCAAAAATTAGTAACCTTACATCTGCATACTTTTCAAATAATATTATGAGACACCTGCATCACAATTACCATGAATTAATCCCTTAAAGGAATATTCTTAAGTAACTTACGACAAGAAGTAAGTTGTATAATTACCCCAAACAACAGGTACATGGTGTAAAGACAAAATAACTGCTACATTAAAATGTTAATTACTAGGTAATTGGAGAAGGACTCGTTTCAAGAAAAATTCATAACCTAAATATTTCATTTACGAGAAAATATTTTTCTACAACGGCTTCATGTACCTAGTATGTATGTTTATATATGTACCTCGGTCGGTATTGATGGTTTTTGAGCTATTGACAATTTATATCAACTTTAAATAATGGAAACGCGTTTGTGACATTATTCCATCCCAGAGCAATATCAAAAATCCTACCAAAGAATTTTATGAAGGAGGAATCCGTTAAGTGCTTACCCACCACTGGCTATGCGCCGGAAAGATACTGTCAAATTAATAATTTATTCAGCTTTTGTAACCTGAAAAAAGTTGACCACTTTAGAAGGCATTAGGGGCCTATTATCTACCATGTTTATAACCTGTAGCTACATGGAACAATTTAATAGCAATGTGGTATTAAATTTGTTAGATAAGTGTCATAAAAAAATGTTTCCATTTTTAAGTTGAACGGTCTTTTTAAAGAGTTAATAAAGTACTAGACGATAGTAAATAAATTAATAGGAAGGTCATAGGTACTAGTCGAGACATTAATATGCCAATTTAATTGAATTTTTGTGAGAATCTAGCCTTTTTTCATCTCTTTTACGTAGGCGTATCTACTCCAAGCCATATCCATGGCTGGCTTATGGGATGATTATTTTAACAATTAAAATTTTAAAAATTAGTAGTATACGGATTATATTTTAAATAATTTTATTCAGAAATTACAGGGTTAGTAAATGTTCAGTCAATGACCAGAGTAGGTCACTGTAGGTTGTAGCTATCTCGTACTCTCTCTCTCTCTCTCTCTCTCTCTCTCTCTCTCTTGTGCCATAAAAATGTCAGTTATGATCTCATAGTGACTAAGAATATGAAGTAATAACAGCAGATAGTGAATTTCTTGAAGGAGGTTGAAGGAGCTGCAAAATAAGTCTTCACTTCGTCGCTGAGTAAAATGTTATCTGGCGGCCCAAAAAACGTTATAAGGCGTATTTCCAATTTAAATGTATAAAGGTAGGTATTACATAATGATAGCCCAAAAAATATTCAGTTCACGTCCCATTCGATCGTGAGCGTTATTCATTAATTAACGCTTTAATAACGTTTTCACAAGATCATTAGATTTAGACTTCATTTTGGAATCTTTACAGGAATTACTTATTTAATGAGAAGTATCACGAGGAGTTTACTTTAAGTAAAAAGTTATCGCAGATATTAATAACTAGGGTTCGCCTTTCACCTTGTGATTGTCGGTACAGTACGGTAAAGGTCGCGGGATGCTGCAGCGCATGTGACTAACAGTAGGGGTCTCTTGGCTGGTATGATTAAGGTGATAACATTTTTAAATTCACCACACTAAAGTAACCAGCCAACTGAAATAGCATCAAATCAATTTTAAGATTAAAATTATAATTTTTAGTTTTTGGTAATCGCATTAAGTTATACACTATTAATTGTGAAGTAGGTCCTCCAAACCTCGGAACATCACGAGATTTACTAATTATATTAGGGTTCAAATCATATGTTGCTAAGTGAATTGTTGTTATACTTACTTCTCTCGCCAAAGAGTTTATATATGACACACAAGAGGAAGAGCATAGTTGACACCTATTTTCCGCTCGTATTTTAAGCGCCCGTCTGAGGAAGCATCTCCGCCTCAGTCCGAATACCTACCTAAATTGGGTTAGCCACCTTAAAAAAGATTACAGCCATATTACGCTCATGTTTTATAACTTAGAAAATGTCTCGGTCATTGGTCCACTAGTATTAAAATGAGAGTATTATTTTGATTTCAATTAGAATTAATAACATGACATAATTCTCATTGCTTCTTATTCGTTTGCTCGCCAACTTTAGCCGTCTATTGATTAGATAGGTAGGTAACCTCTAAACTGGTTTTGCTAATATAAAAAGCAGTAGGTACCGGTACGCAGGTGCGATACGGTTAAACTATTTTAATGATAAAATATTTCAAAGTTTCATGACTACCTAAAAAAAAGTAATAAAAGCTAATTAGACCGGTAACGCTTAAGTGGTTAAAATTCACACGATATTTTCGTCTTTATACCACTATAGATAGAAGAGATAAAGAAGAAACTGACAAGCAATCTTACCTCTAAATTTCAATATAAGTTTTATAAAAGTAACTAATCATATATAATATACAGCGATACAAAAATTTGCACACTTGTAAGTTATTATTAAAAAAAACATACTATATTTTATCGGGAGAAATTGTTTTTCGTAAAGAAATTTGTGGAACTCACTCAAACTGAAACGAGGTCAACGAACGTTGCGCATAATATACGATTTACATAAAAAACATAACGAGAGCCCATTTAGGTTACAAATTTATCAAAACAATACTTCTAACTTACCGAAAAGCATTCAGAGTATTCCGTTACAAGATTCGCTTCAACGGCAGCGGCAATGCTGTCACGACTCACTCACACACACAAACACTGGAGTAAACGTCATAACCAACGTTTACATCATGATTTGCACCAGTAAACGTTGTTTTTGAGGACTGCAAACGATATGTCACATGTAGCACCACTAACACTATTATCACGCAACAGCACAGCACCCAAAATGTACGTGAACCATTTAAAAATCTTAATTTTTTGGCATTGACAGACTTATTCACCACTCCTTTTCTCTCATGTATTTCTGTGATAGCGAACAGCTGCGGTGCGTGGTTATTGTACCAAAACAAATACATCTCGCGCCATCTACAGGCTACTGGAGAGAAACTTTCCGTGCTATTGGTACTAACATAATACTGATGTTCCAACAAAGTAGTGTATTCCGCATCGTATGTAACACGAAGTTCAGCTATTGTAAAAGAGATAGCGCTGCATACGTTTAGTAAATATAAATACAAAAAACTAATTTAAAAATTTAGTTTAAATTGAATTCCTATTCAAACAATTGTATACAAACATGAAATAAAATTTAATTTTATTTGACTAAAATTAAAAATATATGTTTTTATAAAAGTTAATTTTTATTATAAATCTATTTTATAAATAAAAAAATAATTGCACTGAAATGTAACACAAAACTGAAAATTTAAAAAATAAAGCTCCGCCGTAACAGTGAATACACACTGCCGTGACCAGGATTCGAACCTGGGTTACTACGGCCACAACGTAGGGTCCTAACCACTAGACGATCACGGCTATCGAAGCTGTATAGCTAATATCGAAATTAATGTACACTCTATCCCAAAGATTAAAAGAAAATTTGCTAGTTTTACTTATGAGGCGTTAATTAATGACATTTACATGTATATCATTGAGTAAATGGGAGCTAAGGACAATGTAATTAACAAATCTAAGATTTGTCGGCCACTTCTAAACGGCTTAGATGCCATTCTCCATCCAAGATTCTACCCGTTGTTTGAATATTTCCTCAAAGGTTCTTTTAAATTATATAGGAGAGAGCTGGTTACCCTGTCTAAGACCCCCGATGATCGGATACGATGGTGCAAAAGATTATAGTTTAACTTAAAGGAGCTGTTGTGGTACATATTTGGAGACAATGTACACAAAGCACTTATTGCCATACATTATGATAAAAATCCAAGAGAGTATGGGGTCACATCTGAAGCCTTCAAAATCGGCTTTGCTAAACTGCCTCATCTAACTATCTTGTTTAGTACCATTTTAAATTCGCGGTATCAATGTGACATTCAAATATAATTCTATAGCACAAACAAGGCGACAAAAGTCAAATAGAAAATTCCCAGCGAATAAGCTTCACTAGTATACAAAGCATCCAAAAACGTTATACACAATCACATATTAAGGAAATTAGAAAAACACCAGAACAAGTAGGATTTCGCCACACTTTCTCCACAACTGATCACCACCGAACACTAAATCAGATTGTAGATAAATTCACAGCCGTTGTATTTTATTCGTAGATTAAACAAAAGCGTATTTTCGATAGTATTTAACACTCGGAAATATTTAAAGCATCATATTATCAACGATTTGAGTTTGTAAAATTAAGAATTATTAATTATCTTCGAAAGTTTTCAGTAAACAAAACAGTTTTTTTTAATTATGAAGTGTAATTTTATTGCAACGGTTTTAGTAAGCCGTACACAAAGCTAGTAAAGATAAATTAGTTTAATATTTATAACGTCACAATTTGCTGATAACCCCATACTTTGATTAAACATGTGTTTTAACATTTTAACACATTTTGTTCAAAGATATTCTATTTATACAAACGCATGATCCCTATTATTTGCAACGGCATAAACCAACTACTTGTGGCCGAACACATATCAGCTTCGGCATCGAGTTGCACAATTCGATCGTTCAATATGACCTGTTTGTAACTCCTTAGTTCAATACACGCTTATGAGCTTCGTAACGGCATCTCTAAGCCTCGGATAAGATCTCGAAATATGTGGTCAACACGTCGTGCTCGAGCTTTCGTCTAGCCGTTCAAACGAACTGATTACCTGAGCGTACATCTTAGATGTTCACGCGGAGACAGTGCACGGAGATAAAATTGCTAATATTAACCGTGCCTCTTGAAGATTGTGTTCAATTTGAGTGGAAGGATCCCTCAAATCTTCCTCCATATGAAAACTAGCGCCCCACAACACGAGGTGACGCCTATTCGAAAGCGCGGCATCGTGTCGGTCGTCTACATATAGTTGGGTTATTTTGTTCCGGTGCCTCAGGTTAACGCCTGGTAGAAATCTAGATCAGACGGTTTTGACCAATTTCCCAGCAGATATATGTGCATTAAAACATTAACCAAGTCGTTTACAACATTCATCCTTAAACTTCATTCTTACAAGAGGCCTTGAAGCCGGTAAACGGGCGATCGAGTCACCTACATTCGATAGCTCAACCGTAAGTTTCCCTTTTACCGCCCTGTAGAGATCATCATAGTACAACTGTTACATTTGTTGTAATGTCTTCTGTACGATGGATGCCGGTACAAACACTCTTATACGCGATAGTCATCAGACAACATTGCATTTAATTTACGTTACTTAATTGTTGCCCGTAAAGACCAGACAGGACGTAAGTTTTCGAAGCAAATTCGTTAAAGGTTGCTAAATACGGATGCAATACTTACGTTGAGGGATCTTTACGAATAGTGTAATGAATGCCTCGTATTGTAATTAAAACAATCTGAAAAGGTTGTAGGTAGAAAAAGACATAAAAATCATTGCTATTGTTTATTGATTTAAAATACAAAACTTAGTGACATAAAGCTCTATCTTTTTATTGTTACAGTGCCTGCGAACTGACAATCCGATAGGAAATAAACATTTTAGCTCACTGCGCACGAGCACATTGTCATGTCACACACATTTCACATAATCCCATACTGTCACAGTATAAATAAATAGAAGTACAGTATATTACATACTCAAGCGCAAACATCTAGGGCCATCCTTGAGTAATGGATTTAGTTAGAACTATTCGAATAGGTTGGTGTTTTACGTGTTGTTTATCACTTTTGTTTCCGACTAGTTATCATGTAAAATACAGCAAAATTGCGGCAGATTTCCGGATAGATGTACACGAATAGATTATAAGTTTGGATACAAAATTATGGAAGTTAATTAATTCTAAATAACATTAGGATCTAATACACGCGTTAGATGTCCCAATTAAAAACTGAAGACAAAAATATTCTTATAACATGAATTACAAAGTGACACAAAAATATATTTGCTCTCATATATTATTTGGAAATCTGCCTCTCGATAAACATGTTATTGCTCTATTACCAATATAAACAAGTCCCATACCTATTTCATACATTTCTTCTAACAATCCTATAACCTCATGAAGCAGAAAAGTATTATAGTAAATATTATACAAATAGTCAAAATTTAATTATACAGAACAGTAAGATTAGAAATAGATTCAAATCTACAATGAAATTGGTATAAACTAGTAGTAGCTCTAAATAAAGAATCATCAGAAAATACTTTCATGCTTCATGTACGAAAACAATTAGATTCACCATACAAACGCATTATTTCCAATTTAAAATAACATTTTACACAATCGTGGGTGTTTTATAAAATTTCACAGCAACATACGCAGTCAGTACGAAAAATTTCTGCAAACAGTTGCACTGTCATCGTTTAGCAACTTCACTCTGAACTTCCCTACCCTCAGTCAATAATTAACTAAAATAATTAGAAATAATAATATTTTCCTAAGCTTCAAGTTCAGAACATAGTCGTTAAGCTTGGGACCCGCTACTGATGTGACTTCTGTCAACCTTAATAATTAAGAAATCACCAAACTTATGCCATTAAACTCCACTAATATAGTGAATATTTTCTATATACAATTAAATAAAACATGCACTAAACATGTGCAATTTCACTATGACCCCATCATAACTCATAGTCCCGCCGCATTGTGAAAGCTCAAAATATAACGCGAGGCATCTATACACATACACACCTCTCATAATAAAGTATTACTGCCAGGAGCTTCACCAGTTACCAAATCACGTTTAGTACATATTCGCAGTTTTATGCTTTGCAAAGCACATGTTATGTTACACATACATTTTTAATCACAATAGTTCCATACGTATTCTACACCCGATAAATGATATATGAGTTTCAGCATATCATTCCATATCCAACTCAGGTTCCTCTCCATTCAATAAAATGGTCCCTTCGTTGACAGGAATCACCCTGTCAACATTGCAACCCTCCAATTGGCTTCTCATATCCTACTGTACCAGTACAATTCCATCTATTCCCTTAAATAGTCCACAAAGAATTAATCGTAATGCGTCAATGGATATGTAATTCATACTATATTAATGCAATAGTTATAATTGATTAGTAGAATTAGCAGGATGCCAACGTCTGGTAACTTAGTCTCACGGTCCGGTCAGCCTCAGCCACCTCAGCCACCGAGAGCGCACGCGCAGCGCTCACCCACACTAACACGGCACACTTCTCTATGAGGATGACGTCTTACGGCAAAAGTCGGTCATGAGTAGCGGGTCTTATTCATAAAAAATTCCGGCACAATTAGGCAGTGATTCAATGTATTGCTATACAAAATATGTCCGTTACAAAGTTACGACCAGTCTGTTGCAATGAGGTTAGTCTATTGTAGATTCAAAACCAAAAACGTTGAACAATTCAGTTATATAAGTCAATTTATTAATTCCTATCTGAAATACCCAAAAATTTTATATATGTTTCAACATTCTCGTAGCCTACAAGTACATTTTGTGTTTTTATAGAATTACCTATATACTATTCCGTTTTACACTTTGTCTGAATATTTCAGTAGGTCATAATAACCTATACATGCTTTAAAATAATACTCGAGACTCCCGGATCACAAGCATCAGAGTTCGTGAACGAAATATTTAATATATACATCAACTCTGCAATGCGAGGGTGTTCGTTCGAAACATTCTATAAACAGTCAAACAAATCAGTCAAACGGTCGGTGACAAATTAATTCTTTTGTGCATTAAAAATACTTAAAACTATTTCATCGTCCATGTTAAACAAATTCACATTGGCCCTTCGAATTTCAGTCATCAGTTGCCGACACTCGAAAATATAAAGCTTGCGATAAAAGAACCGAACGAAAGCCTAACTAGCATAGATCGTAACTAAACTATAGAATATCCAGTTTAAATTGCAGTCTGTATCCGTTAGTCTGTTTCCCTAAATTTTATATACAATATTTATTTTCTACCATATTGCGTCCTTGATATGCATCGCGTAACAATAAAAAAAGGTCAGCTCACTTGCGTTCGGTGGCGGCGCAAGGGCCGCCGGTAAGTACTGTCGAGTGAAGCGATCGAGAACGAAATGAAAAATTACATGTTACGACGTAACGAATCGTATATTTTTACAGTCAGACTTAAGAAGTATGTTTTTTATAAATAGGTTTATATCAGTTCTGGGGTGCACTGCACTGGCGCTAATGTATGGCGACGGGGCTGTGTTGTAGGGAACAGACCGGCAGTAGCTCGTCGTCACGACGCGCTTCCACGTCCATACGTTCGCCCCAAGCGGCCGCGGCCGCGCTCGCGCCCATCCCCGCGCCCACCACGGCGCCCGCGCCTGCGCCCGCGCTTACCCGCGCCCGCGCCTCGCCTGTACAACAACCCAACTTTACAATCACGATCTATTACTATTGAACATGGAACATTGAATATTGATTCACTTTTCTTTTGCTTGCTTTTGAGGGATACATACACTCTAAAAGGTAAAATGAGAAAGAGGTAGCTGTCAAATAATTTGACATTCAGAAAAGTGTGCTCTTTTTTCGACCATTATAAAATCTAGGTTTTGATGCTCTCCTCCTCCTTAATAGTTCTCTAAAATTGTACGAAATGGTTCCTTATTGATTTGTTAATTTTTTGTCATGTAGGTATGTTATCCGTTCCTTTAATATATTTAGCGATATAAATATAAGTAATGTACTTATTTTCTACAAATAATTCTACTTTTCTCTAATATATTTTAATCACTTTTCTAATTACAAAAAGAATTAAGACTTTTGAAAGACTTAAAGAAACAATTAACTATTTGAGGACGCATGAGTGGCAAAGCTAAATCTTAAATTTATTTATCACGTTCTCATGAACATATCTAAACGTTATTGTATGAATATTGAGCCTAATTCTGACGGCACACTAATAATTAAATTTAAGTTCAGTATATCCCGCTCTCTCATTATGTTAGATAGGAGGAGGATAGCAAGAAATATAACTGTTCGAAATTAAGACAAATTTAAAGGAACCGTGGACAATTTTAGAAGACATTAAGGGAGTAAATTTGGTCGTTTTTTAGGTCAAAACTTAAGTACACCTTTTTTAGTAATGCTGTCGTTTTTGTAATCATAATGATAGATGATGCAATGTACTTAAATTAATTTCTGGTGTTTACTAGTAGTCAATATATGGTGGTAGTGGAGGGGTTTGATTATGTATGTATATAAAATATATATTTATCACATCCGTAAGTTCATATCAATATTATATAAAATCAATTGCAATAAATTCTATCCACTACCAAATTCAGAATTAAATACTAAATTTTCCCCGAATTTCGAAATGAGAACTGTATGAATCCGTTAAAAATATAGTTCTACAATTTAAGTAAGTATTCCGTATTAAGTAGTGGAACATTCATTTCAATAATACATATATCGACGTGTTCAATAATTATCATGCTCTATCAACATTTATTTTATACGAAAAAGATTCGGTACTAATAACACAGTATAATTTTTTTCTGACTAGCAATAACCACGTCAACATATAGGTATACAGTAACACTTTAACATATATCAAATATAACTAGAAATATATTTATACTATTAAATATTAATTATTTTGACTACGTTAGTACATATAATTTCTATAGCATTATTCTTAAACTAAGATCACGAATGAAACAGCAATTTTATGTAAATAAATATCGTGTTATCATAAAAAGCATAAAAAACCATTCTCAAGGAACAAATGAATTAGGATCAAAATGAAACGTCATAATGCATCAACAGATGCGTAGACGCAAGGCCATATGTTGATATCTGTAACTCTTGATGATTGAGTGAGAAATGTTTTTTTTTATATTATTGCAGGGATGATTTACATCTTAACTTATTGAGGAAGTTATTAGAGCAGAGTTGGGTACAGGTGGGTGTATTTTCCAGAGAAATACTTAAAATATTATATTATATGTAAAGTACCTAACTAACAATACTTCCAAAACTATACAAATACTTTAATCATAAATATACAATCTAATTTTGTATGCAACATTTGATTGTATATATTTTTCATAGTTACAGATCTCAACAGCCGACATGGAAATAACACCGAATGCATGCAGTGGACATTCTAACAGGATGGCCGTGTCACAGTTTAAAATGAAATATAACTTTTTCATATATTGTATTTCTATTTAACATAGCATCAGGATATACACTAGTATCCTGTAGTTATTCTGAGTATTAACCAAGTATTTAAAGCTTTGTACTCATTTTGCAGTACATCGTGTAAAAAATTATTTGATTCCAATCGAATTCAAAACTTTTATTATAATTGCAAAATTAAAAGCCTTGTTTGCCATAGTTCGAACAGATCTAGATACAGTTTTAGAAAACGGTCAACGGAAACAGCTCAATTGTTTTACTTAAAATGTAGTTGTATACAGACTACAATAACTTTAAATACGTAGTAAAGTAAGCAAGTAGTAGCAAGCGCGATTACTATTAGTAGCCCCTTTAACAGATTCTTTTAAGGTACGAACCGCAAAAGAAAATATAAGTACAAGATATTTGTTTTGAATACAAAAAATTTACTATATTTTTAGAATATACTACTGAGTTTTAATCTGTAGTTACTTGACAATATCAAGCACCTGCGTATCTTGTTTATTTTTAACAAAACAAAAAATATTTTTATGTGAATTTCTTAAATTAATTTTTTTATTTTATTTCTTTTTTTCTCAAAGTATGACCGTGAGCAAGATACAAAAGTATATACACTTTACTTTGTATACATAAAATCTGCATTGCGACAGTAGGTACCTTAGAATGTAAAGGAACTATTATAATAAACAAGATATTAGTGTATGGGTTTTTGGGTAAGGAAAGTTAAAGGGGGTAAGACGGCAACACAGTATGAGCAGACCTGGTGCGGGTGGCGCTAGTGCCTCGCGGCGGGGCCGCCGGCCCTCTCTAGTCATCGCGGCTCCGGCCCATCTACCAGGGAACCACGGGGTTAGCACGACCATATGCCAGTATACACCGAGTAACTTATGTTAGTTTTGGTATATACAGTGTCCATTTGGAGTTGATTCATTTATTTATTTTTAAATAAAAGTAAAATTAATTTGAATATATCATTATTAGTTGCCTTCAATATTTGTAAACAACAAACACGCCGTAAAGCCATTTACTTGAAATTAAGCTAGATACGAATCGAAAATAAAACTGGCAAAGTGTTATTAATATTATAATGCCATCTATTGACATTGTCGGAATTCATATAAACATTATAAAATACGTACTCCAAACCGCCACTGCGATTTATCAATGAAGATTGTGTTAATATGTAAATAATATAACACAAATAAGTATATTAAAATATATTATTGGTAATCTACTATAAAAGGAATTAAATGTTACATATTATTGCCTATCTTCTTGGCAAATGAGATTAATGTCAGAGATTAATAACAAAAATATTTTAGTTTCCCAATTAGTAAACCAATAAATATTATCCGATTGAGATGAGATGACAGAAGCGTTATGTTTTAGCAAAGATCACGACTCAAGCTCGAGATGAACGTTAGATTTGTAATGCATACTAAATAACAACATATCTTGGACAAACAAATATGTAATACCAATAAAAGTTATTTTATTTTCGCATAAAAACATTATTCAAATAAAATACTAATACTAATACAATCCAAGATAGGTCGGATATTTGCCTTGAAACTGTTTAAAAAAACATGTTAAGTGTAAGTAAAATTATTTAATTCGCATAAGCCATAAGAAACCACCACATCGATATAACTTCCCAATTATAAAACAACATAAAAACAATCAAAACAGCTATATATTTTGAAATGAAAATTATTTATATTGCATTCATCATTCTCTAGTTTTCCATTATAGGAAAACTAAATTTTTCAGTGTTATGGTTGAGAACGAATTATATTTTCTATTAATTAACATAGATGACATTTTGACAGTGAAATTTCACTTTTGACACCAAACTTAAAATTAAATTGGATAAAATTAATTAATAAAAAAAATAAAAAACTACCCCGTAGAAGACGTTGCCAATCGATGTCTAGTGTTGGTTGTTAGTGTGTATCGATTGTCGATAGTTGAACATCGAACATACCGTGTTGGTGATGCGACTGAGCTTGCTGCGTATTCGTGGACTCGTCCGCTGTCCGTTTGAAGAAGTTGTGTTGGAGAGCGTAGTACGGCGTGACCCGCTGCTTCGGGTCATACTCGAGCATACGCAGGATTAGATCCTGGAAATTTTAGTAGCCTCTTTGAATAATTTACTAAATAATTTCAAAGACGCAATACTTAAATACTTTTAATAGTATGTTCGATACATACCCTATTAAGCGCGAAACCTACATGTTAACATAGTTATATAAATACTATAATTATATCAACACTTCAAAAATATAAATTTATTTTCAATATTTCAAGCAGTAAAATAAAACGTAATGTAAATTTTATAATTTTGGATTTTATATAACACCATATTCATATGACTATGTTAATTCAACTTGATAGGGTATATAACAAACATCTTGTATGTAGCTTAGCATAGTATATAGCAGTCTTTGCAAACTGAATTCAGACTGCACGGTTGGTTTGCAGGTTTATTGCAAACAGTCGGGAGTGCAGCGTGGTCGACGTACCTTGAATTTGAGGTAGTCAGAGACGGAGTGTCCGGGCTCCCCGCGGCGCCGCGCGGCCGGCCCGCCGCCCTCCACGCCCAGGATGTCGTGCAGCCGCCGCGTGCCCGGCGCCCGGTACTTTCTGTAACCGCTGCACACATTAACCAAACATATAACACATACAACTGTTATGTATAATCATACAGCTCACACTTATCATCCATCATTCATCACTAACACCTTTTGGGGGCCATTCAAATATTACGTAAGCAGTACGCGGGGGCGAAGGGGTCTTAACTTTGCATATTTTTGATGACACGTGGGTGGGGGAGTCTGGTTGGTCTTTACGTCAGCAGAACTAATATTTATTTATTTGCTTATGGGCATTCAGTGCGTAGAAGTCATCTATTACAAGCCTTCCTCTATTTCCAGGGGAGGGGGGAGAGGGTTATAATTGTGATACCTCTTGTGATACCAACGGATCCTTTCACGCTTCATAAGTCAAATCATCCGTAGAAAGATGTTTGCGGGGATCTGGCCTTTCTACACAGGAGAAACACATGAGGACCTTAGGCTATAACACCACCACAGTGACCCAATGAGGGTTAGTGTACACCTCCACACGAGAAACTTAAGAGGAATGGGTAGTGAAAACGAACATAAATAAATAATTATTTGAATAGTGCATAGTGACGTTTTGTAATTGTAATTCCTGTTAGTATAGAAAAATATACTAATCGTAAAATATATTCATAATAGGGTTCACACCTATTGTGAGAAGTTTAACAAAATATTTTGATAACAGCAGAGGAGCTTAGGAAATAGTCACAAAAAAGTTAATTAACAAAAGCTAATCCTAATCCTATTTCTCAAGTTTATTTAGAATTTTTGGATACTTAACTTAAGCTTTACATTATTTGATTCAAACTACTTTATTTTTATTAGGTAGTTACCTGCCATCCTTGCCATTGACTTTCTTTAATACATAACCACCGCCTTCTGACGCTGGTAATTTATCGAAAAACTTTCTAGTTTTGTGGGCCTGTGGACAAAGAAACATAAAAATTAAAAATCTTCATTTGCTTTCCTATGCATAACGTGAATATCAGTATTACCTCGTGCAAGTCTAACTCTAGGCAGCGCAATCACACATACAACCTCTTCACATAATTGATATTGAACTTCACTAGAAAGTACGTTTATGTTAAATGATTGCTAGTAAAATTATTTATAACTGAGTTTTCAGCAACATTTCTTTTTACATCGTAGTTTCTTTAACATCTTACTATTCAGAAGCTTGTAGCTTAATTATAAGTAAATGTTTATACCACAGCCTTCTTAGAGTATTGTATTGTTTTCCATCTCTTTACCAGACTATAACTCTATTTATACTCCATTTGAGATAACCCTTTGGTACACTATTTGTGGGTTTTATTGTGGAAAAATCATAATGTATAAGCTTTACTAATACTAGCATTACCTGGTCTAATAAATGATCGGGTGGCATGCCCAACACCTCCACGATCTTGTTCATTTGATCGACCTCATTGGCTCCGCTGAATAGCGGCTCGCCCGTGTGCATCTCGACCAGTATACAACCTAACGACCACATGTCTATGGCCAAGTCGTACGGCACGCCGAGAAGGACCTCCGGTGATCGGTAGAACCTTGATTGAATATATTGGTATATCTGAAAATTCAAAACATGATATCAATAAGCTAGTTTTAAATAAAAACCAACCTACTGAAGCAGTCGTGAAGTCGTAAAAGGATTCAATGATTAGACTTTGCCATCTATTTTAGTCTCACCTATTTAAGTTTCATAACACATCTGAGCTCTAGGATCTAGGATTATGATATATCATATGAACACTTATGTAATTTGTCAAACAAGAGAAACAGAAGAAAATAATGATAATTCTTACTCCAGTGCTTGAACGTGAGACGAGATAAAATATAAACAACATTATCATTTGAATTGCGCCAAAGTACAAATATTTCATCATTCATGAATACTTCATTCACTAAACATCGAACTTGATAAAAATAAGTCAACCAAATAAAACACGAGAATCAATTGCAACGCATTTCATATTATCAAAATGACCCCAAGAGAACACGTGGGTCTTAAAGTGTACTACGCTATCGCCCGTTCCGTTATTCTCAATAACTTAATAACTATAGCAGTCAGACGCAATTGCCGATAACCCAGGGCGGGCGCGGGCACTGAATCACACGCCCCCTGTGTGATTTATCTGCGCAATTAGCCTACGACTGGTACTCACTACATAAATTGGAATATTCGTTTTAGGTGAACACTATATACAATGCTATAATAATCGCACAAATGCCTGTAATGTGTGTCGTTACGCTGAAGATCGAGTTTCGTAAGACATGAATCCTAATATATCTTAAAATAAACATGGATATGACGAAAATTATAAAGAATTCCCGTGTCGTACCCACTCCTGTGAAGGGTTGAAGCTACAATGGAAGATGTCGACGAGTATGCTTTCTTAGGACGAATGGATCAACTTGATATTAATTACCTTCTAGAAAGACCTAAATCGACGAATACAACTCATTAAATCCGCAAGAGAACTAGGATCGCTGACGCAGGCCAAAGAATTGCTAGCTTCTAGTGGTGGCAGGGCACATTGCAAGGACTGACGGCCGTTTGGGGCATCGTTGGCTTGAATGGCTATCGCGTATCGGGAGACTCAACGTAAGTAGGTATATATAAGGTGGACTGACTTTCTGGTAAAGGTCGGGCAGCCCACAACCCGTCGGTTAGGATAACCTTGGGGGATGCACATACCCAGCAATTGACGTCTGCTGATATGACTGTGATTATTATAAAAGCAAAAATTTTTCTTGTATTTTCCTTTGTTAACCAGTAATTTTGTATATACAGTGCAATGTTATTGTTGTTTTAGATAACATTTAGGAATTTGAAGAAAAAAAGAACGTTACATTTTTTTCGAATTTATCGGGAAACCCGAAACAACCGTATATTTTACGACGTTATACTTCAGGTAGGATTTTTGTGGCCGAGAAAATACCTTTGGCCCATATCAAACGTCCAATCAAGAGTACTGGTAAAAATTTCACGAAATTTCATCAATGATTTATTAAATAAAGTCTTACCCTTTGACCTAGTTGACATGAGCTTCCGAAGTCGACAATCTTAATGGCTGACCTCTTCGGATTACATAGTAGTATATTTTCGGGTTTAAGATCACAGTGAATTATATTTAGTTCTGAAAGGGAAAATAAATCAACATAATTTTACATAAACTATTCAAACTCTTGGATCTAAAAAACAAGGAGTCGTTAATAAGCTGCACTGTACGTTAGGTCATTATATTAAAAATAATATTATGTACATGATTTCAGTGACGCACAATTTAGGGCAGTTACAAATACCGCAGTTCCTTATTGCGACATTGTTTACATCAGCCCGACTCTTCGAGACTAAAAGATTTACCATTTTTATGCAATTAAATTTGTAATACATAGTTACAATTCTAGTATTGGATGAGAAGAAGCATTTTCATTGGATCGTGGAATCAAACGATATCATCAATTGCGGTTGCATGCACAGAACCTCGGCTCTACAAACTAGAGTATATTTCATCATCCAGATGGTTGAAACATAATATACAGCAATCTCACCAGGTTGACTAAGGAACAGTAACGCAGTGCAGAGCTGCTGCGCAAACTTGCGCGTTAGGTTCAGTGACACGCCGCGAAAGTTCGTGTTGCGCAGGAGATCGTATAAATTATACGATAACAACTCGAACACTAGGCACAGGTGGTTCCGCCACATAAAGTGGCGTTTGAGTTTTACTGCAACAACAAAAAATATTAAGATACATATTCTCATGCAAATACTCCCAAACATGAAAAAGAGAAAGCAAAATAAGTAATTATTTTAACCAGATTTATAGATTAGCGCCACATCAACTGCTTAATTTATACATTTGCTAGGGTTGGAAAATTTTATAGACTCCTAGTTTTCATTCAAAGAAATATAAGCGACAGATAAACATGTAAAATGAAGTAACCGTAATCATGAAAGGAACTGTAGTGGAGATCGCGTCCATGTTATAGCATGATCATATCTCCACTAAGCTGTAGAATAGAGTTGATTTAATAAGCAGAAGATTGGTCTTATAGTGTATTTAGTTCGCAAGAAGCTACTACTTTTATTTTATTTTATGTCAAACCATCGAATACTTGATAGTTAGTCGTTAGTGACGCCCATTGACACCTACAGTATCAAGGAAATTGAATTAGATATAGGTTCTTTCATTTATATCTAGTTATGCTGAACGAGATTCAACAAAAAATGCTCAATCACTTTTAGTCGTAATGAACAGTGGTTTCATTTAAATCTTTTATTCTGTTACGATGTTTGTTGTTGATCTCGTTTTGTTATAAAAAATTAAGGCTAACTGTATCAAAATAAATGTAACCATTTTATTAAATATTGCTTGGCCAATCTCCAACACTATATTTCCACTACAATAATCTCAAACACTTCTAACACACTTACCTATATAATACTTATTTTCGGCATCTGCCCTGTTCATCATTTCTAGTAACTTGACTTCAATTTGTGCCTGATTTAGGAAGGGTTTCTTATTCTTAATTATTTTTATCGCTACTTGACACTGCTCCTCATGGTCATACGCTTTCACAACCTGCAAAACATAAGAGTAAGTTATGTACATTACCTCTGCCTTTCAATCTATCTCTTTACGTTGCGGTTATTAGTTGAGATAGACAAAAATATTATTAGGTGGGTATAATACAAACAAAAATTGTAAAGGAGAAATCTTTCCTTGAACAAACTTCTGTGATCTTAATAATAGGGATTAAAACCACTGCATGCCGTTTCTTAAACAGTTATTACAACTGTTCAAATGTGTTCAATTTGTCAAAACATTACAAGGAAATAGCTCAATACACACCTGTCCAAAAGATCCTTTCCCAATTGGGGATGAGATCTCATATCGATCGAGGAACTTTTCTCCCTGCTTGATGATGTAATCGTGATTATCGTCATCATAGCCATCATTATATAACTTCCTCTCCTTCTTGTGCGAGCCATCCTCGCCCAGGTACTGTTGCGCTCTCCGCTTCTTCTTCGCGTAATATACCTTTAACAAGAAAAATATATGTTAGAAAATCATTTCTAAATTATACAATGTAATTATTTTTAAATGCTAATTTTTATTTTACACGTGTTGAGTTATAACAGAGCAAAGAGAACGAGCATTGCCTAACTGTATATTTAGTTAACAGTGATTGTTTTTAAATTAACAGTTGTCTATAGTATAATTTAAACTATTAAATTTCTTAGCAAATACCTTGAATTGTTTTTGGGAAGACTTATTATTTCCCAGTTTTAGAGTGAAATTTTATTTTGTTGTTTAATTTTTAATACTATTGACACTGTCAGTCAAAATAAATTTCCTTCTTTTTAATTTCAGTTTGTGACAGTTTACGAAACAATTGTCAATATTATAAATTATCTTTGGATATCATTGGATGGTACTGATTAATTCCCTCTTCAACTTAGATTTGTAATCCCTTTAATTGGATAAATTAAATATGTGTTAAATGTATTTAGCTTGCTCCCTTTGCCAGCCCCCCCGGGCATCTCCTCAGTTATACAATATTTGTTTTGTTTTCGGGTTTTACTATCGCATTAAACTATTGTTTAACAGCTAGACGGAACGTCGAATTATGTGACAAAACACAATGAAGTCATTGAAATCAGTGCAGGAAATGAAGGATAGACTAGCGATGGAATTCGGCTGCCGGACGTTGACCCAAATATGCGGTTGACATTGATCGACGACGGGTCGCGATGTTCTCATAATAAAACATCGTACACGACGCATGTATGTACCGGGTACTAGGAAGTTCGTTGCTACTACGAGTTTTTACGGTACCTCGCTAGACTCGCCTAGATATTATGAGTCACTGTTATGCCGGCAGGTAACACGAAATAACCGCGTGAATGTCTGCTGTAATTAGACATCGATCAAACAATATCGCTGATATAACAACAATATTTTGTGTTTACAATTCCTTTTATTTTGTGTTTACAAACATCACGCACTCGCCAAAAAACATAATAAATGTCTTAACATATCACACTAGTCTTACTATGATTTCATTGTTACTTTATTATCTATTTTGAAAAAATCTTAAGGATTATTAATAAAACAAAGTTTTCCTTATAAATAAATTTATACTAAACAATTCCATTTTATTTAGATATGTCAGTATTCATACTAGCTTATTTATTCACGTGGGAACAAGTCTATCACTCTAAATACACATTGACTTATAACATTAACACGAATAGAAGAAACACTTCAGTTTGTTTAGGGTGATATTAACATATATCTAGTCATATGACCTTACCTAATAATTATGGTACTGATATATCTATCTACCCACACAACGCAATATTTGGCATTGAGAAACTGACATAGCTCTGGTTGCGGATCCCAGCAACAATATTGGGGACTGCATAGCGTTCGCAGCGTGGCGGTGCGGAAGCGTCGTATATCGACGCGGTCAAATGATAACCCAAATTTCTGGCAGCGACCTACATATTACAGAGTGTATTTTACAAGCGACCGAGCGCGATCCGACAACCGACAACTGGCAAGGCTTCGCCGTGATGTACACCTATAAGCTACTAGCGCGCCAAAATTTTGTTGTCCTATGCTTGTCACCTAAAATTCGGTCATCCAAAGTTATATTTAAAAATTTATTGGGTTTTGAAGGTTTTCTGAAATAGAATAACTTTTCGATTTCGTGAATTCTGAACAATTTTTTTAAGTACGTTTTTTGAGCATTTTTGTTTTAACTAGTATCAGGGAAGGGTACAGAGCTGTTATACAAGCAATGTAAAATCAGCAGCCAAGAGAGCTTAGTTGTAGGAAGATTGTCTTGCCCGTGGTGGTGATGAGCGCGTGGTGAGGCAGGCCAGTGACCGAGGCACGTGGCCGCGAGATGAGCGCGTCGGGTTGGGGAGAGACGGCGCGCGGCGGCTGTCATTGATTTTCCCCGTTTCGACCCTACCCCCTGCTTGGCTCCCGCCCCACCGCGTCTCACCCACTTCCAGCGCCCGATAACGAGGTTAACGGGCGACGTGAGCGTCTCCTAAACTTTAATTATACCCGTACACTCGTCGTGCATGTTTAACCCGGCCTCTATTCAACGTTTTGTTTGGAGCGTACCTGATAGCGGGGCGTGATCCACTATTCGGTCGACGGTTAACTGTCTAATGAACGAAGTCGGAGATGGAAACAAGAATTCGGCAGGTTTAACTGTTGCCACGGTTTCAGCTCAAATTATATTCGCTAACTAGTAACTACCCATGTCACTTTTCATAATTATGTACAGTTAACGAATTCACTGCGCCGCGTCATTGACATGATTATTTTGTGCAATGTTATAGAGAAATACAAAATTTGAAGATGATTGAAATTCTCAATTCAACGAGGAAATTTTATTCTATATTTTAATTTTTAACTACATTAAAATATTATCTTATAGCTAATAGCGCGATGCGACTATGATTTACTGTTTGCATCTTAATCACCCTTATAAGATTGTCGCATAAAGTATCCATTTGGACATAAATAAAACTAAGTACATAACGTGCCTGGCGGCAAACTTTAGAACGGAATTTCTTATTTGTGCATGAGTAATTATTCGAGTGAACACAACTCCACACTCTTTGCATGCAGAGAAGAAATTATTAAGTTGCAGAGAACCATCCCAAGATTATTGTTTCACTAAATGCAGACTTAACTTTTATAATATATATTTATAATATGGATAAAGCCTGTTTACAGGGATAAATTGTTAATTGGCTCAATAAAAAGATCCATCCATTTAATTTTGTGTATACGGTAGGCAGGTAATGATTACGATAAGAGTTACTAACTAAAACGAGATTCATGAAGAATTTCATTGGTATTATAAAACCCAGGCGAGTAATTGTCCATGATAAAATGGTTTTTTAACAACTAAAAATACCCTCATTCATTGAACACGTAGGTTGATGAAAATTGCAATTGAAAATAATTTTATTGTCAATTCTAGCTATTAGGAATGCCTTGTTAAGATTATCTAAAAAGATTAAATAAAAAGTATACTGAATATTGCGGTATTATGAATTAGATGAGATAACTTGTAAGACAAGCATTAATACAATCTAAAACTTAGTTTTATATCGAGGAGGAAGCTGCGTATGGATTATCCCGCAACTGGTAAGTGACGGGCATGTGTGAAGCCTGATCATAGTTTATTGGCCAGTAACTCCAAATACCCTTTGCGTGGTGATGGCGACTGAAGCAATGTAAAAGATCGAGCTACTGTCTTCCAAGAAAGGAAAATCTATTTGAATTTCTACTGGCTCAAATATGTTTTATGCTGACGTTAGATATTTTTGCATTTTTCTAAAAATATGCAATACATAATTTAGTATAGAAAATAAAATATATTCTTTAATGTATAATTATGTTTTAAGTCGTATTAAAGCACTCGTCAAGACCATGCCTTGCCATGATTGAATATTCCGTGACTTTTAAGAAACTCGCGTGCCGTGTAATGATCGGTGATTTACCTGAAACGTTGATTTAATATTGTTGCGATAGAATAGAATAACTTCGTATGTGTAAAATACCAATAGAATTGCAAAAAATAAGATATTTTTGCAATTATATTGATAACCATAATACTTTGTAGGTTCTATTTACGAATTAAATACGGTTCGGCAACGAAATGTCCTGTCCTGACTTTTTGTAGGATGACGAAAGCCCGGTACAAGATGCAATCTTGTAGGAGAACTGGGGAAACGCCATGTCCAGAAAAGGTGAGGAGGTATATAGTACTTTATATGTGTTATTTTTCCATGACATTTGTCCTTCACGGTGCATAATTATGACTAATAATTGACATGATAGTAATAATATTATTTATTTATTTAATTATTTTTCAAATAAAGAATCTCATGTAGCTCGATTTTTATAAAGCCTTACGATACAAAGAATTATTCAGATTTGAATTTCATCTTCCAATTATTTGGTATCTTTCAACTATCACAGGAAGCACGCTATAAGAATTATTTAAATTAAGTGACTTGCTGTCGTTCTGCCATCTTATTACATAACTCCAACGGTATTGCCAACGGCCTTAATCTGAACATTATTCTCAACCCTCTGCTGCTTTATTAAAAGTTCATTGATATTATTATAAACATCAAATCTTTCCGGTCACTTGATAAATTGTGGGAGGGGAGGAGACCATTCGGCAGAGTAGGCTAGTTGGTCGAGGGTCAGGACGATTGAGAGACGAATCGGCGGACAAACCTCGCATTATCGAGCAAGTACGCTAGCGTCCTGCTATTAATGCCCTGTCATGTAGTCACAATCTCTTCAGATGGTCGACGAGGGACTTAGTGATAAGGCCATTGGTCGAGTCCATGACTTCTATGACCAAAGTGAACGTCACCCCTCACATATCAGTAACCTCGTATACCAGTATTATCTGACTCGGCTCCCATGAGGTTTTCATAAAAAGGGATAGCGAAGTATAATAATATTATGCTTGTTAGCAGAAACAGTCCTAACCTTTAAGTTGAACCGGTTAATATATATATATATTGTTGTTATAATTATAAGCTTTGTCACCCATTAAATGATAGGCAATAAACTATCAAATGATATTTCCTAAGAAACTTTCGGCACAAGTGACTGTACTATATTAACATAACGATAATGTCATATCTTGAATTTTAAGCAAGCAATGGTCAGATCATTTACGTCAAAGAGCTGCCAAAAACCTCAATCCGTAAGTCAATAAGGAATGATAATGATTTTTAAAAAATTTATTCAATTGGAATTTTAACTACAGAAATAAAGAGGCGTGAAAACACTTTTTGAGCCAGCAAGGTGAAAGTGGCTGGTGCAATATGTTGCATGATGCACTAACTATTTACGAATATGGACGATCACATACTACTTACCACCAAGAGATTTGAGTAATTTGCTGTGCTTTTTATAAAAAAAACGGATCATCATTTTATAAATATACAGTAGATCTTGACTCGTTACTTGTTTCAAATCGCGATGTATTTTGAGAATATTTTCATACCCTTTACAGTACAGTCATCAAAAGTAATATGATAACTATATATACGTAAAACCTACGAAAAATCTTCTTTATTGAAAAGTGGTTACTAATTTAGCACTAATTTCAGTGAATTTTAGTGCTATAGTTTATACTCATTTCTGAATTAGATTACTTAATTGGGGCGGATGGATGAGCAAAATTGTTTCTTATTTTGAGAACAGAATCCTCGAATAAATTTTTGAGACAAGTATTGAATTAGATCAAGGGTATCGAGATTCATCGATAATGTTGCTAATGATGAACTAAGTATCATTATAAATAGCTCATTGCTATAAATAAAACATATTTACAATGTCTATTTGCTAAAGTCTGTTCAAGGTTTTCTTTAATTAATGAAAATATGAAGGTATGACTGTAGGTAGGCGTAGAAAAACTATAGCAAGGTGGACAAGGAAAGTGTCTGAGGTAAGTGAATAGTTATTCATAGGTATGAGAGGTGCTCAATGGGGTCGCTCAGTTACACTTACCCCGATTTCCTAAAAGCGTTAGTTGCGTTTAAAATTATATTTTATTTTAACGATCTACCGTTTCCTTCTATATAACTTATTTTATGTATGTAATTACATTTTGAATGCAATCAATCGAAGATTTATTCAACGATCACTAGAATCAGTCTACAAAGTATAGAATTTATTATTAATTCTAGGATATTAGTTCTAAACTCCAAGCAAGCACATCATAAAGTTTACAAAGTTCAGTATCTGGTGGCTACATAGTGCCTCCACCGAGACAAGCCAAGCGCAAGCTTTTCTCGAAGCGCTTCATCAATATTTTGAATGACCAGATGAATAAAATTGTGGTGAAATGATGTCAATAGTAGTTAAACATATACTTATTAAACATATAAAGTATCAATTACATAGTTGTTATTCTTTAGATTTTTTTGTTATCTAAAAAACCTCTTTGACTGATGATCATCAATTCTTAGGGTCCTCTTATACTACTTTAAGTCCTAGAAAGTAGAAATTTGGCATGTAAGCTTGTACACAAATAACAAAAAATGGAAAAAAAATTAATAACAAAATAACTAACAGTGAACAAATTTTTTACCTTACGTCAATCCCTTACAGAATGGCCAAGCCATATATTTTGACTATGGTGTATTGAGTTTTGTAGGAGCTCGGCTCTAGATGAGATTTGAAAACTTTTTGACAATATGAGCCATAAGGTCTCGTCTTCGCAACGTTGAAAATATTTTTGGTGGGATAGTACTATCGTATAATAGTTAACGATTTAATATTACATATTTTGATATTTTCTTGAAACTTAAGAAATATAAAGTTATTATTTGCAAACACCGGTTTCCTGTTCTACCTAATAATGAAAAGAGCTTGTTACTTTTGTTGAATGAAGAATTTTGAGATCATTTTTTAACAAAGAAATTTTAAGTACAAAATGTATATAACGAACTACTTACTATGGATATAAAGATGAGATATTCAGGGATGCAACAGTGACAGAGCCTTGTAAAGCAATCATGCCAAAAGCGCATGCAGTTATGATGGCATCGCAATTGCAGGCTTCTGTTATATCGTGAATTATTGTTATATTATTTATAAGGTTCGTTGTTAGCATCCGCATTTGTTTGTATATAGCGATGTGACATCACAGTGACATGATCTGGTTGCATTAGACAAGGCGATCTATAAATCATCAAATACCCTAATCGTTCTTTCTAGACCACGAACCGTAGACGAGTGTTGCAATAAAAACACGATGTCTAATATACTACAGCCGTAAAACTAATTCTTCTGATGTTGAGTGTCTGTATGTGAACAAGAAAAGACACAAACGCCATTTAACGTAGCTCACGGACAGTGGTAACAATAAAAAACCGTAGGTATTTTACAATTATTTATATGGATGAAATTTGGAGCTGCAGCAGCTTTTTTGGTTGAGATAATGTTTTGGAAAACAAATTACGATGTATCCAGCTTTGTGAAAGTAATTAATTTTTAAAAAGAGAATATTATTTAAAGTTGTAACAAAGATATGTCGTAAAATTAATTTTTCAAAGTGTAGCAGGCGACATACCAGCGATATTCAAATGAGCATCGTTATGCACTAATAGTTAGTTTACAGCCTGGCTGCAAGCGCAATGTACAATCTAGTATCAATTAGCGCGTTGGTAACAGCGCAAGTTTACATCATTAACACTATAAAAAGACAGTTATTGCGAGAAATTTTGTGCAATCAATTAGGAGTTTTAAGAGGGGTCGGGGTGGATGCGTGCGGAGTGCAGCGGCGGCGGGTGCATGGTGCGCGCGCATCTGTGTGCATTCGGCATATTTACCCCGATAGTGGGCGGGCGGGTTCACTGACCCGACCCAATGCAAGGCCCGCGTACGTAGGCCGCGGCGGCCGGCGACGCACACGCCGCGGCGCCGGGCCCGTTTCATTAGTGCCACAACACCACACACCGACACAAAAGCTAACACAGCGTCAAGTGGGCACGCACGCTTTTTTAATCATCACTCTAAGAATTCGCCGGGAGACGCACTGAGAGTCACTGCAGCTAACATATTCTGTTATCGGGATTGAATCGGGTGCTAGGGTATAGAAAGATAGTCGAACGGCTTAGAACCGCATGGAGTCTATCGATCTGTCGTTTATTTTGAACTCGGCACCAGTATAGAAAACCTATTAAAAATTAAAACGGCTTGGTATTTGGTCGATACATGACAACTAAAGTGAGATGTAAAACCTAACGTGCAATATATAGAAATAGCTGTATGATGTGTGTCAATCAATTGTAGTTTGGAGTAAACACATCATCATCATATCAGCCGACAGACATCCACATAGGCCTCCCACAAGCATCTCCCACGGAACACACGCATACTTAAAATGTAATAATGACTAGCCGCAATCATAAATCCAGCGGCTAGACAGACACATCGAGGGCTGCAGGCTATAGGCGATGTATTTATGCTAAACCACCCTTGCAGTCGGCAAATAGTCCAATGCAATACCATAACCTACCCCAAGCTTTCCCCTCGTTGAGGCTGGTTCGGGCAGACGACTTTGATCCACCATTTACATAATGATTAAACGAACATTTATAAATCTTTAACATTAATGAAAATTTACAAGAGACTCACACTTGTTAACAATACTTCGTAAGGATTGATTATAAACTTTAAATACAAAGGTTTCCCAATTATAATGTATTGCCATTAAATTATATATAGAGAGATGTTCTGACAATAATAATTGTCTTCTCATGTGTCAACCAAACATAAACCAGCATCATAAAACCAACATAGTACTTTTTTTGATATTACTCGGTTAATTACATACGTCGAAATTGTAGAGAAAGAACCGAAGTATAACTTGCATAACAATGAAGAACTCATATACCAACAATGTATACCAAAAATGTTATGAAAATTCCAATTAAGTTAAGATCAAATAAACTCAAGTGATTTATAACTTAATATGATAGGTATCAATATAAGTGATTATTTGCTCTTAACCTTGTAAAGAAAATAGAAGTTATATAAATAATATCAAACCAGGGAAGCAAACGGTTTAGTTTTATAGCATTGATCACGTGTAGTTCAGCGTGGAGCACACAAACAACGTGACTGTATTGTGCAAACTATACTTATATACATAATGCAAAACGAACTCTGTGTAGATACGACACTGGGTACATATATATACCGGAGGATGCATTCCGACCTACCGCAACGCAGCTTTCGTTACCTAGCCGAAACAGAAATGAAGTTTACCATACCGTCGATTTATTATAAAAAAAGAATGTTCTATAAAACACGTTTAAATTTAGTGTAACGATCATGTTTATTTTTAGGTACAACAGGGATGAATCTTTGAAGAGTCCGAGTGTTCTTCGAAATTGGATTCATGTCCAAATGTATTACCGGAACGAAACATTAAGAACGATAATCAAATGAGATCTTCTACAAGTTTGTCTTTATCGTAATTTTAATTGAGTTAATTAAACTATTTAGATAATAATGTATAGTAGTAGGTAATTACGGCAATTAGAGATAGTTTTATTTCAATTAGATACTGAATTAGTGCCTCGCGATTATTTATTAGGAGATGTGCTTTTATGCATCGTATTATTTAGAAGTGTAGGTAACGTGTATATATTAACAGGTGACAATACGATCATCCCATAAAAAAAATATACGCGTTTAAAGCTCTCAAGTGCGCGCGCAAAGTTTGACCTCGCAATTACTAAAATTGGTTTGATTTACCATTTTAATTGTAACAAAAAGCTTGTTTTTTCCATGAGCATTTCTGGTGGCGGCGGCGTTGCAATCTCGACCGTGTGACATTTGCTCGGAGAGTCTATTAGGGATCGGAAGTAGGACGCGAAGCGTAGGATGGGGATCGGAATTTTGAGCTGTGGCGTCATGTCGTTAAGGCGTAGATTCTGTCGGAGGTGTCCGGTAGGCGCGAGAGGAGAGCACTCGAGGTCGGATGCTGAGAGCGCGGGCGTGTGGTGCCAGCGGGGAGGGTTGGTGGTTCAAAATCGATATAGTCGGGCGGCGCGCGACGTCTTGCGCCCCGGCCCCTTCGTCCCTCTAATGAATGAGAGCAGGCATAGTCATCTCTGCGGATGGTGGCTCCAATACGGCACGCCGCCGAGCCGTCTTCGTCCCTGTGCTGAAGCCAAAGCCGATCTACAACACGATAACGAACCGAACGCTGATCAAACCACATCGACAAACCTGCTGCTCTTGAAAAGTTTAAACACTCTCACACTTCAACATTTGGATTAAAGTCGATTTTAAAACTTCTACTCGAATACGAGGGTAGTTTCTCTTGTTGGCTGGCTACCATCGACGATCAGTCACACAGTTGTCAATTGGTTTATATTTTATATGGTGAAAGATTAGATACACATTTTACAAGTTCCGTAAAAATTATTGCGATTGGCGAAATGATAGTCTGTAGCTGGAGGAGGATGCAGATTTATAATAGAAATAAAAAAGACTATCTACGAACCATTCGACGGCACGCTTTATAGAAAAAAATTACGAATCAACGTAATACAACCTTATTGGAAAATGAAAGACATTATGACGAAGGATAAATGGAGGGTCATGATGAAATTATAAGGGTTCTCTTTATTTCTGATATACTTACAAGTTACTATGCCATAAAAGTATAAGTATATTACATTACAGTGTACCTCTTGGGGTTTAATAAAAAAACATAAAATAACCTTTCTATTTTATGTTTATGAAACATGGAATAAAAAATAATGATTATAAGCAATCTGAAACGGTTTTGATTTTTTTTTATGTTTTGAAAAATTAAGAAGTATGTAAAATGCTTCTTAATTTAATACTCCACATAAGAGTAAAAAAAGTGGCAGAAAAAGATTTAAATCATTATTAAATTATTAACTGCCCATCAGGATCTACGTATTGATAGTTCGGCAACTTTGAGAATCAATTTAAGGGATAACATGTTAAAAGACATTAGGTTCTTATTAAACGGTTGCCAGAGGGTGGACTGGTGAATTGCTTTGACAGAACCCTGTTCACCCTCGCGAGGGGCAATAGAGCTACCGGGGAGATTTAGTTGGTATTCCCAGTGCCCAGGTACTGGGCGGAACCCACACACGTCCACCACATAGCCAGTGGTGGATAGATCCGTAAACGGAATCCTCCTAGATAAAAAAAAAGGTTCTTATTAAACGGTGTTAGCAATTTAATATCGAGGGTAGTATGCTAGGAACAAACGTTACATCCAAAATAGCTTCAATTAGGATTACGATCGAATATGATTGGCCCAAAGGAAAAGGTTACAATATTTAAGGACCATTGTTATTTTTAGCAACGCGTTCACACTAAACAAGAAATTTGCATAGATAGAAGATATTTATAATTTGAAGCGCTTTGGTTTTATTTGTAACTATAAAAGGATTGTTTCTAAGTGGCTAGGCAGTGGGCAGCAAGAGTTTATTACAAGAAACGTGGTGGCGTCGTCGAGTTTATGTATATTGATTGTAAATTGCGTAGGAACAAAGCATGTTTTCTTGGTTGAAATTGTAATACGAATACCGCTTTTACTTGTTATTTTATACGTGTACCTTAATACAGCAAAATATTACGAGAGATTTTATAACAATAACATTCTTTTTATAATATTTTTCGTTAAGATCGATATCGTCTACACTTACTTTCTTATATCTGTGCAATGGGACAAGAATAGCGATGGAATTTTGTAAGTTATGACTACATGACTACTTACACTATAAGGCTGTGTTGCCCCTGTCCGCACCAAATCCTATTTACAAATACTACTCTCGTATCCCATGGTCTATTTCCCTAATACTTTCTTTATTTCAAATAAAAAATTAAGTATCCTTGAGATCTATAGACGATCGGCTTTATGCTCATTTATCATTGTCGCTCTTGTTACTGATGTTCTGTTGCGTCAAGGTATAGTAATTCTTCATGATAAACTAAGAATTTTGAAAGCATTAAAAACTCATATATTAATACGATCACGCCTCAAGCGCATGTTTTATAACGGCGTGGTAACAAAACGGCGAGTGTGTAAAAAGCCTAAGTGGCGTATTAATATCGTCGTGACGACGACGTCACAACAGCTGAGCCCAATGCTCGCCACCGTTCTGCCTGCCATTACATAAAACGATTTATTTTCATACTCTATGTATTACGCTGCAAATTAAAGATAACGTAACTATTTTATGGTCTAGAGTTAGTTAGCCAACACTAAGGCTTCTTACTGTATCTGAAATAGTATCAGTGCTCTTACTGTGAGTAACCAAAGATGACTACAATGTCAATCTACTCGTCCTACAACGATAATACCTTTGTTTTTAAAAGCTTCTGCTTCGTATCACTAGGTGAAAGAGTCGTTAGGAAAATTCAAAAATATCCAATTTATGAAACTTAAGAGGCAACGACATATTGTTGTTCATCAGTTTTTAAGTATAAATCTAATTGAAATTAAATATCAGTGTATCCGAACAACCAGTTCGGATACACTGATATTTGTTTTCCGATGTATTGTCACGTTTGAAATCTGCGGTAGGGTGCTGGTGTAACTACTTTAATAATAGATGTTTATTGTAATAGTTTTTAAAATTACAATACCTTTTCTTTCTATTTAATTTCAATTAGATTTATACTTAAAAAATTTAATATAATGTTAATTGTTATAATGAAATTAGCATAAAGACGTAAATAAGTGTAATCCTTGAAAGGTAACACGACATTACCATTCCTGACGCCTAAAAAGAAAGAAAACTCTAGTTCCACGGGAGTTACTACAGGTGTATCTTGTTGTACATAAGGCTGCAATTCGAACTGTGCAAGTTAAGTATACGAACGAACGCGGCTCGCGTACAACTGTGGGTGGTCGCGGTTTATAGTCGTATGTAATATGCTATAATAATTATGAGCATACTCGTTGTGTAAATCGAAACGTCATTTCGCCATGGAAATTGCAACCAGAATCAATTAGATTTTGCCAAAAACGCGGATTTTCTAATGCTAGTATCACCCGATTTTTACTATTCCCGTCGATTTGGAAATCGCCTCCTTGCATCGCCTCTGTTGTGAAGCTTTGGAAACTATTTTTTATATATGCTATTATCAGCTGAAGGCAAACTACAATCGAAACGTCTAGATATGTTTAAACTCACACTAGGGGTACAGTACCTCTAGTGAAAGTTTCAATCGAATTGAACTGTCCCGATTCTATTTGTTGCCAGCGGTCAAATCGAACCCGGCAGCAGCGCCTCTCTGATGAAGTATTGGGAACTATTTTTTAAATGAATGTGCATTCCTCTGCTAAACGAAACTAAGATAAAAAAGTTTTGATAGGTGTACGACGCATTCAATCACATCATCAGTTTCGAACATCATGTCTAAAATATCGTCAAGTACTCATAACGTAGTCGATAAATGCTGAAAATCTACATTGAAATTCTTCGTTTAAACAGAATCAAATATTTATCGCAATAAAAACAAGGTCATTATTTCAAGTGCCCCGATTTTATTGAGTTAAATTGATTCGAACAATCCCATTGTGGTGAGCAAAGCAGGTTAGTTTACAAACATAGAACGATATAAGAACGTGCGTGGCGACACAGAATAAAGCGATTCAACTTTTGTCAACGTGACCTTTGACCTTGGGGTCAGATTCCGATAAATCCCGATTGAAGCACGTGTACAGCCCAATACAAGCACTCGAGTTAGCCGTGTATACCCACCCCGAAGCGATATAACATTAATATAATTTCTATACTTTGTAATTATTCCTTAACTAAATAGTATTTGTCTATACATAATAAGCAAACTAGATTTTAGGGTGAAAAAAGCCTAAAGATTAAACTCGGATATTGTATCTTGAAGTTCCGCAAGTATCGAGTGCTAATGAGAATATAAAAGTCAATCTAAATTATTAACATTGTTAAAATTATTGCATTAACAAATAGTCTTTCCCTAAAGTTATATTAGGTCAGTTTAATGTAGCTATATTGTTGTTATGAAGTTGGCATCCCACGTGGGTGGGATTGGACGACAATACCGCGGGACTGTGTGAGAAGGTTTGACGGGACTATACGTGAGCTCGTTGTGTTGTACTGTGTTTATTGAGTAGCAATTATTTTTACAATTTGAGGTGATGAAAACATGAACATATAAACATGTAAATAGCCGGCATGACCAGGCGCCCAAAGTATGTCTTCTCATCTATTCACACCTCGCGTGTGGCAAAATTGGCTGATGTAAATTGAACTACACGGAATCACTTTAAAATAACAAATAGTGTAATGGTTCGTTTAGTGGGCTGAAGCGTCCAAGCAAAACATTAGTAGCTCGCCAAACGTACCATCGTGACGACGCGAACAGATCGCCAACGAAGCGTATCGGCCAGAGTCCTGAAGAGGGCCCGAGCAGAGTTCTCCCCTTTGCGTACCATAGTCCCGACTTCACGCACCGCTGATGGGTCACTGCACTGGCAGCGCTAGCTTCTACCGAGCTTCATACACACTACATGAACTGATCAGAATCACCTTGACAATTTTAAACGCAAGGTTAGACTAGATAACTGGCATAAATATAATTCGCCATTATTAAAATGCACTTCAAAATCGTTTGCAAATTGTTTTACGCACGTAGATGACGAAAACGCATGAAAATCAATACAGGACCGCAATAATCGGCAGCGAGAAAACGACTGGCTTGTTATCGTAGCGATAACTATTCATCAGCTTAAGTAGAGTACGCATACGTGAATAAGTTCGACCCCGATGCGATCCTGTGACGTGCGTCCTAAATGTACCTAATCCAAAATCCAAACACACTTTTCACATCTACGCCATCCTCGATTTAGTTTTCAAAGATCCTAAATATAAATGTGGAAGTAATATACTTTCTAAAAATATCGCTGAGTAATTTTGCGTTCGTATATCACCTCAGAAGACACAATTCCTGTCGCTGGCATTCTATCTTGGATTATTCTTACAGTTTCAATTGTTCCTTTTCTCTTAAAGTAGTTGCAAGGAAAATCTCATAAAATGAAATTGATGAACCGCAGTCCCGTAATGCACTTAAAGACAATCTTATCGTGACCGTCATACGTAGTATGTTACAAATTTATGAGGGTCTACAGAAATCATTGGATTAGACAGTTAACATTTATTGTGTCTGTTTGCGAAGTATGATAGGTCCTTAGAGTCTAATTTATTATGTGATAGTGGTACAGTGTAAGCGAGTTTCCTACTTAGGTAGATTAGCATAGAATTGTTTATTCTACAAGATGGCGTTGTTATAATTAGCAGCACCGCCGGGATCGTGGCAGCAGTCCAGGTCGATCACTCGGGTAACGGGTCCACACTATATCTGGTATTCGGTCGTTGACAGGGACATTTTTCCGGAATTGCAAGCAATCCGCATTCCGCGGACACGCTCGGCGGAAAAATGAGATAAACCATTACGGAGCGAGCGGTGATTAAAGTCGAGCAATAGCTGCGAGGAACTGTCGTTAACAAATTCATAAAATAATTTAGTCACCTACATTTCACTTGTACTTCTTAATTTCATTGTTGTTATGTATTACATAGAGCTTCCGTAATATTAAATCAAATTTATTTGTCATGAATAGGGTGAATAATATTAAATGTAAATTTAGCTTATAAGCTGTATATTTAACTTCAAATAAAAGGCGTTGTAAAATGAACGTGATATGACGTGATGACCAATATTTATTTTGCTCTTCAGTACCTATTAATTATGAACCGTTTAAAAATTAAGGTCAATATAATCTATTATATTTTTTTAATTAAAAGTTATAAGGTGGTGAAAGTGCTTTCAATAAAACTACCATTAGACTATTAATTTACACTGTAAAAATACGAATATTGCACAACTTACACGATGAAAATTGCCTTTTTTGATGATTGCAGCTTGGTTATTACGACACAATCAACATGCTAACTTTATTGCCGCTTGTTAAAAGCTCATATATGGTCCTTGCAAAATGAGAGAGAACCACCCTGTTATGGCATTAGTCAAGACTTTTTAGTTTACATCAAGAAATATAACAATCATTAAAAATTACTATAAAATACTATCAAGTTTTATATTTTATAAAAAGTTATGAATTCATACAGTAAATTATCTTATTCTTTCGTGACAAAACGCGTTGCAACAAGATATAAATAATGGTGACTACATGTAATTTACGGGACGAAGACGTTTAATAACTAAGCCCTTTTAGTAATGAAATAACAAATTAATATGCTAGAAAAATCAAATTCCGTGATTTTTAGGCGTACTTGAAGTGCGGGACGCATTGATACCTACAATTTACTATTATATAATAGTCATTTGTGTAAAACTTATAGGCTGATTGGACATTCATGTTTCATGGTTAAAAATAAATAAAATTTCACTGTGTAAAACCGGAAAAAACATATCGGTTTATGATTTTAATCACCCGTATAAAAACTACTTATATTGGATAATACATTGGAAGAATAGGCGTGGTGTTTTAGATTCGATGATGGAGGTTTTTGAAACTCTCGAAATCACCTCACAACATCACGCAGTATAAATTACAATGGTATGTTAGAGAGCTTAAGAGCAACTTCTTCTCGGCAGATATTTATGCTTCATTCAAAGTTTCTAATTGGAATCTTATCCTGCCTATAATGTATGTGTTGTATAGTTATTTGGCACTTTATCGGTGCAATGTGAAACCGGCCCAAAGTCAACAATGTAAGCTATAACTAAAGGCGTACAAAAATGCATAACGGGAAGTGCACAAGAGCTGGTCGCAGAGAGGTATCTCGGCAATTCCTAGATAAGCACGCAGTTAAGAGAATTTCATTTCGTTCGCATTTGATTAAACGAATTCCAATTTTCGCTGCAGCACCGACTTCCCGCTCACATTATTCCAGATCTCTAGTTGACGACAGACGTTACAATTAACTGCACCAGTGGCAGTATTTTTTACTCAACTAATATTAATATTCATTCTCCAACCATCATTATATTTATCTATATTGTTGTATTGTAACTAAGTGAATTTACTACTTCCTTGTTATGGCTAAAAGAACACAACCAAGCGAAAACTCTACCTATTAAAAGTAATTTCAAGTGGCAATGGAAAAAACGACAGTTTCGTTTAGATAGATCATTAATTAGATGATTTTCCATAGCGAATTACAAATATTCATAAAAATATTCATAAAAATTTTTGTTAGCTTTTCTTTAGAATACTCTGTATTATTTTTATTTTCAAACCATTGCTGTATTAAAGCGAACAAAACAATAAAGTAATCACTGAAATCGGTCTAGCGGTATTATAGTTTTAACGAGATTAACGAACAGCAAATTTTCAAGGAACAATACAAATTCATTAAATAACACATGTCAAAAATTTTAAATACATTCAAACTTCGACAAGTGTGTTGCTAAGTGAAAATATAGGTACCAGTACGTTAATTTAGTAGGCGCAATTAAAATAATTAACTGTTAATATACACAAATTTTATATAAAAGTTTATGATGTTAGCATATTGGAAATTGGTTCAACAAATACTTATTAACATAATTATAATTAAATTGTATTTTTGAAAACTTTGTAACAGAGTTTTTAAGTGTTAAGTTTCTATATTGGCTAAATTGAGAAACTTAAAGATAAAAAAATTTAACCTTAGATAATACGGTCTTTTAACTAAGTTGTCGAAGGGTCCAAAACTAAAATCTTTAAGCTCATTCTTAAATACAACAATCAAACGTGACGGTTGTTCACACACCGGCAAAATATATCGGATTGTCAAATCGTATTAGTTGAGTAAAATGATCGCGTGAACAATTGGCGTGTCTACGCGAGGAAGTGGGCTTAACGATGTCCGTTTCGATGGCGGCAACGCCAAGACCATAATTAATGTCAAAATATTAGGGAGAACCGGGCCGTGTTTCACCGACCATGATAGGTTATCGATGATGATATTACACCTAATAATAGCACACTGTATGGTTAAACCACAGGTTAAGTGACCAAGTTTAATATGTAGCGTGCAGTCAGCAAATTGATAACAGGTAACATCAATAATGGTAATACGAAATAGAAAAAATGGGACTTTTACTCGTCACAGAAGTTCAACTATTGACTTGTATCAAAAGTTGAACTTGCTGCCAAAGCATACCAACAATTTGTTTATATTAAAAACTTTATGGGCATTTTCACCGCAGCTGATACTAACACCTTAAAGATCTTTAAGTATCTGGTCCTTTCAAAAAGACCAGTTTATATTGCATAAGAAAAGAATGTTAATGTAGTTCTGGTAATAATACTCACGTTATATAGAAGATGGGATTTATAACTCTTGAAGATCACGAATACAGAACTCGTAAACTAACAGTTAAATGAAATTAATTAGTATAGATGTAAGTAGTAATACCTAATTGTCGGCGATATTGATAACTATATCATCTTTGATTATAACCGATTCCGTTCGTATGTAAATAGCCTTCAAACCGCTCCTATCGCTCACCCGCAAGCCGAAGGGGACCAATCATTATCGAGCCGTTTATTCGGCAAATTGGCTCCGTGGATGCTTTTTACTTCCGCACGAAGTCCGAGGCTGTATTGACGAACACAATTGATGGATAACAGGCCTGCTTTTGGAGACTGCTAAGGGGTTAAAGAACCTATTTCGCTATCGCGTTATGATTTAGCAGTAAATACCTATGTATGATGGATCAAGGGGTTGTCTTTATAATCGCATAGCAACTACCCCAGAATTACAACCATCTGTCAATCTCAATCTTCTGTAATTTAAAAATAGAACGTTGATTGACGTGAGTATGTTTCGAATGAACCTTAAGTTATTAAATTAGTTACATCGTTGAGAAAAATTACAATTATTACGTGTGATTGGTGTCTAGACATAGAAATCAATTAGAAACGTACGACCTTGCTGATATAATAGCCTTCTCACACGTGGAATAATTATTTCAAACATGTTTTTTAACAAAGGCAATAGAGATCAGGGGCCGTAAGGATTACGTATATGTTGACAGCTCACGTAACAGTCGACAGCGGATCGCCACCTGGTTTTTAATAAAGTTCTTCATCGCGTTATCGCCGTTGGTATCAAATGCCGCCTGACGTAGAAGGATTTCAAAATGCAGCCATTTACATTTATCAATTTAGAACTTAGAAATAATGTACTAATAATGTATTTATACAGATTTATGAAATAACTTCTAACTCATTAAAGCTAAGCTATAGTTCCCCCGCTACAGTCTGATGTCGACCTTAGTTTCCTCGTAACCAAGCCATTTGCATTTATTATTATTGAAAACGACTGTAAAAAATTCAACGACGTTTGTATGTCTCGGTAGTTTATTCGCGTATCTCCTGCATACAACATTACAGTCAACGTGAGCCAAGTACACGCGAACTGTAGTACGTCTGAATGTCGACGCACCGGTCACCTTGTTGACATCTGCTTGCCTTAAATTTCGTCAAAGTCACTACATTTTATCATTACTCTATACAAGATTCCAATTATGAATGAATTAAAATCTAAGGGTAAAATGAAATAACTTTTACACGAATATACAAGTATATTGCAAAAAACTGTAACATCAACTCGTATGGTATCTCGAAAGATTAAAGTAAAAAAGTAGAACGGATATTTTTTTCAATAATTATAATTTACTTTAGATTTCCCAATTAATCACATTATTCTAAAAAACAATATTTATCAGAATCGTAAGTGGAAATACTTAATAAAATTCAATTTGTACATTTCTCAAAAATTATTTTTATTTCATAAAGCAAAGTCGAAATGACAGGTAACGTTATAAATAAATATGTCTGTTTGATTTACTAACGACGTTGAACGATTTTATGAAATTTATTTAAGGTGTAACGTGTCTATACACGTTTAGATCAAATCGTTTGCTTTGACGATAAACAAAATTAAATAAATACGTTTTACATACACATTTTTATAAAAATTGGATATAATAACATTTTTGTAAAATGATTATGTAAATTGAGTTTGATTTGGACCTATTAATTATTTTATATTCTTTGAAGAATATCTTATAGGAATAGTAAATATTTGTTACTCTGCGTACAAAACCCAAATTTTTATCAGTTGGGTTGGTGTAAACGTAAACTTCGTTTCGTATCATTATAAAGTGTGATTATGTCACATTTTACGTAGATTTTACGTAGAGGCCAGACGCTGTTACATGTTTGTATTACTAATTGGCGCTGTGACTGTGAAACGGCTGTTGCCAGGTCATTGTAAACTGTGTACAGGTTCTTTTGTCACCATGCGAACAGATCGACGTCACACGGACACGTAAGAGAAAACAAATGACGATCGTTTTGTAAGCGCGCGAAATTGGGACGCGGACTTTGTAGTTTTCAGAATAATTTAAAGATAATGATATTGTCACGCTTTCACATGATATTAGTAAATTATTTGAGTGGCTTATGTATTATTTAAAAACCATTGTACTGTTATTTATTTCATTCAATTAAATAAGTACAGTGTATCTTTCCTCTTAGCGACATAAAAAGTGACATCGGCGTGTTAAGGAAAATTTGAAAACCGATCCAAATAAAATATACGTTGCACTGAAATACATTTATGTATCCGTTTAGTATCTGGAAAGTAACCTAATCATAGTAAAATGTTGGTTTAAGCGTTTTCAATTCGGAAATTTTGATTTCAAAGATGCACCTCGCTCTGGTCGACCTGTTACGCATAAAATGGATGCTATTTTTGAAAAAGTGGAACAAGATCGGCATATCAGCAATTCCGACATAGCTTAACAACTGGGAATAAACCACAAAGCAGTTTTGACCCATTTAAAAAAAGTTGGGTATACAAAAAGCTCTATATTTGGGTGCCACATGAATGAAACCTAATGAACCATGTACTCATTTGAGATTCATTATTGAGACGTAACGAAACCGAACTGTTTTTGACGAGATTGATAACTGGTAAGGTCGTGGTCAAAGGTCGGGCAGGCTTACAGACTGTGGCAAAACCTGGATTAACTTGCAATAAGGTGACGCTTCGCCTTTTTAACCCAAGTTTTGTTAACCAAGGTTGTGGTTATTGTGGGATTGGATGAGCGTTGTTCATTATGAGCTTTTACCGCCGGGAAAAACCATCGATTCGGACTCTACTGCCACCAACTGATGAGATTAAAGCAAGATGTTGAGAAAAAGCGGCCGGAATTTATTAATAGAAAGGGTGTGGGTCACACGATAACGCTGGACCCCATACATCTTAAGCCACTCAGCAAAAATTAAGAAAGTTTGGCTGGGAGGTGTTAATGCATCCGCTATATAGCCCTGATCTTATACCTTCAGATTTGTACCTGTTTCGGTATCTTCAGAATTCTTTAGGCAGTGCAGGTTAATCAAGGTTTATCAAGAGAGGATTGCCAAAACTACTTGTTGCGTTCCTTTGACCCCAAAATTTTTACAGCAATGGGATCATGTCTCTATAAGATGGCAGAAAGTCTACGAATAAAATGGCACATATATACTGTAATTAAATGTAAATTTTTTACTTTGAAATAAAATGTCTTGAATTTTCATATAAAGTGCGAAGAAACTTTTACCCCAAGCTATTATTAATAAAAACAAAAAAATTGTATTTAAGGCCCCTGACTTTTGGTAGTTGGTAATACTCCACTGGAACGTGAGGGGCTCGTTGGCTAGTGGTTCGAGCACTTTGGTTTCGATTATCAGTGCCCGGCAGGACTTTCATGATTGACCTAACTGTTGTTGATTAGAAAAAAAGTTTTCTAAACGAATGTGCTAACCTTCGCGAGGCATCTATAAAATTATCCATAAGTATAGTGACGTCAGCTTGCTCAAACCACTGTCATTGTGTCTAAAATAGCCATAACTAGTGGGGGATCGATCTCGCAATCACTGGCCAGTGGTGCATCACAGGTGCCAAACTGGCTGCTCCAGATTCGCACGATCGATTTGCCATAGCCATGCAGAAATAGACTCGAGCTCAGAATATATCCCGCAAGGTCGGCTGCTGACCTGTGCCCCATTTATTATGCTAGACGGGTAAATGAAGAATAGGATTAAATATGGCTATTCAGAATCAGACCTTGCAACTCTTTCGCGAACTGTACGAGTACTATGTAAGCGAGGCTTTTTAAATTTTTCAATCGTAGGTGTATCTTTGCTTATTGTAAGTTAAAATATAATTAAAGCGACTTCATTTTCATCGCTACATAATAATATGCTCAAGGTTGAATGAACTGGTTTTATCTACTGTCGGTGACAATAACACTAACACTTTAAAATCTGTTTTTCAGAATTCGTAAGTAATTTTATAATGGTGTAAGTATAAAAATCTTGAAAAGTACGAGATATTTATGTATTTCACTGGACAATCTTTCCTGTCAATATAAAAACCTCCTTGTTTTAAATATGAATCGTAATTATGTACAACAATGTTTGAAGGTTATGATGTTACCGTAGTCTATTTATAGACAATTATTCCAAGAATTACAACGATTGCTGTTACTATGGCTATAAGTCAAGAGGATCTGAGGAGGCTGAATGTAGACAGTAAACGAGAATAAAGGATTGAAGTCTACGATGCTTTTTAAATATGTTAATATTAAATCAAATAAGGACTGTCAAAGGAATTGTAGGGGACCGGTGCCATAATCTGACTACACCGTATGCCGGTGGGCGATACGTCAGCATAAGAAAGTACGTGAAACTTTCCTTTGATGTCGTACACCAAAAAAAGTGTAAGACGTGTCGGAACTTGGCCAAGAATCGTGTCAGCAAGTACCTACGTCACAAACTGCGCTACTTCACGGGTGAGGTATTAGATTGTTAATTATTATACTTTAACATCAATTTAATTGACAAATATCTTCCCACACAACTGGTGCGGTATAAAGGAAAATATAAATCAGTGTTTCCTTTACATTATTTTTACACTGGCGTTGAATTAAAAAGAGAGCGTGGTCCAGTCCATTAAACTCATAATCGCGGTCAGTAGGTACGGAACAAAGTAATTTCATCGCGAAAAATGTGACGAAAACAAGTGCGTTACATTTACATCAACCATTCCGTCTCCATTATTATAATTTAAAGCATGTCAAACAATGTCAGTTAAAAATTGTGAGGTGTCTGAACTGCATGCATGTTATACTCGTATGTTATACTGAATCTAAAACTAAAAATGTAGCAATAAAATTCATGAATAAATTATTATTTTTGAAATAGGCACTTAAAGACACAATCGATTTGTGACGTCATAGATGTAAAACTTACTTCACTTCAGTGACTGCGAATGATTTTCCAAAAACATAACTTGAGGAATATTTTTTTACCGAAATCGTAGAATATGTTTGAATATTTATTATAAAAATACTAAGTATCAATTGAATATTTGTTTTTTATCCATTGTTGAGTTAAGTAAGGCAGTGGTAAGCAGCAGAGTCCTATAATTTTGATTGTTTAGAAATTAAATAAATAAAAGTCTTACGTGTTTGAGGTAATTGAACATGTTGCTATATCCAGATCGCAGAATGTCTGGAAATATTTAACGTGTAATTTGACGCTAAAGAACAATAATCACAACTAGGATGCTCTGTTTAATGACTGTGACTACTTACTGTAAGCAGCTCTAAAATTAGTAATGTCAACGAGCAACAGCTATTTTTGGCCTACACATCGAAACTTTGTTTACAAGTTGGGGCGAAAACCTTCTTACATAACTGTTATGATGAATCATAGCGTAGAAATAAAGATAACAATATTGAAATGCCTAGTAATCGTCAGAATAAAATAATAATACACTCAATCTGCATATGGCGCTGCCGAGTGTCTATTGTTATTTCAATCAAAATTAAAATCATAGGTAAAAATATTTGTTTAAATTTATTTATGGCACAAATAATGGAGGATCTACTCTGAAATGAAAACGAATTTGATATTTGTATTAATATCTCTAATAACACAGATTCTCATTAAAATCTGTACCATTAGTAGTATCTAATAATTGTCTTAAGGCTCATATTTTTAATGTAAAATAAAAAATATTATATTATAAAGCTTCTATGTTTAATACTTATATAAATGTTTTTTTTATTATAACAGCTCACATTCAATAACATTCTCCATAATTAACTGCCTGTTTTTTTTATACAGCATAAACATCGACAGGGAACGAATATTGGTATAAAGCCATCTTTTTATTTTTTATTTGTATGACAAGTGTTATGAATAAAATTTTTACCTAAACTGCTTATTTGCCAACCTTCTTACAAAAAAATAACACTGTGGTAAAATTTGTGCGGACCTGGAAATACACACAGTATATTATACAAAATAACTATTAGTTGGTAGCCTTTATAGATAGTATTTGTCATTCAAGAGTTAAATTAGTCGAGGATATAAGTAAACGATAATATCATACGATGTAATTGTAGTCAAGATCTCCACAATCTTAGGATTTTGCATCTCGCCCGGAGGTCAGACGTGAACAATTGGAGCGTTTCGGCGCCAGGCGCGTGCGCAGTTTTATTGTTCCATCGCGGTTTACCGCTCCGGTCTACCGCTAGCTTTATTATAATACGTCCACTTTGTAATTTAAATCAGAAAACAGTAAATACACATTTCATAAAGTGAAGTTTCACAGTTCAACTACTTTACAAGACAGTAATGATTACGTTATAAATTATGTATTAACAATATTGAAATCATTTACTTGCACAATGAAATAAAAAATAAGGTAGGTTCATTACAATGAATAGCTAATACGAAGGAATTATTTAGAAATAGTTGCCATATAACACAAATGGTAGTGTCTCCTCCAAAGATCGGATTTGCGATACACTTACCGAAATAGATGTCCAGACAAGGAACGCCCCGTATTTCTCATTACGGTTTTGGCCTTCCTATTTTATTTCTGGAACTATTTGTAGCTCACACTATACTTTTCTGATTTATCCGGTTATAATCAATTAATTACAGAAGATTGAAATAGATAAAAGTTCCCATAGACAGTAAAATTCTTAATTTACTTAATCCATTACTTCACAAAATTTACTGCCGGCTATAAACCATACTGCAACAATATGAAAGAGAAAAATTGGAAAGCTTTTATTAATTACTACACAAAAGCCAATACGTAAGGTTAGCAATGTTGACTTCCACGTTTTTGTTTACGTTTGGAGTTTTTTTAAAACGTTATCGATTTCTCGTATTGCGAACGAGTATATTCAATTCATCTGTAATTGTTTGTTTATTGTAAGTGCAGTTTAAACAAACGTTGGAAAATGAATAAACAGAAGTCCTGTTTTACGTAGCAAACTCCATCGCAATATTAGGCCATCAATCTCCGGGCCAAGATAATAGTGCCGCGGACTGCGGTGCGATGTAACAGTTCCTTGACCGGTTGATTGAAATATCCACCGGGCGTACGCCACGTGACAGTTTGACAAAAATAACCTCTAACAAATGACTTGATGTTCTGTAATCCTCGTCTAAATTATGTGAATCGCTTTTATTGTGACAGATTTTGATTCAATAACACTGAGTTTCCGTTAAGTAATGTTGGCATTTGAATGTTTATCCGGATTCCGAATTTGAATGAAATATATTATAAAGGTGCATAATAGTCACAATGAATTAATTTGGGTTATATCATTGCAATTTGAAGAATTATCGAGTTATTTGCAAATTTTTACTAATTTATGACGACACAACGACTACTCAAAGAATGCCTCACTCAGTTACCTTTTGAGGTTGATTGGAACTGATACATACCTGAAACAAACAAGAATATAGTATTAAAATATAGTTAAGGTTGATAAAGGCATAGAGAATAGGTTATCGGCCCCGATGTGGACCACGAGGCGAATGATGCAAGTCATTGGGGTCGTCAACTTCCAAGTATTATGACGCTCCGCGTTATTATGAAGTTTGAAGAATAACAGCTGCTTTTACTTGAGAAAATTATTGGCAATATTGGAAATTGTAATGTTTTTGTTTAAAAACATTTTTGTTAATCTCCTGCAGTATTATTTCTTTATTCACTTGGTTATATAAGCAATTTTAAGGGTAGTTCTTGGCCTTCATCTTACCTGATGGTAAATGAAGATAAGGCCGAAGATGGAAGCAAACTCACTCAAATTTCTCAACCACAGAGGAACGTATCTTACCTCCAACTGCCAGAACACAACAATGCTGTTAAAATTATACCTCCTTATTTCTGTCTACATAAAGGACCTCCATAGATATAGGTACACATAAATATCGACTTCTATCGTAATTTTCTAAAAATATTCGCTTTTATTATAAAGAAACAATAAACAAGTAAATTTTAGAAATTTGGATGATTTTCTTTTAATTTAGCGCTAGATAATAGTCCTGTGTTATTTAGTTTTGTTTTTTTTTACGGAAATTTTATTATTTAATGTTCGAGCTTTGAAAAAGTACAAAGGTTGATTACGTTTTCTATGTTATTAAAGAGTCTTATTTTATACACTTCAATATGCGTGAACGGAAGTATGAACCGCGATTTATCGTCGTCCGATAGCTTCTACCCGTCGAATTATCCCGTGGACCCCTACATATGCCCGCGGGCTTGCGTGCACCCTATCTTGTGAATTGCCTAATTTATCACTCGAGATTTATATAGCCGGCGACTCGCCCGCATGCAATGTGTACATGACTTTATAAAAGGATACGTATTAACGTAACTAATAGGATTAGTACCCATAAGATTTTTTGAAATAAAGTACAAATATTAGTGCTCTTTGTTTAAAATATTTATAATCATAGACATGGTAGCCTAGTCCTGAGTGCACTATCCATAGCACTTTTGATAGAGAGAAAGTAATTATTGGAATGTATCGTGTGCTTTGTCCAGTCGATGACGCTAGTTAATTATGCTAATGTCTTCTACTTGAAGCGCTGGTAACCGTAAACATTGCTGCAAAACAAAACAATGATGTCGATGATATAATTGCGGCAGAATCTCTTAGTATTTCATTAAAAATAGAAATAAACAATTGGAGAAAGAGAATAATTGAATTTTTTAAGATATTAACTCTGAAACACTAATATTTGCATATCGATTCCAATAGCACCAATAACGATGTTAACTTATCATCTCAGCGTTCCAGGGAAGTCATTACGAAACATTTCTTCGATAAAGAAACATTTAGAAGAATAATTGAAAATTAATATCATTAGAATGTATTTCCACATTAAAGAAAATCACCCCCGCGGACCGTCGGGCAGCTCCCTCTTCCGGTAGGCGGTGTGCGCAGCCGTCGCTGTGTACACAAACACGTTTTAAATTATCGTCCGCGAAGATTGTGAGAAAGAAAAACATTATTGCCCGAGATACGCCCGGGGCGGCGAACTTCGCACGAATACAATATGATCGCTAAGTGAGGAAACTTCGGAACAACTACTAAATATTCGCATTTTATGCGAATGCTCGCGGCGCAGATGCCGATTTACGGTAGTATCAAAACTCGTAAAGTTTCAATCACTTCCTTCAAAGGATATAACTGTGTACATATAGTTTGCTTTCTATAAGTACAACAAAAATAGACAATATTTTAATTTTAACACGCTGTAGTCGATTAAGAAGAAATCTCAGTACTAGAACAGGCGAAACGCAACTATCAGCTTCGATTCGCCGATCTAATAATATAATTTATGCCTCAAGTAAAACAGACGGTCAGCTAGACGGCAGATAATCTGGCGTGCGGTATATGAGCCGTGACGTTGGCCTTTTCTAATAAATAATACTGTAATTTAACGAAGTTATTACCATAGTAGAACTAATTATGAATGCTGAAGAATACGTTAGATCTGTTTCGCATAGTAGAATATCTACACGAAAACACCGTCTCTGAACACTGACACCGAAATTCAAGACTGATTTAAAGCAGTGGTGTTATTGGCTAGCATTAGATGTCCCAGTTAATATTGATACAGAGGACACTTGCATTCCGGGTCGATTAGGCAAGAGCAGACGAAACTCTTGGACGCCATGTAGCCGGGTGCTTTCTCAGTGTTTGTTTGTGTATGTGCTTTTGTTTAAGCTTGGCCTTGTAACCGCAGTTCAAGTTAAATTAAATATTTGCCCTCTATTAATATGATCGGTATTAACCGTGCTCCTATTTTTCTTTGTCAGATCATTGCAACACATTTAAACACTTTACGTTGGTAGACTATTATGACATTTTTTTATTTTAGATAAATGATAAAGAAGTAACATCTCATTATTAATTTTTGTTTAACTAGTATATGTACTATTACATTATCTACTGTTAATGACTCTCTACATAAATCTATGATAGATCTTGTTTAAAAATAAACGACAAATTTCCATACGGCCACTTTGACACGACATTATATTCGTATAAAATCTACATGTTATTATGTAGTGTTAGTGACTCAAACTCAATGCCTCATGAGCATAGCTTACATACTAACCGCTACCACCACCACTCGGAGCATCTTTGCTAGATCAAATATAAACAACTTAGCAGTATTAAAAGCTAATACACCGCTCAAAGCAAAATAATGCAGTAGGAGATTAAAAAGAAATTGCACTCAGGCAACCGGGCGCCGCCGGCGTTATTAGACGAGATCGTGCCTATAGCGAAAGTTGAACCGGCTCAAATCAGATGCAGACGGGAGAAATCCATTGCAAAAGCACACTCGATACAGGACTCCGGTAACAACCGCAGACTGCAATTAGCATTGGCCCGGAATGTCACGCATTCGGACGTCTAAGACGAAGGAGTTCACTTCAGAAAATAAGGTAATATTTCTAATGTAGATATTATGAACTGTGTAACTAACTCTACAAATAAATTAAATGTTTTTTTGGGGTTGAGTATTTGATAATAAACATTCAAATTCTTTATGATGTTGGTACTTTACTGAAATGTGGGCAATAAAAAAATGTATCCGAAAAAATGTTATCATCAATAAGCAATTAAATGGACTGACTAGACTGGTTTCATCCGCTTTATAAGTACCCAGTGCAAAACATGTGAATGCACGTAAATACAGATATTAATAAACTAAACTCCTAGGCAACTAGTTAATATCCTAATATGTTATACTCACGTGACTGATAGAATGGCAATATAGATTGCATAATCTATAAAATGTGTTATCTACCAGACATAGGGCCAAATAGTTATTTACTTTTATAAAGCTATGGATAGGAGTGTGAAAATTGTGATAGCCCATCGAATTCAGAGTATAGCCGACAGCTTTAAAGTAAAACAGAAAAATATTAAGATTGCTGGTTAATTTGACTCATGAAAACTGTCTCAATATAAAATGATATTTGCAGAATTTTCCTAATATCAATTGTAAGCAATGGCGGCGGAGGTTTCGTTAGTGGTACAAGTAAGACCGGTTTTTGTATATATGGGTGTCTTGGATACGCACCTGTTGACCAATTTATGTTCACAGTATCGAAAGACTATAATTGGAACTCGTAAACCGCACTCAGGATGGTCCTGGAGAATATGATTAAATTGTCATAGGGCGGAACGACGTATGACGTGGTCTATTGTAGTAACACATGACTAGTGAGAGGATATCTTAAATTATTCTATTGAATAACAACGAATAGCATTCTGAGTATAACTTCAGTTATATTAGACCTTACTCTATTGAAATAAAGATGAGCATTTGTTCTTGAGAGGTCAACACAGTATACAGTGTAGCGGCTTTCAACGTTTGAGAAATCGTTCAATTGTTCAAGATCCGGTAAAAACAGACATTTTATTTACATGCATTTTTGTTATACTTGGTGCTGTGGCCTTATATCTTGCCAGTCGAAGATAAAGGTAGTTAATTAATTAATGGCACGCTGTTGCATATTGTAACGCATATTGTAACATTATTTAATGTACTGACATTAAATTATTTCTTATTTTCATTTACCTTTTTATAATTGGTACGTTTGAGGTAGGAGAAGCAAAACAATAGATTTGAAGAGCATTCAATTTTTTTATAATTTATTCTTTTTATTTCAACAAAATCATATGATCACAAATTGCTCTAGATTTCCTACGAGGTGGAACCAGAACATGAATGAAGTAAGAAGATGTATAAAGCCAAAAGGTGAATTAATCCATAAGATAAAGATAGGTAGAAGTTGAATTTATCCAGAATATGAAGTAATCCAGAAAATGAAGCCAGAAGATACGTATGATTATTTTGTGCTGGCTTCGATAGGGTAAGAATTCCATTATAATTCAATCATTATCTTACACATCACAAAAGACAATATGGAGCCGTATAGCACAAGCATATCGTCTTTGAGACGCTCACTTCTTTGCGAAGTAATTTTATAAACCGAGGACAATATCGGGCCCCGGGCAAACGGCAATTCCGGGGCGTTATTCAACACATATTTACGGTCCGCCTCTTATATTGCCCTATTATGTTATGAAAAATATATGACTACTACAATAAAAATTGATATTCTGTGTCAATTCCTTTAGAAACTTTAGGATATAGCTTGGTGCATTAGAAGTGCTGGACAGTGAAGATAATGGAGTGTGTAACTAGTATCGTTACTTTTTTGGAGTATATCTTATTTGAATCTAAGAAAATGTTAAATATGATTACGATTCCTTTAACTAATATTTTTCTTAAGGCTATACCTAAACCTAATGATTTTGTTCACTATGCCTACCTTTTATGCATAAATAATAATGGAGATATTGTATAAAAGTTTATATATGTATTAACATTTATTTTAGTCTCAACCACAAAAATACACCTTGCCCTTTAGTTAATAACTAAAAACTTTCGACGCTAAATTTCACGGTAGGTTGGGAAACAAGAACAGTTACCAAAATGGATAAATAAATTAGCGTAATACCACCGACTGAATTTTTTAAACTTACACGGCAAACGCTCATTTAGTTAATTCGGCTTAGACAGAAGATGGATCCTTTTTGGGGGAAGGGAATGCATCGAGGGATAACAGTTTGTCATTCAAAGTGAATGATAGCATACAACAAAACTAGGCTATTACTTCACGTAATTTTAATGGAAAATATGAGCAGAATACCACGAATAGACCGGAAATAGAACTGCAATAATTAATCTTAAATAAAATGTCACGGGGAGGACTTGGCCGGAAGAATAAATAATGGAGAACGTGTGATCATTATTGTTTACACTGTATATTTAAAATCTGAGACAAAATGCAGAGACATGCGTCAGTTGAGCATTTATTTGAATAACAACATATTGTGTGTCGTCACAAATAGATTGTTTCCGCTATATGCACTTCTATCTGCGTCCATGTTCGAACACAAGTCGTGTTAGTATACACACAACTTCTTATATTTAATTCCAGTGGTCGGAGGAACGCGGTATTGCTCGCTTTATTGGAAAACATTCTTCCGCGTTCCTTAGCACGAAGAATACCGTTAGAATGTTTACATAATGTTCGAAATATGTATATTTAGCAGATTAAGAAAAAGACAATCTTCATTTCACTATTATTTTAATTAATAAAACTTATGAAGATTTAAATGGATACCGAAATGAAGATGACGGTGATATAGATAAATTAAAAAATAATTAGTCAAAAGAATGTTGATAACAACGTGCAATTATTGATTTCAATTGGTTATCATTAACAACAATGGAATTTAGGTCATTAACAGATTCTGGTATTGTAATAGAATTGGTGTTTATTATTGTACCTACTAAAATAATGCCTATAAGGTGAGATATTTTGACAATAAATTCATCATACTCAAGATCATAGAATTATAGCAGGATAAGGTACCTCTACAGCATGAAGTCTATCGCTTTCCTAATAGAGTTCATTGTATATCAAAATTAGAAATAGGACTGAATCTTAATGGATATAATAGTTCATAATTTACCATATGGATGAAATTTTATTTCAAAATTCATATCAAATTGGAAGAGGTTTGCTTCTTTACGTAAACAGATACTACCCCCTGCCGAGGTTGACAATTATTTCGTAAATTATATAAAACCTATATTATGCTTTGTTAAAAAACAGATTTAAGGGACCTGGACGTGTCTCTATACACTATTAATGTGATAGAGTTCTGTAAGTAAGATCGAAAGTTAGTTACTCAGATTTCGGAAACGATATTCTTTACAACTTGGGAAAGTTAAGACGTTCGTAGTATCATACATCAGAGTGGCTCCAGACTGGCTCACTACATGTACTCCATGAATAAATGAATAATGGCGGACGAGACCCGCTGCGCAGCATACCAATTTTCCACGAGATGCTAATAATGCGGTCTCGCATTTTTCACCACCCGAAGATCCTTCGTCGTCGAGATCTTGGTGACAGTACCTCGAAAATTAATAGCGCTCTGCTAGTCTCTGGTAGAAATTACTAAAAAACTGTTGGAGATTTGTCTTAACATTTACAATTTTCTATGTTTTCGAACCTGTTGAAAACTAAATATTTAAGCTTATTTTCAAATGAAGTATCTCTAATTGCACTCCAAAGCGACTCCACTTTTTTCCAAATGTTGTAATGGGAAGAATATTAATATTATTAAGCAATATTTTTTCATTGTTTAAATCTAGCTATTTAATAATGATTTAGGTCTCTATTGATACAAAAAAATTCAAATGCGGGAACTTTAGTAAGCTTAAATACGCCGTACAAAACATTTGTAAGACTAGAACGATTATTTTATTGAAAAATGGTCCTAAATGCATTCATGACTATAAGAAATCATCCACCATCATACATATGGAAAGAGTCCTTTATAATCCAATAAGCAAAGTTTCCAGAGAAGGCGGTCTCGCCCCTCTAGATTCCTATTCCATTAGGTGTCGCTACGGCGCGTAATTTACGAATGAAAACAACTTATTGAAATTCTTTCTCGGCCCGCGCGTACACTCTTTGAACGGTTACTCGATATCCTATTCGTTTGACAATGAAATTTCCAATTTCGTGTTATTCTAGAAAGTTCAGGTGATTGAGTTATTTCAATATAAATCTTTTAGAAGTATTAAGAAAATACAGCGAATCTTAGTTAACTGACTGAAATACTTAGCGATGTTATTTATTACTTCAGTAAGATTTTTTTATTATTTATTAAATTCTTAAAAGAAATAAGACCTATCGGGAAATACTCAGCAAAACCATTTGACAATATATAAGACTATTGACTTAAAAAACTACATTCACAAATTAAAACATGGAAATGTAACAAAAAGAGGCTACCGTGTACCGTCCAATCATGTGCGGTATTTTGCATAAATTACAAGGCTACAGTAAACTAGTTGGATTTCTGAAAAATAACCTAGCGTAAAATAAGCCCAGGTTGTCGAATGCAAATATCGCTATTATATGCTAATCATGGGTGCGTAATCTGGACCGTTGTTATGGACGTACCACAGGATTTTCCGATAATAATGCAAAAAGTTTCTAGCCAACACACGGGAATAATACAAAAATAAGATTTGTCAGTTTAAAACACTAATGTGACCTCTTGTAAAAGATATTAATTAAAAATTCTACTCAACTCGCCTCGTAATAATGAGATTTACGTAGTTGGTTAACTGGAATATCTCAATCAGTAGTTATTTAAACAGTTGTTCAATTAAAATTAGTAGGCGTCTAGACGAGCGAAACTTAACCGCAGGGCGACCTGATGTTTCAGCAATCACTTAAGATTTAGTGACCGAAGGGTCAAATGTAGAGTTTGCTCTGTAAGGCCAGTATATTTCGATTTATTCTATACAACTATCGCAAGCAGCTTCTAACGCTACCATGTAGTACAACCCTACCTATGAAAGGTTTAAATACATACATTACATAGGTAAGGGTACAGGTACATTAGGTTTACATACATTTTTTATAATACCTAGAATTTTTGAACTGTTAGCATCAAAATATGTAAAGTGATACTTTCTGTGCTATTACAAATTGAATACAAATTAGAAATCAAATTGATTTACATTATTCACATGCTCCGTATATGTTATTTAATACTTTAAGAATTATAAAATTAACTTTACACACAATGATCACGTGAACTTAAGTAACTATAAGACTAAGTAACAATCAGACATCATAAACGATTGCATAAATGATATTTACGTTTCTGAGAACGGTTATTAAGATTTTGTTGATTCTTGTTGGTGTTTACAATGGGTGGTAAAGAATGTTGCAGCGCTATTTACCCGACTTATACGACAACGTATTTTGTACCGCATGGGGTTTTGCGAGGTGCAATTACCTAGAATATAAACCTCATAAAACAAAAGCGATTATACTTTAACCACTGCACTTTTAGTATGGAGACACCGGTGTGGTAGAATCGGAAACTTCGGTGGAAAGTAACGTTCAGGATACCTAGTCGACGGTCACAATACAGTTATATTAGGCGTAGTGCGGAAACATAGATTTACGAGGTCTCTGAAACAAGTAACGTGCACACTCAATCGATTATCGTATGGTTGTTTCGATATATGAGGCGGTTCACGACACAAAAATAATTTTATTAACCATGAAATGAGCTTTGTTGCCAAGGCATCGATCAAACGGATAAAAATGGGATCAGTACCTGTATTATGGATTCGTAATAACATTTATAGCGACGATTAAAATATCGATTGAGTATGAGTAAAATAAATATTTTAATTAAAGTAATAATAAAATAATATGCTTCATAATTTCGTTACTTGTTTATGAAAAAATTATATGGGTGTTCTATATAATTTCGTGATACACTAGTACAACAAGTCTCAAGTTTCCCACGGAAATTTTAGTTCACCATCAGATGATACAGCTGCACGGACCACAAATGCGAGTCAAACGCGCTCTGGCTGGCTGGACCGGACAGCTCCAATGATTAGAAATTACATCTGGCCATGGCAGTATTGCAAAAAGTTTGCGTGGGGGATAATCAATTGTGTGGTGGCGATAAGCGAAAGCGTGAAAATTACCTAGCCATTTGAGAGCATGTTACAAATAGTGGTTTAGGGAGTTTGCCCAGTTTGTTTAGGCGTAGCGACGTGGACGCCTTGCACTACATTATTGTATGCAATAATGCTGCCTAGTCAAGCCTCAATGTAATTGAGTCTTAGTCAAGGAGCACAGCTATTGACTGTAAATATATTCTTTATTGTCCAATCAAACATTGCTTTAATGGTAAAACTGGAACGAGTTTTCTGCATACACATTTAGAGGCCAACGAAATAGTTACACGTTCATGTTCACGTTGACCGAAAGCATTATTCGCTAATGTAGTAGATATCAAAGTGATGATAGGATCCTTGACTACTTAAGAAGTCAATACACATATGATTAAAGGTCCACAGTTAATAAAATCCGTTTTAAGTTCATCAGATCTCTTATGAGATCTACTGCAATTAACTTTAAATGGTTTTATTAACATTCCAAGTTATAACAGTAATTGCAGTTGTTAATCATACATTTTTTGTTCATAGTAAAATTTCTACATATGTTGCGTAGATATATAATGTCTTTATTACCTCCAACTGCCGGAACGCAACAATGTTGTTAACAATATTAATATGTCAGCAAACTTAGGCGAGATAGTGAGATAGCTAGCCAGGTGGTCTTAGGCGGTAAATACTATTGATATTTACGAAAACAGATAAACAAACAAAAATAAAAGGGAAAAAGATTAATTAATGATATTCATTAATTGTTAATGAAAATATTTACTTCTGTAAAAAAATACGAAAGGTTACTCAGCGATTCAAAAGCTCTTTTAAAAGTAATATAATATATGTACCTTTAAAATCTCATACGAAAGGTAAAGTCCAAACCAAATCTGATTTAACTGAAAATTTTGATAATAAGTAAACTTTGTACAATTTACTTTCATGTAATGTTATCCTCGAGTAATAAAAATTAAAGATCATATTATATATATTAAAAAAGTCTTTAAAAAAATTAACACTTTAGTTACGATCTTGTGTTACTTAGTGTACGTGAAGCAACAAATTTTATTTAAAACTTATTATACTCTGCGACCAAAGCTCTTTCCCTAACGAAATAAAAAAACTCGTACCAAATCAATAAAAAAAATTCCAAAGCTATTTAAAGTTGTTAAAAGAAAAAACCAATACATAATTTCGCGTACGAAACATTTCCCGTAAGATTATAGTCCCATCGGAGTTTTGTCGCAGGGCGTGCATAGGGTCGCACCTCCCGGCGTCAACGACCTCCGCGAGTCAAGGACGCGGCGCCCGCCCAACGACAGCGATAACCGCTGCCATCCGAATGTCGCCCCGTAGATCAATACGAGATGATTGCGTTTATGGACTCCACGCACCTTCCGATTTAAGTTAGGGCCTCCTAATATCGGGCAACACAGACCGGTTATTTGGCGTTGGACGATATACATTATCGGATACTTTTATAGAATCAGTCGGACGATTGTCAAGTGCTTCAAAGGAAGGTCGCATAATTAAAACTGTTGATAATTAATTGTTCGTCATATCACTTTTATTTTTAAAGGTCATTATGAGAGGTTAATGATGAATATAAAGTGAATAACATTCACGGTTGACAACTGTATAATGAAGGCGTTATTAGACCACTCATTCATAAATCACTTGTCAATTAAGAGTACAAAAAACACTAGTGGCATTCGTATTATAAAAAATCTGAAATGGAATTAGATGTATATTAAGAAATTATTTAGTAAGCGAAGGTTGATATTCTTAAAGAGGAAATAAAAGAAACAAACGATTCTTAAATCACATCAACCAGATATTTTTGAAAGAACTCGACGGCCGTCTGGTCGACTGGTCAGTACCACTAGTATGGTGAGAAGATCTTTTACTGTACATAATTATTTATATGGGCCCTTTCTCTAAAAACGAGAATCTTTTGAAACTGTGAATTTGCAAAAAAAAAATTAAATATGTAGAGAACAAGGAGACTTGGTGAACTCATAATCCGTCGCGGCAATCACCCGCTCCTATTACTATTCATCGTATGATGCAGCACCCGCGCCTTATACCTGTGTAACTGTCAACGCACTATTGATACATCCGGTTTATCTATTAATATTTCGATGAGCGAACTTTGTAAGCATTCTTCTCACGAAATATTTCGATGATAAACATGTCCTACTATTTGAATACAGTTTATTTATTATTTTTTTATATATTTATAGTTCTTCAATTTCAAATACATATCTATTATATGCATTGTTAGTAATTTCATTACACCAAATGATCAAATAAACCGTACAACAATGTTGAACCATTAACTGGACAAAAACCACCAAATTTGAGTTCTGGTATTAAAACTATTACTAAGCTCAGTTACACCTTAGTTGTTTTCTTAATAAATATAATAAGTATTTCTGAATCTTTAAAAAGTTAAATAGGGTATAGGGTATCAATAGATGTAAGCAAATATAGGGTACTTAGGGTAACTCATGCGACACGCGAGCACATACTCGATGTGACGAGTGAGGGCAATTTGGGTTGGATGAGTGTTTGATTAGTTGAATTCCGACTACTTCGGCGGGCATCAAGCCATTGGCGAAACGAAATCGACGGAACGATGAATCAGATTTCAATCACTTTTCCTATCCTGGTAATCCTTGTTCTGTTAAAATCCACCAAGCTGGCTGGTGAAGGTGAAAGAACGGTATTTATCCTTTTTACGACGTTTTCAGGCATTCACTGTGATCGTTATCATAACCTACGACGAGTTACGCTTGGCTGTAAATTTGAATTAAGCATCTTACGGATGGTTTTGCTTACGAATCGTTAAGTTTTGACATGTTATACATGCGGAATATGTATTAGAAATAACAGAAAATAATAAGAATATTTTAAGTACTGCTACTAAGTTAGAAAAAAAGCTAATATATATGCAAAAATGGAAGACAGCCTACATATAAATGCCACAAACTGATATAGTCCTTAATATAATGGAATTTTTATAAAACTCAAAGTACCTAATTAACCCACACTAATGTTAGCCAACATTCGCTTTTATTTTACACCACTGAATGTAATCAAATAAATTATGAAAACAAAATCAAACTTACACTTGTTGCTGAACTGAACAATTGTGGAAATATCGACGATATACACCTGGTGGTGCATTTTCAAATTCACTAATTTCGGACACACGGTAAAGCAAAATACAATATAAAATTATTTGCTAACAAAAACACAATAATCACGCGTTGTACTAGCACAAGTTCCTAATCACATTGTACTTTTAATCACACTTAATACAAAATACATCCGTTCTCATTTATAGGTAAAGTTTTACAAAGATACGTTTTTGAAAAACAAATGAAAATTGAATAGATTAAAAATTACATTTAAATATTTCTGTACATAAATCGCCCGGAGAACCAGAAGCATACACATATAAATTGACATACGTGTAACATACCGAAAGCATTAACTAACCGATAGAGAAGCCCCGATATAACATTTGTGTAACGTGAGAGTGATTGTCGAAAAAATATCGATGACGATATCGTATAACGGTGAGATGGCGACACGTGATGTTACCCTATTACCGTGATGGTAAGTGATACCGTTGTTATAATCTGTTTTACCTCATAGCTTTTCAGGGTCCATTTTTTGGGGCATTTAACCCGAAAGTCTTATAAGTGCTTTTATTTTAATGAGATAAGTGTGAAGACAATTTTCATTGATTCAATTAATTAACCGTTGTTTATTATGGTTTATTGTAGTAAATGGCAGGATATGCCTGAATAACGAGGAACGTCTGTGTAGCGAGAAAATCTCCATTACTACGTATTCATACAATGATTTCAATAAAAACAATAATAATATACTTCATACATAGAAGCTGGTATTTAAATTAATTAACTATTGGTCTAAGGGCAAACAAAACTCTGCATCGTTAAATAATTTTCGACCATGATGCGCTTAGATAAAAATTATCATGAAACTCAGACCACGGTCAGTCCGGAATTCAAATTGTAAACAGTAATTTGACTACATTCATGTTTATTTAGTATATATTTCTCATAATTATATTATTAAATCTATATTTCTCCGTTATCTAGTATCCATAATACAGCTCTTAATGATGCTTAATTTAGGCTATATAATAGATATGAGTGTAAGAAATTTTAAACAATCAATTTTGATCTTCCCAGTCCCTGGAAGACTCTACGGACGGGAGAACACCACTCGGCAGGAGGCCGAGGCCAGGCGGCCAAGGGTCAGGACGACAGAGAGGAACCGGCGGGAAATCCTGGCGTTTTTGAGCAAGAGTGCATTGCTAAATTAATTGTTAGACAAAGGATAAAATAGAGGTCAAGTCGAAGTGAACATTGGGTAAATAGCGCTTAAAAATCAAAATTGTTTAAAATGTTTCGCAATATACACAGGGACTGCTATTACTTTCGCCTACAGATTAATAACAGCAACAGTTCATATCACAAGAAACTGATAAATTCCTGTCATCGTTGGTATACTCGGAGACCGTAAGAAACTGTATTTTACTTACAAATTAGCCTTTTCTCTTCCAAATATTAATTACGTCAAGTCATAATTTCTGGCAATTAAGCACGATTGTACGGTGATATATTTTAAATTTTAATGGTTGGATTCATAAGTTTCGTGTGCCAGGGTGGCGATGGCAGTCACGCTATGAGGCGCCGCCACCGTCACCGCCACCGATGGGGGAATCCCGATAATAGGCCGCTTTACATTTTAGTACGTTCCACGTGCATTTTACAGCTCTGTGGTTTATTTCCCTGCTATTGTTTGTTTAACTGCAGGTGATATTTAAATTGCATCTTTGCGAAGTAACTGCCAAACTCAAGGTAAAGGAAACGTTTGGTGGGAATGACGTAGCAAATATTAGAAGCAATAAAGATGGAAATATGCATTAAGGGCGAATTATACTGATGCGGTAATTGTTTTGGTATCGGTTCTGCAGGAAGCGAAGGGGCTGCTGTGACTGCTAGGCGGGAATGTTTCTTTTACCATACAAGGTGCAAGGCAGCAACATGTGACACATAGCAATAATGAATGACTTTCGCTACATTATCATTACTACTATAGCAGAATTCTTACGAAGACAGTGTTTGTGTTTTTTCATAATTTCCATATTCAAATAAGCATCTTTGAATAGTTGCTACTTAATTTATATAGTTGAACAAATCAATCTTAGTTTTTAATCTGTATTCATGTTGTATCTTAATATTAACACAATACACAAACAAAATGAGTCTCTGTTGAAAAAAGTTACAATTTCCTTGTCCGGCAAATCCACTCCTGGACCGGGCCAGGCGGCTACCGTATCGGATGGCCGGTTGTATTTAGTATAGTGAAATACAGCCCCCGCTCCCACAGACCGGACCGCACCGCGCCGCTACCGTGGTTGATTTGTGGAGAACATTGCAAAAATTTAGGCTTCCAGTACCACCGTAAGGGGTTTTGAAACTTGTGGATGATGGCGCTTTAAGGTTAAAAAAATTATGCGAAACATTACAAAAGTAACTTCTTAATTCGAGACTTTTTAAAACACATAACGCGTAGAAATTTAACTGCTTAATAACGCTTGTAGTTTGTAGTAGCGTATTCTTGAAAAGTATTATGGTAATGATATAAATGCAATTCGATTTTTTCGCTTGTATGTATAGAACAATTAGTATTCCACCGCTAGAAAAATAAATTGTCTTATGTTTTCCCACACTTAAAATATCCAAGCGTAATTAGGGTCAATGCTGCTCCCAAGAGATGATCAGAAACCTGGTCACATGCTGATTGACAATTCCTTTTGGTCATTACTTGTATGTCTTTGCGTGAGTTCCAGTGTGGTCACGTTACTTTAGTAAACATGGAACTACGTACCCGCATAGAATAAACATTGGATACGGTTTCTGTAAATACCTTTTTGAAACATTTATTGCTAAATCTGACAATAAAAATGGATAATCATTTTATATAAATCAATAAGTTTTAGTGGACTTAAAATTCAATTCTGCGGTATACCTACTATGTGAAAATTGAACTTCTCCGAATAAAATGATAAAACATAAACAGAGTAGTGTATGATTGGTATTTTATAGGGTTATTGAAAAATATCTCCGCTACATGTACGGTCGATGTTAACCGACGTAGTGTTCCAATTTTATCAAGGCTTTAAAAAGCTCAAAATTTACCATGCCTAAGTAAAAAAATCGTCATAGTAAACGAGACGACGTAGACGAGGTAAACTTATTATTGTCTAAAGATACACCTCACAAAACCAGTTTTAGAGTCATCGGAGCATCCATTCACACGGTCGCAGTACCAAACCAGTTACCATGGACAGGTGTCTCTCGGGGCGGCAAACTCTTTTTTATTTTAGCGGGTAATTGCGTCGGCCTTATCTAGTCACTTATACAATTCAATGTCATGTCTAACTATTTTAAATAGACAATTTAACGGTGTTGATTTCAATTTTACTGGTAGCAATTTCAAGGATTCCATGGAATCCCTCATACCAAGAGATCTGTAATGAATAGAGATGAGCATAGTTTGTAAAGGATATATACTCAAAGATGTAACCATGAGACGTCCTCTATATAATAGTCTAAATTTGAAAAGCCCATTGTTTTGTACAGCGTAATTAATTACATTTTCTAATAGCGTAGCTATTGCTTGATGATACGTAATTTCCCCGGGGCAATTTGACGTACAGAGAATAAGGAACCCGGACGGAGAAATGGGAAAATATTTAAAACACGCTAAGTACATTAAATTAAAATATAATATGGTACCAAGATAATATCCTTACATTTTCTGGGGCAGGACAAAACAGGAGGCAATACGACGTGTTACGTTTTCATTATTAAAGAAGACAAGTTGCGCTGCTCCTGACATGACACGCTTTTTCATGCTAATTAATTAGAGGAACACAGCACAAGTAGGGGAATTTGTTTGGGATCGGCTAGAACGAAGTGATTTCCCATTAGGCGCTAGAAATTTGAGTGGAGTAATTGATTTAACAGTAACAGTTTATCAGTTACAAATAAGGTATGAATGGGTCTTGTAAAATTACAATTATGTAATCGATATGGTGCTCACCCATAGTAAAACTTTCAATGTGATTCTATGTTTATTTCAAATCAAAGTATGAACTAACGCATATCTGTTTACAAAGTTAATTTCAATTAAGTAAACACTTACAAATCGTTTCCGACAAACGCTACAAGGTTTGAAGCTTGTCCCATTTAGATATCGAATCAGTTTGAGAATATCTATTTATCGAATCCTTCAAATATTTGTTAATCACGTACGTACAAATCAAAATAAATACCGAGATACATTAATATATTGTGTCATGTGCGACTAGAATTAAAATTCTTCATGTAATCGATAAGATTATTTACATACGTTAGCAACAATTTTATATAACTTTTTTAAATGATTTAAGAAATCGAACAATGACATTGAACAACCACTGATATAAATTGACTTATGAATTTTGGTAATTTTTAAAGAAACAATTCTATTGTAGAAAAAATATTAAAGAATACGTTAAGTTTTTTATCGACTAGTAAAATCATACCGCGAATTCAGTTTGAGACCAGCTTAATGGACTAAAACTATTGGCTAAGAAATATTATCGATGATGATGTGTTAATGTGGTGATTATTTTAATAAAGAAGCAAAGCATTACAATGATTTCCAATTCCAGCGATCGAGTCGAAAATATCACAGACAGGGCGCGGCATTACCTAGTCGATAAACTTAATGACGTTTTGTCACGTATCGTATGCGGTATCCATATCGAGAAATGGCTATCAGAGCTGATAACGAGATAAAAATGTAGCATCATAACAGTACTGGGAATTTGGTTCAATAAATAAATGGAATGATAAGGTGAATGGCAACAGAAGTTGTATGTTTATAGTTGCCGACCGGCAGTGATTACGGAGGCCTCGATTAGACCTTGTTTGTTAAAACATTTATAAAAACAAAATAGTTTTATCTGTACTTATCGATGGACTTACGAACAAACGCTGAACTTTTAATACATGGACATACCTGGAACAAATATAGCTAAATTAATTATATTCTCGTAAGAGGTATTCTTTACTAAAAAATAAAGCTCGTAGTTTTAAGAAGCATCTTGATTGTACAAAATATCACAGACTAAATGACTTTAACAAGATCATGTGCTTGCAGTAATCTAAGTCTCCAGAAGTCATCGAAGACATGTAAAAGCGATACAGGTGGTGACTCTCCGCAATCCAGAATCGAGACTGTGTCATATGCTTTCAACAGATTTTAAATACAGTTTATAAGGTAAACATAGGTACGTATATATAGAAATATTATCATCAGCTTTACACCAAAACTAACTTTGGCATTTTTTAACTTGGCAGCTATAGTCTTTAAGACTACTACTGCAAGTATGTGTCCTTCAATTAATATATATACATATTAGTTCGCGAACTAGCGACAACAAACCCAATACTATAAAATTTCATAACCTGCTACCATCCTGCTATTGTCTTTTCAACGAAAAAATATATAAATGTCTGTTGTGTAGATAGTTAACAAATTAAGAAATATTTTAAACAGTTGTCTGTCGACTGTAATTCATATACGTATTCAGAATTCGTAATTTCCTTTGACGGTCGGCGGGCCATGTAATAGAGCCCATATAAAATATTAACAGTACGCCTACCGTTCTCCGTAGCCCTGGTACGTTCAGTACTTCCGGGAATAAACTGCCCGATTTTAAATAACCTTTAATGACCGTATCTAAAACCGTATTTCAACATAATTGTTATATACCGTCTGGTCGCGTGGTCAGTACCTCTATCTACTTAGCTAGAATTCTCTAGTTCAAATAAAAAAGAGGCAGATATTTGTGATAGTACACGACATGTGTCTATTTAGTATATTTCTGATACATATAATTATCTGTATTTCTATGTTACATAGTATCCACAACACAAGCTCTTGGTGATGCTTAATTTGACTTAATAGATGTACGTGAAATATTCATAATCATCATCAATAGCCTAAATTCGTATACGTCACACTGCTAGGTATGTATGGCACCAGGCTATTATAGCAGAAATACATTGGGAATGTGAGGCCATAACACCACAACGCTGGGCCGATGCGACTCTGTGGATGAAAGTTGACGCAACAACTGAGAACAACGAACGGTTTCAGGCGAATCTTTTTCTCATTTTTGGATTTCATCACGTGCAACTCCAACTGGATCCTGGTCTCTAGTGGACCTTCGCTTTTGAATGAGATTAGCTAAATAATTTATGGAATAATGAGGATAATGATCAGATTGCATAATTTATGGAATTAGAGCTTTGATTAGTCAATTAAGATATGTAACTAAAATTCTTTATATTAAATATATATTGATTTTGAATAAAAGTGAATGTTTCAATAGATATTTGTATGTTCATTTGATGTTTACAAAGAAAAATAATACAGTGTTGGCAATCAATGTAATGTCAATATACAGTAATCATTGATATCCACTAGTCGACAAAAACTTCGTAAAAACCCACCCTAGCTTCTGAAAATAAAAACTCATTTATATTATCAGAGAACTTTTCTATTTTTCACAAAATTGTGGAATCAATTTGTTCCATGCAGACGATTGATTTTTGATAAACATTTATCGTTAATTATTGGATATAAATAAAAAAAATGAAACAATAAATGTGTTCGGTTTGTGAAAAGGATTTCCCTGAAACCTTTTAGATACGATTGAGTAAATAATTTTTTGTTAAGTATTATAAAGAAGTTATCGAGAAAGATAAGATTTACTTACACGTTTGAGATCAGACAAAATAAATAATGACAAATTTTATTAATCAAAGTATTATTTTGTTCTTTTCATCTTTTACTGGTCATATTGTCTTTCTGCTACATAGTCCGTAAGTAAACCCATGTTATGTATACCGTTCGCTTGTGTTATCATTATATATGATAGATACACAAAGAGTCCTTATAAGATCCGCGCTTCACTGTACAATTCTCAACTTTAGTATAAAATAGTTTAAAATCAGTTATTATTAGATGCAAGTACAGAATGCTTTAGTTGATATTCTGTCGCTATTATTTTGCATACAGTAAGTTGCTAATTCCTTTTTAGTATAGTTAGCTCGGCAGAAATTAATGACTATTATTTTTCTCTTCATCAGTCATAATAAAATTAATAATTAAGTACCGTCATCATACAAATAACGGATTCTGACTTCAGAGCAGAGCCTCATAGTCAATGAACCTCGTCTCAAGTACAGTACATGTGATAGCGGTTGTTGTGTATGACGCAAGTTTTGTCGAATCGGAAGCTAAGCCTACATGGGCCACCCACGCTCGCTTAGCAAACGACCAATACGAAGATTAGGAGAAGGTCGATGACGGATTAGGGATAACCAACGACCGGTACTTATAACGAAAGTCTTCAATTGGTAGGTCTCGAGTTTCGAACAATCATCTTATTGACATAATTCAAAGACGTCAATACAAAGTGTGATCTAGACTGGAATTCTGATACATTACAAAAAAAACTGATTCATTACAAAATTATATGTTTTTTTAGAATACATCAATAAATTATTATAAACTCCTTTATATTATTCTACAGTTTAAAAAAATATGAAAACACATTTTAAGGACTAAACCAGAACCACTAAACATTTTTTGTTTTAATTGAGCAGCATCTTGACTGCCCGGAAAATACAATTGTTTTTTGTTTGAATCTATGAAACATTTCTTACGAAACCATTTGCCATTTCGACGGAGACGGATTTGATTATATATTCTTTGCCGAAGTGAGTAAAATATTGCTATTTATAAAAAAGCAGGACATACTTTTGAAACTGAATAATTATTATTATTATGCATTAATAATAGTCAGTGCACCTATCTAATTAGCAAGATGTCCCGGGTTCGAATCAAGGTAGGGGGCGAATATTCGTACGAATATTTGTAAACAAGTCATGGATGTTTGAATGTTTATTCAATGTATTTCTGACGTTTAAATACATATAACTATACATATATACTGAATTTCTCCGTTATCTAGTATACATAAGACAAGCTCTAAATTTGGATTAGAATAATAAGTGTAAGTATAAGAAATATTATTCTTACATTATATTACCGTAAACCAGAATCTTGTTTGTATGATAATTCCTCTCAGACCCAATAAGTCTGATACAATCCCATCGGATGCCCTTGAAAGATTTCCCGTGGGTGGAACTATTTATAGAAGAGACTCTGTATTAAAAGCTGTCGTCTTCTACATGAAAATAAGGAGAATAAGACTTTGTTGTTGGTGTCTTATATATATTAACTGTTGATGCGTTGATACTTGTGAAGTGCTTGTAAAAGGTAAATGTATTAAACAGTCAGTATTATGTCAAATTATATACATTAATAGAATTTAAAAAATTAACATATAAGTAGAAGAATATGCATTTGTGAAGTAGTAATAAATCTGACAAAAAATATTTTACCCTGGGAAAACCGTCTGCAAGTTGATAATGATCCAAATAATCAATAGCAATTCTACGTGCATAATGACGTGAGCGACATACGACTGTTATAAAGCAATTAATAAACCAATCACGATAATGAAGGTAGAGTCTTTATGAACACCGTAAATAATGACGGCGAAATGATGTTAACACGGTAAAACGTTGACAATAAGGAAACGATCAGAATGTTAACGACACTACAATCGAGCGCTAATTAACCGACCGAAGGAGAACAATATTAATATAGGTATGGCTATATAACCGATTTTGAAAAGAAGACAACGAAACAGAATACTTTATTGATAAGATTTTGGTTTGAGCATATCTTAATGAGTACGAGAAAGAAGTGGAATTATTCCAAGTTAGAACTTGGAAACGATGTCGTCTTAACGTAGCAAAGTTTCGTGGGCGGCAGGTAAAACTGGCGAATCGAGTACAATCGCACTCCGATCGAGCGCCTGCGGGTAATCTAGGACGCAATGCCTTGGGTGAATTACCAATCTTACCAGTGAAGGAATATTTTAAGTGGCGTGCACAAATATATATGCCTACGAAATCATATTTTCAAACCTATACGATTTCGCTTTAGACTTAAAATAATTTTGGTAGCCCTTCCTTTTAATGAATGCCACATTTAAAAGTAAGAATTTTTATGACTTATAGTAATACTGTGTCAGACTTGGCATTGGACCGTTTTATAGTGTTATAAGCGACGTCTAAGTGCATTAGAATGAACCTTAGGCAATTTAATCTTTGCCACTAAATAACAAGTGGTTCAATACAAATTAAAAATAATAATTAATAAAATCAGTAAATCCAAAGTTTTTTGTGTGACTTATTGTGGTAGTATTTTAAAGATAACCCTATCTTTAAAATACTACCTAGGAAGCTTTATTTTTTATATTGAGATTTATATAGAAGCTTTTAAAAAAGTGAGTTTGTAGCTATTTCTTAAAGAAAAATCAATTCAATCACAGTTCCATTCTTTCTTTATTTTCTTGAATAAATTATACTGGTAACACTATCAATTCAACTTAGTTACGCTAGTCCTGTCAAAAAAGAAGAAATAAATTAAGACATATGTGACAGCTGAACAGCTATGGACTAAAACGAAATTAAAATTAATTTTTGAGTTTATTTAGTTTATAGAGTGGTACAACGGAACTGTCCCCATTATTTAGTAGTAAATACTAAACTTGAACTATGTTTAGTAGTTTCCTTTTTAAGATTTAGTATTTAGTTTAAGTATATAGTACAAATATTGATGTCATTAATATAAATCTCACATTTAAATAGGCATCACTATGCAGCGAAACTATCAGTTGATGCGCCAACTTGCTTTTAAGCAAGGTAATTTGGTTGCTGTGCACTGATTAGGTCCCATAATGAAGTTCGCTAGCGATGCCGTTTTAATTATTTCTCGTCGTAAGCACCGATGTAGATTAAAATGAAAAGGGAAAGAATATTGTGATGCTGACATTACAGAGAGCAGTGCATTTCCAAAATAACACTACCCGTCACTTTTTCCAGAATTAGTAGAGAAAATACAAAGTACTTACATATAACCAGATCATTATTGACCACTTAGGTCAGCGGCAAACATTCTCAACAGGCCAACGCCCCACTGAGAGGTCCTAGCACAACGAGCGAAAATAGCTTCAAAGGTAAGAGAAGTAAGTCCCAAACAGTTTGGCAATGCAAGATAGTCGTACCGGGCATCCTATACAGTCCACGTTAATGCAGTTCCTGGAATGCACCGGCCTCCTTCACAATATTTTTGTGTTATGGCGTGCCAATTTGGCGAATGCATTTTCCTCGTATTCTTGCAACCTCACAATACAAACAAAGTATTAACGAATTAAAAACGGACACTAAAACGCCACAATAGGGTGCCATTAAAAAAAGACATTGGATTTTCCTTTAAGACCCATATTATTATGCTACCGATATTCAAAATGACCTGTTTTTCCACCTGGCCTCCAAAGTGGCAACGACCAAGAGGTTATTACACTTGTTTTTGTGTACAACTAAGTGCGTAAAATTCGCTCTAAAATTAATAACTCTTGTACCAAGGAACTAGAGACTACTTTTGTTTTGCACGTGCCATAAATACGTTTCCTTGTTGTGAACGCTTAAACAATAACCTTTCGAAAATAAGAATCGATTTACAACATATTGTTATGTTTAAATGTTTTCAATAGAATGGGTGTTTTTACAATCGGTCTGTAAACTGTTTTAATTAGTAACGCTTTATATAAGTACTGGCTTACTATATTATCTTATTGTATTTATAAGGTAAACGTGTACATATAATACTTTTAGAGCTTTTATGGGCAAAGTTGAATATTTTAATGGAAACGCACATTTAGCAGAGGAATCTCTTAAAATGTCACAAGACATGTTGTGAGGATAAAATTTGACGGAGCGAAGGGCTTCCGCTGAGGGGCCTTCACTTGGAGTTTTAAAGCTACCGAGAGTTTAAGATGACGTTAGTGACTGATGACAAAGTAATTCCAGGAAAGGACGTATTAAATATTTATAAAAGAAAAATAGGTATTGTAAATAAAAATTCTTGGCGTAAAACATGTCGGTAAGTAACATGAATAAATAATACGACAATTGCACTAACTGATTTAATAACTGGACTTATTTTAATGACCAAACATGTGGTTATTTCGACGAGCTAACTAATTGTTGTTTTGATGTACTGTAGTTTTCCCATTCACATTAAGAGCGTCAGAGAGAGAAAGATCATCTTACAGAAGATTGCAGAGCATAATTCTGTTTGTTCTTGCCAGCGGTCAAAAGAGCCGATTGGTGTTAAGAACAGGGTTAATTTTTCCTGATTATGTCAGCAATATACTATATTTGATTGAATTTTTTTTTATATTGTGTCTTGTACCAGCGTAATGAGCTGTGAAACATCAAGGTTACTGTTTTTTAAAAGGTACTAGGAGTGGAATACTTCATGAATAGCATGTGGAAAATCAATTGAAATTAATTTCATTCACCACCCTTGCACTTTTATTCACAAAGAGTGCTATATTTGACACTGTGATTTTATTGTTGAGTAATCGGAATTTCATTGGCAGGCTCCTTGAGTGTGAGCGAGTAGCAACTATTTGTTCTCAGTGTTATTTAAAAAGACTACTTAATATGATACTTTTCAACCATATTATTTATTCATTTAGTATTCGCAAATAGGCCACTGCGAAGTAAAAATTACCTATAAAATTTCACATTTCAAGCAATATAAAAAAAATATTATTTCATTGAATGAATGAAATGTTACGATTATTTCCAAGCCTAATTTGAGTACCTAATAAAATATCTATAACTTCACAGCATATATAAATTAACAGTTTATATATAGTAGATTATATTTAGTTATACAAAATTCAGTTTATATAAATTAACTAGTTGGAAATCAGAGAGTACACACCGCAAAGAAAGTGCGAAAGACCGTAAGAAACGAATATTTCACTTATTTTGCATACTAACAAGCAACGGTCTGCGCGGGCGCGGTGTTGCGACACCCACCACAGCTAAGTTGCGCAATCCACTCACGCGCACCGATACTGCCATTCATCCGCGCATGGCAACAGGTACATATTCATCTTAGGATTTACTTCCGCATTCACCTTATTATTTAAAAATATTATTCATATAAGAAAAGATGTCGCGAAAAATCTAACGTATATTTTATAATAAGTAAATCTCCACCTTAGAAAAAGCAATACCCTAACAATATCGAAAATATAAAATCTGCGGGTTTTTAAATAAACACTATTTAACAAAAATTTTGTTCAAAAACATATTTTAAATTTCACACGAAAAATCGAAAACTGTTTTGATCATTTTTTAAATTATGTTTAAAAATAACACCGTTAGCGGTACGATTTTCATTTAATTATTTAAATAATCTTAATGCAAACTGGATATTATTATATTATTTCATCATATTCAGTTAGCACACTATCTTTACTAAGTTATTATGCAAAGCAAATGGCTTTTCATGCCTCTTTTGAAGGAAGTCATTTTCGAACTATCCATTAAAATGTTATTATTAATATTATTTGATAAGATAAGGCTTTAAGCTACATAGTGAACTTAAACTCCAATTTTAAAATAAATAAAATGAAAGAATTATAATATTTATCAATAGATTTTGTTCGAAATGACCTGATTATAAGAGGTTTGTTTTGTATCAAGTAAACTACAAAGAGTCAAGGTTGCATGATTAAATGCATAAATCCCTCTATTTGAAAATAAATAAAGTAATTGCAGGTTTAATATCATCAAAATATCGAAAAGACGATAGGTGCAATCGGAGGCCGTACTTAGTTTATAAACAGATATCTAATTAAAAAATAGAATTTCTCTAGAAGCTACTTATTTGCGTGTTAAACATTGCCCTTTCGGTTACGTGTTAATGTCAGGTACTAATTGAATCGAGGTAGTACCAGTTTGTAATGACACCATCCGGATGTCTGCCTACATAAATTGTTTCTTTGAACTCTTGATCGAAATTGTTTGTAAACGAGACGTTTTTAGTTGTTGCGTGTAAGGTTCTTGAAGTTGATTGAATTGAATTATAAATACGTGAAAGATAACGTTTGTAGTTTTACAATAACACAGTTATAAAAATTTAAGCTACGATAACTTATTATATAAATAAATATTTCAAATTAAATTCAAGTTACAATTGAAGCATTGAATGTACCCATTTATTTCAAAAATGTGATATTGATAATAATATTTATTGTTGTGTATTTTATGTATATTTGAGCCGTTTGCAACACCTGTACATAATCGTTCACGCACAATAATATCATAAGGATAAATTTTTCACAAATATTTACTCCTGGTTATCTTCGCTTACAACTGCAGCATACTAATAAAAAAGCGTCGACCGATAGTTAACAACCAACGTAAACGTTATCTCATCTGTTATCAGTCGCCCGGTGACCGCCATCACTTAGAAGGTGGTCTCCAAGCAACGGATGTTTGTACTAGATAATGGAGATTCGAGAGTTTATTGAACCAATAACAACGCAATAATATTGCGCGCCAATTTTTTTTCTTCAATATAACACTGTTCATGTACGTACACTGGTTTTAGAGTAAATAAAAACATAGATGTTATATTATAACAGGCAAGTCATTTTAATTTTTCCCGCTTATATTGGTCACCCCAGCAGAGCTCTGGATATGACCGAATAAACACATAACCTAAACTTACAAATTTAAATAATATGAAGCTCAAATTACGGAGATGAGTAAATGTTTAGTAGTACTGTGTTTCTGCGTGAACGTTATTGTAGCTAATGTAATAGGCATGATGACATGATATATATTTGTCATGATGTTATTGAGTGACAGCATCATTATAGAAACATTGGTATAATAATTGTTTCGGTAGCATAGTAACTCCCCTAGGTATTACAATTTGAATAGCACATTTTTCGAATATCCCAAAACCCTCCTAAGATATTAGTATTAGTATTTTGCATGCATGGCGGAGAAACTCTATGCGACTGATATATTAGATATCATTTTAATATAAATGGATTGTAGAAATTGTATGGATTAAACAATGATATTAGTTTATTAATTAATATTTTTTTATTAAATGGACTAACTCAGCAATCCTTTAATGTCTTTTTAAACAAGTGACACATAAGCTATCAAAGTATTTTTTTTTCATAGTCTTATCTGTATTTTGTTATGATAATAAAACCGTCAACCCTATTTCATCCCTATTAAACGCGAAGCACATGCCCACCATATTAAGTGATTTCCTTAATATTGCTGATGTCTATAAGCGATGTTCATTGCGAAAGATTATTGGTACCAGGAGGGTTTCTCTCCTTTGCCGGGATAAAACAGCTAACAAGCTCCAATTAAAAGGTATGATACGTGATTATTATATAAAGTCTGACAATGTCTTATAATCATATTTATTATATTATCTATTTGTATTTATATCATATTACGTATCATTCAATGAAGAACAACTAAATCAATATGGTAACGAGTAGGTTAATGTTAACAAGCGTTTTCAAGCAAGCGACGTTTTTTATAATAATACTGTTGGCCGCAGATGCCCTTTACAGCGTTACCGGGGTTTTAAGGAGACGAGAACTTTGGAGTCTTCAAGCTTCCAGGGACTAGTCGCCTCTAGAGGAGTTCTAATCCGCCAGCGGTGTTGTATGTTTGTTCATTGACTTCTCTGCCGAACGATCAGTTTTAAATCTGGTATTTCCTTTCACATAACGTAAGGGAATATCTGCACCTCATCTTGTAAATACAGAAATACCAACATAAATAAGATAAGATTGATATATTATTACATTATTAATTCCGAACACGAAACATTTTGTTCTGAGAAGTTTATAAAGCTAATTTCGATATAAAAAGGTAGCAGAAGCATCAATTATATGTATTTTGCAGCTATTAATTATCTCCGGTAGAACGTCTTGAGAGTTTTCTGTCTCAAGGTGTGTTCAAAGAATTACCTTAATCACTACTTTACGGTTGCGCATCGCGCTTTGACCCGAATGAAAAAAATGTAAAAACATAATGATCAGTTTCAGTAAACATTGAATTCATGAAGTTTTAATATAATAATATAATGAAGTTTAAATACGTTTTAATTATTGGGCTATGCGGGCCAAAATTGAACTTGTTTTTGTGGTTTAAATAAATGTTTCTTAGTTACAAAAATTCACTTACTGGATGAGGTGAAAAATACATATCTAGTGATCATTGAAACAGGTTAAGTAAAATGGGTATAAATAATTAGAGTTATATTAATCTTCTAGACATACAACTTATAATAACCATTTTAAATATTTATTAAAAAATACACACAGTGTTAACAAATTGAAAATAAGATATTTATGCAAGCCAAGAAGATATTAATTTGGGTCACGACAACATAAAAAATCCCAATTTAATTGTGTCCGTTCCAACTAGGTAAATAGTTGACCGGATTTGCGACGCATAAATAAATTTTGTTATCTTATCAGTGACGTCACTTGCAGTGGAAAACGAGAGTGGGCGATCGGCGTCCGCGTCGTGCGCCGCCTAGGCGTCACGCTGTGTTCAGATTTACGTCAAACAATATTATATTACGGAAAATTTCGCAGAAATGTTTTCAACGCAGTGTATGTTCCAATTGCTTGTCCCACTTACTGTAAAATTGGAAACACTTAGCCATTTCACATATACAATTTTAATGATGAACTATCAGTACAATACTTTTCTTGCCCGGTTTAGCCTAATACGTCGAGAAAGCCTAACTTCTCAGTCTTTAGTATATCCACTCTTGAAAAAGGTTAACCAAGGTACTATTTGAATTAATTGATCACATATTTTTATGATAAGAAACAACTGATTCCATGTTTAATAATAGGCACCGGCGACTTACGCGAATTACGCCCAAAGCTTCGAATAGAGTTATGCTAAGTGACAGCTCTAGCTCGAAAAACATCTAAAATCAGCTGCTCAGTTCTTCCTGGTTTTATTTGCGAGCGAGTGAGTAAAATGCTGCATCCCTATTTATAGTGCTCAGATCGAACATTCCCAAAGGATTAAGCTTCAAACTGTTAACATCAATCGGGTTTCTGTAAAATAAATATATCCTATTTATCCATTGCTATAAGAATAGTATTTTAATCGGTGATGCACAATAAAGAATTTTATTCTATTCTTCTGTCAACGTAATGAAAGGCAACATAATTTTTTTAAATGCAACTCCTATTTACATGCTATTTTTGTAAACTATGTATGCGTGTCGGATTTATGATAAATTCAAGTGTCACGAACACAAAGAGTTTCCCTCTACAAGGTTAGAGTACAAACAGGCAAATTACCAGTGCAATCAGCCCAAGTACCGTTGACAAGGACATACGAAATCTGCGGACGTTCTTAGGTACAACCACCATAACAAATATAGTAACAGTGCAATTAGTATTCATGGACACGGTAATAATGTATCGTTTATAAATACCACTTCATAATCTATGTATCTTAAATTCATAAAAAATGACTTTACCCTCCATGCTTGACCAACAATTAAATCGACTATTTTTTAATTTTCTTTTTATATCTAATTACGATCAGAGAAGATTTTTCATTTTAATAATACTCAACTATTCCATAAAATTTATGGGTAAAAAATGGCGTGTAGCTATATTATCACTAAAATACCTTTTTTTTACATCAACATATAAGGAACCCCAGAAAACCCATCATACATAATTATTATTCTTTTTACAACACATGCATGTTCATCAGTATCATCATATACTGATGGTAAGCAGTAAGAGTCCATATGTGAAGATAGCTAGTGCAGCATGCGACATACTCTCCTAACCACCTCCACCTTGCCTACCCCAGAAAGTGCCTTTTCCCGCTTCTTTTGAGTTGTATTACTTACACACGGCACAAGTTGTATTACTTGTGCCGTGTGTTATAATTTCATTAAATTGTCCCCAAATCCGTTGTACACGGACTAAAGTTAAGCCATTCGCATCTCTTTCATTCCAATTCATTAAGATGTGATAGCTAGACTTTTAAGAACGTCAAGTTAGTTAGCACTTAGGCGATCCATACATTTTGATCTATATTAATCGGCATGTTTCGGCCGGTCAACCATCTTTTTTGGTTGTTTTGAAAGAGTAGTAATGAACTTAAACTTAATTAAGTTATTACGGAATCAGGGCTCTTATCTCTTATTTCTGGACTGATAATCATATGAGAAAAGATGTCCTCATTGGACAATAGATATATAATTCTATATAATTTGATTTAAGTTTTTGAAAGTGATTCAAAGAATCAAATCTGACTCAGCTTAGGAGTCACGGTACATCTAGGTAGGGACAAACAAATGCCTAATATACCAGCTCCATTGATTTGGTTTCGTGGCTGGCTGAAATCAGCAATGAGTCACTAGAGGCCGTTGCTACATCAGCTGACTCATTGACTGTCGGCATAGCCGAGTGGGAATGGGAAATCTATTGTTTCCCACTACCTCCACAAATTTAATCAAGATACACTCTGACGACACGTTTAACGGCAAATATAAATTTGCACACCCATTCCGTTAACCGATATAACAGAAAATAATGTTCGGTGATTGGGCAACTTTCGCTTGGTATTATTAAATTACTATAACAATATTTATCTGACGCTCGAAAAATTCTAGAGAAATTTTAATTTATTCACGAGTATTGAAACGTTTTATAATCACTGCCAACATTAAAAATATTTGTTTCCAAAATGAAAGTCATTATATTAAATTCTATGGTGTAATTATAGATTTTCTGTCTCGTTTTTCGTTTCTATGAAACTTTGAAGTCTTCGTTTTAATATTTTACCAACATTTTATAATGATAATAGCTTACTATGTCACTTTTTTAGGTGGGTAAGCCCGTGTGACACATCCGGAGTCCCACGCGGTTACGTAGCAGCTAGGTTAAATCTATTTTGGTGTTTCGCACCGCACTGGATGAACCGGCGCGTGTTTGTTGTAATCATTTACCTTCACAATTGTTTGTTTAGACAAGTTCCGGCAATCGCTAAGATATTAGTTGTGTTACATATTTCTTAATTTAGCCTTCTATAACAATATTGGTGGACTTTCGACGTTTGTAATTTAAACCCAAGGCTTCCAACGAAACAGTTCTCCGGAGTCAAATTGATTTCTTAAAACCAAACCGTATTTAATAAACAATTTTTATTACTGATGAATCCAATTATAGAGTCCATTTCGAAGTAAATTGAAACCATTTCTTATTAACACTTGTTACAGTTTCATTTAGTACAGTTTTAATTCTATTCTTATTTTATCATTCTCTGGAAATAGAATTGAACTAAATTGTAAAGCAACCGAGCCAGACGTGAAAGTTTATTTAAATCGCCGGCCAGTCAGCTGATAAAACAATCCAAGGTGTGGCAGAGTTGCATGCAGTGACTCAGTGTCTATCATCTGAATCACTCCGCGGGTAAGTGACCTTGCATGCACTACCTGAGACTACGTACAATTGCTAATTACCCAATTGTTCAAGAAGGATGGAACCGCAGAAATAAAATTCAATGTCAAGCTTTTTTTAATATTAGACAATGTCCAAAGAGCTCCACCTGACTAGTGGTAATCATCGCCTATAACATACACTTGCAATATCAAGCAAAGAAAGACCTCCCACGCTCTGTAAATACAAGGGCTACCTTTCCCTTCACCCACCACACAGCGAATTGCTTCAGCACCTAAAAAGGAAAGGCGGAACTTACCCAGACGCCAAACTAAAACTTGTATTTTGTATATATTTGTTTGTTTACATAAATAAATAAACACAATTGGGTCTGCCACTTAATAAACATAACTTTTAATATTTTTCTTGAATAAATACTTGATACTTAAAATGAAAACAAGCTAAAACGCAATAGTAATTTTAATGTAACAATGATGAATGGAAAGTCAATAATGTGTATAGAACATGCGATAACAGTCGCTGATTTAGTTTCGGAAGCAAGGTGACACCAGCGACCTAAAAGTGACCTACGTTTGAATAATATACAGTTCGTTGAACCCTATTTTGACACCTTCTCGTTGCAAGTTAATGAAAGACGAAGAACCTGTAACTATATGAAATATTGAAAAGACGTAAAAGTTTCAACGCAGTCTAACCTAATTAAAAAGGGCGTTAAAAATACTATACGAAATAATAAAATGACAGAATTCATTACGAAAGCAAGTTAGTTTTATATGGCCGATCAAGACATATTCAGATTATATTAAATTATATATTACATTTTATAAAAGTTAAATATTTAATTTAAAACCAGTACTGAGTACATTAGAGCTGCTTTAAATACCATGTTTTAAATTAAATTCATTCGATTCAAAATCTAAAAACTAAGACCGAAATCTAAATGCTGGAGAAAAGGTGCAAGTTCTAGGAGCCGTTACAACATCCGCGATGCAGTCCGAACAAAAACCTTTAAAACAAAGACGCGGCTGCCATGAAAAACACTTGCTTTGCTTTGAAAATAAAATATAAAATAAAAAGATGAAGCAAATTTACCTCACCGAGGTGGGCAGCAGAGCCACGAATTAATTGCGAAGAACGAGATTAACGCTCAGTGTAGAGGCACTAAACGGGGATGGCTCTCTGTTTACCACCGCACTCCGTTCCTTTTACAACACCACTAATAGACTTATTTTATTAGAGATGCACCGAGATAACAATTACGTATATTAGCAACTGCATAATCACTATAAAATCGACGCCTATAAAACTTTGCTACTGTCTGGTAACATGGTTCGGTTTAATTAATTAGGAAATCTAACATACTTGTATAACATCGTTAATAAAAGCGAAGTTGGAATATCGAATGAATAAGTATCCAAAAAGATTATATCATATATTATATTTTAGACACCATTTCTTTTTATTTCATTTTCAAAAAAGGGGACATCTTTGCGAAGATTATGGAGAATTAAAGGGATTGTGACATAGAGAGTGGGATGTAATAACGTAGAGACGATATTGCGACAAACGGCCGGCGGTGGCTAATTGTCGGTTAGCGTATCGTTTACCGCTCGGACGGGCGGGCGCGGCGCGACGCCAGCTTTGCGGGGCTCTTTCACACAACACGAATTTGACATACCATAATTGTTAGTGTATTCACTGACTTCGTTATTTTAATGGCTTTGGAATATATCTATTAACGATACTTTACATCCAGTTTTATAAAAATACTACGAATGCACAGTAACAATAAAACCAGTCGATTCATTTAACCACGTTCATAGGTACAATAAAATGCCTTAGTTATAAAAACTTATGGGGTTTTAGTTCAATTTACTAGTTTTAATCAATTAAGGAAGAAATGAACAAATATGACAACTAAATTCTTTAACAATTCTATAAATCAAGAGTTATAAATAAAATGGAAAAATTTAAATATGTAGGATACAAATATCAGTTTTTACTAAACTAAATTACACAAGCAATTTTGAAAAAAATTCCTATTACATTGACAGTTCTGTAATACACCTTAAAACTCTAACGTACTGTAACTCTACTGTCTGCAGCAAATTAAACAAAAACGACAAAAACTTCAGCTCGTATGTATTCGCAAATCAGAAATAGCGATACAAAAATAATTTTAACTGTGCAAAAAAAAAGTGTTCGCGTGTAGTTGATCGTATGCAGTGAGCTTTACCAGCGGGCAGCGGCGCAATAACTCCTGACACAATCCAATTACTGATGGGTAGCCTTGTTTTAAAAGGGATAATCTTCTTATGGCAACTGTAACTGAGGGTACACTAATTTTTTTACTACTCCGAGCAATGTAGCTTACTAAAACATAAATTGAAAGGTCAACATTTTTTATACAAATTATTATTAAGAAAATTGTGACGTAGGCTCAAAAGACAATTTTCATTATTACTTATCAACAAAACGGTATCTAATAAACTTAGAAATTAATTATGGTACGACAAATTATATTTCTCAAAAATTGAATGAAGATAGTATTTCGCAGAAGGACATTATAAAAAATGCAATGTTGTCAAATTTCCGTTCTGGAAGTGAAATTTTAAATTGTTGTGTAAACGGTTGATTTTATACCATTTAAGTAATGCTTTGAAATTAAATTATAGATTAAAAATAAAGGTGTTCAAAATATCACTTCGTTTTATTTTTAGATGTGAAAGTATACCTAAAATGTTTATACTGGTAAGTAACTAAAAAATATACTTATTGGGCAGAAAGTACAGAAAAAGTTATTCCCACCGGAACAATTAATATGTTGTTTAGTTGAATCACCTTGTAAGCGCCTGTTATTTATTTTAATGACAGCATAATAAGCACATGCGCCATTGTGTAACCTACAATTTATTTCAATTTTCTTTAAATAAACCTACGAGGTATAATAATAGAGCTGAATTTTTGCCTTGAACGTCTGTTGTTTGTGACATCTTTCTATGGGAATTTTGATACAACGTAATAAATAAACACACACACACGCAAACACAAAGTTAAAAAAATGTACCTAAATATGTATCAAATTAAAAAGAACACTAAAACTACGGGCATTTGCCATCTTTGGAATACAGGAAAATCAAACATAATGTTCCCCAAATATTTTTCTGTCAATAAAGCACTTTTATTATTACTATTTAAAAATCAATTCATAACTCTAATAATACCCTTTGGCAGAGGAGGCCAGACGGCCGAGGGTCAGGATAACCGAGAAGAATCGGTTACAATCATGGCGTTATCGAGCAAGAGCTGGAGCCTCGCCATTACCCAGTGTCAATCTCTTCAGACGGTCGCGAAGTGAAGTCGGGAGGCCATTGGTTGAGACTATCCAACGGTCATACCAGCGTATGATCTTAGTGGATGTCACCCTCCACATAATCGGTAGCTTCATGTGCCAGGTTCAGATATTTTTTTTTACTAAAAAAAATATGTATTATTTAAAAATAGTATGTATTTTATTTAAGTAAGTATTTAAATATTTAAAATTCTGATCCACTTTTCACGAGGTTTTCATTGGACGGAATGGTGACATCCGCTAAGAACACGCGGTCCATCTGTACGATATCAGGAATGTTAGAAAAAAACTAACATAAAATAAAGAATAATACTTTAGACTTTATTATCTTATGTAAAATGAAACTAGTACATAAGTTGAATAATTATCGAATAGAAATATAATGACTCGATAGAAAAGTTTTATCTATGAGCGGTTTCCTAATTAGTCACTGCCTACAGCCTACAACACACTGTTATTGTCATTTGGATATCTTGTAACCTTACACATCTCCCGTCGATTTCCATCAAAATGATCTTTATATTGCTGTTCATAAAAGGCATTTTATAATACTCATAACTGCAACAAATCGTAAAATTACTTAATCGTCTCCTTGAAACACTTTATTATCACATGGCTGTGGACGTGACATACATCTTTTCGTAAACACTAATACAAGAACTTCACTTTTAGACATTAATTGATCCAATTATACTATAATTGTCTTAGTATGTATTCGGCTTATATTAAGCAATTAAATATTAAAGCGGCGATAAATAACATTATGAAAGATAAACAACCAGATTCCTAACATTTTTTTCTTGTATATGAACCTTGGAATTTTGAGAATACGGAGAACTTTATAAAATGGAAACAAAAGAGCCACGGGTCAGCCGGCAGCTAGGGAAGGTTGAGGCGCTGTCAAGTAAATTTTAACACGCAATTAGTAACCCGTGCGGACACCTTGGCACCGATAACTTGAGTCGTTCAGGGACGCACAACCTTACCTCACAATATTATTTAGTCATTTTCTCTTCACCGCATAGCGGCAGGCATTACTCCGGATACGGTATTTTAGGAAGGCCACGAATAGTTTTATTGTTGGTCCTTAACGCTCTTTTTGGTAATAGGCATTTCGGTAACAAAGTCGATCATTGTTTCTGCGCACGCAATCTGTTGGTTATGTCTTATCCAATTGTTTACAATTTGTCAATAGTTTTACCTGTCGCTACTGTTTTGTCCTTATACGTACTGCCTTCTAATAAATGAAATATTGTCAAATTGAACAAAACTCTACGCTCGACAAGAGCAATGAAATATGTTATCTTTTATTACTTGTTTGATAACAAAGTGTTCTTTGTCAGAAATTTGTTTAAAATTGGTAACAAGATTGGAATAATCCGGTTGAAACTGGTCCATTTCTGTAATTAAACAATATTAGATACGAGAAATTACGTAATTGCTATACTATATTATTATAGATTTCTGTCATATTGTTGCTTAGTTCAACAATTTAGCGTAGCACGTCAGCGAGTAATTTTATTAGGCAATCTTTTAGTTAATTTCCTTTTCATGTATTCGTTAGATTTGCTGCGATAGAAAGTGTAATGTTGTGTTGGGTCGTTTTGATTTCTAGGGTAACTGTTAGCAAGTATGTCTAGACCGCACCCCGCCCTGGTGGCGCCTGGCGACCGCCTCCTACAGTAATCCGGGTGGCAACACCGACGTGACGTCGACGACTCACCTTGACTCACTTCGGTTGGCCCGCTTGCATTACTCTATGTGCCCGTGTAGTTATGTACTCGTGATTAGTCTACAGAACATGTGTATTATTCTTATCACAGACACCGCAGTCATGATTGTGTATGATGCTGACGTTATCGCACGGTTTTCGAAAGTTTATTAACGTGAAAATTATTTGGTATTTAATAATTAAGTATTTAACGTGAAAAGTTTAACAGCTATTAATGAATCCCCGTCTTAATATTATAATATTAACAAATAATTTAATTGCTTTATTTTAGAGTTACAAATGGTTTAAAATAATAAACAAATAATTGTACAAGTATATTTCTTACATATTAATATATCGCGTAAGTAAAAAGCCGGCCATTTTGTAGTTATCGTGTGTTTTAAATACAATTGAACGTTTTCTTGTGAAACTAACCATTGCTATGAATGGGCGATATTACAATTAATTGCAAGCAGATAACTCGAACAGCTGATGCTCCGCCATTCGTGTCGCATCAACACGATATTCATGGGGCGAAAGCGTGATGGCTGATAATAACCGGCGAGATTTTTAATGATCATAAGTGGAAAGCTGTGAGCTGTGATTTTGACGTTTGTTAGTTACACAAATACTGTTTATATTTATAGTTCGAACTTTGTAGATCACCTTGGATATAAAAAGTTAAATAGGGCATTTATTATTGATAATTTAACGATAGCTACCTTACTCAGAATTAAATCCTTGTAACTGGAAGAAATGCATTTTTGAGGAACTCATCGTGCTCGTAATTATAAAATCTTATCAATAAGCAGACCTTATTTAGATAATGACAAATAGCATATAACCGAAGGTAGATTTCGATCTCCTTGACTCGAATCGTACTGGCACCGGCAGCCGGTTGCGAAATAGTCGCTGGCGTGGTTTTTCCCATTGTCGTTATTGGATCTAGTGCATGCATTGCTACATAGGCGCTGCATTTCTGAGAATTATTTTTGTAACGTCAATGAATGTGTGAGTATAAAGTGCGATGTTTTTGAACGGAGGAAATTTTATTTAAAAAAATGGGTTATAAACAAGATAACTTAAAATATTAATAAGCACATTAACGTGTTCTCCGGCATTCCATGCTAAACCCTTATAATATTCTGATGATATGCGTTCGTTAGTTTACAGTTTAAAGTTATCTCAAGATTAAAAGTTATTAGTTTGACTCATACAAGATTAGCAAAACTGTTCTAATTTAACGTCCTATTCGTATGGAACAGCTGTTTTATTTAGAGGTTACTCCCAAAAAATTTGATTATTCTACTGTCTTCTAACAAATAGATAGTACACCAATTTGAATTACTATAATAATTGAAATTTAACTACAATTTTTGCCAAGCTTATCTAGATAATAATAAATTATTTCTAATACGTTTGCTCAAAAAGTACCTCCATGTGTGTTAACCGTGCGGAAAGTTATTATTTTTCGTTCTATTACTTTTTATTTTCCCCCTTCATATAACATCCAAATATAAATGTTTGTATGAAATTACTATTTTAAGGCATAAATACTATTAATACATGAATTAAATCTAAAAAATCTGAATACAACCGTAATTAAGTTTTTATAATTAAAATACATTAAATTCTAAAAAAAATGTTTTATCGAGTTGCGCTACATATTTTCTTAATGTGTTACCTATTTCCGCATTCTTAATGGTTTTTAAAGACTGTGTGTCAATATGCTATTTAAGTTTCACTATTGCAAGTCTTATTGTCACTCTGAAATGTCACGTGACGTAGCCGGGTTATTTGAAACCAATAACTCGGCCGAGTAAACCGCAATATTGTCGCCGTGCTACTAACCATATAGCCACTAACAGAATAAGATAGTTGAGGAATTGCCACTTACGTATCTACAGCAATTTATATATTTAGTAAACCAAGGACTGGCATCACAAATCGTTTAGCATGTAGTAGCCGGATATAATCAATTAAGTCATAACTTAAGGTACGTAGGTACACTAAACTATCAATTCATAGATTGGTTAGCGGTTTATCTAATAGCCGTCCGTCGAGATTTTTAATTTTAATTACTAAGATTTTACATAACTTTAAGGTAGTTTAGTGCGGTGTCAGTGATCTAGAAGAGTGTTAGAAAATGTTATCTCTGTGTGAAAGATGTTAAGAATTCGTGTATAGTGAGTGACCACATATAAAAATAACATCAATGACTGTTTTGGCCATTCATTTTCTTGTTTTCCTTCGTTATACGATTTGAATGCGAATTGCCAATTTTATATGCCAATCTTGATTTTATTACGTTTACTTTTCTATATGGCGGAAGAATATGGTGGGTGGGCACAATGACACTCTACCAAAATGTTACATACCAATAACTACAGAAATAACATGCCTACCTTCCTATTTAGGTACAGGGAAATTTCTTACACTCACGCCTAACATCTATCTAATAATGCTTATCCTTTATAAGTTTATTGTTCTTATATTGATCAGTTAGTTTCAAGAGGAATGATTGGTAATTTTAAGGCAGGCAGGCTTTGGTGTTTTCCTTATGCGGAAGATTTCACGATATCCCAAATACTTTAGGACACTTTATAATTATTTTACCTGAGTAAGAAAGCACATGTCGCGTTCTTTTACTTTATTCTTCGATTGTACTATTAACCGTTAAAACTAGAGATAAGTATAAATTGTAACATATATGAAAGTCATTATCATTACACAATATTAAACTTTACACCAATCAGAGCTCTGTTTACAAGGATCAGCGGTTGTCTGGCGCCAATGTATTGCATAATAAATTATATAGGTATCAGATTCCACTTCTGATGATTACTTCTGTCAATTAACTAGATTTCTTATTTCTTTAAAATAGATGTCACTATCGATTTGAGTGCTCTTACAATTTGGTCGCAAAAAATAATAACTCGATGATCACTTTTTGTTATCATTGAATATTGTGATTATATTAATATATATATTAGATTATATTTATTTATTTATTTAATTGAAAAAGATATTTGAATGTAATTTCAAAATTCAAGATTATATTACGAAATAATAAAACAATGTAACTGTAATAGTTAAGATGTAATGAGGTCAAGTATACCATTTTTTAATATATGAAACCAATAAATGTCTAATAACAGAACTGGCATCTGTTTGCTACAATTCAACATAAGTTTGCTGATAAACATCGATTTGTTTTGATCGTAGGATACTCTAAAAATAGATTCCATTGAGGGATCGTGAATGAAATTTATCATCGTAATACGCGCCTCGGAATGATAATATAAAATTTACATGGATAATATGAGAGAATAATGAACCTTATTGTTAAAACAATAAGAACAAATAAACTGGAACGAGCTGAGTAGCTAAAAAATAAAATAAACAGTAGAGAAGTTGCAATACTTGCAAGTCATTTGTTTTCTCTCGGTGTACATTTACCTCCCACACTTCACACGTCAGAGGTAACTTTCCTGGCAAAATGCCATGTAAACATACCACCAAATAGGGCAACGACCACGAATGAAACGCAAATAGCATTAGACAATATTCTATTAATATTCGGGTTAAAAATAAACACGAGGAGAGAGGGTAGTCTCCACGTGTCTCTAGAAGATTAATTACCGTTCCTCTAAAGCGAAAGAATATTATTGACGCTTTAAAAATATAAGATAACAGCTTCTTTCCTGTTTTTGATATTGTAAGCAAAAAATAGGATAAGTTTTTAAATAATAAGAAAGAGAAAAGTGATTCAAAAACGCGGTTTCAAATTAAATGCTTCTAGATAAAGCTACAAAGAAGGCAAAACTAAATTGTTTCCTTAATAGAAAAACTCAAAGATGTATCAGTAATACCTATAGGAAAATAATTTTATACCTATGGCTAGTTTGAAGTTGAAAATACCACAATTCCATCATTATTTTATTTCCCTATACAGTAAAAAACCCACAAACTAATAAAAGTAAATGTGAGCTTAGTATTATTGGTACAAATGTTAACAGGAAAACATTGCATTCCTCTGTAGCGCATATAAGCAACTTGGCGATATTAACAGGCACTTCTTTCCGCCTTTCTCCACCGAAGGCCAGTAGAAGGCAAGCCGCAAAACTTCACTGGCAAAACACTGAAATTTCACATCAAGTGAACAATATTTAAAACTACACGACTCCACGTTACTTATGCACTACTACATTTCAGTATTCTAAAATAAGGAAATTAAATTCCAACAGTATAGATCGCAGTGTATAATTCGACAAGCTAAAAAGAATGTGACATAAAAATAGAATACAATATTATTAGAAAAAATATATGTCATAAACAATGCAGCCAGGGTGTTGTATATTATAAAGTTATATTATAAAAAGGTTTGGTCTAACACCTCCCCGTAATATAAACATCCTGTATATATACACCACTATATACAGTAAATGCATTATCAAAAGTACACTAACAACCACAAAACTTACATCTATATAAACACACACTTTAACACTATTTATACACAACTCAAATCACTCAAAAAAAAAAAAACGTCCGCGTCCTAGAGTAAGATTAAACTAAACCTAAACATTTTACAAATTTTACATGTTTAATATTTGGTAAACTCTTAGTAAGGACATCGGCGATCATATTACCAGTAGGAATGTACTCAGCAATTATTTCATTACTGGTGATAGAATTTCGAATGAAATGATGCCTAACGTCAATGTGTTTGGTGCGCGAATGATGAGTGTTGTTTTTAGTGAGTTGAAGTGCGCTTTGATTGTCGCAGTACAGCGTAATTGATTTGCTGTATTGAAAAATATCCTTTACCAAATATTTCAGATATATGGCCTCTTTGCAAGCTTCGCTGAGTGCCATATATTCTGCTTCGGTGGTAGAAAGTGCGACAGTGCGTTGCTTACGTGATTCCCAGGATATGGCTGAGCCACTGAGCATAAACACAAAGCCAGTGTAGGATCTGCGGTCTACGAGGTTAGACCCATAGTCTGCATCAGCATATCCCACAATATTGCTTGTCGACTTTGTGTATTTGAGCTCTTTGGTTTTAGTTGCCTTAAGATACCTGAGTACCCGTTTAGCAGCTCTCCAGTGTACCTCCCCATAATGTGCATTAAATTGGCTAAGGACAGATACGGCGTGAGATATGTCCGGCCTAGTGCCAATAGAAATGTACATTAGAGATCCAATGAGCTGTTGATACGGTAAATCCAATTTCTCATCGACTTTATTGGGTAAAATTAATTTGAGACCAGCTTCCAAAGGCGTTGACACTGATATGGCTTTGCTCAAATTGAATTTATCAACAAGTTTGTCAATATAGTTGGTTTGGTCAAGACTGATACTACCATCATCGTGTCGTGTAACCCTCATGCCTAAACAATCTTTGACTGGACCTAAATCTTTAATTGCAAAAGATTGTTTCAACCCCGTTTTAAACATTTCTCTCATTTGAATATTATTGCTAAAAATGAAAAAATCATCTACAAAAACCGCAACAACAAGAAGATTTTCAGATTCTCTTTGATAATAAATACAGTGCTCTGTTTCTGCGCGAGTCAAAGACAACTTTTGCATTGCTTCGCAGACCCTTTTATTCCACTGTCTCGGAGCTTGCTTTAGACCATAGAGAGATTTTTTGAGTAAGCAAACCTTTTTTGTTTCTGTAATAAAACCTTCAGGTTATTCCATGTAAATTTCTTCTTCAAGCTCACCGTTCAGAAATGCTGTTTCAACATCCAGGTGATCAATCTGAAGATTTAATTTAGCGGCGAACGCTAGAAGAAGTCTAATGGAAGATAGCCTCGCAACAGGTGAAAAAGTCTCTCCATAATCTACTCCATAGACTTGCGTAAAGCCCTTTGCTACAAGTCTAGCTTTATATTTTACAATATCTCCGTCTGTGTTTTTCTTAATTTTGTACACCCATTTACATTTGATAGGCTTCCGGTCTTTAGGCCTGTCAACTAATATCCAAGTGCCATGTTTCATCAAGGAATCGTACTCCGCCTTCATAGCATTAAGCCAATCTTCCTTATATGCATCATCCTGTACCTGCTTGAATGACTCAGGTTCGAAATCAGGGGATATAAGGCAAGTGCTTGCTTCATACCTCTGTGGAGGATTGCGCTCTCTACAAGGATATCGGCGGGTACACTCAATGGCGTCCGGAGTTTCTGAGCATGTTGACTGAGAATCTATATTTATACTGGGACATCCAACTGATTGTTGAGGTGCCGGAAGTTCCTCAGTATTTGTAGATGGAACAGGATCTATAGGAACAGAGACTTCTATATTAATTGATGGTAGTTCAGATTCCACAAAATCTGTGGGCTGAGGAGACTCTACAGTTTTATCTTCTATAAAAACTACGTCTCTAGCAATAATAACATTCCTAGGATTCTTAGGATTTACCAGACGGTAACCCTTGCAGTCACTAGGATAGCCTACGAACAAACAGTCAAGAGTTTTGGATTCCAACTTAGTTCTCTTTTCTTTTGGAACTAAAGCATGAGCTGTGCAACCAAAAACTCTTAAATGTGATAGGTTTACTGCTTTTCCTGTCCAAATTTCTTCGGGAATTTTAAAATTTAATGCCTGAGTTGGAGAATAATTTTTGAGATAAATAGCTGTACTAACAGCTTCTCCCCAATAGGCTTTAGGCAGGTTAGTATCTTTAAGCATAGACCTTGCTTTTTCTATGACGGTTCTATTAACCCTTTCTGAAACACCATTTTGCTGAGGATGGTATGGAACCGTCAGTTGCTGAATAATACCATTGTCTTTGAGAAACGTACTCATTTGATGATTGACAAATTCACGACCATTGTCGGAACGAAGTGCCTTTATTTTAAGACCTGTTTGGTTTTCTACGAGGTGCTTAAATTCTACAAACTTTCGAAATACTTCACTTTTGTTCTTTAATAAATAGCCAAAAGTTTTCCTAGAGAAGTCGTCAGTAAAGGTAAGTAGGTATAGAGAACCTCCCCACGACTGCGTACTCATTGGTCCGCAAAGGTCAGTGTGAATAAGTTCTAGTTTATTATTACACCTACTTGTTGACTTTGTAAAAGGTTTCCTTGTCAACTTACCTTGTAAACATGGGACACATGTTTGACAAAATCTGTCAGAGTAATCTATTCCTATGTGTTTTCTCTTTAAAATATCTAGGGCTTTATTATTTAAATGACCTAAGCGTCTATGCCACAGTAGCATGGGCTCTTTATTTTGAGCTGTATATGCTTGATTGTTAAGAGAAGAAGAATCTAACTTATACATGCCTGAAAAGTTGGAGGCAGAAGCTAAAAGTGTTCCAGACACTTTACATCCTTCTCTTTTAATTATGGAGGCGCCTTTAGGAGAAAAAATAACTATAAAACCCTTACTAACTAATTCCCTAACAGACAATAAATTAGTCGAAAGTTGTGGTACATAAAGTACATTAGAAATTTTTATTACACTATTACATATATTTACAGACACGGTACCTTTTCCTTCACTATATACAACTTCTTTATTGGCAACAGTAACTGGTTTACGGAGAGGAGTAAAATCAATAAACCAATCCTTAAAACAACTCATATGGCTCGTGGCTCCAGAGTCAATGTACCAATCCTGGGATAAAGAAGGGGAATTATGACCTGTAATTGAATGAAAAGATGATAAAAGTGTAAAATCTGTAATATAATTAGCAGTAGTATCACCGATGCCCTTTTTATTCTTTTTGGAATTATAATAACGCTTCCTGCACTTAGACACGAGGTGCCCCGACTTCTTGCAGTAGGAACACACAACAATCGCCTTCGAAGATGTAGTAGTAAAAGCATTATTTCCCAAGCTGACCGTTGTATTCACTCGACGCTGTCCTTCCTTCATAAGTGTAGTAGCAACATAATCAGCTGTGATAGTAGCGCCCGAGTGCTCAATTGCCATTACCATAGGCAAGTACTCTTCTGTCAATCCTGCTAGCATCACTACACCAACAAATTCGTCTTCGACAGCTTTTCCGATGGCAGAAAGCTTCTGTTGAGTTTCGCGGATGTCATTGATGTAGCTTTCCATGTCAGGATATGACTCAAGCTTACAATTGAACAGTTTTTTCAGGAGTGAAAGGCGTCTACTTAGGCTGCTATCTGCATACGCTTTCTTAAGAGCAAGCCAAGTCTGTTCAGCAGTATCACAAGCGACCACAATAGGATAGACCATTTCGCTTACATTCAGGCAAATTTTAGATCTTGCACGTTGGTCGCGCCGCTTGAATTCTTCCGGAGTTAATTTTTCAGCACATGTAGATGGATGCGAGACAAAATCCCACAGTTCAGCGTCTATGAGCGTCATCTGCATGGCGAAGCTCCACGAATTGTAATTAGCTCTTCCATTTAACTTGGAAATAGAATTCTGTTGACTTACGGTCACGGCAGGGCTACGGTATGTCGAATTATCCATATTAAAGGTAGAATAAGCCCATAACCTTCTAAAATAAGGAAATTAAATTCCAACAGTATAGATCGCAGTGTATAATTCGACAAGCTAAAAAGAATGTGACATAAAAATAGAATACAATATTATTAGAAAAAATATATGTCATAAACAATGCAGCCAGGGTGTTGTATATTATAAAGTTATATTATAAAAAGGTTTGGTCTAACACAGTATTTGTTCAATTTTCGATATTTACTGAATAGATAAGTATTTTTTTTTGTTAAATTTCACTTCTCTTTTTTTATTGAGTTGTGGTGATTGATGTGTAAGAAAAATTTAATGTACGCAGATTACTTAAATTTTTGATAAAAAATAATAATGTTCTTTGTATAATTTTCGAAGTAGATATCATAATAGCTCTCAGACCATGATGGCCCGAGTTATCGTTTTTCTTTCATTTGTGCCCAACAGTGGGGTATTTAACATTCTTAAACTCAAAACCTGCACATCAATTTAATATTATTATGATACAGATAATTTTAATGGAATCATTTGCTTGTAAGTTACGAATTCGGAGAATATCAAGTAGGTACCCCAGAATATAATTATTAGTACAACGTCTTCCTTGACACGTGTAAGGATATTAACGCTTTAATTCCTCTCACACGAGACCACCGGCAGTTGAAATTAAACGGGGTAATTTAACGTCGCTTTGTGAAAGATCTAAGCTCATCTTGAGATTAATGTAAATACAGCAAAACAGATACATCCTATTCGTGAATAACATTGTTATTAAATCTGAACAGCATTCTATTTGAACCTTTGATTATAGGAAGGTGGTTATGTGGATTTATTCAAGTAAATAAATTAAGTAAATTACGTTAAATATCACTTATTCAACACAACGACGGACGGAAAATACTAATACTAATTACAGTGTCAAATTCAACTATTGCGCGTAATCTGTTTACAGTTTGCGTCATGCCTAGCCTAGAGAAACGATAACATACGACATGATATGGAATATATCTGTCTCTGTCGTCAAAGTTGATTCGGACAGAGACAGAGCCAATAACTTTGTGGACTAGGCACGAGGAAAGTGACGCGTTTGCGTCGCCAACGGACTAGTGAAAATGGTCCACGTGACTCTAAAGGTCGCTCTCATGAGGGTGGGAAGTAAACAATAATTAAAACTGTTTTACTTACGCCAAGGGAAATGTTATTCATTATTTTATTTCAGCAGGTACATCACTTATGTTAATTACCAGCCAGTACACTATAATGTAACACGGCTAAGTTTTGACAAAAGATTAGAAAAAATTTCACATTCATAAAATAGACCTAGATTCATTCATGTGCCCATGTTGTGTCTTGAATATAATCTATTTTTTGCTAGATCGTTCAAGGCATTTTATACCTTTAGATAACTAACAGTAAATTTAAATTAAAAAATAGCACGCAAATAAACCTAGGTTTTGTTGTAAATTAACATTGTTACGGCATTCATGTTTTCATTTGGCCACCGTAATTTCCCTTGCAGCAAGTTTTATTTCGTTTGTTTTTAAAGTGAGCTAAATGCTTTCAATTCTTCAGCGTCGTATTACTATAAAAGTGAATGTTTATGTGTTTGTTTAACTTTTACACTCCTTCCCGTTGGAAAAGGTAGTAAAATTCGTTTTAAGTGTAACAGCACACCAGTGTTTACGCGTATTGCTAAATGGGTCACATTATCAATAAAAACAGATTTGATACGGTCACTGCTCCAGTGTAAATTCTCGGGTTCATTGAAGATTTTTTATTTGATATGAGTATCATAAAAAAACATAATATTCGTTCTCCCACGCTCGAGACTCGGCTCCTAGCAACTGTTCGCCCACGATAACGTAAAGGTCGCTCTGGGTTTGCACTCCCACTGTACAATGTTTGTGTGGATATTATAAATCACTATTTTTGTGTCTACCTACATCATCGATATTTTACAACACAAGTACAAAACACTTTATGTTGTTTATATTTAAAAAGTTAGAAAGCGTAGAGACTGGTTCGTTACTGTAACGTCTGCTTATGTAACAATTTGTGCATTGTAACGTTGCAGTCAATCCCGGAAGGTAGATCGAAAATATTTTACTCGAATTTCTCCATTTTAAGCAGTTTCTTTGATTCCTGCGAGTTTAAAAGTTATTTTGTACGTTATTTACGTACAAAATAAAGTTTACTACCAATAGACTTATTTTATAACAAACTTATTTTAATGTGCAGATATAAGAAAAGCAGGTTATGTTATTATCACTTCAAATAAGCTAAAACTTACCTCGTTAATGTGTTTATAAGTTTTGATGAGGTCTACACTGAGTTTCCTAAGCGGTGCCGTTGAGGGGTCCCGAAAATGATGTGGTATTCGAGCTTGCATTGCCTGGACAAATGAAAACAAAATTATGAATATACAGTTGATGTGTATAGGCAAAAAAAAAACCAGCGATGTAAATAAAATTAAATGCACATAACAAATTGAAAAATAATATGGGATAATATTGAAACACGAGACAGTTTGTTATTTACGATGGAGGTTAAAATATTATAAATAAACAATTGGCCACAGTCTAGTATGACGTTAAGCCTAATCAAGCGGTGATGTGGCCTGCAGCAGTAGTAAGTAGATAAGTGGTCTTTAAGTGCAGAATTTCCAAACCATTTTCCATCATTTTACAACGTCTATGTCGCAAAATGTTAAGTCGAGGCAAACGTTAAAGAATTTTGGAAGATTCAAATATGCCCTGAATGCCGTTTAACAAAATATATTTTTGTTAAAAGGATCGTGAGACCAAAACCATTTATAATTCGGGGTTTCTGCACCTAAAGAGTAGACATTTCTAAAACAAATGATGTCTGTTTATTTATAATCAATTGTTTCAAAACCGATCAGAGAAAATCTTAAACAGAAGAAGATTTTAACGAGCTTATAATGTTTGCTTAAACATTCGGATGATTGGTTGGCATATACAAGTCAAAAAGGAGACACAAAATCGGCTTGATAAAGAATAAAGGTACTTGAAATATAAAATCGTTCAACTATGGGAATGGAAAATGTCTATTAACAGGCGAGTGACGGATGAGTGAATTACGTAGCGCCGTATTACAGAAAGTTGCATGTAAATATTTAATTATCTTAGTACTCTATCGCCCTGCTATAACAGGACAACAAGATAAGTCGCAATAACAGATACTGAACTATAAGGGGAGTATCTGACGCAAATGTGTAAATATTACACCTATCCAATTTTAAAAAGGTTTATATTGAGAGGAACTACTCTTTTCTTATTAAATTTATAATTCGACATCAATTAAATACTGATAAACCAAACAAAAACCATTTTATGTTATAAAATAATTGTGGTTCTTGTAACTTAACAATAAGAGATATTGAACAAACCTACGGCCTGTCTTAGGGAAAAGAATATTTACTAATAACGCTTACTCCAAATTATATCAAGTGATTTGTCACTTACTTTTATATCTACTCATCGTAATTCAACAAAGTAACTTCAGCAAATAGATTTTTTGTTACGGATGGCTGAAGCTCTATTTTATTATTCAATTCAACATACATGCACGTACAAATTCTCCGTTCAGTCCAAGATATTTCAAATAATGGGAGAACTCGCAACTTTACTGAAAGTATATTTACATAATACTAGAAATTCTAAGTTTGGTCTATAAGGGTTACAATAGACATTGTTGAGTCGAGCTACACTTTCAAACATAGTATCAGATTTAGCAAAAGAAAGTCATGTATCTCACGTTTGGTTGAAGCATTTTCATCAAAACTTGCTTAATTTTGCAAACACATTGTAACGTCCATCTTGGATGACAATGTTGACTTTGACTTCAACGTTGTGTTTCGTCGTAAAGTTATGTTTTATTTTATACCGGCTAAGATTAAATTCAGTATCATAAAATATGTAAGTGGTTTCTTCGTAACTGCCTTGCTATATACTTTAGGTCTGTTCTCAATATGTAAAAAACATTGATTTTAATTCTCCTGTAAACAATATTTAAACTGAAAAAAAAAAAACGTCCTAAAGCAGGAATGGATTTTGCGACCCCACACAATCCGAAGGTGCTCACTGACTGCTGAGCCACCCAATACTTGGGACTACCATAATCTATCTAATACTGAAATTTCCTATTCTAAAGCAAAAATCGTTGCGTTTTGTTTAATAGACATATTATATTTTAAATTATTAATTGGTCTATCGCCTTACAATAGAGTCTGGCAACGTCGCGGCAAACTGCCTCGTGCATCATTTACCTTTGGTTGTCTACAGCGGCAGAAAGCACGGGGACTGCGCTCAGTGGCGCTCACCTGAATGTCTGACGGCGCGCTCATGGATGCAAGCTGGTCTTCCGCCACCAGGCGGCCGTACAGCGGCACGTGCCGTCGCTCGCCGCCGGCGGCCTCAGGCATGCTGCCACCAACCACGCCCACTAGATAAACAAAACAAATTATTTAGTTTTGGGCCTAAACAATTTTTTTGAAGTTGTACATGTAGGTTATAAAAGAAACAACGAACACAAATTTATATATCAACTTAAAAAATCCTTGGGCAAAATAAAATAGGTATGTAGGTATATTCAGTATAAGTATTTTTATTATAAGAGTTTCACTTTTGAGAGCAGTTTCTAATGGAGCCTTGCCACCTAAATCCTCTAGTAGGTTTAAATCAGAGTGCGAGTAACTGCTAGCTAGGCGGCATAATTAACCCGCTTAATTGCTTATGCTTGCTATAAATACGGAGTGGAAAAAATTATGTGCCCTGATGCGAAGTAATTTAAATCCATAAGATAGATTATTTTACTTAAAAGAACACATTCATTTTATTTAAAAAGACACAAACTGCATACAGGCATTTATCGAAAAGCTACACGAATCGAAACTTATTTTTACGGGTCATTCGTTGATGATGGTCAATTGATGATGAAATAAAAATCATTTCATCAATCATAAATTTTTCTTATCGATTAGTGGATTAGTATGTGTGCGAGTGTCTATTATCTCAATTTTTTGTAGGTCGACTCAATAGTAAGTAATAACAAAAATAATCCCATCAAGGTTTAAAGAGGGTCTTCATGACAACACCGAGTCAGTTATTTACAGACCTACTGCTACTTTACTAAAATTTCATACCGATACTAGGGTAAGCAATTTTTGGCGGTGGTTTTCACTTCAATTGTCAAAATATGGTAGCAAATTAGGGGGCCGAACTATAAATGTAACATTATTGTGAAATTTTGCATAAGGGACGTCAGTTTCATTGTACAGTATACTTCAAATTCAGCTTGTAAACAGGACCGTGATACATTACGAGGTTAGGATTTAAAATTAAGATCGACTGTCACGTGAAAATATGATTACCGAACCTATAGTGTAAAGTAAAATTGATTTTTTTTTCATCGTTTTCGAAACTAATAAAATAAATGTTTTGTGAGTTCAGAGGCTCATGTTTCTAGGAATTTAATTCAATTTCTAATAATTGCCATGTGAACAAAAGTTCATCTGATCACCCACACAATATTGATTCCGGCTTGTACCTTTTCATATTAAACATATGAGTCACTACAACATCTGTGACTAATAAATCCGTCATAGCATTTCAAAATAATTATGATTTCAGAAAAAGCATTCTCTTCAATGCGAATTAGTCGTTAGCTTCAAGATCTTCAAAGCTTCAAAGTCTTGGAATTATAAGCATTTTCCTTCTGTTAGCATATAACCCCGTACATAAACATAGACAGTATTATTTTGATATCCTTGATGTTAAGATTAAAATTACTGTGACAATTTTTAAGATAATTGGCGAAATTAACTAGAAATTTCGATGCGAAATGAGCAGATATTTTGTGCTTACTGTCCACCCTTTAAATTTTATGTTTATTATGTTATATGTGCATAAATAAATAAATAATTATTCTTAAAAGGAAACATAGTATAATTACTTATTAACACATTTCAACAAGACTATTAACACTAAATCTTTTTACTTATTTAATCAATGATAATAAACTGTTAGATATTCCACATTTAAATTTAAATAATATATTTTTTTAAATAAAGAAAAGAGTCATTTGCATTGCTTTATTGTTGTTTTTTAAAAATTAAGTACGTTTTACAAAGCGATGTAAATAAATTTTAAACCTTATTCAAACAGCAAATTGGGTAAATTGTAAAGTAACATTCTCTTTGTCACGCTATAAAAAATTATTTCAAAGAATGAAAATGTGAGCATTTATATATAATATTTTCACATTTCGATAATGAGCAATATTTTATATGAATGAAAATAGGCGCTGGCTTTTTTCTGCTTCTAATTTTATGAGAAGGTTGGTAATATATCACAATCATTACAAAAATTAGCTTATATATCCAGATCCAGGATAACTATAGTAAAAGTTACTTTGCTTTTGTAATGAAAGTTAAAGCGCTCAAATTACAGCGATATCTCATATTTTATTAATCCAACATTATGTATTTATAAAGAAACAGAGGAATAAGAAAAATAATTACCAGCTTGTTATTTTTTTCTGACAATTACCTGTAGCTCGAAAATAGTATTCAAAAACATTTTGTTGACAAAATTGTATAGTAATATAATTTAATCAACAGCGGCCAAGGACTCCAGCGTTGTTTCTAATGAACTTCGCTTTTACTCGTTATCTATGCGAATGTGAACTTTACTTGTACAAACCAGAGGTCGCAGACAAGTTAATTCGGCCTTATTTATGTATCGTCTGGCACGACGTGACATTTCATAATAAAACGGCGAACAGTCGCGACTTACTCGTTTTGTGTGATGGCTATTTTAGATTATTGTTATAATTAATGTAGACGTATAATATTGAAAAGGCTTATCCATACTTAATTATGCCTTTAATTTGTGTACAATAGAGATATAATTTGTGACGTTGGGGCTGGACATGAGGCGTCCAGAGTTACAGACACATGCATCATGTCTGTCAAAGCGTCTTGGGTTCAACTACACAGATCACAGAATATGGATATAATTTATATTATTTTTTCAGTAGTGAGATTAGAGGCTTTACGTTTAACTAACGTATAATTAAGGAAATTAGAAGAACAAGAAATAATTTATATTATATTGAATTGAATTTGTTTTTACGATAGGAATTGAATTTATCTATAAATAATTAGGATCATCCACCTTTAAACTAGATTCTCACTAACAATTTTGTTTTAATTGTAACACGTATGACGTATCATAGAAAAACATGCTTCAGAATTACATTTAACTTAAATTCTGCATCCATAATAGTCCAGTCAGATGGCCTCAAATGTGCACATGCGCACTACTCGCACTGTTAGCTATCGTCACCGCAAAGCAAATGCAACTGCGTAGTTTATTGTGAAACTGAAACGCAATAAGGTAACGGTTTTGGAGTTACGCGGAAATTTAAAGATGAAATCAAAAGTATGAATAAACAGCGCGAAATCTCAGTATACCTGTTTAATATATTTACTTATTACGAAACTAAGGTTTTTTTTGTGTGCAAAACTCGTAGATAAAGAAGAACTCGTAGATATTGATCGTCGATTAAAACATTTCGTGTCTCCAAAATGTCAACTCAACTGCTATATCAATTAACCATCATAAGATCATAACAATGGTAACACATCTGCCCATTCATTCTTTTATGATTGTGAGTGAGCAAGAAAACTGTATTCTATATTCAATTATTTACTTATCCGGATAGTGGATTAAATACTGCGCAAATAAATAATGTAGGTAATACTACGTACGGGTAAACAAATCATTATTCCTTTGGAGAAACATCAAAAGAATCAACACACGGACAATGGCCCGCAATGCAGAAGAAATATGCTCCACTCATCAGAATTGATCAATCAATTATGATCTTTATGTCTACTACAGCAAGATAAGAATGGATTATACCGATTGAATTGAAAATCAGGCCGCATCCGCTTGTTAGTTTTAAAAACGTTTTAAGACTTCCGTACTTCATGTACGGATACGGCTTAACTTGTGTTGGCCTGTTACCGATTATGATTTAAATTTAAAATAAAATGATAATTCTTACAAGTCTCAAACTTAAGGAAATTTCGATTGAACGGTGTCCCCAAACTGTAAAAAGCATAAAGCGGACATGTGTTTTGTTCTTCATTTTGGACGTTAAAAGTAGTCTAAAAATATATTCCTAATAATAACACACACAAAAATATGCGTCGAGCGAACAGATCTTAGCATGTGTTGACTTTGTATCACCAATTAGATGTTGAAATATTTACTTAAAAACACATTGTCGGGGCTCGTGCCATTCGTTTAATTTTCTACTATAAGGTAAATTCATAATTGCATTATTTACTGGTATTTGCTTTATTTTCGTGATCATTATGATGAAAATAAAACACTGCAAGTTATTTGCATCGCGCTTAGAAGCGGATTAGGCATTTCTATATCAAATTTAGACGAGATACTGTGAACGCGGAGTGCAGGTCTCGCGGGTGGTATAACCTAAATGCAAGCCTAGATTTAGGAGGTCAGGTGTGGGGAATAGAATCTAGACTATCATAATTTTTTTTATTAAAAATTGATCAATTGAATACGCGTTAACTATGATTTCAAAAGGTCAGTAATTTAAGTGAAAATTATCCAACCTTGACAGTATCCTCAGGTATTTGTTTCATCGTGTTGAGGTAGAACAAACAAACTAAACAAAACCAGATGTAAGTTTTGTTCAGATTGTTTGGAGTGCATTTATTTAGTAGAAGTTTATTTTTCGTCGTTTGCGCAAATGAGCTTAACTGCCTAATTCCATCTGCACCTTTCCACAATCGAGGATCCTGGCGTCGATTTCCACACAATCACTCAAAGCGCTTTTGTAGTACTTTTATAACGCCTACTGAGACTCACTGCCTTCCCATGTCATCCGCCCAGCTATACAACTTGCGCTCAAGGTGAGCTTTTAGGTTAGTATTTAACACCGTCAACCATTTCGGCATTTAACATCAGGTTAGATTGTGCTCAAGATCTTGCCTATACTAAATTAAATACAATCCAATAATGACTAGTAGTAGTTGTGTGTAACTGAAAATGAAGTGATCATTTTGGAAGCCATGGTACTCCCCTCTGATGTCAATATGACGCTGTGACAGAAATCACAAATGTGCTAGTGTTGTTCACCTTTAAGCGTATCGAACGAATAGAATATAAAACATCAACAATGCACTTCTGAGCTTAAGCCAATTTGATCCTCAAAAATATCTTTACTTTTCAGAAAGCACCCAAAATCTACAACTTACTTACATTGAAGGATATTTTTAATATTTTAGTCGAAATAAATTTTGTATGATATCAGAAATCCGTTAAAGATCAATATTAGATATCAAACGCGCGAAGACGCTCTACGTCAGAAGCTAACTAACCGGCCGCGTGAGGCCGACAACCTGAGCGAGCTATGCCAGGAATGCGATTAGTGGCCGGTAGATTGGCGTGGGAGGTGCAATACAACATACACGTTCTTTCGATGCACTTTGTTAACGTTTCGCACTTCTATCGCTCATCAAACTATAAGGTAATTAAGGAAACCTCAAAGGCTGAATACCATATATCAACCGCGACGAAATAAGATATATTATACTCATAGGAACCTTTATTAAATGGACTCGTGACAAAAGGTCGAAGATTAGTTTATTTGCGGAACTCGGGCAAGGCACTTTCAAGTTCCTTTTTGAGGAAAATCGTTACGTTGATATCCGTTCTATTATTACTGCCATAAAAATAGATATTTCGTCAATCGTACATATTTGTAATGGAGTCTCGTATCAAAATAAATAATTAAATTATTTCACAATACTAGTAATTAACAAATTCAAAGACTCGACAAGGATCTATGATATCAAATTGTAACCACACAAATCAAATGATTGTGATATTTACTAGTAACACGACGTAAGCAATAGGATATATAAAACGTATATAAGTTAAACGCTATGAACCAGCGTCATTTGATGTTACTGCGCAATTCTCTGGCCGAGACTTCGAGGAATCCATTAAGACGGTCTCCTTGACGCATCACCGCTCGTAAAGCTACTTAGAACCAGTTTGAAAAATTTGAAGAATCGATATTATCAACTTACAGTCGTCCTCGCCTTCCGATTTAGCAGACATCATTTGAAACACTTAACAGATATAATGATACACTATCACGATTCACAATTGCTTAGTCTTAAAACAAAAGTACAATAAAGACCACACACGTCGAATTGTTTGTTAATAAAACAAAGGGTCAAATGCCGCATCCGTTCATTGGTAAAATACATTTTGTCAGTTCCAAATTACAATGGTTCCTCAACAAGTACTCTTCAAGTTTTTCTGGCGTCTGGTAGAGGCTAGACAATGTTTTTTCAGTTCCTATCCGCAGAATTATTTGTTAGACTATAAATCTGGTATCGGTACGCGGTAGGTCCGCATCGCCACCGCCGCCACCCGGCGCGGCCGCGTCCTTGCGCGCGTCACACCGGCGTGTTATTGTTGTGAAACACTGTTTATACACGTGGCGGTGTTGATGCGTACTTAGCATTCGTGGCGATAACGACGGTGTCGACGGTATGCCGGCGCGGACAGTCCGTCACTACTAACGCGTTAACCCAGCGTCAGCCAGTAATAACTGAACGGAAGGCCACGTGATTCAGATGACAAACATGTCCAATACATCCAATGGTAAACTATGCATTGACCGATCAAGACGTCGATTATAGGTAGGTGAATGATTCAATACATAAACAGTTGTTTGCTTCATATAAATAAAGTTTACTAGGAATCAATAACGTTACCGTCTCCATCAGACTTCAGAATACAAATAAACAACTTTCTCTCTCCAATCAAAAGGATTGAATTGTGTTTATTTATATTAGGATTCAATTGTGACAAAATCACGACTAGGTACTTCCTAGTAATTAGTTTAAAATAATAACTTCTTAAAAAAGTATACAAAAGCATAAAGTTCATTAAAATATGGTAAAAAAGCACGGGCCCCATATCCCGATCGAAATGCATAAAACTAGGTACATGAATTCTGCCATCCACGCAATTTCTTCGATTGTATGCAAATCCTCACTGAAAACAAAGAATGAACGCAGACATTCACTCTACACCACCTGTGTGCTCGCTTACCGTCTGAGCTTCGGGCGACTGGCAACCGTTACAACGCAATACGACCAAAAGCAGCACCGTAAACAATCTCACTAGGATATTATTCCTAGATCACATCACTTTATATATCGATCGCCACCATTTTGTCGAGCATACTTTTATTAGCAGTCTTGAACTTGTGAATTATTCAGCCGATTTTCTACCAAGCACTTGGGCAGAAGAATAATGCATTTAGTAGATTTTCATAATGCCAGGAGCGGGTGGGTCCCCGCATAAACCCACAAAGTGGCCGCTGAGGCCCCCGATTTGCATCACCTTGGTCTGAATGGCACTCGGCCTAAGAAGAAAATACATTCGAGCGCATTTGAATGCGACCCACAAAGTTAATTTAAAGCTATTAGACGTCTGACGTTTGCTTAACCAAAATGAATCAAGATTGAATTATGCAATTTATTCAGAAAAAGTATTTTTATTTTTTATCATTACTCGGGTCCGGCGCCACGTCCGTTGAAGGCATGACAGATAAATGTTGGTTAAGTAGATAAAAACTCCTTTAACGTGTCATTCGCACTATGATCGATGTAATATTATCAATAAGATAACATTTTGCAATTCTGCAAATTATTTTAAGTATGGCGCCACGATATAATACTTGACAATTATCGTAAACAATAACGTGTTGGCAATAAAATGATTTTTTAGAAGTGATGATGGAGTCGAGGACTGTTTGTGTACCTACATTGTTTATCATGTGGTAGGTAAGAGGTGACATTGGTGCGGGCCCCGCGAGGCCGCAGGACGGGTCCGCGGCAGGTTTAACGGCCGGCCGCCCGCCTGTCTGGCCGTTCACCCGAGGCCCGCGCGGGGGCGCCGCTGCCGCCCGAAACGTGCGCGAAAATACCGCGCCCGCGCCGTTATCGCCCGAGATACCTTCTTTGCTTAGATGAACGATAACGACGTGTGTTGCTGATATAATGTTAGAAAGAATTTTTTCAACGCGATGATAGTAACAGCTTTACATAGAATGAAATAACAGCATTCAACTGTTCCAAATTCCAAACATTAAATATTATAAAATGTAAATGTAAAAGAGAAACACAACTTAACTTAATTTTATATTTAGGTTATGAGAGTTAATTTATTTGATGATATGAGTTTTGTCTTAGAAAAATGTTGAATGCATCCATCAGATTTAAACCTGATTTCTAAAACTGTATATTAATTAATTAACGAACTACTTAAATAATATTAAATAGTAAACAGAAATTTGGCATAGTGGAATACATATTTCATTGTAATTCTAGTAGACTGTAGATCATGGTACATTTTATATATATATTACCTATGTACATAATCGTGCAATTATTATTACACATTCGACTATCACGCAGCACAGGTAACACAACCAATTTTTTGTCAAAATAAAGTTGCAAAGGCTTCGAGATTTTGGTTAGAAAAACAATGTCTCAAGGTCCATATTATTATAAATCCTCAGCCGTACCAGCTAGTTTGGCGAGTGGTGCTCACTGCTCTAGATACCAAAAGCCTAGCGTTGGTGCAAAAACCGGCGGTCATCGACGTTGGGGCCCGATGGGGATGCGAATCACCACCGAACACAACAGAACTAGTGTTTTGTGTTTTAAGTTCAACTTGGTCATATCTAAGAAGCAAAAAATTCACAATATCTCATAATAAGTTTCTGACAGGCTCACCTCATTGTAAACCGAAAGACAAAGGTTAATATTCGTTTCGATTGAATCTTGACAATGAAACCGTTTATTTCCTTCTAATTATTAAAGAAAGTTTTATTAAAGTGTTTATGTTCCGTTATAAAAAAAAGACAATACAGATTTATTACTGAGTGGACGCCTGTGGGCTGTTGAGTAGTATGCATTAAAAAATTGGCGTTTCACTCAGCCGTGTTCAGTTTGAGTAAATATTCAAGTGACGGTATTATACGAAATAATAATCTTGCTTGACTTTTAAGCAGGGAACTTTGTAATCCTTTTCTTTTGATACTTTGAAAAAGTAAGAATGTAGGTAATGTGGGAATATCTAATTGCTGTATTTAATTAATTTCCATATTATGTCGTCACATATAATAATATCTTAACATCTGCCCCTGATTTTTACTAAATGCGAAAAAGGAATTCTATACAAAGAAACGGTGTTTGTCTTCTGTTATTCTAATGAGCATGTACAATTAGGTTATTTAATTACATACTTAATGTTCGCGTTACAAATTTAGCAGTTTACAAAGTCAGAATTTCTGTTACGCAACACTCTATTTAATATAAAGGTGATAAATGACAATACTAATCAATAATCAACTTTAACAAGCAGCTCAGTAGCATTGATCTAAGTTAACAAACCGTGTGCGTTGGGCTCTTGTTGGTCTAAACTCACCTTAAAATAAAAATAAATAAATAATTTTTTTTTCCTGGCTAACCGAAATTTTCAGAATCCATTTAAATGATTAATTCTAAGCGTGGAGCACTCCGAAGCTGTATATTTCAAAATGAGGATTAAGCGCTCCACGCTTTTAATTAAATTAAATGTAATTAAGTATAATAAACATTAAAACATTGTATTGTCTCCTGGACGAAACTTGTATGCAAAATTTTAGCAGTCGGATTAAAGGAAGTAGCTTAAAAATCGATTACAAAATCTGGCGCAGACATACCACAGAGTGAGTTAATATACGCGTGGTAAAAAATTAAAACAGAGATAAACATGTTTATGTTTTCAAAATATCCAATTTTTCGTGTCTATATACTGATGTCTATCTATGTCAATCATACTAAAAAAAAGAGATGAATGAAATTAGAATCTAGATGTATCGACATAGGCCTTTAATCCAGATATTACAAAGCGACTGTTTTAATTGTGTTGTTTCCGTTTAGATAATTGAAAAGTAGTGATCGGTAAAGGATATAAATAATATTTAAAAAAAATTTCAAGAAGAATACGTAATATTATATTGTTACTTAATTATATTTTTTAAAACTTTTACTTCTGTACGTTTCGAATTCCGGGGCTTATATTGGTCACATCTTTAAACCATTATAAAAATAATTATTATCCATTAAAAGGGAAAAGTAAGGAGTAAACTTTTGTTCATTTAGACTAGGCAAAAATTCTATCCCCTCAGGACAATACAATAAATGTAGGTATTTAACTCAACCATACTTAGTAATATGTAATGAAAAAAGGTTGTCGTAGTATTTTGTAATTGAGTAATTAATACTCACTTATTCGGTGTCAATGCCAAGCAATTGTCATCGGCGTTGCAGATAACACGTAGTTCGAATACAGGAAGTTAAAGGGCAACGAACATACGAAACTGAAGGCCACGGTCACTTGACTACCATTGCTGGCTTAATTGCTTATAAAAGATTGCTTTTTAAGACGCGTCACAGCACTATCAATAATATTTGATTTGCAATAATACCTATATGATTCGCAATTATCTAAGTTGAGAAAATAAAACTGATGACGTCACTTTCATCATTGTTATTCGATTATTAAAATAACAGCACCGTTGGACGTACAAAAACCTTCCGAGCCGGTCGATGACACCGAGAGGCACTTTAGGGCTGACTCGTCATACTTCGACAATTTCGTGACTAATAAAAATAAGTTTTTGTTATTCCGAAACAGTTGATATGCGGAAACAATACAACACATGCGAATAGTCATTGCCATAATTTATGACAAATTTAACCAGCCGTCGTGCGGAAACTTAAGCCAAATTAAGTGACTTCATATAAGAAAGAGCACACACGTATACTTTGTAAAATTGGCGGTGTGCAATGAAATCGTTGCATTCACATAAATAATAGGTCGAGTCAACTCGAGTCAGTATTCGCAGGAGAAATCTTAACCATTTGCATAGGGTATACCTGAATGCCCACACAGTCAATGCCCGCGCGACTTACCCACGCATTGTCCTCGGGTATCTCAATAAGCACCCCGAACTTATTATATTTAACATTATATCTACTTGTAGATATTTGAACACATATTATCTTGAAGTGGTTTATATTTACGAGATCTGTTTCCAAGAACTCGAGTGCTAGCATTTAAGATTTCTCTAGCGAAACGTACCAAACGTTTTGGTGGGGTTTCTACAATGAATTGTCGTTCCGCATTCCGAAGTAAAATTCATTCACGAGTCAAACTCGTCTAGACAGTGTGTCGGTGAAAGGTGACCATTCACCGGCCAGCAAAGTGAGCCGGCACCGGCGAGCCAAACGCAGACAAGGATAAGGTTCACTGTGGAACATCGACCATTATCGTGTGTATAATGAAGCAATCTCAGACCAAGAAGTCTCTTTAGCAAGCAATTGTAGCAATAACATGAATAATAAAATCAGAATTGAGCTAGCAACAAAATGTGTAAAGATAATTTAAATTTACACGATGCAATTTTTCTCAAATGTTTTGAGCCGCAACTAGATAAGATTCGACTATTCGAGACAGATAAGTAAAATACTTTCGAAGAGAACGATATTATCTACATAACGCGCACCGGTACACGAGCACTGATTTTAATGACAGAGCAGTGAGGCCAGCATCCGGATAGCAACAAAGCTTTCAGACGGTGAATGAAAGTTGATCGCGCACGAAATATGCTACTTCGCTAACGGTTCAGGCATGGTAAACCGACGGTCCCTGCAATGTGAATGTGACCCTTGCAATTTTTAATTGCTATTCCAAAGGGACGGACGTATCAATATAATATTTTATAAAAAAGCATTTTTGTACGTCTACAAATTAAATTTGTCAGTGAGCTAAATTTATTCATGTAAAATTTTGTTTCTTCAACAATTCAACGAAAAATTTGCATGTTTTATTTCTTATTCATGAGATTCAAAGAGATTGTTAACAAAATTGTCAGAGATCTGATTCGTTATTATCCTAATAACATTTATCAACACTGGTTTACTCTTAATAAACCTCATAATAACCCGGATTTGGTTTTGATGAATGCAAGGTTGCAAAAAATGGTTTTCAAATAATTACAAACAAGCAAAAATAATAAGATCTTATTTGGAAACCGTTTTATGTCATTAAAAGCGAATTCTCAAAACAATTCAAGTTACGTAAATATAATTTAGGTCATGTAACTGGAATAAAAATAAATAAATAACAGAGTTTATTTTATTAGATAAAAATATATTAAAATAATACCATTGATTCGATTCCAAAACAAAATCAACAAGACATCGTCCCAGATTCACCAGAAAATGGGTATTAAGAGCACTCATTGTGTTATTTAGAACTGGCAAATGCAGATTTCCAGTGGAGTGCCAAAAGCGTGGGAAGTGATACGGTAAGATTTGCAGGAAAATCGGGGATCGAATTTTAAAAATGATACAACCCAAAAACATTCGAATATCCATTCAAAAAATTTAAGTGCCGACGCTAAACAAATAAAAAAAAATTTGATTTAACCTCACTTTTGTGTCTGTAAGCGAAGTTTCTGACAGTACAGCATGCGCAAGCGCAGTATTAGTGAAATGATGTAGCAGTGAACTGCAAAGCAATAAGTCGGCAAATGATGGGCCGATAGATTCTTTTAAGAAAGTTGAGTGTAGGCCCACTGTTCATGCATAAATGTGACAGACTATTTATTTAACAATTTATTGTGTAGAAATAAACATTGCAGATGCAAATAAACAAGAAAACATTAAAGATGTCTAAATATATGTTCTTAAATTATATTTATTAAACATAAAACAATATGATTATGATACATAATATATAAATAATACCGAAATCAAGTAATTTTATGTATTTTTGTTAAATATGGGGATTAATGGAGGGGGGATAAACAAGATCTAAGCATAAAACAAAGTCATGTATAAATGATTGGTCATAGTCATTAAATGAGGTTAAGAGAATTAGGTTAGTGAGGGTGCCATACATAGTGAGGGTAGGGGACTGTTTACTTTCAACAATATACACACGGGGCCTGTTGTGTGACAGCAATAAACTAGGTGATAGGTGGAAAATTGTATAATGTCCAATGAATCATGAGTATCATAATTTAATATTCAGGAAAAAAATTCAAACTAAATAAATTTTATGTCCTGAGGTAAGAATTGATGATCAGACACTTGATTTACTGTTTTTAATGTCCATAATGATAACTGGGTGAATTTGTTACTTTGTTACTAGATATTGTACACATACAAATAATCATGGTTATGTTTATACCAATTAAAGCAGTTGGTCTATATGGCGATAAGTATAACCCTATCAAATATATTAATTTACATGTTTGACAGATTAAATATTATGATAACTACCATTATTGTGCCTTCATCAAGAAGCCACTTGATATTGCAAGTGTCTTGACATTCAGAGACTAGAGAAGTTAATACTATCTTTCCTTTCCTTCAATTTTTTTTATTCAAACAGAATTCTTACAGGTTTATAGATTGAATAACTACTTAAACTTAAATTATGTCCATATTAAGCTGAGTTTGTAAAACAAATTATAAAATGTTGTTTCAGACTAAATGCAATATCAACAAGGAAATATTACAGGAGAGAATGAAATGACAAAACATCATTATAAAAAATAATAACAATAATCAAATTACTCTTGAACTTAAACACACATTACATGAAACTCAGCAAACAGCTCAGCTTTACAACTGGTGTTTACACAGACAATCCTGCAAATGAGTGTATTTTGGAGTAGTAAATTGGTTTAATATATTGTAGGTTTCAAAGTTATTATGGGGGCATAAAAAATAATTATTGAGAGTTATTAACGGCATTTATATGATGTACCTTTTCTTTTGTTTAAATACCATTTATGGTCATCATGTAGTGTCAGTAAGTGTAGCACAAAGTTGATTTAAGTGTTTTCAATCTGGGATTTTTGATGTCAAAAATGCACCTTGCTCTGGTTGGTGTTACGGATAAAATGGATGCTATTTTTTACGACATTATGAAATAGGTGAAGAACTAGTAATTGACCACGAAACAGTTTGGACCAATTTGACAAACTCTGGGTACACAAAAATGAATTGAGTATAGTAATAAAGAATTGTAAATGAGTTACAATTCTTTATTGAGATTGTCATATACATGAATTAGTATATTGTAGGTACTTGTTACTCTTATTGACTAAATAAGAACAATTAAGTGTGGGTAGTTGAATAAAGTTAGTGTGTGATGCTACATAGCTCAATAAACATGTTATTACTTAATATCGTGTTTTAATACAACAAACAGACATAATAGAGATGTAATAAAAATGAACCATTTTTAATGAGAGTGATAACTGGTGATGAAAACTAGATCACATATGACAAAAATGTGCGATAAAGGTTGTAGTCAAAGGTCAGTCAGGCTTCACAGACTGTGGTAGTGCAAGACCTTGGTTAGCTAGCAATGAGGTGATGCTGTGTTTATGGAAGGGCATAGTTCATTATAAGCTTTTACTGCCATGCAGAACCATTGATTCGAGATCTATTGCCAACAACTGATGAGATTAAAGCATGAAGATATGAGAAAACAGTCAGAATTGATTAATAGAAAAGATGTGCTCTTTCATCACGATAAGCTAGACCACATACATCTTCAGATTTTCCACCTGTTTCGGTCTCTACAGAATCCTTTAGCCAATGTCAGGTCAAGTACTGCCAAAACTACTTGTTGAGTTTTTTTTTTGATAAGAAGGTATGAACCATCTATAAGTTGATTAGGTGCAATTTAGTATTCTTTGATTGGCATTGAGAGAGAATCAGCCAATCTCTATCTTTATAAAAGGATCTTGTTTCTTTTTGACCACTTAATCCAATTCCTAGTCTCTAGTAGAGACATGGCAAGCAAGGCAGTTAAGATTCTTTGCTCAACAAGGGGTATGCTTTGCAAGTGATATATATTAAAAAGATTTATTCAGATTTTTTTATACTTTATGAATTAAGTAAAAACTTTTAACAAAATAAACTCTAGTTTGAATAATCACAAATAACTAAATTAAACAGCAGTATCAAATTTATTGGGTGGCAAAACACTCCTATAAAATGAGACCATTTTATTATATTGCATTTGAATTGTATGTAAAGCTTGACAGGATAAGAAGCGACCTCTTAATTTAATGGATACAAAACAAACATTAATCAGCCACATGTTTCATACAAAATTTCTGGCTAAAGCAATATTATAAGCGGGTGATTGTGCAGGGTCACTTAACCTACAATGGATATAACTAAAATTAGGAAAATTTTATAAAAAAAACTTATATTACTTTTAGAACTGACAGATTGCCAGGGGCAGCTGGATAAATATTAAGGTCTTCAATATTCCATCTTTGGACAGGACTCTGTAATGACACTGCTACTGTGGCTCAATGTTTCATCATCAAAATATTAACCCTCCTTAAAATATTTGTTTAATGATAGACATAAGGAACATGGAATGCTTACATTTATTTTTGGCATTCTCATCCATGAGCATGTTGAAGTGGTGGTGGCGGTTCCACGCAGCCATTTTGCCTTCGTGTGGAGCCCCGAGAAGCACCAGGGCCGCCCCGGCGGGCCCAACTCCGTCTAGGGGCTCCAGTGTCCTCACACTACAAATTTGTCACACACTCATAACCCAGAAACCATAATTAGCACACACTCGCGATCAAAACGCCGTCGCCTCCGACGGCGATGTCATCGGCGCCACAGCGCGACGCACATGCCTCGGACACTTCCGTTACACGCACTTATGCACTCGCGGATAAACAAGCACGACCAACACGCCGGGCGGTGATTCACCTCCGAGAGCCGTTGCGCGCTCCGTACTGCAGCCGATCGTGCCGTACGCTCGCGGACTGCTGCAGCCGACTGACACCCAAACACTCGTCCCGTGCCTGTCACGTGTGCGCTGCAGCGATCGACGACACCGACACTACACTATCCCGCATAAAATAATGCACCCACCACTAATCACTGTACAATATCGCAATGCGTAATCCGCAAGCGAAACACGACCAACGTGAGCGAGGCTCACGACCCTGTTCACTCCGTTCGATCCGATCTTAACATTCTTCAATCGAACTTGTGAACAAAATAATAACAAATGTGCATGAGATCTTCACTGAAATATGTGCACGTGGGTTGCGTCACAACCCGAAACTACAAATCGTTATAAATCACTTTGGTGGATGCGAACGTCTTAAAAATTGTTATGAAAATTCCTAGAATACAGCCAGAAGCAAACAACGAACGATTTTAGAATTGTTGAAATCGGAATTACACCGTCGCTCACAGAGGTAGCAAAATGATCGATTGATTAAAAGTTTTAATACAATAATTACAATACCTTTAGCTACACTATTTGTAAACAAAACACAGCCCGTAATGCATTCAGAAAACAACAGTTTTAAAACAGTAAACGCGAACGCGTTGAACAAGCGCGACAAATAGGACAAAACATGGCAGACTCGAAATGCACACGAACTTTGTCTGTGATCGTTTTATTTTTAAAAGCTGGTAAAAACGTTCCATTACTCAAAAATCTATTGCCTTCGGATACTTAGAAGAAACATGTCATTTATATTTTCAGTTGCCTTATAATTAATGCTGGTTTAGACAAAATTTTAGAATTATATTTGAAACATATGTATGTTCAATAAGGTATTTATAATATTATGAAATTATTTGTGGCTGTAAGGATTGAATCAGTTGTATATACCATAAGCTAAATCTTTTTTCCTTTGCCTTTCAATTATAAGTAGAATTCAAAAAAAAAATTGTCTATAGATAATGTTGCCAGAAATGTACAAATAGTTTATTTTCAGTAGGATCACAAAGACTTTATGTTATTATAAAATAAGGTAATGCTGTAATCGTTTATTGCAAATACTTTAATTTTTTTAAATAATGATTCCAAATTATAGATATTCGATGATGTTTCAAATTATTTTATAAAGGCTTATTATTTCTGTTAATTGTTTGTGGTGCGATTGATAAATAAATGATAACCCAAGAATATTATATATTTATTAAAACTTATGAAAAGAGATGTTTTTTGAGAGTACAAAAAGCTCTGCACAATTAAATTTAGTGTGTATTTTTTAAGTCATTAGGCTTAAATATGAGTATGTTTTATTCTGGATTTATGACGCTTTTATTTATATTATAAAACAAATTATATTTCGTGCTCTAACTTTTGATTCATAATTTATCTGGTACTCCCAGAAAGAAATCAAATTAATCAGCTGAACTTTTTAAAGAAAATAGGATAATGAGGAATTTTGGAGACATTATTTACAAATACAAAATACCATTATTATATCATTACCACATGGTAACAACTACTATTATGTACTGTTATGGTTACTGTATGGTATATATATACATCGTACCATTCTTGAACTTTGAATGAAGTCTCTGACGAAGACGTATCATTGATCCGTATATAATATTATATGATGGAGATAAATGGCTAATTATAATTTTATTTTAGACAGAGAATGCTTAGAATTTGATTTAGCACTATCTATATACAAAAACCACGTAGCACATCAAATCATCCCGAGCTAAACTACAAAACCAATTTCTTTTACGAATGGAGAAGAGTGGTCACAAAGTCAAGATTATTTTATTAATGTACTCATGAATATAGGTATTAAGTTTTATCCTGAGTCCATAATAATATATCGTTATTTGAATTATATGAAACAAGGGTGCTATTGCCAAATAGGGCACTGTCCTTCAGAAAATAGCATATTAAGCATTTACTAAGTGTGGGTAATTGAGTCAAGTACTTTTGCGAATGGAAATAATTTTGCTCTAACGAATGCTGTCAAAACAGTAAAAAAAATTAAAAATAAGAAGATACAGTTAAGGTCTTTTTATTTCCTTATTTTAACATATGACAATAAAAAAATTACAATTTATTAATAAAACTAGTTTCAAATAATACTTAATTTATATATAATTTATTTATTCTACAATTTATTATTCTGTGTACCAGTTACTCCGTATATTAAATTAGGTTCTGTTCTATAATGTTTATAATTAATATTAGTAAGTATTGAATTCCAGTAATTGGCAATATTTTTGTTTATGCTAAATCGAATGGTGTATGGGATGGAATGGTCACAGAATGGCAGACATCTTGAAGTTGTGATTCATTCGTCACTATTACTAACATTGTAATTTCGTTGTCGAAATAATATCTATCTGTGTTCCCCGTTAAGTTTATTGTGTGATAATTAATCGAGTAATTAAGGAGATATCCTTCAAATTAAAAGTGACAGCTTTCATTGTGTGCTATAGTACAAAGTTGCAAAGAGTATTTTTGAATATTCCATCGTGGTGATATCACGTAGCCCTGTTTATCGTAGTATATTAACCATTTTCTGAATAATTTATTATTTTAAACTTTAGACACGTGGTATTAGTCAACCATGCCTAAACGTGGTGGAGGTAGGCCTAGAAACTGGAAAGATAATGAACATTTTGGTAAGTGACCGTTTGTGGCCATGCACACATGTTTTCTTTCCCGTGTTAGACAATGGATATTAGGTTCTTTGTTTTTATATCTATGTCTTTATATCCACTGCTTTCAAACTTATAGTCGGAAATATATGTGGATATGTGGTTCACATGCTGTACATTAATACCTTTTCGTAATCAGTGTAGATTTCCTTTGAATTTGACGTCATGGTATGTTACAGAACACGATGATAGAACACATACAAACAATATGCGACGCGTTAGTTTTAAACCAGGATCATTTAAAGGCAAAAACAAATACCGCAATTGGAATGACGCGAAACTACAGCTTTTGGATGATGATATTGATATGGGAGCTACAGGTGGTCAGCAACCCAACCGAAAGGGCAATTTTAGAGGGCGCGGTGGCAGGATGATATCTCCAGCCCCTCGTACGGACAGACCTAAGAGAAAATTTATCACTGGCCTATTACCATGGTATCAAATTATAATACCATATGGAGCTAAACATGAAAAAGATGTAGTCTTAAGAGGTTTATTGAGCTTCATTTCACCTGATATATTCATTCCCCATTATTACAAAATTAATGGGAATGCAGCTGTTTTTTATGTGGATGATGTTAAAGTAGCAGAAAAGCTTTTTAATGCAGATAGAAAAATAACAATGTCAGATGGCTATAAACTAGTAGTAATTGTACGGAATGCTGTACCTAATGTGACAATAGATGCTGATATGAAAGAAAAGATGAAAATGACTATGGCAAAAAGATATAATGCTTCAACTAAAGCATTAGACTTGACAAAATTCCATGCAGATGCTGGTAAATATCGAGAAACATTATTTAAGATTTGTTTTCACTATTTTATGTTTCTAAACTGTTTATTTCTTACAGACCTGGCTGATATTTTTTGTGCTCTGTTCCGTCCAATGATAATGTTAGCAGCAATAGACATTATTGCTGAGAATATTCCTGATTTAGAGGCGTTAAATCTAAATGACAACAAGCTACATGGTATTGAACATCTCAAGATATTATCAACAAAATTGAAGAACTTAAAAATTTTATACATGGGTGATAATAGGGTTTGTAATCAATTTTATAACACTATAATACAAATAAATAATTATAATAAGTTTTATCTAAAGGAAAACAACTATTTTACAGATTCCATTTTTGGGGTCCCTTGATCCTTTGAAGTCACTGCCACTAGTTGAGTTGTACCTGAAAGGCAATCCATTGGTGAACAGGTTTAATGATCACGAAATATATGTCAGGTAATATTTATCTTGTTTGGCTTGGAATTTTGCTATAAATACCCACTACAAGTAATAAAATTTGTGATGGCAGAAAATTACTCTCAGTAAAAAGAAATAGAGGAGTGTAGACTATAGGAATAATTTAAATTTCTATCTGCTGGTAACCATTTATAAAGACATGTTAATCTATACAATGTTTTTTCTAAATATTGAAACAGATTAGAATTTATATCCCTAGTGCTTGATTTTTGAAAAGAAATTCATTTATATGTTGAATATTTACAATAATTTTTCCAATATCAACAACTTAGCTGTGGTTATATTAAAGTTTGCATTTAAGAACTGGTTATTGCAGAAGTAAGGGTGAATATAGCTTAATAATTCACCTATCCTGTACTATGCTTCTATAACTGTTTGAAAAACAAAATATTCTAACATTGCTCAGATGTGACTTTCAGATTACACCACTTTCTTCAATTGTTGGTGACCTGGTAAAGGTTACCATGTTGCGGTGCCTCCCCAAAATTAAAATTACTTGGTTTCTCAAAAGCTGATCAAAACCTTGTTATTGATCTGAATAATCATTAATGAATTTCATAAAACTTGTATTTGAATTTGACATTACTCATTAATCAGTTTTAAGAAGCCAAGGCTTGCATGTTCTGTCTACAGTATTAATGATTTTTAAATTATGGACTTGCATATTAAACTGTATTGTAACATGATAATGATGGATGACTGTGTCAGGATTGGAAAAGATGTGTGAGCGCTACTCTGACAACTTCGCTAATACCATACTATGGTCTTGAATAGTGATACCCCGGTTGATGTGAATTTGTGTCTTATAAATTCATACAAATTATATATCTAGTGTATGGGGATACAGTTATGGTATGGTGTAGTGGACTAAATTCAGACTTAAGTTGCATGAATTGTAAGGTCGCTGATAATAATAGCCTACAGATTGCTTAACCTACAAAAGATAATAGCAGAATCTAACTTGGTCTCTGTCCCTGTAGTGTATTTTGTACGCAAGGGCTCAACAAAAGAAATATTAATTCATATCTGTAACACAGAAATGATAGGCCAGTGAAATTGTTACTATTTACCTGATTTGCTATTTATACATTAAAAGTAGTATTAAATGTTCAAAACAAATGGGCTCTGCATTGCTATATGACAAACTGGAGCACTCTTTGATGTGTATTGGAATTAAATATAATTGTTAATGTAGGGGGTTAGTTGTCTCCAGCTTTGTTAGTATCAGAGCAGAACTGGTATTTCTTGATGCAGTTCCCATGTTAGCCTCCATGTTACAATTTTATTTACACTTGACAGCTTTTTAATTGTCATAAGACTAGTTCCAAATTCTATTGTTTCAATTAATTTACTAATTTGAGTAAAGAATTAACCCTGAAAAGGATACAATTTGTAATTAATTGACACATCAGAATTGGCACTAATGATGGAAATTAGATTACTTTCTGTTAAAAATGTATTCAGTTTTATAAAATGGTGCTGTTGATACTATTTAAATAATGTATCTTTTTTTTCTCAAAATAAAGTCAAATTCGAAGTCATTGTTTTATAAGGTTGAAATTTTATGAGCATGTCTTAAAGTGTTTTATCATATGGGTTTTAAAAATGTTAATTACATGGAAAAATCTCTTTTCAATATTGAAGCAACCTTGTAGTGTAACTTTCAATCGAATTTAACCGACTACATCGTATTTGTCGTTAGCTGACAAATTGTGTGAAAACAAAAACACCTCTGTTGTGAAGTTTTAGAAATCTCTTTTTATGTATGCATTTGTCAGGTAAACGCAACTACGATCAAACATAACTATACGATTAAAACTTACACTCGAGTACTGTTGTTTCAATGTACATGTTCATATCAGTTGGCAAATAATGTCTGTAATAACAAATTATAATCGATATTAGAGCACAAGCTTAAGATTTATTAACTCTTGCTTGGGATTGTGCTTATATGAAGAGAGATTTTACCAATAAAAAGATTTTAAAATCGTGCTCAAACAAACTTGTATTTGAGTTTCAGTGTAGATTATGTTTACAATCTGTTGCCATGTTGTTTGTTGTCTCCAGCGATGTCCGGAGGAAGTTTCCGAAGCTGACGAAACTGGTAAATAGTTGTATTATTGATAGACTTTTAAAGACTTAATTTTCCATTAACCTTTAATAATGATAGTAATAATGTCAGGATGGAGTGGATCTACCGCCAGCCATTGGATTCGACGTGTCTGATGAGGTCCCCTTACCACCTCGTCAGCAATCTTTCCTGGTAGACCCTGCAGGTCAAGATTTAGTTCGGGAGTTCTTAACCCAATACTTCGCAATATACGACTCAGAATCTCGGCTGCCATTGTTAGAGGCTTACCATGAGCATGCCACAATGTCTATGGCTGCTAATTACTTGACAAACGACAACAGAAACTCTCCCTCTACTAGGTAAGACATTTTATAAACATTTTTTTATTTTTTAAATATAAATTTATTTTTTAATTTTTGATGTAAAGGGTCGCTGTTCATTGTTACGTCCGGAATTATCACTATAGCATAAAAATAACCGTTCAGGTGGTTCAATGTTCAAACAAAATAAAGCTTTATCTTAGTTCACAAAATCACAATAAAATATATTTTTCACATGAAGTATGGCCCATGTATAATATTAAATATTATTTACAGGCTGAACTCCTACATATCGAGTAGTAGAAACATTTTAAGGATAACAGAGCGGGAATCAAGGAGACGTTATATGAAAACAGGAAGATTACAAGTTGTATCCCTTCTCTCAGATTTCCCAAAAACTACACATGACCTGATGGGGTTTGCTGTTGATTTAATTGTTTTCTCTGTAAGTTATTATTTTTTTTAAATAATTATTCATTTGCTTTTTCTCATGTAGTTTTCTATCGATATTCCCACTAGATAAGATTCAATACTTGATTAGTTGCAATAGCTTCTAAAATTACCTACATATTATGTTTTATAAATATGATAATGATAATAATGATTATTGTGGGTCAAATTAATATGAAAAATATACAAATACTAGCGCATTTTTAATGTAGGCTAACTTATATGTACAGCACTTAATGTACCCACCAGTGCTGACATTTTATTTGTAATAATTGCATTTTATTTGTAAAAGCATTTTTTTTAGGCTCCCTTTTGATAACACAGTCATTTTTAAATAATTATAACCATATTTAATCCTATATACACTTATATTTATGCCACTTTTGGCAATAAATATAATGTGAAATTGAAATGCATAGTTCATAAAGTTTTTATTTTTAATTACTCTTATATAGTTCTCTGTCTTAAACCTTCTCTCAGTTTTTCCAATCTTTTATATAAATTGAAATATTTCAAAAATTTTATTTAATTTAATAATGTTGGACTAATATTACTTGTAATGAATGACTGTATGTTGAAAGAATTGCCATAAATTTTTGGCCTTGCAATAGAAACTGCTAAAATTAATTTAGTTGTTCACAAGTTAGAAGCATCCAAAAAGACAGATGTCTCATTCATTACGTATAAGAGAGGATATATTACTTTTTGTTTATTTTAAAAATAATTTGATTTCTTTCCACAGCCCAATATGATAGTGCTGACAATGAATGGTTTATACAAAGAGACCAACACTCCGGGTAACCCAACTCGCTCATTTCATAGAACCTTTGTTATTGTCCCCAACACTAATGGAGGTTTCAGTATTATAAATGACATGATCTATATTACCAACACTACTAAAGAACAGGTAAGGAAAATTTTGCATTTTATTCTTATATAATAAAGTCAAATCCAGGGCAATTTTTTGTTCATTCAAGTCTGACTGTAACATTACAGATGACATATCAATAAAATATAGTCTATAACATAAGGTCCTTCACAAGAGACTTTAAAGTAAACATTGCTATATACACGTATTTTAAGAGGAATTAAATAAAAAATTTACATTTTTTATTTTAAGGAAGAGAAAGCCTTCTCTACTGGTAATCCGGAAGCAACGCCAACTCCGGCGGTTCCAGTGACGACTCCTGCAACTGCACCTGCGCCTACGACGGAAGATTCTCACAAGATTATGATTGGAATGCTAGGTCAGCAAACTGGAATGAACGAATACTGGAGTATGAAGTGAGTTCATAGCAATAAGAGTGAGATTAGTTTGAACATATTGAAACGAAAAAGATTTCGCAATCGAATGTCTTAGATAGGTCATAAACTCATTAAATAGGCAACGCGAGGCGCTCCATTATTCATAAAATTCAAAGGCGCGTAGAGGCTGCGAGTCAGCAAGAAAAGATTCTTGGAGTTCTTGGACGGAGTGAACATAGGATGGAAAATAATGGTCGCGTTTGATTTTTAGTTTTTGTATAGTGGCTCTTTGTGTAGCACCGCTCTAGTCCAACCCTTGTTACAAATGCACATTACATAATAAATAATTAGCCTAATATTCGGGCGCCATAATAACATATCAATAAATGTTACTACATAGTTTGGTTTTGTTTTCTAGTTGATAACGTGTATAATTATCTACTAAAAAGGCCAGTCGAATTTTGGGTGCATTTTCGTACGAATTCGACTCGCACAAACACGATGTATGAAATCAATTCACTCTTACTAGGATTTTTTTTCGGATGTAGAAATTTTATTATTTATGCAGACACAAAAGTCGTGAAAAAAAATCCATAGGAAATGAAAAAAAAACTATAAATCAATAATACATATATTTAAATGTATACATATATCTAATATATACATAAATTTAATAAACAAACATACATATTAATAATTATTATTAAGGTATCCTTATTGGAGGATATTGAGTAAATATTTTCTGGAACCTTGCAAAGTTATAATTATATATTGGAGACTCAATTTCAATAAATCTAGGATAAAATAAAATGTATATTTTATTTTATCCTAGATTTATTGAATTGCTGACTTAAATTAATGTTGTTTTCAAAATTGGCCACATTCTGCCCTTTGTTTGTTGTTTATTTATTATTAATAAATACAAATGTTGCTACACACCTTACCTTTAACAACGTTTATCTATTTCAGCTGTTTACAAGAAACTGGGTGGGACTTACAAAGAGCACTGTTCATCTTTAACCAACTTCAGTCAGAAAACAAAATACCCCCAGAAGCTTTCGTCAAGTGATTACACTTCACTATAAGCATCTAAGGCTGTGCCTCTACTGTACATATTAATTAAGAAGATAAAAATATTTTTTTGTGACAATTACAAGAAACTAGACGGTTTTGTTAATTTTCCTCAAGAAGAAAGAAAGATTAGCTTAAGTGGAAACTTACTTTATTAACGATTGATTTGTTATAAGCAATAAATTAGCTTTATTGTGTATTTAATTTCTAAAGAATTCTGAAGAAATTCACTAAAAAATCTTTTAGTTGTCTTTTTTGAAGTGTTATGATATTAAGAGAGAAAAATTTGAAATTGTGTAAGAGAATTTCACCATCAATTAGACTTTTTTTATATAGAAATAAATAACATAGTTTATTACATTACCATACAGTTCATAGAGTTGTATAAGAAACCTACACAAATGTAAAACTCCATGCGAGCTGCTTGCAAACTTGTAGAAGAAAATTATTACATTTTTTTTCTGAATATCTGAACTAATTACAAAAATCACACAACATATTTTATTTGCATATGGTACAAAGGTACTTAGATTTTTTCTAGATTACAAAGCAGACATTTTTGTATGTAAAATTTGGTGCTTTGAAATCATTTTTGTACATACGACCTATGTTGTGTGAATGTTATATTGTATTTTGTTCAGTATGTGTCTACATTTTTAACATATTAGAAGCGTTAATTCTTCGCAGTCAGTCTTAATATGTTAAAATTGTTTACATGACTAGAAATTTTATTGTCTTATATACAAACTATATATAAACTTTTATGTTTCATGAGTACTTTCGGGTTTATATTTTCTAAAATTTTTGAAGTGATTATGTATAAAAAAGTTAAAAAAATATGAGTAGAAGTTGCGTTAGTTAATTTGTTTTTAACGGATTCCTGTACTATAAATATTGTATTTTTGTATATTTAAAAGAAATACAATCCAATAAATAAGTAAAGTCTGCTTTGTAAATATAAGATAAAAAATCATTTGAAAAGAAAAATGTGAAGTAATTAATTTTTAATGTATTGTTTCGTATTGGGTTTTCAAAGTCACTGTTTTGGGCTATGGTAGTTTTTTTGAAGACAGCCGGCTAATGTTGTCTTGCATTGTGTCTACAGACCTTTGCTTTATTATCTAAGGCGTGGAGTCAGAATGACTGGATACCGCGACGGAACCCCTTAAGGAGACCTTTTGTGGGCTAGTTGCGAGGAGGTTTGGTGCCGATGGATATTAAGACACATTGCTTTTGCTGTATCCTGTGGTAGCCTGTGTCCTACAGTTGTCTTTTGGGTGGGGCTTAGGGTTTTCAGTTTTCGAATTAAGACTGTATAAATTTCGATTTAGTTAAATAAATCTTTATTTTATTTCATTCGTTTGTTTTATATTTATGTAGTGAATTATTTATTCATCCTTTATAAATTATACAGCTAAAGGTGTGCCAATGTTGCCACCTTCTGCAGAAAATAGGTTCATTTGAATTTTTCCCAATGGTTCAGTTTGATCGAGTGAAAGTCTTTATCATATGCACCGGCGTTCGTCTTACTAAATGAGATTTGGTATGTTATGGCACACATGCACAAAACTATATCACTGTAGTTGTTGATAATATATACCAGAGCAAAAAATAATTGCTTTCAAATTTAACAAATTTTAATACTGACAACACGGGCAAATGGCCTCCGTTGTTGTTATTTGTGTTGATCGAGTTTTAATGCGTAATAAGTTGTTATCAATAAAGGTGGCTATTTTAAGTGTGATTAGTTGCATACTTTAATTGTGTAGCTTAATATAATAGTTTTCACACGGCAAAACGCGTATCCATTTAGTTGTCATATTCTATAAGTTATATTTGGACTATTAAGGTTAAGTAGCGATTGTATTAAGTTTGGGAAAAAATGTCTGTTAACGATCACAGAAAATGCAGTAAGTGTCGTAGAATACAAGCTCAAGATCCAATGGTTAACTTCCATAGGTTTCCCAACCATGGAAAGAATAATATAAAAAAGTAAGTGCAAATAAAACCATATATTCTATAAATATAAAGATTGTCAAATTTGTTTTTTATGGAGCTGGATCATTTTGAAACAATACCATTATGTATTGTTTATTTATGATTATTGTTTATAGCACTTTTTTGTCTACATAAATATTTTTTAAATTTCAAATTCAATTAATGTAATTGTGTTATATTTTAATTTACTCCTTTAATTGCAGAGGTTATCAAGTCAATTCCAACGAGAACAACCAAGTATGAGAGAGAATATGCTGTAGAGAAAACCAGTAATGCAAATTAATAATATTACAGTTGAACCATCAACTAGTAGTTTGCAGTGTACAAATAAAATTAACATAGATACTGAGAGAAAATCTTTCAAAAAATGAAAAGGTAATATTTTGGCTTTCTAATTTCTATGATTTTATGAGATAGATGATTAGTGCTTTTCTCTCATGATACACAATAATAAATAGGTAGATAGTGATATTTTATATTGGCAAGATGAATGAATTTAGTCATAAAGGGTATATACAGGTTAGTGTGCTTGCTTTTGATTGGCCAATCAAATGTGGTTTTGTCTTGCTTACAATTTCAGTTTCTGAATTAAAGTCCAAGAGATAATCTGTTGTAATGAATGTTAAGGGGTTATAAAATATACGTAGTTGTTATGATCTTGTTTTATTAATTAACTTAATATTTCTTTTGATCAATTTTAGCAAGTGTCTGCTCAAAATAGTCCAGCAACATGTGCAATTGCAACTGGTGTGCAGAAAAAATTGAAGAAACCTTTTACCATCTTAAAAGCAATTAATACATTGAAATTAAAAGAACTAACGGAAAGAGGGATCAAATTATATTATATTTGCAGAAATGAGATTTAGAAACAAATAAAAGTGATAATTTTTCATTTGTATTAAAAGGTATAATATACTTAAAACCATGAATTGGAGGACGAAGAACAACTAAAATCTTTTTAACGAAAATTGAATAAATAAAATATTTAAATCTGCTGTTTTCTTCAAAGTACAATTACATTTGGAAGAAAATGAGTCTGTAACAATAACCTCAATATATTGGAGCTAGATTTAAGTTTCTTTAATAAATAAATAAAAGTAATTATTATTTAGAAACTCCAATATTGTAGGTTTTTGTTTCTAACTCGTTTTCTTTGTAACCTTAAAATTTTTTCAAAATGTTTAAAATTTATTTCAAAATTCCCGCCCGTAATTTAAATTTGTTGCTATTACGCAATGGCGCTAGTATCACGTATATGTGTATGTGTATGGTTGCTAAAAATATATATGGAGTTACCATTCTTCTCCTCGTAGAGGAGTATTATATTCTTTGATCATATGGTTGGATTATTTTCTGTGAATTTTAATCCCAGTGTACACTTATTTATACCGGCTGGAGCAAGACAAGTGAAAAATGGTGGACGTGTTCTTGGTGAAGTGTAGGTATCCACAAAGAAAAGGTTTTTTAAAATTTCTACTAACAGGGGGCAAATTGGTAGGTAGGTTCTTCCGAAGTGGGAATGTATCTGTAATATTACTATGAACTCATATTTGCAACATATTAAATTCGCAAATTATACGTAGCCTGCCCCACAGTAAGCTCATGGTCTCATGGCTCATGGTGATACTTGAACCTGAACCAAAAACTAGTCTGATTGTCTTACAATTACAATCTTCGAACTTCTTGTTTTTCTGTCTTAGAAAGCCTTAGGCATTAAGTCCGCCAAATGTGCTTTTGTCTAATATATTTAATCCAAGAATAAATAAATACAGTAGTTATAATAGTAAATTTCTTCATACACGCGTTGAATTCCATTAAAACTATACTACTCTCATCACAGATATATTACCTCGTCCTTATTACTTTGGGATACTGTCAGTTTGTATTTCTTTGTATATTCAATTAAACTTCATATATTCTTACATTTTTTAGAAATATACATATAGGTTAGCCACTATATAGAGAATAAAACGAAATACTAAGTAGTTAACTAATTTCACTATGTACCCCTAGAGCAAAGAATATAATATGCCCTTGTTCTCTATTTATTTTGAGAATAGGCCCTAGAGTAAGCTTCAATCGACTTGAACCGTCTCGATAGTGTTAGACGTCACCTGTCAAATTGTATGCACAACACCAGCGCCTCTGTATTGGAAACTATATTTTATATATTGCGATTTTTAGCTGAACGCAACAAAGATAGAAACGTCTCGATTTAAACTCACAATAGGGGTACTGAACTTTGACTTTGTTCTTCAAATGCCAATTTCGTGCAGTCTTTGGTCAAATCAGAGTTATTTACACCAATTATGGTAACTTTGGTTATTACGTAATTTATTATTTGACTACTACGAGTATTGTTAACAGAAAAAGGTACTGAACGATAAAAAAAATATATGCATATATAAATAGGTATATTAATAGCAAATTTATAATTATCGACCCATTTCTATTTCGTTTTACCGAAATAACCATTAATTATATTATTATAACTTTGTATTTGCTCTTGAGGTTTAGATGGTTACCTTACCATTAAAGCTTTTATTCATTAATATTACAAAAATTTTTCAAATGGTCTCATAAGGACCGTATGTAGCACTTGCTTACCTAAATCATGTTTTTAAAAATACTTTAGGTAAGGTCTTACAATGATTAATGGAGAAGTGGAATTCTCTATCTCATAGGTAAAATTTACCTGTATTTTAGAAGACAGAACAGATTAAAAAGATTTAAGATTTTAATAGTTGAGGTTGGAGTTACAGGGCCACTTCAGTGAAATTAAACCAGCGCCTATTGTGAAATATTGGAAACCTATTTTTATGTATGCATTTGCCAGCTGAACGCAACTACGATCGCCATATTTCGAAGATCATGGGTGCAGCTTTGTCGCAAACAATAAGTACTAAGTATATGAGTTCTTGTTCTCAATCGGAATCGCTTCTCAAAAGTATTGATGAATATTGAAAAATTTCCCTCATTTGCTCTTCTTTTCAGTAAAGGACGTTCATCTTTTTGTCTTTTCTCGTTTTTATTATACATTTGTAGAATAAAAACAAATCATCATAGTCTTCTTCGCTTCTTACGAAATGTTAATCGTGATCGTTATTTCCAAATTCGTCTGTCTTCTTGTCTCACGAAAAACTCAGAATCAAATGCAGCGTTGCTGTCTGCAATTGGATTCGGAATCCAGAGTGCACCGACGCGGCGTCAAGTCGTCTGCTTCTTCTGCCTGTAGTCGTTACGAACTTAGTCTTTGCAAGGTTCAAAACGGTTTATTATCGTACCGTAACCTCCTCTTTGAAGCATCAGCTATAGAAATATTATAAATATTTATATCAATTAACGTCATTTAACCAAGAGTGTTCTTTAATAAAATTATTGTTTGTCTGCACATCACAAGACGAATTGTTTACTTACCGACGATAACAACAGTTTTTATCAGCACCGTATTAGTGAGCGTGTGTATTTAGTTTCAGACTGGGTTTATAAAACTTGACAGTTTTTATGAGGGTTTATTGCTTATCTTAGAAATCGGGTGCTCCAGATTTTTAATCGGGACAATTTGAGCTGTGGAAAAGTTGTTGTTCTGGGGTCTTAATACATTAGTTTAATTGGGAAACATTCCTCATTAGTTATTATTAAGTTTATATATAGAAGGATTTTCGATGGAAAAATATTGCAATGTTTAATTAACTTAAATCTATTTTGTTATACCTATAAGTAGGGACCAGACAATATTTTGCGTTAACAATCCTCACCGTAAGTTTCAAGCGTATCAAGAGATTGCGATTGTAGTAACGTTTAGTGCACAAATCCATATAAAAAATTACTTTCTAATATTTCACAATAGTAGTCGCTGCTCTCGTTTTCATAGAATTTGACAGCTGACGGCAAACACGATCGAAACAGTTTAATTCAATTGAAACTTACACTGAGTTTACACACATTCTCAAGTTAACTAAATTATAAAAGTAAACCTTTTTCGCTCATCCCTATTATTTTCCTGAATCAAGTTACGAGTATTGTACCTATGTTGGGTTTGTACGTGGTTTAGCCTCTCGCTAGGAAATGTAACTTAGTTTTGAACCACATAATAACCGACTAAGGTAAAGCTAGTATTTCTTAGAAGAATAACGCTATAAATTAGGTATATATTCATTATTTTTGTCTTGGTGTTCATTTCTATGTTATTAGCGGTTAAGAAAGTAAGTTTGATCAATTGGGGCCTAATATATAATAATGGAACAATCTTTGCTAATCTTCAGACGCGAAAGTAGTATTTTGAATATATACAAAACACGATGCTACAATGAAGTTTAATTCAAAGTTGTACCTTTCATTTAAAGTATCGAAAACATACGTTAGGTAAACGAAAAAATAAGTATTGCTAAAAATTGAAATGATGTCACGAAACACTTTTAATGTTGGTCCAAATATTCAGAGTATTCACTATTATACAATATTCACGGTAAGTGAGGAGCCTTCATTTAGATATTTAGATTACAACTAGGTACCTAACTGAACCGGAATGAATCTAATTGCGTAAAATTAAATGAAATTATAATAAACAAATACCGATTACTCTTTACTTATTACCCGATTTAGAGAATTACAATTAAATGGTAAGCATAATAATTTTGTAATAAAAACGTCACGCTGTGGATAATTTTTCGTTTTTTACGGTTCGGTGTCAAGAAACTATTCGGATGGGTGAACACCGCCTCGGCATCGCCAGATGTAACGGGGAGATGCCGCTTCTGATGTTTGAATTACTTAAACAGAAATGGACTCGCATGTTGGAAAGAAGAAATGCTTCAGATAAATATTATATATTTTTTCTATTCAGTATCCCTATATTTTGATTGGAAATTTAAAAATATCATAAAAAGCAATATAATGGGTCATATGAGGATACTGGAAGGCACTCAAAAGGCAATGAAAATATATACTCTTTGTAACCAAATCAGAAATTATAAAACCGCAAGAAAACTAGTAGGACGCTACTAATAGTCAGGACTGATCAGTTTGGAGATTCTTAGGGTGGTCTATGTCTGGCTGTGGGCGTCTCTCGGCTGATATGATTATACTATATGAAGACATATATTTAAAAACTTTGATATAAATCAACACAAAGGAAACCGTTAATTTAGTACATATTTATAGAAAGCAAATTAAAATTTTAATTTTTTTTACATGATTTTCATATCTTAATTTGCAAATAAATTTGAATTTAAAAAAAAAGGGTTTTGCTACAGTTTACTTCACCTAATCGTCGGGGATAGTGCTATTCCGGGAATCTACTATAGGTTAAGTTTCCTATCTGCACGAAATCTAGTCTAACAGGAGTACGTTATAATTTTTATAAGTTTTTTATTTTAAAGTCTTATGATAATTGATCTAGTTAAGCGGATTTGCACTAACCCCGACAAATGTAGGTTCACTGTTTAATTAATGCTCGCGAAAAAGACTGCCGAGGTTTTAAATATAGCTAATAAATAGTAATCTAAAGTAGAGGTCTCAAGCTTCTTCCAGTTTATAAAACATAATCTTAATCCTATTGTTGCTGAATGATTTAGTTAAGATCTCTTTGATATTTTTTGTCTTCATTTTTTATGTAATATATTTTGATATGTGTATTGTCTTTTTTATTTGGTCTGTCAATGTTGTGAGAAATTGGGATAAAGGTAAAAAAGTGATGCTGGAGTTTTATTTTGCTATTTAGGACATTATTCTCAGTCCTTCGTCTTCACCTATTTTAGTTTACTTAGTTTGTATTCTCTTTAGTCTTGTAATGTCTTATTTAGTTTGGGTTCTCATAAGAAGTGACGAGCCATCTATACGTTACAATTTTTTTTATTTTTTAGGGATTTTATTTTACATTAGTCTACCTTGTTATTTTACAAATGTTTTAGCTCACACAAGGGAATACTCACAAACGTTAAATATTAAATAGCAGTAACTAAAATGTCTTTGTTTAATAAAAAGAAACAATGACCGTTCGTCACGTACGCTGCTCTCGAAAATATGTCATCTGTGTCTTGAACTGAGTGTTTATAGCCTATTGAGGCAGTGTCAGAGAACAGCTGGTTGGACTTCTTTCCGTTCGCGGCTATCAACCTCATTTTAACGGAGTTAGCCCCTAAAATTACATGTCACTTCAAACGGAAAAATTGCTAAATAAATAACCAAAATATCCACGTTTTTTTCGAAGTAATGGAAAATTATTTTCTAGATTGTTTCAATTTGAATAAGCCACAATAATACCTAGGGTTGCTAACCGCACTATAATATATAGTATTGTACTATATTTAGGGTCTGCGTACTATATACTGCTGGAGAAATATATAGTCCGACAAAATACTATATTTGTCTATTTTTCCTTTTTCCAATATTTTTTTAAATATACTATAACTTTTTAATAAGTTATTTTGGACAATACTATATTTCGCCGATGAAATGTCGGCAACCCTACCTACACCACTATACAATAGCCGTTACATTCTTAATCATACAATTTGAATAAAAATTGATAGTTTATGTAATTAACAAAACATATTAAAATACTTATTATTTTATTTCAATCCGACGTATTTTAACCGTTTTAATATACTTACTAGTTTATCCGGTAAACTTTGTATTAGCTACAATCTGCCTATAACGTCATCAATGAAGAGTAGTCTGAAGAAGCGGTGGAAGAAATGACAGTTTTGAAAAGCACGTCACTTCAAATAGACAATTTGTCATATTTAATTACAATTTTTGAATAAGAAATAATTCAAAAATTGTAATTTATCTTCTCTTGAAAAAATTCTCTTAATTTTTTGTTTTTAAATTGTATTTAAGCGAATAAAACATAAAAGAAATTATACATATCGGTCAAGCACATTTTTAGTTTAAGGAAGACTTTAAAACGCTATTCGTATTTATATATCAAAAGTAAGCAGAAGAATCATAAAATATTCCTATTTTTATAAAAACGTAATAATTAAAAAAAAACGTTTTTAAAAAGAACTAGTTAAATGTTATAACGTCAAACCTTTAAAAAATGAAAAACAAATGAAATATCATTCAATGGTGCCAACTGTCCATTGAAGAATTTCACCTTCGAATAAGCTAAGCTTGGACATTTTCACACTCTCTGGCTAGGGCTGTCAAATTATCATTCATGTCAGTGGTCAAAGATATTTCTTATCCCGGCGCTCAGAACATGAAAAATGTCATTAATAACTGGGCTTACGTTCAATAAAGTATAAGGGATATCATTGTTTGTAACGTAGCAATGGGTTTGGCACTAATATCAGTGGTCATTCCTTTTGGTGTTATCATATGACTACCCTTTTTCTTAAATAACTTAACTTTTTAAAATCGAGAGAAAAATAAGTAGGATGGTGAAAAGCAAATAGCTATGTATGAAAAGGAGTACATATGCGCAAATAGCTAGTGCAGCCTGTGACAAACTGTCCTAGGCAGCTCTCCCTTGCTAGCGCATTAGGTGCCTTTTCACGCCTCTTTAGAAAGGGCTCATGTTATATGAAGGAGAAAAGAGCGCTGGTTAATAATTCCTCCTCTTTGTCTGTACGACAGACTAGTCATAAAGTCTCTTTGAGCGTAGAGAAGAGATGAAAACAGTGAATGAGTGATTCCTCAGACCGGTTTCCTGCGTTGTAAAGGAAAGGGAGCGATAAGGTCTTCATAACTCTCACCAATGTACACGGGCTAAGCCATGCTATCTTGCGCAGGGCCAATATTCGCGACCTTTGCAACGTACATCATGACGCAGAAATCTATGCAGATTATCGAGGAGGTACAGAGCGGAGCCATCCCAAAGGTGCTAGCAATATTGAATACAAAATCAGACCCGGGTTTTATATAACAGGCATAACTAGTTATCGTTTAAAACCTATGCACATTTAAATGTTCAGGACTTCAAGTTTTCGAGTGTCTTGTCTACTGCTCTGTAACGACAGAGTAGTGACCAGAAGAGAAGTCAGATCAGGTAACTTAGATCGGGAACGGCGACTTTAGGCAGTATACGCGCCTGTATACAAATGTATTATCTTAGCACTAAACTTATAAATATTCCTAGATTCTCATAAAAAACCAAGGTAAATTAATCTTCGTACCATGGAATAGATACTAGTTCATAGTTTTAATATTTCTATATTGTTTTTTTTATTAGCAATAAAAGGTTATAAATTATGGGTGATTTTTAAAAATTCTATAAAGATGAAAATAACGGTAGATGGATGCAGCCCTAAACGCGTGTCATCGACCCACTCTTGCGCAGATCGACAAGATTCCGCGCAGTATTGTATTGTTAAAATTTGTGCTCAGTACACTCTTTTGCTTGTAAAGTTATAAACTAGATAATTAAGACGTAGTGTTAAGATAACGTTTCATTACGCCATAGATTAGTTCGTGACAACTGGGTTTCGAGGAATATTCCTGCTTCATGTGCCAGTTTTCTGTTAACTTTACTTACAAGTTAACATTGTTATGTTGTTGTGCAATGTTGTTCAAAGACTGAGATCCTATTGGTATGTAAGTAAATTGTTATCTGTTTTAAATACTTTTTATTTGTATACACGGCTGAGTGGAATTTCATTATCATAACTAAGTAATTCGAAGTCATTACAAGAGCATTTTAATAATATAAAAAATATATTTTTAATCACATCAAATATCAATCCGAATTAACGGACAAATATGTTTACATAGTAGGTAATATATATACATATAAATATTAGAAAAGTACCAAATAAACATCCATCATCAATATATATATATATTATTTTCTCTTAAAATGACGTCCGTAAGTTCGTAGTAATATTTTATCTAGAAAGCGTAAGGCACTTTCTAGATAAAATTTATAATCGTTGGCCACATAATAATAAATAACATCGTATCGCTGTGGACAATAATCAACTTAAAAATGGCATTTACAGTGGTGATGTGACCAGGAAACCGAGAGTTTTGAAAATAGAAGGTTATTGAACTGTCACAAATTTGTCGAACTTAAATAAGAAACATGAAAGTTATTGTATTCTTTTTTCAAAAATACTTTCATTTTTTACTATTAATCCGCCTAACCTTATTTCGTTCAAAAACTCCTTGATATGATTAAATGCGTATGTTGTGTATTTTTGTCAGTATTCGGGGTGAAGAAGGTTTGGATACAAAATCATGTAATTTCTTCTGCCTTTATCTCATGATAACATCAAATCTGTTCATAGAATTGTTAAAAAATTATTTATGAATTTTGTAAGACTTTGTAAGTAAAGGTTTCAACAATTTTGTTGTACTTATCATTTGGCACGTCCATTGGTAATTTGCATTCATGAATCCCATTTTTCATTAAATGAGCAGAAAGGATTTTAATATCGTAAACGTTATTTAATTAGCAGTCGTGCAAAGCTAACAAAAGTTATAATTGTGTTTATACATTGCCAGTTTGCATAAGAAGATATTTCAGTCAGACTGAGGCAATAAGTCTTCATAATATTCTAGATTTGATCAACAACAGATAAGATAGTATATATATTTGAATAAAATTTAACCATTGACAAATTTCAAGTGAAAATCAAGCTAAAACTTAATGTTTATTACTATTAAGAGTAACCCAATAACGATAAGAAATCAGGTAAAAATAATCACTATTGCCGTGGTTTGACGAAATAAATCTAGAATCGAAAAACGAATAGTATATTTTAATAAGGGTTTACTGTTTAAAAGCTTGATGAAAAAGTTTCAAAAACCAATAACGTGTATTATTTAGAGTTATGTAATTGTGGTATAAGAAAAGGACAAAACATATAATTTTAAATTTCCGCATTTTAACATAAAACAGCATTTAATTCTAATTCAAAAATCATTATCCAAATACAAGAACACAACACGCAAGTTAGTTTTATTTATCTAGTTTGTTACTAATAATAGGGATGGTAGTTTAATATAGGGATGGTATTTGTAGCTGAAAACCCCCCACGATAAATTATATATTTAACGAAAACTTGTTGCTCAGAGGATTTTGAACATATCGTTGTTTTTTTTAATTTGAAACCGATGCATTCTTGATTATATATAATATTCTCTGATCAAATAATGGTAAAATATTCGATTTCAAGATTACTTGAATACACTTTTTAAAGATAACAATAAGCAACAAGTTTATCCAAAATCTCCATTAACAGGTACACTATTCGACGCTTACCATCCCGCCGGCGCCTGAAATCTATATATTTATACACTACTTGGGAAGCTCTCCCACCTTCAAGCAAGACCGTAAAACCTTTTATGCCACAGAGGTTTTATAAAAAATGAAATTCTCTGTAGAACTGTAACCTTTGAATATTGTATGCCGATGCTACAAGTAAATATAGCTTTTGAATTAAGAAAAAAGTTTGCATTGAAAAAGTTATTACGTTTCAAGTTCTACGCGTATAACGAGCTCGCATTCGATTCTTGCATTATCTTGATTCAGTTATCTAAGGTGGGTATGTGCACTGGCGTGTAGTTCTTCCACGCACTCTGTTGCAGTCGGTCGTCCCGCGTTGTGTTTGTGTTGTGAATGGGTGATAACTGTAAAGGGTACCGATAGCAGCCCAAGGTAAGGTGTAATGGTCCCTCTATTTGTATATAATTACGCGTAGTGCGGTAAATCATCTCGAACCGGTGCGGTGACCTATTTTGCGCAACGAGATTTTTCTCAACCTGCCTTATTTTTCTTAGCTGACATTCTATAAGTCGGTGGGTTGTTGAAGGGAAAAAGGTGAAAATGTTTATTATCAATTTTTATGGGTAATACCCAAGCACACTGAGATTTTTATTTGTGTAACTTAAGTTTTAATAGATAATAATTTCGTATTTGCGTAGGTTATGAGCCAGTTAAACGTTATCATGGTTTAATACTTTAAGTACGTAATATAGTTGATTTTACGTCATTACTCTTCTTGAAAATGTTGATTACGAATTTCTTCAACTTTCATAGCCCCATCATCATACGTTACCACTTAAAATATTTATAGAAATTCATTGAAGGCGATTTGACTTCTATATACTCATCAAAATCAGGATGGGATGAAGATGTCAGCAAATTACAAAGTCCTTTTCCAAAAAGAATTGATATCTCAGATGTCCATAGTCATATTACTTTCAAAATCTCTAGTTTTTTACCTATTGATACAAAATACTTACAATTTAAACCCTTATATAGTTATCATTTATGTCAATCCCTGGGAAACCGACTTCGACCCCATTGGTGAGTGTGCTGGGCGCATTGACCCCTCTTTACTGTTTGTTCGGTGTTTATTGTGTGTGGTATTCTAATAGGCATAATTTAACGCTATATTAGCAAAGTTCTTAAGGAGTTTGGTAGGCTTCCCTGATGGTGAATTTTTACAGGCCTGTCCAGGGTCGATATCAACTACTTTGGGAATCCCTGCATTCTAACTTAGCTTCAATGACTTAGCGTATAGTTTTTCAAAACGCAACATAATAATTTTTTTTAAACTTTTTTTTATTCTTGAAAAATTTTAATAGTTTTTATTTCATAACCAAATAAGGTAAGTATTAATTAAATGTTATTCTTTCTCCGTGTAGTGAGTGGTGCGGTCCTATTCGTATTTTGACCGCATAGTAATACGGTTAAAATATTTTGTAATTTGACCCATCATATTAAGCCTTCTTAATATTGTAATAAAAGCCATGACTACATGTACTTAATTAAACTGTATTGTAAAGTCTATGATTGATTCTATTGTTGCATTTTTCTTAAACTTAGATACATGATATAGATTTTTTAATACAATTCCAAACTTCAGTCTTTATTTTTTTTATAAAGAGTATAATATAGTAATTTATACTCTGTAATTGACTCGACACCACCTGATGATAAGTAGTAGAGGAGTCCATATGTGAAGATAGCTGCAGAATGCGACATACTGCCCTAGCCACCTCCACCTTGCCGAAAGTGCTTTTTCACGCCTCTTTTAAAGGAGCCTCTTTTGTTCAATTTTTTCCTTTTTAAGTGTAACTGACAGGAAATAATGGTTGCGCATAATTGTACCTATTACATTTTTACGGCAGATTAGATTGGATACAAAATATAATGTTTTATGAGTGAGTTCATTATGAATGGATTTCGTGTACCATAATATCATAATAGGTAGTACATAATAGTGGTGTCGAAGATGATACAGCCAGTGTTACCAATTTAATCGTATATTTAAATGAATAACCTTACACTACAGATAAAATGGCCATTTTTCATGTCATAGATTCATTTAATTTCATCAATTAGTTCCTTTTTTAATTATATTTATGAACGGGTCAAAGTATTAAATTATTACTGTTGAATCGGTTCAGTGAAACATAAATAAAAAATATTTAATTTATAGAGCTTATTATCATTTCAAAGAAATGTTAAACTAATGTTAAAGAATAGGTGTGTGTTTTGATCGTAACTAAATTATATAATTATATAGGTGGTGGGTTGTATATCTATAATTTACGTATATCGTAACTTTGTGATATATATTCATTCAAAATAAGAACGGGACCGTTCCACCGATGTAAAATAATTCGCAAAGTAACTGAAGTTATAAAGTGTGTATTATTTTCATGTTAGAAAATAGTTTTTGAACACATAAAACCTATGTTTGCTAATAAATGAATTGTTGATGAATTTTAAGATAGGAAGTACTATACGTAGATTCGTTGTTGTGTCGAAAATCTTGTTTCATCGTCCGTCGTTAATGGTGAATTGACAGTATATTCTGACACGATCAGGGATTCTCGATAGCGAGTAAATCATCCAATAAACTAAGCTAAAGTTTTATTTTCACTTTTTAGTGCCATGAAATTGGTTTTTAATATTTCTAAGCACTTTAAATGACACTGAAATCTTATCGTTTGAATGTCGTCTATTACAGTTGTATTACGTTTCATTTGTTACTACTTATAGGTACGTAATACCTATGCATATTTACATTCTTATCGCTTTTTATTGGCCGAGTTTCTCACTGAAAAAAATTCAAGGACACATTGCGTCAAGTTACGGAATAAATAGGTCTTTGCCTGCATTCATCAGAAAGATGACAGTTGTTATCGCAATCTATCACAGTTAGAAAGATTTAGAAAAAGAAATTTTTACTGGGTGGTTCTAAATAAAAAGATAAAAATAATAAATGTAACTAAATTAATAAATAATAAAAAGGGACAGTTTAAAAATTTGAAATGATACACATCAGTGCATCAATCATAATGGAAATCACAGATAGTTATAACAACTGTTATTATTTTTTCATTTCTTCATTATTTCATTTCATATTTATTAATAAAAATTTTATAAAATTGTAATTTTACTGAGAAATTTACCGGTTATTGGGTAGCTTTTTGAAACTGTAAATAATTTATTAAGAATATATAACTGTTTCAAATTTTGGTCGAGACTTTATTTAAAATTATATTTACCTAATCGTGATCTTTCGTGGCTAAAGCGTGTCAAAATCATTTCATGGTACCACAAACACAAATAGATCATTTGCATTTTCCTCAAAAGTGTCAATAAAAGTTGCAGTAAAAAGCTGAGGTGGTGCAACTGGCCACAATAGAACGAATAGCATGCAATTCAGAATGAAGTTAGTGGAATCACCTCTGTTGGGGGCCTGTGGGAATGCAACTGTCTTTGGTCTGGGCCACCCCACTCCTGAAGACAAGGCTGCTGACTCCAAGCACTCGGCTCTAATATATTAAATTAGCAGAGCTGCAGGCAGCGTTACTTGTAGATACACGAACTGCGTTACTTGAAGATGACTACTTGATACCGATAAAAGACTCATCAATAGTGAGAAATCTATTCTCACTATAGATGAGTCTTTTGTTAGTCTAAATGTTTCAAGCTGTGTGATTGCAGGCAATTTTCCGAGCGTAATGTTTTCATTTGTTGATATGTATGGGTGTTGACATCAATATTTAATTTTTTGAACTTATCTATTCTTCTTTTATAATTTAGAAAAGGAAAGATTTTGAATTAAAAATAATAATTTGAATTAGAAATGTCTATATTTTTAAAGATTTCTGGGATCATACGAGTCAGACTTTCAGATTTTTTGAACTTTGGTATTAATTAGCGTTTATAGAATACAAAGCCATTCTTATTTTTTCTACATATAAAAATTTACTGGTTGTTTTAAATAAACGATTCTAAATATTATAAATATATACATAATATTATAAATAATCGATTCAAAAAATCCCTTAATGATTAGAACTAAAAAGACTGAATATTTAGAGTAAACTTGCATATTTTAAATAATTTTCATTATTTTTAGGTTTTTTCGAAAATATTTCAAATATTTCTTTTAAATAAAATGAAAACTTCAAAATTTGAGAAAAATTTGCACATCAGGTACTTACTATACATAATAATTATTCGATATTATTTTTCGTTCAAATTCACTTCAAATTATGTTCCTATAGCAGTTACCTATAATTACTTACAACGCTGCTATATAATTATCGTTCTAATTTTTCTATAGCGGAACTTTCATTATATAGGCAAATATGTAGATAAGTTGTCTGCTATCAAGGAAACGGAACGCATCACTTCGCTTCTTTTAGCTTCAACCACCCATAGACATATTCAATCCGTTACAAATAAGCGTGACTTGTCTATGATACGAATGTAGTTATGAATGTAGTACAGTTTTTAGTGCCATTTAAGAAAATAAGATATTTATTCGTGCTGAATGCTTCAGTAATATTAAGGTGGTATGGAATGATATTACCTATGATGATGAGAACATGGTATAGGTGACGGCAATCGTTGATATGAGCAAGGTAGACCGCAACGTATTATTAGAATTTTGTGTTAGTTAATTACACTCACTTAACTCGAATAAACGGCTATGTTACAAACTTGCATATCAGCAATTGAAGATCTAAATAATTATAAAATTGAATTTAAATTATCCAGATTGATTTTTGAACATCCGACATCGATCTAAATAAAATATTTTTAAAGTACCTATCGTTCTGTGTTGCTTATACATTACAGAGAATTATTCGTGACCAATTTGACAGTATAAAATAGTTACACAGTACAAATAAACAACAACCACAATACTACCTTTGTGTGTTTCTTGTTTAATTTACTTTGTGTTTTATGTGTATACAATAAGGTATATCATCATCTACAGCCTACATACGTTCCACTGTTGGGTACAGACCTTCCTACATAGGAGAAACACATGAGGTGTTAGGGCTAAAATACCAACATACTGGCCCAATGCGGGTTGTTGTGTTAAAGTGGTTGGCGAAACAACCGGGATCAACTCTAAGGGATAACAAATTTGATATAGCCTCTAATGGCTTAATACATTTTACTTTGGTTAATTATTTAATCATCATTTAACATCATTCATTGATATTTGGTTAATGATAAATTGATAGAGATTGCTAGGCAACGTTTGTAAGCTTACTTATATTTGTATTATAGATAGAATGTTGGAACCGACCGTTATCATCAAAGATGTTGGTGAATACCAGAATTGAAACGCATATGAAAAACATTATTTAATACACGTGCTCAAAATATAGACTTTTTCATGTGTGCTTAACGTGCGGAAATTGATTCTTATCTGAATTACTGCATGTATGAGGGAGATTTTCGATCAAAAAGTTTTCTGTACATAAATTTTGTGTGAAATTACTATTTTACCATATCGAAAGTAAAAAGTATATACTATATATAAATAACTATTACAATTGCCCCCTGATGTTTAGACATTACTTATTTTTGAATGAGGAATGACCCTATAAGCACGGTTACATGTAAAAAGATGAACACAGTTAATAATAATATATAATACATATATATATCACATAATCACATCTAGTCCAAAGTAAGCATCATTAACAGCTTGTGTTATACATAGTAGTTATTAATAGTAATATGTATATAAAAATCAGAAATATATTACATATACATGGAAACACTCATGACTCATGAACATATATTCGTACTCATCATACAAACATATGTCACTACCGGGGTTCGAGTCCAGGACCTCGCTACATGAAGACAGACGTATTAACCACTCGAGCAGATGGTCGTCTTCGTCGTCATTTAAGTTTAAAAAATACAATATACAACACCTTATTGATACTGAAATTGAGTTAATATTAACATAATTTGGGCTTTGTATGTATACATTTTTCAGACGTGACTGTACTTAACGATCAACTACCATTTGGTATCTTCGTTTCATCTTATAATGTATTATTAACTGTAATTTATCTTCAGGGTTCATCAGGGTCGTCTCTCTTTCCGTAGAACTGTATTAGGTTCCAATTCCCCAGTTCCAAGACCCTGTAAGCTTCACAACAAATATAAGACTCAAATAGACATGTCTATCCTTATGCAAGGTCAATTATCAACTTCATCAATAACAGAATAGAATAGAACATATCTTTATTGTACATCTGCCAATTCAAGAAGAGAATATACAAAAAAACATTTAACTAATTTATGTAACATATTCGTACATATCATTATTAAACATATCGTTTAGATTTTTATAACCCACTATCATTAATATATTTTATTTGTAATTACTACTTACCTACTAGAATATGCATGTAGTGTTTACCGTTTTTCTATTGTACACTTACCTATAAATTATACATAATTTTATATACATTAATCAGTGGAACAATTACTGGTAAACCAAATAAATAAATAAAAAGAAGTATAATCTAGAGGGACATCTGAATATTAGCGTGAAAAAAAACTTATATTTTAACAGAGACAAAAATCTACACTTTCATGTTTATGTTAGAACAAAGAACTTATAATTCGTTAGTAAAATACTATGCAATGTCTTGAATAGCATATATATGTCCCACTCTTGGGTATAAGCCTTCCTACATTGAAAATCAATTTATGATTTTGGCCATAATACCACGACATTAAGTCAATGCGTGTTACAAAATACTGTTATTATCAAAAATTTCCGTGCACCTTACAAAACCAACGAAACACTGTTTCGCAAAAAGTATGGCCAATTTACGGCACTTTCTAACATTAAGTTATTAATTGGCGTACTGACACGTACGGAAGCGATTCCACAGAATAGATCGCTATGCTGTATAAAAGTGCGTGACTCCACGACGGAAACGAGACTTAGTCTCACAGAACCGGCCTATGTTTCGAGTATGTACTGAGTCTGCAACTCACTGCCGGTGAAGAATACATAAAGATTCTCGAAAAAGAGTTCTTCATTATCACTCTAGAGCTGTATTTGTCTTATATTGAGTACGAACAGTAAATTGATGCTGACGGACTGATAAGAACTTTGGGACGTGTATTATTTTTTATATTTTGGTCTGTAAATGCAAGGAATTGTGGATAATTGGTCTAAAAGTGATTCGAGAATATGATCTTAGTTTTCAGCCAGTTGTCACAATAAATCGTAAGTCAAACCGAGTCGTTTTTAGTAACTTCACAGATTGCAAAGTTATAAATTTAAATTTATGCCTAATGCCTAATGTCCTATGCAAAAGATATCAGCGCAAATGGACTCCTCATACTGCTAAGCATCAGACGGTGTGAAACATTTCTTATGTTTAGGGTACTAAGTTTCGAAGAGTTTTATGAGCAGGGAGATGTTTTGTGCTTTTTTACAGTTATATTATAAGGAAACACGTGAATGCTTAGTCAAAGTAAAACATATTGCAATAAACTGAACTATCTACAGGCAGCGATAATCTTTCAATTGTAGTTATTTTCAATAAATTGATAGAGATTGCTAGGCAACGTTTGAAAGCTTACTTATATTTGTAGATAGAATATTGGAACCGACCGTTATCATCAAAGATTAATCGCCTGTTCAGTGTTGGTGAATTCCAAAATTGAAACACATATGAAGAACATTATTTAATACATTTGCTCAAAATGTACACTTTCCCATTTGTGCTTAATGTGCGTAAATTGATTCTTATCTGAATTAGTGCATGTATGAGGGAGGTTTTCGATCAAAAAGTTTTCTGTACATAAATTTTGTGTGAAATGACTATTTTAAAGAGGAAATACTATTAATACATGTTTTTTCTTAATATGTACCTACGTATAACGTAAACGAATAAACTTAAATTGTCCCTCCAAAACTTTTAATATACCTCTCAACATTTGTTCAAACTGTAATATCAATTATTACTTGTCCAAAGATTTAACTGTTTTTCATTGATTTCCTTTTGGTTTTTTTTAAAACGTATTAAAACCCAAGTAGAAGGCGCTGGTCAAGAGACTGAGACTCGTAAAGAATGTTGTATATCCCACATGTTGCATAAAAGTTATAATATAAAGATTAGTATGAATAATAGTCGAGAGACTAATATAGTTACATAAATAGTTTATAATTTATTATTAGGCTCCCGGTGTAAAGAGGTTCAACATATAAATTATATTCCTCTGAAACTGTGTCCAAGGCAACTTATACTAGGACCAAATTAGTGCCTTTCGTGTCGTATTGATTTATTCACGTTACACAACAAAGCACCAGGAACCGGCGACAGACATACATTTGTATAAGGTGTAGCATTTGCCACGGCTGAAGACTGTTATCTTCAATTGAGACATCTTGCCCGCTGTGGAGTAGGGTTGGCAATTACTTGGAAAGAAATATATTGTAAATAGATAAACTTACATTTCTGTAATGTAAGTTGTAACAACTAAGTTTTAGCAGAAACCTTATATCTTTTTATCTTTTTGCCTTTAAACTTTATTAATTATTTAAAAAAAATATTCCCGCAAGTTCGCTTAAAGTGGCAGCAGCCATTATGAAAAATATAAGAGAATGTAAACTTAGTAGAATTTTACTATCTAACCTAAATTTGCTACGAACGCCAATTTTGAATATGGGCACGGTCAGTTAATCGATTTTACGTTATAAAATATCCTAATATTTTTTTTACATTTTCTTTTAAATTTTCGCAAACAACAAAACAATAAATAAATTATTCAAATCATTCAAGTATTTTTTTTAGGTCTTAGTGAGACTAACGAACAGATATTAATATTTATACTATATAACAATAAAGAAGATTCGCAATAATGTACACCATAACGAAATAAAAAATAATAATTATTGTGATTTTGGTGCAATGCAAAAATTACAATGCCAGTTTTACTAAACAATATTTTTTTACGAAATTAAAAAAAAATCAACGAAACAGAAAATTACGAAAAATTTCATTGATTTTTCTTTTGAATATTAATATGATTAATTATAGTTGCATTCCATATCGGAATCTTGTTTCCATAATGTCCCCTTACTAATTACATATAGTTATTCCATGTTATTGCTGGTTTTTAAAGGCGATTGATAGGGAGTGGTTACCACATACCATCAAGATTGATTGCATCGTGTGCGTGTATTAATCTATATATAGAAATAAAAATGTCCCCAAAAACTCGATTTTGACAACCCTATCTCGTAAATGGGTCTGTGATATTAATCCATGTGCCTAGAGCCAGACTGTCCTATAAATAAATATGACCGTAATTGTATTAGAAGTGCTTGCTTGTCTACGTGTCTATGTTTGTTGAAACACAAGGAACAAGAATATTCACGAATTATAGCTAACTTCTTTGTACAATTCTATAATTCTTTATCAGCATTTAGCTTATATTGTATAAATTAGCTTAAGTAGCGTCAAAAACTGCTGCTCTAACAACATACTTTGCGTATATTGAATCTGTTCTGCGGTCTGGTCTCATCATTGGGGGAATTAGCACTGATATGATCAAAAGTTTTATTGCACAAAAAATATAAGAGTAATTTATGGGTTGTGCACAATTAGTTCAGTCTTTGAACATCTCCTGTGTCATGTTTGTTTTTATTGAATTTTCAAAATTTTTAAGGTAAACATTTATTATTTCAAAACGGTTATAGTTGAATCCGCGATACACTACAAATGTAAAAGGTTCTCCATGTTGGATATGTGGAATGGAAAGGAACAACTAATGATGAATCAATTTAATAAGTAAAATGTATAATATCGGTACAAACGTAATTTCATGTGACAAGATAGTTACAACGGTCACTATGACGACCTAAGTACATTCTTTCTTTATTCAATACTCCATCTAAAAGTGCTCGTTAATAAAAATGATTATATTATAGATGTCCATTATTATTAACGACGAATTAGCTGGAAGTATCACATACTATTTACACAGTAAAAAATAATATAGATAATTAATATTGTCATAATTTTTTAATCAGAAAATATTTATTTGGCCTTTTTTCGAGTTCTTTGTGATGTTTAATGTTGTTTTTTTGACTTATGTATGAATTTTTGACAATATTTGACTTTATTTGTTTCTTCGACTCTCTGATTATACTTTTGACTCGTATAAGTTTTTTTTTTCCAATTATTTGGCGTGGTTAAGACCTTTAAGCCATATTCCATGAATTTAGTTTTTATCTTTATTTATGGCTCCAGGATATTGGCGCAATGTAGCCCTTTGCCCCATGGAGTATTGGACGACTTACGAGAAAATTTTTGAAAATGGAATGCAATGTAAGCGATTATGATAAAATGATACGAAAATGAGAATGAAATCATTAAATGTTGTTAAATAAACAACATCCAAGGAGGACTGACTCCTTTCCAATGCCTCTTCAGGCTTGCTCTCTGAGCTAATTGATTGATATGTTTAATTTTAAGTAAAAAAACTGATTTGAAAATATTAAAGTAATAGTTTCGTTGTTCTGAATATAACCTTAAAGTTATGTTAATATGTAATGAGCATGTTTTATAGTTAAAACGTCGATTTAAATACATTTGTTTACAATTGGACTCTCGAATTAAATTGATCATAGTCTAATCTAGAGAGGGTCATGGTTTAACTTTCGAACGGTAATAAAAGGCCATGATGTGAATGTAATGATATCTTGAGTTCCATAGACACACGATTACAGAATATTATTTCTTATTTTAGAAGTAATAACTGGTTTTTGAACATTTTGTGTGTTATTATTTGTTTCATAATCTCAAAAACATTTGCCGTAAAGTTAAAAGTAGTCACTTCATTATTTTTTATTATGAAGTCGATTGTATGTCTGATCGATTTTTTGAGTGAGTTTTGGTATATGGAAATCTTGATTCTAAATTCAAAATATAAGAAAAGCAAACTGGATGATTCTTAGACCTTTTATTAAAAAAAAAACGTTCTCCAAATTGTACTACGATACAACATTAAACCCTCTTAACAAAATTACGTTGTTCTAAGCCTTTATGTGTTATTAAGGCTTAGCACAAAGGAATATTTATCTCTACAATCAAAATACCAGTACTTTGACCCGTAAATGAGACCACATGCGTGTCGACATTTCACGTATATGCCCCGTAACTAAAGAAAATCGGGCGTAAAAATTGCGCCTGCGCATTAGCAACGGTCGCCGGTTGTGTAATGCAAACAGGGACGTTATCTATGTTAAAAGTTTACAGGGCTTTCTCTCTCAAGGTAATTTCAAATATATTGAAGGACGTATCGTTACATTGATTTTTGTAATTTATTTACTCATTTGCTAGCACTGGTACAAACTGAGAACAATTTTAAAATAATTGATTCGATTGAAATACTATGATAAGTTTCAATTGATTTTTATATATAAGAAACCAAAGATTCTGTACTGGATGTGAGCTCCGGTGGGCTGATAAAAGTAGATATGATGAATAGTATTAATTTGAAAAAAAAAAACTTTTTACATACATATTGTTTTCTTTGTGCTAAAAGTTTAAGCAAATTTATTCTGAGTTCTGTTTCAGAGTATAATTAGGTATTATTGTAAACACAACATATTTGGATATATTTTTCTATTTGGTAAAGAGCACTAAAAAGAATTTTAATTACCGGATTTAGTCAGACCCCAAAATATACTCGTTTACCAAATATAAACCTTGCGTTTACATCACTTCCTATCCTCCACGCTCGACGGTGATCGGCCACGATCTGGGCTAATTAACACTTCGTCGGAATATTTCGCAACTTTCAACGTCTTTCGACATATTGTTCGTGATCATGCGATATTCAGATATGCATTTCCTGTCGAAATAAATGATTCTATTGTTGTGTTCAAGCAAAAGTAATTAATAATAAATTTTGATTGATTTAGAGTTAATTTGATGTTTTCTATAAAAGAGTATAGTATTATGAGGCTTGTCTTATAGGCATTTATACTCAGTCACAGAAAAAAGACAAAAAAAATATTTTTTCCCCAAAATTTCACTGAAACAAAATTCGACCAAAATAAATCATTTAAATTATTTTATAGCACGAAAGATGGTTATTCTGTTATTTATTTATAAGTGGTTATGTGTCTTCCATAATCTTATAAGTACTTCTTACTAATTTTTTTTAACTAAATACTGTTCAATTTTTATCTAAAATTTAAAGCTAGAAGATTTTACTTAACAAAATTGCTATACAACTATGATTTGTACCTCTTGTGTAAATATCAAGCCAATCTAGACGTTACGATCTTAGTACGGTTTAGTTGAGAAATGTAAAAAGTAATTTCCAATATTTGACAACAGAGGCGCTGCTATCGACAAGCACGATCGAAAGAATTCAATTCGTTTAAAAATTAACCAGATGTGAAAAATAATTTGAGAAATTGTATTTTAATTGTAAACATGGTTGGCGCGTTTTTTAATCTACCTGTATACTACCAAATATCAAAAAAAATTAGTACTATGAATTATCTCGTTATTTACCAGCTAACAACTTAAAGTTCGTAAGTTAACTATTATAATAAATAAATGTCATTTGTTATCACTAAAGCTTTAATTGACTTTACCATAACAGGACAAAACTGTACTGTTATCAATAGTAATGATTTGTTATCAATTTTACGTGTTTATGAACAGGGTTATGAAGTCCATAATACCTACATTGAATTATCATGCTGAAGAATCGAATCACGAAAAGCTTATATTTTCAATACATACTTATATTCATTTTGCACTCACTTGGAAACTATTTTAGGTAAAAAAATAAGTTGGCGACAGACCATTTACTTTTGTCGATAGCATAGACCTCATATCATACTATAGATGCCTACTGATCAGATATTTTTCAGAGGTGGAAGGAAGTTTACCATGTATAAAAAATGTAAAATAAACGTTGAAAGTAAATAACGATATATAATTCTGCTTTGTACCATTAAAATAAAGGTGATCGCGTTAATGTATCAGTTAACAAAAGCATTAAAGGAATTAGAAACCGTGTCGGCGCAGGCGCAGGTTCGCTGACGTTTGTGTCTCGCACCTTTTCATGTGGTTTTATTTAATAAACAATACCACTTTTTGCATAAATAATGCTTTTTATATTATAAGCGTGTCATAGTTTCAGATATCTATAAAGTTATTCACTTGTAAGTTTTTAATTTTTTTATTTAAAAAAATAGAATTATTAAAATATATACATACCGTACAGACTTTATGTTTATACATTTACAAGAAGAAAAAATCTTAAATTTGCTGTTTTCTCAGAACAAGACCTACCAGTAGACCCTCGGAGGGTTAAGAATAACGTTCATTAGTTGAACTAGGCACTTTGCTTTTGGCAATACTTTTGTACCGTCTCATGATAAACGGTCAACTTTCTTATATGATTTCCGAGGTTACTTATATGATCATCGCTATCGTGATATGGAAAGTGGATGGAATTTGACATTTGCGTTTGAATGTTAAGTGAAGGCTTATTATCAATTCCCATACATTTCTGTTGAGTGTTGATCGCGAGTGTTAAAAGGCTTTGAGGGGTCTAACTTTTATTTCCATTTAGTTTAACGCTTACAGTTTTACTATATTTCATTAGTAATGCTATAGACTTCGGAATGTAACAAAAATAACCTGTCATCAAACTGAATGAAACTGAGTTTATTGCAGACTTGAAGAATGGATTCCACTAGCTTGGATAAAGAAGCGAAATTTCTATGCAAAGATAGTTAAGTAGTGAAATGAAAAATATACTTATAGCAATCTCTACCATGACGACTGATGTGAATTCATCACTCAAAGAAGAAATAATAATTGAATTTATAACAACTAAGAAAGGGTAATAATATAATATAAATAACTTGTCTAGAGTAGTTTTGACTTCAATTTAATTTAATTTTAATTTTTTTAGCTTTTAAAGCTTATTAATTAGTTTAATATCCTTCTACTTTTGTGAATTCATAATAATAAATAAAGAGCTGCCGTTAACTAGGTTATATTTTCCTCTTCCATTACTGTGCAGTACTGTAGGCATCATTTAAATATTTTAATTATACACGCGTTGGTACTTCAATTAAAAATAAGCGAATGTACTGTATTGACGTCATGAATTTACGTATAAATGGCTCTCATATAACTTATCTATTTCGTTACAAGTTACACTGTGATGTAAATATAATTAATTGTTTTGTTATGCTTTTTTGCATATTAACTGATAACATAGAGGACATTTTTATAAATAGAGAGGATTTTGTACAAAATCAAAGTAAAATTTCTTTACGAAATAATTAACGGATTCAATTTTTCTTATACACTGTACGTAACAATACACACCATATTATTAACTTAATTCCATTTTAACGAAAAGTTAAGTCAGATTAATTTTTGGGAATTAAATTGGGAAATTATAGGAAATCATAGTACAGTTTAAAAAATATCTTTTAAAATTCTTTGTTTAACCTTCATTGTGTCAATATCCAATGAAAAAAGAGGCAGAGGTATTTTATTTGTATTTAATCATCATCTTCTAATACCTACATAGTAAAAAGATTTTGTGTTGGGACTAAACAAACTAAAGCGTGTAGTAAATTTTCTTTGCTTTTGTCTGTTAGGTAAAAAAATCTGTGTTGCTAATTGCACCACAGTTTAAATATAAATTATACTGTGATAGTACGCAAAATATAAATGAATTACTAAAATAGTACTTTTAATTAGATCCTACCTTGATGTTATCAAGACAATCGGAATTGCTAAAATATGGCCTATGTATGTTTTAATATTATATGTGTTTATGCTTGGCTTGTTTTTACCTTGTGTAATAAACATGATGAAACTATCTCACAATGCCAACTATAATGTTTAAATAAATTAAAGGTCGCCGTATAGATTTCCATGAATGTTCTACGATATGGTGAATTTTTTTCAACACTATATCTTGACCTATTTTTTCCATCAACATCATGTGTTTTTGCGTTACTTTTTCACGTGATCTATAAATAAAGCCAGGTAATAGTTGTTAATCGATATTTTGATTATTTCGATTATGGTGGCAAAACAAATGAATTAAGAAGGAACTCGATAATTCAGAATATTCTATAAATTTATTCTCATTATAAATAACTCTTAAATATTATAAAGAGGTTTTTGAGGTTGTAGGGGATAATCTTTGGAATTACTGGTTGGTTGAATATAGGATTTATGTTACTAATTCTCCGCAAGTCGGCAGGTGTGAAGGTTTATATTGTTTATATTTTTCACAATGTTTCGTCTGAAAAAGTTCTCATGCTTCGATGCGCCTAATTTTATAATGCTAGTTTTAATTTTTTCAAGGTTCTAAGCAAATAAATAATTATTACTCTGTTACAAATACCTTCATACCAACATATGAAACCGTGTGCGCATATTAGATTGATATTTTTATTACAAATCCAAATTTCTAAAAAGTAAATTAGAACTTTTCTTTCTGTAAATTCTTAATTTAATTTTGAAAATTATTTCCGTGTATCATTGCATCTGAAAATTCATAATATGTATAATTTATAAGATACTTTTCGCAAGTTAATTAATAAATGTAGAATTTCTGCTAGTGATAATAAACTAATGAGTTAGATAAATAATAAGTAGATATACATATTAAATAAGGTAGCTGGTAATAACTTGCATGAACTATAAGCATATAAAAATCAGGTTTCGCCATTCTCATCCTAATATCTACTCGATATTGGGATGAGAATTAGTTTGACTATATATTTTACACTATACTACATAATAACATCACAAAAAAAGAAAGCAGTTTTTTTGTGATTTTATATTTTATTTTTATATGTGTACATTGGCCGCCCTATAGCTACGAGCGATCTCTTCCAGGCAACGTTACACTTTATAACACACTGTTAAGAAGATTTTTAAGCTATTGAATAATTTCCGGAAATTACCTTATAATTAATTATTACTTACCCAGGTTCACCCCATTTTTTTAGACAGTGATATGTGTGAAAATAGTTGTCGTTTTAATGTATGGCTATGGAACGTATTTTCCAAGTGGATACAAAGCTCTTACAGGACGTCTATCAGTTTTGTTTCGTTATGCAAAGCAGAACAGGCATCGCTTTGAATAGAAATAAAATTACATATCATTTTACATTCTTAATTACATGTTCTGAAAGTACCGTGAAATGCAATTACTAATTTATTTTACTTAAAACAGTAAAGTGAGGACTTTACTGCTTAATAAGCAGCGTATTTGTGAAAGTAAAATATTTTAAATGTTGAGATTGTAAGTTGCAATGTACTGATTATCCAAAAAAAAATATTCGCTTTCAGAAATTATTTTAATCATATTTAAGTAGAAATTTTAGGAGACTAGTTACTTGCATAAGAGGAGATAATCATTTTCTCAGACAGATTGTTGATATTGTAAAAATATTTAAGAATTGGATCGTTTTACAAATTGGAAACTTTTAAAGAATAGAATTAAAACATTTAACTAAGCTTTAACCTTATCTCAATGGAACACGAACATTATTTAATTACCTTAGTTAACTACAACCTTATGATAGCTATATACATTCACAAACGACATTTGTTACTGCTATTTTTAGCTGGATTTAATTTCTAGTACATAGACTAAATCATTCTGTTTTTTCACATACTCATACATTCTCGTAACGAATCCATAGATTATGTGACACGTAGCTAATTAAAGTACGTCGCAAAATAAAAGTGTTTCATCTCACGCATAAGCCAACATAAATTAAAATTTCAACGAGATAAAGTTCAAAATTGATTACATACTAAATGTAGAAACACCGTTACGAATCTAGAGTGCGTATGTCAACGTGTTTGCATGATCGATAATTTAGCCTTATCTCGATATCTAGGTCGACAGGTATCATTCTGAACCTACCGTGCTTAATTTAGTATGTATATATGTATTGTTTATTCAAACATATGCCAGACAAGATGGTACAATCTTTTCATTATTATTATTTTAATCATTATCATTAGCTATATACGTCTATATATACGGAAGCAAGGTTTTCCTAGCATTGAACTCGACAAGATTCTGAGATCCCCATTCAGAGACAAGGTCCAGCACCCTATCAAGCTCAATAGTAAGACAAGAAGAATAGAAGATCTCTCTCTCCCCACATCCACGCGCCTAGCAATTGGGCCCAGCAATAAATAATAAAACTAGTTATTTTTTTATGTCTCCCCCCCTAGATAAACAATTGCTAAGTGAAACCATGCATTGGTATATATATCAATAGCTGGAGACAGTATTGTAATGTGGAAAAAGTTTGATTCAGCTTTTCTGTGCAAAGCATCAGCTTCATAAATTGTTTTTGAAATCTTCGTTGAGAGTTTCTTCGCTAAGACCCTACAGAGTCCAAGCCTCAACAATGCATCTTTTAACCTCCCTGTCATAAAAATATGTTCATAAATAATGAATATAACATGTGCATTGTAGTATTAAATCATTTTCCAAATGACAAAATTGTTGAAAAAAAATAAATTAAAAAAAAACATTGGCAAAGTGACACTGAACACTGCATTTATAGCGTGAAAGAATATTTAGAATATAAGTATGTTTTTGTCCACTTTCAATATACTTTAAACCTTTTATCTCAAAAGAAAAAGTAAGTAAATAAATAATAATAATAACGCCGATTCCTCTCTCTGTCGTCCTGACCCTCGGCCTTCTGGCCTCCTCTGCTGAGGGGTGTTCATGTAAGCTGAATATTGAACTGCTTATTGCTTAATGTAAACACAATATTCTGGCAAATATTGATTTATCTTATCTTAAAAATGTAATTAAATATTAATTTTCTCAATTCAATTGAATATTAAGCATGTTATACTTGGACCTTAAAAATTGTTGTGTTTCTTATATAATATATAATTTTGAATTCGTCCATTAAAATACAGTATTCAAATGAAACGTGCCATTCACTTTACAGTATAAGATCAAAGTGTTTAACTTTGAACTGTCAAACTGTAGATTTTCAGTAAAAAGAGGTTACAGCGCGTCACGCGCAGAGTTATTTATATTTAGTAATAATATTGTTCTGTGTTAAAGCATAAGATGGAGCGAGACAATCGAGCGAATTTTAATGTTAATAATTTGGCAAGTACCAAATTATCATTTGATATTTTCATAACATATCAATGAAGTAATACAGCCATAAAAAATAATATACATGAAAAATCTCTGAAGTGTGATGTACACTTACCTGTTGTGCCTTTGAGTTTGTAACTTGTTTGCCAGTTTATTCATCAAAATAATCTATTAATAAATCACTCGTCAAGTCCATGACAACCATTGACAATTATTTAATTACCAATCATAACACAGGTTAAGTAATTAGACATTTAATTTGATTAGCGTTAGAGGAACTGCATGGTTAACACAACTTCAGTCAATAGATAGACGCAAAAACAATTAAACTACGTTTGCGAACATTGTTCTACCTTATGCAGTCGTAATTGGAGCTATAATTGCTCTGTTGCCGAGTTAACTAAGGTGCTAAGTTCATCACGATTGTGTGTACTATTCGAGCGTAAAAACAAACTTTGCACTTTTTTGACTGTCCAAATAAATTATATAGGCAATGAATTATGCTCGGACGTTTTGTCGTTATGTGCCTTTGAAACGGAATTACTGATAAATATATTTTATACTAATCACTACTATTATTTTTTTAATTTAAGTAAGTGACGGAATTATTTTATGGTAAAAGATTTACTTTGCATTCCATGTTTTTTGGGAAAAGTTCTATTGTGTGATGGCAAGTATAGCCGATAAGGATTCTCTTACACTAATAGTTTCTGAATAAAACTTTCGAGATCCTAGTCTTGTCTTAAGAACGCTTAACACCGGTCGATGAAAAGGTGCTTAAATAGTCAACGGTAAAAGTGACAAAATAATTTTATTTGAATAATGAAAAATAAAATCGCAAATAAAACCTATATTTCCTGCCTTATTTTTAAACAGCAATTAAAGGTAATAAAAATAATGAAATGTTGCAATTACAAGTTTAATTTGAAACTCTGTTGAGTTTCACATTAAACTTGCTAGTTGCTTAACGAATATTTGGGTGTATTCTTTCGTTCGTACAACATAAAAATTGGGTTCTTGTGACCTTTCTAGGACTGCAGGACCATCAAGATTAAGCGATAAAGAGCGCATGTCGAAAGGAAGGTTTGACTTTGTCTAAACACTTTACAAGTTTCCGAATCTATTTTTTCCCATTCGCCAGGATAGTGTAAAACCGGTTTCGAAAACCATAGTTTCATTATTGATGCAACTTTGCAAAATTTTACTTGCATTAAGCCAACTTTTTATTTGGACTCCACTTCTGCTTACCATCAGGTGGAATGGAGTCATTTGGTCGATCTTTCTATAAAAAAATTGATTTATATAGCAGTTACGTTTAAATTAAAATCATATTTTGGGTAACTTGACCAATAGACCTGGACTATAAAGTGCTCGAGGAGCCTAAGTTTACTACGAAGCAAATTGTATTAAAACGCTAATGCCACGCTCGTAACAATATATTTTTTCATGCGGAAACAATTCGGGGATTGTCGTTGTAATCGAGACAATTTGTTGTTAAATTGTCTAAATTAAGCTGTTTTAGACAGTAATGCCCTTACGACAAGGCTGCCTTTGACGTCACGCGAGGACACTGCGCGCGCGCATGTAGTGTTCTCCGCTTGTATGGATGCGGCACTTTAATATCCTGTAATCTTCTGGAAAAGTACTTAAGTCAATATTTAGATACATATGATACGTATGCAAAAGAGAATTTGTAGACGAAGATAAATAAGGTTGGATTGCAGGATGGAATTTGTTTTATTCTTTAGGAACGTTCATCATAATAGAAGCATATGCTGTCCACAAATCAACAAAAGCCTGCATCAAATTCCATCAAAATTGTCCAATGCAGCCTGTTTCCATTCACTTTCCTAAGCATGTCATCTGTAGCCGCCCTAATTGTAATTAAAGATAAATGATCTCCACTAAAAATTTCAAATAAAAATATGGCAACATTTTCATATCTATAATATGTAATAATATTTCGTACTTCGTGTAGCGGCAAGCCAGCAAAACGAAATATAGGTATACAATTATGGTCAATGGGCAGGTAAAGCGCAAGTAACGTTTATATAGCTGACACTCCTTACGTACTGATTACACAGTATTCTGAAATTGATGTGCATTTAGTTTGTTGACGGAGGATCTCTCTTCTCTCTCTTCAGTTCTTCGATCAAATTACTTATAGAACTTTTGCTGTTTCATGAAAAGGTCAATGACCCTATCTTTTGTATCAAAGGTCAAGGTTACGGTAAAGGTCAACAGATGACACGACAGATGTTTGTATTAATAACACGAACACATGTTGTTATGTTAATAATCAAATTAAATGTGACTGTCAATACTAAACCCCAAAACTTATTATGACATTTGGTATATACAAGAGTAAACTTTTAAATTATGGCTTAGTTTCCTAATTGTTAAGAAATGGAATAAAACGATACTAGGTGAGAAATAAAGGAAAGGAAATTTACATTTTTTAGAATTATCTAATGAAAGATGTACTTAAATACCTTAATTAATTTATATGTCTTACTTAATAGTATCTGTTTGCTTTCGTCATAAAAATTCGAGGTTGATTGTAGTTGTCGTTTTTGTAATACACATGTAATTTCTTTCAGTTATAGTTATCCCAAATGAATTTTTAAAAATTGAGAAGATAACGTAGAGTATAACTGGAATGGTTGTTGGAGAATAAGATGTTAAGAACCGTATAAGTATTCTATGATTCATCCAGGTGGTGATGAAGAGCTTTGGTGAAGCCTGGACTCCTCGTATACAATAAACAACAGCGATTTTTTGGTTTAATCCTCTGTTAATGAATCCCCTGGCGGATGCGTGAAGTGTCCACTTAATGCAAGTATAATACAATTAATCGTAAAACACAATTCTTATTGGATTTCGAGTTTTCAGGAGAGGTTATCAGTCTCTGATGCTATGCGGTGATAAGTCAATACCTTTTGTGCTTTTCATTGAACTGGTAAAATTTAAATCAATTGTGGATATCCACAAAATCGACTATTAAATAAGGCTGACAATAGACCGATTAGTTACACTAACATTGGAATTATCTATGATAGCTTAATGACGAAAAAAACAGACGACATAATGGTTAGAACTGTCTGTATCGCTGTTTTGAATATTAATAGGTGTACATACGATTCAATGTTTGTATATGTAACTCAAAATATATTTTGTAATATGATAATGTAATTTATAAAAATTTCGTGTTATAGTGTTTTTAGGGAACTTCTCCGAAACGGCTCAAAATTTCGGTCAATTTTTATGAAGTTTTTTGTGTATATTCGTAAGTATGGGAATATATAGTAGGCTTAAGACTTAGGCGATGTGGGTGACTATGACCAAAATTTTGTTTAGAAGTAACTTATACAGCAAAACAACTTTTGTTGTGTCTGCTCGTAATAATTAACATATTGCCACTCTCACTGTCTCACATAAAATAGTCCAAAGTGGTACTTGTGTTGTGATTACTAGATAACGGAAAAAATATATTTAATACTAAACATTGTTGGACAGTTGCTTGGTAGAATGATCAGTACCCCTGTATACTTTGCCGGGTTCAAATCCCGGTAGGAGGAGATTAGCATGATGAGTACGAATATTTGTATTCGGTTCATGTGTGTATGTTTATTAAGTATATTTTTATAAATACAAATATAGTATATTCATGTTGCTTAATTTGGGCTAAATAATAGGGGTGAGAGCCTGAGAAATATATGCTGTTTCATTTTCTATATGTATGTCAGTAGGTATACTGTACAAGGTTTGTCATGTCGGAGAAAGCTTCGGCATACGTGCGTGAAAATCTTTGCCTGTGCCACTTACGATCGAGATACTATTTACTAACTTGATTAAAATGTACAATGATTTTTTTTACTTCCTTTTTGTTTTTCCAATAAATAAGAATATTTGTTTTACGGTTTCGGTTGAGCTCGGTTGAGCTGTTCGGTTGAGTAATGATACTTAATTTAGGCTAATATAATTAATTTGAAATGATAATTAAATTATTAAAAATATTTTTATATACCCTGAATTTATATAAATTTTATAATGCAGGTCTTAGTGATACAGCTATCCCCGGTATCGTATCAAGAATATTTTAAATAATAAAATATTCAAAATTTCATTTCATTTTAATTTGAATCACACAAGCCTTAGAAAGAGAATTTTGTAAATAGAAGCAATAAAGATTTGTTGTTTTACTTAAAATAAACTTCAATGCCTCGGCCGTTGATTTTATCGTCTTGAGGGAAAACCAAACTGCAAAGTAATTTGTTCAAATTAGTAAATTTACGTTACAATGGAGAGTGGCGTTTTTTAACGATCGATTTACTATTGTGGACCATGCGCTATTTTTACCAACATTGTGTTTCAAAATTTAAGGACTATTTGTTTTCTAGAAAATTATTATTATTATTTTCTTTGAATTTATTTTTTGTATGGACTTCAGTTGACAATATCCAAAAATATTACTAAACTCTTATATACAAAATTAGAGGGTTTAAGCAAAACTAATCTCTAATTTAATCAAAGCAGGATGTGTGATCGCCAGCTTTATCAAATTGTCTGTATGCAAAATCTGGTTGAAATTCTAAAATATAGTTTCGGTGAAAGCTATGAAGACTTTCAACAGATCCAAAGTTTATAAGGGACCTGGTTGGTATACTTATTCTAACAAAAAAAATATTATCGAGATGTTGAATCGATAACTATCGCCTGTTTTGTAGTCGGTAAAAAAGAAAGTAAAGTACACCTAGTTTTTATTACATATGAAAGGCACTAGTATAAATAATCTATCAAATCACTGTGATCGGTCTACATTTTAATTTTCCTCACATACATTCATAGAGATCGTGTATCTTAAGTGCATGGTCGCAGTTCTCACGGGAATGACAAATTGTATATTAGATTCTCGGAAATGACGATAATGGCTGCATTCAGATGTAACTCAAACAATTTTCCACCTGAATGATTTATTCTGCATTCAAAAATTACTGCTTTGTTGTTTTTGTTTATTACTTTGCAAATACTGGGTTTAATCCATACCGTTAAACAATATTATCCAATTGATATTGGCTCAGATTTAAATCCTATATTTTATAATTGTTTTGTATTAAGAATTGTGTTATTCTTAACCTAAATTTGAATTTCTCAGATACTTCTTAAAAGTTTAATACTTATTGAGTGCTTAAGGCAACTTTCGAAAGCGGTTTCGTTATTTACGCACGTGATGTATATGTATTTTTACGTGATGTATATGTATTATTTCTATAAATTCATTCGTTGACACACATTTAGATTATGCAGGTTCTCCTCATTTTCCTTGTTGTGACGTAAGAAAAAATATTTTCATTTCCACAGTGAGATGTTATTTGCGTATAGACAGTTACTTTAATGTGTTTTCGTATTAATATAAGAATAAGTTCCCGTCTGGTTTGTTTCTAATTATATCTTTTATGTTTGTTTTCAGATCGTATGGAGATGATTAGCTGTTAAAAGAATATTTGCTGAAAGAAGACGCATAAAAATAAGGTATTAATCATTTATGTTTATGTTCAATTTTGATTTCATAGTTTTTGAGTTCTCTTTAGCTTACGTTACCATTTAACATTTTCAGCACAATGCCTCGTCTAGAGAAGCCAGCTCCTGAGGACTTCCGCCGGGTGCTCCGCGAGAAAGCGTTAAGCCACAGCTTGTTTTACTTGAAGCTCGGCGCAGGAGTATCCCCGGATAGTGCGCGCGAGCAAGCTGCGCGTGCGCCAGCTGTCAGTGCGAGCGCACGCGCGCCGCCGACTGGCCGCGTCCGACACGCGCAGCCAAGGATCTCCGAACTCCTGCGCCGCTTTGAGCCGGCACCCATGCAGTATCTCCGGCCCCCGCGAGCCACTTCTCCCCCTGAAGACATATCTTCCTCAGATGACGACGACAGAGCCGCAGTCAGGCGTAGGAGCCGTGACCTGAGCGACGACTCTGCTGTAGAGCTAGACACGCGCAGGAGGCATTCGCATCCCAGGGACATCACTCCGCCCCCTGATGCGATGTCTCCCAGAAGAGAGAGGACGCTGATTGAGGCTAACGTGGTCGAGTTGGGGAGAAGAGGCAGCGAGGGTTGTGAAACTAGAGGAAGATGCGTACGGACGCCCAGCGTGGTGGTCAGTGATTACTCTGATGGTGTGGCAGTAGGAGCCACTGAAGAGGAGGTGGACTGGTTGAGGTCCAGGTCTTTGTCTGCGGATTCCGCATGCTCCTCCTGCTCCACGCTATCCAGCCGCGAAGATGACGAGTACGAGTCTCCATCAATGCCAAAAAAGGTGAGTGGTTTTGATTATTGTTTTTGTTTTGACGCTCTTTGAATTTTTATAACTTATATTGATTTTATGTGATGAATATGGTGGACTTTTTGTTGTTACTTATTTATGGTAAAACAATGTCTTAATGATATACAGTCAAATTTAAATTTTATAGTTTTCATGACATGACATGACATTTTATAGTTTTATGTGGTTTCATAAGAAATACAAAGTTTTTAACGTCATTGTCCCACTGTAATATAAAGAAACGTCCTTACTGCCTTTCGTAATTGCAATACACAATGTTATAAGATTTATATATGCAACAACACTGCGAAGATTTTATTTTTTTCTAAGTTTCTGCGTTTGATTTTTTAGTGTAATCTTCTTGTTTGTTTGCGTTTACTTTCATCAATTTAGAGCAGTTTCGAGTCACGCGGGCCTTGTGTGCTTTTTACACATCAACGTAATTTTCTATGACGGTCTTGTATCAACTTACTCATTGGTTGAATTGCTTCGGCTTTTATTGAACTTTTTTATAAATTCTTTAATACTTATATAGCTGTATGTATATATATGTTTAATAACAGCTATATACATACAAGGAATCATAAATTACTTTATTGTTTGTAAAAAATAAAAAAATAATAGTAATTTTAATGCTAATCGTATCTTCTGTGATTGCGTAATATGTAATAATATTGTAGTTTTAAAAACTTATCAATAAGTGTAAATTTAGTTATCTTCAAATGATTATAACCATACATTAGAATAAACACACGCACACTACATTTAATATAGATAGATAGAACATTAATTATTGCACACCAGTTAATGTCAATACTGAAAGAAAGTAACAAAGATAGGCGCTCTTATCACCATATTAAAAATCTCTTTCAGACAAGCTTTGTGTAATTAACATTAGCTTGTTATTGTTTTTGGACATTTATATATTATATTTTCCTCAAAGTAAACTTTTATTTTATATTATAGGTATTAAACATAATGATTATTAATAGCTGCTCAATCAGAACTACCTTTGTGTTACGTATGCGACTAATAATACATACAAGATTGATGATTTGATGAAACTTAACAAAAACTGATCAAATTAATATTTCATTTGGCCAACGAAATACCTAGCTTATTTTCTAACAAAATAAAATATATGGCTACGCCTATTGCGTGTTAAAAAACAGATTTTTTTACAAGGCGTACGGTTTATATTCCTTACCAAATGTGAAGCAAAAGCGCAGATGAAAGATAGCTGTATAAAACATTCAAAACGACTGATTTTACAAAAGATAACAGAAATATGATACCTAAATAACTGTATAACTTTGAAAGACAATAGAGTAAGCCGGAAAGCATAAACTGCAAACATTTTCCTTCACATTTGAAAGCCTGTTATCATTTGCCGTAAATAAGTCAGGGTCTTCTGTAAAGATAACTGCAAATGTTGTGTGCAAAAACAACGAGCGACGGGTTTTAAGCTTCACTTTTTAATAGCGTTGCATGAAATTAACTAAGGCACACCCATTATTATAGATATCTCAAGATTATTTTTTTTATAAGTGTTCGTAGTTTTGACTAAGAGACATTTTACTTATTATAATGCTGATTTATACGACCTCAATTGTTTCTAATCACCATTCCTACCTTTTTGGTCGGAGAGTTAGTATTCTTTGACGCAACATCCCCGGTGCTAACTGTGAGGGTATCTGGGACTCAGGGTTATTTTTTTCAATCGTGGCCACTTTTGAAATTCTATCAGTGACAACCTTCTTTGTGAGCTAAAAAGCTGTTCTACTAGGAACAATGTAATTAAGCAAAAATGGAATTAGAATTGTATAAATCCTGTACGTTTGCATTTTTCGAATTGTTTAAAATCATTACATATTTTATTATAATATTGGAAAGAGAGGGACGAAAGAGTAAGTTACTCTAACTTAAATTAAATTTAGAATACAAACGGTCAAATAATCATTTGATTTGCAGCAGTACAGTTTTATCTCCATCTGCAAACTTTTGTTGTTAATTCCATGGTCTATAATAGGTTCAGTATCATATAAGCTATCGCGTCTTGCCTTGACACCGATTCAAACAACTATACAAATGACGTTAAGCTCTATTAGTACATTTCAATCAAACCGACAGACTGTGACGACCTCACGGGTTTAATTTCCATTGAGTATGTCGAATCCGCTAGCTAGTGAGTTATTTAAATCTACGAACAAACTCTGACCGCAATAGATATTGTGCCTACAAATCAAAATGGCTGTATTTCGAGAATATAAGTATTTGTTCATCACAACCTTTGCAAACTCTGTTTTTTTTATTACGTTGTTTAGACGTTTCAATTTTGTACTAGTATACTCAGATTTAACGAAAAACTTAGAACTTGTTTGTTTTTTTAAGAAGCAGGGAGGCGGAGAATGATTTGTATTTTGAGCGTGCTTGGAATATAAAATTCCTTAAAATGTCCAAGTATTTTGGCGAGTGTTTCCACTTTTTTACACTACTTAATAGAAGACACGAAAATAAGGTCTTGCAAAAGAAGTCGTGCATTCGGAACCATATAAGCTTGTTGTCATAATTCTTAATGAAAAAGGTCTTCTTAGAGAACAAGAAGACCTGGAGATATTCAGTGCAGATGGAGATGCAGAGAAACATTACATTAGTCGAGGCGGGGTATCTAAAAGTAAAAATTTGTTATTGTAGCTCTTTTACCACTCAATTCCATAAGCTCATTCTGTCCTTTTCGGGCATGTTCTTCACCCGTAGTGTAAATTTCGATCCTTATTGTGAAATGCCTATATAAAAAGTTTTAGACAAAATTAAATACCGACTTTAAAACACTAATAAAGGCACACATTTTCTATAGTTTCTGGAAACAATTTAGCACAAACTCCAAAAAATAATTTTAAATTATATAATAATTCTAAATTTTGAAGTCAGTTTTTAGTTTTTTTTTTCATGATTTTGAGGTAAGTTTGTTATTGCGTAAAATACTCGTATCTATTCCCCATCAAACAAAAAAAAGGATCACGTAAATCGGTTCGGGAATCTTTTGATAAGATTTGCATTATATAAGTTAATTCATAAACTAAAAACTACTGGGTTAAACTGATTTTCTTTTGACTAAATGGCAATAATCAGGCAGTGATTGTATTTCGATGTCGAACGTATTAATTCGTAAAAGTCACTTAAATCGAATTACCATCGCGTTATCGGTGTACATACATAAAAAACAATTGAGAATCTTATCCTTCTAGCGGTCGGTTAGTAAAATAGGTTCCAATACTTCAAGTAAAGTTTTAAGAAGACGATCACAATTGTCTTTTTCTTACGATTTGACAGTTATACTCTTAGTGAAGTTTCAATCGTATCTAGATGTCTCGATCGTAGTTGCGTTCAAAAGTTCACAACAGAGTGCTACTGTTGTTTGCGAACAATTTGACCACTGACGACAAACACAAACTCGATCGAAATTAGATTAATATATGTTGTATATTATTACTCGAAAACCCCCCACAGTAAATTATATATTTAACGAAAGATTATGCGCAGAGGATTTTGAATATAGCGTTTACATAATTTTAAACCGTCGCATTCTTAAGTAATTGTAAAAAGTGTATGCAAGAAGTCTCACCTTAAAGTCGAATGTTCTCTGATGAAATAAGGGTAAATAAATTGACAACCCTATTATTGGTCAGAAGCAATATCAAAAACCAACTAGCGTGTTCTGACAACATTTTTATATAAAAAATTGCAACATAGTCATAGGCTGAAACAAATTGATTTAATGCCTAGGCATTAAAACATATTTTGATACGACAATGTACGACATTGACGTTGCGTTGACTGTCTTACACAGAGCACTTTGTGCTGTCTTGTCCATCGACTGTAGTATTTTGGGACCAGAATTAAATGCTGATTTTGTTTAATTTGAAACTATAGTTTTTGTCCCATGATATTCTTATAAATATTCTCATTCATTTCATTTAATTTGTGCCTTGGGGTGGGACTACCAGGGTCCATACAAATTCGGAACTCCTTTACACTATACGCTCGGATCAAGTTCGAGACGTTTTCTTTAAGTTCAATATGAATGGTGTAACGTCAAGGTGTCAAGTCAAGAGGCAACGTATTGTCAACAGGCCATTCATCGGTCCAGTTACCACGCACAATGACAAACACACGTGAATGACGGATGTCGCCTTCCTGTGAGCTAGTTAAACTTACATATATGTTTAAGCGTTTAACTATTGGATTAAGGCCTCTTTTACACGTGCGCTCTTTCATTGACAGCGAACGCAAAACGAGTTCGATTGAATCGAATAGAACAATCTGGAACAATGTACTTCTTTACCTTTTTAATTAGGAAATTCAAAAGAGTGAATTAAGTTACGTCTTGAAAATAAATTGTTAAGGAGAATAGTTTAGTAAGTTAAGATTGATTATTGATTGTGTGGCATTACTTTGGAAGATATATATTACCAATTTCATTTTATGTTGACAACTTTTTAGCTCTTCCTTTTTGTTAAAAAACTAGGAAAGGTTTTAAAATTGACTGACATTTTAAATATTTTCCAAAGAGCAATAGAAATTTAATATTCTCTCGATAGATCTAATCAGAATACGAATTATTAAGTTTTGATTTCGAATTCGTTATTAATTTATACCTTCTCATTTATTTATTTATTTACATAGATAATGATAACAGAGCAGAGCTATTCCACGCTCCTTTGCAACTCGGCGTTTTATTCTGGTTCCGCATTAGCCGGATACACTGTAACACAATTAACATATATAATGTCGTTGTCATTAACCAGTACTTCAAATCAAGAACGTTGTTAATGTTGTGGTAAAAGGAACCAACTACCACAATCCAACATGATAAGTTATCATTACATTCTGGAATTTTTCTGTTCTAACATCCTGTTTGTTTCCGTTTGTTGACCGTAATCGCTGACGTTGCTAATGTCAACTGTTGATAATATTTTATTATCAACATTAATTTTGCCATCAATCCTTGAGTAAGCTCTTAATGCTTGTAAAAAACAAAAAATCTTGTACAAATCAATACTAATAATTACAAGATTCCTTATAATTTTCAGAATTACTTATTTTCTCCATAGAAATGGCTCCAATAATCTGTATATGGAGTTACTCTACTAATTTTATTTGATGGAATTCCTAGATAATTACATATTTATTCTAGTTCAAAATCTAGTGTTATCTTTCCACAATTAGTGTTTTCTTTCATATTTTTATAATTCTTGAAAATATATTTAACAGTTTTCGTGTGTCATTTCATTCATACCTTCGTATGTCATAAATTATCCTTTACTGTTACTTTTCTATTTAAAATAGGTCCTTATTTCTTACATAAATAACGTCGCACCATTTTCCTGAAAGAATTTTCTTGTTTTCTCATTAATACTATTAAATTCTTTTCATTTTTGTTAAGTCAATAAAAATAAAACAAAACTTAGGAAAGGAAAAACTTTGCTAACTTTGTTTTATTTTTCGTGATGTGTGTATATGTATACTTTTAATCCCTCTCTCGTCTTTTTTGTTATTCCAAAATTACATATGATATAAAATAAATCTATCTTTTTACCACTGAACGGACTATGCTTAATTTCAAAGCATTTGAAACTAAAATAATGCACAAAAGATTGAATCTGAATGTTATTAAGGAGCTTTTTAATGGTCAACCGTATTTCGTTCCTAAAATTTATGAAACAGCGAGAATTTTACTGAAATTCAGAATGTTTATTATAAATATAATAAATAAATATGCACGCATTATCTTATTTAAATATTACTTTGTAGTTTCTTGTCAAGTGAAAATGTAGGTTGATTGCAACATGGCTACGACAAACTTAAATGTAGGGCAAACATTTAACTAAACTTTTGTTCGAATACCAAATAGCCCTGTAGAAAATGTTATTATCTTATGAAAGAACATATGAGAAAAAAATAATCGCAAAATCATTATTATTATTTTATTTCAGCTTACGTTGCCTAATCCTTCATTTACTGGACTGTACCATGGGAACCAGTCTAAAGTGTTGATGACGCTGAACTGATATTTCAGATGCACTACTCAGAACTAAATTAGTCCGTTCCCAGAATTCTTTTATGCCGATTTAAACTTAAAACCTTGCAGTTAATGTCATGATAAAAATTATGAGCTTGTTCCAGGCTTGACAAGATTCTTAAGATATTAAAATTGTAAGAAAATAAAATCGAAACAAATATAGATGTACCTCTATTATGATACTGTAAAGTTTAAATTAAAGTTTAACAACCTAATCTGCATCTAAATACATATAATTAGATACTAAGATGGTACTACGTGTTGAACATATCGAAATTTGCTCCCTTTAATATTTGCAATAATTAAAACATTAATCATCTTAAATTTCAAAGGAATCCTACATTACCATTATCATTTGAGGCGTATTTTGGGGCTGATTTTTTTAAAAATAGAAATAAGCGCGGACTAGATATCGCTACAATATAATACAAGCTGTCATACCAATGTCTATTCATCTGATAATACCTACCTATGTTGTTACTAAACACCACACTCCGATGTGTCACTAAAAACTGTTCCATTTGAGTTTCGTTTGACGTCATCGGTGCGTCTGCGCATTCAGCTTAATTCGAGTCGAGTTAAACGTATGAAATATTTAACGTGTTACTCAATGTGTAATCTCAGTGCAACAACGTTCTTGGAATATGGTGTTATTAAATTTTTATCAGTTGCTTTGGACGTAGGTATAGGCATCCTTAAGTCATTATTATAGTCAGCATATCATAGACGGTCAAATGAACGTAAATAAAGTATATCTTAAAACTAAATTTTTATTCATACGTTTCTATAATAAATAACATAAGATTTAAAAATAATGTTTATGAAATATAGATATTAAGATACGAAATTGATTATAATCGCGCTCTAGTTATGGAGTAGGGATCTAAATGTATATGTTGAAAACTTATTTCTGCTGTGGTCATATGACGCCTGTAACCATTGTTGTAATGTGGTTGTTTTAGAACCCTTATATAGGTAGATAATTGTGGTAAAGCCACAATAACATAGATAGTAGAAACATATAGGATAACAAAAGATCTCAACCGAGAACTGCGATATAACCGACGTCAGTAGATTTTATTAATTGAATATTATGTAGTAACCGTAAGTATTTTTGTACTATAATGATTTCTATTATTCATCTTTAAATTGTGCTGCCAACCTGAACTATAAAAGGGTGGTATAATTTCAAACGAAGCAGTTTACATCGTGATAGGAAAGAGTGGTTAATAAATTTCTGTTGACAAGAGTGTCATAGTCATTCACAAGCGTTGAGAATTTCTTTCTGCGCATCAAATATGCCACAGTCTGTCTCTAAAATCAGAAATGTTGTCTGCATATTGTTTTGTGGGGAACAATTGCAATATAAATCACCTGCTGACACATTTCACCGAAGTTTACTGTCAAAGAATTTAAGTGTAATATATATGATTCGGTTAATTTTTATATTTATTTCAACTTAGTTGTTTGGGTCTTGTTATCTACTATATAATTTGATGTAGTTAAAAGTACCAATGATCATCGCTCTGTATTTAGTAAAGCACATATTAGGCGTTTGATTACGTAGTCACTGATTGTGCCTCTATTATCTTTACCTGTCATGTAAATAGCATCATCAGAATGCATGCTTTCGACATAATCCCACTGTGTCTTACTTCAGAAACAAATATTTATTTTGAGGTCATCATTTCGTTTTGTTTTTTAAAGTTCGCAAACTTAAATTAAACATGTGGCTAAAGCTATGCCGTACATTTATCTTGGAATTTTACTGTAATATACCACTCTTGACAATAGAACCATTCCAAAAACGATTTCTTTGTCCATGATTCATGTATGCACGCCATTGCACGCGATCAGGATATTCTACGTAGATCATTATCATAGAAAAGCTGTTATTCAACTACAAAAAATTAATCTACAGAAATGGAAACAATGGCCTGTTATAGTTATTTCACTTTTGCCGCTCGTAATTAATTGATAGTTTTATTTTTTATACTCCGTCTCCTCCTACCATTGACGTCAATCGACCGGTTACACTACGCGCTTACTGTGGGTGTACATGCGTATCTGTGTGGGTGCAGGGCCGGCGCAGGCGCAGGGCTTGATATCATTTATGATTTCGCTATGAATTCACTCAATTCATAGCGTATACAGAACATTATTCATAAACAAAATAACAACTATTTTCATTCATTAATACATAATTTCGATTTTTTAAATAATTTATTTGTTTCTTAATCGTTTATGATATAAACGTTCAAAAAAGTTTTCACGTCTTCAAAAGTGGTTAATTAAGCGATGATATTTTTTTTATTCGGCTTTAATATTGCGGGATTTACTTTCTTATAACTACTTGTGATAGTCGACTTGTAATTGTAACTCACCGAATAATCCAGTTTGGCAAATTTCATGATATCAACAATATAGTTTTTTAGGTAAAAAGTTATATCAGAACGTTAAACATATATGCTCTATAGCATAGATTTCAAATTGTATCTTTATAAACAATGAAGGTTTGCCTGTATTTTTCAAGATTGTGTCAATAACAATAGGTGATTTTTGTAGAAGGTAATATAATCTAAATATTTTTGTTAAAGTCTTAAATTGATTAATTATTAAAATTACTGTTAGAAATCAATCGCGATTAACGTCAACATTATTATTGAGCATATTTTTTTCAGGAGATTTTAATCATATTTATTTTTCTGTAACAATACAAAGTGGTTGGCTGTGACCGTACAAACATGATTTTTTTTTCAGTCCACATAGGTATTGAAACTTTTTGGAACACAAGCGACATTAAGAATAGCTCCTCATTTTAGTTGGGTAGATAACACAATATGATATATTTAATAAGAATTACTATGTATTATATACTACTTATTTCTATAAACTTACAAATTAATTATCATAAATAGAACATAGCCAACCCTGTAATGGATTAAGTAAGTGTCAAATCGCAACAGAGTTACCGATTGGTCATGTACCAACACGAGCAGTTAAATTTGTCTCGTCTGTGTGCTGTAAGCTTATTCGCAGCAATCACATGCCTGTATCATTGAACATGATACTAAATACTCAAATAGTTGTGACAGCAGATACGTAGAGTTTTAATAGGTATTTAAATAAATTGTGTTATTTGAAAGCTTGGTTTGCCTTATGATAGAAAACTGTGTAATATCCTATTAATTTAGTTTGATGGTAGTAGGCTTTGAACATACTACCAAACATGGTGGACAGGGGAGAACTATAAACAAAAAATACCGTTTGAAATTATTGATTCCTGCAGAAGAATCGTATTTAAATATTCTGCTTGTTTGCGACGATAATCTCTTACAAGAACTGAAGACAAAGAAGATATGAAACTTTGAAATTCAGCCATAGAGGCCTTTCCTTTAAAACAATGGAAATCCCTCTAAGTTGTTAAGTTAATTCCTTTCCTTTGTCTTTGGTTAGCAGGTCGCTCAGGATTTTAACACTTATATACAATTGAATTAAAGAGTAAAATTACTTGTTCCAGATGCTAAACGCTGATTGAGGGCACCTTGACTCCTGAGCGACCTGCAGGCAGCACACTTCGTCAATAAATCCCTAGATTTGTTCTAGTAAACAATTTGTTAAGAATAAATAAATTCTTCATGGAGGTACGAACGATAACGTTTGATAAGCCTTCTATATTCAATTTTTATTAATTTCGATATGTTATAATTGACCATTGCGATGTTAAAATACTCATCGACTTACGTAAATTGTATAAATTGGAATAATCAAATTTTTATTATTTTGCACTCCCTTCTTTTTTTAAGTTTTATGATTTTTACAATATAAATATATAAATACGTAGCGTTTTACAAATAAAATAATTCTTTTTATTTACTAATCATTACCCAATATAGTATTTTTTGTTATAATTTCTCTAAGTATGAATTTTGTACTTTTTAATAATAACATGATTTTTGCATACGTTATTTTTATTTAAAGTTTATACTGTTTCATTAATTTATAATTTGTTGACTATTTAACTCAAGTGCTTTTTTATTAATAAGTAATAAATTTAAAATAATAATTATATGTTGAGCTTAATAAATTGTATTATATTATTACTCATTATGATTACCGCAAGAAGTATTATATGTTAGAGTATTATAGGAAATACTTTTTAGTTTCATTTTTATCCAAAGATCAATCAAGAATATTAATGGAGAATAAATACATATCATTATTTTTTAGTGTAAAAAAAGTAAGTTAAAGAAACATCTTATATTATTACTGCATTACAAATAGGAATTGGAAATCCAAGATGATTCAAGGTAATTAATAAAATTAGTTTGATGAATCTCTTATCTATGAAAGAAATAAATAAAATGATACGTAGTTAATTAGATTAGTTTGAACATTTTTCATCGGCGTATTTTTTAATCAGCGTTTTCTTGCCGTATTGATGTCAATGCATTTTAAGTAATTTTTTTAATAATTCAATAAATGTTCACGTCGATTTTAACGTGAAAATTCCAGGAGAGTTCCGTATTTAATAAATTTATTTTATTAATGTTTATAGTTGTATGACTTGTATATTATATTAATTAAATTATGAACTCTAAAATTGTTTGTATTGTTTAGTAATTAACATACTTATGTATGCGGAATAAAGTTTATTGATTGTTAATTGTTTGCATTTTTGTTTGCTAATATAGTATTACTATAAAAAATATGTCTAAATCTCTTTTGTAGAAATGTAATCTAAAAAAAATACAAGAACCTTTCCTTGTTCTTTTTTTAAATTAAAAACTTTGTAATATTAGAAAACGGGGCTTTATTTTGCGAGCTACAAAAACAATAGGAGTATTTTATTTACTGTAGAAATTGTGAATTATGTTTGCACTTTAAATACATCTTTGAATATCTTTGATGACAATAATAAACTTCTATTATATATATAATGGACAAAATTCTAATGATTCATTATTTTTATTTCAATGATTCTTAATTTAAAAAATTAAACTTATGTACAATGCGACAATACTTAAAGTAAATAAATAAATAGTGATTGAAGGTAACAAAACTCTCTGGATAGTGTTTTCAAAGTTTATTACACACAATATATTTAATTTAATGAAATCTCCAATCAAAAAGTATTAGAAACATGATACGTAGACACTTATCTATCAGTTCATATGAATAATAATCTTGTTCCCGGAAAAGAAACCTAATGCCCTTTTTTATCGTTAATGTCATAGGTAACTCGAGTGACGTGCATTTCGACCTCGTAAATTGTGTATCTCGCTCACACGTAGGCGATTGGATAAGACATTCGCTTAGGAAAAGTGAGTTACCTATGATAGATATATAGTGACCGTTGATATACTGCGATGGAGTGGGACTGAATCTGACATTGTGATTATTAAATAATTGTATTTTCTTCATTTAACCATTATAAACGATACGTACTTCTTACTTGTGGTTGCCAAATATCGATCAAAATAAAAATAATTATTTACTTTTCTTGTGATTTATTTATGTAAAATTTGATAACGTACATGCTTAATGCAATCATTAATGATACAACGTGTATATTGTATTGTACTTACATTCTAAATAAATAAATCTTATTCACCTGACTTTGAATTAAATTATTGCGGCTTGATGACGTAATGGTTAAGTCAAGAAATAACAAACAAGAAGAATATCACAATACATGTCCCTTATTTATATAAGAAATTTCTTTCAACACACGGGGAATTAGGATGTCGCATATACAAATATCAAATGATGAATTAAAAACTAATACTATAAGGCAACTAAATGTTTACCCATACACACACACATATAAATATGTATATAAAAGAAAAAACAATATATGTATAATGAATTAAATATATAAGTTAAACCTAATGACATACTCAAAAGTGTTTAAACATGAAGTATAAATCAGACAATGCTTAAGATAAGGAGAGAAATATAGTGCCCTTTAATTATTTTCTTAAACATCTGACAGTTGCGTTCTGAAGGAGACAGCGTTATCTTAGGTTAGTCGTTAATGGCCCCAATTTTATTGTACACGTACTAAATTAAATTGAAGTTATTCGCATCTCTTTCAAAGCAATTCATTAAGAAGTGATATAATGACTTTAAGAAATGTCAATACATTTTAGACTTTTTTAATCGGCACGTTTTATGATGCGCATTAGAGTAAGGCAAAACGCTTAAGAGTCGCCATTTTAGTAAAGTTAAATGACGTCACCGGTCATCTGTATTTTTGGTTCTATTGTAATGAAAGAGTAGTACTGAATTTAAATTTAATTTATAATAATAGTTCGTGCACTCCGAAATGGGGCCAAATTTTAAGTCTTTCTGTTTCAAAACCTCAGAATCCAGAAGATTTTAGTCCTCATGAAGATCACAGTTATGTCTTTGGCCATTGTTTCGCAATTGTTCATTCATAAACTTATCAGCAGTAATAATAAACATTAACATCAGAAAGGAAATTCTACACAAACAAATATTCATTGTTTGCATCAAAGATTTGTAATTACAATAACTTATGACGTAAGTTGTTCGTACATTATGTATGCATGTTAAATGGTATTGCGTTTAAGTGTAGTATGATAAATTATTGTCATTGCATTTTTTATAAAGCAAATTCGGGTGATTTATGTAGTTGTAGGTACCTAAGCTGTATGAGCCAAGACAAGATGAATTTCCAGAAACGCAATCTAATTGCTAAATAAAAAATTTATGGAATTTGACAATTAGTACGCTCGATTACTAATAGAGGCCTAATATGGATTTATCTTAGTTTCCCATAATTCTCAGGTGCCCTTACCCAGTTCTGGTCCATTTATGTTCTCTTTATGTATTCTTCAAAAAAAAATATACAAAGAAATAAAAAAATACAAAGAAAATTAAAATGTGCCAGTTCAAAAAAAACTTAAATGAAATATGACGCCCAACCCACTGTCTCATAAATAGCAACGAAGCTGATCTTCTCCGAAGAAAAGCATGAAATGCATCAGTTTGAACCCACTGCCATAACTGAAGCGCTACAATGACGTACTATAATAATATTTGCCGCTAATGTTTTTAGTTATTTGTTTAGTCTTTTTATTGACATTATCAAAGCTAAATTTTTATTTAGTTAAATATATTTTGCATGTGATATTTGCCTATAAATGTTTATTATATTTGAAAGGAACTGGCTATTTAAGTGGCAAACTGCAAATGAGATAAAATAATCTAATTTTTAAAAGAAATCTGAGGAAGGAGTATTTTTAATATACTTTTTAATTAAACGCTTTGTAATGTTTAAAATTTTTGTCTTATTCAGGAGGCTTTATTTAGCGAGGTACAATAAGAATAGGAGTATTTTATTTATTGTTGAAATTCTGCATTTGTTGTGCCGAATGCAGCTTTGAATATCTATGAAGATATTCATAAGTATCTATCTACTACATATATGGATAAAATTCATTTCATTAATTTCAGTATGAAATGTGTACCACCGTAAGTTCTGACACAATTTTAAAGCTAACCACACAAACTCAACATTGCCGTGTCAAATTGATCAGGAAATTCGCTGTAAGCTGAGATTGATGCTCATTGATTTATTGTTTAATAAAAAGATTTAAATTTATTAATTACATTTAGAGTAAATTATATTGATATAACTAACGTTTAAATACCTATTTTTTAACTATAAAGGTTTCTACAGCTTTTTCTACAATGTTTAGATATTTATACGAAACTTGAAAGCTTTATAAATCTGGGGCCTTTAAATGTTTACTTCGCAATTAAAAATAAGGAATTTCATAGTTTTTGATGTAAATTTTTTCAAAATCACCTTTAAAAACCCTCTGGAGTTGTTCTCACTATAGCATAGACAAAAAACCAATTAATAAATTTAAAAATGGAACTCTCCGAGATTTTTGATTGTTTTCAAAAATATTGGCATTGATTGAAGTTTTTGATGTATAGTTACACTACGAATTATAATATTGAACTTATGAAAGGAGGTGGTATCTGCATGTCAGTTCTCCTTTACATGCCAATACCCTTTTTACCCGTAGTAATAAAACCATATCAGAAATTTGTTAATGTTTTATTAACTAAAATTCTCATGACAAAGAAATATAAATATTAACACTTAAAATTTTCGAAGAGGCAAGAGAGGATAGTTGAACAAGGACATGCTAATGAGCTTGAAAATTTCGCATGTATGACATTTTATTCGTTCCTACAGCAGTGTTCGTAAAGACGTATGAGGTGTCAGTGGCTGATTTATTTACACGCACATTGCGTTCGCGCCGGTGAATGTATATGGAGAGAGCTTTTGAATATTTTGAATATAAGAGTAGTAGTAGACAGCTATATTTACTGATAGAACAATTGTGAAATCTAAGTTGGTACTATTTGAATTTACTGCTTCAAGCTTAATAACAAACTTTCCACACATAACTAAGGAACTCTGTGACGCTGTGTGATCAACAAATAAAGATTTCTTCTTCTATTTTTGGTTTATTTATAATAATAACTGTTCGTGCGAACAATAATACAAAAGATTAAAGTAGGATATAATATAATATTAAAATATGATATTTACAATCTATTCTATAAAATAAAAGAAGTAGTAGATAACAAGAAAAAAAACAAAAGACAATCGCCGAACTCGGCTTTCTTCTAAAAACAGTCACACGCCGCTCATCCATACTTCAAGTATGTCATGTCGCTACGAAGCCTCCTTGCGAGCTTGCGCGTGAACAATAACAAAATGACATTTCCTACTTTAATTTTCAAAATAACATTAAAGTTCAGTTGCAGTCATATTGTAATATTCTTAAGACTCAGATTGACTAGACAGTCAAAATTATATGTTGATTATAGCTCACGTTTGAAATATCAGCAGTAACTTTAAATAAATAAAATATATTTTATTTTTATTTTGGAACCACATTCATGCCTATCATTACATAGAACCTTCGTTCACTAGACTGGGAACTAGAAATTGAGTGCATATCTATATAAGTAACAATAAAATTACCATAGTAAAAGTATCTTTTAACAAAAGATAGATGGAAATACTTAATTATGCACACAACGTAGAAATATAACTAGAACATATGCAACTATATGACTATATTATTTTTATTAAACTTTGCAAGTTCAATTTAGCCAAAAATAAAATATTATTATTTTTTATTGTTCCTTTTAAATTAAAAGAACGTAATATCTTTTAGAATTCATAATGAATCACCTTTTTATTTTCAAAAAAACTTTACAAAATAAGAAAAATATACTAACATACTCCGTATTGTATAGGCTTTACAGTAGCTTATTGTGTGACCCTTATCAAGAATCATGATGATATCTAATAGTTATTGATGCATGGCTCAATTGTTCTTCCATTTGTCATAATCAAGATGTCTAATTAAAGGACTTGATTTCATTGTTGCAGGTACTTAATAATTAAATCCAAGTTAATTAAATTCAATTAACTGCAAGAGAGGTCTTGAACACAATTCTTAGATAAAAAAAGACGATCTTTGTAACTGTCACTTGTTGAAATGTAACTTGGTTGGCCCGTCTCTTAAGTCTTTTCTCAATGGCTTTTTTTTCTTAAACTTCCCGAGATCAGAATCTTTCAAGGTTCTCCTGATGTGACTCCCATTCCTGCCCAAAGAATGGGCAGTGGATATTACGGATGGGAGTTTTGTGTGATTTTGTGGCATATGCGTACGGTGGATAAGGTATAGTTTATGATGAGCTCTTCCAGTGTTGACAACTTACTTCTCCAGCGCTGTGGTCGATCGACGATCGATACGGCGTCTGTCTGTCGTTTATGGCAGAATACGTAATCATACAAAGATATTGAATATTATAATGATCCGACTATAAACCTCTTTGTTTTTTGAGCACATTCCGAACCAATGATCGCAACAGTACTGTAAGGACGCTAACAGAAAGTTTAACTGAAATATGAACGTGAATAAGATTCCAGTAATCTTTTTATATAATTACTCTGGAGACAAAAACAGTAAATAAAATTCAAGGTGCTTCGTTAAAAACCTTATGGATTTAATCACATAGAAAGCTCCCTTAGCCGGGATTTCAACTACACTTTGTTTTTAGTTACTTTTTGTGTCATAATAAAAAAATAACATATACTAACTAGTATCTTAAGATGTTTGCACACTATGTGAGTGTACTTTAGTAATAAATATAATTTATTCGCGTCATCCCGCTTTTTGTGTGTAAGTTTTTGCTGTCGCCTTAACCAGGTTCTGAACTGGTTTCGCATTTCGCATTGTGCGTGAGACGTCAACCACATTCGTGGTACATGGGATTTTGAATTTTAAGCCAAGGGATTAAACCTGATTTAAAATGTTATAGGGTCTTTTGTCTGAGTTTGTCGATTTTATGATGGAACTTGTACGTCAAGCTAGAGGTTCGAGAGAGGTGAATTTTTTGATTGATATCTGAAACACAATAAGTTGAGATTCTTGATGAATTACTTCTCTTGTTCTTTGAGGACTAGTTAGTGATGCTCAGAGAACCTGTCGGCTAAGAGAGTAGAAAAAATAAAACTCATGTAGCAACTGGGACTAACCATCAAATATTGGTTGACCCTTCATAGATGTTAAATATCTCTATGACTCATTGAAAACTAATAATAGTTGGTCAGTATCATAAATTTTTTAGAACTCGTTGTTTATATGTTTCAAACTGGCCATGTCGTAGTAAAAATAAATGTTAAAATGGACAATGACTCATAATATATTAAATTGTGTACTATAATTTACCGAGCAAACAATAAAATATGTCAAGATATGATTTGCTAAAAGATATTAACATATACGGGCGCTTATATATAAGGTTTATTGTCTACATTCAAACAAAAATTCTCACTTACCTCACAAGACTGATGGCAAAGCGTATTTGTAAATAAATAGCTAATTGTATAAATTTACATATATATCTTACTCAGACTCTACTTCAATCTAATATATGCCATTATTAGTGACGCAGTACTTTAGATAACTAATTATGTCAATATTTGATGGATTAAGTAGGTAGACTTAGAACTGGCCGCCACTGGAATTAACATAAGTAGATCAAATGATTTGTTTACTCTTCAATATAACCTGTGATTATTTCATTGATATAGACAGTAGTTTAAACCTTCTTCACATTAATAAGAAGTATGTATTTGTATAATTAAGGACTTAGTTAGGATTATTTATTTATATTTTTTTTATATTAAGCTCAACAAATTAAAGAGTATTATATTAAAGGCATTAAATTCCGATTATATTAAAACTATATGTATACGATAACGTAACTGCACCAGAAAAATTAACCCTCTTAAAACGCGGAGACGCGAGATACGTCCTAATTTGAGGAATACACGTAACGCGACGTAACTCTGCCTCTTATTCACAAAATGAAGAACCAATCGTGTCTGATAAGTGGGTACTTGACAGATTTAAAGTAATAGATAATCCCAGGGCTCATATTTTTTTTATAAATTTAATGAGCTGCGATATACTCTTGTGAACTTTAAGACAATGTAAAACAATTTGTGTCTCGTTAGTACGGCTTGACAAGTTCAGTGATTTCTTTATGTGGGCTTACATTGGTTGGTATAACCATACGGCGCTCCACTCCTTAAGTCCCGGTACAGTCCTCATTTGGACAACATCTTAAGTTAATTATCCGAGCTACCAACATTGCAGCAAAAAATATACCCGTCCGTATAAATTAATTGGTACACAGATTTTTTCTTTTGAATGTGAATCCTATTAATAAAGTTTATAATAACGTGTTCAATTTTTTTATATGTTAGACTTAAAATGCAGTATACAATTTCCAATTCTATAGCTTTCCGTTTTAAGATAGCGTTAAGCAATTACCCAATAGATAGCAAGCCTAAAATTATATCTACGAGTTATGTATTTCAATAAGATTTATGACTCGTTTCATTGTCCGCTCCATATTCGGCCACTGAACAATAAAGTCGGGTGCAAGCAACATCGGAGGATTATATTTGTTTAGACTGATTTGATTCCAATACTTTTTGGAACGTTTTATCAAAAAACCTACTTTATCTAATTTTTTTACGATAACTGGCATTTGTTACCAATATCTTCGATGCTTACGGACTGCATCTTAGCATATCAGTTTATTTAGGTGTATCAATCTTGCTGGTAAGAAATTCTAAGAAGATTGGAATGGATGTTATATGTTGAGTATATTTTGTATTTATCCATTAATTTCTATAAATGTATATTAATATGTATATGTAAATATAATTAAAATATTTGTACTATATGATACTTTATCTATTTGAAAACTGTGTAAAAAACTGTTTTCCTCAATCAATGATATCGCACTTGATCAACCTGGCAGATTTATTTGTATACTATCACCTATGGATAAAGAAATAGCGTACGATTATTTGTTTATGAGCCATGGATGTTTATGATAATATTGTTTTATTATTATATTGTTTTTATTGTTATATTATTATGATTAATAATTCATAACATAAGCTCTTAATCATGCTTACTTTGTAATGAGAGGGAGAAAATATTATATTCATATCTATCCCCCATTGGTTAGTAATATTCTAAACCTATGGGGTGCATTGCTCAAAGCTCCACCATTGATTTCCAAATAAATATTTTTTTTATTACTAATCTTAAATTATAACGTATTTCAAACCATTCTTAATGACGTGAAAAGGTAGGGACAATTGCTTGCTGAGTTTCCACCCTGGTCGGAACAAGCCCCCGGTGGATTTACGAACAGATGCTTAGAGTGACGTTTATCGAGTGTTGAATAAAATATTGTGACTTTGATTTTGGAATGGTTCTGTACAGCCTGACAATATCGGCTCCCTAAAACCAGCCAGCCTATTTCCTAACTCATTCAAGCTCAGGTGGTAGCCACAGAGCTGTGTGCATTGGTATTTGACTTCTATTGTATAAAAGCATAGCAAATGACTTAACACCCCCAGTAAGTACTAAGAGTCCATATGCGAAGATAGCTAGTACAGCAGGCGACATACTGAGCACCTTCATCTTGATCGCCCAGAAATCGTCTTTCAGATCACAGAGATATTTGTAACACAGTTACTGGATAATTAATTTTATTGGTGGCTTACATTTTATCTGTCAAATCAAATTAAGGAGAAGCCGTCGTGTCGTCTTCCTATTATGCGTTTGCAATAAATAATAATAATTATATACATTAATGTTTTACAGAGAGTTAATTAAAAAAGGCAAACATTCCGTATGTGTAAGCTTAATTAAATATACATCTTAATAAGTATCATCTCTAGTAGAGATTCTTAATCTACTAGAAAATATATTTTAATAAACGAAACCTGATGACTCTATATAAAAAACTCTGACTTGTTACAAACTATTATCAACTCCCATATTTGGTGCACAAACCAAAGATTTATTTTGACAAAAAATTATGAGCTCCAAATATAGCACCATGTTTAACACATTCCACATTCAGGATCCATGAAGATGCCATGGACATAAATCGCAGAAGCTGCCTGTACACTGACTTTATTTATTTGTGTTGTGGTGAGCCGTGCTCCGTCACTCACGCCAGTCCCAGTAGTATAAAATCAACCGAACAGCGAACAGGCCGTGTACTGTCGCTCACAAATGCAGATAATCGATTAATAATTATCGCAACAACATTTCGTGAGAGAAAAAACACATTTTATACTTACACAAAACCGGCACGGTTTAACAGTCTTTATCGCGAGTTTGCGTTTTTCAAAAATATAATCGGTAGTGACGTGCGTGAGTCGATAATCAGATTGATGAATCGTTTAAATGTTCGAATAGTGATTGGGTGTCAGTGTAATAAACTATTGTGCTACAGTGGTTTTGAAGTCTAAAGGTGAAGTTTTTCTGTAGGTAGCATGGTTGACAAGCAGTTGAGAATATATTTCTATACACATAAGCTAACATTTTAAACGTAAGCTTTTGTTAAACGGTTTTTTTACATCACAAATGTATCAAACATTGCAGATATTATCATATAATCCACGTTTTGCATAAATTATTATAATGATCTTGAGCAAACTTGAATAGTATTCAGTTTACTGAATAAAAGGAAAACACAATTATATTCCATGATAATTGTTTGTCTTTAACAGTTCAAATAATAATAATCTGCAAAGAATTACAAAAGATGAAAAACTCCTTTTAAATAGGATAATGTTAAACAAACAACTGTCTCACAATCGCGTTAATTACTCACGCCAGCGTACGTCTGATTTCGCGAGTAACTCGATTGATTGAAGTTATCGAATAATCGATCTTCGCGCTGTCTGCGAAGCTAATTGCCACCAACGTTTATCGATAGCAAATCTCGATTGTAATCGCAGCATTACTTATTAGAAGCTCGAAAATAGTGGGCAAGTGGTGTGAAATAGATCAAACGGCAAGATATGATAAGCATTTATCTCTTAAATGTAACATTTTATTACTTAATTAAACATGATGATACAATTATTTCATTTAGATATTGTAACTGTTAATAATATCAAAGTGCTTAATACTGGTAGTTTCGATTATAAAATAGTGTCGGAATAATTTATTTTTTTGCAAAATTATTTCGTGGCTGCTATCTATATTAATTTTATAACGCTGAATAGTTTGTTTGTGTAACGCATTAATCTCAAGAACTACAGAATCAAATTTAAATATTCTTTTTGTATTGAATAGTCTGTATATAGACAAATCACGCTACGCTCGATAGAAACCGAGTATTAATGAAAATAGTTGTAAAAATCGAAAAAAGTGTTCTTTGTCAGAGCTGTAGTTGCGTACGTATGCAGCGTACTGTTAAACTAAAATCATATATGCAGCAATGAGTCTCCTTTATAAGTTATATAAAAGTCAGCGCCAGCAAATGCTTTAATGTTGACTCACTATAACCTTTTTAGTACTCAAATTTGATATAAACATGTTTTAAAGCCTTAACCAAATCCTACGTACGACATACTATTTTCCGATATCCACGAGAGTGAAGTCGCGGGCGCAGCTAGTTATCGATAAAGTTATTAATTTCACTCCGTTTTGTTCATTGAAATTCAATTGAAGAAACTTAATTTATATTTGAAATTATATTTTTATGAAATTGTCCTAAGATACACTCGACATACCAAGTATAATTGAACGTTTAAACGTAAACAGAGGATGATTTTAATGCACAAAACATGTTTCAATATCAACAACCTCACATCTGTTCCTCACAGTAATAATTTGATTACAATATATTCTCAAAGTTCGTGAACCTACTGACAATTAATCTATGCTTTTATTCATTATGACCTTCCCGGTTTCATCCTGCCACTGATTCTCTTTAACTTCTCCACGAACACACGTGTTAGAAGAAACGAGTCTTTGTTTAATAGAATTCTCTGTTACGATATTATAATATACATAACCCTTTAAATGAGGCGTGAAGAGGTACCAGCAGGGTGTGGATGGCTGGTAATATATTATTTAAAGTTGAACAAAGATTTAAATATGAAAGAATTTGATGTTTTCTGATCATTTGAGACAATCGTAAGTTTTAGTACTTCTAAATCGGCTACAATTGTCTTTCAGTAAGTTCTATAAACTTGCTTAAACCATTCCTTTTGTAAATGATGGAAGTCAATTTCAAGAAACCTAAATATGCCTTCGATTAGACTGAATATTCATCACTCAATAAACATCTCAATGTTTTTAAAAACCGTATACAGTTGTATAGTTTGAAGCTATACAACCGCTTAAGGAGCGGAAATGAATTTTACCATTATTTTTGCCCAATTTTTTAATTTTCATCATTTGTAAATGTCAATGTCGCATATTCAATTTAAATTAATTTTTTTTGTTTGTAACTAATTTTGTACATTATTTATAAAAATCCTAAAAACGCTAGTCCGCTACGACCCAAGTTTATTAATAAAATTACATTCTTTCTGCATATATAAGTTTTTGATGGAACGATTGGTCTGCATATAAACCATAACAAAACCATACCTATATAAACCATTGTGAATTACTTAGTTAGTAATTCACAAGTTTAAGAGAAATATATAAATAAAAATGTTGGATTCGGGATTTCGGAAATCATATCCTCTATAAATAATCCCTAAAGGTAAAAATCTTCTTATATATAAAAAATAAATGTATGGAAGTTTATTAGTGTCTCTAAAACTCAAAAAAACACGACCAATTTGTATGTATTTCTTGTTTTTTGCTTTAATTCAGGGGAGATATCAAATAATAATAATAAGGAAAACCTTCAAGAAAAGCCTGAAAAATATTTTTTTTATATTATTTCCATAATAAAAGAATGGGAAATCATCTAAATGATTTGCTAAACATTAAAACTGTCATTTCTTTCTTCGCTACTTTTAATATATGGATACAAAGAATAAATAGATGGATACAGAAGATACAAAGTTCATCGGGTCAATTAGTTTTATGTAATTAAAATGTCTCTCCGACTAGTCAGTCGCCTGTGGTATCGGGTATAATCAGAGGTATCGGGCTTAGCCCCGGTAAGGGCATATCTTATATGATGTACTTAATCATTATTGTGTATAAACATCACAACCTCTGAGTGATGGTGATTGATGTGAGTGTGAGTAATACTATAACTATTTAATTTAACGGAAAAAAAATAAAGGAGCAACCATTTTCAAAATTTTTCTCGTAAGTCATTAACGAAATGGCTGGGACTACCATTAGTCGCCAAAAACTCCACGGGGCAAAGGGATACGTCACACAGGTATCCTGGAGCCAGTAGTAAAGAAATAACTACATAATTTATGGCTGTATCGGCTTCAGTTCTCTTTGTTTACCCTGTGAAAAGGAGTATTTAACAAAAACAAAACAAACAATGACTTTCCTAGGGCTGAAAAGTATTAATTTCAACCTGCTCCTCAAACAGTAGGTCTGAAGTTTAAGACCTACTCTCCGAATATAAGTAGCAAGAAATCTGCTTAATGACTAAAAATAGTTTTAAAACACATTTACAATATAGTGAACATTTTTTATTTCATTTGTCTTACTCTCAGTATCTAGATAATTTTACCAAGATATTCAGTCACTTGACTTATACTTCTGTACGGCTTACGCCTTTCCTTGTAGGAATGTATGTACTTACCTGTGATATTCGCTATTATTCGAAGCATAAAAATATTTTCTTAAATTTAAGCTTTTATACAGAATTTTTTAATCTTAAATTAAACTTCAAAATAAGAACCTTGGAATATTCCTATTTCCATTTCTATATAAGTTACAAAACTGTTATATAGACTGTTAAACATATTCCATTGAAAACTTAGTCGGTGAAGTAGCTCCATTAAAGTCACAATAGATTTTCTATTGCGATACCAAACATAACTTTTTACAATCTAGATTATTGTCTTAATAATTTGTCATTCATTTAATTGAGCTTCTTATTGCATCAAATAATAAAACCTATTCAACCAGAAGACTTGCCTTTAGTAAATATCTCTCTTGTCAACCCGTCATAGGTGTATGAGTTTTTTTTCCATTTGAAGTGACCAGAGCATTAAAATAAAATAATATAAAACTAAATTTTACCTTTATAAAAAACTTTAATCATTCTGTTATGGTTTCGTAACACATATTCAGCGTATAAGTTCCTGAGTAATGCAGTTATCATTTTACATCTCAAATGTTAAATTATTAATGCATTCGTATGTAGACCAGGAGACAGTGCTTGAAGTGGGTAGCATGCATTGTTTTATGATTTCGATAATGTTGTAGATCATAACTATGGAAATAAATTACTGTGTTGTGGAGTTCTCTAGATTTTTATACAAGGAATGTCAAAGTCTGTCAAATGTATTTCTTTTATTAGTACGGCGGTAATTTGTCGTTGACTGCAAACAAACGTTGGTGCTACAAAATAAAAATCAAATTATACAGTAAAGATAATAAAATATTGAAGAATGATTACCATCCTTAATTATATTATTATATGTATCACTGAAAACTAAAACTAGAACACTGAAAACCACTGATGCTTAATTATGACTTCAATTATCATCACACTATCACACCGTTTTTAAAAGGATATAATACAACAACAACATTTATTTAGATTTCCACATAGAAAAAAAAATATGCATCACCCAACTGATGCGTAATCGAATCCAGTCAAAAAACATTGAACAACTTTTTGTTCGTTATTATCAAATAATAAGAAGTAGTTAACTTATTTATGTATTGTTTTTGAGCTATCAATTTAATCTTGAAATTTTTATAAGATAAATTAATAAATTTCAACACGGAATACACAAAAATAACCGTTTGAATGCCTCGATGTTATTCAATTATTTTGCATGGCACAGTCTTTACAGATTGGAAATAAATTTAAAAAATGATTTAAGTATTTAAATATTATAGAAAAAACATCACAAAGTTTTCGTATAAGTTTATTACTTATTTTTTTGTCTTATATAACCTTTTTTCCCGATGGACCGCAAAGGAGGGTAATGATTTCACCTTGTGGTCTTAGTGTGATTTTGAATAGTAAGTGGCTACTAGTTTCACATCATTTTACATTTTAGACAAGTTTATTTGATGATACACCACTTCAAAGGTGCTTATTAGCTCCGAGCCTAAGACATGCGAGTAAAAATTGACTTGGAAGTGTTAAGTCATGGTCCGTCACCACGAATTCTGTTTGTACAACGCACAATGGGCTGTTATCTCTGTCAGATCGTGACGTTGCTGTAATAAGATAGGTTTGACAGCACCTTCAAGCGAGGTGTTAACTGAGGTATAACTGTTATATCAATTTGACTTTTGACAATAGCATATTTCTGAAATGCTCTTTTGATTACAGGAACATATTAGAAAAATCGTATAATATCCCAATTTTTCAAAAAGAAAAGCTGTATTGGTCAGGATTAAGAAAAAAACATATATGTAAGATTGAGACAGGTGAAATTATGTTGATATGATGGTTCCAACTGTCTTATTTTATTAATTAAGGAATATTGGAAAAATAATACAAGTATAATACAAGCAAATTTAATAGAATTACACAGCATGAGTCTTAAATTGAAAAACTGAGCGTTTAAAATTATTAGATAAATATAATACATTAAACATTCCCAAAAAAAATTCGTACCTAGACTCTATAGTAAATTTATTCAAAACTAAATACATACTCTAGTTTTGTACTCGGAGCGTATACAGTTGTCAGAAAAATAAAATAAAATAAAAGTATCCTTAAATGGTACAGACCTAGAGACCGTCGCAAATTATTAAATTAAAATCGTATTTAATCAACATGACTAATTCACTCGCACATAAGTTTAAAAGCCTATTGCTGTTGCCCAATAATTGTGATTTTATAAATATAAGTAATAAGTTTCAGTGATCTTGGCGTGAAGTTAATATATTTTTATTATTTTCTCCAAAAATAATCCCGATTAACATTTCAATTGCTTCTAACAGTTGTAATCCCAAATATGTTTATTCCCTGTATGTAAGTATCTAACAATCTAAAACCCGCACTTAACTCGTAAGATCTGTACAGTAAGGTTCATTTTAGAGTCAATTGTTGGCACGCGCCAATGTATAACAGCAATAAAATGTTGTCGTTTATCAATGAAATTCCTGAAATATTTTAATTTTTTTGCAATAGTCTAGCAAATTAGCGGATTATTTCGTATTTTAAAAATACAAAATATTTTCTATTCTTTGCAATATTCTAGCGTGTGTACAGAAGAAATAAAAGCTATTATGTCTACGGATCTCTAAAGAACACCAAATTAAACACAGCATATCAATACGGGATCAGGTAATTAACTTAATAATTCTTAACAGAGTACTAGTTATCTCTGAACGTTTTCTTACAATAAAAGGATTTTAATTGAAGGTTTTGTTGTGAAATATTGATCGATGCCTTTTTATCTGTGTCCAATTAACAATTTAAAGCTTTTAACATGTCATTTAAGGGTTACCTTGTTGATTTACACATTTGTCAGCCAAGGACAATAAAATTGCGTGAGATCTTGCAAAATTTAAAGTCACTTGATATTTTAATAAAATACAATTTACTGTACAAGGTGATGGAACGAAACGTTTTTAAAATTGGATTAAGAGTAAAGTGGTTTGTTGCACTTTAAATCTGGTCTAAAATTTTTACTTTTCAGAAGGATTAGTTTTTCGTAAATTATCAATTAATTTCCGAAAAGTAAGTATTTTGTAATCTTTGAAGTTCTGAGAGTTGTTAACAATAAAATACTTATTATTTTTAATAAATAAAATCATCTCTATCATCTTCATTCTGGTAAACGCAGACTACTGTCTGCTTAGAATAGTAACAAATTAGTTATTATTCTTGACGTATTTCTACCCAGATACTGATATGTATTGCACTTACATACGACTTAAATTTCTGATCATAGATAAAGTTATAAGACTACCAAAGGCAATATACAAAATCAACTCGCGTAAATCTTATCCGAAAAGGACTACGACAACTTGCGAGAATTTCTGCTTCAACTTGAATTTTGATCGATCGGATACTATTTAATTTGATTCTTATTGCTATACTTATAAGGCTGTACGTTGAATTTAGGATCACTCACGATACGGGGGCAGTGTTGAATGTTAATTGCACTGTTTACGAAATTATAAACAGTTCATGTTTAATTGGTTCGTACTTTGGGAAAATTACTTTATATAGTACTTGATTAAGTTTATTTTTCTTGTTGATGGTCTTCTGATTATGTTATATTATGATATTTATTATTAACGTTAACTATTAGACATAAGTCCTCCTTTGCATACTACTACTTAATGACAATTAAAGATAACTTTATTTAGAACGATAGTTGTTTTTCAAAAATAACATATATTGTTACAAATATATCTTAAAAGTTATCACATCATCAATGAAAGCTATCGCTATATGTAGGCATAAATTTAAAGTCTACAATAAAATACACACTTTTAAAATGTTACCCCAGAAAATATTGTGAAGTTGAGACCTCCACTGTTTCTCCTGAATATTTGGTTTTATCAAAGAAAACCATGTTACGTAGATACGCTAAGAAAATTTGTGGAAAACTGCCGGAACTCAACAATGTTGTTTTAATTATTATTATCACAGCAGACTTAGATGAGATTATGGAAGCTAGACAAGCAGACTCAGAAAAAGCCCTATCACCAACCAAATCGACCAGAAATTATCTACCCCCTTTGGGAATTGAACTCCGGACTTCTAGATCTGAAGTAGGTAGTCTCAACCACTAGACCACAGAAGCGTATTAATTAAAATATATTAGAAAAACAAAACATTGGTTTCATAAAATTATAAAGACGGTATTAGTAATGATTAGATCAAACAACAAGCGAAAATAGTTTTTATTATGCTTAAACTTGCAAATGTCATTCAACATTACGATGGTAAATCGATTATTGGCCGACCGAATCTACGATATATATTTACTACTATATATACTTTTTAACCCTACGTAAATGTAAAAACAGTAGAATGACTATATACTCTACATACACTGACAGAAAATTTCATAAGTTGCTGTCATGGTAACCTTTAATGACTTTAATTTTTTAAGCTCACTGTATTAAGTGGTGATAATCGACCCCGAGGCTTAAGCCGTATGACTAAAGTAGGCTTAACTAACAAATATACATGCATAAAAAAAATTAAGTTGTTTAGGATTATTATACATATACTTAGATCTGTGGCACGCTGTTGCTTCTCTTTTGTCTGAGGTGGGCGTTGATGTCTATGACACAGTATTATTTACTAATACATATATTGGCGTATGTCAATGCTGTTATAAATCTATAATTTTTCCAAATAAAACATTTCTATTTTATTAATTCATTACTTTAAGTTCTTCGAATAGTCACTTATATTAGTATATTTCATTAATTTTTCATTTTCAATATTTGTCGCATCGATATATTTGCTCCCTGCATTCAAGTGGAATCCTTTAATAGTTTGGTGATGATCTCATTAAAATGTATTCTTGAAAATTACGCAAATTGATATTGATTTAATTTAGTTTCATTGTTCTTTATGGGTCTGATTATTTACATCTTTTATTTCAATGTTTCTCATATTACATGTCGATGTACAATGTTAAAATGAACAGCAAATAAATCCATAATTAGTATCATGACGCCCATTGCTGTTCGTAATATTGTCTTTAGTTACTTTTCTGGTTTTGTACGTCATATTTCTGGGTTGACGTGTAATTTTCATTGTATGAGTTAAACCTGTATAAATAACTCTAACATGTAAATATTTGTTCCATTTTCAGAAAATGCTGACAATTTTTAATTTAAACAACCAATCCATGCAAATATGTATGTAAATAAGAGTGACTACTCCTGTGCATATATGTTAAGAGCTGTTTTATTCGAACTTCGATGATTTATTCTTAAACTTATGACTAAATACAGCTACGTATTCAATTTAGTCTTGAATGAAGTGTTAAACCGTCTCTGTGGTTGACAGCACCAACTTCAGATTTTGAAAGTCAGGGTTTAATTTCGCCAACATCCGGCACAAAATTTTTAAATCCTCGTCGCCGATGAAATATCTAGGATTTTGCAGTGCAATGAAACAGGGTTATTCGAATATTAATATTTAATGACACGTAAACTGACAACCAGTCATAAGCAACTACCCTAGAAATATAAACCTCTCTGGTAGGTAGATACATACACTACAGTGGGGACAGAAATTTTCTACTCGGTTTTGTTGATAGTTGGGATCTTTGATTACCACCTTGAAAACAAGTCTTCCGACTACAAATGGGAGGGTGGGCCCAAACCACAGTATCTATGGCACTTGGCTTGATAGCTTCGTGGGAGCTGAACCAATCTTCGTGAACGAGTGGTGGAATCCTGCTCCACACCTCAGCGGTGGCAGCCAGCGGACTGCTGCAGATCGGGAGGCCACATGGTCAGGGTTAGGATGAGATGGATCCCTGGGGAGGCACGAGGCTAACTTTGCGTTAAAATTTAAAATAAGTTAGTAGGTCAGGTAAAACTTACATGAGATCTTAGTTAAATGACTAATAATGTTCTTCCGAGTAAATTTTTCAAATCAATAGCTTGTGAGTAGATATTTCAATCAAGAAAATTTATATTTTTACAATGCTAAGTTTAAAATAATTTTTATACATAAAATTGGTATTTGTTGGTATTTCGTTATAATAAAAATCTACCAGTAATTTGTTGTTATTACGTACCGAAAACAACCATATTACGTACGTGGTAGTACTCACTCTGGGTGAACCGTCTTGTAGTCGATTTATCACACTGTTACAGATACATAACTTACTTGTAAATCAGGTTTATATCTGTAAGTCATAATTAATGATTGTTTGTAAACAGAATTATCAGTAACGTAATTAGCAGCCAAATTGTATCTCAGAATGATTGATCATGGGCTCGCAAGGTACGCCGGCGATATGCTATCTACAGAATACGTTTTCGATTAAATATTTTAAATTAGATTCTTTCTGTTACTTGATGAATATGTCTACTTTCAAAGAGTTTAACGCGTGAAGATTTGTATCGAGTTGTCAATCTTTTCCAAATAATAAGAATAATGCAATTTTTTTCATTTGTTTACGACCTTTCGATGCAGGAATTCTTAAAATAAAAAAAATTATATGTGACATGTGAGAATGCTTTTAGACTTAATGGATTATAAGATTGAGCGAACTAATAATATTAGTTATATACCTAGAGAAAGTCATAATTTGCGAAGTTTTGTGCTGCACTTCTCAAAATATGACGTGCGTAAATTACCAATGAAAAGCTTAGAACAGACGTTCAATTGGTAATAATAAACACCTTAAGTAAACAAAACTTTGCCTATCAGGATCTATAATTGTAAATTTTTGTTTTTTTTAAACGAAGATGTTGAAGTTGCGACACTACGACAGTATAATATCAAAACTTATGTTATCGAGTCTTGTGTGATAATCATTATCATAATGGAACGCGGAAACTTAAAATCATATAGATTATTGATGCTTTCTATTATTATGAAAAACATTGGTTCATCATTATTGACCTGAAAAATTATAACTAAATACCGCCATGAAGCCCTGGAGTATTTGATGAGTAATTTATCAATGTAGAAGTAATTAGTCGCACGTTTGTCATTTCCAATAAAAATCATTATCATTAATAATATACCTACGCAATTTAACAATGATATTTTCGCAATTCCACCCACACAGCGGTTAGGTAAAGACATCAACGTGCTCCCACTCAAACAGTGAGGCTGTCTCACTCTACTAATTGTAGCGATAGGTACGTCATTAGACACGGTTGATATTTTATACAAGGAGATTTTATAATAACTATAAGTATAGGGGTAAAAATTGAAAATTCTATAGATCATTACAAAGAAGTTTTGGCTCATAAGCATTTATAAATTATTAATTTACATTTAGTAAATTTGAGATTATAAATAATTGTAAGAAATAAAAGGTACTGCCAATCATTTATTTATTAATACTTTATTTAACATGTTACAATTAGATAACATTTGAGGTACAATTTGCGGCTTTAATGCTATTAAGCATTCTCTACCAGTCAACCAAAGTAGAGTCCAAAAAAACTAGATGGTAGTGCTGTCATTAAGATTTCATAGACAAATATCATACACGTAATAATTTATATAAATGAAAATAATACAAAAACAATGGAGATATTATTAGGCTGGAGATGGAGACACAGACTGTCAACTAACCGCTTGAAAGAGAGTTTATTTTTAGACTCTTGGGCGTGGGGTGGTAGCTCGTTCAATTTGTATCGCAAAGAGTTGGAAAGACTTAGACATATGAACAATGCATTGAGATGTGGAACATAGAGTGTGCTTGTTGCTTCAATGAAGAACATAGCTAGAAGCTCTCTCTAGTTTTATAGCCACCAAAAGATCGTTGAATTTCTTCATGATATTTGACCTGTTTTGTTCCAATGAAGAAGCAGTTAAGGAACTTACTTCCAATGATACCTGTCATGTGAAAGTTAATTAAGTGAATATAAAATGTAGAAATATGAAATTAACCTAAATCTAAATCTTATTAGAAATGCCTATTTAGAAGGCATATTATCAGCGAAGTACACTAAAATAACATTTCCACTAGAAGACATTACGTTTATTTTTTGCATACTGACAACTATTCAAACCAATATTTAATTTGTATCTACAATCGAAAATGACATGCGTCATGACACTACATGCCTGTATTATAAATATATATGTAACCTCCAACAAATCTTAATACTATTGTTAAAATTACTTACCGTTTGTTTTATCTTTAAGATGTAATCTCAAATTGAACGTATTATATCTTTAATAAATATTTGTGAAGATTTGGAAAAGGAATGCCTTTTACGTTAACTTATAATTCCGTTGTAATAGTTTAAATATGACTGTGAATCTTCCAATAATCAGAACTTTTTTTTATGTGTTAATCAACACATATGTATCGCCGTTTCGTCTACATTACCGCGCAGCTAACTTTATTTGTTCGGTCCAAAGCTTGGGTGATTAACGTTTAATACAGATATTTTTCTGCATATTAAATTGATTATTATTATACTGCAAGAAGATATATATTTAATGAACTCAACAACTAAGTTATTTTAAATCGTCCAAATGAACCCTACCAATGCTTCGACGAATACTTTAGCTTAGTAGAAGAAGCTTTAAAATGTTTGCAATGCCATTTACAAATTACTTATGCCACTATGTGTCAGAACTCTTTTATTAATACAATTATTTTGATGAATTTACTCCTACGCTTTGGTATTATTAAGATAATTATTTTAGTAGTAAACATTCATTCACGTTCGTTTTAAGTATTTTTTATAAGTAAATCGCTACTATCGATTGGAAAGCTTTTTATAATGTATACAATGCCATAATGTTTAATTTAAAAACAAGTTTAAAACAACTCAGAAAAACTAAATAAAAAATTATGTAAATATAAAAAATAAAAATCTAAATATTATAAACAATTATTTTCGTTCCAAAATATAGGTAATATTTGCTTGGAATAAGTCGATAACTTAAATTAATTACAACTAAGTTTAAAACAATTTGTATTATTTGTAGAATCTGGGCGTAGATAAGTCGGCATTCTTCTCAATGAATTTCTTATGAGCCGAGCATTAGTCATAAGTCAAAACGTTTTTTACCGTCCCAAGTACCTCGGAGACTGGTATCTGCAAATTGACAACTTAATATATTGGGCTGGTCTAAACAAATAATTCAATAGCATAATTTGAATGCCCTGAAAAGATAACCATCTAAAGCTGCGGTTTGATTAGAACGAAACGAGCGGGATTGTCAACTATTAGTTTGACCTCAAGGATTTTTTTAAAATTTGAATTACATTTAAATGATAACGCTATCTTGTCAGATACTTAACCTAAATTTGTAAAAGTAGGTATCTAACAAATTGAATGTAAGAAAATATTTATTTTTACTAACATATTTTGTGGAGTCTTTAGGATAGTAAAAAAATAATATGTGCATAATGTTCCTTTTACTCTATTAATAATAAAATAATAACAAATATGACACAAGCTAACTATGATTTAACTCTTATTTCGAGCACCTGTTTAGCCTGTATAAACCGGCGTCTCTTAGTACTTTGTAAAGTTGTAAAACTAGCAAATTCATATTTCTGGTACTGGTTTATATTGACTATGCGATTTTGAGAACGTAATGAAGCATTGTTGAGAAATACCTTCCGTGGACAACGCGTGTAACATACACTCGATCTAAACGCTAAACTCATCACCGTATCCTAAACCATATCTCATTATAATTCGTGATGGTAAATAAAATTGTCGAGAAGTATTAGAATAAATAAAATTAAAACGTTTTTATTTTTTATAAATGAATACAATTTTAAAAGTGAAGTACTTCAAAGAGCAAGTTTCACCTTTCTTAATTTGTATATAAATGTATAATGATAAAAATTACGAATTAAAAATTAAAATAAACGGTTTTTCTGCAAAGTAATAACATAAAAATAGTCTCTCACACTTACATTTATCATCAAGACCATAGAGTAATATATATAAAAAATTTGAAAAATATTAAAGATACAAAACTACTGAAACAATATCCATAGACGTCTTACAAACATATGCCTCTGCCGGTACTCGAAACTGGAACTTCTGGTTTAGTTAACAGCCTGACCACTAGACCAAACAGTAGTGAAGACTCCAATACATCTGTTAAAAATTAATTCATATGTTGATTTGAATTATGGTTGTAAATCAATACTAGTTATAATGTACGTTGGGTTCGAATGAAAAATGTATTACGTATTCATTTCTGTGACTCTAGGCAAGATATGACAATGACGTTGAATCTAAGCAGCAGTGGCTTATATCAAATAAAGATAATGGTTATCACCATTATGCCAGCAGCGGGCGGCCCACTGCGTTTTATAAGCTTGAGAGATCCTTGGGGGACCAAGGATCTCTTTCAGCTTAATATCTCTGCATTTGATCATATATAAAGCGGTAAAATCGTTCGAAATACTTAATAAATAAATATTAGGTTGGGGAAAACATCTTTTCGCATATAGTATATATAAACTTGTAATAAAATATCTTCGGTTGTATTATTTGAATCTGGTTTTCATGACATTTAAATGGTGACATTTCAAACAAAGAATCAAATTAGGAAAGTTTTGTTATACATTTGTATTTCTTTCTGTCAAAATGAGCGAATCGAATGAAGAATATAGATACATTTTAAAATTTTATTACACATAGCTGAAGAACTGAAAATTGACCACAAAAGTTTTGACCCATTTGAAAAAGCTTGGTACACAAAAAAGCTCAATATTTGGGTTTCATACGAGATCACTGAAAGAAACCTAATGAACCTTGTACTCATTTGCGATTCTTTATCGAGACGTAATGAAACCGAATCGATTTTGAAGAGATTAATAACTGATGGAGAAATGTGGAGCACGTATGACAAGAACGTTCGAAAAAGGTCGTGGTCGAAGGTCGGTCAGGCTTCACAGACTGTGGCAAAACCAGGAATAACTCGGAATAAGGTGATGCTGTATCTATGGTGGGATTGGAAGGGTATTATTCATATGAGATTTTACCACCGGGCAGAACCATCGATTTGGATCTCTACTGCCAACTACTGATGAGATTACAGCAAGAAGTTGAGAGAAAGCGGCCGAAATTGATTATCAGAAAGGGTGTGGTTTTAGCCACTCAGAAAAATTAAGAGAGTTTAGCTGGGAGGTGTTAATGCATCCACCATATAGCCCTGAATTTTCACTTTCAAATTACCACCTGTCTTTCTAGAGAAGGCTAGGTTCTCTAGGGAAGGCTTTCTTTTTGTCAGGCTTAAATCAAGAGAAGACTGCCAAAACAACTCGTTACGTTTGTTTGATCAGAAGTCCCAAAATTTCTACAGCAATGGCATCATGTCTCTACCTATAAAATGACAGAAAGTCTACGAACAAAATGGCACATACATACTGTAATAAAATGTGTATTAACTTTGAAAAAAAGTCTTGAATTTTCATATAAAAACCTTTTTGAGCGACCTATTATATAAAAATGGTCGGGAAAATATAATTTGAGTGGAAAACTCCATTAAACTTATATTTTGTATATCCTCAAATTTAACTTATATTTTGCGAACTGCTCTTAAGGTTAAATGCTATATTATAGACTTGTTGGACATGCTTTACGAGTTCTTAAAATAAATTTTTAGTCACAATCTCAAATAAAAATTCAAATTCAAATTTTGAGAATATTAAAAAGGCCTCTAATTTAAGGAGCCTACAGTATGCTAATTGAGTATTATTTGAAATTCTATGATTTTAAATTTACGGGAAGTAATAAAACCAGTCTTCTGATCGCTTCGAATTCAATTTGTTTAATAATTAAATTGTTTAATATTTAGACAGAGTCAAATTATTCTAGCCTAATTTAATTGAGATTAATTCCGACATGATGTATTTAATCGTCACAAATGACACTTGCTTAAGTGTTTTCTAAACAATAATATACTTCCCTAGTTACAGTTTTGATAACTAGATGTCGTTGTCATATTCGACAATTTTTCACACATATTATTACACATTATAGATACATTTATAGATATCATACATATATATACATATCATAAATTAACATACAAACATCCAAAACCGGAAACAAAAAATCGACTTTATGGCTAAATAGACAGGGTTTCAAGGTCTATATTCGGATGTCAATTGTTAACTACGGAACCCCAAAACATGACGGTATACGTAATTAGTCATTGTTTATAACTATCCAAACATGTTATTATAACAGATGTATTGTAGTTTATAGTTCCTCCTATAGCAAATAATAACAGTCAAATTAGGCTCTACGTGGGCGATGGAGTGTTCTACACAATAAATAATAAAATATAATAAATTAAACATGATATGTATCTACTAACTACCACACTACTAAAACTTTAAGATTAAGCTTTAAAATATATTTCTGACTTATTGATTATGGTTTGAGGCAAGTGGCATTATTCATTATTGACTTACCTAGGAACACACTCACAATTTCAGTTTTATTTTATAGGTGCATTTCATTCTTTTTTTAAGATCAGAGCTCTATGTACATAATAAAATGTGTATGCAGGCCATCAGTTGCAAGTATTTCACTAACGCGGTGATTTTAAATTGGATCATAAAATTATGTTTCTGCAACACCACTCTTAATGAATTACTGTATTTTGACCGAAAATCCCTGGAAACTCACACCGTTGTAACAGGTAAATTGTGGTAGAGTTTTATGTTTATCGTGCAGAGTTAAGTTAAGGAAATTACACACTTTGATGTTAAGTATAACTTCGTGTAATTTGTTTAAAGAGATAAGATCCAGTGCTGAGTCGTGTTTGGCAATGTTGGTGAGATGTTGAAAAGATATGAGTCAGAAAGGTCTGTTTTAATTGTATGAAAAAAAAATTTTGTTTAATTTCAGTATAAGATATAGCTATATGGTTAATAAATGTTATTTAAACTATAGATGAGATATTATTAGATCACATTGTTGTTAGTAATTATAACAGTTAGGAAATACCCTCTGAAACTAAAATACGTCACTCTTTGTGGTTGCATGTCTCGTTCTTTACATCGTTCTACATCCCCAATTCATATAGGACAGAAAGAGATAGAAATAGATTTTTCAATATCTAGGCATGCTATAACCATATGAGTAAAGAAACTCGTGGGCTAAGCTGCCCTTAAAGGGGATGTTAAGTCTTTATTTGTTAGCAGTATTTTATTTACAGTAATTACCACTTGTATTAAAAATAAATGTTAATTTCGTTGAAGGTTCCATATATATGGAACCATATATGCATTATATATGGAACCTTTAAGAAGTTGCTATCTCTATTATTTTCATATTTTACATATACTTTCCTAGAAGTGAAGAAGAAGAAAACTAACCTTAAGCAGGGATTCCCAAACTATTTGGCAAGAGACCCTTTTCCCAAAACGATACCTCTGACCCCCATAGCATATAACTTTAAAAATCTTGTCTAGTTTTTATTTTATACAAAATAATTACAAATTTAAAACGATAATCTGTTTTCATCGACCCCTGGGACACAGGTTTTGACCTCTAGGGGTCGATCGACCACTTTGGTAATCCGTACTAAGGTAATATTTTATATTCATCTCCTAAAAAATTAAATTACCTTGATAAACGACGATGTGAATACAATAATACACCCTTATTTGTGCTAGTTGGTTTAATGAGTGACGAGGTTAAATCTGTCGCAGATTTAGGTTACAAAGGTAATTTTGTCTGTTCAACGGCATAAAACGGGACTTATACCCACGTTTCATTAATATTTATTGACCCAGTGATATGGAAACGTTTTCTTAATATCTTATTAAATTTAATATAAGATATATTAAATTAAAAAACATCCTGTACATTATGAATTAAAAGTAAAAAAAAATTCCGTCGTAAGTATTCACAGTTGTTCGTTAGTATCCAAAAGATGTATATTCCCCAAATCATTCTAGCCTTGTCGCACGTAATACTATGGATAAAGGTATTTAATTTGACTTTTGTGATGTGTTCCTTAAAAACAAAACCAATTTTTGGTGAAGCACTTATGAATTATCAGATACAATTAACTTAACTGACAAATAAGATATTTAGTGGAATTTTACTTTCACATTTCAAATTACATTCTACTAATATTGTGAATATAAAAACTACAGGCAAAAGCTAGGCTTTTAACGTCTTGCAATTGTTTGACTCGTGTAATATTGTGATTGTGAATTACAATCAAACAAATAGACAAACGTGCAATTATTTTTACTTGTAGCCTGTAATATATCGGACAATTGAATGTAACACATGGTGTGACCTGAATAGGTCTCGGTGCTATAATTTGAATTTTATGACTGGCAATACTGACGCAAAGTTAACACTGCTTAAAACACGAGTTAAATTTTAATGTTTGTGGATGGAATTAAATAATTGTAAATAAAATTATCAATCTATAGTATACTTTAAATAAAATGTAAATATAATGAAACTATAACTTGCGGGTCTGTTCATTGAATTAATTTAATATTGAGCCAAAGTTATAAAAACCGATTTTTGATAACTTAAAAAATTATAAAATTAAAAAAGAATAATGGCTTTCAAAATATAATGGCATTATTTATTTATATATAATTGTAACATCTAATTCTATTGTATAGAAATTCATATTCGTTATTTGTTAACAATTTTAGTAATCTGAATCCGGTAACTTCGTAAAGGTAAAAAAATACTGAATTTATGCATCTTCCGCCGAAAATTTAAGTTAAATTAAGATAGCTTTAGTTCAAACTCTTTTTTCCATGGTAAATTATAGGGCATATGGAATCTGTGATTCTTTACTACGACATTTAATAATATCTAGATTCAACAGTTATTTATGATTTTTTTACGAAAATTGTACACATTTATATAATATATTCAAGTTCTGAATTCAAATATTGACGTTTATTATTTTTTATATTTAGGAGAGTACAGCCAGCATGTCGTCTTTATCTCGCTGCATAGATGCCCCATTGAGCTCAAAATTACTACTAGCTAAGTGATAAGCAGACCACCCTCTGTGCCACACTGCCACATGCTACAGCAATAAGGATATTATATTTACGACATCTGCGAATGGACGAAACGTGGTCTAGTACAATTGACACAACTACACGCGGTTGGCAATTTGTAGATGTAGATTAATAACTGTGACTGGATGTGGCTGACTGTTCCTTTTTTTCTCGAGGTGGAATCCGTTTACGGAGATACCCGCCACTGACTAAGTGACGGGTGTGTACGGCTGACCAGTGGCTCATGAGAGAGGAACTGCGAATACCCACTAAAACTCCCTGGTAACTCCATTGCCCTTTACGGAGGTGACCTGTTTTTTGCCGAAATAATTCACCTGGCCACCCCCAGATTGCTAACTGTATCTACAAATATAAAAATAAGGCATAAATAAAACATAATTAATGATGTATCTAATATTTTTCATGCAGTCGCGTTTCGCGATCGTAACGTTTGATGCAAAACTTAACTTGAGCCCTTCTCAAGAGGAAGAAGCGTGAATATTCTCTTGTTTGATATTATTTTAAGAAGAATAATATATTAGAGCGTATGACAATGTAGGTATCTACCCATATCAATAAGAATTAAAAAAGTCACTTTCCATAATATTATGTTAAATAACTATGATTTCTAGCCACTACGGTGACGTATTTTTATATTAGCATTATAAATTTGTCGGTTTCACAGTTGGCGATGAATTTGACATATTTAAAAAGACCCACGCAACTGTTGGATATTAGATCGAATTTTCTTGTCCATTCTAACTAGTTATCACATAATTGCGAGAAGTAGTGGATATTTCTAATATTTATTCACATTACTTTCTATATTATTCCGTTATCTATAAAACAAGCTCTTAATGATGTTTAATTAGATGCTGGAGGTTGGCTGGAGAACTCAGTGAATTTTGCTTGATCTTTTGATACAAGCAGATATATATCCAGAGCTCTAGATACCTAGAAAACTACTTCTTTCGTGGATGTGGAGTAAGACACAATATTTTACTTCTATCACCGCATTCCATTAGACTTCATTTGGCAAAATGAAGAACTAATTTTGTCGTCATAGCTCCGGCAATAGGAAGCAGATGTATAGCTACAAATATTTATATAGTTTTTTTCTTTTTATATGTCAGAATTTTCGGGTTGGACACAAGCGACTGCCAGACGTCTGCCATTTTACAGACAGTGTTGTGCCAACATAGACCAACGTCCACTTATATCCTATCTAGTTACTTTATATTATGTCTCGTTACTCCCAGGTGTGGCTGACGCCACGCAAGGCTGGCTTGTTCGTATGTGACGAGAATGAATAACAGGCCCCAGTGAGTTGTAAACAAACCTGAGATATTACGAGCCGGATCGTCGAAAATTGTAAATAACGATACGATTTATTTTTTAATCCTAGGAATAGCAATACAAGTTATAAAAATTACACATTATAATATAACATTAATTGTGAAATATGGTTACTATTACAACACATTTGTAATTGAAGAATATAAATAGTTTTAATAGTTTTATGTAGCCATTGGCTTATTTTTAACAAAAGATTTAAAAGGATCATTATAATAAATATGAAGTCTTCGCCAAGTTGTCTTCGCATGTTGTAAATAACATCCAAACACAAAATTTTAATGTCCAAATAGGTTTTTCTTTACCTACGCATTCAATATTTTCGTAAGCGTTATTCATAAATGGACAAAGAAACTTTATTAAAACAAATTATTCAACGGCTAACGTGAACCATGCTACCTATTCAGCTTAGCCATCAATAACTCACGTATCAATGGCGTGTACATTCTATGCGGGCGTCTATTAACTAACAAAACGTTCCAAATGCGGGCAACCAAGATGACTTCGTCGCACTGCCGCAGTGTCACGCCACCTCTGTCGCGAACATCATCCTCGGACAGACTCTCCGGGTGTCCGGTGTCCACGGACATCGCGCGGCAACGCGCCCTCTCTCCGGACATTTCTTTGGACTTCGCCCGCCATCGGACATTATCTTCAGAAAAATTCCGCCCATTATCCCCTGACCTGCAAAGGCGGTCTCGGTCTCCAGGACGGCCAAGGTCGTTGATGGAATCCCTGCTCGTGGCTAAGATGGAAGCACTGAGCACTGGGAAATTAGTACGCACGGATTCTATGGATAGCTGCAGCAGCTTTGGTTCAATGTCGTCGTTACCAAGTGATGTGTGTAGGTGTGATGATTGCCTGCTTGGCATTGTGGACTTTTACATGCCCAGTCCGGCGGAACAGAACAGGGGCACGAGAAAGGTACGTGATATTCATAATTTTTTAACTTATCATTTATCTCTGTTAGTTTTGAAGATGTAACCAATTAATAAAATAAAATTGTAAAAAATAATATTGTGTCCATTGGAACTTATATTACAGCAAACTACACCCGTGGGCGCACTATAAAAACCTTATTCGCTTATATCAATGATTGTTACCATACATTTCTGCATTAAGCAAGCCTGATTAATAAATGAATAAAAATTTTATTAAACTTTATTTTTGACATTAACGTCGTAAGGCATAATACTATCACTATTATCGATTATGTCGTCTAGCATCGCCATCTAGTTACGTGTAAATGCACTACATTATTTGTAGAGTGCTACGTCAGAGTCGCTACGTCAGTTGAGCACTTTATAGCACTCCTAGCAGAGGAATGCTACGAAGTGCCCACGTGATTTAGGTTGAAAGCTTTTACGTAGTTCTCTACTCAATATATAGAGGGCGCTTTTTGAATACCTATATGCTTTTTACTTTTCTTTTGAGATTGCGATAGTCAAAACCATTTTTTAATATTGATACAATTTAATGTAGTTTCTTCTTAATGAAAAATATATCATTTTAATTTAAATATAAATGCAAGAACTCACATAGTAGGAAATACAACAATAGCTCGTCGAAATCATTTTTCGTGATATAAAAATTAAACACACGAAAGTAGTGATTAGTTCTTCTGATAAATAATGTAATAAAAACAGAATATGAAAATACCCGTGTAAAGTACTAATTATATATGAAACGAATATAAACTGAAATTAAAATTAACTACTGCAGTATTAATTGGAAAGAAAGAGTTTAAGTTAATAGAGAAAATTTACAATAAAAACAATTAAACGCAATTAACGTGGACTTCCAATAAATACAAAGAAGTCTACCGCACCTATGTCGTCATCAAATCAACATAAAATGCTTAATTTTTTCATTGACGTCGTAATTTATATTATGTTCATTGTATGTAGATTTATTTAAGTTAATGGGCTTCGACATCTTCCAAGGACTTTCGTCTCATGCTTTGTAAGAACGTATAGTTTAACCAAATTGTTAAAGAAAATAAATTAAGTATGGACATGAAAAACTGCTTAGATGGGATGTAAGTTATGATTTAACGAGTTGTCGCTGAAAGCTCAACTGGCTCATATTTATCGCTAACCATATATGTACTGTAAATGAAAAATAAATAGTCTAATCATTATAGTTGATAGAAATATTTGTAAAAAATAAAAATATGTTGAAAATTAATAATACTGGTCGCTAATCCACCAGAATGTATCAGAGACTTGATTTTTTAGTGCAGTATATACTAAATAAAATAATTATCTATATTCCCATAAAAAAGTTATCTTAAACATATCTTTGTTCTTTATTATTATTACTCTTTGATATATTTTCGAAATTAAATTTTGATATTTTATTTTGAATCAATCTCGTTGAATCTCGAAAGTCATAGCACACTGGTCCTTACTGCGTTGAAATTGGTCGCTTTTTTGAAGTGTAACTTACCCGACAGAGTGTAAGGTTATACACGGTGATTCCGTTGTACATGGACTAATTTAAATTTGAGTTCAGTAAAGCTCTTTTATTACAATCCAACCAGAAAATGACAGACGACCTGTGACGTCTTTGGAGGCATCTTAAATGGCGACTTTTAAGCGTATTTGCATTATTTTAACGCGTATTTTTGAATTTGCCGAACATAAGAACTTAACATAGTATGGATCGTCTAAATTTTAACTAACTTGACGTTCTTAAAGTATTTTTCTAGTCGTTATATCTCTTTCCTATTAAATTGGTATGAAAGAGAGGCAAATAACTTAATTCAAGAGTTGCCAGCAGAATTGTCACCAGTGAGTATGTGAACCTGTGGCATTCCAAATATTCGTAGCCGTTGTGACGTCAACACGCGATTAAGAATAAAGGTGGGTCGGTATAGAAGCAAATAATAAAGCATGCTCAAAGTCAATGACCAAAGATTTGCTAGCCGAGCCTGTGACCTGTGAGCTTCATAGCCGACTCAAAGAGAAGAAGGTTGTTAATTCGTATATTTATTTATGGTTGCTACCTAATATATTTATCAAATGTTTACCTCTTTTGTTATTTTAAGTTTTCCTAAGGTATAATAATAAAAATTGTATTTAAACTCACAATTTATAGATAGAGGACCATAATCCTAAGGTTACACATATAACTTTGAACTACAAAATTTCTACTGAAAACTGTGATAGTTTAAAATACACAAGTAACTGTCTTTAAGAAACTTAAAAGTAGATATATATAGATTCCAATATCTGCGTTTCCTAATTTTTAAGATGTAAAGAAAACATCGTAGCACTCGCGGTGTGTTACTAGTGACTAGAAAATTTACACAAGTTACCTATAACGCTTATAAATTCCACTTCTATATTTATTACCAAGTAAACACTACATAGGCTATGTATTGTAAAAGAAAATATAACAAAAGTGAGTTTTACCAGTCTGAACATCTTAGCATAGCAATAGAAATTAAACTTACGTTTCGTAAAGATGTAACAAATTAATTTAAATTTGAGATTGTGTAATATTTTCGTTATTTTCCTTTTTTTATTATTTTGAATCAATCCAAAGGAGCGCGGTTCTATTTTAAACTTACATGATATTATAATGATTTGTTATCTTTGAATCAAAAATTTTAAACGGATCATCATACGTTTAAAATTTTTAAATCATTCAGATCATTTTAAGTACGAGTAACTGTTCAGGCCACAAACGCCTGTTTGTTTCAACGCAGCAAAGAAAACACATGACGTCACTCGATCCAATACTTAAAGGCATTGTGGTGTGAGATCTGTGACGCATCATCTACCATTTTAATTTCACTAAATTTTTATTGTAAAAATTAAACCAAAGTAAATTCAGTTTTCCATCAGTGTTTGTTGGGTCTCATGTCTTCAAATAATCAATAACAAACCGAATAATAAAAAGTGGCGTCCACGATTTTGTTGTTGGCGTCATCACAATTCATGAATAAACCATACAATTGGTATTTTAACCTTTTCAACTCAAGTTTATCAGCATAGTTAAGTCAATGGTACTTAAATTATTGTGTTTATTTATATTTGTAATAAAAGTTGTAACATTGGGTACTACTTCTAGTTCCCGATACTACAACTTTTAATTTTTAATAATAAAATGACCATTGTTATTGCTTGATACGGCTGTGTCCCGTTTAATTAACATATTAAGCTCGTTCTTCTTTTACGTCATCCACGATACACATTAGAATCCAACGGAACCTTCTGGATAGATTTAAAGTAAAATTATACTCTATGCCATTAAGTTTAGTGTTTTAATGCACTGGATAATAACCGTGTTGCAAGAGGGTGCCCAGGATTTTTATGCTTGAGTTAAATTTTGAAGATCTTACCTGTTCTTATGTGATGATAATAGTTATTAAATTAGGTTTGAAGTAATGAGAAAAAAGTTGTTAAATTTTAATCAGTACTGAAATTTAATATTAATTTGAGTAGAAATGTTTTTTTGTAAATTTGTTAATAGTAATAATTGTTTTACGCAAGAATAATAAGTTAAGGAAGCGATCTATATTTATTTAAAAAAATATACATTTAAATAGTACAAACTCATTGTAGCAATAAAGATCGTTCTATTGATTATAAATAGTAAAGTAATATCTTTAAAATTTGAAAATAGCTTTAGAAATAATGATTAAACTAATTTAAATTAACTAGTAATCATTATTAATATTTACACAATAAAAAAATATAACCCCTTAAAAGCAATAGAATGGTTTGTTACCTTATTTTGACGAAGAAAGTTAAATAATATAAGAAGAAGTTTAATAATATAAATATAATCGGTATCTTTACTTAATCTGCAAATAGATAGCTTTCTTGGTTATAATTATTGTTATCATTATTATTAATATAAAATGTGAATATTATTTTTGCAATCCCTACAAAAATAACAATAGATATTCCATTGTCGCTGTACTTGCGTTTAGTTTCATTAATTTTTGTTTCATTGCAGTTTTGTTAACTTTAATTTTTGATACTCTTAATTTGATTAGAACATAAACATTCTCATTTAAGTCTTACTAGTTCAATGATGTCTAGTCGCCCTCTCCGCAGTGACGTCACCGGACGTCGTTCAAATGATTGGCGCGTGAGTGCGTCATGTAAACGGAACTCCTTTCTTTTTAAATTTTCTCGCACCATTTTTGGGATATCTCAGTATGGATTTATGGTAGCAGTCAACTTGGATATGGTTGTAATGGACAATATCGACGTACAATGTAAATCACTCAATCTTTGCTCTACTAATTAACAGTGGTTTGACGTGATACCTTTGTGTAGTGGGACATCGTAGAAAAACAGCTGTTATTTATTATATTATAATAAAGTATCAAATAAGATACAAAAGTTTTAAAAATAATAAACAAAATAACTGCTTCAGACGTATTTGTTTGTCTTTGATCTGCATAACTCGCGTTTTTCATGTAAAATAGTGGAAATTAGCGCTAATTATTGAAACATTGGTTAAATGCATTGTTTGTTTTAGATTTCTGAATATAGATTTGACATTTATAATATTTTTGATTAATTTTTATATAGACTTAGATTGATATACAGTTTCAGTTCATATAATATGAAAATCAAACAGCTAGTTTGGTGGGTACTTAGGTGGGTACTCCAACGTGAATATAAGGGTACTCGCATCGTCCCGGCAGCGCCTCCCCCCTTGACACTACTAAAGGCGACTAGTGCCACAACTAGTCGTGGGTCTAGGAGGCCCACAACCACGGCGTTACAGCCACAAACTTACTTAATTCTCCCAGCCAACTCCGCATTCCGGAGAAGTACCTGGAGACCGACCAGGTGGGCCTGAAAATAGCACATACCCTAACCTCTCGACAACTTCGCAATTTACCAGACCATCCTCAAAGTACAATAACATAATACGTACAATTCCGAGGACAAAGAGTAATTATAATTAAATTCATTAGAAATTATTAACACAATTCTCACTATCCTCCTTCATTCGTGATTCGCAAACATTGGTGCAGTTTAGGATACGCGTAAAAGCACATTATTTCTCTTTACAGAAAATCTAAATATATTGTGCATATATGTGTTTGTATTTGTATATATATGGGTAATATTTTAAACACATCAAAAATTAATATGTATAATATGATACATATTAATTTTTGATGTGTTTAATTATATTAATATTGGTACACGCCCCTCTACCTTTCGATATCACTTTTCCCATATATGGGGCTGCTGGAGGAGATTTCTTATAGAAATAAGCAGTACCTTTGTGTCCTTTTAATTGTCTTTATGTGTCCATAAATTGTTAAATAAAAAAATAAATGATTTTTAATTATTACATTATTAATTTAATTTCATACCAAATAATACTGTGCGGTACCAGTACCGAGAAAGTATTCAAGATATATTAGCTTTACTATAACGTGTGTACTGAGCACCGTGGGTGGGCTGAGAGAGGAAATGATAGTACCACTAACGAAATACCATGAGGCATCAAAGATTACAGCCTTTTTTGATTTTTTTTTCAGTCGTAGAACGAACTTTTCAAGGGTAAAAATATACTTGATTTCTTTTGGATTATTATTTTGAACGGGTATTGACTCCAAAAAGATTTAGGTACACAGATACAGTTATAGTATAATATTAAATAATTATATTATTATTAATAACAATATAACAATAACAATATACAATTATAATATTATTATGTTTTAAAAAATAGAGTTACAAAAATTATGGATCAAAAAGAACCAAAAATCACTGGACTCTATCTTACTATAAGATTAAGCAAATAGATAGATATAAAATTCATCAGATCTGTATAAAAATATTCAACCTTTTTGAAATGGAGGTCGAAAAATAATACAAGGACTTGAAGACATAAACGATATGATCTTCGAATAATGATAATGAACTTTATTTGGTATTCCTTGGTATTATGTATTGGATTGATCAATAATGAGGTTAAAGTGCGCGTTATGCGAAAAAATATAATGTAATTAAAGTCAATGAGACTGGCAACGTTTAAAAAATGTGAAAAAAAGAACTTCCTGTTTTTATTACGAATAACCTCAGTAATGAAATGTGAAAGTTAATCAAATCCTTTGGATACTTTGTATACACCAGAAAAATGGTTTGCAATTAGGTAAGATGTTTTTAATTTTTAATGTCAATTTTAATTTAACTGTTATTGTTTGTATTTAATGTCGTGGTATGGCTTTGATTTAAGACATTTAGCACTTTTACCATCTATGGTATGTTATGTATTGTTTAGTTGGTATGAGTAATTCGAATGTGTTAGAAAAGTATGAGGGAGGTATAAAGTTTCGTGTCTTTTAAAATTATATAATCACCACCAGTCACCAATTATCATCAACTTTAATAGTCCCCATTCCTGGGCACAGGCATTCGTATATAGGAGGAGCATAATAAGGAGTTTAGATCATAACACTAGAATCCTAATGCGGGTTGGTAGGTGAAAGCAGTTGCCCCTAAAACCCAGACTAGCAACTTAACATGTCTTTCAAGAGGAGCTAGAAATAACACATTTTTGATCATCCATCTAGAACCAACCATGGCGATAATTGTTTTGTTTTCCTAATCGAAAACAGATTGCTTAAATCACTATGCTGGCAAGCTGTCCAAAAAACACAGGTTACAATAACATACATAAGGAGAGGTATCTACAGAATCGAGTTCGAATCCCCAAAGGGGATATTTGTATGTTACTCATTATACGAATGTTGGTCTATAAGTAATGGATGTTTGTATGTTTTTTTTCTTATATTAGTTTACATATTGTTACTATCAATATATTTCGTTAACTAATATCCATAAAACAAGCTCGTATAGTAATTCTAACATTCTTAATTTATCCGTAATAATATAAGATATAATTTAATGAAAAAGCTTATTTGCATTTCTTGAAATACTCAGATAGAACTCATGAATACTTAGAAGTATTTCAAAAAATACTTAAGGTTTAAGTTAGCGATGACAATATAATTACTTTACTAAGCTATTTTAGGTAGAGAAACATCATGGTGAGTAGTGGAATTATAGGAGCTTAGTGCATAAATAATAACTTCAATAAAAAATTCATTATAATATTACAGTGTAGTACATTAGTGTCGGTACCCGGACATATTAAAGGTAAATATAGTGTAAATTAGCGCTTACCAGTGAAATGCCAATAAAATTGTGACCTCAACGGAGATCCAATGTCTCAAATTAATGTAATGAGACGGCACTGACACTCTCGTTAATGAAAATTGATTGGGCGTATTAATTGTAGTGTGACAGAGTCATCACATCACTGATTGGAATATTAATTGATGATAAACGGCAATGATAGATTTAATTACCGAGTTGAATATAATTAGTGTATTGTTAAATAAAACTATAAAAGTGATCATAATGGTCAATTACGGCAATATGTTGTGTTATGCATTAATATAACATTTTCGTTGGCGTATTCGAATTTTTTCGTTTCGATTCTAAAACAAAGCAAATTTTGCCAAGGTTGGTTTGTAATGGGTCAATCAAAATTTGTTATATTGACCCACGAATCCGCATATAACCAGAATGATAATGATATGTCTTGAATGAACATTTCAGGAGTTCAACCCCGGAAGATGTTTTAATTCGTCAAAGAAATAATTTTCTTTGACGTTAAAAATGTTATAAAAGCATCCAAAGCGTGTAATGAGATTTTTTTATCTAGCTTCTTTATCCTGTTTTGTAATTTAAGTGGATATTATCCGAAGAAGAGTTATTGACGGTTTTCTCAGGAAATGGTAATTAAGTTTATTTTACTCAATATTCCTCGATTATCGCGTCAACTGTCGATCAAAGTGCGGCGGTAAAGTTCACAAAAATAATTTTGTTTTATTTAATTTTCTTTCTTTACTTCTTTATTATTGATTATTTAAAAATCAATTTTAACTCTCGTCAATCCCTCGACGGCTCGAGGGATGGGAGAATACCCCTCGACAGAGGAGGCCAGACGGCCGAGGGTCAGGACGACAGAGAGAGGAATCGGCGGACAATTCTGGCGTTATCGAGCAAGACTGCCCGCTGGAGCCTCGCAATTATTATTATTTAGAAATCAATTGAAACTTTTCCCAATCCCTCAACGGCTCGAGGGATGGGAGAATACCCCTCGACAGAGGAGGAAAGACGGCCGAGGGTCAGGACGACAGAGAGAGGAATCGGCGGACAATTCTGGCATTATCGAGCAAGACGCTGAAGCCTCGCAATCATTGGTCCATCACCCAGTCCCAATCTCTTCAGATGGTCGCGAAGAGAAGTTGGGACGAGACCATTGGTTGAGACTACGACTGGTATGATCTCAGTGGATGTCACCCTCCACATATCAGTAACCTCGTGTGCCAAGTTCAGATACTTGATCTTTAATCTTGATCTTGATCTTGATTTTTGATAAACTAATTATTATTATTTTCCAATAATAATACATATTTTTTTCCATTTCTTTCACTATACAGCAATTTTATTTATAGCATTAAGGTGTCAATCAAGCATAAGGACACTCAAATTATTCTGATGACATAATTATAAGCTCACAATAATGTCAAGGAAGTCTAATTTGTTGGTAAAAAGTATCAGATTAATAAAAAAAAATCACAAAATTTACATAAAAATATTAATGGTTATACGTTACTAAGTATATATGCACGTATTATTTATAGAACCATAAACGGCCAAGCGTACATTTCAACTTGAAACAAATCTTATTTAATGGTAATAGAAGTGGTTCTTGGAGTGTAACTGTTGTGTTTGACGTGTTTGACGTGTTCCTACTGAACACTGTAGAGAGCCGTGTTCCAAGGTTTACACAATGTAATTATTTATTCTCATGTCCCTCGCAGGACGCGTGCGTCAATCAGAATGCTTAGCACAATCTTGCTAAATGAGTAGAAGATATTTTTATTTATTTTCGTCAGTTAATGTTTACGTCAATAACTTTAAAGATTGCCTGCATATTCTTGAGGATAGAATTTTATAGGATCTCCTTATTTCGCAATGAAATTTCATTTAGTAGACCCACAATACGATATAAGTTGAGAATGGCAGACGGTGTGTACACAAATAAAAGAAAATAGAAATTTAATAAATCCCTTGTACAGACTATTATAAATATTAATTAATAACAGGAAGATAGATAGTGCTTCTTTAGTTTGGTTTTGAAGATGACAATATTAGGGGTGTAACAAATGTCCACTAGCAGAGGGTTCCATAACCTGACGGCATAAACCGAGTAGGAATAGGACAAGGTGTGTATTATGTGTATAGGGGTGTAGTCTGTATGTATAATAGATAGGAACACTAGGAAAGTAACTAAATGAGAACAGACTGTGTTTTACAATTGACATATTAAGAGAGAAATAATAGAAATGAAGCAGACTTATAATAATAGAAAGTGTCTAACAATATTGTAACTGAAAAACTTATATCTTAACCATCTATCTCGTCAAAAACGTACCTACCTCTACTCTACCTTAAGAATAAATTCATTTGTCTTACCAAATTATAACAAACTGTCCTTGCGATATTCGAGATTTGAAATCAAAAAGTTTAAATATCAAATTTGGAATATCTATTAGATTATATATTTATTGTCTTTTAACATATTATTATTAGTGTACATACAAAAGACAATAAGTTTTGGTCTTTTTAACTAATCGTCTCAGTAGTGGCTAAATAACGACTGTCATATGAATACTCATCAAGTTTACGAAAGATATTGTGTTAAAAAACTTTAATGTCATCAAATCATGTGAAACTCAACCGACAGGTTACTATGTGACCAATGTCATACATATGAGAACTAAAACTAACTACATTATAGTATTAATAACTATAGTATAGTAAAAAATTTTGATTGATTTCTTTATTTTTAATTGAAAGCCAAGAATATATTTTAAAATTCTCATTTGAAATACGGTAAGTTATTTTATCGCCACTTTTTGTCGCCCTTACTTTGCGGAGTGGAGTGGTGCGGTTTTATACTGTTATGAACAATTATTTTTTGGCTTTAATTACTCAAAATATCTAACCTATTTTCATAAACCACAATGCTGAAATGGATTAAAATTCATTCAGATCCCATTTCCAAAACAAACGACTCTCGTAGAGTTAATAACATCTTGGTGGGTAGAGTTATAAACCCATATGCTTACATATCTTAATTAACAAGGGCATAGAGTTCATAATAGAGCTAAAATAACCAGTCACTATGCTAAATGGAATTAGTTTATAATACACCTTTAGGTGTCAGGATCTAAATATAAATGGTTAAAATTTAAAAATTTTAAACCAGTTTTTTGACGAATAGATATCTTTTTTATAACTTTAGAAACCGATAGGATTAATAATAAGAATCCAATTGACACCCATGTTGAGTTAATTTTACGTAATGCTTGCGGATACGCTGACGATTAGGGGGGGGGGGGGGGAGGAGGGGGTGTATCACATTCATTATTGTGCCGACTTCTTAAAAAATCAGCCTTCTTTTAGAATGGAGACGAAATTTGGTCCACGGTATTTTATACGGCATATTTGACTTCATTGCAAGTCGGACACAAATACGCTTAGGCACAGGTAGTAATTTCAGCAAAAATAGGACTCGTGTTTAAGCATTATATAACTTGTAATTATATCCATAAAGTCTGCAATTGATTTAATAGATAACATGTTCTTTAATTTGCAATCGTGGCACGACTTCATGCTGCAGCATGCAAATTAATGATACGCATCGAAACTGACTGAATAATGCGATATAAGTGGGTGGAATGTTTATTTATAACCCATATCTCCAACTGTATTTTAAGAAAAACGTTTTGCAATTTTTGCATGAATTTTGAGGTAGTCAGAAATTTAAGGAAATTTCTTTGACTTATTTTGAAACATTTATTTGAAAGATAATTACAATCATTATTTGAGATAGATCTACGTACTATAGCAGTTAGGGTAGTTAAAAATCACATACCATAGACAGTAATTGTAAATATAGAAAAATGAATGTTGCTTATATATTTTAACTCAATTGGTATGTAGACTGCACGTGATAAGTTTGTATAACTATTTCATTAATGAGAAATATTCTAAATGATATAAGCTTTGCAAGGTTACTTCTTTCATTCGAGTCTATAACTATGAGGTGTATTTATTTGTTATTGTATTTAGAGGAAATCCATAAACGGTCATGATTCAATAATGTATATTCAATATTGATGCTATAAGTTACCTTATTAATTTTCCTTACCCATGAGTAGGTTAAAAATTTACTATTAATACATTTATTCAAGATTTTTACCTATCATATACTTACTTTTTTTTTTACTTGATAACCATATAAGCATATTACTAAATATTATAATAATAGTGTTTTGAAAACTAAAGGATTTGAAAATAAAGAAATGAAAATTGGATTCCTGGATCTCATAACCATACTACATCTGCTTCTAAACTAAATAAAAGTTATAACGAAGTAATTATTACTCTATAATTGACTATTAGTAAGATGTAGTGTTTTACTGGTGTTGGTTAGTTTAGAGGTGGAATCGATAGACGCATTGAGTTATGTCTTTTCACTTTTTATTTTCAATAGGAGTTACTATTATTGTGAAAGATAATTTTTTAAATCTCTATATTTTTCTTTGGTCAAGACTAGATACATACTCTTTCTATGAATGTACAAAAAAACAGTAAGTAAGTATGTAAGAATACCTAAATTTGATGTTGATGAAATGAAGTTTGTGTTATATGATATCTGTAAAAATATTTTTCTATTTAATCAATATGAAAGAATACTAAGTAATTTCGTTAATAAATAATTATACATAATGTAGGCTATTAAAAAGACATCAAATAATATTTACACAGCGAAGTTTGTGCGACAATTGCTTTCTTATCACGCCGGTTATAAAGGTCAAAATTAAATAAAATGTTAACTCTATCAAGCGTGCGTACAACTTACACTGGATAACGACTCTTGCGCAGTCTCGAGTTCGCTCGCGGTCATAGCGCGCGTGTCGCTTCGTTACACGAACATGTTTGTGCGTAACGTAGTTTGCTAAAATGTCGCATCTCCTGATGGACTTAGGAGACAGTTCCGCGTGACGTGACTGGTGATCATAATGCCTGAGTGGACGGACCAATTTACGTTTACAATACCCATTATACGATATACGATGGAGCCTGAAGACCACCCGGAGACTGACAGGCAACAGCCACTGACGAAGAAGATGTCATTACTGACACCAGTGAAAATTGAAACTCCTGATAGTGGGAGGAGGATGTCGGAACCCACGAGGTATTACATCCCTCCTCAATGCAACAACAGGCTGTCACCTCGAAGCGCAAGAAAGCGTGATTCAAGAAGAAGTTCTAAAGCTGGTAAAGAAGATTCTCCCAGCAAGGAAACTTTAGGCCCAAAGCCGTGTAATTGTGAAGATTGCAGAGCATCGAGCCCGTTGCCTCCTGGATACGGACCTCAGACAATGTCTCCTGGATATGATCAAATGAAGAATGCCCTGCTTGATGTGCCATGGACAGAGGATTACACGGAAGCATCGAGTGATGACCTCAGCTCCGAATGGGATTCAGATGTTCCTGAATCTCCACGTCCCGTGCAAAAGGTAGTTTTATAACTCAGTTTTTTAATATCAAGTTCTAAAGACGGATTTTTAATGTCATAAGCTATTGGGAAACACAGACTAAACACATAATTAAATATTCTGTTTAAATTAATTTTTTTGCACAATTGAATGAACGTTGCAAAAAAGGAAGAGAATTCATCTTTTCCATTGAAACTACTAAATCAAAATAAATAATGTATGAAAAGGAGTATGAATAATTTTACATTTATCGATTGTGTAATCTAAGATCATTGGAAAATGTTTAAATTTTTATGCAAAATCTTCAAAACTATTTTTACCGTTTCTACCTGTAAAGCCGTTAAATTCAGACGCAATAAAATAAAATCTTGAGGTTCTCGGGAGTATATCGCAGCTGAACAAATTATCTATTATTCTTAAATAAATCTGTCACCGAGTACTTTTCGGTCATTTCAAATAAACAACGATGATAATTTCTTGAAAATGAATATTTTAATGCAAGTTAACATTAGATATAATTTTAAGGACAATTGATATATGGGAGATAAAACTAATTTTGTCGGCTGAACAAGAAAAATACAATCACAATTAAAATCTTTAATTAATTCGCATGAAGATAAATTAGTGCTCAAATAATGTTCTACAAAACTAACAATAGCTATGTTACTCGCATAACTTTACGATGAGATCAGGCCAAAATTTTAGCGTAATAACATGCGTGAAGCAAAAGAATAGACAATTAACGTGACCCATTGAATTTCAAATTCCTTTTGTATCCACTTCTTGCGTACATTTGCATTTGGCTTGTCAAATCTTACGCTACTTAGCTTACAAAAATATAAATAAAGTATTATAAAATTGTACATTCACCGTAACTTAGTTACTGACTTTAAAATTTATATACTTAAGTTCTTTCTTATGTTCCATTATATATAATTTACTTACACGATTTTTGTGTATTTGATTTCGATGTGAGATTGTTCTCGAGAAATTTGATACTTCAAGATAATCGTAATCTGAAGACGCTCTGGAAGGGGTTTGTTAACCTTTGTAATCGAGAGTTCCTTCGTGCTTAAGGTGCATTAAACTGCGCAAACAGTTACTGCGGTCTAGGGACTAACTGCATCTTTTTTTCCAACCTCAACCCGATGAGACCATTGTGTTGGTGTAATAGCCCAAAATTCCTCATGGGTTTCTCCTGATGATGAATATCCAACCAATTTCATCTTTCTTTACTTAATTATGATCTCTAGATAACTAGGTGCGTTGTTACATACGAGTTCATAGGATTTATGAGGTACGTCTATAGATACAACCTGAGGAAGATAACCCATTATAATCTATTGAGATACTACTGTAACGTTCTAAAACTGCTTATAACACTGGTGCTTGTAGAATAAAACAGTGTTTTATTTTTTTGGCAATTTTTAAGAACAGTTGGTAAGAACTCGCATCATAAGCAAGGAGAATGTACACGAGAATTATGGCGGGATTTTTCATTATATTATGTCATTCTTGTATTCAATTGAAATGTCAAATAGGTTTATTATTTACAATATTCGTGGCGCTAAATATTTTGTTTATATCTGCGAATAAATTCTAATTCGAAGAAGCCATTTTTGATCGTCTTTGTCCTAAATTATAGGTATTATAATATTGCTAAAATTAAGAGAATAGTTTTATGTAAATCGGCTATAGAAGCTAGTTCTCTTCAGTTTTATCCATGTTACGGACTGATTGGTTTAATAGAATTTTATGTCACAATTTTTAATTTGCTTTTTTTTATATTTTTATAAATTCTATTGTTCAGTTATGGTAGAGAGGTTGTACAATATAGACGTCTACTACATGGTTTCGTTTACAACCAACAATCCATGTTTACTTTTTTATACTTTATCTTAACTGGTTAAATGCAGATTAATGATTTATTGGTCCTACATCCTTTTTCAAAATATATTAATAGAGATATGAAAAATGGTAATTTATAAATTAATCATATTATTTTTGTAATTAAAATTATGTAGTTATAATGTGAATATTTTAAAATAATATCTCAAATAGTAAATATTATTCTAATAATTTCCCCCAAAACTTAATCTAATCAAATTCTAATTTAAATAATCTCCCTTCTCGTTGGATAAAACGTATCGTATTAGACTCGAACGTATGTTAAAAACCATTCAAAAAGAAGCAACATAAAACTCGCGCACTCGATCCCAGACGAGTGGACGACATAATCTATCGATCACTTTATATCGATAAATACCGCTTTCACTGCGTCTGCTCCTGCAGACAACGTTACAATTTATTTACGTGTGGCGCTGGTGTCTCTGAGAATTCCAATTTTGTGCGAGACGAAAGCAATTTCGAATTTTTTCCACCCGCATTATTAAAATTGTCGAACCCACAACCCGTTATCCGAAGCGTACTAAAAACCTCGTTACCCGTACGTTCATGTACGTGTACCGGCATCATTGTTTGGACTTGACATGAATGATCTATAGTATTGGGTATGTTACTACTTACAAACTTATTGATTTGAACTGTCCACTGATATGTTGATTTAAGCTTGAGTGTTATTAAATTTAAAATAATTTTCTTTTATTTTTATTAACAGCATTTCTAATATGTTATATATCGTTAAGGATTCATTTATAAAATGTATAAGATGTTTATTACAACTTGCATGAATATTTATAACTTTAAAATATTTTCAAAGCTAGAAGAAAAACAGAACAGATAAGATGAACTTTGACCAGTAATTTGCGGTATCTTTAATTAATTTTTTGGTGTATGTGTGTATATTCCGAGGTCACTGCACTCACGTGCAACGTACAATCAATCTCTGAATCCCTTTTGGAGATTAATCTTTTGAATGTATCACGATGATATTTGTCAATTTCAGAATATTGATAGTTTTTTCATTTAAAATGTAGATAAGAAGGAACAATTGTAAGCAACTATTGTGTTTTCTATACTCAGTGATCATTTAATCTTCATTTTATTAATTAAACTATTTTAATGGGATTATATTATTTTGAGTGTTACATTTGTTTTATATTGACAGTAAGAAATGTAAATTTGATTGCTCCTAAGTTCTTATTAGTTAGAGTTAGACCTATTTTTAACAGTAGTTTTATTCATTTTACTTAGTAAATTAAATGCTTTCGACTACTTACTTCTATAATTGAAATCGAGATCACGTCGAGTACTGTCTGTGAGTTTTATGTCAAACACATCTGCTGCACATAGGTGTATATACATAGGTGTATATACATAGGTATAATGTAAGTGTAAATGTGAACATAAGTCGTAAATCAGTTTGGATCTAGTCGACATACCGTCAAGTTGTTTACAAGGCGTTTTTTGTGCTGATGTATTAAGACGGCTTTTTACAACAGTGATTTAATGTTCGAGCCTGACTTGTTTGAGCCTCTATTAGCAACGATGTTGCGATAAAAGTGAGAACAGAGGGTTAACCAGTTTTAATTAATTTGCAATAATTTTTATAAGCCTTTAAGTCTTGGCTTAAAACTCTTGGAATAAATATGTAACATTAGGGAGCTTATCTAGGATTGTCACTTATATACGTATACTTCGCCTAAATACTATATATATATATAACAGTTTACTTGGAAGCCCACGCAGATATTATAATTTGTAGTAATTTTTAAAAATACTAAAATGTTTTAAGTTTTTTTAAACTAATCATAAAATAACTTTGATGAACGTTAAATGTTACATTATTTCTAGCTTCCATAAGGCAGGAGTACCTAGTCTTGGGCGCTATTGATAAATTGTTAACGTTATTATACAAATAACAGTTGTTATTTTATTAACTTTTCGATTTTTGTTTCTATAATAGTTTATTATGTTCACATAAACATTAATAAGAAAAAGATCACAAAAAGTGTAGCATAGTCCCAAAAGAAATTTCTTCCAACATACCTGCGATAGGATAAGAGCTCGGGGAAAGTAGACGTCGCGATAAATATAAATACTAATTATATACGTAATTTTTTTTATTTTTTTATATAAAGCACAGCAAATGACTCGATACAATAATACGTAATATAATACGTAATGTTATGAGGAAACCAAAGGGCTGGCGAGGGGCTTCTTTATTTGATATTAAGAATAATTTTCTTTGGAGAATAAGCGCGAACGCTTTAAGGTACGCTTAGTCATGGGTTATAAAGTTATAAATGTTTGTCTATTTATATAAATATCTAACTTTGTTGCATATAAATAACTTTTTATTATCCATTTTATAGTAAGAATTGTCAAGGCTGCGGCCGCGTTATTGTAATAGAATTGTCATTTACTTATCGTTATTTGTTTTTTAACGGATCATCATTTTCAATTTTGTCGTCTTAATCATACATAATATCTTTGACGGCGCAGGGGAGGAATCATCTAGGTTAGCTAGACCCTTAAAAGCAATAATGTACCCCTTTCTCTCTGGTCCGGATATGATGCTGATGCAAGAGATTTTTATTTATACACCTATCCTATATTTTTAGCAGAAAATCAGATGAATGTCACTTCTATTTTATTCCTGTTAATTTAATACTTGGAAATTTTTCCTTTTAAGGTTTTCAAAACAAACGTTGGTGATTTGCTTTGCGGATTTTTGCACACGTCATGTTCTTTGTGGATTATTGCACATGTGTTAATAAGTTAATTGTTTTCTTTTTTTGAACCTGCAGTTCATTTGAGTATTTGTTTATACGCTTTTAATTACGTCAAAATTCGTGGACAATTTCTTTGAATTTTATTACTGTCATACATTGCTGATTGACTTATATTTACTAATTTTAATTCTGCACAATGAAACATCAATAGTCTCAATCAATTTTCTCTTAACTACATACAAGGGTCTAGTTCATAGGTCACCAAACTTTGAAGCCTTCAGGCCATAATAATTTTTCAGTTTGTTCCAAGGGCCAAACCAGTTTTAATTTTTCTGCCCTTAACTATATTTCTAGACTAGAATAGTTGCAAAGTGCGCGACTTAAGCAAACTTACTCTTTTTTGCATTTCAATTATTAAAAAACTAAATTACAATTACCGTAGTTTGGAGCTAGCTGGTCTAGATAATAGACCTTTTTTTCACTTATGTAAAGATCTTGTTTTTGACCTCTGTGGTGTAATGTCTGAGACCAACTAATTTAGATCTGGAAGTTGAACCCCGGCAATTCTCAGCGGGGTCAGATATTTTCTGGTCGATTTGGTAGGTGGGACGGCCTTTTCTTAGACCGCCTGGCTAGCTACATCTTGCCTAGGTCTACCACTATAACAGATTAAGGTTAACATATTGTTGTGAACTGACAGTTGGAGGTAAGATACACTATCTTACCTCTTTTTTTACTAAACTTTGTGAGTAAGGAATCTGGTTGTAGCTCGCTTCCATCTTCACTCACGTGAGAAGAAGAATAAGAGCCACCCCGTTATATAAAAAAAACGAAGTTTAGTTCCATATATTCTCAAAGATTATTAAGTAACTTTTGAGTCTTTAGATCGACCTTATTCAAAACGAATAAGAACGGTTTTGCATTGCAAAGCAACTGTAGGTAATAGTTTATTATCGCGAACAGAGCAGCACGAACAGGACGGCGAAGTTGGTATTCGGCGGATGCTTAGATTAACAAAGTATTTTATTGATTTAAATGCGGATACAGTAATCAGGAGAGTGACGTTATACATGATTAATATTGTTTTAACAAAATATAAATATACTCGTAAATAGACACATGACTTAAGTCTCCTAATAAAGACCAAATATTTTAATTATATTTTTTAAATTATTATTAACATCGTGTACGTTGTTAAGATATACAGGATTTCTATTAATCAGCGTATGTGGGTTGGTTAGATATAAGAGTTTATTTTACAACTAAAGATATACCGCTTAGCAAAAAATCTTAATTTTAATAGTATTAACTATACAAAATAGTAGTTCCAGAGTTCGTTGAACTATTTTATAAAGATCTAACTGTCATTACAGCACGTGCTCTGCTGACGTCTGGCGGTTTAATAACCGTGGTCACGTTGATTAATATAATGACGTTTTTATCAAGATTTTAAAAATAAGGACAAAGGCGGCGAGTAATTTAATAAAAAACAAGCTCCTTCGATTTACTTTACAAGAGTTTTTGAAAATTGCGCCGTTAAATATTTATATGATCGTGTTTAAGTACAATATTTTGAAAAATATTATTATTTATTGTCATATTCCCCACCAGATGGTTGTGAATTTATTATTTAAATAAATTCCTTACCTACCTACTTTAAAAATGAACCACAGAGTACGAGATATCTTTGCCTACCCCGCAAAATAAAGTGGTATAGTCCTCGCGCTCAAAGCTTTTCCTGTAATTATTTTAAAAAAAATTGCATTTTCGTGTCTATTCACCATTTGTTACAACTGATTGTAATGACGACAAACTCTATTATAGGACCAATTGTATTACAGCCAGCGCGGCAGTGTAATTTAATATAGCTACTTGATAACAATAACAATTGATTGTAATTAAAGGCAGTACAATACGATTTGTATAATGACAACAAGACAAATATTAATTTAATATACCACTATATGATTGAATATTAAAGCTATTGTGGTTATAATACTTATAGTTATATGAATGTATGTAATATGTGTGTATATAGTAATATCTATTACTTTCACGTTTACGTCCTTTTCAATATAGTGTATATAGAGTTACGCACACAATCTATACTTTCAGTCTCAATTTGTCTTATATCAAAATTGTCAGTCTCAAAATTGTAAGCACAAAAATTATTCAAATTTAGAAAACTAAAAATGAAGACGCAATTGAGGTGATTTAGTGAGACATATTTTCTTTATAATAAAATCTACTTAAAACAAAATTCAACAATATTATACTAAATTTGCAAGTCAATTAGAGAAACCTGTTATTGGCGATACTATTGATTTATAGTACTTAAATATAATAATTATTATAAACGCTGTTGATTTTCTAAAAAACTAAAATATATTATAGCATGTTAGGGTTGAAAATAAATTCAATTTCAATTTAATAATATTAATTAAGTATGTAAGATACAGTATCGAATTGGATCCAACCTGTCATGACAATTATAAGAAATAATAATCTATACAATACTATTATAATGCATTTTTTTGGTTAAAAATGAAGATTTTTTAATTCTATCTTCTGTAAGGGGGTCTTCGGCAATCTTCTTCCCGTAGGAATTATCACTAGGAATCTCTCTTATGAAACAGCAGTTTAATGAGACCTATATCTATATATAAACACATATAATAGGTGTATGATAGGCGGCTAAACAAAGGCGTCGTAAATTATGTTATATGTCTGTGAGTTAATTAAAAGCAGTTAAAAAGAGTTTAATTGAGGCTTGCGTTGAGTTCTTTTGATTTAATATCAAGGACTGAAATTCGAAAGAGTTACTCAAGGCCGTATACAAGTATTAACTTGTATACGGCCTTGAGTAAGGCTGGTGTATATTGAGATATTGTTAGTTTATATAATTACAGAGTTTAGTAGAATTTACTATGTATATGTACATTGTACATGCTGTTTATAGGCATTTAATATGACGAGTGTATTAGACACGAAATGTGGGAATTTCTAATGATTTTATCACCTTATTTGTAACGTATCAAAACGGCCATTGCAGTTAAAATTTTACTAAGAATATGCCTCCCACTGTCTATAAAATCAAATTTAGAACGTTGGTATATATTTCGCTCTTGATACGCGAAAGTTTTAAGCAATGATTCTAATTTGAGGAGAACAGATTCAACTGGTTATTTATTATACCATCTATTTATAAAACAGTGGGCAAAAATGGCTACGCTACGAGTAAAAGAAATTATTATGTTTGTAAATAAATACCAGATAATCCAAATACCAATGGTGATTGTTTTTCTTGAGAAATGCCATGATGTGAACTGTTTATTGTTGATTGGCGTAATTGACTGATCACGATGCAGTCATAGTTATGAAGGAATTCTGCTTTTAATTTATAGGAAATGAACCTTAATACCACGGTATTAAATGTTATATAGCCTGACGTAGCATGATGGCAGATTAAAAGAATTTTGATATTTCTTTGAATGTATAATGTATCAATAATTAATTATATCCAGTATTAGCAATTAGAAAGCAATTCTCGAATTTTTCGAGTCGTCATTATGAATTTCAGGTCAGTAAACGCAAAAAATTAAATTAGTACACAAAATGCTTACATTATATTCAAGTTATGGCGTGTGACATTAACATATACAGATGGCATAATTTTGATATTATAATCTTCAAAGTTCTCGCGACAAACTCTTTATGCGTTAAACAGAAATGGTTACTATTATTTCCTTTAATACTTAAACGGCACTACAACTGCGATTGAAACTAGTTTTATCGAGCTTTGAGAAACTGAACACTCGTCTAGATGAAATTAATATCGCCAGTTAACCGCATTTGAGATCTAGATCATTATAATTATTATACTCAGGTAAGTACTTACTAAGTTTATATCGTGTCTTAGTAATCGTTTAATAACAGTAATAAATGTGTAATAGATAGGTTGTAACAAAATTGTTTGTACGTAGTGACAATCGAGAATACATGATGAATTTTAATATTTAAATTATACAAAATTGTTTTTTTTATCTATCTAAGAATAATAGAACTAAGTGTTACAAGGTAAGGACAACTAATTTATTTAGATTAAAACTTGCAAGATATTTTCATTTAGAAATAAACGCTTTTATATTGAACCAGGTCTTAGAGGACTCAAATTCGTAGTCATGTCTCGTTTGTAATTATTGTAATGTAGTAGATACAATTTGAACACTCTGATTACTTATCACTCTTACACAGAGAAGAAATTAATAGCTTAGATCATATTATCACGCTACTCTGGCCAAATTGTTTGGTGAATTTTCGTAGTTATCCAAATACTAGTACTCTCACGTGATATTTTATTTATTTCTCTCTTTCACTATCTCCATTACTAAAAGGAACATGGTTTAGTTAATAAACAGTTTTGTTTTCGATTATACAAAATCGAATTTTAAGCCGGTTCTCAATCTCTTTTTACAATTATGTATATAACTTTACCAGCGAATAATAATTTACAGAAATATGAATTGTCAACAACAGGCAAACTAATTAGTTCCATTTAGTTAGATTCAGAGGCTGCTGAAGTATGAATATATAAAAATTACCATTCAAACAATGAATCTCTACCTATTTTATCTATATTTGCAAACGGTACGAGGCTGCTGGTGAGTGACTGTAGCTAACGTTAAAAGTGACTATTATTAAAGTACATATACCTTAATATGTTTCATATGATGACGACTGGCCGAGAGTGGTAAGTGGTAAGACGTTATTATCGCAGTTGCGTTCCGCTGACATACGCATATTTAAACGATTTTTATATATACCCTTATCAGGTGAACGCAACTGCAATCGTAGAGTCTTGAAACTTACACTAAAAGTACAGGTCCCGAGTGCGAGTACCCACCGAGCGCAGTTTGTTTGTTAATAATTTGACCTGAAGTTTTTTATTCTGTATATTCTAAATTAATTATGAATATTCAAATTTTTTGATTCTAATTTGAAACTTAAAATAAAATTTAATATTTGCTATTCCTCTTATTCATTTTAATCTTCGTCTTATTAAATATTGGATCTTAATGGATTTTGAATAAAATGATTATTACCAATGGACAAACTGTTAAAGATTGGCCAAAAGTTTAAGTTTATCAAAAATGTCTACTGTCCATTCGGATATTGCCTTCTTTTAATAAAAAACATGGCGGCCACAATTCTCTCATTACGTAAATATTATTCCCAGCCTCCTACACCGTTTAATCTATGCAAATATTTATCTCAGATTAGATAATTTCTTTGATAAGCAAGCACATACCTAGATATGGTAGTAGTGGTTCAGCAAAACAGTATCAACTACACAAGAGGCAATTAAAATATATCTGTTGTGTATTTCATGATCAATCGGTAGTAGAACTGCAACCTTAATGCGTCACTCGCCACATTCGTATAGGGTATGACTATAAAAGGCGTCCCATGTCAATTTTAAGTCTTTCAAATATTATTTTAAAAATAATGTTTATGACGCCCTGATGTGTTCTATATAGATTTGCTCGAGATATTTTAACGCTTTTTTTTAAACAAAATATGTGAAATTTAGCAATAATTTTTTAAGCAATAATATATATATTCATTTTCAAAGAAACCTCGACCTATTTTAACATTTTAAAATTCGTGTTATTTAAAACTGGTTGATTAAATAACCGTATCTTTTAACAACATTTTGCAATACGGTGAAATTAAGGATGTTATAAATGTGTTTTATTTTCGCGAACATGCCACGCCGAAACCTACCTTTGTTAACGTCATCATATAAATATTAAGATGTTATCAAATATTACCAATTGTGAAATTTATTTATAATAACAAGATACACATAGTTTTGTAAATTTAGAATAGTGTATATATAACAATTTTTAAATTTATTTGAATAACTATGTTAAAGTGGGTAGATTTGGTTTGATAGGGTACCTATATATCAAGCAAGTTGTATAATATTGTAGTTTATTTACAAAATAGGTCAGCCTTGGAAATAATATAATGAAGGCTTTACTCGTTAGCACACAATACAAAACAAAGGTCTTCAAGTCAATCGTATGTAGGCATACGCTCTGACGCACGTACGTCGGGCACTTTCTCCGCTTTCGAATGAATGCGTAAGTTTTTAATTGAAAAAGGCTGGTAATAACGCTTACGAGTAGTACGAGGAACTTGTTCTTAGTTTTGTGTACAACGAATGTCATTTTCTTGGAGACTTCAGGACCTATTACTGAGCTTGAGGACTTGTATTGCTATGTAGAATATGAAATCCTTACATTTACCAGAAGGTGCGATTACTATAGTGATGTGCTTTACCTCGTTTATCTTATGAGTTAACATACTTAGGGCTTAAAAGTAAAATAAATGTATGTTTTTTACAAACTACTACAGTAATAATTGAAATAAAACTTAGTAAATAAAGTCAGATTTTACAAAGTTTTTCGCCTGAAAGCTAAATATAATTTAAGGAGAAAATATGAAATTTATATTATAAATAGTATGCATAAATAAAATATTTTTTGTAACTTAAGTAGCCGACGCCGTCTCAAAAGCTGGCGTCATTAATAATGGTTTTTTTAAAAGTATTTATCGTAACAATAAATATGTCACAAGCAATAATTATTTATGAAACATTATGTCTTGACATTTAAATGTTGATTTTAAAACAGCTGTTGCATACAATTTGTGGCTTTTTTTTCAACTGCATATATGTGTATGTTATTTATAGCACTCTAAATTTCACATTTAAAAAGTTATAAATAGTATAAAAATAAAAAAAATTACAATTTTGAATTCTATATATAGTATTTATATGCCTATGATAATATGGGTGAGTTTCTTGATAGGGATGTACCTAACATCGTATATAAGATAATAGACATTCAATAATGTCTATTATCTTATATACGATGATATACGATGTATATACGATGGTGATCCATGATTTAATTATTTATAGTTATTGAACTATAAATAATTAAATCATGGAAATAAAATTGCATAAGTCTCTTAACACAACAGTAATCGCAACTTTTAAAATAAAGTATAATTTAAAAAAGAAATGCGTGTTTCTATTTCACATTGCTATCCTTGTTGTGATGTGATAAGGTCTTGTTTACAACTCTTGCATATATTAAAATTATCCTCCAATGTAGTCCAGACAAGTGTAGGGTTATCAATGAAGATAAACTCGCAGACGCCATTGCATAATGTCTGTCTGTAGACGTCACTGATAATTACCTATTTTCGTCTAAAACTATTTGATAAAAGGGATTAGGAAAACAGTTTACTGGGAACGCAGTCGAATAGTTATATTAAGCCTATTCTAAAGTAACATAATAAATTAGTTTGGAAATTATTCAATTTTCACTAATTGATGTACTTCTAATTATTACGTAAACAACTTTATTATTTGTTTACGAGTTTGTAAATGGAACCCAAATTAGGCAATGGTGCCGACACCATTCCGAAATGGAATTGTATAAAAAATATAATAGCAATTAAATAATAATACAATATATTTTAACATGTTTAAAAGGATTTGATTTTATATTTAACCTTTGTTGTAGCGTAGGTGTTGTCGATAAATTTTAAGCAAACGTCGCTGCAGATAAGCAGTATCAAATACAAAATAATTAGCTTAATTTTAATGGTTGTTAAATAGTTTTTCCTGTTTGGAGCTCTCAATTTTTGTGACGTCATAGATAATTCACAAAATAATTACATAGTCATTAGGCGATTTAAGTTGGTTATGGTCAGTGTTGACAACAACCTATTAGCATAGATCAGAGAGACTAATTATTTAACCTATGTAAGGAAATGCGCCACAGACAGAAATATTCTTGTTTATGGTCATCGCGAGCTTAAAGACCGGTTTTTTATGTATTAATAAAGTGATTAAGGATGGAAAAATAAGGCAAGTTTTATCACTAAGATATTGTTTATGATGTAATTTGATTCAAAATTTAATAAATAATTAAAGTTATATAATCAAGTGGTATTATATATTATAAATGGCATATGGCTTTCATGATTTGTCAATCGACACAGGATAATAGATTAGTTAATATTTTATTGATTAACTTTATGTGTATACTTTACCATTCAATTTCATTATCTTATCTTACCCAAACTAAGGGTGAGGCTGAACTTTTGGTGCACTCCACCTAAGGGGATCTTTTTGTGTTTCCCTTATAATTTTATTAAAACAGGACACAAGGTACAGCAATAGGTACCAGGAAGAAATGTCGTTTTCATATTGGAACGAAATTATTAGATCAAAGTGTATTTTTCAGGAAAACGACTAATCCATTTACTGACTGAAATGTCGATACGTCTAAGGTCACTTTGTATTTAAAGACGGAAAAAAATGTATCTTGCAAGCGGTATTTTTAATAACATCATTATCATTTTCAACCTATTTTATGGTCGTCCACTGCTGCACATGGGTCTCCCCTAATGCAGACCACTGCTCCCGATTTTCGGCGAATTTTAATAATATATAAGTAAAATGAACCATTTATATTTAACTAATAAGGTTAGATAAGGGGATCATTTAATAAAAAAGTATATTTCACAAGCCTTTATTATCAGAGAGACTTGAAAAGCGAGAAAAACATAAACACTAACGTAATTGAGTTGCTAATCATTTTTAAATCGATCGTTGTAAATTATTTATGATTCAGAACCGCATAACGCACATTCCGTTGACTAAAAAATCTACTGGCAAAAGGCACCTTATGGTAACTTGAATGCTTCATATATTTAAAAAAATATAGAAGTTTAAGTAAAAAGTTGGATTAATTCTAGTTGTTTAGTATCGTTAAATAATATTTATGAAATATACTAAATAAATAAACAAAAATTCATGACTCGTGGACAAACATTGTACAGTTTCTCGTTCTCTTCAGACAAGTGTTAAATATTGTATTTACTTACACATAAATAAAAATAATCATATGTCTGTTGAACTTATGGTACTAAGCGTATAAAAATATCTACAATACTAAATAAGTTCATATGTAACTGTACTGTAACTTTACATTACATTACTAGAACTAGAATACTACTAAGCCATGATATATTTATTAATTGTAAAGACTGCATATAATTATTGCATATGATTAAAAACAAAAAAAAAAGAATACAAAAGAGTTTTGACTCTTCACAGGATATATTTTTTTAAATCAAAGTAAATTGATCTTATTAAGTGTATAAGAGGATGGCGAGCGGTCGTAAGGTGCCGCTAGGAAGCCACTCCAGAGGCATAGTTATGATTGGAGCTGCCCTAGGGAGTAGTCCTGGCAGTCAGCGGGGAGGTTGAAGTGAGACCCAACACGGACGGTTGAAATCTGCTATAATATTTATTGTTTTACTTTTATAATCAGTATTAATATCGATATTATTGCTCAGGTTAATGTAGTTCTAATTATGCCTAAGCTAAGTAATAATGATAGTTTTAGTTTTCGCGGTAGTTATTTATACTTGATATTAATAAGAAACTGGTTCAATTTAGAAGACTATATGAACAAAAATATGCAGCGGAAAATAATTTTAAATTGAGTAATCAACAAATTTAAATTTTATTGATTTTAAAGTTTGTATGTTTTAAAACAATTTTTTTTAAACTAGTTCGGTTTTTGAGCTACGGTGTAAAATGAGATGGAAAAATTACTTTAGAAAACGGATGGGTAAGATTTCGATATAAATTCTCATGACTCGCGGGCAACTTTTCACATGTTCCTTGTGCACAGCTAGACAGAATAAAAAAACAATTGCTATGCATAATATGTGGCTTATAAGACTAGGAAGGAGTGAAGTATAACAAGAAGCATCATTTATTCTATTTAGGTATTCTAATCAGTCGAAAGAAATAAATGGTTTCTTTATCTTGTTCACTTTATTTCGTGTTAATATTAAAAGATTGCCGATACGTTCTTAGAAGATTAAATTTATTGACGACTAACTGTAAAATTACAGAAGTTTCTGCTTTCAATTTAGAATCAACCTGGAAGTAGGTGTACTATTTTCAAATTTGTAGAATGAAAGCGTGATGAATATTTCTAATCCCTACTAGCCTTAAGTCATTATCACAATTTATAGTACTCGCTAATCGCTGCCTGCCGTAAGTTGGACCACTGCCTAAAGAGATAAAGCTTAATCTGGTTCTTCAGATGTCAAATTGACTTCATGACCTTGCATATCGAGAAACAAGTACTAAAAGACACTACACGTGACATGAGACATGTTTCAGAATATTCAAGTTTATTATGTGCAATAAAATACCTATAAAATTATTTTCTTATCAACGATTCTAAAAATATGGACTAAGAATGTTATGTATTTGTTCGTAGCATAGAGAATGCATATTATTTTGTTATAATATACAGCTGTTAGTAAAGTCTTGCAAGGAGTTCCGTACCTTTTTTATTATTCAGTTTTCAATTTTTCAATTTTCAATTTATAATAAAATTTCATTCACACCTATTATTTAAGCATCATTAATATATTGTAATAAAGTTTTTGTAATCGTAATGGATTCTAGAAAACGGAGTAATTAAATTTCGATAATAAAAATCAGAAACAAGGCATTTGCCGCAGTTTCGCACGGGTGGTGTACCCAATGGATAAATGAGAGAAAATTTTCGTTCAAAATTAAGACTACGTAATGAAAAATTTTTGTTTGTGCCAAAGTTAAGAATACTCCCTCTTTTAGGCTTGAGACAGACGAAAAATTTAATCTGATACTTTTCAGAGTAAGAAATCTTTAAAGTCTTTATAATACAATGTTTTGGAAAATTTCTTTTTAAAATCTTGTCCATTTATATGTGTGTGTATATTTATTCATGTCTCGTGATTAATTGGTCGTACCTCTTATACATACATCTACCCCATTAGAACCAGAACTCAGGACCTTAGCTGTTATTATAAATATAGCGGATTTCATTCCTATTTAAAAGCCATTTTCTACATTTATTATGTCTCTTACTAACGGAACCCTAAAAGCTAATACCTGAATTATAAATTCTGAGGACTAAAGAATGCAATAAGGTGATTTAATTCGCAATGTTCCTTTTTTAGCAACATGATTTATAGATTTAACTTTATATTTATTTATAAACCAATTGATATTATTTCTTGTTCAAAATTTATTTTATTTTTACTTTGTGTTATTGCATTAGATTCCAAGATTTCAATATTATTCTGTAAGATATTTACTAAAATAATTTCTAAAATAATCTCACTTCTAGCTTATATTTTTTGATTAGTGAAATTTTTTGTTTACATAACAAAATGTAAGACAATATTAATTGGCTGGAAAGTAAGCACAACTTATCTGCTAATTTCGAATATCTTCCAGCAGAGATCCAACATGTGTTTCCTGTTGTTGAGAAAGGCAGAAGGTGTGTTTAAATGAAAAAAGAAATATGATAAAAATGTTATTATAAGTGCAATTACATATATAATTAAATAACAAGAAAGAATATAGTTATCCTTTAAGTTTCTTTTCAATTTCTTTTTAATCGTTTTCGCTCTTCGTTTCTGGTCTCCACAGAGCATTCACTTACTTGATCTTTTTAAATTATTAATTGATATATTCCAAACGTGAAATGCTAACATTGAAATTTCATTATTGTGCGTAAATGTAAACTATAATTTTGCTAAATACGCTGTTAATAAAATGGTTGAATTTGCTTGTAAATGTAAAGATCCTGTTTTATCGAATTATAATATTTGAGTAGTGCAGTTTTCATAGATTTTTCTTTACGCTACCAAAATTTTAAGGCAGAAATAAAACTCAATTTGTTGACATATTCAGTTATTTAATTAATGTAAAAAAAACTGTGGAAGAAGATGTTTTGTAAAGAAAAATTTAAATATCTGCCTATTAACGCAAGGTCATCAAACCAATGTAAACAGTATTGTTCTAGAATCTCTGTACTAGGGTAATTTATTAACAGACTAAGCGTAATCTATTTACGAAAATATAATAAACTATTTAATTACTAACACGACTTTGTCCCTTGTTTAAATGGCCTGGATTCAATTGTTTCACGTTTCCAGTGAGTGTCTGTGCAAGTATTGACGTCATCGATGACCTAGATTATTGTTTTCCTAATAATATGATTTGGTATACCTCAAGCCATCTTAGTAAGGTACTGCAAGGTCGTCACTTTAATTGAGTTCAATTACGAAGCAAAAACTCTGTTGCGTCAGAGAGTAATTAGTTGCGCTTAGATGAGTTAATTTGAATTGTTTATTGATAAGAAAGAGTGTAGACCGTTTTATAAAGTTCCATCTAAGTTATTGTGTCTTAGTTCTCAAGGAGGAGTTATGGTTAGTCTCTACCAAACAGAAAAATCTAACCGTGGCAGAATAAAGTCGCTAACAGTCGGTAACAGGATTAACAAATTGAATGAATACTGGAACGACGGTTCGACGATCACCCCACTTATTGTTTAATTCAATTAACTGAATTAATTTAAATTAACATATTTCATATTGACGTACGTTGTATTTCCATTGCCGCTTAACTGTTTATCATTGTGACGTTTCGATTTATTACGAAGTAATGATTTTAAACACAAACGCTATTGTGGTTGATATAAATTTACGTAATAAGGTCCCAGATCACATTGTAAGTGATGCCACTAATTATTGTTCTTATTACAGATGATTAAAGTTCGAACGAAAATGTTTACTTAATCTGAAGACACCTATAATTATCCGTTTATAATGAGATTCCTTAAATGATTGTAAGATAGATTAGATCAGATTATTTTGAGATAGACATTTAGATTTTTAGATCATAGATTCCCTAAATGACCCATTTAGTAAGCATTATAATTAATGATCAAGTTCAATCTCCTAAATATTTAAAATCGTTAAATTTACTAAGCATAATTAAAAGCTTGTGTTATGGTTGTTACTAATAATAAATATTAGAAATATACTAAATAAATATGGAAACAACCTCTGGCTAAGAAGACACCGCTCAAACAGGTGAACGTATTCATTTTTAATACAAGCACAGCAAATGGAGTCATTTGGTCAGGTAACACTACCTGATGGTAAGCAGTATGAGGTTGGTAATATGGTAATATCTAGCCACAGCCATGATACCTCGCCACCACTAACCATACTGAGTGAAAAAGGTCTGTCTGCGAGGGGAATTGAGTGAGTGATTATGTTAACAGAACCAGGAGACAGGTTCATACCGGGAGATAACAAGCTCTAGTAACATTACTTTAAGAAGTCTTCATTCAGCTCTGATCTTCCATAAGATGGAGATATTTTCCAATTCTGCTTAATAATATGAACTTTTTTTAACTTATGTTTAAATCCTCAAGATTCACTGTTGATCAATATTTTTTTAAATATTCTAGCACAGTCTAGAACCTTCTGAAGGACACGCATTCTGGAACTCTTTATTTAATTTTAACTTGGCTAGCTTAGTTTTATGTTCAAGAACTTAAAAAACTACTAAAATAAAATAGAAAAACCAGCACCTGTGTTTTCTTATACGCGTTGAGAATTTTAATCAGCTCGTTAGAGAATGCGGCGTGGAGCTATGCGCAGAACTTAAGAGCGTGTCCAATATACACGTAACTAGTGACTTAATCAAGTTGGTTTGTGTTAAATTTAATTTATGATCAACGCAAGTCAATTATTCGTAGACAAGTACTTTAACATCTGCAAAAGTTACTCAAAATTAACAATCTAAATAATAGTAACACGCACGTATTTGTCCCAAAATAATATTTGATGCTCTTGCGCATATACGAGACGATTTACTCATAGATGCGCAGAAAACCAAATTTCCATGTTTGGCAAGTAATGTCTTAATGTCTCAAGATGTAGATTATGATAAACGTTTTATGTCGGTGATAGCAATATAATACAAGATTTATTAAATTACTCTTAGCGGAATAGCCTTTGTCTTTCATGTTACCGACATCGAAGGCCGATAGTGCCAGGGCTGAAGGAAGAAAGCTACAAAAAAGATTCACTCGAATTACTAAACAACAGAGGATCTGGCTATCTTACCTCCAACTGCTGGAACACAGCAATACTGTTGATAACACTCTAGATACAGAACGAGAGACGGTTTGTTTATATTTTTGACGATATCTTGATGATGAGACCATTCAAAAACTTATGACACAGTATGAACATCAATAATTAATTTGTAAATGTCGAACATTTGGTTTAAATATTGAATACGTGGTTGTAAATGTTTTGCTCGGTTCGATGCGCGCGAGTGGACATCAATAGGTAATTTTTTCCCTCGCCAATTTCCGGTGGCAACGTACGTCATTATAGTAATGACTTTCCTAATGAGAATGTGGTTTGGTGATTTTTTATGTTATCGTTTCATAAATGTAAAGTATTTTGAACTTGTGTAGACGCCTGCATACCAAGAAGATACGAATCAATTATTAAATAAAATTATTCAAATGAAGCTGCGTGTTCAAATTGATTAGTAGTCTTAAACATTCTAGATATCAAATGGCATGCAATTTTTTTATTCAAATATATGTCAACACTAATACAATAAAATAATGATTACACTAAAAAACTAACTGACGTGTTACGCGTATGTTAACACGCGATTTATATGAAATATTCGCCAGGCTGATATACAGTGTGGAGATCATAGTATGACATTAAATTAAAACATTAAACGAATCATTCTTAGAAACTAATAGGTTCAGCCAAGTTGACTGTTCTAATTGACAATAATGTTTTCCAACCATCCAATAAATGGTATTGACTTGAAAATTTCATAACGTTTACAACTAACGCTCTAATGACGTATCTACACATATACATAATCTTCGCACTGTTTAACCACATCCTAATGACACATCCACATCCTGATGTAGCGTCAATCAGAATAGTTTCAGTTAACATTGTTTGTTATTCTAAGTAATTTATTATTTAGGTCTGAAGTTATTTTTCAAATACAAATCACTGCACAAAAGTCCACACTACCTGATGGTAAGTGGGATTGATTTTCTTTTTTTTCCATTAAAGTACACTGATGGGTTAGTAAAAAATGAAAGCTAGATAATTTAAGGAACGAAAGGTTTTTAAAAACAATTTACAAGTATTGCTATTATCTAAATTGCGTGATTTAGAAAATAATGTAGGTACCGAACATTATTTTTTATGATTATAATTTTCAGAAAACTAACATATTTTGATCACGATGTGGAAGTTTGTCCTTCTCAATTAACAAATGCTCATATTTTTCAGGTAAAAGACTAAAATTCACAATGCAGTCGACTATTGAACTTTGGTAAGATTTATAAATAGCATCTTTTATATTGTGATCATGCAAATTAATTTTAAAATAGCATCTATGCAACACTTTTGTAACACATAAACTTCGTGGTATATTGTATTACGTCAAAGAATACGAAATGAACCGAAGGAGGTGCATAATAACAAGTTTTTACTCTTGTTCGGGCAATTAAGGATGGGATTGGATAATGAAATTATTTCTTCATATTTCATCTCACATTTAAACAGCGAGATAAAAAGCCAAATCCGGAAACATGATGGAAATGACAATTACCCATCACCACCACCCACTAATATTTCTCCTATTAACTAGCCCAAAGTAAGCATCATTAAGAGCTTGTGATGAGTGTTTGTATTGCATAATTGAGTGTACAGAATGGCTGAGTGGTCAGCACTCTTAGCTAACTACTCCACCAGGGGTTTCTGGTACGAACTTGAGTAGATGATAAGACTAAGAGATTTAGTGACTCCTTTCTCTGTCGCACAACTAGAGCATGGAATTCCTTACCAGCACACGTATTCCCTCCTTCTTATGACATGAGTTCCTTTAAAAGAGGCGTGAAAAAGCACTTTTTGGGCCGGCAAGGTGAGGGTGGCTAGGGAAGTATATCACATGCTTCACTAGCTATCTTCACATGTGGACTCGTCTACTACTTATCATCAGGTGGTGTCGAGTCATTTGCTGTGCTTTTTATATAAAAAAAAGATGATTGTGTGATAAACAGGAATTTTTGTAAAAAATAAATCATTAAACCATAATCGAAGTTCAGGCAAGATTTCATCAACTTAATAGTTTTTTATTATTTGAAATGGTAATTTAAAATTCAAAGTTAACGTCAACGTCGACATAGTATAAATGTGGCCTAGAGATTTAATGGTTTTTACCGGATGTCATTGAATTATTAAAATCATCAACTAGCTTAGTTCAGTATATCTGTGAAGCATCATCTATCCAATGAATTAATTGATCTCTTCATTAGTTAAAGTTAGAGTTTTTCTTAAAGCATCATAATATAAGTTATATACTTAGAGTATTAAATGAATAAAAATCACATACAGTATTCAAAATATTTAAAGATCTGATACTACATACTTTCATTTGAAGCACCACTGGTGGGCTAGTTTCTGACAAAAAAATAATCTAAGAAACGTAAGGTTAAAAGAAAGTATTGAAACTTAGATAATTCTATTATATTGCTGTTGCTAATGGGGTATCTAAATTGTGAATTAAAAGTTGATAGGTACTTACTCTACTTCCACCTGGTGGAAGTTTTCATGGCCATGATAGATGATAACATGAACAAGAGAGAGATGATTCTCTTATATTCCAATTTCCAAGTTTCCATGATAACATGATGTTCATTTAACCATCTCTCATGGCCAGTTTAACTATGAAGGATGGGACCATATGGCTCCTATAATGGCCGCCAAACCTTCCCTACAGTTATTCCCTACAGTTATACAAAAGTCGTATAAGGACTCACCATCTCTATCGTTAGTATAGTAACAACATAAATTGTTAATTTACTCACAATTCACATTTTTTTACTTCTCAGACCTTCAATAATTATTGAGTAAGCATAGCATTATTGCTAAGCAAATCTTTTTTACTTTTTGCCAACTGCCAGGCAAAAAGCAACTTAAGCGACGTCTCTTTTTCTTTCAATACTTTGTTCCGAATCGATTTCTATGATTCGGTAATCAGATAATTTTTCAAATAAATGTATATCATTTTTTGTAATGATGGTAATATATAGAAAGCTCATTAGATATAGGTTATACGTGATATTACAAAAAGGCTTTTAATTGGAGATGTAGCTAAATAAAATACAAATGGCGGACTAACTCCACATTACGCGGATAGAGCATGGATCTGACTTGTGTTTAAAAACATGAAATAACCATTCTGAGTAAATGATTACACCATCTATGTGGAACATTCTAACGAGTCATGTTGAAAATCCATTTTTACCATACCTATAGAAGCACGTGTGTAAGCTTTAACTGAAAGAAATGTGTAATAACCAAGTAAGCGAAAAAAATGGCCATTCGAGTACACTGTGCACGTGGATGCAGCACACTTACAAGCCAATGCATTATAGTATCTATAGCAACGCATCAACGTCTTTATGGCTGAATTATACATTTCTGAGTTCGTATAAATTATTATTAATTTTATAGTGGTATTTATTCAAGTAGGCATAAGAAAAAAACTTATTCATAATTAAAATTTTTAAGCGTGACTCTATCACCTTTATACATAAATGTCTTTAGTACAGTGTTTATCTGTTCCATATTTACGTATAACGCAACAATTTCAATATCATTAATTCAATTCTTGTTTGCACAGTGGCATGAATGAACTAAGTTAGTAATACTCAGTTTTTCTCCTTGGAATGAAGCAAAGAACGGTATCATATACATACAATAAAGTCGTATATTTTTCCTAATTATAGACAGATGGAAGCTGTGATAACATGTCATTGCACAGATTTCCGCTTACACGTCGTATGTTGTAACCAGTAGAAGACAAGCTATCTTGACAGCAATCTATATTTAAGAAACTATTAAAAATACCATTCTCCCGCCCGTTTGTCCGTTACGTATTCCTTACATGGCATCGCAGGTATTTGTGGTTAGTGTAGATATTAATTTAGATTAGTTTTGCCTGATATATTACAGTGATATGCGTGTTTGTATAGGTGGGAGTTGTTTTTAATGTGCCGAAAAGGTGTGACTATTAAAACAAGAATTTAGAACTTCGAAGAATAAAGATGAAGATCTACCAGGACATTAACACTTAGTACAACATCTCTTTACGTGAAATTGAAACTGGCTACTGAACGTGAAGTAGCGAAGCCGTTCATCAACGATATTTAACGTAATTTCCGAAAATAATAACATTGAACTTTTGCAAAAGGCAATTGTCTTATTCAGAGAATTATGTGGCCTAGTTTTACCAGTATTCTGTTTTACGTATATATATTGTTTTTGGAGTTAAATTAATAACTAAGATATTAATATTTTAATGTGCATTTTTTGAGCAGTGAAATAATAAAAGGAATTTCTATTTAAAAATTAATATAACCAAAAACTATAGACGATTGTAAGTTTGCTTTTATTATACTAATTTTCCACCCCCTAATATTATTATTTAAATATATATTACTTATCGATACTTTTTAAAAATCTTTATTTAATTTAGGGGCTTTTGTCCACTGATACACATGCCAGCCCCATCGTAATCTGCCTTAAGACATATTGCTGTACAATGGAAATGAGGATATACGTTAGTGCAAAAATATATCAGCTAGATATTAAGCAGCTTCTGAAGATGGTTTTGATAATAGATTTATAAAAGCTACGAAATTATGTATATTAATAAGATCTTAGCACTCTTTAAACTCTACTTATATTCTTTACATACTCTGTCAGTGTGTGCTAAAATTCATCAATCGTCTCATTAAGTAGGCAAATTTATCTATGCATATAGCAATCAGTGTAATATCAATATTATTTTCTATCGACTTTGCCAATATTAAGTATATCTTTACTAACCCCCGTATTTATTGATTATTAATTTTTGTCACAAAGTTCAATAAATAAACTTCACTTAAAAACTAAACTAAATCATAAATAACAAACTAACGTAACTAAATAAAACTAAACTAAACTAACTAAATAACTAACAACTACTTAATTAAATAACTAACTAAGTTTAACTAAACTTAAATAAACTAACTAAGCTTAACTAAACTTAATTAAACTAACTAACTTATAAAACTTAACTAACTAAACGTTAACTTAATTAAATCATTGCACTAAAATTTTTCATTTCATTCAATAGATATAGAAAAACTAAACAAAAATTACTTAAGCAAATGCTTTAGTAATGGAAACATTTACTTGACTGAGAATTCTAATATTTGAAGCTTTTCAAAAATTATAATAATAAATAATGTTACTATGTAAATAATAAAAAAAACTTCGGTAACTACTTTTGTTCACCTTTTCTTTGATTTACTTATAAACGCGCGTAATGGTTGACAGCATACTAGTAAGTCTCTCTTTTCCTAATACACTGATTTCTCCCATTACAAACAGCGTGTTACGTTTGACAAATAATTTTCTATCAAAGTAAACTTGGAATGAAACCTTCACGATAATTTTTATTTTAAAAACAATAGTTTTTTTTACTTATTATTCAATTGTAATATTCATTGAGTTAATAATGTACGGCCTTGTGAGATGGGTGTAGAACGTATTGTCCTTTTGGAAATATGTCAAGTCTGTTTGTGACGTAAAACAGCTGTGCGCTCTGCAGAACGTAAAGCGCGCTTTGTGTGCGCAAATTTCCACCACAACAAAGTAATAAATGTAATATAAAAAACACATTATAAAAACCAGTTATGTCATTGTTGATTTAGTTAGTTTCTAAGAGATATTTGCTAGAATCATTTCAGTGCAAAATCAATGGAACTGGTTGCACTTATCAGCGAAACATACTTTGTCATGTAGTCATGCAATGTTTGTGTATTTCTATAACACACAGATTAATATTATAGATAACTTGTACTTAATTTAGTAAGTTGAAACTTGATTTATTTTAATTTCTAATAACATCAATGTCAATAAGGGCAGATACCTTCCACATAGCATTAAAATGATACCAAATGTAGTATTCGAAAGATTTTAAAACGTAAGCAGCTAAAAAGAAAATTTAGGCAAAAAAATTGAAAATAATTACAAATATTCTTTATAAAAAAACTAAGTTATTGCGACCATAACAGTTGTAATAATAAACACTGTAACAAAAGGAGTAAATTTTCAACTAAATTTGACCCAAAAAACTAACAGGGCAAGCTAAATCAATCTAATCCATTTCAAAAGATTGACAACATGTTATTTATTTCGTATGTATTTTTTAAATTGTAATCACAGAATTAGAAGCATTAAAAAAATAAACAGAGCTATTAACTTAATGCCGATAACAGATTATTTTTAAAAAAAACTTGATAACGTTTTAAAATAATTGTCATGATTTTACAATTTTATCCTTTAAGGCATTTTAAAAGGAAATATTTTTTTTTTATGACAATATTTCTTTATAATTAAAACTGATACGCTTCTGTTATCCAATTCATAATAAATAATATTAAAGTAATTTTATTAACAATAAGTTTCTGACCGCGGTTTTGACTTTAAAAAAGGAAGTTATTTTTTTTAAATAAAAAGCTGAGCAAATGACTCGACACCACCTGATGGCAAAGTAATTTCATAGATTTTCTCATTGCCAATTACTGGATCACATGACAAATGTGATCCAGTAATTGGTCCAGTAAATAAGAACAACTAGATTGGATTGCTTTTGGTAGTAATAACCTGAGTTCTGTATATCTTTAGGTTTATTCGTCTGTGCTTCGGATTTGGTTCTTTTTTTAAAAAAGGATAGTAAAAGACTCGACAGTACTTGATGGTACAGAGTAGGAGTCTATATGCGAAGAAAGCTACTACAGTGTGCGATACACTGACCGCCACTTCCACCTCACCACACTTCCACCTTGAGCCCAAAACTGCCTTTTGAAGCCTCATTTGAGGACCCGGTGCTGTACGAAGCATGAAATCGTCGGTAGGTAATTCCACATTCTGGCTGCTCAACAAACAAAGGCACTAACACTTATTTAGATTAATCTAAAGCTATCAAAAGTTAAGCAAGTAAAAAATCTTTATAGACCCGATTCCGTACTTCACGAACTAAATTAAGTTCAGTACTACTCTTTCAGTATAATACAACCAAAAAAGACAGGAGACCAATGACGTCTTTGACATTTCTAAAATGGCGACTCTTAAACGTGTTTGCCTTACTTTAATGCGCATCATAAAACATGCCGATTAATAAAAGTCAAAAGTGTATGGATTGCCAAGTGTCAACTAACTTGACATTCCATAAAGTCATTCTATCCTTTCTTAATGAATTAGTTTGAAACTTTAATTGAATTCAGGTACAAAGTAATTGTTGTCATAATATAAAAAAATTGTACTTAAAATAAAAGTTGAACGTGATAGAATAATAACGCAAAGATGGAGTTTATACACACATACTTTGAAGCCAAAAATGGAATTTTTGGTTTTTGTACTTTGCTAACTTTACCCTGAAGCTCATGAACTTTCAGTTTTCCCTATAATTTTATTTTTAAATGTTACAACTTTTATTTTATCCTTGTGTATGTGACCTGCTTTGCTTTAAAACGATTTCCCGACAAAACGTTGCAAAAAAACGCCATAAACAAAAAATTATATTGAACCTACCCCTACAGACACACTGTATAGGGAGGCTAAAATTATCCGGCGTTTTTATTTGCTGCGTTTTGTCTGCGATGTTTTTTCGTGCGGCGTTTTGTCGGGGTACGCTTTAAAATGGTAGTTACTATGATAATTCAGAATCAAGGAAAATTATAATTAGTTACATTACTTATATAAAATACCGTGCTTAATGACGTAGTTATAAACTTAACTAGGTATATTTATAACATTATGCAACAATAATGGGTAAGTCCCGTTAGCGGAAACATATAATTCCATATAGTATAATTTGGTTAATTACCATCTTGAATGGCAACTGTTCTGAGGATCTTTACTCCCTTATTCCACCTTCTCCCTTCCATCTAAGGACTACGCGTGCTGACCTACTGTGTCACGGACGAACTGTGATGAGCATTCCTACGCGTACAAAGTACAAATTTGATAATGCATTTCTTTCTTGTACAATTAAGAAATGAAATTCTTTTTCAGCACACGTTTTCCCTCCTTACTTTAATACAGGTTCCTTCAAAAGAACGCCTCTTTTGAAGGAACGATAGATAGAAGTATCAGGAGGTCGATAAGGTCAAGATGACATTGCATAGTTTCACTCATACTAGCCACCTTTATATTTGGACTCCACTTCTGCTTACCAACTGATGGAATGGAGTCATTTGCTCGATTTTTCTATATAAAATTGTATTTTTAACAATAAAGTTAACCACAAATAATTTAATGCGTCATTTTTTCTGCGAACGTTGATTTGTATTCATCTAAAATTAATGCTGTAATTTTGTAATGTTTAGTTAAGTACCTAGTTATTTAAGGTAAACACATGTCTGACATGACGGTGCTGGCTTGCTGTGTACACGCCCCTCAAATCAATAGGTAAATGAGTCATATTGCTCAATTATAAATGGATGGAATTATGTGTACTTAAGAATATTTCAATCATTTTATCAAAGGTAAAAAAAAGCAATAATCATTCGATTTAAAAGAGCGAATGAACTAGCTCAAGAAGTACATAGCGAACTATGAATGTCAGATTCCAGTTCCAAATTTAAATTCCACAAAAAAATGTACTAAATTTTAAAAAATATCGTATACGTTTTATTCTCGCTCGTGTTAAATTCTATCCTCTAATCTAATGTATAAGTATTAGTGCTGCTCAAATCGGACTTATCTGCGATGGTCATACCTCTGATAATATTGTATTTATAGAGTATTTCGGTACTATAACCTTAGCTACCATGTGTCTGTCTGAAGCAGTCTAATCTTTTAGGAAAATTAGTTCTTCTTCTATTATTTTATACTCTTCTCAGAGCGATCGCAGTCATGTATTGCTGAGTGAACTATACTCCTTCTGTACCAAGGCGAAAAATTCGCTAAGGATCTTCGCTAAATACCTGGAAGCTACTCTGGAAGTATAAATCATAAACAATGGAGACGAATGAGGCAGTAAAATACTAATCACGATAGTAAAATTTTTACGTTAAACGGTTCATTAGGACTAAAAGAGAAGATTTGCGAGTTAAACCGAAAACATCATGATAACACAAAAAACACGTGATTGCCGAAACTTTATTTTTTTGAGAACGAATCTGTTTACGTGTACCTCGTAACCTAGCCCCTTTCATCCCTTTTTTGCACCGACCGTTCCATACAAACTATGTATCCAATGACCTTAAGATATCTTCTGCTAATGTTAAAATAGAATAGCCAAGCTGTACTGCATTGCGTTATAAGTATAACGTATGAGACGTATAAAATAGGGACTTCATCAATTGTTTGGTTTGAACAATGACCTTTACATATGACGAATGAACTTTTAAACAGTTGACCGCCCGCATTGTCACGTAAGGTAACGCAACACTTTAATTACGTCTTAACTATTACGTCAAGAGTGAACCCTTTATAAACCTAGCTGGTTTTGGGCGAGTGACTGTTGCGTCAACGTTATATTGTTCTTTGTAATCAACTTTTATTATTTTATCCTTATTGTGAGACACTGGTGCTTCACATATATTCTTTTTATAATCTGGAAAGTAGATATCGCTTTTAAATTGTTTTTAAAAGCGAATGAGCCTGCCTGCTGGCTGGTAAGGGTTGAAAGGATAAACCATATGATTATTATTTTAGCTTGAAATAATGGGAAGTACATATTTTTGCCGCAGCCGTAACCGTAAAAGATAAATATTTAGATTGAATATACGTACTTAAAAATACAATTGATAATCGATTTTCTAGTTATCATTTTCATATTATTCTTGGAATAGAGATACAATTTTAAATCCTATTAGTACTATCTGCATTTTATGGAGAAAAACCTTTGTTAATTTCTATCACAGCATCTTTTTCATCGTGTCATTTAACGATACAGTTATATTTGACCGTTGTACAAATGCATTGAACTAGCGTGGTTTTGATATGGTCCAGACTCCTCAATGTGTTTCTCCCACATAGTAAGGCCCGTACCCGGCAGTGTGACACAAGTATATAGGGTATTGATATGATGTGATTCCCCAGAAGTTTATGACTTACTAACAGGAAAGAACTTACAATGACGTTATAGCGAAGCAGCCGTGTATTTGTTATAAATTTCAAATGTATCCCTAGTACGTAATCAGGAGTTTATTGAAAACTAGGAAAAACTTGCTGGATACTTTTTAGTTTTGTTATTTCTATTTAACATTTAAAACATACAGTTTGGTATCCAGTTAAGCGGGCAAGGTCTAATAATATTATTATTATTATGACGTAACGCTTGCGTCACAATCCGTCGATTAATTAATTATTACATCTATGGAACATTTTGTAGTAGGTATCTAAGTATGAGTGTTACTGATATGTATTTGAATAGAATTTAAATGAAAATGATTAGGTATGTAAGTATGATATATCGTCTTTGTGATCGTCTTGAAACGTATTACACATAGGTATATAATTAACTTTATTTGAAACTTTGGCACCCAAAATATAATATTTTTGTTTGATGTTAAGTGCAGCTAATTTTTAATATAGTGCCTAACAACATAAAAAAGCTAATAGCTATCCACAGACCAAGGCTAGAATCAGAATTTTTATCCGCATAGGCTAAAGCTCTAGAAAATCAAATGAATAACGAGATCCAATATTAAAATTACCTTTATTAAAATGTCATGAACGTTTCTGGGTTTGTTCACGACCTAGCTTCTGTCCGCGATTCTACTGATGTTTCAGAGGTTATGGAAGAAATTAGTTAGGATAATGTATAGCCTCCTTGAAAAATCGTGCTAAATTGATATAATGTTTATTAATGTTTTGAATCATTAGTTTATAATTTTAACTGCATCATTTAAACTAACACTCTACATAAAACTTTTGTTTTTTATGGTTCAAGTTAAAATAACTTTATAAAATTTAGTTAATTATACGATAAAGCGTAATAGTGCACACTTAATCATTATTTATACGTTATAATAACACACATACGCCCACAGTCAAGACCTGTCTTTACCTGTATATATCTGTTCAATAATGGGATCGATGGTCGATTTTCAATTAATAATAAAATGTATATACGTTAAAATTATACTCATAAATTTTAAACTTGTTTGTGGCCAATTTATGGTAAATTTGGTACTACGGATAGAAAAGACGTCAGTACTATGCTGTAAAATTAAATGTCATAGATTAAGTAGTCACATATTGACAGATAATAAAGGAACAAGAAGTAATATTAACAGGAAATAATATCAAATATATTTAAAATGTGTTTTAACAAGACATCTTCTTCTTACCATAAAAATCTTTTTTTTAACAATTATATGTAATTACCTTAAATCTCGATAGCTATCGAATTTTATTGACGTCGGGTACTTCTCTAAAATAAACTTATAAAAATAAATAAATAAACTAAATTAAACATAATGTAATATGTGTCCTTGCTTATTTTTCTTTCTTTATCATCGTTATTTCTATCGAGAAATAGCTTCAATTATCAACGGGATAAGTTATATTTATATTAATAACTTTAGAGATGTTTGCAGAAAATACATCATTAAATAAATATGTGGTTAGTCAGGATGCTCAAAATTAATTGGTACGAGATAATTTGCGGTGCGAATACTTCAGTAACAGGTAATGTCAATGTTCCCCATAGATATGTGATGCATTGCCGGTTCCATGAACGCTTACTCCATTACTTACATTGCCATTTTTAACTATTTGTATTTTGTTCAGATTACAAAATAAGATCTCCTTGGAGATTTTACCAGATTTGATATTTTTGTAAACAATATTAAAAAGTTTAAGATTACTAAGACTTGATCAAGGGCTATGATGGTAATCTCAAATACATAATTAAAAAAAAATTAAATTGTAAGCCGTAACAATTTTGACAAATCTATAACGTTGGCGCCGCCGATGTAAAGCATACCTACCATTCTACGGCAATTTACGAGAATAATAATTATCAACAATATTAATAATATATTAAGAAATAGAATGTGACACTATTTCCTTTTAATTGTATAGTACTTCTTGGGTGGTTTTTACCTCCTCTTCCTCCAATTTAGTATCAATACACCCATGGCTGTTTATTGGGAAATCCCTGCGTACCTACCTGATCATTCACAAAACACAAGCAAAGTGCTTTAGAGAAGACTTGTATAACGATGAAACGTTAACTATTATGTTGTGACGACGTGTATCAATCAATCATGTGACATAAATGACATTGATCACCGTAGGAAAGCCGAGTCTGATGCGTCTGCTCTCATAAAAAAACTACATGACATGGTTGTATGGGCTAAGATCCCTTTGCTTTCCCTTTTCTGGGTAGAGCTGGAAAATTTTCAACCAAAATCTGTTCAGAAACCCAAATTTAATTGAGTGGTAATCTTGAACCATTATAATTAGTATATCTATCGCCATATGTCATAATACCAATATATAAGTATTGAGGCGGAAGTATTTGACTATTGATATAGTTTTAATGTCTTGGTATATTGTTTCTTATACGGGAGCTCGGGTAATCTTATAAGGCTTATGACGCATGTGACTAATTGACGATAAAGTTTCGGTTGTCTATTTGTGATCGTTAAAATTCGACATTAAAATTCGCAATAAAGATAAACGATTTAATTATCGACTTTAAGGCAAAAATACTTAAGCTTAAAATCCTCGCTTAAACAGCACTGACATCACTATATTCGCCATACTTAGACTTATAGAGCAACTTTATGTGTACATATAATTATTTTTTCTGTCTTAAGAAAGCCACGGAAAGTTCTCTGATATATATGTTTTTTTTTACGAGGAGGAATCCATTTACGGACCTACCCGCCACTGGCCAAGTGACGGGCGTGTGTGGGACTCAGTACCTCAATAGAGCGGCACTGAGAATACACACTAAAACTCCCCGGTAACTCCATTGTCCTTCACGGGGGTAACCTGGGTTCTGCACTAGCAATTCACCAGGTCAACTCCGTTATATATCTACGATATATGACGGTTTCTATGTTAGGTAAGCCAATGACATTTTAGTTTCGTCAATTTTTTTTGAATCATACTCACGCTATTGTTTGAAATATCTCTATAAATGAGTGAGGCCTTCCACTATATGATTGACAAAAAATATTTATTGTAATCCATAATGTAAAAAAATGATCTTTAAGCTAAAAAATGACATAATTATTTATGAACGCGCAAATCAATCATTAAAGAGAGGAGAGGTATATTTATTTGAGTAAATAATAAAATTAGCAACTTATAGTAAAATTGTTAATTTGCAATTTCTTTAAAGCTACTTCAAAGAAAGGGAAGTGTATTAGAAGTTAGAAGACTACAAAATAGTTCTTTTTTGAAATTAAATAAAAACATAAGTACCTATTTTATTTCCATTAGCAGAATGGAAACCCTCATTGCTGTTTCAAAACAGGTCAAGATAAGAAATTTTCCTTCAACCAAGAAACGTCAAGCACGTCAAAACACTTAAGAAACTTTTAACTCAACAACAGCGCCTCTGTTGTGAAGCATTGGAAACTAATTTTTATCATTATTCATTTCTAGCTCAATGCAACTAAGATCGTGACGTCACGATACGCTTGCAACTAACAGAGGAGTACTGAATATTCAATGCATTTGAATTTTGAAACATAAAATCTAAAAATAACTCGTAATTACTGGAAATTACAGTATAAATTATTAGAAAGAAGAGAAACTTTTACGTAATGCACTTGTAAGTAGTTATTTTTGTATTATTTACGTAAAGATTTGTCTATAAATAACTTTATTTAAATATATTACGCGTTTATAAATATCATTATGCACTTTAGCTAGACTTTAATTGTTTATCATACATAATTATACACATATATTGGGTTTGGAGTCTTTTTTCGCATATAACAATCAGGAAAAGCAATGTATTAATTACCAGAACTATACAGGGAACCCAATATACCTACGTTATTAATTCAAAATATATCCTGTTTACAACTTAAAGCTATTTCAAAGGAAGAGACTTTGTCTGATATGGATTTCTATGATGTGCTACTTAATAATTAACTGAAAATTTGTTATTTTTTGCGTCGACGCCATATGTTAGTTATATTGTCAGGAACCGTGGATACATGGAACATGGGCTCTAAAACAAAAATAATTAAACACGCGCCACTACAGCCATGTGGTTAAAAAAACCACCAACCAAGTAAACCACAAACAAGAAAATACAAAGATAAAAGAAACATATTATGTTTGAAATATTATGATGTCATTATGAAATATAGTATTGATTGAGATACCCAAGATACCATATGATACAAATATAAGATACCAATCTCATAAAGAAACTGAAAGATTTTAAAAAAAAAAAAATATTTATTATTAACCTACTTATTCATATACGAAAACTAATATGTGGAAAATTAATAATTCATTTGATATTTTTTTTAAATTACAGTAAAAACATTTTGTTAATTATTATTTTTAATAATAATCAATGAGGATCAGGAAAAAAGGTAGCTTATTTTTTATTTATGGGAAAATGGGCTTACTTTGACATTCGATGCGTGGACGCACACAGCTTACGTTTATTCTTAACGATTAATTTATTTATAGTAAATATATGAACAAGTACACACATACATGTTATATTTTATTACATGTTATATTTTTCCTTGTAGTGTAATTAAAACCAGATAAAGACAAAATAATTTAATAAACTTATAATATTACATTTACTTTCGTCACACACTGCAGCTGCATGCCTATCGCTGCAGTGTCGCATCTAGGAACAGTCTAGTCAGTTTGCGATCATAATAAGGGTGATATTAGACAGTCGTTTGGTAAAGTCGTCAAGTATTGTGTCTTGTTCTGTCCCGGGTTCGAACCCCTAATATTTTAGGTATATACATATTACATTATAACATACATATTACATATTTGTATGGATTTATGTAGCGGCAAATATTTCGATGATGACCAACTAAAACCAAGATCAAGCTATTAAACTTATTAAGATGAACTTTTTATCAAATTATGGTTTAAGTGAGAATTTTGAACCTTATTCGAAAGCTTTATTGAATCGCAGTTTAATGACTACTTGACTTTATGAAACCGAATGCACTTAATATTAACATCAGTTTTACAACATTGACATTCTTAAATGTCAATTTACGTCAGAGCTATAACTTAAATTGAAAAGCTGGTTAAATATTAAATGGCAGACATGAAAGCATACACACATGATTTATGTAATACCATCTACTGTGGATTGTTATAAAGTTTCTAATAGGATTGCATTAGATATTTATTTTATTTTATACAATATTATAATAGTGATAATTAGCCAAATCACTTATAATTGCCGGTAATTAAGATAAGTCACAGATTTACACAAAAAGTTGTTTCATAAATAATTAAAAATTAAGAAAAAAATATATATAATTGTCTGATATTTCGCAAACTTTTTTCAAAACATTATGTTATTGGATAATTAAAGATGTATTTTTGTATGGTTAATTGTTAAAACACTCAATTCATAATACGTATTCAAAATTTATAATATGGCAATATTTAAACATGCGTCAACATGCCGGTAGTCTGTCAAAACTCTGTCATCATTTATTGCGCCATTTTGATCAGAAATAAAACGATTTAAATATCTAATTCTTTTTAATGTAAGGCAAATAAGCGCGGCAAGAGATACATCATATAGCTTCTATTACACACGCCCCATAAGAGGCGGCTCTATAAATACAATTAAGCTATCTAACGGTGCTAATACCCTAAAAATCTCCGGTTATGAATAGAACTCTATCGTACAGTTTCAATGTTCAATATTGTGTACCACGTTTCAACAAAAAAATTCATCCCTTCCTAAATTCCTAAGTCACAAATCAGATTTTCATTTTAATTTGGTTTGTAAATGGAAGAAATGGAGAAATACGTCTTTAAATCCAATAAATTATGTATTTGATTTATACAAATTTTAGTGGAATATATAATGAACAATTTACTTAAATTAAATAAGTATAGGTTGTGTGCGGTACTGAGTTCACTTCATTTAAAAACAACTCGTATTTAACTCGTACTAAGCCGCCATTCTTAATCAACGTGTTTCAATGATGACAATCTTAATCGCTAATAATAAAATAACTAGTATATGAACATTTCGCTTTAAGAATCTAGCTGGATTATGAATGTGTAAAAAATATTTTAATTTAGTGATAAAAAGTTTGCTTGCAACCGTTTGATTATTCATGACCATGGCAAGGATATAAGCAGCTTTCCCTTACCAAAAAACTTTCTTGCTCATAATCAGAACAGGTTACTCGTGCTGCGACAGCTACAGACTTTTTGTCTGAAATTGTCTTATGGTCTCATGAGGTTTAAACTAAAAAAATATTTCAGTGTTTGTCATGTGTCAATTCCAGGAAAATTTATAATAAGATGAGTTGTACACGTGAGTAATATAGTTAGCTACAGGTTTATAATGTAAATATACGCTTTTGCGTGCTCTCATAATAATTATGTGTTATAATTATCTTCGTAAAAGAGTGTCAAATCTTACATTACTGGCTGGATCGATCCAGAAAATGCACAAACTATTGTTTTGAACCGAAACGCCAGTGAAACCGGAATCCCGCCAATAGGGTCATAATTTACACAAGTATCGCATTTGATTGACGTCACTGCTGCCTCTTTACTGGCGGCTTACTGACTCAGAACAGATATCGTCGTTTAAATTACCAACAGAAACGATTTACCATTCAGTTTGTGTCAAGCCACCAAACGTAATACTGGCTTAAAAAAAATTGAATTTCGGTTTAGGTGTTAGTGTCGAAAAAGTTTTTAACTAGGTCACTATCCTTTTTGAACTTTTTGTTTCTTTTATCTGTATTTTGCCATTAAAGGCCATTTGAGCCTTGGATATTTTTGTCTTTGTGAAAGTGCTAAATGTGTGTAAATAAAATGCGCGCCAAAAGCGACTCCCTCACTATCGATGATTTTATAGATGTTGTTTTCTTTGCTTACGTAGGCAATTCCAAAAAGGTATTTTAACATTTTTATTCTTTTTTTTTACTTACAAAAAATATTATTTATTGCACAAGTTAACTTTACAAAATAGAAAAATAAATTCACTGATTCTACTCCACTTATCAAAAACTTGCCTATGATAATTATAATTAATTTATAATTATAATTACTTTACTCGCAAAATAGTAATAACCGTTCGTTATCTGGATGTGAGGAACTTAACATATAAATTAATTATTTGTAGTTCTCTTTGAAATAATAAGACAGTGCTTATTAATAAAAACGTACATAGGAATATAAACCTTATGTCACGGTATCGGTTTAAGTTAATTTGTAAGATTTTTTCAATAAAATCCATCTACATACAATAATATGTTGCTTATTTAAATATCAAAACGCCATGTTTTAATGTGTTATTTTAAACGTCTAGCCTAAGAAGCATATTTACATGCTGAGCGCTTAAGGAGGTGTTAATTATATAATTATAAACATATAAAAAAGATCTAATCGGGTGTATAATTTTTTATAATTACTAAGTCGTAAATCATTTTCTGTGAGAACATTTAAAGAATTAACAGAATTGTTTTTATTAATAACGTTATCTCTGTTAATAGCAGGATGAGAATATGCTTTTTTTATAAACGGTTTATTGTACTTAAACAACACTATGGTGCGTTCATTCATGCGTTTATTGAGAATCTGTGTTCAGGACTTATTTGTTATTTGAAACATCTGTGTCTTTATTATTCTGGGATCTTCTTATCGATAAATCCAAAGGTGATCAATCAAAGTGATTCAAGTCGTTAGAATCATTATCTTCTCTATGAATATAGTAGTACGCTGTAAGTGAAAAAGTATAGAATTACATTTATAAATAACGAATTAGATACTCTTTAGTGTATTGAGAAATATACAGGGGCTGCTGCTACATTAATTTACGCCACTCGTGCTAGTTTGGAGCCACCACCACCCTTTTTGATGTCGTTATCCTATCGTATCTGGGGCTTTCCTGTACTTACTTGGAGGTTCCCAGGGCTACCCGTTTTAGATAAAAACTTCAAAACAAAATTAAACAGACTACGTTGGAAAGATTGATCTTTGGATTGGAAATATCTGTTAATACGAAAAGTTATTTGATAATAATATTGTTTACAAAGTAAAGTAGAAGGTGTCCACTATAATAGCTAGAGTAATTTTAATTATTTATCATAACAGTGACGTTTACCGTATCAGGAATAGATGTAAATAGAACGGTAGATATGATTTTAGTTGTTAGAGCTACAGAAAAACCTATTGGTTATCAAACTGTCAAAATTGAATTGCAAATAGTTTTAAAACTAGTTTTGCAATTTATGTAACATTATTAATAATGTTATATAAATTGAAATTGGATTTATTGAACTAAATTTTGAGTTTTTTGTGATAGAAAGCCTTCTGTACGAATATAAAGAATTTAAAATGTTAAATCCATGTATACGTGAGATGCCTTTTTCTCTCGCATGGAAAAAACAAATAATCTACCCAAGGTTTTTCCGTTATGCTAAAATATAGTTCCTCAAACTTGCGTTCGTAATCACGTAACGGCGCCGGCGTCACGTCGCATGTTTTCTCTTATTAATGTGACGGTAAGTTCGTTTACCTTCGTAAACTTATTAAAAAATATGCAAAACATTGCGCATCACAATCAAGAATTCATACTATACCGCCTACATAACTTCGCCCCATATTCTTTATGAAATATCAAAACAAAATAATGTTAAAAAACAAACGAGACAGCTCATGATCTAATTGATTATTTATTTCAATAGTAGAAAATGGTCTACATTTTTATTGTACACATGCATGCTTATAAATTTATATTTATTTTGATATTTGTGGGCAAATGTTATCGGTATAAAAGTTTATTTACGTAAAGAGAATGGATCTTCTCGTTTGACTACTTAAAGTGATATTAGCTTGCACATTATGTTCAGAAGGTGCTTCCGCGATCTACCTCTGTAAATGTCATTCAAACTGCAGAGTTTTTGTTGCTTCTTCTCCATAGCTAACGTTATTGAGTCCATTCGAATGTAGAGTATTTTGATTTTGGAAGGTATTCAAGAATTTCAAAATGTTTAATTTGATTGTGTGCGAACTCTAGATTTAGTCTAAGCAAATTCATTCAAGCTGACGTGCATTATTAATAAATTTATTACCGTCTGACTTATGTGTTTCCCAGAAGGACATCACACCGATATAGTCTGCTTTTCCCACGCGTCAAACGTGTTGCAAATGCGAAATAGTATTGGAATATTTACTTTTAACAAAATGAGTACTTATCTTTTCATTTTGATCACTTATCTTTCAAAATGATGAGACGATTGAAGAGAAAAGTTACGAAATTCAATCTAAAGTCAGTATTTGTTTATGAGTTAAGTACTATAGTATACTTAAGTAGTATTTGTGTGACTGAATATGCGTTATACGTTTATATATTATAGCTACGTGCCTTTTTAGATGTGCAATTACGTCTTTAATGACGCAAAGATACGCACTGTGAAATTCTTAAACTTCGCTTTATAAACGCAATACTGTAACGGCCTAAGTACGTGTCGTATTATGTGCGTATCTATTGTTTGTTCCGCGCGTATTTCTGCTGAAACAAGTATAAAATAATTAAATATTTATAACTTTAAATGAGCATTCCTCATACGTCATACGTCAGTATGAGGCAAGTTGGAGCTAGTTAGTCGTGTAAAAGTAAAATTTTACTCCTTTTAAGCAGCTCTAATATTAATATTTTTAAAAACAAACTTTCACTTAATCTAGAAACATAATATTAGTATAATGTTATTAGTAAAATATCTTTTGCGGTGAAAACTTCGGCAATTATAAATAAATTTTAAATTTGGAATCTATAAGGAATTTACTAAAAAGTTAACACTGGTAATTACACGCCTACTCTTTAATCTGTGATGAACCCATGTAATACTTATATTATGTATAGGGTATAGATAACTTTAAAAGGTTCAATTGTGTGCGAGTCATCATTTATTAACTGCATTATTAAGGTTACTGACGTAAGCGAATTATAATGATAAAAGACTGTATTACCTATTTTTAGTATCTTTTTTAAACAATGTAATAAATAAATAATACGCTGATTGTTTCAAAATACAAAGAAGACGTTCTTAAGGCGATGACTAGTGTCAGAACTAAATACTTTTTCCATGGTACTTCTTACAAAATGTTCTGACGTATTTATATTTTTTTCTAAAATTTAATACTGTTGACAATACTGGCCAGTGTTGTCCACGGTTTCATAATTGTTCGCAAAATCCTGCTTTTATCGTTATGTCTGCATACAAAAGCTGCCGACAAGCAAAAGTACGCGACCGTTTTCTAAAATTGCTCCTATTAGTTGACATAGAAGTTATTTTAGCAAAGTTATTTTACTTCTAAAGTCTTCTTACATAAAGTTTTTATTTCACTTGTCTCAATAAGCGGCAATATACAAAGTTTATTAATAACAGTCTTTTTTTATTCCAGCAATCAGAAAGATGGCGGAAGCTCCGGAATATTGTGCAGTGGACGCCGTTCTTCCAGACGTACAAGAAGCAGAGGTATCCGTGGATCCAGTTGGCTGGTCATCAGGGCAACTTCAAAGCTGGTCCAGATCAAGGCACGATACTGAAGAAGCTCTGTCCACAAGAGGAAATGTGTTTTAAGGTGAGAAATTATTATTAACCATGTTGGTATAGGATGGGTAAAATATAATTTTTCATTTCGACTCCGTACTTTAGAAGATACGTTAAGGATACAGTTTGATAACTGGTAGCCGATGTCACCTACCCATGTGTTAGCGTGGCATCAAAGCCTCATGTTTTTGTAACAAGGGGCAACATTCCACTCCTAACACAGTTGTCCCTATATGTCCCTATATAGTTGTCCTGTTGTTGCGTTTATTAACGTATTTAAAATATCCTTTTACGCGAGAAAATGTACTGATTCTGGCAAAAACATATTTATTTAGGTATTTGGATTACTTTCTTCTATATTATACTAAACTTACTAGTATACTTATTACTTATATTATATTTTAAATGTGTATATTTTCATATTAGTTTTTCGAGTCTGCTCAAAGGCTTCAGCTACTTGGTCTATCACGTCAATCTAAAGGAAAAGATTCGAAATTATAATAACAAAACCATAATATTGCGCGTCTACATTATTTACAGCTATGTTTTGTTTATTGTTTATATTATTTTCGTTTTGCAAAGCATTTGAATCTTTTCCTACGTCCCTAAAGTGATACATAAATTGAATTTTAATAGGTATATGAAATCAGTTACCTACAGTTTAACAAAAGAAGCTTGTATTCCAGAGTTTTATCTCACGACCCGTCCCAATGCGCAGTGGGGCAAAACATTGATAAGAAAATGTTTATTACTTTCATTCTTAGATGATAAGTCGTTTATGAAATAAGTAATTATTGTTTAAAATATGTAGAAGGTAAGATTGGATATGTAGTTTAGTTTCTAATGGATCAATGATCAATTGTATACACACTGTTGATGATGAGATGAAAATTTTCTCATACCTTAATAAGTACACGTATTAGCCCAACTTAAACATTGTTAAGAAATTGTTTTATACATACTAGATAACGGAGCAATAAAGATAGTATTAATATGTAAAGAAATATCAGTAATTTACTCAATAAACATACAAACGTACATGACTTGTGTACAAATATTCCTACTCATCATACAAAACTCTGCTCGCACCGGGACCTGTGCCCGTGCCTCTCAAAATGACAAAACGGATTATTAAGGTCGCATTATTGATTTTTTATTAGTTAGATCATTTGAACTCACTTTGTAATTTTTATGCTTTCATCTGCAATGGAATCTTGTATTTCATCATTACATACTTAGGTATTATGAATATGCTACTATGAGTGATATAGGATATATCACTATATACATATTTAAATTATAATAATTTTTATACCAATAAGGATTATAGTTATATTTTTATAATCATTAAAAAGCCACAAGTTCAATGCGTCACAAGGCCTAGTATAAGGAAAGCGTGGGTTTTTACTGTTCACAAAAGATACATAAGTGTGTATATTTTAACCAGCACCCAAATTATGATGATGTTGAGGACTTTTTTGGTGAGGTATTAAAAACAGTTTCAATAGATTTCAATGTTAGGTAAAATCCCGAGCATAAGATAAGTACTTGCGATTTTAGGTGATGCAAGATTAAAAATAATTGCTGATATCTGTTCTGAGATTAATATGAGAATGCCTCAAAGCTGTAGCAGGTAAATTGCGCAAATTTTAGTAACATTGTCAATACATTTTTGTATTTACGTCAACGGCTAGATATTCAGACTTATTAGATATATTCATAAATAGAACGTCATTCTAAAGTTAAATATTTTATTTAAAATATACCATACGTTACTTGATATGTATCTCTTGCTTTGTCTAAAATAAAAAAATGGGTATGTAATATTGTATTGAATTTCACATAATACTATCAATAAGAAATGTTCTTTATTTATATTTCACCTACTAATTTTTTAGAAACGGAAAGCGTATTGGAAAAATATTGACAGGACGCCTTCTTTTATAAAAATGCTAAATATACAAAAATATACTTAATGTTTGGTTTCTCACCAGCCTGCCAGTGTCTACTTGACAATAGAATTTGTATTCCGTATTGCTATAAGCCTTGAGACTCTTTCAGTTGCCATAGCCTGTAAAACGTGATAACTGTGATATCAAATTTTAGACAGCATTTGTAGGTAAGATTACATTGTAAGGTTCTTCATGACTTAACTAAATAGTCAAGTCTTTCAGGGTTCTTTTCCTGTCTTTGTAATTTAATATTAAAAATATTTTATTCGGTTCAGAGCAAATATTTTCACTTTAAAAAGATTTTCTAGGGTCAAAACTCCGTTAACGTTCATATAGATAAAGCAATGAAAGTTATTTTAAACGTAAAGATAATACTATTGACGTCAACTACTGTGACCGGTAACAATGCAAAGATGACGCAAAGATGGCGACCAGATTGCGACCAAGAGTATTTTTCAAATAGGTACAAGTTTTAATTCATTTTAATGTTAACGTAAATTGAAATTGTGAGTCATTGTTATTGCAATTTGTTTGCTTTTGAGTAATTGATATAGTATCGTCATCATTTTTTCACAATTGATATAATTATGTTTAATTAGATTTATTGAATAGAAGTCAAATTAATTTTCAAATTTGCATTTAGTTAATTGCGCTACAGGCTTTATAGTAAAGTACCTAACGTAATGTGTTGAAATACAATAGGATTATAAGGTAGCAATTATTAGCCTGTTTTCGCCATTGCGTGGTAGTCTATAATGCAAAATCAAAAAGATTTAAATATATTGATACAGTTTGCTGAAGTCCAAGGTAGATCAGAGGTCAGATCTGTCATCCAACTTGAGAGATCACAGATTTAATTCTTGTTAAAGGACACGAATTATTCTAGTTTGTATACCTAGTTGTTTTAAAGCTTAAAAATAATAATCGCACAAAGTGTACAGTCATAATTAGTTTAGTCGATATCAAATTTCATATCTATTCACATCGTCCAATTCATATTTCAGGATTTTCATATTAGTTAAAGACCATGGTATACCAACACGTAAAGCGAATGATTCAATTTTAACCGTTTTTTTTAATTCTTCCATACCGTTAGGCTGGTATTTTACATTTCTTTCGTTATCAAAAGCGACTGTTAAATAATAATAATCGTCTATTAAGTGTTACTTAACACCAGCTTAAGCTAATTATTGCTTTGTATATCTGTAGCAGTAGATATATTTATATAATTGTAAATAACAAAAACGGTAAGAATTCATTATAAAATGAAAAACCATTTTATATGTAGATTGTGAATAAATGGTTTTGTAAGTAAAACTACAAATGTGAACGTAAGTGAATTAATATATATTTGTGTTTTGTTTCAGTCACTGATGAAAGATGTACTCCGTCCATTCGTTCCTGAATACAAGGGACAAGTGACATGTGAAGATGGAGAATGTATCCTTTATTAATTACATATTGAATAGTTTACTTATCATCGTCAGCATCATATTCTACAGCATATATACGACCTAATGCTGAGCTTCTTACACGGGAGAAAGCGTTGGTGGTTCAAAGAGGTTGCCGTAACAACCTTAACGAGCCTTTCAATATACAGAGGAGTTGGAGATAATAATTTTGCTAATAGCTTTCCCGTTTAATTTATATTGAGAATGTACATAGTAAAATTTTGAATTTTAATACAGATATGTTTTCGATTGATGTTAATTCCTTTGACTTTTACTTATATTTAGAAAAATATTTAGAACCAGTACCTGCTATCTTAAACGACGTGAATCAGCTTTTTGTTTGGTATCTAGCTCATTAGTGTCCCAATTATCCTTGACTCGCAATCTCTACACAGTATACTTACAATTGCAAGACTTGCTCAGTGACTTCGATTGCCCGTGCGTGATGGATTGCAAAATTGGAGTGAGGACCTACCTGGAGGAAGAACTGGCGAAGGCTAAAGAGAAGACTAAGTTAAGAAAAGTGAGTAAATATTTTTAATATTAAACTTTATTAAACGTACTTGAAAATATTGAGTGCAGTTTGGCTTGTCACAAATTTTATATAACCTTCCCCGATAAATGGACTGTACGACACAAAAAGAATGTCTCTATTCTTACCAGTAGTTCCAGAGATTAGCGCTTAACCAATTATAATATTAATGTAGATATAAGGACAATTGTCTGATTTGAAGGAAATGTATAAAAAATACAAATTGTGTGATGTTATTTAGTAGGTATTGAGTCTCAGTATATTTGGAATTGAAGAAAACACAAGTGAGACTGACCCTTTTTGTGATAGAAAAGCAGCCAATGGTAAATCAAAAATATTATTAAAAAACAAAATAAAAATATGTACAGATAAATGGAAAGAAAATATTAAGTACTTGTTCCATTTCGAATCTTTTCTTTCTTGTTAGAATAACTAAGTAATACTGTCATATATTGACTCAAAAAATTTATGGTTCCAAATGGGTAAACAAACCACTGTCTTAGATACTTCAACAGTCAGTATATATTTGACGTTACTAAATATTGGAATAAATCTACGTTGAATAAATTTGAAATAAATTCCATGATTCTGGATGGAATTGTGGCTTAACCATAACACAGTTTTGATTCGTGTTTTGACGCAAGTCAATGCAATATCTGAATATTACTCTGTCACGATATATATGTATATTGACAGTGTAATTTTTCTTAACTATAAACTTATGCAGATATTCTATATTCTAATTATAGTTGTCGGTCAATTTCAGGATATGTACGAGAAGATGATTCAAATTGACCCGAAGGCACCAACAGAAGAAGAACACAGAAGTAAAGGTGTCACAAAGCCCAGATACATGATTTGGAGGGAGACCATAAGTTCGACTGCGACTCTGGGCTTCAGAATAGATGGTGTGAAAAAGGCTGATGGAACAAGCTCTAAAGACTTCAAGACTACTAAGACTCGGGAACAGATTCTAGAAGCTTTCAAGGAATTTACTAATAGTTTTTCTAATACTGTGGTAGGTGTATGCCTTCATTCATATGAATAGATATTAAAAATAATAAGGGCCAAATGTCGGAATGTAGTGCCAAAAGCTCTGGTTTTTTTATTTGGCTTACATAACTAGGTACAATCATTTCTGACATTAATGTCACAACTATGATAATGAGTTCGATTGTATCTCTATAGATGCAAGCATTGTATGCGCCGTTTAATATATTCAAATATTACAATTTAGATTATTTATTGAGAGGGTTTTATTGAATGCTTCGATGAGGCCAGCGAACCAAAGAAATTGTTATAATTGAATTCAAAAGTTGTCAAAAGTTTTACAATTTTTCACAGGCTAGAATCGGTAGATTATAGCATTTACGAATTGTATTTTCTACAGTAGGTCCAGTGCATTAACCGCTCCATGAATCAACTCAAACAAAAATATGAGCGTTCAACATAGTTGGTCTCAGATGGGCGAAAAATATGTTTTTCCAATCAAATAATTTATTTGCAAATATGGGTAGAAACAGATAATAGTTAGATACATACGACAGCCAGCATTTTACCTTTCGGCATGCAAATTATAATAGAATAACCGTCAAACAAACCATTATTAAAGAATTACATGTAAATTTAAAAACAGAAAAAATAAAATGTCATTAGAAATATATAAATAAATGTCATTTAGCACTCTATTAAAATGAACAACAACTTTTACCTCGAGTTCTTACGTGTTTCGGAAATTAAGTTGCCATAGCAACTAAGTAGCTGCACTTTCTTAGTTGCTATGGCAACTTCTCACTCTGCTCACTTTGTACTTGTCTTGCCAATTTAAATTACTTGCAGATAGAATAATTTACCTTTATCAAGTGAAATAGGTATATTTGGATCTTTTAAAAGCAAATAAATGCTGTATTTGATAATGGCGTAGTAAGTCTTCTAAGAAAATAAGTTCGCAGATTAAAACTATGTTTTCTTGTTATTTATTATGTGACAAGCAAATCAGCCAACGAATACAGTAATATAATTATAGACTCAGTAATCATGTGAATGTAACTCTATAAAACTGTTAACAAGCCGGTGTAACGTTAAAACTTCTATTGTGGCTATGTTATTATCGCGGTTTCCCAGACAATCTTCTGTAACTATGTCAGTACCTATGTATTATTAATTTTCATTGAAGAGGCAGATCTGGCTTCTTTTCGCGTCATACGTGTTAGTAAGTGATCCATTTAAGTAATATCAGTTGTTATTCTTAAAAATTAGCAAATAATTTCTGGTTTAAGTTGTTTTCTAAAAATAAATATATTTTGGGAGATAAATCGGAGGAATAGAATTAAATATTTTACAGTGTTGATTATAATTTTGATATACAAAGTATATAGTTAAAATAATATGAAACTACATATCTTGTTAAAACGTTGTATAACTTCCATCCGGCAAAGCCCGGCTTTGCGGCCGCATTGCCGGGGGATGGTATGTTGTATTGCTTCGGCGGAACCCAGGCCAATGGAGTCATCGGTGATTTTTTTGGGTATTCCTAGTGCCACTATGATGAGGCATTGTGTGAGTCCCACACACGCATGCCTCCTCGTAAAAAGGGGAGAAGCTTATATTATGTGTGACAACATACTATGTTTGTAGGATTATTTAGTAGCTACCTATATTTCTAATATTTACATACAAATGAAGTAGGTACTATTTGTAATTTATGTTAAATATAGTATTCATTCTTTAATTATCATACGTGATTTCCACCTTTCTGTTCATATATCACGCATTATTTCTATTTAAAGATTTTAGACAAATCTCAATAATAAAATTAAAATACGTATTTTTCTATTGTTACAGCCGAGATATTTGGAGAGGTTACTAAGCATCCGAGCGAACCTTCAAGATTCCCATTTCTTCAGTACACATGAGCTGATCGGTAGCTCATTGCTCTTCGTCCACGATAAGAAACGAGCCTCCATCTGGTTGATAGACTTCGCCAAAACCGTCCCAGTCCCAGAAGATGTAAACATCGATCATAATTCTGCGTGGAAGGTTGGAAACCATGAAGACGGTTACTTAATAGGGCTGGACAATCTTATATCGATATTTGAATCCCTAACAACAGAAGGTAACATAGATCAATGTTACGCTAACTTAAGTTTAGATTTAAGGCAAGATCGATTAGCAACTTGATTACTTAAAGACTCTTTTGAGATTTGACTATTGAACACTGAAGTGTTTCTTTCGTACTTTTAGTACGAATGACTCGATGTAGATCAATCTACGTCCAAAGTTCACGATGACGTACTGTCTCATTGTTTAGATTGTTACTGTAAATAGCGTTAGTATTAAAGCCGTTATGTATTATTGTTACGCTGTTTAAAATACTCAAATTAGTTTATAGTTTATTCACCACCAATAGATTAATGTTGTTTTCAAATGTTATATTGAAATTAGTACCCATTCTTGTTAGTTATGAACATTGACTGCCTTGAATATAATGTGTTGCAAATGAATAACGGATAATATAATTTAACACAAATGTTTTGGAATGAATTTGAAACATTTATAAATATTTGTGTTAAATATAAACAAAGTGGAATAATATCTTTACTTCAAAATTACCTGAAAGTAATCATTGAGAATGTTATCTACGTAATAAGATTTAAAAATCTTCATCATACAGGAATATAAATATATTTATTTGTAAATCATAATTCAATACCTTATTTATTTTGTTATAAGTACACTATATTAGTGTAACAATTTTAGTTTGTTAATAAATATGCGTTAAGGCTAATCACTTACAGTGGTACTAATTAAATTATATCACAGACATTGATGCTTTTTAATATACCTGGCTACAGAACTTTATTTCACATAAGAATATTACAATTCACTTACACGAGACTATAAATTAATTAAAAACATTTAGTTTGGGTTTTACAAACATTATACTTAACTAATAAAATGCTTTGTGATAGTAGCGAAACAACTTCTATATAAATAATATATAATAATTTATATATTAATATTTCTCCGTTATCTGTCAGTAGCTTATTAATCTTTTATTGATTTTTAATTAATAGATGAGCAAGCAATATAAATGCAATATAAATTATTGGTAATGTATTAATTAAATTGATATAAAATATATGAAGATACCTTTTATATCAATTTAATTAAGCTCTACTTAAATGCTCTCCATTTCAGAAATAAGCTACCAAAGATGTTATTTATTTTTAATAATTTCAAGTCTATTCTGTACAGAATGTCCTGTTATAGAGATCAGAGTGGTTTAGATACGATAGTTCAAAATTCAACGCTTCATTACCATTTTCTGATGGATTATTGAAATCCACTATAAAAAAAGTATTTGCGAACTTCCTACATTGTACCTAATACCTAAGTTCTTTATCTAAAGATAAAGAAATTTCCCGATTAGTACACTCTCCAAACAGAAGAAACAGAACAGAAGAACAGAAGAAGTGTTAGTGTCGTTGTTGGACATTCCTTCCAACTACACTATTTTGTTATGTTGTATTTCGGTGTTAAGTAAGATCAACATTATGCTGTCAAAATCAGCTTCCTTCAAATTTTTAAATAGTCAGTTATACACTTAAGCTAAGTTTTGAATAATCTTGCTTTGATGATTACGTTTACGTCGCGTTGACTTGTGCAATTTGTTTGCTGCATGTTTGAACAACGCAATTTTGAGCTTAAAATTTTCGGAAATGAAATATGGCTCTAAAACCTTAGCATTATCCATGCACCAAATTGGGGCCTACATTTTTGAGAAAAATAAAAATCTCCTAGAGTTTCTGTTAAGAGTACAATTGTAAGATTCATAAAGGCAATATTTACTTAATTATTGATTTTTATATTAGAGAATTTAAAGAATGACTTAATTTGTACATGTATATGATCGTAACAGGATGGTTTAAATCTTTACATGTATCAGACTTCTAAGGAAATAATATTTAGGTATGATGATGAAATCAAAGCATATATGTGGCATAGGACGGCTTTTATTTCAAATGTTTTTAAACTTATCCAAATGTAATAAAAATTAATAATTAAATAACTTATTAAAATTGAACTAGGTACTATGAAGGCACTGGGCTACGTATTGTCTTTATTATTTTCTATCACTATATCCGTCAAACTACCACGCCTGGTATTTCCGTCGTTATTTGAGTTTTCTTTACGCATACGTGAATAAAGTCTTTGCACAGGGCCTGTAATAGATCGTGACGATTCGTTAGGTGCAGGAGAAGAATATCTTCTAGATTTAGGTTTTTGTGTATCTTCTCCGCTGCTACTGCTTGTACCTTCTGTTTCATCATAAGGTGGAGGTGACGCTACCGTAGCCATTCGATTTTCTCTAGCAGCAGCCGCCGTTATTTGTAACTCAGCTCCAGCGACTACTGTTTGTAAAGTTGGTGCAAAATGTGGAGCAGTAGATCTGGAAGAAATACGCCTCCGTCTTGGTCCAGACACCTCCTCTCCCTCTTCTCGACTGGGAGTTGGTATAACAAAATCTGGTCGTATAGACCCACGTCGCCTAGTAGCCGTCAAAGCAGGCTCCGCTATTAAATCTAGCAAACCAGGGGGATCGGTACATTGCGTGGCCGTCTCTAAAACTGCCAAAGCACGAATTAAATCAGCCACACTTGTTTGTTCTAAAACTTTAACTTGTTCATTTTCTGGTAGTTCCGAAATATTTACATCAGGATCAAATAAACTGCCACGGCCTCTTTTGGTTTTGTTTTTGTAACGTTCCAATTCACTAGCAAACGAATCAGAGTCACTATTGTCTTTCGATTTACGGTAGTCATTAATATCGCCTGCAAACAAGCTGTTTCGGCCCCATTTTGTTTTCCTCTGATACTCTCTTATACTAGCCTCTAAATCTGTAGGAGCACCACTTGCACTAGGTTTCCGATCTTTTCCAAAAGACGGAAATAAGCTAAGACGTCCTCGACTCGTTTTATTTTTATATTCCACGAGTTCGTCAGAACTTTCTGGCATGGTTTCATCGTCATTTTTCTTTGACCTTCCGAATGTTGGAAATAAACTTAATCTTCCTTTTTTAGTTCGATTTTGATATTTCTTTAGTTCTTCTTCATCTATTTTGTCATCATCATCATCATCATCAGAAAAATCAAAACTTGGGAATATACTATGTCTACCTCGTGAAGTTTTCTCTTTATAACGATTAGCACTTTCATCTTCAGGCGCGCTAAAATCGAAAGTTGGGAAAATACTATGTCTACCTGTTTTAGTTTTTTCTCTGTATGCTTTTGCTGCCTTTTCGTCATCATTATCTTCGCTGAAATTAAATGTAGGGAATAAACTATGCCTCTTAGTCTTATTTTGGTATGCCTTCATAGCTGTAGTATCTTCGTCTTCTGTAAAATCGAATGTAGGAAATATACTGTGGCGACCTTGTTTAGTTTTTTCGATATAAGCTTTAGCCATATCATCCTCTTCACTGCGATTAAAATCGAACGTTGGAAATATACTATTTCTACCTTTTTTGGTGTTTTCTTTATAAACATCTTCTTCGTTTCTTTCCGAGCTGCCTAAGTTGAATGATGGGAATATACTACTACGTCGTCCTTTCCCTTTGTGTTCATAATAAGTACTACTATATCTACCATTCATCGTATTTCTAAGGTATTCCGCAGGATTTTCAGTAGAATTAGATTTTCTAAAAAGTCGTTGCAGTAAGTTTCTAGGCTGAGATGTCTCTCTAATGGGGATTGGTGGTATTTGTGTAGGTAATGATAGTTTCCCACTTCTATGATTAGCATCTTTTCTATAATTTTCAGCTACTTCACTATTAGTCCATGTTAAGTTATGATCAGCCTTTGTATCGGTTTCTTTCTTGTAATTAGGCAAATCTACGCTAAATGCTCTGGTTCTCATAGGTGATCCGTTAATAAGATTTTGACCAATACTAAACATAGGTGGTTTTTCACTAGCTAATATATGATCATCATCAAACATATGAACTCCTTTTTCAGGTTGCGGCTCTAATCCTCCAAGTACATTGACTACTCTTGCTAACAATTCAGCTGGTTTTACTAAAGCTGATGCAGTGAAAGTTTTTTCTTTATCAATTCCTAATAAATCAGTATCTGATTGTATTCGTAACATATCTTTGGCTGATAGCTGAATATTTTCTGAGTTGGCTCGTTTTCTTTTAAAAGCTGGTCCCCTTGGTTCTACATCAAATGTAAAATTAGGGCAACTCGAACTTCGGTACAGATGCGGTGTAGAATCCACATACACAGGCTGGAAACAAGAAATGTAATACAATTTAACACCCAATCTTATTATTATATTAAAACTAATTTCATTTATATTACTATTAGCAATCTTTATAAAGACAAGAAATAAGTACTACATAATTCTAAAAGCAAATAAATTAAATTTTTGTTGCCCTTACCTTTAATTTTATAAGATTAGCTTCGTTAATTAACTTTCTTATAACTGCCATATCACGAGTAAATCCTTGTAAGATTTTATTTTGAGTAGACTTCAACTGCGAAGCCACTTTTTGTTCTAATCTGTGGAATGATTTCGATCTCATGCCACTGGTGATGAAACCAAGCAACATTACGATGTACCCGAGTCCAAATGTGATCCAGACTATTAGGAAAATCTGATAAGTGAAGAAATAGCCACTCTTGAAACCGTTGTTGACGGTACCTAGAAATGAAAGTATTCTTGATTATTTGATGTTATACAGTGTGTTATACATATCTTTTTATTAATAAAGGAATCGCCGAATGTATGAACCTCTAGTGTGATTTTCAATGGAATTGTACCGACTAGAACATGTTTGTCGTCAGCTGCCAAATTATATGGAAGCGACAGAACCGTCTCTGTTATAAAGTATTGGAAATGATTTTTAATATTTGCCATTATCAGATTAACGTGAACTACGATTGAATCAATTTTTCAATCATGTGATTGGAGTTCAGTCTTTGGTAATAGGATAAGATTTAATTAAGTTTTTATTAGTATTTATTTTTGCGAAGATGAGTCGAGATCTTAAGTGTAATAAAGTACATTATATAGAACACTTCGAGACTTATCATGACGCAAATAGCGATCCAATTTAGCGCCAAAACTGAATTGTTTTACCAATAATTTTAAGTTCACCATCAACAACAACATCAGTTCAACTTCATGTAACATCTTTTTATTCATTTGCCGAAACTAAATTGAACGCCCTCGACGAATGCAGTTTTAAATGATACGCAAATATTTTTTTTCTGCAATTTTTTTGCAAGGTCGCTTGTATGATATTTTACGTTAAATTATCCACTTCTTAATTCTTCAATGGTTCTAAATTAAATTATTTATCATATTAATCAAACGCTGCAAAAGTAGACGAATTAACTACAAAAAGGAACGATTATTAATTTTGTTTGAAATTAGGTTCTAAATTGGATGGCTAAGACCTTCATGAAACAACTCCATTTATTATAATATAACTAATTTAACTCAATACCTGCAACCAAATCGCCAAAACCAATTGTGGTGAGGGTAACAAAAGCATAGTATACAGCGGCGACGTAGTCCCACCCTTCAAAAACCACAAAAATGCAGGCTGGCAAGAAGATGAAGAATAAAAATCCAGGGACAAGGTATAGGAATATCTGTCCGAGCATGCCAAGGTTATGGAAAAAATAGTCCAGGTTGTTTGCTCGTTTTTCATTTCTTCTTTTGTATTTGCGGTAGACTGCGATAAGCTGGAATTTAGAAACCAGAAACATACAATTTAATGAAATTCGAAATATTCTTAATAGATATTTACATTAAAACACGAAGTGATAATAATATCACATGATACCTTATTATAAACATTTGCAAACACGACTATATCTACTACTATAACCACGATGTGAATCTTCTAATAAAAGTTTTTGAAATGAATTATGAACTTAAAAGTAATGGAAAGTTTAATTACTGTAATTTAATGCAGTAAAAATTAACATTTTCGATTTATTTCATTTAAATTCACTTGAATATCCCAATGTACTCGACAGAATATTTATACTCAGCTCTTGACTATTTTTATTTCCTATGGAATTTAAATTTTTATTTGACACTTGGATTTTGTTGGTTATATATTCATTAATGTAGCTCCCAGTAACAAATAATAAAGTAATATTCTTTTGCAAAACTAATGCTGCAAAAAAATGGCGGTAATTCGAATAACGAATAACATTTTTTAAATTTCCGCGCGGTGGTGGTGAACCGAGTGTGAACAACAATGTTCTTTTTTTGAAATTCATACAGATATCACGAGCATCGAGCAACGATCATCGAGCTGTCAGAATGTCCTTGTCCCTGTCCTTGATGAGTAAACCCTTTACGCGGAAGGGATCGCAAAAGCGAAGTTGTGATATTATGAAATATAGCAAACATTATAGCATCCGTTTGGATGATATTATATATGTTACTAGGACATGGGTTATTTTAACGTTAGTAATAAACTAACTACTTTACAATCTCTAGGATTTTTTCATATGCGAAGACCTAGTGGACAGACCTTGCAGATATATTCTAGATGTTCGACGAAGAGTCAATGAATAAATTGTATTTTTTTTAAATTTAACAAAGTACCTGTAGTCCAAAGTATTCACCAAGATTGGCAAGCAGAATACCGTTGATTGGTATTCCAAAAAGGCCATAGAATATCATTAGAATTCTCGATAAATGAGTCGTAGGAGCTAAATTGCCATATCCTGTAAAAATAAAAATATGTTTTAAAACCATGAAGTTACAATAATAGTATAAAAAGTTTCCGAATATTCAGTCACTGGCTCCAATTCCATTGTGCACATAGAAAGTTAAATTTAAGTTATTCGCATCTCTTTCATTCCAAATTCAAATTATTTATTGCATACCATAATGTTACATATAGGTCTTAAGGTTAAACAGTTGATCAACATAGACCCTGTTGGGCACAGCATAATGTTCAAGATATGTCCATAGGACAGGATAAATACATTTAAATTTACCATTCTAAAATACTAATTTAATTTTCAATTTAATTCAATAAAAACTTAATAAAAATAAATTAAATATATTATTTGGAATCATTTTAAATCCATTTTAAAATATATATTTTCGAATACAATAAGAAGGGATAGTCTTTTTTGGTTGTATTGTATTGAAAGAGTAGTCTGAACGTAAATTTAATTTAGTTTGTGCACAATAGAATCAGGGCCCCTGACTACCAAACAGTAGTTTTTTAAAAATAAAATAGGATCTTCTAGGATTTAATTTAATTTTTGAATGATGATGGTGTAATGTACGGTAGCAGAAAAGTGCAAAAAGAGGTTTTAACTGTGATTTGAAGAGTTCCAAGTTCCTTCTCAGAAGTAAATGGAAGGTAAGTTTCTGCAGACGAAACGTTTACTATGCTGATTGGGAAAAGAAATTGTTGCTATCAGATATTGTAATTACGTCGCATCCTAAATTGGTGCTAGAAATCATTAAGAACTTTTAAGAAATACTATAATAACAAAAGAAGCTGATTTCGATAATTCAGGTTCCATTTTTTGAGGTATCTTTTTAACTACTGTTTTTAATACACTTAATAGGAACGGTACAAACAATTGAAATGCCAAATTCTATTAGGTGAGCGCGTCTATTATTAATGAAATAATGCTTACCAATAGTACTGACGACGGTATAAGAAAAGAAGAATGAATGGTAGAAGTCCCACATATAAGGCGGTTCCTCGTCCTCAGTGGTAAAATTAAACATAGATTTGCCACAGTAGTCTGATAGTTTGCGGAGTATACTGTCTTGTTTCTGTGGATTATTGGGAAGGTAGTTTTCGTACAGTAAATCTGGAAAGAGAACAAATTAAAACATTTAACAGTAATTTTGGAAATGTCATCTGCCTGCTGGAATATCATCTGATATTGGCCTGATTTTAAATTTAAATCAAATCCATCTTTTTCTCTCATTTCTCACAAAAATGACGAAATTAAGTTTGAGTGTTCAATTTTTGACTTATGACTAATGAACTGCATTAAGCTAACGTTTCACGAAACATATCCATTGTATACATGTATTCCAAAATTACTTGAGCACGGTTACAAAAAGGTTCTCAAAAACTAAAGTTCTTCGCTTTGAAGTTTTCTTTTATCCCTTTTGCGTACTTTATGAGATATTAAAAGTGTTATGTGATTTAAATAATGTAGGATTTGTATAATAGTTTATACTTGGTGTTAATTCATGTCTTTTGTATTTATATATTTTAACTAAATTTAACCAAAATAAACTTTTCTTTTAGTTCTTATAACTAACCACCAGTTTAGGATTGCTAACGTTCTTATTTCGTTAACCTTGATTGAAGTAAATCCATGGATTTTTTTAGAACTCTTCCATCATTGAAGCAAGACAGATTTATATTTTTTCAATTTAATTTACTTGAAGAACTCCAATTTATACTATTTTTCTTTTCGAACTATGTTCAGTGAATTTAGGGCGCCAATTAACTATCATTCGTTTTTGCCGGGGACAATTTTACGGATGGTTCAACTCAAATTACTAAAGTTTTTGCTTACAATTACATGCTTTTAAATGTAAACAACGAAAAGATAACAAGTGATATCTTTCAAGTCAACTAGCAAAAAGCATTGAATCTTAACTTATAGTAGATTGAGTGGAAAACAGACTGAAGGCTGATTTACCCATGGAGGAAAAAAAATGTATACATTTCTATAGAAATTCCAGATAGTTATTAAAAAGTTCTTATTCAATCAATATAAGGTAAGAGAAGATAAGAGATGCTATCATTGAATTCTTAGACCATGAATCCCGTTTCGCCCAAACTACAGGACCTACGAACATATCGGTGATGCGGTAAGTCGAGTCCGATGGTGTCAACTAAACAGGCAGACTAGTTCTGCATCTGCCCAATAATTTTAATTTAGGAATAAGTTTTAGTCAACATTAGAATAAAGAGAAAATAAAACAGCATATGCATGTTTAATAAAAAAAATGGAATATAACTAATAATAACTGGTAGTAAAATTAACAAAGGCACATGCTTTGCGAAAATAAAATAGAATCAACATACTATTTTTTTAAAACCTAAAAAGTGTGGATCAAGGAATCCGTAGACTGTAGTTATTAATTAACAAATCTGTCTAAAATATTATAAATTTGTAATCCTTAAGTGCTTTAAGGTTGGCAACAATTGTTGTTAACAATGGGAAAATTGAAAATGTGTTAATATTAACACCAAAATATTCAATTATAAATTCATGTACTATCTGTGGTTGCGGAAGTCATTAGTGGTATTTTAATTCTAAACTGCATCTATTGATAGATTTTTATAAGCACACTTGAAAAGGAGGTGCGCCGAGGACTATTGTGGTTCAATTGACATAAACGAGCATAAACCGATTTACGGTGCTGTGACTCAATTTAACTATTGTGATGTCAAGGCTGCAGCTAGTGCCAAGATCAGAGACTGCGGTATGGTCAAAAATTACTTTATTACATCTCATCATTGATGGCATAAAACTACTATAATATCATCTGTTTTTACCACGCGTATATTAACTCACTCTGTTGTATGTCATGTTGCGCCAGATTTTGTAATCGATTTTTAAGCTACTTCCTTTAATCTGATTTTGCTAAAATTTTGCATACAAGATTGGTCCAGGAGACAATACAATATTTTAATGTTTATATACTTAATAACATTTAATTTAATTAAAATAAAAAACTATGAGCGTAGTTTTTAAAAAAGTTTTTTTATCATTGATTTTTCAATTTTCAGAACCTATTTAAATGATTAATTCTAAGCGTGTAGCACTTAATTCTCATTGTGAAATATATAGTTTCGGGGCGCTCTATGCTTAGAATCAATGATTTAAATGGACTCTGAAAATTTCGTTTTATTTAAAAAATATTTTCTCCTTTTTAGTGCATTTAAAAAATTAATTCAAAAGTTTTTTAAATTAATTTTTAGATACATAGTTGACTGGATTTTAACATTTTTAAAATACTTCTCAATGATTTGAAAAGAGGGAGAGGGAGGAACAAATCTTGTTCAGTTTCTTTTCTGTTCATCTCAGGACAATACCCCCGGAAGATTTGCGAACATGTGGCTTAGATTGATCCTCAATAAGAGAAGCATATACGCATCAAACTTGAGTAAAATATTTAACTTCGACTTTGGACTTTGTATATTTATTACGAATCTCGGAAAAGTTGAATTTTTCAGAAAAAAAAAGCTATGTTCTTCTTCAGGACGTGAGTGATCTACACGACAAATTTATTCCAATGGAGGCTTAATTCAAGGTAAGTTGTATTTGATACGATAAATTAGGTCTATATATAAATCAACTAACGTTGTTACACCTGCTCATCAAAGAGGCATAGTTAACATCAGTGCTGTGCCATATTTAGCTTCTCCTAATTTTCTAATCACGATCTTACTAATCGAGCTGCTGCTGTTAATAAGTGTAAGTAGGCTAGCAGCATTTGCTAGTGAAGTTAATTATTTATTAATAATTGTGCATGTTTTATTATTTAGATTAATATTGCCATTCAGTTATGTATTATGTAAGGTTTTGAATTATTATAACATAATTTATAACTTGATTTTTAGTTATTATTACATCTGCTTATGTTTTTGTATGTTTTTTGTTATTATTTTTGACTTGTGCAGTCTGTAAAAAAAGGTAGTGTGATAACTTAAATTTTTTACAGCTCATTAATAATCCTTTTATCTACTTTGGCTGTTGATAATAAGGGAAGAAGGGGGAATCAGAGCTAGGGGAATTAGTAATCTGCTAAATTTATTTAATGTATTGCACGATAAAACGTCTTTCGTCTCTGCGATGGGCGAAGAGACTCGGGATTGTCATGCAAAACCTGCCGCAAAGCACCTGATTGTTTAAAGTATTCAAAAACTAAAAGATTTATAATACTAATACATAATAACATAGTTAATTTGTAAATGTTATTACAAATACTAAAGGCTGACAGTTTCTTGCGCCCCTTCTCTGCAGCTGCTAATTTGTGTACAGTACAGGTGTACAGGTTAACTGCGAATATGTATATTAGTGTTAGATTAAATTTTAAAATAATTAATTTAATATATAATTAAATTCTATAACTGGGACAATTTGCAAATACCCGGTTCATAACCACTTAAAGTTATCACTATTACTAGTGCTATACCTTAATAAAATTTCTACATATTACGTGTTTTGATGATTTGAAAGAACTTACTAAATGAGTCTATTTAAATAAAGATATTTTGACTTTGAATTTGATTAAAATATTTTTTAAATATTAAAGTTATTGGAATTTTCCCCGCTCTCCTCTACATACTATATCGCTGATGCGGCAAGCCTGTTTTGTCTAATAATTTCTCTTTACTAATCTCCTTACTAATAATAATTTAAAGAGAGCTTAGTGGATTTTACATACTTTATTACGAAGTCCTCATCTGGTGAAGCTCGTTTAGCCGATTATTATATAATATTTGGATGCTGCTATGTATATGTTCCTGCTAATATCTTTATGAGGTTACCAAGGTAATGTGTTAAAACCAGGAGTTGGGACCTTTGACTGCTTACGGCAACTTGTATAGCGATTGATTATCGTATCTAAATTGAAACAGCAAAAGTATATAAATGTCACGTATTTTCCTGGATCCAAGTTTAATTTTATACCATTGTTTACGTCATTGCGACAATGAGTTACATGATGTGTTTTAGCGATATTTTTGTGACATTCCATGATCCAGGAGACATCTCTAATTAAAGACTAATTTTCCGATCACGAACAACCGAGGTCGACGGATGTTTACTCGGCCCAGGTGCCTCTTGTCAATTTGTGGAGTCAACAAATACCTAAGAGCTAGTGACGTATGTCACCTTATAATTATGTGATTCTGGTGACTTGTTGCCTAGGACACTCAGTACCATGTCACTTTTATGTTATGTCAAAGGATTAAATTATTCACCAGAATGTGAAATATCGTTGTGTTAAATATCGATAGATAAGTAACTCTTTATTATACAAAGACACAATAAAAAAGAAAATATACAAAAAAATATGTACCAAAGCCGGTTTCATTGCTATAGTCTACCTCTATCTTACGGTATATCTACCTTAGGGTAGATGTCTGGTTGTGAAATTAAAACAGAGACGGGATAGTGCACTAAGAAACGTAGAAGGAGTAAGACAGCTAGTATAAATTATATTTAGTCATTATAAATTAGAAATCAACATACAAACACTCATACATAATAATCATATGTTATGTACACATACATACAAATATGTGTATACATACATATAGTTATTATAATATAATTTATATCTTATACATAAAGGCGTAATAAAGATGCGTTGACATTCTAAAAACAAGGTATGTTAAAGCTTCCAACACTAATAACGGTCTCTTCGAATTGGAACAACAATAGTATACCTGTAAAGCTGGGGACTTCCCCAATTGTAGATACTAATCTACAAAAACAAGATGGAATTTAAGTAGATTTAAGTAGGATATAAGAGGTACATTTATCCCGGACATGACGGTAAAATGTCAGAGGGGCTCAAATTATAAAATGGCATTTCATGTTACGAAAACCGCGTTACTCACTCTCCCTATGTAATATAGTGTGAAAGGGAGAGAGAGAGAGTCAGATCGAGTGAGGCATGAATTAATGACATAAAATGAAATAATATACAATACAATAGATTAAAAATAAATTTTAATCAAAATAAATCTGGCCTAAATAATTACTGAAAAAATTGATGCAAAGTCTCTTCAACACATCATCTTAAGGAAATTACGAAAATCTTAAAATCGAACTAATATCGTGCAAATTGGTTCAAATGTTCAATAATTAGTAAAATGATACAGCTTATACTGCAATCAAAACTATCTCTGAGACTATTGACACTAAAATTATAATCTTTTATAACACATTTGAATAGTATAAAAATACGCAAAATCACAGAATCTGAAAGGTTTCGAAGATCTACTTATCTGAGTTGCTTACAAGTCGATGAGTTTTAACATAGGTATAATACTTATAAAATATGTTAACATTGAAATCCAGCATTAGATGTTTGATGCTGATTGTATGGGCGGAACGATAGGCAGATCACGCCCACAATCCGCCCACTTAATACAATCTACATACTTGTACAACTCTGAGTAATTTAATATAGTTATGATTAATACACTCTTCATACACAGTTTTCAAATAGCAAATGTGAAGTGCGAATAGCAAATGTGAATCAAAATATATAATAAGTTTGTACGTTTATCATTGTCTCTTTAATATATTTCTTGCCAAGGAATCATATTTTGATAGCTCCACGATGATGTGCCTTATGATCGTAGAGTTATCAAAATATGGATATATTAACAGTGTGCCCATACTCCACAAAACTTTTTTCGCATTTAACTTTTTACTAGTAAAAGACATTACGAAAACATTCTCATGAAATGAAATGAAAAGAAAATTAATTTATTTCGTTTTGAAATTGTAATAAAAAAATGAATTTATTTTTCAATTGTATGAGGATAATATTTTTCCGTACATCGATCATCAGAGATTCAGACTACATTGTATCGTTTATAGCGTTCTATCCTCGTAAATAACTTTTCCTTGATGATTTCCCGAGGTACTATTTGCATACTAAACCTCATTAGTACTCAATTTGTGAATTTTAGATAATGAATGCTGAGTGTAAAAATTGCCAAAACGCATAAGAATATCGAGGAACATGACTCAAATCCAGCATGGAGTATGCTGATGCTGTCTTTTCCATATTCCGTGTAAGCAAAAGAGACACAAAACAAACTTCCATGGTGTGTTTTACCCATGAATTGTTAATGAATGTAGAAAATCTACGGTAAATTATAATGATGATAAGATTGAAATAATAGTCAGGTAAACTCAGGTAACGATTTGTCAAATTTAATTATTCTGATATGTGATTAACAACGGTACAAATTTCATAAAAATGTAATTTCGTCCTTTGCTTTTTAAATCTAGTGAATCCAATCACTAAGTCATCTAATCATCTTGACGGTGTATCTCATGCTATGTCTGCTGTTACTGCTTCCCACGCTTGAGCTGGATCCATACATAATGAGACTGAATAGGATAAATGGAGTCACCATTTGTCTTCATCTCAGAGATGTTGTGTCCGGCATAAAATTGCTGTAAATATTGTTTATTTATATAAATAAATGTTACGTAACTATATGGTGTATGGTTATAATGAAACTGACATAAAACGATTGAATACAAAAGTAATGCTTATTTTTAACGAAATTTTTACCAGCAGCGACAAGAATATGTGAATTAAATAGTGGATGCAGTGTGCATTTAATTTACACCTACATATATATTTAATATAACATATAAAATAAAAGTTTATTCAATTTCCATTAATATTTCTGAAGCCTTTTGTTTCTAAATGTTTTTATCCTGTGTGTTCCAAAAATAGAGGTATCTCGAAATTGTTAATATAAAGTGAAGGTAAACTCTTTCAGTTTATACTACATCTACCCATCTAAATAATGAAATAAGTTCATTTATTTATACACTTTTAAACGTAACGAAACTTACTAATTAGAAATATTAGTTTTCTTAAAATAAGTATTGATTCTTTCCGTAAACTGGACATGCAAGGAATGTTAAAATTATGACAATGATGACGAAAATTGTAATGTTAACTAAATTAAAATATATTTTATATCGATGTGCTAAATAGTAGTTAGTTTTGAGTTCCTAATAGATTGATTTTCTTTGTGAGGATAACACAAGACAAAAAATAAAAATAAAAAATATGCCAAATATGTCTGAAAATTTGGAATTGTACACATTTTATTAATTTTTATTTTAATATAATAATTTTAAAAAAGTTTTTAAAATTATTAAGATAATTCATGTTGATTGGTGTAGTTTTTTAAGTTTTATTGAATATAAATAAATTTCATATGAATAATCAAAATGAATTAATATCACGTCTAAGCTTCAAAATACCTCTGTGTGTGAGCCTGTTTCTTTTATAAAATGCCGGTGTGTGTGACTATATAATCATTGTTGTCACATGACTTCTGTTTTCAATTTTCAAAGCTCACAAATTAGAACATTTCACACTTATTACGTAGTCTGTACGAGAACAGTGTATGTATATATCTCTATCCATGTCATTGACTGTACATTGGCGGATTGTGGTTGAAAATTAGTTCTTATTTCAAGCGCATCATGTGCTATATATTTAATGTATACTTTGTGTATTTGTGTAACATTTACAAATGAACTGAAATTTCGCAGCAAAATTGTTATTATATGTATTTAAACTGTTGAAATTTAAAAAAGTTAATATACATATACAAGCGAATAGCTTTTCATAAACCGTAATAAGAAAATATTCACTGTAAACGATTTCTACATACTTCTTAGTGACGTAAGAACTTTGTTTGGCAATTACAACTTTTAAGCGAATACCTACTTTAATGACATGGACATTAGTGTTAATTAGAGATCTTTTGTCCTCTTCTTCCTTGTGGACGCTAAGAGGATTGCAATGATGTAAAGTAATTACATATTTCTTTTCCACTTTATCGTGTGCCGATTAGAAGTAATAAATACCTACCAGGTAATGGCAATATTACTTCAGACTCAACGCAATCAAAACAATAGGAGAATAATCTTATTTATTTGTTATTTTTTTAAACAATGCATAACTAGTTAGCGATGCAAATGAAGAGCTGGTGCTTACGAAAAAGTATTAAAATTACCTACACAGTTCAGAATTATATTTTAACTATTGATGTTTAATAAGAATAACAATATTTCTCAGTAACACATATTATATAGCAAGCATCATTAAGAGCTTGTGTTATGGATAATAGATAACGGAGAAATGTAGAGAATAATATGTACACAAATTCACACACCACTCTCTCTCTCTCTCACACACACACACACATACACACCACATCTAGAAAGTGAAGACATATCTTCGTTCATTTATATCATTCTCTAAAATAACATTATGATATTACAGTTCACAGTATTTTATCATAAACTGGAGGTAATAACAAGTATGTTTACTTTCAAATGATTCGGGCGTTCATAAAAATGTCGAATTGTTTGATATCATTATACAGTTGTTTGTTTTGTAGACAACCTCGTACATTAATATCACAGAAACAAAATATGGTGTGTAAATTATCGGGTCGTGCACCGATTTGTTTCTTATTATTTAAATCATTCTAGTAAATTAAATTCTAAAAAAAAACTAATTAATTAGGTTTTAACTATACCTACCATAATATTCATTAAACCATGTCACTGTAAAGATAATGACATGGTTCTTGGTATCAAAAGCGATAAACCTATGACAATCAAGCTACAATAAATATACTATTATTGAGTTATTTTAAAATCTAGTTGTAGCTATATAGCGGTGACATCTTTTTAAATATATTTAAGTTAATTTAAGTCAAAGTTATGTCAGTATAGTAGATATCAGAAGACACTCCGGAATAAGATAAGTACTTGCTTCTCACTTAGTACTCTGGTATATTAAAGGCCATGGTAACCTCCAATGCGTATAATATTGTCAATAAAATCGTTACTAACCTAATAACTCAATATTATATTGACATACTTTGTTTTCCTGCCATTCAATATAATAAGGTTATCATGTTGTTAAAATTCTACAAAAAAAGTTATTTTATATTCATTGGGAAAATCTAATAAACCTTTCTGAAGCAAAAATCGGTGACTGTGGTCGGATTTCTTGTTTTTTTTATAGAATTAGGTTCGAACCACAGTATAACGTTGGATGGCAGTAGAATTTAGCTACAAATAATTATTCAGTAGTTCCTCCAATTTGTATATAACTTAATTATAAAAAGTATAAAAAGTAAATCAATAGAGAAACGATAAAATTACTGCCTGGAAAAAGAATATAAAACGATAGAAACGGGCGGATAGAAATAGATGGCTTTATGATTCGATAAGACCATTTATTTCTTAATTTGTGAATGTAGTGGACTCAAACGACTTTTATCTGTGTTATTTCATTAAATTATGGTGTACAAAAGAAACATTATCTTTTAATAAAAAAAAGAAATTTGTCTAAAATTAAATTTGAAATACACTGCGACTTTAAAAAATGAATCAACAATCATTTCTCAATTGAAGTATCCGTCAAAGGTAGTTTAGTAGTAGCTTAGGCTCTTCCGTGAAATCTTATTGCGTATACCGAGTGACTCTTGCATCGCACTCGGCAATAGTAGGCGTCAATTGTTTGTTATTTTTCCATGAGAGCCGATAAAAGAACTTGAGATAATTGTTAGCGGACTACACAGGTTCGAGTGATTCGGATTAATTTCAAATAGGTCAATAGTATAATACTTACATCGAATAAGTCATTGAACATCTATTGGCTTTTAGATTTCATTTCATATCAAGAAGTATTTATTTATTCGGAAGATCAACAAAAATGTTGCAACTTACAACTAAGCCAAAGTTGTACCTTTAAAAAAGCGAACTGGAGTGCCTCGCTAGGTGTGTAACTATAAGGGGGTGCCCTGGAAACTGTAACCCTGGAACCCAGTAGCGCAGGTGTTCAGTTAGGCTAATCTCTACCTTAGCCAAGGCGGTGGTAAGCCTGGAGGCCCTAGGTATTATGTGTTCCCCTAAATTTAGGTGTACGATGATGGGAGCTCGACTATTTGAGCTCCCAAAAGAGACGGCAGAATCCCAGGCTGATACCTTCGCCGCTAAGGTTGAGGAAGCGCTAGGAGATGCAGCGACAGTAGTACGCCCTACTAAAATGACCGATATCCAGGTTACTGATCTAGACGACTCAGTGTCGGCAGATGAGCTCCAGGCTGCCGTTGCTGAAAATGTTGGCTGTGCGACAGAGGTCATAAAGGCTGGCGTTATCTTCACTGGCACCAAGGGCTTTTCTGCCACCTCCCTCCCAGTAGTGTCTTGCACTGTCCCTGTAGTGCTGATGACAAACCTTGCCAACCAACAATGCTGAGTAGGTCCATCGGCAAAATACAAATGATGCCGGAGTGAGACATAGACCTGACAATCCTGTCGGAGACCTATCATGTGCCACCTTCTATTAGATGGGTGGAGACAACTGACGGCCTTGCTGTTACCCGCAACGTTGTTACCCGCAGATCCTACTGTTGTAGTAGGTTCTGCGGGTAACAACGTTGCGTTCCCCCTGGGCCTGGTTCTGTACCTGTGGTGTATAACTATAATAATAGCGAGGCATGTTCAGACGAGAATAGAAATTCAGAGAGTCTGTATATATGATATATCGTTTTTAATTCAGCGGAAATAAAGTTTTTCTCTCCAATTTAATCACAAAATTAAAGTGAAAGAATTTCTTGGCAGTTGAGATACTGTAAAGTGTTAATAGTTAATCCTTGAGTATTTAATTGTTTATCTATTAAAGGTTTGCTAAGAGTCATTGATTAGCTATCAAACTCTAATACCTATCTAGGGGTACGTTAGGTACTCGTAGATACTCGCAGTATATGAATGCCGTTTTGAAATACCGGTATAACTTATTTATTTGCCTCTTAGAGATTTTGGTGACAAATACTTAAGGGAGAAACGAAATTGAAATGAAATGATATGCGTTAGACAGTGACAAAATTATACGATAATAATAAAGAAAGTAAATGAATAAAAATGGGACATCATAAAATTCTCAGCAAGACGCTTAAAATACACACTACGACACAATATTCTAAATAAAATATACTACCGAATCCGCTAAACTTTGAAGATTTTAAAATGTGACTTGCTGGCCACTAAGTACCGATTCCGTTGTGCACGAACTATATAAAATGGAGGTTCAGTACTACTATTTCAGTACAATACAACGAAAACAGGCAGATGATGGTGATATCATTTGACTTAAGCATTTTTGGCTCATTTAAACGTACATCTTAAAACATGCCGATTGAATTAAGTCAAAGGTATATGGATCGTCTAAGTGTCAACTGAATTTCTAAAAGTTATTCTATTCCTTCTTATTGAATTGGAATGAAAGAGATGCGAATAACTTAAATTTAATTTAGTCCGTGCACTTTGGAATTGGGTCCACTGTGTACTAAATCATAAATTACTTACATAATTAAATTTTTTAAGCTACACTATTTTCAGAACAAAATTTCACTGAATAACAATTTAACAAATAAAACATACGTTGACCTCGCCATAACGCGCCAAAAACTCCCCACTTAATTTAAGTTGTGCGATGTTAAGAAATGCCGGATACAACTATATTGATTAGGTAAAGTCCAGAAAGTACGAGAGATTTTTCCCTAAAGCCACAATGACACAAACGACAGGTAAAACATAGAACTTACATTAAAACTTCATTAAATTTGCATATTTAAGTCCGCCTTTTTTTTTAAAAAAAAGTTTTTGTTCAAAAAAATATAACAATGACCAGGAGTTAATGCGGTAACTTGTTTATTTGTTTCCGAGGTGTAGCAGGTTTTTAAGTTCCTCACATACCTTTCTAAAATGGTCTATTTTTTTTAAAAGCCGTGATATTCCTTTTTCTTCTACAGCTGAATAAATCAGTCAGTACTTGGCTGTATTCTAAAGAAAATTTAACTAAATGATTGACATTTTCAGTTTGGTATTTTCTTCTATCCTTTTCCTATACATAATGTGAGATTCGACTACTTTATGGCGGGATAGTGTCGTAGAAATTTTATTAATTGTGTAATACACAAAAGTATAAAAAATCACTACTATAATGTATGAGAGTGTGAGTTAAAAAGAAATTGAAATTCTTAAAGCAAAATTATTTATTAATAATCTTTCATATTCATGAGTGTCTAAAACTGCAATAAATCGATGATTTTATTTTATTTATTTTAGTTCTAATAGGATTGACATGTAAAGTTGACGAAAATCCCTAAATAAAGAAATATTTAAAATAAATTTTGAATTTATTCTACATAGTTTTAGTTCTTTCTTACTTTATGATTTTTCAATAAATTTCATTATCAGACACGCAATATTAATAGTTTCGTAATATTATCAGTCGTCTGTATATAAAACATATTTAAGTATTATATTGCATCGTTCCTAAGCGCATTCCTTGTAAATACGCTATACAGTCAATGTATTCAAGTGGTTGATTAAACTCCCATGCTTTCATATGCTAAACGGTATGTTATGTATTTGTTGGTAGTATGTAAATGTCAGTGATCGATTTATCGAATAAAGCTATAAGATGCTGTACGATAAAGTTGGTTTTCATTAATAAATGAGTAGCTGAAACATAATGTAATGCGCCAACTAATCTCACGATTTAAAAGAGATATAAGTTCTTAATTGGCTGAGAACTTTAGCTGTCTCTCTCTCTCTTATTAATTTCTCTAAATAACTGACACATATCAATAAATGAGATAACATGATGCTTACATGAGGTAGGTTGTGTAGGTTGTTCACGTATCTGTGGTGGCGTGTAACCGTTGGCAAGTTGGGTCCTCATGAGCAAGCACAAGACGAAGTTCATAGGACAAGGAAACTGTTATCTTTTCTCTGGACTTGTTGGAGTAAGGAGCAACGGGTTCGGTAAAGTGGGTCGCTCAGCGTATCATTGGTCGAACATAACTATATACCTCACGCTGCTTATTGTGAAAGAGATATGTTAATGCAATTTTTTCCCAAAAGAAAAAGAAAAATTTGAGTGACAATTATTCCGGTACTACTAATATTTTTTTAAATATTTCTTTTCTGTAAATAATTTCTACAAATACTTTAAAACCTTTTAATTAAAAATAAATAATATTTTCAAAATACAATGTGAATAATATATATTTTAGTTTTAATTCAACATCCATATTGATAACGATCGTTCGTTTACTAATAGCATCGAACTTTTGAGTTTAAGTAGAGATTTTGCATCATAAATAATGCTAACAACTTGTTTCTATCATGGCACTGTTACTACCAGTCAGTTATTAATTCACACACCTGGTCGAAACCTCGGGCAATGGTATGTACATGGTACAGGTATGTTATTTATTTTACGAATTGAAACCGTTTTTATTATTTTGTATTATAGAACGGGAAAAATTGAAATATAGGTTTTTAATTCTCTCACATGAAAACAAAACTTTCTATCTATGGCTGTGGGATGAACTCTCCGCAGAGGTTTTTTCAAACGAGTCAGTATTACAGTCTACTTAAAGTTTGGAAAAGTCTTTAAAGGTAAGCCCTGGTATTACCGTTTATATGCTACGCTAACCGCTTTCCATCAGGTGGGCCGTACTTACGCTTAAATTTAGCTGTATTCCTGAAAAGTGTAACGTAAAGTATAAGTAACGGGTTATACTCGCTGACTGTAATTATGAGTGACGTATAGGGAAATTTGTATATCTGGGTAAATTCCCGTGATTAAATAAGTATTATAAAATAGTTACGGATCGCAATTCGCTACCGCAGTCTTTGATGATTTAAAATTTATTGATGACGATGTCCGTTTCTACGTTTAAAATTCAATATCAATAACTAAAGAAATATAATTTTAATGACTTATACCTCGAACCACTAAACCAGAGTGGTTTAGCGAAAACAAAGCAACTTTCGCCACGGTTGGTCCTTGGATGGGTCAAGCGAGTTTTTTTTCCATGCTTTGTAAGGCAGGTTAAGCCATTGGTTCTTACAGAAACCGCTTACCCCACGCTGGTCGCGTGATGTGTTTCTCCCATGTACAAAGACCTGTGTCCTGTAGTGGGGCGTATATTAACTGATGATGTTGATGACAATAATTTGGTATTCTTGCTTTTAATCACGAAACTAGCCGCCATTTATAAAAATAGTTATTTAGTTTTTATGTTAAAAATGTTAGGATGATATAGATATGAATTGGGCAAGTTGCGAATCTTCATCCATAAGAGCTTTACTACCAGCCAAACTATTTATTTATAAAAAAATACTTAATTAAAAACATGACTTATCAATATTAGGGTATCGTAGTCATAAAGTTTTAGAAGTGGCGGTTTTGTGTTAGTTAAATTGCTCTTTTCTGGTTTTGTAACGTTTAAAAATAATTCTAAATTCTAACTCAATAGAATTGCATTTTGTGACGTGTGATTAAATAAAAATAAAGCACATTAAGATAACAAGAAAAGCCAAAAAAGGATTAAATTAAATATTATGAAGAGTTTCATTAGTAAATGATTGCATTATTCTTGTAAGAAATAAGTGATTTTTAAATTAGTCCGAGGAAAATACTTTGATTATAAATGATCATAGTATTTGTTGTTGAAGGAATATTAATTATAATTGATTATGCATGTTGTGTGTGTGAATATGAACCTATGTGTGTGATAAGTAAATTAATTAATTGAGTAATTGTTACATTTTATTTTGTTTTGTAACCAATTAGAAAAAGAAATGCCTACTGTGTAAGAGGTGGAGGCCCGGTGTCTTGTATAGGTTATCTTTAAATTAAAAACTATAATTAATAACGATTATTAATGACGTTAGGGCAATATAAGATATGACAACACTTAACCAATTTACAGGAATTTCATTCTAAAAGAAGTAGATAGTAATCCGCAAATTTTTATTTATGGAGTCAATTGTTCATTTCAATAAAGGTTTTTACAAATAAATCTTTCACATTTATTTTAAGCACATTCCTACTTAATTAATTATCTAATTTTGTAAAGAAGAGGTATGACTAAAACATACCTATTTTTCTTAAGTGAGAAAAGGCAAAGAGAGACAATAAGTACAGCCATGTTATTTCTACAGCTACAAGGTTAGGTTATCTTTTTGATTAGCTCTTAATGCAATGGTCTAATAAATAAAAAATGTTTCTTTTGGTTAGCTTACGTGTGCTCCATTATTTCTCTAAAGCCCGGGCATACCATTGTCAATGGACCGATCTAATTCTAAATGTCTTTGTTTATACTACAGTAACATTTAATGCGTACTCATTAAAAATTGTTATTGTTCTATAACTAGCTCAGAAAATGTAAACTAGAAGAAATAAGCCTCCTGCTTTTCCTCATAGTATTTATTTTTAAATATACAACTGTTATTATTTGTTACAAGTGAATTGATATTCACCTAAATAAATATACTTCTATTGTTGATATTGCACATGTTGTTTTAAACTTAGCCATAATTTTTTACTGTTTTTTAATCGTAATTTTTGGGTGAGGCCCTGAGCACTTTACCAAAAATATATCTGTGTTTGACTTATTAAGTTAGATACATGAATAAAAATATTCTCTTTAAATTGATAAAAAGCTAGGATAGTCTTTTAGATAACAATGAAGCTTGCTAATTTTATACCAGTTTTTCTTTATTTTCAAAGAACATGAATATATAGTGCACAGTTTTACATTGAGCATAAAAAAAAGAACTTTACTTCTTCGAAAAACGGTTCTTCGAAAAAGGCGTAAAAAAATCCTTTTTTATCGTCAGCCAGGTGGAGGTGGTTAGGGTAGTATATTATACGCTGCACACGCTTTCTGAGCAAATGGACTCTATGTTCAGCTTACCATTACTGGCACTACGTATAAAACCTTAACGTTACCCTATGATATTAGCAAATGTGACATTACTCAGTATCATCACAAATCACATGACTGCTTCTTTGTAATATGGAATAACAGTAACAATATAGATTGTAATAAAAACTACATATGTGTGTGTTGTCTTACACCTATCAAGTGTAAGAATGTTTTATAAAATCAAAATTAATATTTTTATTTATTTTTAATAAGGAAATATCAAGCTGGATCTATCAATTATGGACTACGAAGGGTAGAATAAGCTCATGCGTAGTCCAGTGGTCACTCTAGATTCTATTCTCTGGTTTCAAGATACCTATACCTTTATTAAAGGTATAGGTACAGATTTCGTATCTCGACAGAGACAAGCTCTAGGTGTAGTCCGCAAGAGTAAATAATAATATTCAGTGGTATTATGAGATATAAAAATTGATCACATACCTAGTTGTTCTTAACTAAACTTTTTGTATAATGTTATCATTTGCCAATTATTTAGAAAAAAGTGTATTGATAGACTCAATGAAATTACGTTAATTGTAACAATGAAAGTACTTTTATAATGATGTTATTGTTTGTAAGTTAGTCAAGTTAAATAATATATTATGTATTCTAAATAAAGATCCTAATGTAACGTACCAATATGAATACCTAATCATTGGTGTTGACTTACTTTGTATTTCTAGTCTTTCCAGTTTTTCTTCGGCCCTTTGTGCCATTTCCACTTTACTCTCTATATGGTAAAATATACTAGCTCCAACCAGGAGATAAACTATGTGCAGCGCGAGCATGCACGCTAGTTGCTTTTTGGACATCATCTTGACTAGTTAAAATATAAATCACTATTATATCACAGTTCAATTCATAAACAGTTCAAAAAATGTATATCACACCAAAATCCATAGTGTCCACAGCGCAAACTTAAACGATTTTAGAATTTTCATGTTTAACTTAACATTTTGAACCTCGCGGGAAAACATTTCGATTCATTGAAGCACTGGCACGGAGAGAAAACTTAGAAATAAAAAACAAGGTTACACCTCCATGATGACACTTCCCGATTGACTGACGTTCGATTCGGGCGGTCGGTTCGATCGAATGATTTTTCCCGGCTGCGCGCGCGCATTCGAATCACACGCCGGCCGCGCTAGCATCCTTTTTTTATACGGCAAGCTCTCAATATTTGAGTGACAACGCTCCGCATTAAGTCGTAAAGGATAATACATAAGGTTATTGTCGACATGCTCCGTGTGGCGATTGACGTGTGCAGTGTTAGCTGAAGAGAGAGATTTGGTTTACGATGTGGATTACTGCTAATCATGAGTTACATCATTGATTATGAGACGTTAGGATGTAATTTAATGATCTTTGAAAATCTACAATTCCATAATAGTAGGTTTATTTAAATCTAAGGCCCACTTGCAATATGGTTTTCAGTCTAGATTTAGTGTAATCAAAAGCAGTTTTTTGCCTAATTATAATTCATGTCTATAGGTAGATCTAAATTTAATAAAATTATCACGAATTTTACTACAAGTCCGCTTCAATGTCAGTACAGAAAGAAATGGAATTATAGCTAATTTTTATTTCAGCAGAGTCCTTATTCATAGGCATCTATTAATAAGGACCCTGTAAGTGCATAATTGATTTTCTGACTAATTAGTTTTATTTTAAATGTAATAATTGTAATTTTAATTCGATAATAGAGATATGGTATTTATATTAACATATAGGTAATTAAAATTATTCTTCTGTTTGCGGTTTGTCCCTTAAGGGTCAATTTCGCTACTTCCCAACCCTCCAGTATTCCCTCTCAAATCCATTTGAAAAGGTATTGTAAAAAATCAGCTATATAGAAAAGTAGTATAATTGAACTCCTAGCAGCATAATTGAAAATATTAGTATTTCTTTTTAATCAGTAAACATAAGATAGATAAATAAGTGAATTTACGACGGAATTATCTCTTGAAAAATCTACTATTTTTCACTAAAGATTGTAAGCAAGTATGGCTACATTATTGGATACAATATATATATTTATAAAAAGGTTTCACTATCAGAAAGTACTTTTATTTTTATCTAACGTGAAAAAGCATTTCTTAACAATTACAAAGTTTTAAGTTGTAATTTATATAATTACAGATTTAATGCTGCTAATACTACTAAATAATAGTTAACAAAATGATATTATTGAGTTACAACTTATGTGGATAGTTAACAGGTATTTAATTTTATTAGTATGTATATAAACCTAAATAAAAAAACAATAAATTAACACTACTGCCAAATTTGAATGAATCCTTTATAAGGTACCTTTGTAGGAATTTACTGTGTTAGTTAAAGTATAGAAGCATTTTGATGCATATCCTTAAAAAAACGATTCTAATTGAAATAATTAATATTCAGTTCACTTTGCCAAACTTTGATTTGAAATATCTCTTCTTTGGTTAAGAATTCTGAAACTCAAATCCTTTTAGCTAGTACATTACGAAAAAGTACATACGAAACTGGTAATTCATTTGTTTTTTCTCGATTAGTTTTTTCTTTAGCTTCCTCATCCCTTTATTTACTAGTACAAGTTTTACTATGGCACCAGTGCTGCGCTCTTGTCGCAAAAGAGAACTGTTGTTCTGTAAATTTCAATCTTCGGAAAGGCCCCGACGTCTGGAGACCAAAGTTGATAATTATCCAAGTAAAGGCTTTTGTGGAAGCGACCACACTTTGAACACAGCAGAACAGACGGCCGCTGAACTTAAGAAGCTGCAATTTGGAATGTCTGCGTCATCTACGGTACTCCCCAGACCTTGCTTCAACATGAAAATTTTTCATTTTATTTCTCCCGTAATTTCGATACCTTACAAAGAAAAAAATTCCACTCCGATGTGGCAGTCTAAACTGCCTTCAAAGAGCTTATAGATACTTGTACTTGGTTCTTTAGTAAACGGATGAATGAATTACTTTTGTGATGACCAAAGTGTATAGATAACAATGGTGCATAATTTGATTAATTAAATATATTGACAAAAAAAATCAACTTTAGATTCCTTACACATAAAACGCCAATGTTGTAATAAAGGACCTAATAAATAAAGGTTTAACACATATAATTAATTACAATGAAATAGGCAAGTATTTAATAGGACAATAATTATTTACAACAAATTTCCTGCTTTGTGTCATTGGCACATGAACACTGGGGCAATGACTGACTATTGATAAAATTAAATAACGAAACATATTTGTGACAGTAAGTAGACATTAATTAGAATAAATAAATCTAAAATATTTTTGGTGACTAAAAACCGACTTCAAAACTACCTAGGAGAAACACAGGAGTTTGGGCCATAACAGTATTGGGTGAAAGCAGTTATATAACTATCGGGACGAACGGCTTAACATGCCGACCGAAGCGCGGAAAATCTCGACCAATTTTGATCTATCCAGAGACAAACCATTGCAATAGACTTGAAGCACAACGCCAGCGAGGTCCGATTACCTTATTCTTCTAGTCACTTATATACACACCGGCACAATTAGCGGAACACAAAAAAAGCAGGATTTTAAAATGGCAGCAGGTTCTCTTTACTGATGAGTGCAAAGTTCTTTTAAAACAGATCGATGGGAGACAGCGAATATGGAGACGCAAAGGAGAACGCCACATACAGTCTAATTTTGAACACACAGTGGCTTATGGTGGCGGCTCGATTATGGTTTGGGGAGGGATATGTTTGGGAGCTCGCACGGAGTTAGTGATAGTCACAGGAGGGACCATGACAGCAGATCGATACATCAGAGACATTTTAGAAGAACATGTTGTACCATTTGCCCCATTTATTGGTGACGACTTTATTCAAATGCAAGATAATGCTCGTGCTCATAGTGCACAATCGGTACAGGCATATCTGAGCCACGTAGGTATTCCGGTGATGCAGTGGCCAGCAAATTCCCCCGATATGAATCCGATAGAACATGTCTGGGACTTGCTAAAAAGAAGGGTTAAATCCAGAATGCCACCCCCCAACAATCCGAATGAACTTGGAAACGCATTACTTGAGGAGTGGGAGCGGTTGCCTCAAGAAATCATCGATAACATAATCTGTAGCATGCCCAGACGAATGGAAACCGTAATCAGAGCAAGAGGAGGAAACACTCGTTATTAATTTTGCTTTAATTTTATTGTTAAATCATTTAATGCTTACTTTATTTTATTTTTTGTGATGGTTCATAATCATCTAAAAATTTCACTTATTACAAATTTCTTTATTTTTCAATAAAAAATAACGAAGACTTTACAAAGTCGTTGTTAAAAGATGTTAATCAATTTGTTATTTTGTTTCTAATTACATTTTCGTCAAATATATGCGTTATTATCTCATAGTCTCACTTTTTTTTCTGTTCCGCTAATTGTGCCGGTGTGTATATTATGATTGTAATAAAATAATTAAGTCTGAGTTATATTTTGGTTTATCGTTTCTTTTTACATGTTTATAAGTCTCATCAGAACATATTATTATTCCACCAAGTGTCACCAAGTGTTAGATTTTTACAAAGTTCGCAGTATGTGAGCGAAGTCACAAAAATCCAGGTATATGTAGAATTTGTCGTATTATATTTCAAAAAATACGTAAATTACAAGGTGACATCAAAGTTACCTATTTAAAAATCAACCGCAACCTTCGGTTTAAATTACATCGTGATTTTCAAATAAATCATCGTTGTTACATTCTGTCCACACTCATCCTCGAACCAGGGCGGGACATTCCGTTAAGTATAATGTAAGTTCTCCTAACACGTCACGTGTCGCTTCTGTGGGACTTCCCATCGATGGTGTCATGACACTACGAAATAGCTACAATAGATCACAAAGAACTGCACATTTTACTACACTACACATTTTCATTCTTGTAGTGTCTTTAACTGCTGACGTATTTGGGGACAAAATTTTAAGGGGTTTATAGTTGAACGGAACCTTTATTTCCACTGAATTCTAAGGGATATTTCAGTTGGTTTGTGCGAAACTCAGTGAATCAGAATACTGTAAATCTTCCTCGCTAGATACACTTCCGATTTTACATGATTTATGAAGTATTTTTTACTTATAGCTTAGAAATGTTTTGAAACTAAGTCAGTTAAACTATGGAGTTATTGTTAATTTCAAAATATTGTTTTGAACTATTGTTATAATTTCATTTGTAACTGATTTCTTTACACTCTGCTAATTTTTAGGATTCTCCGTCAAAGTGTCCAACGATGGTGTGAGGAGATGGTGAAGTAATGCACCATTTGACGTTACTATATATTTATTTTTAGTTTTAAATTAAAGGCACGCTGTGACAAAACACAAAACAATATAAAACTGAACTCTGGATGAAAACTTAATATAAAAAATAGCTTATAGAATCGTTACAAAAGTGCCTTCAATACAAAAGGAATTTTAAACGGAATCAATTCTGAACTTTAATATATTATACATAATAATAACTTTAATACTAATTAAAGAAGAAGTTGAATTTAAGATGAAGTTGGTGATGGTGGCATTGGAAGGGCATTATCAGCTTTTACCGCCAGATCGAACCATAGTTTTGGATCTCTACGTCAACAACTGATGAGATTAAAGCAAGATATTGAGAGAAAGCGGCCGGAATTGATTAATAGAAAGGGTGTGGTCTTTCATTACGATAACGCTAGACCACATTCATCTTTAGCCACTCAATAAAAATTAAGAGAGTTTGGCTGGGAGATATTAATGCATCCGCCATATCACCCTGACTTTGCACCTTCAGATTTCCACTTATTTTGGTATTTTCTGAATTCTTTAGGCCGGTTAACATTAAGAGCCAAAACAACTTGTTGCGTTTTTTTGATCAGAAGTCCCAAAATTTCTACACCAAAGGGATCATTTATCTACTTACAAGATGGCAGAAAGTCTATCAACAAAATGTCATATATATATACTCTTATTAAATATAAATTAACTTTGAAAAAAATGTTGAATTTTCATATAAGATGCGAAGGAACTTGTTGCCTAACCTATTGTATAGGCTGTTGATATCGCAACCTTTGCGTTCATTGATCTTAGTGTTCTTACTCACTTTATTTTTCTGCAGAATCTACTTAACAAGTCACAAATACTTATCAGTATAATTCTTCACTAATCCATCAACTAGCCAAGGAATTATCTGAAAATCCTGTATGTCATAATAATAAAGCATGGTCCGAAGGCTAGCGCTTAAATGGTGAATTAAAGTTTATTGCAGGTAATATTTGAGAACTGTTGTATGAGTTTGAGTATATGGTGTTTACGTCCATCAACTAGCCATTTAGATTAGCAACGTTGTTTATTTAAAGAGTCCGTTAATTATCTTAAATGTTTTTGTAAACCTAACATTACCATATTGACTATTTTTTAGAATCTATTCCAAAGATTAAACAAATACTTAATTTTAATTACGCTTAGCTTTTTAGAGATCCACCGTCTCATTCTGCTAGTGTCGATCTAAACAAAACAAAGCATATATTAGAATGTGTCATCAACAAAACTAAATTACTTAAAATTAAATCGTAGGCACAGTTCAGTCATAATTTCTACGTTATTTATTTGAGTCTAAAAACTTATCTAATTACGAGTAATTAATACCCCACAAGTTCACAGTATCAAGACAGTCATATTGGAAGTAGTATTTGGTCGAATTAATGGAATTCATGTAAAGTACAAATACATTACATGCGTCTTTAAGAGGGGCATCCCATTATTTCTTGGTGCCAAGGGACATTCCGTTATATTTTCCCCTAAAATATAAATTGTTATACTAAGCTCACAGATTAGCTTATTAAAATTTATTTAATTAATTATAAATGAAGAGCTCGACGCTAGATTTTCTAGACGCTTGGCGTAGTGGTTCGAATACTCTGCTTTTGGTAACGAAAATAAAACAATTTGCGCCATGGTTGGTACCTGGATGGATTCATCAAAATTTGTATCTTGAGTTCCGCCGTGCTTTGGACGGCACGTTATGCCGTTGGTCCTGGTTGATACTGCAACCACTTACAGCCACCAACCCGCATAAATCCAGCGGGTGATATTATGGCCCAAACCCCCAATAAATTTCTTCCATGTAGGAAACTTATGCCCATCTGTGTAACATTAGTTGTTGTGATTGATTGTAAATACAATTGGGGAGTATTTGGAAGTCTTATCTTATATAAAACAATATATTTTATATTTATGTATTATATTATAACTTCTCTCGCTTTTGAGGACAGTTCTCATAGGTCTTGTCCTAAGTTGTAATTGGCTGCTGCTACTTTTAGCGAAGAATAATTTGGTTAGTAAAAATAATCCAAATTTTGATCTTAATATTTGGATCATTTTTACTATTATTTACTAGCATTATTATGAAGCTACAAAATAATAACAATTATAGATGATCACCATCAAATTATCTATTATCTTATCAATAAACAAGTATAACTGACCAACACTTCATGGGACAAGCAATTTAAAAATTATCGTCATATAAAAATTATCTTCAGAGTATACATAGTAAAGACAATTACAATCTGTGATTAAAATACCTAACTACGTGTACTAATATAATAATGATTTTCTTTTCTTTTGATTTTAAATATCGTTACTAGGTACCTACTCATCTACTGAATGACATGCAATCGTACGTAAAAAAGTTACATACCTATGAACAGCAAACGAATGAAATAAACAAAATTATGTAACTAATATCAAACAACGACTTTGTACAGATTGCAAATATACAACATGATTAGTGCGTATCCTATCAAACAGAAACTTACCATGTTGATATAGTCATATAAATACTAAGGTGTTATGAAAAATTAAAAATTGATAAATAAACAGTTCGGCAAATAAAATTCATTAATAAAATTAAATTTAAATGAATTTTCAAAATTAATTTTATAATTTAGAATTTTCGATAGTTTATACTTTCTACGATCATGTTTTTATGGATAGACTCTGACTTGTGGTTTTTTGGTGAGAGTGGGAGAAATGTTATATCATATACGTAATAAATAGCAGCCGCCCATGCTCGCTTCCTTAGCTTCGGCTTGATGCTCCCACCGCGCCTCCGACTTATTGGACAAACACCTAATTCATAATACCATATAAGCTTATTTAAATGAAAACTTTTATGCTTCATTGTTAGTCTTATTATTACAGACGATATAGCAACGAGGTTTAGCACATTTATGTGACATTTAAAGTTGTAAAAATTTCATTATGCGTTCGTATTTTATGATAACTATGCTAAGCTTGTTGCTTACATGCTTGATGCACACACGCTAGTATGTTTGCATGGTTGTGTGTTTTTAGTTTGCATAGAAATAAATCCAACATTCTATGTTCACAGTCAATTCTTTTAATTTATTGCTAAATACATGCAGTGGGATAATTTAAAAATAAATTTAAAATAAAACATAGGTACTGTTTGAAATATTAAAATTATTTTAACTATGAAATATTAATTGCTACATAAATTAATAAACTGACCACAGAATGTGTCAGGATTTCTACCTAGATTGCGAAGTGTCAGAAATGATGGGAATTGCTGGAGAAAAAAAATGCGCAAGAAGTGGTAGTGAGCAGGTTACATTGCAATGACGACTGACGGCTGATAGGGCGGAAAGGTCTTTGAGTGGTGACACAGCGTTGGTTGGCCTCCCACAAGATAGACCGACAATCTGGTAAAGGTCGCGGGGAGCCACTGGATGCAGACAGCGCAGGACCGTTCGGTTCAGTAGGCTTATGACGAGCAGTGGGCATCTGTCAGCTGTTATGATGATGAAGATGAAAGTGTCAAAGTAGCTACTTTTAACAGTTTTGGTATATATTCAAAAATAAAATGAATAACTTTGATCTAGTGGTGGGTACGGTGAACCGTCAATGATGGTGTAGCATCACCATATAACCTCTTTTGAGTCATTTTTCATAATTATCATCGGTGTCAGGACATACGAAATGTTCTTAAGTACTTTCTGAATTGATTGTAATTGTGCAGTCAAAACACAAATATCCCAGGAAACATTGGCACCATTCCACTAGAAATCATCGTTCCGAACTTCCTATCTTAGTTAAAATTCTATGCATTAAGCGCTAAACACAATTTGTAACCATATTGGTAGTTGCCTTTGCAAAGGACAAACTGGATAAATGGATGAGCATTGACGTTTTGCAAATTTTGTATCCTATATGTATATTTTCATGGTTCTTACGAAGGCAAGCAGGCATTATACATGTGTCTTTAACGTAAGTAAAAGTTAATAAAAATGTAGAAGTGAAGAATTATCATAGACGATTATGTCAAGAGAAGTACCAAATTATTAAGCGCAAATGTGCATACGTATTATTCCTCTGGATTTTCATAGATCGGATTTTGCTTAGGATTCTCCAGCAAAGCTCATTTTTCAAATAACAATACCGTGTCGTGATGGCCTATTTGCTGGTTGAGCTTAAATCGTTCATTTGGAGGCATCTCAACTAAACCCGAACGCTTAAAAAATAACCTTAGAATATAAAGCGCTTAAACACCCTGCTTGGGGGCTGATGTTCAGAAATGTCGAGTGAACTGCCTCATTTTGTAATTGAAAATGAGTCCAGGAAAAATCAGAATAAAAAGTATGTTTTTATAATAGATTCCATTACTATTACTTGTGTTAATAATTAGGAAGCTAGTATGGTAATCTGAACCTACGAATTTAATTTATATTCCTAGCATGGACTTAAGCGAGTATTTCAAAGTGCAATATCACTGCTTAGTAGAACTGCCGCAGTGGCGTGAGTTCGCGCCCCGAATATTAAACGAAGATGCAGTTTAACTTTATTCGGATGATATTTATAAACAAACAGACCCAATTAAAACAAGGCTTGCTATAAACATTTCAAGCTCAAGGTTTTAGATGAAGTTTTAATAATATTCTTGGATATTTTTTTATTTACGTGTATTAATCAACGAGGGCTATCCTAATAAAAAAATATTTTCTATGCATTAATCTGTATTATGCGTGTGAGAACTGTTTAACTGAATTATAGATATAGATCACTCTTCATCTGAGCAACTTTTACAGGACCTTTTTACAGGACCCGAGGATACGAATATTACCAAGAGAACAAATATCACAGAGCATCTTTATTTGGCCTGTATACAAAATACAGCTATGGGATATTCGTTAAAGTAAAACTTGTTTTGTTTTAAATAAAGGAAACTACAAAAATGTTATTACTTGTTATAATTAATGATTTTATTTTAATTACAATTACCAATGAATATTACAAAAAGGACAAATAAGAACTCATATAACTACTCTAACCAACTCTTTTTGCTCACTCATGACATCGGTCATTTAATATTATAGCGGGAAATAAGTAAAGTTCATAACGTTCCATTTCACAAGAACAGAACATGTAAACATTTTACTGGCTGACAGGTCAAATAAAAATTTTGAAAAACATAAAAGTTTTCCATATAACTTTATAAAGCAAATGCTTGACAACGTACTAAAAGTTGTAATTCTTCAGAAAGCCTTAATTTGTATAACTCTAAGGAACAGCGGAAAACTGTCAATGTTGCAAGACGTGACACTTATTCATAGAGTAACACGTGGTGTAAATATGGAACTATTGGACGCACTGGATATAAAAGTGATAGAGAAATATATTTAGCATTGACTCACTTGATAACTTCACCGTAAAAAATCATGTTTTCTGATTTAGAAACTGTCGTAAAAAAATGTTACTGACTTCATATCCACGTCCAACCAGTGTGATCTCGTTTGACATGTACCGTCTAATTGAGATCAAATTGAACTGTACCGTTGCATTACTAAGTTGCGGAAGTGTACCTAAGACTGGCGATAGTGCCCATCGAATCGGAATTAGCACTTCACCTACAATAATTGGTTATAACACCAAAAGAAGCAATTAGCAGACTGATCCTGAGTAGTGGTACATAAACTTATGTTTGTTGGTGATATTTGTTTTAACACTCAATTCTATTGTTTCTGGTTTCTTTAACTGTCATAAGTTTCTTTGTTTGACTCTGAAGTGGGCTTTTGATTATTTAGATAACTTCACTTTTGAGACGAGCGAGTTCATGAGCGACGTTTACTAAAGTTCAAAGAGTATTGAAAAACATATAATAGGTTGGATAAAATGTTTCTTCGTATTTTACATGAAAATTCAATACCTTCTTTCAAAGTTAATTTACATTTAATTACAATTTATATGTGCCACTTTGTAGGTAAAGACATGGTCCCGTTGCTGAAGTAATTTTGGCAGTCCTCTCTTGATGTTAACCTGACACTGCCTAAAGAACTCTGAAAAGACCGAAACAAGTGGAAATCTGAAGGTCAGGGCGATATGGCAGATGCATTAATACCTCAATACAGAATCACCATTCTTTAAGTTTCTTTTAGTGAGCTCGTTAGTGGCACCCAAATAACTGGCAACTGTTTTGTCGTCGATTCACAGTTCTTCAGCTATGTCGTAACTGTTGGTATGTCGATTTTGATCCACTTTTTCAAAAATAGCGTCCATTTTACCCGTAACAGGGCGACCAGAGCGAGGTGCATCCTAGACATCAAAATTCCCGGATTGAAAACGCTTAAGCCGCCTTTGTGCTACTCTTACTGACACTACATTGGGTCCAAAAACGTCACAAATTTTTTTCGTTGCGATTTTTCCGTTTCCGATATAGAATTTTAAAATGTATCTTATTTCTTCATTCGATTCGCTCATTTTGACAGAAAGAAAACTAATAAAAATTGGGGGAAACCAAATTTTCTTAATTTGATTTTTTTTTGCAAGTCATCTTTTTAATGTCTTGAAAAACAAATTCCTTATAAGTTTATACATACTTTATGCGAAAAGACTTTTCTCCCGACATAATATTTATAGAATCTATTGCTGTTGCGCTGAACTATCGAGGGCGATAAGGAAAAGGAACTAATTGCCGCGCGGATTGAAAATACCTACGAAACGCATACAATATCAACGCTTGGTATTCTCGCTTCTTGCTCCTAAACTGGACCGTTTACTTAAATTTTATCATTAAAAATAAATAAAAGCTATGGCTGAGCTAGTTTAGCGTTTAGCTTTATAAATAAACTTAATAAGTTTATTTGCTGGTCTGAAAAACTGTAGTAGCTATAGAATTTTCGGGAAAAAATTAACTTTCCAATGACATATTTTCTAGGTAGTAAAAAGAGAATAAGTTTGTATAAAATGCTTTAGTGTTTACTTATAATTGACATCAAAAATTATTCCATGATATGGGCAATATCTAAACATGGCTTCCACCTACATTGGCTAATAAAAAATGCAATATCTTTATTTAACAACGAATTTGGTTAACAACATTAAGAGTTCATTTAGAAAGATTCTATTCACTCTAGCCTAAAGAGCTCCAAGTTTATCTCCAATCGTCTTGCAACTGGAATAAACATGATACTGGTCTTGGATGACTTCTAGATCTCCAATGTTTCAAGCTTGCCATATTTTTTTCATTCACAGCTCTCAGCAAACATATTAATCTGTGATCAAGAACATTTAAATATACGTGCCGTGATACTTATTCAAACTTTGTTATATTTTAGAAATCTTAAAACTTTTTGATTCCATTCTTATCTGAAAGAATGACCACGACAGAAACACGTTTAATGTTGACGTTCTTAACGTTCTCTTTATGTTCTGATCCCATTCCAATTTGTTTACTTTCATAATAATTGAACTAAATATTTTTTTGAAAATTTAGTAAATGGATGTTACCTAATTGCTCCTACATATTCCTCTCACCAAGCAAGATTAAGATTCATGGAGATTCATTCAAATGGAGTTGTAAAACGAGGTTTCTCTCGTATAGGTTAGCTGAAATCTAAAATACATTCCAAGCTGTAAATCTTCTTTATAGCGAAAATTTCACTTAATAAAATAATGACTCACAGGACTTTTAAAGATTGCACCTAAAGAAAGAATAGATAGAGCGCCCTGCCTATTTGTATGATTAGTGCCATCTCTTGTCGTCGAAGGACATGATTATCGTATCATTGATTATCGTTCGTTTTGTTACACTATATTAAACAAATATAGATACAAAAATTCGTCATTGTACTAGTAATTTCACACTATATTTTAGAAAAATATAAGATAATAGATATTAAAATAATAGATAGCCAATGGATTTACAAAAAAAATCTGAATTAAAAATTGATAATAAAACGCTTTTCTCGTGACATTGACATTGACGTTCTTGAGGGCTTGACGTATATTAGTAATCTATGGTTTGACGTTTTGGTGCTCGTATCGTATCGGTAGTCACGTTTTATTTTTTTTATTTATAAATTAAATCCTAATCTGCAAATACTTTTTGTAAAAAAATATTAAATAAATTTACAATGGATTATCAGAGCAGACAGTTAGCTGAAGATTTCTTCTTGAGAGAACCAGTAGACGCTAGAATACGGTCTGTTACCATAACCATAATTACTATTTAAATAAAATTTGTAGTTTATGTGTATTAATGTGTTTTTTTTTTGTAAAAAGGAAGCCTAAAGATGAGCCAAAAGAAGAAGATCATCATCCAAACCTCAAAGTTGAGATGCAAACTGTTCGACTTAATTCCGACTCCCAGAAGTTGGTTATGGATACCTTGAGGTTTATACATGGACCAGACTTCAAATTAAGAAGTGCTGGCCTTTACAAAGTAAGTACAAAATTATTAAGTTAATTTGGTAACTATATAGTTGTTAAAATTTACACACAAGTTAATACTTATTTTAAAATTGTCTTCCTCCTAAAATTGTCTTCAGGTTATTAACTGTATGCTTAATTATTCTATGTGTGAAATGCTTATTTTGCCTATACAAATTCATATCATTTGGCATATTATTATGGGAAGTAATACCGAAGTGGATCAATTAGCATAAGTTAGATATAAGGAAGAATTCTGTTATTGAACTTAATCTGTGGTACTTGTCTTCACTATTAAATACTGGTGTAGCCACTGTGATATTAGAAATAAATAACAAAATGATTATAACCTATATTTGTAGATAATAATGTACCTGTAACCATGCAGTCCCACATTGTAGAGTAACAAAAATTAAAGTATTTTCTCAGGATGTTATATGCCCTTTAGTTGAGTTACTCAACAATGAAGATGATATGCAGAACTTCATTACATTTGATAAATGTAAATTTCCTAGCGGATAGGTAACCATGCAGGGTCCCACATGGGAAGTGTTTAAATAGTTTTACATGCAACAATAATGGTTAATTGTTATTAATTTTCAGGATAAAGGAACAAATCTTAGTAATCGCTACTGGATGGAAAGAGGTAACCTTGTTGTTCAGGGAGGCTGTGATTATTCCTTAAATATTAAACCTGACATTGAATCTTCTGAAATCCGTCTCAGAGCTTTTGCTCTTGCAAAATTAGAAAAGTAAGTTGACATAAAAAACCACATACAATAAATATTTAATTAAATTATGTGCAATTAATCTCCTGAGAACCTTCAGAGAGTAAAAAACTGTGGATTTTATGGTTTATAAAATAGTGGTGTTTGGTGTCTATAAACAATGGTTACCGTCATCTATTTGGTGATGTATAAAACATATAGTATAAAACAATAAGTCATTCACTCAATATAAGAGTTTGTTACCACTTTTTGTCCTGATTGGTAGATTTAGATTGGATTTTTTCAATAATTTTATAAAAAATAATAACATATCTGTCAGATGTAATAACATGATAATATTGTTATTTCAGATATCATTTCCACAAGACACATTGTGCTGAAGCATTAGAACTTGCAGCTGAAAGTGTTGAAAAAGCTTTACAAATATTGTTTATGAAATATTTCAAAATTGAAGCATCTGAGAAACCTTCTGATCTTCCATCACATGATGAACTACTAGAAATGAGATCTGATGAAAAAGCTGTATTAGAATCAATTTATGACACTAGCTTTAAAGTAAAAGACAATAATGTTTGGACTGTTAAAATTCAACTAGATTATTTGACAAAAATGTATGAAAATAAAGAAATAGAAAAACCTAAAATAAAGAAGAATGTCAATTATAGTAACAACAGAAGCAAACAAAAAGAGGTTTGTAAACTTTATTTAAAAGGCCCATGTCGTTTTGGTGCTAAATGTAAATTTTTACATGAAAGCAAAGTAGAGGATATTAAATCTGATTTAGTTGAAAATAAGGACAAGACGAAAATAACTTATGAATTAGAAATACATTTTCCAGAAGGTACATATTACCCATATCAGGAACCTTTAGTATTTTTTAAAACAGAAAATACATCTACTGTTATACCTCAATTGACATGTTTGAAAATAACAGCCAGATTATTAGAAGAAGCTAAAGTATTTTCTCAGGATGGTATGCCATGTGTATACTCTTTAGTTGAGTTACTTAACAATGAAGAGGACATAAAGAACTTCATACAATTTGATACAAGAAAATTTCCAGAACCATCTGATCTTTTGTTTCCTCAATTAATAGATGAATCTAGCTTAAGTAAAGAAAAGTTACCAACCCATTATAAAAAGAAAAATAAAGATGTTAGAAATGATATAAATTTTGAAGAAATTTTAAAAGAAAATAAAGAAATGGCCAAAAGATGGTTAGAGAAAAGAGATAATAATAGGTACAACAAAATGATGTCAGGTAGAAGAAAATTACCTGCCTGGAATAAGAGGGGAGAAATTTTAAAAGCAATGAAGAAATCACAGGTAAAATGAAATTTTTACTTGTTGCAACCCAAATCACATGTTTGTATGTTATTGTCTGCTGGCAAATGGTAGCCAAATTAATACAAAAACACCTAAATTTTTACTCTTAGTCAATAAACTATAATTGTCCTGATAGATTTGATTTAACCTATCTGTAGTATATTTCCACAGATCATAGTTATAAGTGGAGAAACAGGGTGTGGCAAAAGTACACAAGTGCCTCAATACATACTAGATGATTGGCTGGACAACTTCAACAAGGATGGACCTCAGCATGTAGAGATTGTGTGCACACAACCAAGGAGAATATCTGCTATTGGAGTTGCAGACAGAGTTGCAGAAGAGAGGGTGGAAAAGACTGGACAAGTTGTTGGTTACCAGGTTGGTTTTATGTTCTACAATACTAAAGTTCTTTTCCTGTTTTTCTTAATTATTGGTTTTTAAATTATAGAGATGTCACTTATTGTTACTATAAATATGTACTATTTATTATCGAGCGAGCTAAACTTTGACACACTAATAATATGACGTAGACACCCACTAAGAAAGAATTTTGGAAAATTCAATCCCTAAAGGGGTGAAGTAGGGGTATGAAATTTATATAAAAATCTGTAAGTTTTGAAATTGTGATTATGAATGATATTTAAAATTACGACTTATCTTTCTTATTTAAAATCAAAAACTAGTTTTTGAAATGAACCTTAAGAGTGCAACATAGTGCAGTACAATAGTATCGCTGCTAAGAATCTAAAACTAACGATCCTATTTGCAATTTTTCGCTAGTATTTATTCAAGTTTGTAAGGAGTGACTATACTAAGTCATAAGATAAAAATGCGAGTATAGAACAGAGCAAAAATATAGTTTGGTTGGTTATCAGACAATCGATAGTGTAGAACAATATATGGTATTAATGCTTTCGAAGTTCTGGAAAACATTTATCGATAGTTCGGCAACTCTAATTGGTAGAATAAAGGTATGTCAGCTACCGAGAAACACCACTATTTAACTAGTTATTTAGTTGCTTAAATTTTGTGTATTGAAATTTCATAAAAATACGATATCCATATTTTTAATTAATTTTTTTGTTCCCATTCAGATTAGATTAGAAAGCAAGGTATCTTCAAAAACACGGCTCACGTTTTGCACAACTGGCATTCTCTTGCGTAGATTGGAATACGACCCCCAGCTTAAAACAGTCACTCATATTTTAGTGGATGAGGTTCACGAGAGGTCAGAAGAGAGTGACTTCTTGTTATTAATCCTGCGAGATCTTGTCAAAGTGAGGAAAGATTTGACGATCATATTAATGAGTGCTACATTGAATGCTGATTTGTTTTCTGAATATTTCAACAAAATACCAATTTTGGAGATACCAGGCAAGTTGAGGAAGCGTTGATTTATATGCTTGTTTATAGATTTATGACAAGATTTCTCGATTGGATCAAATCAAATAGTTTTAGCTTATGCCATGTATTTAGAATAAGAATATAATAATAAGCCAGTGAAGAAGTCATAGACATGAAACTATGTAATTGATACAACTTTTGTTGTACTTTTTATTTTATTGTGAAAATAATATATATATATATCTATAATTAACTCAAGTGGAACTAGTAAAGTTTCTTTAAAATGTTTCAAACACCGTTCATTGGATGCTTCCAAAATTATTTTCATTTTTGATTTTAATTATTTTCTTTATATTGTGAAGTTAACTGACGGAAAGGGCATTTTTTTAATACCTTTTTAATTATTTATTATAATTTACGGTATCGTACTTTAAAGCAATAACAATTTAATTATGTATATTTCAGGTAGAACATTCCCTGTTGAGCAGTACTTTTTAGAAGATATAATGGAAATGACCAACTATGTATTAGAGGAAAACGGACCTTTTGCACGTAGAGTTAAGAAAGGTATTTAAATATTGTGATTATTTCTCAACATATACTTTTTACGGATATTGAATCGCTGGTTGGCAACACTCCTAAGGGTATGCCTTCGACTCAAGACATTTATGTAAACATATTTCATGCATTTATTATTATTACAATTTGTTGGTTAAAAAAGTTATCAGTATGGATATTATTTTACAGGTGAAAGAAAAGCAGATTTAGAAACTGAATTGGAAACAGCTGACGTCCGAGCAGACGCAAACGCAGCTCCGAAACAGTCGATTCGCGACGACAATTTAACTATATCGCAAATGTTGGCTAGATACCCGAATTGTAGCAAAACAACCTGCAAGAACATGTATTTGATGGACACTGAAAAGGTAATTCATGTTATGATTAATTATTAAGGAAAATAATTGAATAAAGGCAGTTTCATTTATTAAATATTCTGAATATTATATTTCATTTCTCAAACCTGAAATGATATAGTTTGTATGTGATACAAACTTCATCATAGAGGATACTCCATCTTACTCATTTTTTTCTATTAAAACAATCCACACTTTTTTTTAGATAAATTCCGATCTAGTAGAACATGTGCTAACATACATCGTCGAGGGCGACCACCAGTGGCCCAGAGAGGGGGCCATATTGATATTCCTGCCAGGCATAGCAGAGATCATGAATCTTCACGACCAACTTGCAGACAGTAAAAAATTTAGCCCAAAGTAAGTTGACATCTAACTTAAGTTAAAGGTTATGCTTTTGAGTTTTTTGGTTCATTTATCATTATAATTTTTTTATACAATTAATTTTACATACCGGCAATGTTGCATAAGAGGCCTTTAGTGTATACTACAACAAAATCAATAAATAAATATTTATTGAAATGATATCATCGAAAAATCGACCCCATTGTAATTGTATTACGCTGCACTCTAAAAGACTTCTTATGACCGTTACGCTATCTCTTTCTTTTACTTTTGTCTATGTCTCGCCTCTTCCAGAACCGGCAAATACCTTTTAGTGCCGCTACATTCGACTTTATCTAGTGAGGAACAGGCGGTAGTATTCAAGAAACCTAAACCTGGCACCCGTAAGATCGTGCTCTCTACAAACATAGCTGAGACTTCTGTGACCATAGACGACTGTGTTTTTGTAATAGACTGCGGAAGAATGAAAGAAAAAAGGTGAGTTTTGTATTTAAATGTAAACTAAATGTTATGAAATATTATATTAAAGATTTATATAAAATCTCAACCCGAAAAAAGAAACATAAAACGAATCATAAATATTAAAAAAAAATTGAATTGATGTTCGTTAGTCTCGCTAAAACTAAAAAATCGTTTTGACCTATTTGAATAATGTTTTATATTATTTTATTCGGTATAAAAACAATACTAACGGGGAAAATCCTAAAGTAAAGCTTAAAAATATACAATTGAAAATTGGTTATTTAGTATGGCAAATCGTCTAACTGAGATGTTAAACATTATAACTGTCATTTATTACATCGCTACTTCGGGTTTCTTTTAATAGATATCGTTAGTGGTAGTTTGTAGGTGAAACAAGGTTCTTGACGAAGATAATATGAATGTAATTTGAAAAATTTTGCACATCAAACTCACATTGAAATGACGATACATTGAATTGACGAAATAAAAATAGAAATAGCAAATGCAAGCTATAGTTGGTTGGTTTCCATCTTCACAGATTCGACTCGAACCGGAACATGGAGTCCTTAGACCTGGTGTGGGTGTCTCGAGCGAACGCCAAACAGCGTTGTGGCCGAGCCGGCCGAGTCATGCCTGGAGTGTGTGTGCACCTTTACACCTCGCACAGATACAATTACCACATATTAGAACAACCAGTACCTGAGATACACAGGATTCCGCTAGAACAGTTGGTGTTGAAAGTCAAGATCCTGCCCCTGTTCCAAGATATGAGTGTTCACGAGGTTTTGGGTATGTTGTGTGTATTGTAATAGTTCTTAGACGTCCAAATGGTGTAGATTATATATATTTTTTGTACGTTTCTTTACAGAGATATTTTTCAAATATATTTTTGAAAGCAGAATAATTTAAATTGAATCTATATTTTATTGAATTTAACAATATTTTAATCTCAAAAAACATTGAATAATGTTTTTATAGATTCTTCACTTCCATATCAATGCATAATTTAATAGGAGTCTTATGATGGTAGTCAATTAAATAAAGGGTAACTTCCTTTACTAAAAATAGTCTTAAAACCAAGATATACTTTTTCTTACTAAAAACATTACATAGTAGTAGAGTACATTTGAAATGTCTTAATTTAATAAATTTTATTTTAGGTAAAACTGTAGAACCACCGGCAAAACTTAACATAGATGGCGCTTTATCGCGTCTACAAGATGTTGGGGCGTTAGACAAAACCTTTGCCTTGACAGCCCTCGGCAAACATTTAGCTGAATTGCCCGTAGACGTGAGAATAGGAAAGCTCATGCTATTTGGGGCTATATTCTGTTGCCTGGACTCGGCTCTAACCATGGCCGCCTGTTTGAGCCATAAAAGTCCGTTTGTGGCACCTTTTGGGAAAAAGGTAAGAGAAATTATAGAAATGGCTAAGTAAACTAAACATGACATTGACCACGATTCTGATGGCATACCCTTGGTTCAAAAATAAGTTACTTGCGTTTCTTTTATTCTACTTAATTTACATAATTTTCCACAGTCGGAGGCTGACGCGAAGCGAAGAGAGTTCGCATGGTCTAACAGTGATCAGCTTACTTCATTGAAGGCGTACAGAGTAAGTTTATCATCTTTTCGCATACAAAAAGTTATTAAGAGGTACTTGTTGTAAGGTTTAAAGTATACAAAAAGGAAGATGTTTGTTTGTTATTATTTATATGGAACGTTAATGTTTACTAGGTGATAAAACAATTTGCAGAGTATGCTGTTTTGCGGTATGAAGTGATACATAGGAAATGTAATTATAGGGCGTATAATTTATTTTCAATTTTAGGACATTTTCTCATCAATATACAAAATGTTTGGTACATAACCTATCAAGTAAAAACTCACATATGTACCCTAAGTCATCAAAAATTTAAGATAGAAAGTACATTTCTCCATATTAATATTTTCGTTACTGAAAGAAAATGTACTTATGTGAAAAATTTCATAGTTAATTTAACATGATATGAAATTCCTGTACATTTACTATTGCAGAAATGGCAGCAAGCTTTAAAACGCAACACTCATGCGGCTCTAGCTTTCGCCAATGAAAACTTCCTGTCTCACAAAACTATGTTAATGTTGTCTGACATCAAGCACCAACTGTTAGGGTTGTTGGCATCTATCGGCTTCGTGCCAGACATGCCGGCTTTACGGAGGAAGATGTGGAAAGATTCGGTGGAGACCCTTACTGGAGAAGAGGTATATGAATGTTTATTGTACCTAAAAATTTCCCTCACCTTGCACGATTACTGCAATAGTGTAGTTCATGTAACTATCGATAATTTTTTATATTTTATTACTGTTTTTTACTTAATCTCATTGGTGTGTTTATTATCATCAATATTTTATTAGCAATCACAAAGTTGGTTCCAGATTTAATTGAAACAAATCGTTTAGATTGTAATTATATTTGTGTGCTAAGTATCTAAAAACTATCGATAATTACCATACAGCATATTATTTAATCTAGATTTAACTTTTTTTATTTAACTTTTTTCAGTTAAACATAAATGGTAACAATGATAGATTGCTGTCAGCTATACTTTGTGCGGCGCTGTATCCAAATGTCGTAAAGGTAAGTTATTTTATATAATTATGATTAAAGGAATAAGTATCACTTATTTGCAGAAGCTCTATATTCTTTTTCACATGTGATAGTAGTGATAATTTTTCTTCACCAAATTTTCATGAAAGGCTACATTTTGATGAAGCGGTATTTTTACAATTTAATTGCCTAACGTGAAATATATCGAAATGCTTATTTTCAGGTTTTAACTCCAGAAAAATCCTTCCATATGCAAGCTAGCGGAGCGGTACCTCGGCAACCAAACCCTGAAGAGCTAAAGTTCAAAACCAAATCAGACGGGTTTGTGGCCCTTCATCCATCGTCAGTGAACGCTAATACCGGCCACTTTGTGAGCCCTTATCTAGTGTATCAAGAGAAGGTGAAGACTTCCAGGGTCTTCATACGGGAATGCTCCATGGTACCACAGCTACCTTTAGTGTTATTTTCTGGTAAGTCTGAGCATTACATGATAGGCCTTCCCATTAGAATAAAATACATTTCTGTTGTTAGTTATGTCGAATTTCTAAAAATAGTTATTATTGAGTTATTTTTGCTATCCAATTTAAGGCAAAAGGAACTGCTACACATACAGCTACATGACTGTTGTATTTATATTGAACAAAAAATTAGGTGGTCTAAGCTTGGTGGGTCTCGATTTAAATTACAGATAACATAAAAGTGTTTGTTTTTATGAACATTGTTAAATCAATAAAATTGAAGTTGTGTTTGTTCAAATATTTAACCAATGGCCTCATCATCTCCAGATGATTAAAACACATTGCGTTCTATAAGATGTCTAATCAAAAGGGACACGACCATATGATATTTAAAATAAAATATATTAAAAAACTTGTGTAATATATTTTATTTTTAAAATATATTACACAAGATTTTAAATATATTTTGATTAATAATATGATGCTTGTTTTATAACTTGTGATACATTGTATTTCCCTTTCTTTACAGAAATATACTCAGTAAAAATACAAAAATCCTTGAAAAATATTCATACCCATCATACAAATATTTGCCCCTCCCGGGATTTACACCCAGACCAGAGTCAGTACGACTACTCGACCAGACGCCCGTCAGTAAATTATTTCGTGTATAAAGTAAAAATCCAAAAAAGCTACATTTGACAAGGATGTATGCGCTTCGGTTCCTTTTGCCTTTCCTTTTTTATCACTTATATCTAAGTATCCATCCCACCATGGGACTGATTATAAATATGTAGTAACACCAATTACATAAAATATAATTACCCAATAGTTTTCTTTTAGATAATTACATAATAAATAATCATTTGTGCTCTTTTTATTTTAGGTTGCAATTTATCGGTAGAGTTACACAATGGGACTTTTATAGTTTCTTTAGAAGACGGATGGATTATGTTCCAAGTGGAGAAACATGAGGTACGTTATTCCATAAAATTTATTTCATATAAATTATTGCGACATAACAAATATAATAAAATAAACATCAATTAAGCAAAGGGAAATGTATATTTATTTAAATATACGAACTTTAAAGTTTATTATATTAATTTGTTTATTTTTAAATTTCACTTCCACCAAGGTCAACAATAAAACACCCGTCCAAAATATACCGTGTTATAATCTCTGTTCGTATCGGCTATTCTGAAGTACGCACTCCAAGATTAAACTGTGATGCATCTCTTTCTCTTAATATGATTGCAAAAAGGATAGCTGTTATGTCACGTGACAATTAGAAAGGTGTGTTCAACATTTGATTTTTTTTTTTTTTTTTTTTTGGACTGACTAATACTGTTGGCCGCAGATGGCCTTTACAGCGTTACCAGGGTTTTAAGGAGGCGAGAACCTTGGAGAGTCCTCAAGCCTTAAGGGGCGATTCACCTCTGGAGGAGTTCTAATCGACAGGCATCACCTCCGGGGGGAGGTGTCCCGCTGTCTCTTAGATTCTCCAGGGCACTCGAGCCATGAGGGAGCGACAAACCTGAGGGCGCCTCTAAAGGCTCGGACCTCGGCTCAGGTGAGTCGTATCGTGGAGGAGAGAAGCGCCCAGGTACGTATCTGTACCTGGTATAGCGCGACGAATGTAGACCGGGTCTTCGCACCCTTGTACGACGGGTGCGGTGTATAGGAAAAGTGTACCTAGTGCGTGATGTGTGTGTGTGCAGGAGCGCGTTTGCACTCGTAATTGGATCGTCCGGATCATGAAGGACATTCCTTGGTCTGCGTAAGCGGGTCGGGGCGTTAGGGTCAGGAGAGTAGTTGGATGCTCTTACAATGAGCGGATTGGAATGGTGGGGTGCTTTATCAAAGTAACGCCTGGAGGCGTCTTTAATGACTTGGGTAATAGTAGGAAGGTCGAAATCCTTGTGAAGGTCGACATTGCGCATGTACCAGGGGCACCCGGTAGCCATGCGCATGAATCGATTCTGGATGACCTGTAGTCTATGTATAGACTGGGCTGGGGCGTGTGCGAACGCTACGCTGGCGTAGGTCATGATAGGGCGGACACAAGTTTTGTAAATTGTCGTCTTATTTCTAAGAGACATTTTACTCCGCTTCCCTAGTAGGTGGTAAAGGCGCCCTAGCACGAAGAAGGCTCGGTTTCGGACGGCTCTGATGTGAGGTGCAAACGATAGCGTGTGATCTAGTGTGACACCCAGATATTTGACCGAGCTCACCCAGGGGATGGTCTGGTCGAACAGAGTCACAGGTGGCAAGGGGGTGGTTCGAGCCCGGCAAAAGTAGATAGCTGCGCTTTTGCTGGGGTTTACCTCGATCCTCCACTTGCGGAACCAATCGCCTAAGGTGTTAGCGGCGGTTTGGAGTTTTTCTGCAACGAATTTGCGATTTCTGTGCGACATGTATAGGGCAGTGTCGTCCGCGAAAAGTGCGAGTTCGACGCCCTGCGTCTTGGGGATATCGTTCACGTATAGTGAAAAGAGGAGTGGGGATAGCACGGAGCCCTGAGGGACCCCGGCTCGTATGAGACGTGGAAGGGAGCGCGTTCCGTCGACTCGGTAGCGGAAGGTACGGTCCGACAAGAAGTCTCGTATGATGTGAATGAGACTGTCTGGTACCCCGAGATGGTAGAGCTTATAGATTAAGCCATTGTGCCACACTTTGTCAAACGCCTTTGCCACGTCGAAGAAAAGCGCTCCCGTGCCTGTGGATCGGATGGAATTTGCAGGGCGAAGGCCCTTGAGGATGTGCTCCGTTAAGCGGTGCACTTGGTGGGTACACGAGTGGTTGGCACGGAAGCCAAACTGCTCATTTATAAGAATATTGTTTGAGTAGACATAGTCTCTTAAACGGGATATAAGAACGCGCTCGTAGAGCTTACCTAGGGACTTAAGAAGACTTATGGGTCTATAGCTGGTAGGGTTTGTGGGATCTTTACCGGGCTTCCGGATGCCGATCACGTCCGCGTCTTTCCACAAGGCGGGTAAGATGCGGTTTGACATGGCCCCATTGAAGATGGAGACCACAAGGAACAGCAGTTGAGCGGGGAGAATCTTAAGGATCCTATTGGTGATGCCGTCTGAGCCAGGGGCTTTGCGAGGGCGGAGGTCTTTGATCATCGTTTGCACCTCATCAACAGTAACCGGGGTAAGGATGGTTGTCGGCTGAATAGTAGAGAGCCTTTCGACTTCTGTGTCTATCAGCTGGATATGGGTAGGATCAACAGGTAGGGTGCTAGGAGAGCATTGAGCTTCCAGACTGTCGGCTAGGCATTCGGCTTTCTCGTAGTCCTCGAAAGCGACTGAGTTGTCAGGTTTACGGAGGGGTGGGGTGGTAGACTCCATATCCGACTTAAAGGTCCTCGCCAGCTTCCAGTAAGCCTGGTGAGATGGCGAGATATCTCCAAGAAGGTTGTCCCACCGATTGTTACGGAACTCGCGCATGCGTTGCTTTACATCTCTCTGCAGAGCACGCATGCGCGAGCGGTTTTCCTCGGTGGGGCAGAAGTCGTAGGCACGAATAGAAGCATTCTTGGCCGTCAGCAGCCGTCTCAAGTCGTCCGGTAGGCGCCAGCGGTGGTTATCCATCGCCGGGACCACCTTGGACGCTTCGCTCATTGCTGAGCTGAGGTGGCTGGTGAGGGCTTCGGCTGCGTGATCTGTGTCGTGGCGGGAGGATATGAGGTCAGGAATGGAGTCGAGTGACGGACTGGTGGAAACCTCAAGCAAGCTCGCAAGCTTCCCCCAGTCTGTCACTATCTTCGTGGTGGGCGTCGGATCCGATGAGGAGCCAAGGTGTAGAACAACGGGGCGATGGTCCGAATCCAGTGCGTGTATTGTTTCTATAGAGCGCAACGTGAGAGTCACATTCTTCAGAAGCGCCACGTCTAGTGGGTTCGCACTATGGTCCAGTCGGCTAGGATAGTGGGTAGGACTCATAGGGACTAGGATGTCAAAGAGTAGCTCATCTGCGTAGCTGCTCATCAACCTCCCATTCCGGTTGGTTGAGTTGCAGCTCCACTGGGTATTTTTGCTATTGAAGTCGCCGGCGAGGATGACGGCATCTCCCATAGCAAATAGAGCTTCGAGATCGGTCTTGTGTAGGATTTTGGAAGGAGATAGGTAGATTGATGCGACAGTGATGGATTGGTGGCCAGTCTTTCCAAGTCGACAGACTGAAGCCTCAATGGTAGTGAGACTCGGGGTATCGAGCGGGACACAATGAAGCGACCGTTTGTAATAGATAAGGGTGCCGCCACCGCGGCCATCCCTATCATTACGGATGGTACAGTAGTTGGCTATGCGCGGAGTGCGCATAGAGGGTTTGAGAAATGTTTCCTGTACGAGGAGTATGTCTACCGTGTGTTCGACGAGAAAGGTGGCGATCTCGTCTCTTTGACCTTGTAAGCTATTAGCGTTGAAATACGCTAAGGTCAGGGATCTCGGCTTCATGCGCTTTACGTGCATTGAGAGGCCGTAAGCGTCTTAATAGACGTGATGAGGTGATTATGCTCCAGTAGAGCAGTAATCATGGGCTGGACTTGCCCATTCGCAGCTCGCAACTTGGCTGCCAGTGCCGCGATTTCATCAACGTCTATAACGTTGATCAAACCCAGAACTAGCTCCAAGTCCGCCGCGATATTGGCAGAAGCCCGGGAGGGTGGAGGTGAGGGCTTTGGCGCTGATGCCGCAGCCTTTTGTTGGGCCAGAGGGGCCTTGTTTGGCGGGGGAGCGGGTAACAAAGGTTTCACCCACGGGTTAGGCTTGCTCGGAGGGAGCAGAGGAAAGGCCGGCCTCAATGAGGTTGCGGCGGGAGTGCTGGCTGCTGTGGTCCTAGAAGGGATCCTAGGTGGTCTGCGCGGAGCCTTGGGGCAACCGCGGTAGTTCGCGGTATGACCCAGGGTACCGCAGAGGACGCAACCAGGCGGGTTTGCAGGGTCAGGTTTGCCAGGCCGGGTGCAGTCTGCAGTACCGTGGTCCTGTAGACATTTCACACATCTCGGCTTGGCAAAACAGTTCCTGGCGGAATGGCCATAAAGCTGGCAACGGTGGCATTGCCCCAGGGCACCACGTTTATGCGGAGGTTCGACCCTAAGGCCGGAAATGTGGCAGACGGTGCGCACGTTGTATACTTTCTTACCCTCAGGGGTAAGAGTAAGGATGGCTAGAACTAAGTCTAGCGGGGACTTGTCTCGCCGGTAGAGGCGATGTACCTCGCGAATTGGGAGGTCCTTTTGGGCAAGATCTGCCTTTATTGATTCCAGAGATAACTCCTTTGGTAGTCCCCTAATGACTACCCGGAGGAGACGATCCTCTGGGAGGGTATACGTGTGAAAACCGATTTTTCCTTCCCGAAGGAAGCGTGTGAGGTCCCTGTGGTCCTGGGACGTGGAAACCTGCACTCGGATGCCAGTGGCGCAGGACTTGGCGTGTGTGAAGTTCACACGCTTGGCAGACAGAGCTGCGGAAATGGAGTTCCAGGATTGTTTATCCTGGATAAAAATGGGTGGCGGGGTGCGAGTTTTGCCCTCACGGCAAAGCTCTGGATGAGGTGCTGGTAAAGGCACCCCCGATGTGGCCTTAATGGCCTTGGGTGGAGGGTCATCGTCCGACGCCTTCCTGATCCGTTTGGATCGTTTGCCCTTTTTAGTGACGACAGTGAAGTCGTCAGAGTCGGGCTCGGACTCTGAGGGATTGGCAAGGTCCATGGGCGAAGGGCTGTTTACATTAATTGTGGAGGACGTAGTCCTCTGGGAAGCAGCTTGAAAAGCTGCAAATTCCTCCTCGAGGTTCCTCGCCCTCAGGAACGCGAGTAGTTCCTGAGGTGGGCAGGTGGTGAAATCCGCCATCGTAAGGCGGCAGCCGCCTTACGTGCGGGTGTGGCCCACCCTCCCTATCGGTAACAACAAAATATGCAGAAATAAACAACAGAAATATAATAATAGAGAGTGGAATACTTAAGGCTCCGCCCCTTCCAGACGAACACTACTGTGCACTGCACTGCACTGGTACACTGAACTCGCGACGGACTGTGGCGCGGATGCCGACAAGTCCTCACGAACGGAACAGTGGGTGCGAGCGAAACGACTGTATGTCAATGCCCCTCCTTGCTTCGTTGGCACGGTTACGTATCCACAAGAAGGAACCCTGAGACACTGAGCACGGCTCGTACTGCGATAGCGGCGAAGATTGCGACTTGCGTCAATCAGGGACGACGCGACAGGTCGAGTCGACGGGGCGACTCAACGGAGGCGACGGACTGCGATGAGTCACGACGAACACGGAACAACCCGAAAAGTGCGGAGCGACACGTCCGCACAGCGCGAGTGACCGAGAGCGAATCGTCAACATTTGAACAAAAGTAAACATTATAAAATTTAGGGCTTAACAAACATCTCCTTAGGGCCATTTTACTCCAAAGTGTCTCCGCTTAACGGATAGGTTATTTCCACCAATGCAAAGTGGAGTCGAGTGAAAGTATGCAGCGACGAGCGGCTTAGCATCAAAAGTGGTAATGTGTACTGAGCAAATCTGTCTACATATTTCGTGTGCAAGACATCTGTTTCTCTAGACCAATTCTGTGCGGCATATTTTGAATGGAAACGACGCAAAGCCCTCCTCCGTTCTGTCCAACCGTTTCCACTATGAACTGAGCGGAGAAAAAAAAAGTGTAAATAACGTAATTCTATTAGTTGTTTATCATCTCGACTCCGCTAATTTCTTCTCCGCTATGGTGAAAAACATTCCTTAGTCATGATTTTGAAATTTTCAACGGTTTCTATAGTCTTTGTAATTAGTGACAAAAACGTTCAATATGTGGAGTGTATTCCAGAATAGTTCTTAAAAATTTACCAATAATTTTTTGCCTTTTAGGTAGCGGAAATGTTAAAAACAATAAGAGTGGAATTAATTAACTTACTGGAAGAAAAAATCAACGATCCATGTTTAAATCTTCTTCATTACGAAAAGGGTAACAAAATAATTAAGACTATTGTACAAATTATATCTAAAGATTAAGGTGTACATACGATTTTTACTCCTATATTGTTGTAATAGAGCACAGATCTCAATCTATTTCCAGGATATTATAAAATTTTTGTAAAAACTCACTTCTTGTGTACATAAAACTAAACTCCTTCTGTAATTGTAATGTGTTAATTTTGTATAATATTATGCTATTGATGGAAAGTAATCTCTAATGCTAGTAAATTTAGGTGTCAATATTTTTAAATAGTTTATACACTTGTATACATGTATGTTGTGTTTTTTGTAACATAGAGAAATAATATCAGATTATTTTTAATACTTTGTTAAATTTTTTGTAGGGAAACGGTACATGATAATTTCTATACAAAACCTGCATACTATTTTGTACTGATTAAAATTGTAATTTGTCGAATTTCCCTGCTACAAGTAATTCACTTTTATTGTTTGTGACTGTGTCTACTAAAGCGTAGGTACTGGGTTCGAAGCCTGGTGTATGATTATATTTATGTAAATAATTATATAATTCTAAAATTAGTAAATTTTTTCTGTTATCCTTGTGTCTATACTAACAGTATAAGGTATTAATGATGCTCTATTCGGGCTGGGCAATGGGTGTGATAGTGGCAATATATATGGAAATAATTCCAAACAAAGTATTCAAAAATTTGCGCTTACTATCAAATAGTTTACTTAATAAACTAAATATGCAGTTAAAAATATACACTCATTGCGAAATAATTCGTTTTACAAGTGTCATAATATCACAATGCAGTTTAGTTATCAAGAAACTTATAAAAATTTATTAGATTTTCACTTAATAACTTTCAAAGAAAACAAACAGCTTAGTTTGAAAGTTATGACCAAGAGACGGCAAAAGCCTCTCCTGTATGGTTATAATAAAACCCACACTCACTCTGAGACAGACAAAATTAGTGTGTAAATGCTACTTCTGGGACAGACTAACAATGGAGATAGTCCAAGACTGTATAAAACGAAAACAATTCTCAGATCCAGCGTTATATGCAAGAAAATAGAATGGACTCACGTACCTTGCTTTACGATAAATTCTACCCTGCCGGTTCAACACCACCTAGCTGGAAAGCGGTTTTTCAGCTTTCAAGATGTTTAGGCATACTCTGAGTACACGATGTGAGTTTATACTATAAATAGAAAATTATTGTTTAATATTATATAAATACATAAAGATATAAACAACCAATAGAAGAGAATAAATATTCGAATATCCCACAATAACTGCCCGAGTTTAGACTCCAACTGGTAGTTAGGGTACTGACTACTCGGCCAGCCATTTGTCAAAATGTATGAATGCTCTAAAATTTTATGACTGGTTGATTCAAATTTGAATAATGATTTAAGCCGTTACAGTATTTGTCTAGTAGTAGTATTTGTTTAATTGTTAGGTCCTTTTGAATAGAATAATGGATCAATATACACCGTGTTCCTGAGATTTTACATTAACTTCGAGATATTATTCAGACATTAAATTGGTCATTATTTACTCTGGACCCTTATTAATTACAAGTTGCGATATGAAGAGTTGACTGTTTAGACTGTACTAAGTTGCTCACTGCACACTATTAAATTGCTTAAACTTAAATTAACAATAACTTAAAAAGTATATTGAACTTCTATTTTCTTTGTACGATGTTTAATAAGAGCCACAGAACCATTATTCAAAGTTAATTTATAACCTCGGGAACATGGTGTATAATTATACCTATTTACAGAGCAACAAAGCTCTAACTATAACTGAATTTGCTTGTAATATTTATTAAAAATAATGGCCGTGTAGTATCTATGTTCATGTGATGTTGTATATTGTATATTTATTTTTTATTTAATAAAATATTCATATAATTCAAGTAACCAATTTTTTAGGTTACCTAACAGTATAAATACAAAAAATTAATACATATTTTTTTGTTCTTGAAAGGAGGTAGAAAAATTAACTCAGTGTTTATTGTCATAATTATGCCTGTTTAATAGTAGCTGAATTCTCAAAAGTTTTTTAAATATGTAGTACCTTTGACATTTGAGCAATTCATTTGGGACGCGTTTTTCGTTGGAAAGCTATTTACTACAATAATTTATGTTACGCTAATGGAATTTGTTTATAAACGACACATATTTGAGAAATATAAAAAGTTTTGTTGACAATGTTTTTAAGTCTTTTAATGCTATTATTGTTACGTGTGATACCTCATCATCATCATATCAGCCTAGAGACGTCCACTGCTGAGAATAGACCTCTCCTAAAGATTTCCAAACCGATCTGTCCTGAGCTGTGCATCCAGCGGTTTCCCGTGACCTTTACCACCAACACTGCTTTTCCCATTACGCGGAAGCCGCTCGAGCAATTTTCGCCCCAATGGCCGTCAGTCCTCCTTGCAATGTGCCCACTGCCACTTCAGATTTTACGTAAGTTGCATTTTTTACGATGCGTGACGAACTATCAGAAATCATTTAACGTTAAGATAGGTATTTAATTTTCGACCTAAATGAACGTCTTAAATTTAGCAAACCTGTGGAGTTCTTATAAAGCTTTCTAAATATATAAGTTCTACTTTTCCAACAAATAAACCTGCCCAGTGAGCCTTAAAGACATGTGGGTATTATAAGACTGAACGCATGGGTGGCGGGCGCGTTACTACGAGCTGCTCGTATGTGTACGCCGCCGCTAAGCTGCCGTACCTGTGCGTGTTTTGTTCTAAATAGTAAATAGGTTCTTAACCTCTTTAGTCTTCTACCAGCTTGCGCCACTCACAACATATTTTGTACAAATAAATAAAAAATTAAATTTGAATTTAATTCTCAATACTTATTGACTTTAAATGAATGTTAACTTAAAGTGTCTTTAGTAAAAAATGGTTTAACTAAAATGGTCTACACTTAGAATATGAATGGAGCATAAGTATTATTGTAATAGAATGTTTTGTATTTTTTAATTAGTTAAATACTTGAAGTATTTAATAGGCCCACATTTCCTTTGAATGTATATGTGGAATCCTTAAATGTCATCTGTTTTATCATTCGTATATGGAACTCACAGATTTTGTCTACGTAATTGACCGTTTCGTACACCTTACTGGATGTAAAAACCCTATAAATCCCTGTCCCGAACAGCGTTCCGTGATATATACTCGTGATCGATCACCGGGCGCGCACACTGTCCAACAAACGGCCTGTCGCCCGCACGTGGCTGCCCTAACGACCGGCCACATTGGTACGTTATATTTTACAAGGGAATTGGTCAAGCGTGAACAGGGACTATAAAAATGTTGCTTTTTATTACATAATATTTTCTATTTTTTTTATACAGAAAATGCTCGCAGCCTACTTTAAACATTATAATGACTATCTGATCAGTGAAGTACCTATTTACTCATATAGGTATCTGATTAAAGTATTTCTGGCTAATGGACTTATATGTTACACCGAATTGGAAGCTCTTATACGTAATTAAATATATTATAATTACCTATTTATCTAGTTTACGTAAGCGTACTACCAAAGTTTCGTGTTTCACCCATGTAGGAAGATCTGTGCCCATCAGTAGAACGTCTATAAAGATCGACGAAGATGAAATACTACCTAAATATTTTACAAATATTCTCTGTTACACTAAGAAATGTTTAAAATACTAGTCTGATGTTTCGTGGGCAATTTAATTGACGAACATTCGGATTTTTACCCTCAAATACATTCGCTGTTAAAACTTATGTTAGTTACTTCGTGGGGTAGTTTTCAACCTTAAAATTAAAGTGTACTTTATATTTTTAAAAGTTCTTATTGAAATACTTTATAGCAAAATTAAACAAAAGCAAATCTTTTTCTACTTCTTGAAAAACTAATTATTGGTTATTGTCACAAAAACAAAGTCAATTTAATAAAAATATCAATGTAGGTATTTGCTGTGAAAAATATTAAGTAAGTTATTATTTGAGCAAAACAATATTTATTCGAGCTTATAATATTATAATCCTACTTTGAGCGTTTTGTATTTTTTGTATATTAGGTAAGTAAAGTCTATCTATAAATTTACTTGTTGTTGTAAATGGAATATACATCATGTATATACGATATATTTATAAAAATATTATGATTGCTATTACAATCAACTTTACTTTTTCCACAAATTTCTTAATAAAACGAAGAGGTAAAAATCTTATAAAGTAAGGAACCCTAAGAATCGGAGAGGCCTCGATTCTCGGGCGATCCCAATAGCGGCGTGGTCGTAAAACGCACGTGCTTTGCCCGCTACATGTGTACTTTAAAGGGCGAACTTCGGGCATACGGGACGTAGGACCGTCCGAGTTACACGGACGGAATAGGGAGGACATGCCATTCATAGATAGATTATATTTTTTTCATAAATAAATTTTCTCTGTGATTTAGATTAAATCTTGACATAATAACAATTGTCTGTAATGCGTTCTACATAAACAAGACACGTTCGTTATAAGGATTCCCAAAGTTCCTATACAGGCTCATTCTTGTTAGGAAAAAAGAGTATATAATGGAAAATTCACATTTTTAGGCAACACTTACCCCAGCCACAGCTGATCTAGTTAACATTCTTTAATAATAAAGTAGTATGTTTAATTAGACAGTAACGACATCTGTGAGGAAGTAGCTAAACTAATTTTGCAGTCTTATTAGAAAATTTAAAGAATTCAATAGTACGGAGTTTGTTCAGTTTATCTACCTAGTCTAATTAGAATGAGCGATCTAATAACAGATCAATAATATTTTTTGATTTACTACTAAACTACACAGATAATAGTGTAATAAATACTTCTGTTTGAAACATGTAGAAAGTTCATAAATTAAACTATGTGTAATAGCACAATATTAAAAACCTCAAAAGTTACTGTACTAAGTTATGAACATCATATGGAATTAAGTTTTTTCTTTAAATTGTTACAATATGTTATGAATCACCAGTAATTTCATGTAAATTTTAATGCAGGATTTGATACTTGCTTTTGGGTAAGTTCTAATGAATATATATGTATTACGTCTTATCCACCCGAATCGAACACAAAACGATTTAGTCCCGTATCGGCCATTTTGAACCGCGTCACGTACGGGCCGGCAGTAATTGGCGCGTTACGGCCGGCCGGCCGATATTTGCGACCATAATTTTGACTGCCAGTAAAATTGGTACCTGCTGCTGTAATAGTAACGTAAAAGTATACCTACAGGGTGCTATTGCTTAACAAAATTGCTCAAAGGACAGTCAGAGTGGTATGGTATTCATACATTGATATTAAATACATCAGACAACAGGTAACGTTCAAATACTTTTGTGTTTAAGTGCCTATATGAATACCTCTGCCTTTATTGTGTATACCATTGCATTGACTCCATCACTGTCCTCGTTACTTGCTTAATTCTAAAATAATTTGTCGCTATATTAATATAGTATTTAAAGGGGTTTTAATCATTTAAAAAATCTCACTTTTTCAAAACAAAAAATTTCACTAATCAACATTATTTGGATTGTAAGTTTAACCCAACCCGAAGCTTTGCCGATACGAAGCTGTAAACAAGCTGTCATAAAAATGAATTGAACGGAATAGAGTCAAGACCACAAAATAATTAAATTTTTTGAAAGACCAATCAGGGTTAAATGATAATACTTATTAAAAGTCTTATTAATACTACGTAAAAGAGAAATATTCATATTAAATCATGTAAATATTATATGAAGCTGGTTGGCGTAGGAGTTCGACCGCTTTGGTTTCGATAACGAAAACAAAGCAACTTCGCCATGGTTGGACCTTGGATGGGTCAATCGAAATATGATATCAAGAGCTCCTCCATGCTTCGGAAGGCACTTAAAGTCGTTGGTCGTCTTCTAGTCGTAGTCCTTTACCCACAAAGCCGAATTGGAGCAGTGTAGTTGTTTACAGCTCATATTCCTCGTGTGTGCCCTTGTTGGCTGGCCCAATTGTTGTGGGACTTCTTGGCACAGTGTCACAACCTTATATATCTTGATAAATGAGAAATCCTTGTTGATTAAATATAAATTTTATTGATTCACTTCAGCTTGATAACACACAACTTGCTAGTATGATGATTTTAAAGTGAATGAAATGTGAATAATAATTACTTTATACAATAATACAATATAGGTACAATATAGCTGACGCGGTAAAATGTACGGTAATTAGACCGTACACCAATAAAAACCAGAAGGCTGGCTTTGATCGAATGCGAGTTTACCGCAACCTCAAATCAAATCTAACGAAACGTTCTATTTTTATATTTGATACTTTTTTCTTTTCCGAGGATAACATAGACCACTAATCCAATTTTGCACTCCATTCCAACGTAATAAATGTCAAAAAATATAATAATAATAAGTGTTCCTGCAAAGATTTAAAAAAGATATTTGGGACGTTTTAACCATACAAAAATGATAAGACGTATTTTTTTTCGTAAATAATGTTCTAAAAAGAGGTCTGATTAAATTTAAAACACGGGTCACAATATTACCTAGCACTCGGTATTAAAAACTCACTAGTCTTATGAAACTTTCTTCTACTTCCCAAAACCCCAAATAACTATAATCTCCAGCCCTAAATAATACAGTAAACAGCCGAACGGTTATTATCACTCCGTTGATTCCATTCAACACGCCGAATAAATCAACGAGAAAGCCGACAATAAATTTCGGCCCAATCCTGGTCATCTCGGCCCTAAAGGCGTTTAGGGCTAACCCTGGGACGGACCTTTCCGCTAAATAAATCCCTTATCTGCATACGGCAAACCTTTCTGGGTCCAGCTTAATAAATTCAGGTTGGGTCTCCGAACTTTGTTCGGGGACTCATAAAGAGATGTTTATTTGATTCAAGTTGGTGAATATAATTAATATGAAGTTATCGAGATGTTATTTCTATATTCCTAAGTCAATCTACTTATACCGTTGTTGGGTAAGTATGGAATTGTCAATATTATTGGAATTACATATTACTTAATAATAAAATTAAATTTCACTTTCCACTGTTTGAGTGTTCAATTAAAAAAAATTGCTTTAGTTGTTCTTTAGACATATATGAATTTTGAAAATCCCAGCTTTCTTAAGTTATTTGTTCCCCAAGGATAATTATTTATTTCCCTTGATCTATATAATTTAGAATTAATTAATTTTTCTATGCAGAAAATATCACAGGCAGACACTACTAAAGCATGGTGCGGCGATGAGAAATATCTAGTTCAATGCTCTAGGATACGGTAGAAGTATATGTGTCTGAACTGTAACTTTTATCTCAAACTTAACCACCTCGCTTATCGTATTTACTGAACTCCATAATAAAAATTAGTGTTGAAGTTTTTTATGAACGCAGACGTGTACAAGTAAAAATTGCGTTTTAAAGAGTCTAGTTTATAAAAATCAAATAAACTATGTGATGTTAATTACGCTTTTAAGCCGTGAAAATGTTGTCAACCTAACAAAAGTAGTAACAAGTGATTTAGTATTGTTGTAACCGACCTCTATGTTGTTTTTGAATATTTAAGAAAATATCGTTTGTAAAGGAATATTTTTTTTTTGACTTTGAGATTGATTCGCTTACTTAAGGGGACAAAAACTGAGGAACTACATACTATAATATAAATTAATTTTAAAGTATTCGTTATCAAAGCATAGAGAATAGATCCCGGTTTTTATTGAGGCACAAAATTGTGTCGTTTGAAAGGCAGGTTCCTTTTTTATATGAATAACTTTTTAAGGGTTTTAACAGCTCAATAAATTTCCCAGAGGTCTGCTCATTTTGAAAAGCGGTCGAGCGGTTGTGTGCCCAAATCAATAGTAATTCCACGGGTAATCCCATCTTACAAAAATATATATAGAAAATAACTAGAAATAAACTTGTAGACATAAGTCTACAAGTTTAGTTCTAGTTAATTCCCATAGAGAAACTTAAGCTACATAAGTAGCTTAAGTTTCTCTATGGGAATTACAATATGGAAGAGATTTCTTATATAAATAAGTACCTTTGTACAATTCTCAAATATTCTGTTATGTCCTTTTAATTGTCTTTGTGTGTACATAAATTGTTAAATAAACAAATATAAATCCATACTAGATCTTTAATAAATATTGCAAGAAGTTTCTCGTAATTATCATTGAATTACAGAGAATGTCGTACTAGTTGCATTATTTCGCGTAAACTATTATACTTCTAAGGGGCCGGACCCCATCACAACCCACCTCTTTCTAACTCATGAGTTTTATTATCCTCTATTCCTGTCTAAGCTGACCGGTTGACCATTGGTCGGAGCCGTCGGCACACTCTCACAATATTATTTGGTTTTATTATTACTTTTGTGACTGTAGGCGTTGGTAAATGTTTTTATAAGCATTTTTGGAGACAGTTAGGTAACATTTAGTTTGATTTGAAGCTCTAGTCATTCTAGTGAATAAAAATGCGAATGATTGTCATAGAATGTTTCTTACAACCATACGAATAATATGTGTATAGGTAAATAAAATTAAAACAGTAATATAATCGCTTAGTATAAGGTACAAATTACTGGAAGTTGAGAAATGTTGGGTTTTAACTATTTAAATTAAACGCATGTATTCGTACTTTTCAGTATCTCAATTATATTCTTCAATCTTGTCTTTTATAAGAGTATGTAATATACATGGACTGATTAAATGTATTACTTAGTATCTTCAGAAAAATCAATTCAGTTCCTACATTAGACCTACAATCTCCTGGGAATGGTATATCCAAATGACTATAAGCTCTTACAGCCCAGAGACAGCAATGCTTATGGCAGTTATATTCAGGATACAGGAGGAGTAAAAGTGGGGAGGCACGTAAGATCCCAAAGGGTCGAGGTACACTGTAACGCTTCTCAGGGCCTCAAGTCAAGATAAGATACATCAGAAATTAGTTAAGAAAAACAATGTGATTTTAACAGTAAATTAAAATTGTCCAATATCAATTTTATTAAATAAAGCCTATGATGCACAGATAACCTTTATTGTTTTCTAAGCAAGTCTGTGTAGACAAGGTTCTGTGCAGCGTTCTCAGTGGCTCTCCCTCCATGACCTGTTCCTCTATCCACCTTGTACAATACCGCCCTCCGATATGTATAAATATACCTAGAGATCTAGAGACGCATAATTTAAATATGAATCCTAAATATACCTTAATAAACAATCCTAAAAATCCTAAAATAAAAAAATCTTAAATCCTAATATATCCTAAATATATTGTAAAAAGTTTTTTTTTAAGTGTTTCTCTTTATGAATTGGCTGATGTACAATAAAGATATATTCTATTCTATTCTATTCTATACTTAGTTAATCCGGCTGACTGTTGTAATGTAAAATATCATAATATAAGTAAACTCTCGCTTTTTTCTTTGTCGGTTAAAATATTGATGAAATCATGCAAAAGTAGCGAAGCCTTCCCGGGTAGGTGAGTACTATATCCTCAGTAATTCAAGCATGAAATCGTACATTTTCCATTATCGGTATAGATAGAGTATCGTCTTGGAAGGTCGTCCCAAGGATATGTTTTCGGGTCCGACCTAAAACTTTAGGGTGTAAAAGGGATGGGTGTTTAAAGTGATATAACAGATTTCGTCCCCGAACTAGATGTAACAGTGTAACTAGATAATTTATATCGTGTCTTTAGTTTCACTAAAATGTTTCAGGTTTTGTGTTGAGAAATGCTTTTGAGGAGATAATGTAGCTTTGATGAACTTTGTTGTTCAGAGTTGTATAACTTTAATATCTACCTACCTATATACAAAAAGTATAATATTAACTCTTGGTTTAGTAAATGTGTGCTAGCTGTAATATAATTTTAATAAATATATCTTTATCTGTATCTGTAGGGTATATGTTAAAATGGTAGAAGAATCTTTATATGATGTTGTTCGTCTTATTGATTGTCTTATTGAAATATAATATTGTGATATTAATTTATAGGGTCAGTGAAATATAAGTAATGTAGGAGCTCGCGCTACAGTATCTCTGTCTTTCTTAAGACAAAAGACAAAGACAAATTTCGACGGTTGAAGAATGGGCTTGCCGGCTGCATTTGGGGTTACCTTAATTAAGCTGCAACAATTAATTGTGTATCCATTGACGGTCGATCAAGGAAACCAGTTATTAAAGAAATGTAGTCAGTGTAATTATTATTAGAAGGCTATAGAGGCATTTGTAATCAAGAGCTCCTCCGTGATTTGGAAGGCACGTTAGCAATTGGTTCTGGTTATTACAGCAACTTTCATGAACGAACGCGCATTGTGCCAGCGTGGTGGTGCTAACTCTAGGTAGAGCTATGTATACAAACCCCTAATGTGTTTCTACAATGAAGGAAGACCTGTGACAAGAACTGAGACGTGTATAGGCTAATGTTGACGATAAGACGCTAATAAGATGTAAAAACATCTCTTGTTTCGAGAAAGTAATTTTATTTTTAAGAATGCTACTTTTATTGACTTGAAGGGATTGTCGGAACTGGAGAAGAAGAAAAATGAAGAAGGGACAAACAAATTGAAGTATTAGATAGATAGATAGATAGAATATGTTTTATTGTACATCATAAATTGATATGCTACTGATGTCAGGCAATCTTATAGAATTTAATTAGACTTTTTGATAAAAAGCACTTATACGCTTTGGAAGATTATAACCAAATACCGCGATCTTTGTGCTGTTATGCTGGTGATGTAAACTCGCTAGACCTCATCGGAGAGTTATGTAGGCATCATAATAGGGATATCTCTCTTATGCTGTTACCATAACGCTTCTTTTTGATCACGGCTACTCTGAATTTATAAAAAATCATCATCAAACAATATATACCACATTTCTCACATTGGCACTTATTATAAAGCCATAGTAAAAGAAAGAAGTAAGCCGACTCAGACCATACTAGCTATAATAACCTACTCATATGGGTATATCGCTTTTAGTCTTCGCTGAGTTAATGCGAAGACGCGCAGAGCATGTTATTACCAAAAGAACAAAATAATTTTTGTTGATTTTTAATTGATGTGATAAATAATAATAATCTTAATTCATTCAGATTGTCAAATAATTTATCTGAAGTTAAAAACATAAACTCAGGTTTCACTAATGTTATGTCGCAGTAAGATGTCTCGTCTACATAAAAACTCGTCTTCAAATTCGAAAACACTATAATATTTTCATTATCAGTACGTTAAATTTTTTATACTAGATACGTAAATTAAATAGATCGGTAAGCGACGGTAAGAGGCTCCCTGGAGTGGAGGCTATCGCGTCTAATGCATTAGCACTGATCATTTTCATCATTGTATGCATCCGACAATGCGTTGGTATTGACGCCCGCGCAAACAGCCGCTCGCAGTGCGTTACGACGTCAAGGTATTTGTTCCTTTTACTATGATCTGGCCCATAGTAAGGCGTTGAAGAAGAAAATAGAGATTGCAATATGTACATAACTATTAGAAATATTCGAAATAAATTTACAAACATCTATGACTCGTAAACAAGTATTCGTACTCATCATACAAATATAGTAAAGTGCTCCTACTGGAATTCGAACCCGGAACCTCAAGCTAAGTAGACCGCGGTACTGACCACTCGACCAGATGTCTGTCAATAATAAAAATAATAAGTTGGCCGGTAATAGTGTTGTCTAGATTTCATTACACTGATTTACCTCCGTAAAGAAAACTATGCTTATGCTTATTCATGTGAAATGTTGCTGGCACGCTCATCTCGAGGCGGGTGAGGGAAGCTTGGTCACTGCCTGAAGCAGACGTATTGCACGTTAAACTGTACCTTCTAGGGTTGACTACCAGAATTATGTATCTAAATTGTAATGCTACTATTTTTTATATTTTTTCAGGTACAATAGAGTATATAATTCCACTTAAACTAGTTTACATTTCTAAGGAAACCTACAGTTTTACTTATAAAACACTGGATAACAAGGACTGGAACCAATTATTGCTCGTTAAGGTAACAGCTAGGTCAATAGTAGATTAACAGGTTAATTTACAATAACTATTAACGCTTTTTAGTGGTTACATATACAACATTAGTACAACTTTTTAAGTGTTACCCATTGTTATGAGAAATCTCGACTTTCTCAGACGCACTCGAAGAAAAGAAATAAGATAATGGGAGTATTTACATCATGATAATAAAATTAATTATGTGATTTATTTAAATTAGATATGATAATTTCCATAACCAGATTATTTATGAGTCGTGTATTGTTAAGTTAATCATCACCTTTTTAAATGCTTATTATTAAGCTATTAAAATTGACCCCAGCATTTGAGGGTCAGCTTCCCTTCTCCCATTTGAAAGAGACAAGTGCATCTTTGTATTTAAGATCAAAAGTGTATCACGTGGACATGTAACCTGCGCAGGATCAAACCGGTCGTATTTGAATATAGATGATCCCGTTTTTGTAAGAGAGTAACGAGGGGAAGCTGTGAATAGATCAATAGACAGATAAAATTGGCGGGAAAAGTGAGATTTTTGAATTTTTTATATGTGCCTCAAGCCTGGGTTTGACATCGAACTCCTTATTTAAAAAATATGTCCACTTTTTCCTAGCATATTGGGAAGGAGTCTGTTGTATTTATATGTGCTGAAGGCAATAGAAAGTAGTGTTTTATAAAAATCGAAAAACTTGAAATTTTATTCTAGGTATAGTTAGATAGGTCATACGTCAAGAATAAGGATATAAGAATTTGGTTTTAATTCAAACCTGCAATAGGTTCTTCTTACAACATAGGTTTCCTTAAAAGAGGCGTAAAAAAGCACTTTTTGGGCCGGCAATGTGAGTATATCGCATGCTTCACTAGCTATCTTCACATATGGACTCCTCTCATCAGGTGGTGTCGAGTCATTTGCTGAGCTTTATATAAAAAAATCGCATATTTTATATCAAATAATTAGTCTCAGTCCTGTCGGTTTTTAAAGGATTGAAAAGTTATTGATTATTACAAAAAAACTTTTTAAGCTTACAAATAAGATTCATGCATACTTACCCTAGTTTCAATAAAAATCACTCATACCGGTTTTTTCCAAAGTTGAATGAAAAGATCAAAACTGTAACGAGGGATGCTGTAAAGATCAGTTCATAAGGTCAAAGTTTACTAACGTGATATTTGTTATATTTGACCCGAATAGTTATAAAAGGTCATTTTGTTGTATTAACTATGTTTGGGATACGACGTATTGGTTGTAACGTGTAACTTTTTGAATATTAATTTTGGTTATTTACCAAACAGTTTCTTTACAGTGTAGGTAGGTATGGGTATTATATTTATATTTATTTAATGATGATACACTTACGGTCTTACTTTTCATTTAAGTACATATGAGTGGGCTAAAAATAGTAAAAGTGAAAAGTAACTAAAATTTAATTATAATACTTAAATTAGGTTCAAAATATTTAAGTTACAAATGTAGTGTAACGTCTTAAATTTGATTTTCATTTCTTTTGAGTGATTAAACCCAAAAACTCATAATCAAAATTGACATCAAAATTCTCTGGTAAATATAAAATACTGCCTGGTAGTCTAGAAAACAAACTTTCATCTTCAATGCCATCCTTTAGATATTTGGAATATGGTCACTTTTTGTATATTTTGTTTACCGTATTTCTATCTGTGTGGTCGACAAAAATATTACTATACTCTGGACATGACGTTATTAGAGAAATCATTAATCATTCTAAATCACACCAGCGCAATACAATAACGGAAAAAATTATACCCCTTATGCACCCCATTTCAGCTATTTTAGCTCAGATGTTAAAATGTGGTTGATAAATATAAGTAAGATTCCATTTAGTGGCAGCCCTGAAGCATCTCTTGATAAGTAGTGGGTAGCTCGCCAATGTCTTGATGTAACACATTTGTAACAAGCCGATGTAAACAAGATACGCACACTCAGCAGCGCTATTTCCGCGAGGATACGGAACGTGGCGGATGTTCGACGGATATTTGCTACCTTTGCCTAATACGGGTATACGCTGATGAGCTGTTGGCTACCTATTTGTATTTGTAATGTTTGCGTCAGGAAAAGAAATGGATTTCAACGGCCGTTTGCTCAATATTATAATACTTGGTAATTGTGTCTGTTTCATTCGGGGTCGATGAAACGTTATCAAGGCGTAATTTTTTAAGAAGAATTGGCCCTGAATTCTTTGAAAAGCGGCTCGGAAACATGTTAGGGTTGTAAATAATAAAAAAATCTTAATAGCTTATTTGTTATAGTATATTTTTCTTCTATAATAGCATCTTCATAATATTAATCAGCAGTATGCAATAATGAAATACTGCTAAATAATATGTTATAATTTTTCATTAATTTATAATTTTTATTTAGTAAAAATAAATTAAATAAAGTAAATTAATTAATAAAGTAAATTTTTTAAATTGTAATAGTGTATCAAATTATAAATTAAGTATTATTTGTAACTTGTCACCACAAGCTCGGCAATTGAAACAAACAAACTTCCAAGAGTCGAAAACAAATATTCGTAAACATAATACAAATATCGGCTTCTACCGGGATTCGAACCCGGGACCTCTGGGCTTAGTAGACTGAAGTACTGACCACTCGACCAGATGGCCGTCGAATTTTATATAAGGCATGATTATATAAGGCAAGTTATAGGTTGTTAGTGCAAACTCTTTTTTCCATTGACCCTCCATGCTCCAACATAGTGATGTTATTGCCCAGACTGCTATTGGTGGAAAATACTCGTATATATGAGTTGTTATCGCTGTCTTTTTTAAAAGACACATAATTACTCCCAACGCTGAGTACCCCACGATAGAGCTAGGACAATTGACTACTCGGTGAACGAATCGTCAATGTATGTAAATATAACCTACAATGAAATCCAACAGAGATAATATATTGCAACCTTTCTTAGACAGATTACACGTAGGCGCACCTCCAACAAATCAAATTTCAAAAATAAACTGTACCTATTCATCCAGGCATAAAGTGCAATATATCGCGGCACCGTTCGAATATTTATCGGTGTTTTCATAATTCAGCGAGGGGACGCACCCGACACTTTTTATTTGCCAACGTCTACTTTAAGATTCATGATCTCATGAGCTATTGGATATAGAGCTAAGAAGCGATCAGAAATGGCATGACATGATGACAATTTGTTTGACATCAAATTTTACGAAGAGCAGACGAATCTTAGAAGCTTTTTTCAAGTTGTAGTATTAAACTGAAATTATTATTACTAGCAAAATAGATGGGAAAATGGAGAAATTTATTTATCTGCAATTTTCTAAATACCTATAGATTAATTATAATTATAGCAATATTTACTTATTGCACTACAAAAAGATAAATAGAATAGAATAGAATGTATCTTTATTGTACGTTCAAACAATTCAAAAAGAGAAATACACAAAAAACATTTAACTAATTTTGTACAAAAGGCGACTTTATCGCAAAGAGCGACCAAAAAACCGCTAAATACTACCATTATATAAAGTTATAATTAATGTTCTAGTTATAAAACTATGAAGTCAGATCAACAGAAAATTTAACCAATTGATTGAATGTGAAATTTGTATTGATTCCATTATCAAAATGCGAAGTTTTTATAACTATCTACATATCTATATATATGACTATCTACATCCTATTAAAATTTAATTAATAGGTATTTAATTAACATTCATGTTGCTCGATTTTTAAAGCGGACCTGTTATATATCTCTAAATTTTGACCTTTAAAATAATATTCATGTCTATAATGTACTAAGAGCTATATTTTTTCGCGCACAAAAAAGTTATACTTATTTGTTGGACATACGGGCTATATTAGATTGTTGTTGTGCCTTATTACCTTTGACCCGTTTTAAGACGACGAATTGTTGGTCACTACTTCATCTGAAGTTTATTTCTTAGTTATTTTATTTAATCCTTTGGTACTTTTTTATTTCATTATAACATCATTGTGATATCAGCAATGTATAGAAAATAAAATTGAGATGAAGTTTAACATGCTTATATCAGTTGAATTATATTAAGTAGCTGAGAACTGACTGTCTGCTCCAAGATACAGAATCGGAAAACGAAGGTCATACCAGAATTTTAGCACATAATACCTCATTGATAGTTAATTTTGAAGATTAAAAGTGGCTCGGGTTTAAATAGGTTAACCCAACGAATTTTGATTGTATTGCCTAGTGTTAAAAATTTTAACATTCTGTTATGAAATTTCTGTACTAAACTACAGTAAGTTTTTGCACTAATTACAAATACTAATATTGTTAGAAAAGCAAGAAAAATAAAACGAAGAAGGAAACCTTTTTAGAAATTTAATATTAAGATGTTACGTGACAAAAAGCCGGTAAGATATTTACTTTTTTTTAATAAACCATACTGCTTTATGAAAATGGATGTATTGAAGATAACGCACATTTTCTCAAAAAAATTGTCTTCACTTCACTTCTCAAAAAATTATTGTATTGTATTTTATCACATTGTAAAAAAATAAATGTAGATGGCCATACAAACTGCCAAAATACTACAATTCTCTTGGTTTTTTAAGGAGGCTCTTTAAAATGAAACACGAATATTTAAATTTGGAATCGTAAAAGCGTTTCGTTAGTCTCTTTGACACTCGTTCTACATTTCATACAAAAGTTAAATAGGTATACGTAACTCGATATGATTCGAAAAATTTCTCGAAACTTTTTTTCAGAGTGAGAGACGAGACTTTTTTGTGAGGACAAAGCAGAGAAGAAGCCTTCGGAAGCGTTTTGATTGATTCTTTCGTGCACTAAGGAACTAAGATAATTTAATTATTATTAGCGCGATAATTTCAAACGACTAACTGAACTTAATGAAACATATCGTAAAAAACTTCCTCCAATCGACATCACTACCCTAGAACTAATAGTAACAGATACGTTGATCTTAAAAGGTCCCCTTATTTCGTAACTCACATTTATTGTAATAAGTAGGTGTAGTACTTATATGAGAAAATATTATTGGTACGAACATATTATGTCCAAATCTCCTCCACAGACTTAGAGGGGGAATGACGACTCTAAAGGGTGGTATCAAGAACTCACAGGTTAGTGTACACTGCGACATAAAGTATTTTATATATCGTTTGGTGTTTTTTTTTGAAAATTAGACAGAATTTTAAAATAATTAATAAGACTTTAAACATTCATTTACTATTGTAATATGTTATTTCTTTTAACGTAAAATCTAGAAATTGCGTGCTACATACGTCAGTAAGAGATACAGAATAGATATAAGTTTAAACTTATCTAAAATTGTTCGAGAAATATTCATTTTTGTTTGTTTGTGTTTACAAGCACACAGGGTTGATACACAGCTACAAAAATTGTTCTGTGATACACACAGCCATGTCAAAAAATATTTTTCACTGTGACGTACCTATTCCACTGATGGATCACAGCTCAAATTTGTGAATATGTCACTTTATTATATAATAATATTTTGTAAAAGTCATATTTCATGTACATATTTTGAAGTCTAATTTCTAATATTTTGTAAAAGCCAAAATAAAAAAACAATTTCTAGTAAGAAAATGAACGATAGTCGCGAAAGTTGGTCAAGAGTAAAAAAGGAAGAAAGGAAAATATGTCAGTGATATTACTTTTAAAGTTACACTGAACTATCAAGTCGTGCGCAGTGTACTGTAATCTTTTCTAGGTAAAGGGTGGTTGGAATCAAGAAATATCATAATAGAGCGCCGCTGAGCGGATCCGCGGCCTCCGCTTCTATTTTTATTTGAAAGAGACGAGCCGCTAGGTGGGCTTCCTCTACTGGCAAAAGGGAACAAGTAAGATAATTATGATTTTAAAATTAAACTGTTTAAATTAAATTTTATAAATAATAAATTTTCTCACACCTATTAACCAATTTAAATTAAGTATCATTAAGAGCTTGTGATATATATAAATAATAATACATTTATAAATATCTGAAATATATTTAATAATATAATATAATAACTATATGTCATGGATCTATGACTCGTGGACAAATGTTCATTTCCGTTAAACAAATATCTGCCTCTACCAGAAATCGAACCTGGGGCTTATACAGAACAAATAGAATGACTTAGACGTGACGTTTAGTAACTTTTATTTAAGCATAAATACCGGCTTTGAAGTTAATTTTGGTGTTACATAAGTTTCAAAATGACTGAATGGTGAGTTAGGCATTTTCTCTCCTCAGCGGCAGTGGTGAGCGAGTATTATTACCGATAAGTATATGGGGCGGTGAGACCGACTGTGGATTTTGAATAATATATTATTTTCTTATGTAAAATGCCCGATTACTGCCATCCACGAGATCCCTGCCGCAAAGCAAATCTCCTTTATGATGCTTAAATATATATTTTTGTTCTAAGATTTCTGTTATTTTGCTGGAAATAACACTTTTGTCGGTTATCGTGTAATGAAAAACTTTTCTCGTCATCTTTAAGAGCGTTTCACTTGTATATGTGCTCATATGTTTATCTCCGTTTCGCTTGAAACACTATGAAAGCTTCTGAATAAGTAATAGTATTAGATATCTCAGTCATGCTAAAAATAGCTGATGTTATTTTTTATTTCTCCTTCTAAATCGACTTATTATATAAAATTAGATAATGTGTGATGTGACTTATAAAGCCCTTACCTATGAAGCCTTCAAGACTCATGTGGGATAAATGATATTGTCCATGGGCCAAGTGCAATGCTTACCTATGAAGGTATGTTAAAAATATTGTCGTGTGTCTTTAAGTATACATTGTTTTGTGGTCGTCTGTTCGAGTCAGAACCTCAGTCAGTATGATGAATACCAGTATTTATTGACGACTCATGGATGTTTGCTTATTTATTAAGAATATTTCTAATATTTATAAACACATCTCTGTTATCTAGTTATCCATAGCTCTTTATGATGCTTTATTTGGGCTAGATTTTGGTGTGAGTGTGAGAAATATTGTTATTAATTTTTTTATCATGTCACAAAATTCCTCAAAAGTAGGAGGCATATCTGGATGGTAAACCATAGATGTTACACATTACTAACATTTTTATTGTTACATATTGTTTATGAATAATGCTATTTACTGCACTTTAATTTATATTATAAATATGTAATTACGAGTCATTATTAACAATTAAATATAAGAGACATAATTAATAACCTTATTTTCGCTTGGTACAATCCTACATACGTGAGAAGGGAGACCGCTTCACGTCGCCAATCAACCCCACCCTGCGCACGGGTCACTAAGACCGCAGTAGCGTAAAAAGCGGTATATTATTTTATTATCTGAAGGCAGCCAGGACTCGGAGACGGCAATATCACCGTATATAGATTCGATTTTCTACGTGAATTCGTTTGACGGCCTTCATAATGCGACATATAAAACTGGGGACTTACGGACCCCGAAACCAATTTTGGGTTATGACCCGACGAGTCTCTGATAATATTCTTGGGTTATTAGGTACGGATAGGAGTTTTTAGTATGGCTATTTTTTCCTTAGTCGGATTATTGGGGGAATAGGGGTAGGTGCGGTGCTTGCTCAGCGATAGCTCAGTTTTACGAGAATCGATAGAGTTAGCATTCTTTTATTTTTACAAGTTAAACTAATTTCAGTCACTGTGGTGTTGACAAAATTTAAAGATATTTATTTTGTAGACTCTCCTGTTCTTCTTTATTAGTTTAATTTTGAGACTTAATAGTTATTAAGAGGATTCAAACTTTATAATTTACTATATTTTAAAACTTTAAAAAGAAAATTTGATAGATTCCGACTGAAGCTTATTTTGCATTTCTTTTAACACAGAGCTCCGGTCCCATCGCTATATTTGCTTACTAAAGATATACAATCTTTCTTTATTTACTTATACTAGTGCTGTTTAATCATCACAATTTAAACCCCTCACTGGACAATATTACAATACAACTCGTCAAGTTATATTTCCCTAATTATTTTCTATATAAATTATGTGTTAGGTAACTAATTGTATAATCGATTTAAAAATTCTAGTCATAAGGTGTTTTAGTGCGTATACGTGTATTAAAACCACAAACAACTTTAGGCTTTATACGAACTCTATCAATTGATACGGAAATATGACTTCAAATGTGTACACGCACCACTATAATAAAAAATAACGACATTACCAAACATGAAAACATATATTCATAGTAATGCTGACATATTATTTTACTTTTTATCCACGATTGGGATATATATCTTTTTTATCTTCGAAAATATAGCTTCGCAATCGTCAATGGTCGTATGGTCACGTAACATGTAAAGTGGCTGCTGATTCTTTACACATTGACTCGATCGGTGGTCGTAAGGAACACGACTTTAGTCGTATACGACAGACGTGACTTGGTCTCAAATAGCTCCAATATACTGTCAATGTGTTGTATTTTGTGTATTGTAAGATGAGTATTTGAATGAGAGACACGAGGATGAGAATTTTAACAAATCTTTGCTGTCATTTATTAAGAGCAAAGATTATACTTGCTTTTTTCAGTCAAATTCCTCTTTATAACTTCCGACCTTATAACAAGAACGCGAAGAGTTCTCCAGCTAATACAACCAGGTCTTATGTAAAAGTGTATTGATTAATTAAGTTATCAAAATGAGGAAAGAAAATCATTGAATGTATACAATAGTTCTGTTTAAAGTTTATGTCTTTGGTCGTTTGTTAGATTAAGTTAATAATTGCATACTTTTCTAACTGTAATATTATTATTTATTTTCCTTTCTGCCTCAACGGCGTCAGTCCTTCTTTTAATGTACCATGCCCACTGTAACTTCACGCTCGCAAATAAGGGTTAATACATAAATATTTATAAAAACTAACTCATATTCATTTCTCAGTTTACACACGCGTATCAGATATAATAATAGCTCTAAATTACTATAGCTCGCAATTAATTAGTAAGGATAAAAAATAAACAAATTTATAAAACGTGCAACTGTTTCGTAAATCATTAGTATCTTTCTTCAAAAGCTGCTTAAAGTAACAATGTATATTTTTAATGGGTATTTGAGCCATACGTGTAAAACATTTGACTTAAAACCCAATCCAGATTCCCATTGCCTGTTCCCACTGCTTGCCTGAGCACATGTCTTCCTAAATATGACTCAACAACGCTGACTGTAGCAACCAGGAAAAATGGTTCTTCTGAAGCACGAAGGAACTCAAGATAAAAATTTTAATGACCAACCAATCATAGCTTAAGTTGCTTTGTTTGAGTTATTCAAACCAAAGCGTTCGAACCACTACTAACGATCTCCTCATACCATTTTTATAATACCGCTTATACAGTTTTAATAACATTATAAATAAATACTACTTAAAGTGTAACCAAATTGTAAATACATGAAAAAAAATGACTCCACGTACCTTATATTCCCTTTATTTTTTCACCAAAATGGCAACACCATTTGAATTGTAATAAATATTTTATCGGTATTGCATATCGAAGATCGATATCAGAAAAAAATCAAAATCTTAGTAAGAGGTGCGGAACCAACTACTTTATTAAAACACACTCTATATTCATAACGCTTCAGCGACACTATCACGCAAATAATATCTCCCCCGAAGATGCATTGGAAAAGAAATGTATCAGAAAATATATAAAAAGCAGTATTGTATTGTACGCCTTGCTAGAGAGCTACTAGAAGCGACAATTTTCTCCTAGTATAATGTCATAGTGACGTTAGACGTCAAATCGAATTAGGCTTTGACGTCTAACGTCACTATGACATTATACTACTTATTATTTAATTAATTAGGGCACTTAACATGTACTATTCCATAAAGTTATAGTCGTAAGCTGACATATGCATATATATTTTTTTTCCATATCCTCCCAACAGAGGCGCTGCTGTAATTTTTGATCCTTTTAGATTCGATTGAAATTTACATTGAGTCGAAATTGTCACTTATATATGTACTTATAATCAAAATAGGTTTTTAAATCTTTGTTAATTATTCCAATAAAATTACTGGATAATTCCAGTAATTTTATTTTCATTGTAGACACGTTCACTTTCTGCACCCTTAGCGTAAATGACAAGTGTTTAAAATTATAAAAAATAAAAAATACCTAAAAAGTGACATTATTATTGTTTGCCTTATTGCCATATTTTTGTTTGTTGACTGACGAAATATTATTTAATGAAAATCATAGCACATAACTACCAGTTCATAGTAAGCTAAAATAGGATTCCATATGCAGTCAGCTACAGCATGGAAAATACTGCCCCAGTTACCTTCCCTTAACCAGTCTAAAATGTTCAAAACTCTTTTATCATCTATATTATATGAAGATTAGAATGCCAGCAAGTAATTCCATGCTCTGGCTGTGCGATAAAGAAACTGGCACCTACATTTCTTTCTCAGTGATGTTGAGGTGTATACTGTGAATTGATTGTGTTTTTGTATGATGTGAAGAAAAGTTTTATTAACAAAAGTAACAGGCCACATCCAGTATTATTTACAACGATCGAGTGGAGGCGTGTGCGGGCGAGCGTGTGATTCCTGCACTAGATATGGGATTTTTCAAAGATAAACCAGTGACTCCACTTGGCCAAGAAGGGTGGCTCTAAAAAGTCTCCAAATAAATCATATTTTTTATAAACAGGTTGGTATATATCAAAACTTACTTAAGTATATGTTTCGAAGAAGATTTTCGTTAAGAATGGGACACCAAGTATAACACTAACAACTACTATTTAGTGCAAAGTAAAAGATAACGGAAAAATAAATTCCATTCAAATAAATACAAATATTTGTTTTCAGGTCAGGTTCAAATATTTGTTTATATACAAACCACTGTTACCTGATAAGAAATATTCGTGTTCATCCCACAAACAACTGCCACGGCTAGGAAATGGACCTCAGCCTTGTGGGCTTGTCCTGTAACTAGGGTTACTGATAATAAAATATTTAAATTTGAACGTCTGTTATAGATATTCTATTAGTAATAAGGCGGGCTTTTGCTTGATTTGAAGTTACTAATCAGATGATAAGTGTTTTCAAAGCACGCCGGAGCCCAAAACTAATAGATTATTGGTTAACTCCGGAAACAACTATATTTAATGTTATTTAAGTTTTGTAATCGTGTAAAGAGTACTTAAATTATTTAGCTAGCAATCAAACAAAATAATCCGAGCAAATATTGACAATATTAACTAATAACTTACAAACAACTCTAATTCAACGTCTCAGCCATTACTTCTAAAATTCATTGTAATTCCAGACCCGATGTACAGAATGTCCTATTTCACGTTTGTTTTACTACATATTGGGTACATGTGCAGTAAGCCCTCCTCCAGGTTACAGAGGATTTGCCGGGAACTGGCCGGGAGCCCGGATATTTTATTGGGAATACAACAATATTGCTTATTAAAAACTTTCTGTCGTATCTTGTAATGGATTGCTGTAATAGGTATAATAATTGAATACAATTTTCTTAAATGTTATATAATATAGTTCACTTATATAATACGGTTATTTTGAAAAAGAAATCGTACTATACATTTTTGTTAATTTTAGCTAAGTTTGTATCAAACTAATAACAGTATGTATTTCCTGCATACCTATAATGACTAAGTAATTATCTATAAGAATACAGACAGTTCTCTAATAAATTAAACAACAGTATGCTACGAATCTAATACGAAAATTATACGAGCGTGTCCCCTGCAGCAAATGGCCGATTTTTTACATTCAATTACTGTCCCTCTCTTTCTTGTATATAAATACGTCTCTCTGTTAATAAATGTGTGTTGTGTGGGTGGTGCCTGTGATGGATGGTTCGTTGTATGCGTGCTATTGGCGAAGGATGCCCTGATTCGATTTTTTGTGATGTGACAGATAAAATGGCGCAATTTGTCACTTTGTATTCTCTGGAGTGTCACAATGAGTTGCTGAATGGAATAGTAATCAATAATATAACTAAAAGATAACATATTAAGTTATCCGATTGATGCATATTAACGACAATTGTCTAAATTTAAAATTAATTTACCTGCCTCTATTTCATTCTAAATTAATCACTAAGAGATAATATAATTTTTCAAATAACCGAGTTTGTTTACATCTATGCTGGGTGTCAATAACCTGTTTACATATGGTTTTGTACTTTATATTTTGACATATATTAATGTTAAATACGACAAAATTCAACGCCTTATTAGCAAAACCATTCGCAGATTGTTTATTCGCACCCGGCATTAGGAGATCCGCACACTTTTTTAACTTATCTCTTATGATGTCGACATAACGACTACTCTTGTTTGTAATAAAGTAGCCAAAACTTAAACCATTTTGTGATAAAAGAGTTCATAGGCTACAGTTATCGTTTACCAGCGTATGGATATGAAAAAAATTGTACTATAATATAAGGAGTTATTACAAAACGTGGTATAAAGTAATAGATAGATTAAAATTTATAGGCTACTCTGTAACATTTCCTAGCTTCGAACTCTTCCGCCACTTACTCACGCCCCTGTTTGCGTTCTCGAACGGTGCTCGTTCAGTGCGGGGCTATGTCATAAGCCAAATGCGTTTTCACAAACTTTAGTACTAACAGATAACACTTCGATCACAGCTACGTAATTAGGTCCGTTGTGCTTTATTTAGAAGATTCGAAGGTTGGAAGTACAATTTTTAACTTTAGGATACAATTCGATAGTCTTATACTGATAGCAAATCGTTAGTCCATCGATAATGAGATTGTCAATATTATATACAATGTGGATAGTGTATCTGCAGAAAAGTAATAGTATCGAAATATCGATTATTTTGGACAATTTCAAGGCGTTTCGATTGTGCAATGCTTTGGATAGTGAGAAGTTACTTACTATATACTGTAATTTCAAACTATAATACTGAAAAACTAAATCCTCATTACAATGGATGCTACCGAGAACGTCATCACGTTCGGTGTTTGATATTTTCCAAATAATTGCTATCGATAGTTTGATACCTTCGTTCTATCGATATAGTAGGTAATTTTAAAATTAAGCTATCGATAGTGCAGCTATCGATATATTTTGGCAACTAAATACGGAAATAGATAAAATAATAATTATTTAAAAATACTGATTTCCTTGCTGGTACATATCCGATAAGTACATTAAAGCAAGTAAAAACCGGTTTGTACTTTTGATTACACCTTTTTAGACGCATGTGACCTTTTACATCAAATGCAAAGTCAATTAGTGCCGTAGAATTATAAAAATCGAATCAGCTCGATGAAGTCAATAAAGAATAACTCAGTTTACCAAAATCCACTCGGAGGGAGTAACCCGGCTTGATCCATTACGGGGGGCGCAGGATTATCGGCAGAAGACGCGGCCATTGTACAGATCACATATGGCGCGAAAATATTAAATATTCAGAAGGCATTGAGTGGATTTTCTTCACACTGTTGGCTTTGTTGTGAAGGCGATCTGGGGGAAATTTTTATATGTATTTATTTTATAATATCATGAATCCTATAGGTGCTATTATTATCAAGAACAATACATTCATAACTGGAGAGGAGACTGTAGTCTTCTCTGATACTAACTTAGACCACAAAAATGACGGCCAATTAATTAAAGTATTGGCTTCATAGTAAGACACCAGATGAAATGATCAGATCATTAAGCCAATATTTTAATTAAAAGGACGTCATTTTTTGGGTTGTTTTTTGTAAAGTTAATATTATTATTGAAAATTGGTTGATCCGATTTACTTTGTATCACCTAGAAACTGCCACAAATGACATCTATGAAATACACAGAAATGACTGTTTTGAACGACAGTTAGATGATTTTCGTCACTATTACTACCAATATTCATTGCTGAGCGCTTTCCAGCATGTGACGTCACTTGCTAGGAGCATCTTAGGCATCCCAAAATATACTTATAACGTTATAAGGACGTGTAAAGTTTTTAAAATATATACTTTCTACTATTGCCTATATAGTATTTCTGAAATACACCTTTCCGATTACGAACCATACACTCATCCCGCATCCGCCGAGTGAATGTGGTTCAATAGCCCACTTTTTATATTCAAAGTAAGCTTAAAAAACGGCCACCCCAGAAGCCAAATGGCCCAGAATTTGTTTAAATTGTCACGTACAGACACCGCGTGGTTACGCAATCCGGGGACAAAGGTACTCAAACTATTTGAAAGGGATGCAACTTCGATATGTAGACTTTCAAACATTGTATTAGAAATGTAATTTTGATTTCTTATACCATCTTATCGTATCGTAGATTTATTTATGACACAAAAAGCACACAAATAATTCATTAAATATTTTAAAATACTTAATATATTCATCAATTTAGCTAAAGAAGAAATTAACAGTTTAATTAATTAACACTTTAAAAAGAAAGTGTAAATCAATCAATAATTATTTATTAATTAATTTATACTTTTTAAATTTAACTATTACTTTGATTGATCAGTTATAAATCAAATAAAACCATGTTGAATACATAAACATTAATAGATAGTACAACATATTGACATCAGAACATACAGTTAAGAATGGAAGTATAAGCTACCTTTAAAATAACTTTGAGAACCGAGTTTACAAGAGACATACGGTGAAGGGTTAAAAATGCATCGTAGTCGTATAAAAAACCTCTATACAGATATCGGATTTTAAATTTTAAAATGTGCATTGTATAGATCGGCGGGGTATTGAATCGATTGGTACCGTAGCGACAAAGGGTTAACCATTAATAATAAAAACCCATTGATTTTAGCGACAGCTTGCGAACGCTCGCTTAATAACGGATGGTGCTATGTCATATGATTAGTTCATTAGAGAAAATTTTGTTTAAATTAATTAGTAAATAAAAGCCAAATATTATTAACAATAAAATTAAACACTAAACTTATGGCGTTATATTGATTCAATATATCTATAATTCGTGTTACTATGTGTATGTGTAAATCATTAGGTAAATATTTTATTTATTAATCAATACCCTTTACTACTCATTGCAAATCGAATATCAGCATAGACAAGACTTATATATAAATACAACATATCAAAATATAAACTCTACATATCCTTATTTTAGAAAAAAAATTCCAGCCGAGCGAGCGCTGCGACAGCTTGCCCGGTAGCGGCCGGTGGCGATGCACCCTGCAATTTTTATTTAAATCAGCCAATATGTTTATGGAGTCTTTGTTTGTTCTTTATTTTTAATTTTTACTTTCTAATAATAAATGTCGATTTACTTATGCTGAAACGATGCTACACAGTTGTACTTTCTTCTTAAACTACTAACTTACTATTTTATTTTACTGTTTAAATACTGGCTCCTATTATTACATAATACTCGTAGTGTTCCTTTATACACATTTTTACTTACACGCTTTATTTGGTACAATAGCAAACCGTTACTTTCTTTTTTCTGTACGTTGTACATTGGCCAAGGTTTGTATAGAAATTTATTCTAATGATGCGCAGAAATTAAAACTAAGTGGTACATAGGAAGAACTTTTATTTAAAAATATAATTACTTATCAAAATCAATGACAAGCAACGAACAACAGTAATTTTTCACGAGCCAAAGTATTTCATTTGTTTTTTTGTCATTAAACAGCTTTCTAAGCTAGTAAAATTTTTAAAAAAAAACCTTTGATTAATTACCTCCTTGGTCGTCATGTTTCGAAGAAAAAGAACGTTCCATTTTTAAATTACACGACCGATATGAGTTTAATTAGTAATTAATTTGTCCGCTAAAACACGACAGATTTGGATTTTGATACAACTTTTACCGCCTGCTGTTTACATGTATTTACCAATACAGCAATTTCGATTTATCTCGAAGGTTGTCAAAATAATGTTTAAATTTCCAAGCATATCTGAGAAATTATTTTTTATTTCTTATTAAAAAACTAGTTACAGTTCAAGGAATGTTGATTTTTATCATTGTTATTATACTATTTAGAAATCAGGAATACCACCTTTTAAATATTGCCTATTGTAATTAAAAAACTACAACGATTTTTTTTTAAATTTAACGTTTTAAATCCCGACTATCAAATAACTACCACAAATGAAACTTGTCTACGCGCTAAAGAGCGCTTTGATTTATCACGCACTTACTTACCTCACGTAAACAATTTTTGAATTAGTGAATATAAATTTTTCCTAAAGAGAACAGTGTCTGCGCCGCCCACTGTGTGGTAATTTAGTCCTAGCGGGGAGGTGATGGTCTCCCATAGTGCAGTAATGAGGGTAAAATAAAACGAAACGGGCAAACTATTCTTCAAATTAAATTAGTTAAAAATGTTTTGATAAAATATATAAATTAAAATAGAGAGATAAATTGATAACTTAAGACATACTGGACACAATGAAAATAATGTACGTATATTTTCTTTAGATAGTAAGAAAACTTGACAATAAAAAAAATATTGGTCTTTTTTAATTAAAGATACAATTTTGTTTAAAAGAAATTAATCCTTATGAATGACTCTTTCGGTAGGTATAATAAAATACAGAATATATATTTTTTTACCTTACACCGGTTCGAAGCTCAAGCATGTCATTTTAAAATATTTAAATGCAAATATATTTATTTTTGAAAATTTAGGAATATGGCGTTTTATTGGAATATAAAATCGATTTTCTTTTGTATAATATATTTATTTAATATTAGTGTGTACCGTTCTTATCTATGCACTCTTGCCATCTCATAGGTATTGATCGCTTTACTAAAAAAATATGGGCTTCCATGTTTTTTAAACAATAAACAAGAATAAACGAGATTCAATAAACTCTCTGAAGGCGCTTTTGACTGCTACATAGGATTTAAATTTGATTGCTTGTAAAAAGTTATCCAAATTACGGAAAAATGGTAATCGTATTGGACCAAAGTCCGGAAAGATCGGTGGATGTCGCAGACATTCCGATCACAGCTCCTCTAGTTTAGCGGTCATATGCTGTGCTGTGTGTTCTCTAGCATTGTTCTGAAGCAGCTGTAGCCTAGAGTCATTGAGCAGCTTTGTTTGTTTGACAGTAAATGACGGCTGTAATCGTTAGGCCAGATTTGTAAGAATGTTGTAGTGAACGACACCGAACACTGAACTCGTAAATTTTTCATTGTGCTATATGAACATCGCCAGAAAAAACAAATTACAAAAAATAAATGGATGTCAGTTTTCGTAAATTGTATGTTATGATCAAATAATTTAAAAAATGTTAGTTTTAGAATTATTAAACAAAGAGGAGATATTTCAGATCAAATATTCATATTTTTATTTTATATAGGAGGTATTTCTCATCATCCTAGACAATAAAAGTCTAGCCTAGTGATAGTGACGACAAGGTAGTAACGATATTTTAAGTATGTCGACTGGTAAAGAATGCGTTAGGCATTAAATAAATTCATTGTGTTTTCTTTCGTGCAATGTAGATTAAACAAATAGTAGATGTAATAGTCTGACAAGTCATTCAGACCTGTGTTTTTCGTTGATCTGCTGGTTTCCAGGAGAATATCACGGCTCAGTTAAATAAATACACTAGGAAAACTATAATGGAGATTGCAGTTAAATTAATTGTTGCCTCAACAATTAAATATTTTTCTATTACTATCTATTTTAACACATTAGTATAAATATTATTCGGAATAAAACTTACCCCGTAAAAACCAACATTAGGTCCATCTTCAGTACATTTTTTCCGAGCACATAAGATGAAATCGCAAGTCAGCATTGTGGCGACAACCCTATATTCCACCCCTCTACTAAAAACGTACAAAACTTTCTAAAATTTTATTTGTTTCTTCAACATCGATGATTTTGTGTACACACTTCAATTATGATGCCTTACAAAACCCGTAATGTAAACTACGAAAATCGATTCAATCCATTTTCTGTAACCCTAAAACGTAGCTGAATTCCAAACTCTTATTGTATCGTGCAATGCGAAACCATTAATCAGTCTGTGCGAGAATCATCAATATAACATTATAGAGGATACGTCCAAGTATTCGATTCGAATATTCGATGTATCGATTACGTATCGGTAATTCGATTACGTGAACGCGTATTGTGCGGAGGCAGTTCATCATTCGGTGAAAATTCTCTTGTCATTATATTCATAATGTACTTGAATGTATGGTCGGCCTCAGAAGTGAATTAACAGTATAGTATACCATGTCATATAAAAAACTGCATTAACTAATATAATTCAGTTTCTTTTAGCGGCAGTAATCTGTGCCACGATTACTGAATACTTAGTGGTTGGTGTGACATGGTACCAAAGTGTTAATCTACTTCTGATTACTGATGAGAAAATTTTATTTTATTTTCTCACTTGACTCTTCATATTGCCCAATTTGTTTTACACGAGCTTTTAAATTATAGAATACTAAAATAGATTCATCTGTCGCAGTTATAAAATTCATTTATATCACAATCTTCTAAATGGATATTTGGAACAAAGTACGAAGGAATTATTAACCTTCAAACAACTCATTTAAAGAGCAATTTTGATTTTTAACAGTTAATTAATTAACAATCATAAGTATCATTCAGTATTTTCTGTATTCATATTCTAAGAGTAGTACACTGTTGTAAAATTAAATCATTTTAATGGCAAAGAATTTTGTTTTAATGTTATCGCTGTTATATGAAGTAAAAAGTATATTTATTAAAATGGACTCAATTACGAAGTTCTTGTAAATCGTAAAAAAATTAACCCTACCACCGCTTAGCTTTGAAGAAGGAGCAAGGTGGAGCAAGAAACTTCTCGGCTTTTAAGTATTTGTAATTTGAAATTTATTTATGCCATTCTATAAATTTATGACATGAACTTTTTATATCAGTTAATATCTAGAGTACTCAATATGTATTAAGTCCTAACGTGAGATGCGAATCCCCACCTTTTACACTCCTAATAACTGCTAAAATTGGTATCTACTACTTAAAATATTGGTCTTTTTTAATTTAAGATACTATTTTGTCATGTAGCCTATTATCTCGTGTTCACACACCTACACACTATTACTCTTGATATTTCCTATGGCATTAAAGTTAATGTTCATTCATCGTTAATTTTTTCCTATAGAAAGCTCAGCAAATGACTCGACACCACTTGATGATGAGCAGTAGAGGATTCCATATCAAGATAGCTAGTGCAGAATGCGACAAACTGCCTTAGCCACCTTCACCTTGCCGGCTTAAAAAGAGATTATATTAAAGGAACCCATGTTGTATAGGAGAGAATACGTGTGCAGGAAATTTCACGTAATGTAGTATAAGAATGAAGCACTTTTACGTTGTCTAATTTGTACGTTGTTTAAAAATATATGACTCAAGTATATTCATCGCACACATAGACGAAATCAAAACCGGCAACTTTAGATATTCATGGCTGTACTTGGATTAATACCATATCAATAACGAGCCGACAGGCTAGGCTTTGAGCGTTCATCCATTAAATATTAGGTTTCACATTTTGTTCAAGATATTACAAAGTCCGTGGAGTTATTGGATAGCGATGTTCATGTTCAATCGTGCATATAGATATTGCAAATTTTGTTTAAAAGGATCATGATAAATATAAATTATTTTGTTTAAATCTGAGTATCAAAATAAGCTTAAATTTTAAGTCCTTAGGTATTACAGACAGTCTCCTGTGCAGAATCTGCTGGAATAGCCATTTACCTGGGATCCCCGTGTAGTCTCCAAGACGCAATTGGTGACGTTTAGTAACTAAGTGACTTCTTGGAGAAACTAGGATAGTTACAGTGAACCAGCCCTCCAATGCTGAAAAAGCTCAACAAACGATAAATTGTGGAGACCGCTGGTAAGTAAGAAAAAAATAAAGAAGATAAGTAATAAAGGAGAGGATCCTTTACCGTTTTTGTGTAAAAATAAACTACAAAGTGTAGTAATAAGCTAAATAGGCATTAACATCTCCAAACAACGATGTCATTGATATTGCAGTGTTATCTGAAGCCGATACTGACCACTATATCGCTTGCGATTCATTGATATTAAAATAAAGAAATAATATTCAGTTTTCTTTGCTCCTAAAGAGAAGAGAGCAGAGAAAATAGTAAAGTTAGTAAAATAACTTTAAAATATATTGTATTGTATAATATAATAGAATAGATAATGTATAGTTTTGGTAAACATTTCGTATCCATTGAATATTCATGCTCACTAACCATGGTAATCAGAACCTCTAAATGTTAATTCATCCAAAATATGTAAGTATTGTAAGTATGTAAGTAATATGTGCATTTTTTTGTCTACGTGATTTACAGAAGAAGTTGGTTGCTTAACAAATAGTGCCAGTGCCGGTTGGTTGACAAATAGTGCCATTATAACTTACTCCCAAATACTTTTACTCTTAAAATTTATACTATTGAGCAAATCTTGTTCGAAGTAATTCGTATTTGTGTTAAAAACTACTACTAGACTACCATCACGTTTCCCAACCACACACACAGTTACGATTGCTCTCTTGTTTTATGTTCAGAAAATTAAACTATCCGGCTTCAAAAATGGTCACAGTCAGATTTCCTTCTACCACCAATACTCATTTATGTATATTCGTATATTAATGGGTCGTAAAAAATTTTTTACATTTTCAAAACTCCATGTTTCCATAAAGTTCCTCTTTTTCTTTTATTTGAGTTTAACATAAAGAGCCTTACACTCTAGAAGGGTTCTCGTGGTTCATGGTTGCAATATGTCCAACCTACACTATAACTCCAAAGTCGTCGTAATTCTACACTGTTCTGCAGCGATAGCTTGATTTGTCTTTCAAAGATATTTGGTTCTCAAATTTTTTCCGATCGTCCCTCCAATTCATACCAAACTCATAAGCTTTTTAGACGTAAAAGGCTCCTCAAAATAACTTTGCATTTAGACTAAGATAAAAATGTTTATTGTTATGAAATGAAGATGATAAGTGGGTTCAAAATAACCTGTTTTTATTCTAGTCTAGACGATAACTCAAGTACCTCTTGTAGTTAGCAAGGAATATATAAATATCATTTATCACAAAAACCAAAGTTCACCAACAACTTTGTCATTTGATAAAGGTCACACGGGTGGAGTGGAAACAGAGCGTCCGGTGAACATTAGTTATCCCCGTTGAAAGGTATCCTGTGGGAAATTACGTGTGGAGGCCGCTACGGTTGCGGCGGGCAGGCGACGGGTTGACAGGATATCCTTCTAGATGGAGATGAGTTTAGCGGTACCTATTAGTGAATCTTCCAGGAACTGTAAATTTGTTGGAAAAAAGGCGATCGTATTATTTATATTCACATTTTATTAATAACATTTTTGAGACACAGCTTTCAGCAAACGCACTACAATTTAAGCTTCCTAGAAAGTTGTGCTCATTATAGTTGTGTTGTATTAAGAAATGTATGTTTTGTTTTTTGCACTTTAATACAATATCATCAAAAATAATCTGGTATCTTGTAATGCAATGGTTATGGATATTCACATATATATCTTCTGAGCGAAATATTTTACAATTCAATGTATGATTTCAGTTATTTCCGAACATATCTAGCAGAAATATTGTTTATGATTTCAACTACAACAGCCTATAGCACTGATTGAAAATTTTAGTTGATTTTTTAGTTTGATTTAGTTTATTTTATTAATTAATAAAACTATTGGAAATAATATACTCATTCTATGACCACAAAAGGTTTTTTCGAAATACACAAAACTAGTAAAAAATATATCCAAGTTTACACGCAGACACCTAATACTCACCAGCAATTTTCCCACAGCCACAAAGGGTTAAAAGGACCATCACTATTGTAAGTGGATATCTAATTTCCTCGAAAGCAAAATTGGCGTAACATTGCCAAGGTATTTTTTGTTATCCCTACGCCGGCGTCTTTGTATGTTTTTTAAAGCGCAAAGAATAGGCGGTTAGTTTATATCCGACATCTGACGTTTGAAGGGTTGACCGGTGTTTTCAATGAGTATTAATTATTTGAAGTGGAATTTGGGTTTTTGAGTGAGCTGACGGGTGTAGGTACGCCATTGTGTGGGATGTATTGAGAAAAGGTAGCTTTAGCTTTAAATAAGATCGTTTTTTAATTGCATGTCTAAATTACTGTAAAGTGTTGGGTAAAAATAAAATTCATGTACGGATTTACGGATAATAGATTTTACGATATCTTTTTGAAAATTCCTTTCTAGATTGTAAATTATAGTAAATATAGCTACTAAGACTAGTAATCATAATCAGTGAATAGATTAATTAATAAATTTAATACAAAAATTTTAAAATTAAAAAAGAACACCTTATGTTATATTTAAATAAGTGCTTATTCTATTTCATTTTTACTTATTTTTTTTAGAAGGCAATTTTTTTGACAAATGACTAGGTATTTATATAAATTTATTTATAATGAATAGCTAATAATAATAATAAATTAAAACTTAAAATATTGTTATTAAAAGATACAATATTCTTTTAATGAGTGAAAAAATAAATTTTACATTATTCAGATTAATAAGACTAACATTTTTTACCAAATTTCAGTACTTTGGAAAAATATTTTTTGTTATGGTTTCGTGTAATCTTAAAGTTACGTCGTTATTTTAAGGAATAATTTATAGATCTCAATAAAATATCCGTAACGACGTGTGATAATTTGAAAATAATCCTTACAATATTAAAAAGAAAACCATTAATTTTCACACTTCAACGGACTACGTGTGATTCTATTAAGAATATGGCGCTTTAAAAAATTATAATTTCACGCGGATCAGGAAACATCTGCTGCCACCTGCAGAATAACCTTTGATTGCGTTAGTTCCTCAGTCGAAGAGACCCGTAGCGGATCTAAAAGGGTTCGCCTTTTGTTTGCCATCGAACAGTTATATTACGGTGCTAGGCCAGGTGGCAGGTAAGGGTTACATCTTCCGTATTCTCACGAGATGATAGCGGATTTCGCTATTTTTTTGTCTTGAAAGGGTTAAGTCGACGCAACTGTGTTTGTTCGCCGCTCGAAGGGTTAGATTGTGAAGGGGGTCAATTACTCAATGGCGAATTTGAAAAGGTATTTTTAATCAGTCTGTTCGTAGTATTAGAGCGAGCAACGCGATATTTATTAAATGTCAAACATTCCCCAGATTTAATTTGTCTGAGCTATGATATTACACTTGTTTACTTTGATTTTGTTTTCTTGTGCCCGCGTTTACTTTTGAAGAAATAAATTCTGACAGTGAACCACTTTATAAATTGAATGTAATACGAGAGAGATGTGGAATTGTATAAGAATATTACTATGACATAACGTTATAACGTCTATGAATTATATATTGTAATCTGGTAAAAGCAGCTTAGCCAGGAGGTCCTGGGTTTTCAGTGGGGCAGGGCCTTTTCTAAGTCCGGGTGGTTAGCTACCACTATGTTACCTAAGTCTCCCAAAAACAGCATTGTAGTGTTCCAGCTGTTGGAGAAGGAGGTTCCATCTTCGGTCTTACTTACCATCAGTTGAGATGACGGCCAAGAGCAACTCCGTTAACAGTAAAATAAGAATAAAACTGAACCTTACTGCATAGGCCTTAATGCACAGAGCTTAGGCGCCTAGCAGACTTCTACCACCTTCTTCAAAGTTCCACAACTAAGGGAAACGAGCAGAAAAATTTAAACAACTCTGGGAATTAATTCGCTATATCAAAAAATAAGCAATTACTTCACACAATTACTTAGTGTCCTATTAACGAACTGCCATGCAATCGATAATTAAATATTGTGAGAACTCTATTTTTGTCCCTTACCAGCAAATCAGCATTTACACACAATTGGTACTCAATTATGTCTGATATGTTAGTGCCCCAATATATATTACAGAAAGATTCAAGTTCGATATTGGTTTCATTTTGTCTTTTCCTCATTAAAATATCATCAGTCAATCTGGTACTTAGATTGATCAAATGTTAATAGTATGTAATAAGAAATGTAAACTAAATTACAAATATTCAAGTCTGTTGTGAACATGCTAACATTTATTCCGGTAGATGAAGCGAAGCAACGCGTTGAACGAGCGTTATTGGCTGCTTGGACGAAGACAGAGAAAAATAGCAAAGAAAATTGAGTCTCATTTTATGCCTGTGATATTGGAATCTCTCAGAAGACTGTTGTTGTCAGGATTTTAAAAGAAAAAGGATCTCAATTCACGAATTTTCAAACATCAATTACTTGATGCATTTGTCGGGAAATTATTAATAACGATATCTTATTTAGGTGATTATTTTTTTTTATTTTGAATTTTTTTTATTTACACGTACAATTATATGAAAGTTGATCTTATAAAAAAGCATTGTATAAATGTTTATTTATGATGTAAGTCTGATTAATGTAAGAATATCAATGTAACCGTAAAATTAGAAAACGGTTAGTTTAAAATCTAACTCGCGAGATTAGAGAAGGTCGGAATATTGCGAAAAGTAACTCAACCATCCAAAAGTATTTTAACCGTCTTAGGTTATAAACGCCTCTGTAGTTTAGTGGATGAGACCATCTATAAAATAGGGGGGGCAGAAATTTTCTGATCGAGGTAAGGCTTTATCTAAGTTCGCCTGGCTCACTATCTTACATAAGTTAATCATTAATGTTAACATTTTTGTGTTCGGGCAGTTGCAGGCAAGATAGCCAGATCCTCTATAGTTGAGGAATCAGGGTGTAGTTTACTTCCATCTTCAGCTTTATCTTCACGTACCATCAGGTGAGATGAGAGCCAAGAGCTACCTCTTTAAGAATTAATAATAATGTTGGTAGAAATCATGTTTAATACTTTTAGAATGACAGCATTAATACATTATATATTTTTTAAAGTGTCTGCTCTGTAAATGCTGTTATTCATATCTATCGTGGGTATTCGAGGGCGAACAAACATTCACATATTTTTTCTCGATATGTTATTATTATAAGTTATGATAACATATTTGTGATGTTTCAGCAAACAGTAGAGTTGCGAGTGTACATACATAATATAGATATGACAATTTAACATATAAAGTGTAGTGAATAAGTTTTATATAAGGGTCTAAAAATATTTTCCTAATATTTACGTATCCTTGCAAAGGTTAAAGATTAGTCTCTGTTCATTATTATCAGAATAACAAACTAAATTTCTAATAGGAACGCTATTAAGCAAAAATGATATGAAATTTTTTTGTTGAAATAATTGTGTATCGCCAATGATACCTCTTAAAATGTTAATCCTAATAGGTGAGACGTAATAGTTTAAATCGTATAATAATTAGTAATATTAAGGGCAAACTCAGTTCGACGGTACAAGGACTTTTACGATAACGGGAATTTTTATATTGTTTCAGAAAAAAATTCACTGCAAAGCTCCCGGTACCGCCGAAGGGGATTTTTCCTTTAAATGAAGATGGATTAGAACCACTTGAACTATGAATGTATGTTCTGGATTCTGGATGATAGATACAATATTTTAACGAACGTGCTCTGTAGTTTTTACGTAATTTACTGTTCTTACCTGCAAAGCCTACTTTTGACAGGAATAAAAATGATGCAGAAGGGTATTTCCCGAGCGAATCGCGGAAATTCCCGACTAATCTCAAGTCAAACGTAGGCACCAAGTAACACGATAGCCAACGCAAGTTGTTTGCGAACCCACAAATGCTATTTACTGTGCCGAATCCGTCCGGCCACTGGTGGTGTCACGTTGCGAGATTAAATAGACGCAAATGTTGGGTAAGGGCTACGGCATATGCAAAGTTTTTATCAACTACAAAAATTTTACCTATATGTGGATATTTAAGTTTTTCTCATTATATGTTTTAAATTTTTCAGTTATTGTAATAATTGTCATGTAACTTTTTTTATAAGTTATACTTATTTTATAATATATTTAAAACATGTTTTTAGACATATTCAGAAAGAGGGAAATTAAACAAAACATGTCTATGAAACATCTAAGTATTCATGAATACGTACGAAATAAAAAGAGATCATTAATTATGCTCATATTTTTCGGAGATCATTTCATAGATTATATCTTGTGACGTCAGCATTCAATTTAGGCATACTGGAATGTTTAAAAAAATATTAAAAACATTTTATACACAAATACATGTTTTTTATGTATTAAAACGCTTACTCACTGAACTAAAACATTCTTTATGAGTATAACAAGTCTATCAATAAAGTGTGTAAGTCTGTAAGGGCCCTTAAACAGACAAACGCTTGTGTACACGGTGAGATTCATATCTGGCGGCGACGTGTCTAAGTAGGGCTTTAATAGTAACGTTATTACTCGCTAATGTTGCTTTCTATGGATAAATAAAACTAAAATATCTAAAACGTATTAAATAGTGTATACTTGCATAAATTCTTAAATAAACATCTAAATGCGTTTTCCAAATATATCTGAATTTGACCCTATTCTTTAATTAAGATATGTTAGTGTCGAGTTACGTCGATCGAGCCGATCTTTTGGTAACTTTATCCAATACTTAGTAGTTGACTAATAGCTATTTCGGGATTGAAAATTCGGCTCTCATTAAGTTGAATATTGTACTTACACACTTGACATTGATAACGTTAGTCTCGCGTATAAATTGAGAGTTATTTTTATTAAAAACAGAACTATTCACATTATACTATATGCTAAATTTTGTATCGTCATCATAATCATAAACAGAATATATATGCCCCACTGCTGGGCACAGAGTTTTGGACTTTTAGACCATACACCTACCACGTTGAAATAATGCGGGAATGTCTTAACGTGCCTTGAACAAATTATGATTGACCGACCCAAATATCTTTAAAGTTGCTTTGTCTATAGCATTGAAACAAGAGCGTTTCAGTGATACGTAGACGACTTTTTTTATACAAGTAGTTTGTTTACGCGAAATTCAATATTAATATCAGTTGTGACGGGTTTTATTTTATTTGTATTAAAACTAGTAAGCTCTTGTGAGTATCAAAATTGTTATGCCGACTCATTATCTCGTCAAACGAGTAAATTAAACTTGAATTAATTAATGATTTTTCGATTGCGCATCATCAAATGAATATTTGCGATTGAGAGTAAATAATCATATTCATTGAAAGAATGTGTTTTTTTTGCATACACTTTAGTTTGTATATACTTACTTATTTATACCATATAGTACTTTCCAGGCATATTTTGTGAGAATATAATAAATTTGGTACTTCGATTCATAGCATCAATAAACTAGACTGAAACCTGCCTTACCAAGATGGGGTGCAAATGAAGCCTCGTAAACAGGTACCGCGCCGTAAACCAACAAGACAAATCGAGAAACTACAAAAAGCTCAATATATACGAATAGGAAGCCATATTTTCCACCGATCTCTACCCCGGCATCCGTGCGTCCGAAAAATAGCAGATAATCTAACTTTTTTGAACACCCTTTGCCCTTGCATCATTTCTAACATATTTGGAACCGTAGAAATTCAAGTATTCCGTGGATATTGTGGGTCAGGTTATACTGGAAGTTTTTGCGAGGGCGTGTGTGGGGGTAATGCTAGCAAATCATTACTGACAGTTGACCAAGGGAGATATCCCCCTGAAATATGTATGAGGCTACCAATGCCTGTTATGGTGTCCGAATGTTGATAAGCCAAGTATGGGGCTCGAGATTGGATGGCATTAGGGGACCATGAACGGGATTTTGGGCTTTCGCTTCGAATCGATGCAAGAATTTTTTATTAGTATTGGGAACCGAATCTTTTTTGTAAATAATAAATAGTTATAACTAGATGTTGAATAAAATCTGTAATATGATATTGATTAGATATACAGACACGCTACTTAATTGGATACAATTATGAAATAAATTATATGAAAAATATACTATGTATACTTAACATTTCGTTAGTATTTTTATGGTGAAGATAAATTTCTTATCAATGTACAAAACCTCGCTTCTAAGTATGAATTTGGCTTATGTTTAGAAGATCTATCTACTCAACTCTCTGCTTCTATAATTTATCCATATTATGTGATCTTTGTATGACTCAACGTGTTGTATTTGTGAATATTTCTACTACAACAACTGTGTTATTTTTAGGTTGTAATTGTGTGGACTGTTTATCTTATTTATAATTAATACATCCAAAATATTAAAATGTTGACCTAAAAGGTTATAATTATAAACATTGGTCACATAACCAAGCTTGTTTTGCATACTGCTTATCATCAAACGGTGTCGATTCGTTTGATGAACTTTTTTATAAGGAAAAATTGAGCAATACAGAAAGAAAAATGTGTTATGAAAACAATAGGAAATTCTGTAAAGAAAAAAATTTACGCGACCATAATATTTTCTAACATAGTGTTTCTAACATACAACAACACAACGAAAACTTAACCCTTAAAATACCAGATGGTAACAATAACAAATCACTATAACAACTCTCCAAAACTCTTTCATAGAAATATTTGACATTAAAAAAACCATACAATCAGTCGTATTTAGTATTTTGGTGGCTTACACTGAGTCGGAACTTTTTTGACACCCGACCTATTGAAACTTTTTGCAAGAGTCAACGAGCGTTTTTTTATTTCTTTTTATCGAATCCTATTTTTCGGATTTAAAGGGATTTGGACACTTTGTTGTGGCAACAATGACGTTCATGGAGATATATATTTGTTTTGATTTAAAGTGTAGTTGCGTGTTGGTTCCCACGGCAGATAGTGTTGAGGAATACTCGTAAAATAAATCATCGTTTTATACCCGTTACGTACAAATATTTAACTATAGCAATTTTTACTGTGTACAATGTTATTTTTAAATACTTAATAGATGGGAACTGCTTTTAGAGATATCTCTTAAGCCCCTGGTTGACTGGTAGAGAATGCCATTAGGCGTGAAGTCCACTATTTGTGCACTTTTCTATGGTTCTTCTTCTTGGTTGTATTCGAAGTCGTCAAAGTTACGAAGAGGCACCTTGGTTGCCAGAGGCTGATACAACATTTCTAACTATTCATAGCTAAAATGCCAACCATTTAGCTCTATTAATTGTCATATTTGCTTTCTCGTGTAGTATTATTTTTGTTTTATTATGACGTATCAGTAAAAGTTACTATGAATATTTAATTTTCAATTTATTAGAGTTGTTTGAATATGATGATAAATTATTAGCAATTAGCTGTGCTAATATAAATTCGTGAAACTGATAATATACATTAACCCTATCAATAACTTTAGCAACCAAAAAAGCGCACCAAATGACCCCATCCTAAACAACTATACCATCATAATTAGTTTTGTACCAAACAATATATCACATGATTTTTTACCCCAAAACACCGACTTTCATCCCTATTTTCGCTGATGGGGTGTTTTTTGCACTAATTGGCAAAATATTGTGCATTTGATGTGTTTATTTTGAAATTACAGAGATTCTCATGCACTCGATAACATAAAAAAGTAAATAATGAAGAAAATATTTGCTTATATTACATTGGTTTAAACAAAATTATTTTTTATGTATTTTACGAAAGTGAACTTTAAAGTATTTGTTAGACGTGTTTGTATAATGAAAAAGGAATTCAGATACAGAAACTTTATCAAACAGAAATCACTTCATACATAGCTAAAATATATAGTTAACAAGCTTATAGAAATCATACGAAAGAATACACATAGATAATTCCTTTGCTAACAAAAAGAGACTTAACCCTTGCGTAGATCGTGGACTAGTTTTATTATTTTATTAATTTGAATGTTGCTATTTTTGCGTATACCTGATCTATCACAATAGCACGACGAACATTTGCCAAAGCCACTATTCAATTTTTGCATAGAGGGTCCTATTCTAATGTTTTGTTAGAATATGTAAAAAGAGCACGTAGCATAGGCAGATGTGTTGCGTCAAACGGGATTTATATTATTACGAGTACTTTGTGGTATATTTTTAAGATATCAGAAATGATGATATCAGATATATTAAAATTTATGATTATGATAAATTCTATAATTTGTACTTTTTATATAAAACATATGTAAAATCACAATAATTTACGATTTTAAATGGATTAATAATATTCCTAGACATAAAAAGAAAAATAAAATAATTGCAATAGTACAATTCATTCCTTCTTTAAAAATACTATAAAAAAGTTCTTTACTTTTCCAGCTTTTGTGATGCAAATAGTTGTAGTACCTCTTACCTTATCTGATATTGAACAATGAAATGAAATTAGGCGAATAATTGAAGTACACTGCTAAGTGGAAGGCACACGTCAAGTACATAATTATATGTTAAAATCTTATCTTGCATCTACAAACGGCACCGTAAGTACTTTAGAATTTATTCAATTGCTTTATCTTTTTTAACTTTGAACCGAACGTACGTTTAGCGAAATATGAGCACATAATTTTTAAATTTCGAATGTCAATCGATTACGCTTCAGTTCAAACATCGAACATTTCTACGGGATTGTTATTTCTAGACTGATTTATGGCTAGAGCCAAAATTTAAAACGTTGTCGTTTTTTTCTTAAATATTTGTGTTTGGAACGGGTGTTTTATTTGTATCAAAAATTTCGCAAGGGTCGCTCAGCGCGAAAAGGGTTTGGTTATTACTATTATTAGAAAGTAAGTTAGTGTTGCCATTGTTTGGTAATGAATTATTGGGTCGGGACATTTCAGGTACATTAGGTAGCATGTGAAGGGTTAGATGACATTGTGCAAAATGACAGTTCAAAGTTTCACACGTGAATATGCAGTAAGGTGGTGTATTTTGCTAAAAATTTTCCCAATATGGAATTCGTTTATGGTTTCTATAAAAAATTGTGTGTCTAAATTATCTCAGAAGATATATTTATGTGAGTATACTTTTGTATTTTTATCATGTATTATAAAATGTTATGTATTTTAATATAATCTCTTGATAATTTAATTGTCTAAATCTAAGCCCTGGTTCACTGGTGGAGATTGCCATTAGGTATTAAGTCCGACGCTTTACGCTTTTTTTGCAATATAGTATAAATAAATAAATAATACCCTTTGATATACAGTAAGATCCACACTCAGTTCATAGGCAAAATAAAAAAAAATAGAATAAATAAATAGAATATATATTTACTGTACATCTACTAATTTAAAAGGGAATACATAGGAGGTTTATACATCATAATCATCAATTAGTTAAGGTCATTTGCTGGGCCCTATTTTGATGTCTAGATTACATCTTAACAACCACAGAAGCGTAACAGACACGTGAGAAAGCGATTGTGTCTTTCTTAAGAAAGACGAAAAAACTCGAAAAATGCTTTTATGAATAAAAATGCCTTGAGAATGCTTAGACCAAGGACCAAAAATGTCGAAAGTTGTTTTGTATTCGTGATTGAAAACTAATCGCCGAAACCGCTTTACTAGCCCGCTCCTAATTTCAAATTAAATTAACTTATTTATTAAAACAAAGAGTAAAAGCTGTACCAAGAAATAATTAATAATCTCGAATGTTATTTCTAGACGAAAATAAAAATTAATAACACAAAGTAATATCCTACGATAGCCTTCTAATATTTGAACAATTTCTCCATAGTATAAAGCTTGTAAAAATATTTGGATACTGAGAATTAGGTAATTTTATTATTTATACTCATTTAGATTTTGCTTATTGACCGGTAATAACCTAGTGGCATTTTTTAAACAAAAGAAGAAAAGTGATAATGTTTATGATAAAAATGGTTATTAATTTCTTCACAAAAAAATTAGTAACAGAATTTGATAATTATATAAACATTGCATTTGGTTTATTAACTATTATATAAGGAACACCTACTTTATAGTACATATGGCTCTTGCCAGTCAAGTAGTTTGTTCTTCTGTGAGCAAGATCGCCGCCATTCTTAAAGATGCGAAGTTTTGGCAGCCGATATATAGTACATAGTTGTTGAATATTTATAAATTGACTGTTAACGTTTGTACTAATTACGCTCTAAAACTTCTTGAAAAGAAAGTCCAAATCAGCATTATATTCACGTGAATGCAGACAAGAAAGTCTTGCAATCATTCAAACCTAACGAACCACGCGTGTAACTTAACCCTAAACTGCCAAGGAGTCTTTTGTCCGCCCTTTAGCCATCTAATAATACCTCTTTTTTGTTAGTTAACCCTTGACGCGCCGGTAATTCTTAAGCCCCTACCTGACCTCTTTCATTTCCTGATCCATTCCTTAGCTGAGTTGTCTGGGAAGTGCGTGTGCGCAGATATTATCGGGTGCGGTTCTGAAATCGAATTTAAAAATTGGTGTAACTAGTATTAACGTTGCAAATAAGTGAGTGTTAATTAGTTTTCCGGTAAGTAGTAATAACGTATAAGATTTTACGAATATTTATTAGACAATAATAATTACAAATAGATTTTTTCTTATTGAAATGGCTTTGAAAACTTTAAAATATTTAAGACAGTGTTAGAATTTAAAAGATTTAACATATGTGGCTGTTACCCAACTACTAAGTACGTACAAATATAAATTTAAATGTCTGATGTTTAGGAATAAACGGAATAGCAAATTAACACATTTTTATTTTAGTAATAATAGCCGGAATGCATGCAATATTTTCCTTATTACTCCCAGTGCCGTAATAAAAGCATAATTTTATTCATACGCAGCGGAACAACAAACACTTTATACGTCAGCAGTTTCCTAAAGACAATAAAAAAACCGGACTCGTCAGAGCACGAACGTCCTCTGAACACGGTAGCAAAGGATGATACGCTGTTATTTCCAACATATTCCAATATATTATTTTTTATTGCCCCCCTCGTGGGGGCGGGTGAAGTCGCGTCATGCGTGATATTTGATATAAAGTCGGAACTCAACTTCGTTATGCGATATTCTTTTTTCAAAGGACAATGGTTCGGAGACGTAACATATTTTTGAGGAGATAGTGGATATTTTTCCCGAGTTCCTCGGATAAGCCCAATTATGCAGACATGTTTGTAATGTGAGTTTGTTAGCGAAGATGTGGCTCGAGGAGTACCTCGTTTACTGAATGTTAAGTTGAATATAAAAGACAAATTGTCGTAAAATAATTAAGCTATAAAATTTTTGTTAGTTTAGAATTTATATTCATAATACCGTCTAGCTTCTGTTTGAAGATATTTTGTATCAAACAGGATACAAAATATCTTCAAAATAATTAAATAAAATTAATAAATGATCTTATTTATATCAAGCTGCCTAACAAACATTAAATTTGATAAAAGTGATGTGATGATGAAATTCATAAAAATATCATAGCGAAAAATTAAATAGTTTCAAAAAATTTTAGACAATTTTACAGATTGTAATAAACAAACCGTAAACCCAGTTGAACGTATCAATTTTTTACACAAAAAAGAAAACCAGAATGGTGTATGCTATTTCATGTGATAATAAAATGCGCAGTAAATAAGGGTGGGGGCGGTCAGTTCCCGCCCCCAGGGCTCATGGTCAGAGCGACCCCCGTCTACTGTACGGGGTTGAGGCAAGAGGTAGCTGAAAGTGAAATAATTAAATGAGTTGTTTTTCTCGTGGCTTTAAAGGACGATTTTAAGAGAAAATTAATTTTATTTTACACGGATATCATAGTGTATTTTTGGACCACTTTTTAAGGATTAAATAAAATCGAAGTTTAAAGAATTTTGCTGCTAGTGAGCGTTAAAACAAAACGACTACAATCAAAAGTTACATGATGAGTCTAATGACACATCCTGTAACATTCACAAAAGACTAAGACAATTCTTAGTCAGAGTTTTAAATCGCCTGTTAAAGGCAACAGGGTGAATTGATGTCATCTGTCTTTATAAATATTAAAGTAAAAAGCAAATATCAAAGCATTATACAAAAATAAAACTAATAACCATGTTGTTTATTATTTATACACAGCTATTATTTAGCTTAAAAAACAATACAAGAATACAGTATGATCCAAGATATTGTAAATAATATATAAATAAAAAAGAATTGTCAATAAGTATGAACGCACATTAGTTACTTCGCAAATTTAATGTTTTTTTTTATTGGATTCGTTTTTGTGAAGTAAAGCTTTGCATATAAGAAAGTTTTTTCTCTTATTTCATAAACCGGGTGGTTTATGTCAAGTATTTAATCACATTAATTTACAAACAATAACAGTTTTAATAACCATTTTTTTTGAAAAATAGTAGAAAATTATTTTGCAAAAAAAAAAACTAGTGTAGATTTCATTTATTTGTCTTTATTTATTAATTTTCAATATTGAATTCGATGTTTTAATTATTCTTTTCATCTCATTTTATCAAGCCCACGTTTTCATTCATACTTGCATATTGAAAAGGAACCGCTCTCCTATGCGTATAAATGTATAAATATTGTATCATATGTATAAAAACTAAATATTCATTTAGCTACCAAAAGAAGGTTTCTTCTGTTTCTAATTTTGTTTAACTTAAAAAAAGTTAACTCAAATATCTAGCCAGCCATATAATTAAATAATATTTTTAGAATTTTGAGTCGTATCGAGGATCACCAACAAAATGAAACTTACATTTATATACCAACTAATTGTGTACAGATTTAGTTATGCAGTGTTCACGTTGTATTAAGTTATCCCAAGTAGACGACAACTAATGTCGCGGTCATTCCCCCCCCCCCCCCCCCACTCCCTGCGGAACAGGTCTTAAAACAACTGCCCTGCAAATAAATTTACTGTAAGCTAACTTTGGGGGCAATCATTATATTGTGTACATTATACAATTTTTATAATATATATAAAACATTATTGACTTAATAATTTATGTTAACATTTAAACTTGAACAGATTTGATACGCAAGATACTTGCAATATACTAAAAAAACTGCATGTGTTTACATTGTATTCTTTATACTGCAAAAATTATTAGCAAAAACTAATTTCTGCAAATATTGTATGTTTTGTAATAAAATCCCGGCAAATATCACTGAACTGCATATACACAAAAACAAAAAACCATAAACATAGTAAATCAAATAAAATTTACTGAAAATATGCGTGGACTATTTAAAAATGCTATTTAAATAAACTTAATCTGTAATTAAATTAAATTGAAATTTAATCAAAACATACCGATGAATAAAATATCGCACTGTAAAACAAAAATATGTTTGTAGTTTAGTCAAAAAAACTAATACACAATAACATAGGTAAATTTTAAATGTCATTACAAATACTAAAGGCTGTAAGTTCCTTGCGGCGCTTCTTCTCTGCAGCTACTAATTCGTCGAAGTTGTGGTATGTGGTAATAATTTTTCAAATTTTAAAAACTAGGACAATTTACAAATACCCGGTTCATAACTACTTAAAGATACTATTACTAGTGCTATATACCTTTAATTGTATTTATTTATTTTTCTGATACATATTCATTGTTATGACGATTTAAAAGAAATTAGTAAATGAGTCTATTTAAATAAAGAATGTTTTGACGTCAACTTCATAAGTGACAGTGCGGTAACAAAGTTGTGGTGGCGTGACGTCACAATGTTGATGTTGATAATATGATACACTACTACGAGCTACGCGTTAATTTCACTGTAGCAGATGTGCTACGATTGCAAAGGCGGCTTTGAGAATGCTGTTGCATAATTCGAAACAACTAATTCGAATGTAAACTAAATTACCTATAAGTAAACTACAAAATTAGTATTGTCGAATTTAATGTTAAAGTTTGAGATAGAAAAAGCTACGGTATAATAAAGATAGTCTACAAAGGTTATATGCTTACATTAAAATCCTTAATAACAAATTAATATTGAACCTATATTGCTAATACTTAAGGATAATATCTTTTATTCAAAAATTATTACAAGTTTTCATTTCTCTTCATTTCTTCATAATTGATGAACATAAAATCCAGTTGGAATTGTTTTTTAATAGTCTCCAGACACCTGGGCGTGTATTGCCGCTAAATAAATTATAATAAGATCCACATTTTTGTTCGGTATACATAAAATAAAAATACCTTACACTTTTAGTCTGCAATAATTTCTTATTTGACTTGTAAAATAAACATAAAGAAGAAGAAAGTACTTAAATTTATTTCCTTTTATTGTAGCGTCCTTTACATATAATACAGATACTCGTGTGAGTAAATACCATCCTTTTTAAGTAGGTATCACCAACCCTATTGTATTCGAAGGGTGTAGGGTGGTAAGGGGGGTACTGACCGCGACATTTGTCGTCGGGGCCTGATGCACCCTGCCCCGTGGATACTAATTTAGAGCCCCTCGCAAGGGTTTGGGATAAAGATGGTCTTACGCGATAATCTTGTGCTGCCCTAATTCACTTAAGCATACGATGTATCATTTGGTTGAGAGTCGTTCAAACTAATAAATGTAATACAATTGCTAATGAAAACAATATTTTTAACAATTTTGTATTCAATCAATCATGCAAAATAATCTGCTATACCGAAATAATTCAATCCGAAATTATCAATTAGAGTATACCATAAAATTGACGCAATGTGCAGACTCTGTAATATATAACAATCAAGGAAAAATGGGGCAAGTCCAACCCTTTTACATAATAACATAACAGAGTCAACAAGGGAGTCGGGAGTTAGCAAAAATGCTCGGCCAACAAACACGCTAATAGCCTCGTAAAGTAGCTATTGCCAACCACTTTAACCAGACCCACCCCACCTCAACATTACCTGATTGTTTCACAAAAAAACTTAGCGGGAGGATAGTCGCCAGAGCTCGAATAACACTGGTGCGTACAAGCAAATGTAGGATCGCGCCATTTGCCTTTATTGGTCGTTTGGCCAGTTCGGATTTCGAATACTCGCTTCTAATTGATTCAGCGTTCCATATTCCAATAGATTGCGTCGGTGATTTACTCGTAGCGAGTTTATTAAGTCCTTAACAGAGATCTTAGAATTAAATTCTATAAAATGAGTCATCTATAAATGAAAAATTTAATAACTTAAGCCTACATTTTGAAGAACTTTAGTTACTTGTTGATATTACAATCCACGCTTTATAAACCGATTGTTTGATAGTGATAGACTTGCGTGTATTGTAGTGAAAAATCATAAATTTTTATTTCTATTTGATTAAATTAAATGAACATGGTTTAAAAAACATATAAAAATGAGACATTTTGTGGTTCAAACTAGAAGAACGGTTGAACATTTATTCGAATTTATTGAGATGTTTTGCATCTGATATTATATAGACTGTTCACATAAAAATTAAGCAAGAAAATTTGTAGCTTAGAAACCATTATTATTATTGTAATTTTAAAATGTATGGACTGTACTTCTAGGTATTAAATAAAAAATATCAGAGATGAAGTACGCATTTCTTAATCGAACCACAAATGGAAGACAGCAAAAAAGTTGACAAACAAGAAATATTTTTATAACTAATAACATAAAGTTAAAATTGTCAAATGGTCAACAGTAGTAGTTTGTACATTCTAAGCCTTGCACTTAAATATTTCATAACATAAAAATAACATAATAACTTAATACTAAATCACAATTTCAATGTAGCCGTTATCTAGAAATATCGATTCATTACTAAACTTTATGGAACTTAGAAGGATAGGTATTTGTTTTAAACAATAAATGTTGGCAGACATTTCGTAGGAATAATGTAAACTCCCAATTCATTTTCCATGTAAAAGATCGTTTAACAAACGTATAGTCCGTCCATCTATGACATTACACTGAAAAAACTCTAATTGGTAATTAGTAACAAAATTTTAAGTACCTAGTTCCACAGAAATTTAGTAACTATTGTGAATATTAAAATCTGTTACTACTATTCCCTAACTATTTCAGCTTATTTTATGAGGCTACTATTGCTTACGTTAAGTAACATATAGATGAAACTAATGTAAAAATGTTCTGACAATTTTGTTACTTTAAACTTAAGTGTAGTAATATTTTACTGTATTATTTGGAAGTTAATTGGTCATTGGTTAGTTAAGTATTTAATAGCTTAACTAGTTCAGGGACTATGAACTAACTATGTTAACTATATGTACTATGGGACTATGTTATTATATAAATAATAATAACTAAATTAAATTTAAAGATAAACAATGACAAGCAAGACACTTGGGTAAAATGCTAACAGATTAGCTAACTATATTTATGAGCAAGTTGCCATATAAACTTTGCAAAATTTACTTTGCGCCTATAAAACTATTGGTTTAGCAAATGTTAAATTATCAAAATTTTTATTTCACAGAATTATTAGCTAAACAATCTGAATTAAATTAAATTAAATTTCATTTATTTCTGACATTCCGCATATAAATTTATAGACAAACAAATTAAAATCAAATCGGAGTTAATTAATTTAAAAATGACAAATTTAAAATTAAATGAAAAATTTATATTTTCAGTGTACCAAATTTACTTCCTGTTACACTACAAGTCAATAATATTTTGCATTAGCTTTTTGTCAGCATTAAAAAGATTATTTTATCCAACAAACAAAGCTTTCACTCAATTCATTCAAATAGGTAAGCTCGCTAACCGGTACCGATTATGAAAACCAAGCGACTTTCCTCATAGTGGCTAACTGGATTGGTCACTGAAAATACGAAAGGTGCACTCTGCATTGGACGATGTTATGGATCAAAGTTATGGGTATGTACGCTGTTGCTGGTGATAATTCAATTAAGTAACATTCTATTAATAATTGCCTTTAACTTTGTTGTTGCAAATGATTATTCATTTTAAATAATAACACTATTTTAATAATAACGTAAGTAAACAACTATCTACATAATATATAGATCGTAAGCAACATGGCGACCTCCTCAAAAATGAACAACACATTTATACACATAGCCTGCCTGTAAAGGAGTGGCGGTCACCATCGCAACTAATACCTGGCAACAACGTTTAGCCTTTACCGGAATGGTAATAAAGGCGATGTTACCTCGACAAGACTCTCATAGATACAAATAGCTGCCCCGTCACAGATTAAGGGAGTATCTAGAATAGTCAGATTTAAGTTTTAAGGAACAAAAATAAATGAAAAATAATCGGTACTATCGAAAATAGGATGAAAATCTAGACCTCTATAACTATACAGATAGATAATATATATATATATATATATATTTCTTAACATATCCAAAAAATAAAAGTTTATTGGATGATTCTTGTGTATTTTTTTGTAGTAGTCATTCTTGTGAAGTATTAATAACGGATAATTTTATTTGGTTTGATTATTTAAAAAAAAAAATACAACAGAAACTCATTCACCAAAAAGTATTTGTTCGGTTTGTGAGAGTATATGGGTTCTATTTCGGTTTAAAGAAGATATTTATTGGGCTAGATATTATTTTAAATATATTTCAAGCATTGATTGACATTTTAAGTAAATTAGGTTGTAAAATTTTTCTCTATAACACGCATGTATCTATATCGCGTCCCATTTAGCCATTGATGCATGGAAACTTAAAAAAAATAACTAAAATCTCCTTGCTCAAGGTGTGTACCAGTATTGAAATATTTTTTAAAGTGCTTCAATGACAAAAAAAGCATATCTTTGAAGTTAATACTAGCAAAAATCATGAATAATTTTTAAAAGCAATAACCAACAATTATATTGAACAGCATTTACGAAATGAGTGTAAATTAAATCTTGCTTAAAGTTAGTTGGGAAAATAATAATGAGCAAATTATTTCTCATCCCATCCAGTAATCTATTAAGCTTTGCAAGTGAAGGTAGTGGGACAGTTAATATATTTGAAGTAAGGTAGAAAAAGGGTTCCTTGCGCTACCTTTGTGCGGAGATGCCCTTTAGTGGGATCTAATAAAACCTTGTTACGACCAAAGGGATACCAATCCCAATATTGAAAGTGTTCTTTAACATGATACGGAATTTAGGGACTTCTTTCTGATATTAAATCGGAAGAAATCTCGTTTAGGTAATGCTGTAACGGCTTGTTTGTGTGGGATTCTTTCTGTTATTTTATTACCTGTAGTAATTTCTATTACAATAAGGAGGTTATGACCTTACAAATACACGGATATTTGCTAAATTAATTGTGCTTAGTAAAAGTCGATAGATCTAAAAATATCATAAAATATTGTCGATAAGATAAAAAAAATTTAAGTAAGGTTCAAGAAGCTGATGTGTAATATTGCTCACATTCCTGCCTTTAAAAAATAACTAAAGTATAGGACGTACAAAGACAATGACCTACCTATTCATAAAAAAAACGTAAATATTTAGATCAAAAATTACTTAATTTAAACTAAATGTTTATTTATTTATCTCATACTAATCACTATAATTGCAACTTCTTTTTATTCAATATAATAGTGTAGACCATAAAAAATAATAAAAGCTTTAAATAAATTTTTCTTAGAAATAATTTATTCAAAAATTTCAACCCTACATTCACATTTATAATTTTCTTAATTTAAATCAAACAATATTTACTCATCACAAGCTCATTAGGAGCTTGTGGTGTACTGATTCAAGTGCTCTGGTTTTGATTACGTAAACAAAACAACTTTTGCAATAGTTGGAACTGATATTCATTTTTAATTTATTATATTAATACAAATATTGTTTGAAAATTATTAGGACAGCATTTATAGTAAAGTCACTCTTAAGTCACAAGAATATAGCTGAATATTAAATGCGACGCAATTGATACTCTGCCAATTGTAAGTAAGTGGAGAACATATAAACTTTAGGTTTTGATCTATCTTACGACGACGCAATAGGATTGAAAATAGAACTACAAAAACATATTATAAATCTCTAATATAAGTAGTTTAGTTGAAATTGTTTTTATACATAACATATTACATAACATATTTATACATATAATCGTAATTTGATCGTATTTTTACGTAGACAGTTTGTTAGAAGTTCATTTCATAAACTTAACGTTCGCGAGAATAGTTTATCTGAAATTTAATCGTCTACATTGATTCTAAAATGTGACGATGAACAACTTTATCCCTATCAAATAAACACAAATATAACAAAAATAAACAAATTAATTGCACAAAAAATAAAGGATAAATACATAAAATAACAATTTATTTATTTATTTAATTAAACATTGTTAACAAAATAAAAACATACGATAGGTGGCATTAATACAAATAGCAATATCTTCCAGTGATGATGATTTTATTTATATTATAGTAAATACTTAAAATAAATAAAATCTGATCATTTCAAGGAAAACTAATCTTCCTACTATTATGAGGTTCCAAGATTACGAAATCTTAATATTATAGATTATAATAACTAATAACCATTACTAAAGTATAATTACTAATATAATTAAATTTACATACAAACTTACAACTTTATATCTGTCTATAAAAACCTAACGTTCACATTTTTGTACGCAGCGGTACGTCAGTGCAAGCGTGCAGTTGCGCATGCGTCGCGTGGTCGAGACTACCTGACCGCGACCGGACACTGATCAATATTAAAGTCCGAGGGAGGATGCTGGGGGATGTCTGTTTGTCTGTTACATACCGCATAGAGCTGCTAGTACCACCTTTCTGATTACAGATATTTTCAAAGATTTTAATAAATAGCTCTTTGTAGCGTCTGAAGAACGATGATTGATTCCTAAAATATATAATAATAATGTATAATTTATAATATCATATCGTGTCTATATCCAAATAAATAATTTCTTATGATAAATATCTCCTGCTTGCGTTTCAATTAAATGCAATTGGTGCTTACTCGTGCAACTTTAAAATTATCTGGAGTATAACATAATAAGATATTAGTAAATAACTGGCTGGCTACTACATAGTTCAAACCTGTAAACGTTTAAACTCAAGGGATTTAAACGTTTACAGGTTTGAACTATCATTCATTTCTAATGAGTTATTATAATATTCAACTTGGTAGTGTTCTAAAAAAATATGACGTTTACTTCTATGTCAATAATCTTGAGTAACAAATCATGTTAATGACTCCTTCAAATGACCAATAATTTATCTTAAAAATATATTTTGAAGGAATTCTATTGAAATGGTAAAATCATCTCTGTTTGAATCTATCTTAACTCACCTTTCTGCGGACACTACGGGGTGGGTCCAGGAGAAATGACGGCCCTTAACTAAAACACACAGAGGCACCACACACACTAACAGCGGTAACATGTATACACAATAACCTCGTCATTTTACTTCGTAACGTATTTGTTTGCGTTTAAGAAGTAGGTTGTCGTATGATGTAATGTAAGAAGGTATGAAAAGTTTAGGAACGTTAGATTGAGATAATGTATTTTAAATTAGGATTTTAAGAATTTCTTCTGCCACCACGTGTTAACGTTTTAAATCTATGAGAATTATACTTTTGCCAAGCCTCAAAAGCTACGGCAAACCATTACCACAAGCAATGCATTGTTTTTTATTTATATTCATCTTAAGCATGCGTTAGCAATATTACTTATACGTAGGTATAAATAAGTATATACTTAGGTATAAAAAAAGTAAAGACGTCGCCTTAGATAAATTAATTGATAAATTAGCAAAACTATACATACGGAGACGGAGAGAAATAAATTATTTTGTACATTTATTGGCGGCTTATAATAAACATAAGAGTTGAGTTATGTTTGATTCATTGGTTTTGTATTTAAGAATCGTGTTTATATTGAGTTTAGTATTAACCTTTATATAATTGTAAATTCATTCATATGTATATAATTTGAATGAATTTACAACTATATAAAGGTAATAATTTGATATTAGAATAAATGGAATTTATGATTTTTCCACAAAAACTTTGCAACCACAAGTGTCACTTATGTAATATAGCCGATAGTACTTACGGGATCAAAGCGTGCACACACAGAGTGGGTTAGTCCGCGTCGGTCCAGTTTCCGGGCGTTTGGGCTTTGTTAATTTAATTAGAGACACAAAAAGATGAAGGAGACGCAGCCATTAGACCTATTTGTTCTGTGCGAGAGGCGAAAGGGGGTAGTAGGTAATGTCTCAGTGGAAAGCTTTGTTTATACCTATTAGTTTTATATACTGCTAACTATAATTGTAGTTTGTCTTCCTTAAAGCTACTGAATTTTCTTTAAAAAATCTGTAAAAACGTTGAGATACAACATTTTTTTTAAGGCAATAACTTTTAAAGTTTTTATGAAACGTCTATGTACCTATAGATGTTTTATATAACTAAAATATGGCAAATGGTGTGTTTTCCCTTAACACCTTTTTCTAAAAGGTTTAGAAACATTCAGAAAATGAAATCCTTCGGCGAACTCTTCTTTGAAGCAAGTCGACATCTGTTAATAATGTCTATATAATAATAGTTTCTTAGCAACCGTGTAGCAAAAACCAATTTATGTTGGCATGAGTATTTACTTCGATAGTGAACAATATATAACTTATTGCTATAGTTGAATAGAATTCTCGCAAAGTAATAGGTTTTTTTTACTCAGAAATTATTTAGTAGCAATGAATGATTGTTTTTGTTGAGGAAGTTGAAAGTTGTGGCTAAAAACTGGGTTGGTATGTGGTGGTGGTAAATGGGGTTTTAGTTTCTAAGAATTTGTTAAAAAAAGCAAAGTCCTATCCTAAATTCTCAATTTATCTAATTATGGTTAGATTTATTTAAGTTTAAAAAGAATTCATAACGTCTGAAGCGTTTCAATCTGTAAAAAAATCAATAAACGGCTTACTTAATAAATTTGCATGTGACACCTCAATAGATTTTCTGTTAGGCAGGCGTGCTGGTAAGGGAGGGCAGATTGAAACTTATCAATTATTGCAGTAATTTAAATGAAAATTATTTTATTGAAATATCTAAAATAATTTATAAGTTTTAAGAATAAATAAAAAATATGACTACGAGTACTTTCTAGAAATATCACAGTTACGTCTTATGCAAATCAATCCACGCTCCTAAGCGTCGAGACAATATTTTCACCATTTTCGGATCCCGTTAAGAGGATACTTTTAGATTTATAAAAAAGCATTCTGACTTTCACCACCGACGTGTTTGTTTTGAAAACAGTTGCCGATTCCTATCGCGATACCGTTGAATATAAAAAGTAAGTCGATAGCTTACCACAGAAATTTATACTTTTGGATAACCGAAATATGTTTTGTATGCCAACGTACCCTGGTCTCCCCTTCCGCCTGTAGCTCGAATTTTTATTTCGGTGAAAGAGGTAACGGTATAACGTGTGCAAGGCCGTATTATGATGGTTAAGCGTACGCAGAAAATATCGTATAAATTCAGCCCACGGGCGAATATAACGGTGGTGTAGTCTACTGGTTGTTTTCACATAATAGAGCTATTTTCTTTTGTTTTTGCCACACATCTCGCGTTATAGGTTGGTAGACAATGAAAACAAAAGACGCTGTTTTATTCCACGAGTTCACTTATGGTTTTTTGATAATGTCTTTATGTGTCAGCGGAATCTCATCGGTTACCCCAAAGTTTGCCACTGAGTGATTTTACGTCAATATTTTCTTATATTCTCTTTTTCTGAAAGCTTGCTAACGTAATATGAGTGAACTAACAAACAGTAAAACTGAAAATTAGAACTAGAAACATAAAGCCAATACCAATAGTAATCACTTCTAAGACTAGTTATTTAAAGATAAAATTAAAAAGATAAATTTAAGAATACCAATTTATGGAAGTCATGTTAGTATAAGTGTATCATTTGAAGCCGGAAAAAGAGAAAATTTTACCTAATTATAATCTATTGCACAGGTAGTCTACAGCCATCCACATAAAAATGTCCACACACTCTATGTACAGTCGAGCACGATTAGGAGTCTGTAACAGCATTCCAAAGAGTCCGGTAGCATTGGAAACGCTCGGAATTTAGTTCCATTCAGTAACCGTTTCCTCCCTGGCCTTTGGCAGCTGCTTTCTGTAGAATATCCAGATTTTAGAATATTATTGGATATTCTGACAATCATAGAAAATCTAAATAAATCAAACCAAGTTGTTACTTCCTAACAGCTAACGTTTACTTCCTAACTAGAATTTTGGTGATCTTTTATTTTTTGGATTTGTTCCTATCCTTAATACAAGTATAACTATTAAAACATCGGACAAAATCACAAAATATAATGGGTGTCATTAAATTTTAATTTTTATTAGCTTGGCACTCCACCATATTCCACCATCGACAGCTCTTGTCACTCTTATGATTTTTTTTCTAATTATCTGTCAGACGGTACAAAGTTATAATAAATTAAAGTGTAAAATAGAATCTTTTTTTATTCAAAATTATGACTTTGATGAATAATAATTATATCAAAGGCAGAAATTCAAATAACCGAAATATTTAAACGGTTTTTTTCACATCTACAGTATTTAATAATAATAATAATATGCTCAGTTGTACTGGGACCGGTCCATCATTACGGACAGCACTGTTTAAGCTAGCAAGCCCGATATCGTACAGATGGACCGAATATTACCACGTGTGTTCTTAGTGAACGTCGCCATTCCGTTTGATGAAAGCCTCGTAATAGCCGAAGCGGAACAAAAGGTCAAGTATCTGAACCTGGCACACGAGGTTACTGATATGTGGAGGGTGACGTCCTCTAACATCACACAAGTCGTAGTCTCAACCAATGGCATCCTCCCAACTTTTCTTCACGACCATCTAAAGAGATTGGGGCTGGGTGACAGAACTATGATCGCGAGGCTCCAGCGGGCCAGCTATTATTTAGCTCAAATTAAATATCACTAAGAGCTTGTATTATACTAGATATAGGAGTAATAATAATAGTAATATGTATATATCATTATAACAGAAATTAAATAAGCAGACAAACATCCTTGACTCATTAACAAATTTATTTACTCGTCATACAAATATCTGCTCCTACCGCGATTCGAATCTGGGATATCTTATTAAGTAGACAGGCGTACTGAAACTCGACCAGATGGTCGTCAATATTTAAAACCTCAAAAACAAAGTTAGCTATGCATTTCAATAACTAGTGTTCTTGCAAGTATTAAGGATTAAAGCTTCATGGCTAGTCAATTTCTCCCGTTATTAATTGACTAGGTCATGGTGACCCTAACTATCGGAAACTTGCTGAAATACAGCGCAACTTGTTACCGGTCGGTTTCGGTGCAAATTCGTAATGTTGCAGCCCCATTGTGCTTTTACAAATTTTGCCGCATCCAGAAACTTCTAAGTGATTTATTGGTAGTTAGCGAGGTATGTGAGTAGTTAAAGCCTTAGGGAGTTATCATTACAGTATATTTTAACCTTTAAAAATGCGTTGATAAGTTGCTAAACAACTTATCTAAATATATATTTTTATTATAATCTGTTAAATAAATAATAAATTTAGGCTAGGTTAGAAGAGGCTTCGACCTGGTGAATTGCTCGGCAGAACCCAGGTTACCCCCGTGATGGGTAATGGAGTTACCGGGAGTTTTAGTGATTATTCACAGTGCCGCTCTATGAAGGTACTGAGTGAGCCCCACACACGCCCGCCCCATAGCCAGTGGCGGGTAGGTCCGTAATTGGATTCTTTCTCGTAAAAACAACAAGTTTTAAAAGGCTTAAACTTTAAAGACATGATTGTAAAATGTAATTTAACATGTAAATGGTTCATAGTTACTGCAATGACTAGTTTATTTATTTATTTATTTTCATATGACACACCAACAGCATACACATTAATCTGTACAAAAACACAAATATGATAAAAATGTCTTGATGTGTACACCTATTACAGGCGTGTACAGCATTTTTTACATAGTAATCATCGCCAAAAATTTATGAAAGAAAAAAAAATTACTAGTTAGATATTAAGTTTTGTAATTCTAGAAACGTGCGTTGATATTTAATTTAGAAGATTGAATACCTATGAAATGAAACTCCTTTGATTACTCATAGATGTGGGTATAATGAATGATGTTGCTTAGCATAAATCTAAATATTTGGCATGGATATTTTGAAACGGAATTTCCTTCAAGTAGGGTAATTTTATTTATTTGTCTACAAAAAAACGGAATAAATATATTTTTCAATGTAAATAAGCAACACATGACCCTCTTCAACGCTATCGGCCAGGCGTCCGAGTGACAACGGTCACGGCGCGACATTTGTCGCCGCGTCTCTCGACGTCGCTGATAAAACATTCACTTTCCTACGTGACATGTTGCTAACAGTCCGAAAACAGAAACCACATCAAAAATAATAGTTTTCCCAATGTTACTAAAAGTCTTAGTGTTATTAATATAAGCCTTATTAGCCTTTTAATAAAGGCTTTTACAAGGTCATTTGTAAAAAAATTATTCACTTTATTAAATTCCAACAAATGTTTCTAAAAACAAGATTAGATTGGACAGTATTCATATCAAAAGTTCTGACTAAGAATAAGTTACCAAATTTAAAAAGTGTAAATTAGAATACATTGCGCAGTCAATATAAGATATAAAGATAAAACTATCCCACTGCCAACGAAGGGTCTAACCGACCCACATTATCTGCAAACTCGCACGGCCGTGACAAACCACCATCATAAGCCGAAACACGAAAAACTGGACCCGCGTAACTGTCGTAATTTATCTTGGCAGCCGAAAACGTCTTCAGTTTAACCCAATACACTCGGTCCTAAGTAAACTCCAGGCAAAGTTAAGCGACGCAGTCCCTTTCTTGGCCACATTCTAAATAAATAACATCTAATGGGGGGCATTCATCAGTGTTTCCACGTTTTTAGGTAGACCTCACTCCCCTCGCTGTCTGCTGGTTAAAGAAAGGACTACCTATTGTATTTATCCTCTGTTTCTTTATAACGAATTTGGACCCAATGCTGTGACGATAAGGTTTATTGCAGTTTGAGTTTTTTGTGGAGAAAGTGCGTTAGTAAAATACACAGATTAGTGGCGAGTGCAAGTATACGAGGGAGACAGGGAGGCGGGCATGGGGGTACACCCATCACCTCTCTTGTTATTTTTTGTTGCATTTTTTGTGTGAGCGCGTGCAGTGTTAGGTGCACGGGTAAATTAATTCGGATAAAAAGAGGTGGCGTAATTTAATTTTACCTATATATTGTAATTTATTTACCTATTCAATATGAGATAAACGAAAAAAAATAATGTTATCTTTATTAATTCATAGGTAAAATAGATCAAAATAAAATCAATATTATATTTTTTTAGTAGTGACATGACACAAACATATTACCGGATAGTACAGGCTTTTTTCCTGGAATAATATGATACGAATGATTTCTCAGAATCGGATTCCAATGACATTAAAATGAAACTAATTTTTTACATAGTTGTTAATTTTTAAATTTTTGGTATGGACTCCTCGAGCGATGGCAGCACTGTAAATAAAAGATAGCTAGCAGGCAACTTTCGCTATCTCGAAGTTCGACTAAACTTTAAACCACATTAATCTTTTCGCTTGTCTGCTTAAGCGTTACTATGAGTTCTCTTTAGAATCACACTTGTTGCTTTTTGTATGTTTAATTAAAGTTAAAAGATTTTTTCTTCGGCTCCTCTATAATAATTGGTAATAATATTTCTTACACTCAAACATACATAATTCATTAAGAATACATACAGAGTTATATATATAACAGACACTTCATTAAGAACTCATATAAAGGATACTAGTGTAAAGAATATAAGTGAGTACTATAGATCGTTATATGTATAAATATCAGAATTATACTATATGTAAGCACAAATAGCCAAACTGAACATTACACATTGACTCATGAACAAAAGTCCGTTTCCATTATACAAATATCTGTCCCTAACGGGATTTGAACCCAGGAGCTCTAGCGAACTACATAGAAATATAAAATAAAACAATTATTAATTTTATGTTAATAAATAATTAGTTAGTTACATTCAAAGCGAGCTCAAATTATCTCTCACGTAACTAAAGCTCTTTTAAACGCTACTTAATATAAAATTGTAATAGAAATGATTATAACAATAACCATGAACCAGGAAATTTCCTTTTTCTTTTGTATTTAGTATTTACCTTCATAAGTAGTTACCATGGTACTATCAAAATATTACCATGGTAACTACTTATGAAGGTACATACTTTAATAAATGGCATAGAAACACAATATTCGGCATAAAATGCTTTGAATACAGATATTAGCTGATCGAAGTTATGATTATGAAGAAATACATAAATGACATTGTAAAAATCGTTGAACTTAATTGTAATGCATGGAATTTTAAAATTTTGTTTCACTAATATAAAAATGAATTTTCGATGAATGAATGAATCTTGGAGCTTATTGGGTAGCGTAACTTTATGAAATTGGAGTTGAAAACTCTAAACTCAATCATGTTAATAAAATATGACAAAAAGAATTCAAAAATCATGGATATTCAACATATTTACAGATCAATTTTACATTAGTAGTGGTCGTAGGACAAACGGCACGCGGTTTGTCTGTCTGTGTGTCAATAGGTAACAAATGACCGGCCGGTGACTGATGACGCTGGCCCGGAAAACTCACTACAAACTGATGGAAAAATCTTTATGTTGCTGTAGAAAATAGTATTTAGAGGCCTTTGAAATTTTTGAAAAAAGAACTGTATTCCTTAGATTCAAGGGTTTGAATGTGTTATTTAAAAAAGTAACCTATGTTAAGACATTTATGACCTGGGTGAAATTTTTTACGAGTAAAATTGGAGTCGTTTGGGTGCTCTGTCTATTTTATTTTGTTTATTGTATCAAAATGAATTTTTTGATGTGTTAAGTTTCATGTCAATACGGAAAGCTATATTCTTCTTCTTCAAGACTTCTAGTGAGATTCTTTTGGTATTTTTTCGTTTAAATATCATATAATTCTCATTAATATATCATATTATCTCTTCGTAGCTATTAACAGTAAATTTTATTTACTTCGAATTTTTCTTGTAAGTCATCAACGAAATGCCGGCGAATACCATTAGTTGCCAAAAACTCAATGAGGCAAAGGGATAGTTACACCGATATCGCGAAGCCATTTCTTTAGTTCCCCTTGCCTTCTCTTTAAAAGATTTAAAGAAAAGATTTTTTTTTTAAATTGGTTTTTGTTATGAATATAGTAATCATATCATCAAATTAACCTTAATAAAGACCGTATGAAAGTTTAATTTGAATTGAAACATCAAATAACCACCATATTAATGAACATTTTCATATTACGCGTAGTACTAATATAGGATTTTCATATTTACATTTAAAAATACACCTTATCTGTTGCGATACCCATATAATCTTTATATCCGAGGACGTTATTGATTGTAATTCTTAATATTTGTATGCGTCCTAGATAAAAATTAATATTACAATCACCAGTTTTAATTTGAAATCACTTAAAGTTTATTTTATTTCGTAATTTACCTCATACATTTTGTAACTGCTGGAACCAACCTTTATTTACATACTTCTACTTAACTTTCTGTATAATGGCCGTTATGATAGCTTTCAGTTAAAACACGCTCACGTTTGTTACATGAAGGCTATCCGGGCTTGAATCCTAGAATCAAGTAGGTCTGAAAACGATATCGATTCCAAAATCGCGGTAAATATGCAAAATTAATGTAAAATATTTTTTATTTTTACGTTAAGTGCTTTATTTTGAATCTGAATTTGAGTAAGGGAAAGATTTTTAATCATTCAACGTTCAACTAAACCAAATATTTAAATAATCATCCACCATCATCCAGTATTGTTTGTACAATTCTATTGTTCGTCCTGTTCGATTGCAGAGCTACTTTTGGTTTTGGATTCAAAATCGATTGTGTTCATATTTCAAAATTCATCAACAAAAGTCTCTTTGCGCTTTTTGAATAGATGGGATGATAAATAATGTTTTTCAACCCGACATACTTTTACTTTGACCAACCCTGATAACATAAATATATCATTTTTGAAGAGACGCCGGCGGACTAGTAAGGATCAAAAAGTTCAGAAATCATATAGGTATGTTATAAGACATTGAACTATTTTGAACTCTAGCTAAGTACAAGGCTATTGTATGGCACAAAATACAGGGTATCAAAACCCAGAATGTTTTATGTCTGAGCCAATATATTATGTATTACGGTGTCCTATTCATGTCTAATGTATACTATTTTTTTAATACATCTACCTATCAACTCACATTATGGACGAGTGAACAAGTACCGTCTGCAAAAAAATAAATTTTTTGTATTCAGTATTTTTCAGCCAGTATTTTTTGTATTCCATCGAAAACATCACAGTTAAAATTTTCATATAAAAATGTTATTTCTATTAGGTTTCTATAAGAAAGAAACTTATAGAATGAAAATAATCCGCTTAACCTATTAATAGCAATTCATAAATAGAAGTTTCTTTATAATAAAACATCAAGGGCGCGAGACAGAAGACAATAATTTATTAAAATTCTAAAATGACAAGCATATATTTTTGGCTATAAAAACACTATAGAGGTTCAATATAGTTACTTAGAGGACAAATGTATGTACTTTTAGTGTTACAAGCATCTGTAGAAGGCAGTAAGTAGTTCCCTTCAGGTGGCCCATATACTTATTGTATGTATACGTAATAAAAACATCTGATAAGTTAAATTTGACGTTATATGCCACGCCACAGAAAATAAATTGAATAGAACCTTATTTCATAGACCTTTAGATTTGGTATTAGCATACGTGGCTTTTAATTAATTCTCACTCAATAATAAGAACTTTTAATCTTATTATGTGGTAATAGTGATGATATTATATAATTGTAAGGTAGGTTTTATTTTATTAATAGATTGTTGCATCAGTTCCTAAAGCTAACTGATAAGTATTAAATCACAGAAAGTTGACCTTCACAAGAATCTTGACATAGAACAAGGAAAATCACTTCCTGCCACCTGTACTTTTTTAAGATGTTTAAGCTACGCAATGAATTTTAATGCGATTTTTATTAATAGATAGCGATTTAAGAGGAAAGTATATCTTTATTGCTCCCTTGAGAAACCGTAGCGATTAGGTGGTTTGTTACATTCCTCAGTCTAAAAAAAAAGATTTAATAAAAAATATTAATAAATATACACTTTTATGCTGTCCGTACCCAGTGCGCGGTCCCCAGCAAATGTTGTGGTGAATTTCATATTTTTGTAAGTATCTGCTTCGTGTGTTTATTCTCCATGTGTTTGGTTCACATGAAATTTTCTTGATTTTTTATGCTTTCATAAGCTTTGTACGTGAGCCCTACTCGTTTAAGAGCCCTCTACGTTACATCGAAAATCATGTTACTACTGCTTTGCCGATTCATTATTTTAATATATTTACGATGAAGTTTTTTAAGATATTTGCGATGAATTATATGCGTGGTTCATCAAAGATAGTTATATACTTAACAAAAAATAAATATAACGTTTACAACGAAGGTAGTATCGGTTTGATAAATCAAAAGCAATTATTAATATTGCTATATAAATTTTAAATCCTGGTGGCTTAGCTTCTGTCGTGGATTTCTGTTGAAAAATGACCGTCTGACGTCCTGCACCTACTGTTGTCTCAAATGTCATTTCACCCCTTCTTAAACAAAACCTGCTCTGAGTTTGAAGTGAGCCGATTGCCTCGTACACTGTCTAAACAATCCTTAAGTGATCAATTTACTGTTTCAAATGTCTTATAAGAAATTCTCTTATATGCGATATTATACATTATTGCATTTAATTTAAGACTTACAACTCAACGCAACTTAAAATGTATTCCTTTAAAATTTTCATTTCTATCAGAGCCAATAGATCCTAAACACTTTTTATTCGTATTCAAGAACATATCTTAACACAAGACTTTAGAATTTAAAATCAAACTTAAGATTTCATTTACAACGTCCAATAAAGCAGTTTCTAAATTCACTCGCGAAGTGTTCAAACTTCCTTTAAATCTTTGTTCTATTTTCAAACTTATTACAATCGAATTGAGTAATGTTTTGTTTATTGTGTTTACTTTGATCTGGTCGTTAGGATAGGGTGACGCTTACAGTAGTCGGTCCATAACAAAACACATAAATTAAGTGCTCAATAATAAATGGAAATGTCCCTTGCAGAGGACAGGGCATTAGGGCGGGATTATGAGGACTGAGGCCCTCTGGACCTCCACGGTAGGGTCCATGGTATTGGGAAATATTGTATAATAAAAATGCAGATTAAACTATAAATTGTCTTTTCTTTTTTAAATTTTAATTCCGTATAGTGCGTAAATATCACAGACCTATTGTTCCATGTCCCAAAATAACCTAAGGTGGTAGATATTTTGAAAGAAAACTGAATTATTTGTGCTATGAGAGTGTGTAATTAAAATCATAACAACTTAAACTATATACATACTTTGGACAAAACTCGTTAGCGCGATGTAAAACCGTGCAGAGCCATCTAGAGACCAAAACTGGTATTAATATTAACAATTCGTAAATATACACTGACTTTGTACACGTATGATTTTTAACTTTAAGCAAATAATTCATTTTTTCACCCATCATGCCGCATTGAGCCAGTTATATGTTAAGCACTGTAATATGAAGCTCTAGATTAGACCAGTGTTCACGACCAACTACTTTTATACCACGTTTTATATCATATTGTATTTATGTTTAGTTATACCACAATTGTAAATAGAAAAATATAAAATATATGTCAGTGCAAAACAAGTGCTTGTATTATAAACAACCAGCATGATTGTGTTATAGCCCAAACTTAGAAAAGCCTGTGCCAGCAGTGGGGCGTATATATGCTAAAGATGATTATAGATGAGGGCCAGAAATAAGCTCTCAGTTGAAACTGTCACAGCGTACAGCAATTTACCAGCACTTATATGATCACTAATGTTAAACCAATTCATGAAGTGGTCAAACATGAGTGAACATATTTTGAAATAAAATAGGCCAATAGTTGTTATATTCACCGGTGGAGGCGCTGATGTCACCTTGTAATTGTGTCATATAACCATGCATACAAAATATACTGTATCAGAAACGAAAACGCTTAAACAAATGAATTTGGAACCGAGCGAGTGCAATAGACCCCATCTATTTACAAATTCCAAACGTTACGTAATTTTAATGATAGTAACTGTAATAAGGAGGTAACGTCAATAGTTATATGGTCAAACGTATCATTAAAAGTTGACGATTTAATGGTATGGTCAAATCAGATTCATATTTCATGAAATATACAACAAGTAGATAAAATGGTCAACTATTTCTTGAAGGGATCAATTTTAAAATTTAGCTATGAGATGTGTATATGAAGATCCTAAATTGCTCCAACTAACTTCCTTCACCAGCCTCCCGGTTACTTATTGAAAAATATAAAGATGTGTATTTTATCTTGACACTAAGCAAAAGAACAAATAAATGATCTATTTTTGTGCAGTTTTCCTCATTATACCTTTCTTACACTGACATTTATCCTAACTACTCAAATAAATGATCTCTGTCATTTTAACACGTATTTAGAAAGCGTGTTCTCAACAATACAATAACCGCGCGTATAAAATTGAAATACCGCAGTGCCATCCACCAATCAACTACACTCATTCACAAAACAGGTCCACCACGCGACAACAAAACAAACATGTTTACGGAGATAAATCTGTAAAGTGCGTCAATTTATTCCCTGTCAAGTTATGGCCACTAAAAGGCCTTATAATGGACCGTGTCAAACATCCTTTGTATGACAAGTACCTATCTCGAATCCACAAAGGTGCTGTTTATCTGGAGTTAAACCAACATCTGAGGTCCATCGGATATTTATACGCTATAAAAAGTAGCTTTTTGTATGAGAACCTGTTTGACGCGTGGCTGATTTAGGTAGGGATACCCTCGGCACGCGTCCGGCTCCAAACCGGTCAGTCATTGGTCAGTGGGGTGAGAACACGGATCGAGTTCCTATTGGTCAGTTAGAAATAGCCAGGTGCAAATTTTGCTGTTCTTAATTCGAATGCTTGACTTTTGATGGAATGATTCGTTTTAAAATTCATAAAGAATAAATTTTTAAAATTGGTAATAGTTTATATCGCTTTATTTCATTTATATTATTATTCGTTTATTTGAATAATGTTTTCTACAAATTCTTGATTGCTCATTATAAACTTTATCTCTATGTAAAAATAGGTTCGAAGCTTTCTCTCTCACTATATTAAAACAGTCAAGTAATTTGTATTAGTAACGGCTGACATAACTATTCAAAAATGAAAATTGCACTCTACCAAATTCTGTCTCTATTATCGTATTAGTGTAAGTTTAAAATTGGTTTATATTCTCATTTAATCTATCTCAAAATGTAAATACAAGAATTTATCAATACATTTATGAGTATTTTTGAAGTAGCTACAAGTATCTGCTTGAGTACTAAGTTTTCTCTATAAGCTGTATGTCATTGGGCATATCATATTTACTAATTTTTATTACCAGCACATATAATCACTTCCTGGATCAGAAGAACATCTCCAGATAAACATGTTGGTTGATTCTGCTTAAAAGGATATAGTCTTTTATTATTATTAACATATATTTTTTAAGTAATTGTAGAATTAATCGCATTTTCATTGTTTATTTTAAGAATCGTTGGCAACTAATTAGACAAACATATCCATAGTTCATATTGTTAACCAAACGTATTTCTTTTACTTGAATTTTTGAATTAGTGTAAAAGTATTAAATTTTTACACTGGGACTGAATCACGCGACGCACTCGATGAATTCGTTTGAAATTTAATATGTTACTGTACTGTACTGTATTTCGATCTGATAGATCTAAATCTGATGCAACTTTTAAAGCCATTTCAAATAACATAAATTTCCCAAACAAACTGCCAACCTTACTGCATGAGTGTTCTTAGAATATTTCTAGAAAACCTGCACCGAATCATAAAGTGACTTTACAGGTAAAACATACTCGACAAACTATATAATCATTACCTATACAAGCTAAAACATCACATAAAAGAAATATAGTTATTGTAAAATACTAAACAGAGGCGAATGACATCGCATACGATACTAAATTACAATTGAAAGGGCTGTATGGGGAAAACAAAAAACATTTATATCAATGGTGGCGGGCCGGTTCTAAATTTACTAGTCATTGACAGGCCGTAAAGAGGCAGGCTATGCTCCTGAGACTCGTTCGAGAGTAAGTAGATAAGAAAACTAGAGATGCTGGCCTGCGCTTGGAGAGGAGGATATCACCAGAGCTGCGACTATCCCTTTTTCGTTACACTTAAAGTGTTGGGATTCTATATTTTTTCTTGGCGATGAGTTATACACATTGACAAGCAACATTTTCAATTGTTAGTTGTGAAACCTGAAAATTACATACATACCACATTTACTACATATCCACATACTCGAACAAGTTACAAAGATTTTCTGCAAAGATATGATTTTCTATAAAACATTTTTTTTTATCATATTAAACATTTACTTTTATCAATAATAAAATTATGAATCATATATTTTTGTACAGCTCTATATTGATATCGAGGGTCAAATGCGAACTTTTAGGTCGCTGGCCCAAGGGACGTGGGTTCGAGGCCGGATAAAACTCCGGGTAATTCTCACGTACTACCCCCGTATTTGTCAGACTCACCACATGGGTCCTTGTCATGGATATATACCTTCATTATTAATTCATTAGAATTCCGTAAATAGGTTTAATTACGCCAGTTGTATTTTTTTTAAATTTAGAAACATGACGAAAAATTATTCCATCTTGGGGGATGAGGTGGTACTTTTCTTTGTAAGATATAATTAAATAAATTTTCACTCTTAAAATCCTTCAACATACAATACATACATTAATATGACTACATATTTACCGTATATAATTTTCTTAGCTTAAATACTGTAATATTTTATAAATGTTGAACGTCGCTTATTGAGGATTGACCTGTAAAGCCCGATTACATGTTTTCGCGTAACTTACCCACTAATCTTAACTATTACCCACATTATATTTACAATAAGTAGTAAAACAGAGCTTTTATCCCTACTAGTATAAAAGAACGTAAATAGTTTTTGTTTAAAAGAGAATTATCTTTTACAGAACTAACTATACTTAGGATCAACATTATACTTAGGATCAACATTAATAACCTTGTTGATATGTTGGCCTATTTTATAATATTAAAAAAGAAATAAAGTAAACTTGGTTAAAAAAATAAAAACAAAGAAACAATATTATTTTTAATTTCACGAATAAATTTTGTATCTATTTGATATGTAAGTACACGTGGATACGCTTGCAATGTACTTCGTCAAATATTTATATTGACTTAGGTTAACCCTTGCACGAGGTCCGTCCATCAGATCTTACGGCCTCACGGGAGAGGCCAGGTAGAGCGCGGCATATGAACAATTAGACAGAGACATAAAATTAAATAAGCAAACATTAAAACAGCGAAGTTGAACTACCTGAACCTGTGTAATTTCTTGTTAACAAATGATTTATATAACTATTAAGTATTACTCACGCAATAGATGTCACTAGTACTTAATTAAACTATCATGCAATCAAAATAGATTACATGATAGACATAAACAAATATATTATTTTTTCACGTCTTCTGTATCCAATAGACATTTTTAAAAACTTTAAACAAATTAACATTAAAAGAACAAAAGATCTATGGGGCATATCAACAGACCTTCTTAAAATAATAATAAACAAAATATCACCTTACTTAGCATTTATATTCAATAAATGTATTGATGAAGGGCAGTTCCCTGATCTAATGAAATATAGTAAAATCATCCCACTATTTAAAGCAGGTAATAAGAGTGATCCATCAAACTTCCGGCCAATTTTTATCCTACCTGCTCTAAGTAAAATTTTTGAAAAAATTATATTTCATCAGTTGCTGTTACACTTTAACTTTAACAAATTATTCCATGAAAAGCAATTTGGTTTTACTAAAAATAGAAATACTACGGATGCAGGGGTCGCACTCATCAAACATATATTTGATGCATGGGAAAACAAGCAAGATGCTATAGGTATATTCTGTGATCTATCAAAAGCGTTTGATTGTGTGGATCATCAGATTCTATTAGTAAAATTGAAACATTATGGTGCTTCAGATAATTCGCTACGCCTTATAGAATCGTATCTTACTGGTCGAATACAAAAAGTTAACATAAATGGCACTAATTCTTCCGGCGCGCCTCTGTATATGGGAGTGCCCCAGGGCTCTATATTGGGCCCCTTATTATTTCTAATTTACATTAATGACCTGCCTTATTTTGCTAAAGACCTCTGTGAAATAGTTTTGTTTGCTGATGACACTTCTTTGATTTTCAAAACCGACAGACGCAAGGACGTATCTGACGAGGTAAATAGTACTCTTTCTCAAGTCCTACACTGGTTCACGGCTAATAATCTTGTTTTAAACTCTAAGAAAACCAAGTGTATTAAATTTAGTATGCCTAATGTAAGGCGGGTCAATATTTGTATTAAGATAAATGAGGAACCAATAGAAATAATTAATTCTACAACATTTCTTGGAATTACTATAGATTCCAAACTACAATGGGGCCCACATATTACGGCTCTGGCAGGAAGATTAAGTTCAGCTGCGCATGCAGTTCGAAAAATAAGACGGCTTACTGATGTGGAAACGGCGAGATTAGTTTATTTCAGCTATTTTCACAGCTTAATGTCGTATGGTCTACTGTTGTGGGGCTCCGCTGCTGACATACAGACGATCTTTGTACTTCAAAAGAGAGCCATTCGTGCAATATACAACCTTAGACCACGTGACTCGCTAAAAGAATTATTTAAGGAAATTAACATACTAACCGTGGCGTCTCAATACATTTTTGATTGTATTATGTATGTACGTAAATACAGTGGTTCTTTTCTTAGAAATTCAGACTGCCATAGCTTCAACACCAGAAATAAGCATAAGCTCGCCTTTCCAAGCCACAGACTGCATAAGACCGGTAATTGTTTTATAGAAATAAGTATAAAAATGTACAATATGATACCACAAAGTTTTATTGAATTGCCTCTGCATAAATTTAAGTCAACTATTAAAAGTTGTTTGATGAAAAAGGGGTATTACAAGGTAGAAGATTATTTTAAAGATAAAAATTTGTGGCCACTATAATTTGCTTCTCTGCACTTATTTATTATATTTTGCAATATTTAAAAATATATTTTTTAATGCACTGTAAAACAAAACATGTATATGTTTATAATACTAATACATAATGACATAATTGATTTGTAAATGTCATTATAAATACTAAAGGCTGAGAGTTTCTTGCGCCGCTTCTTCTCTGCAGCTACTAATTCGTCGAAGCGGTAGTAGGGTTGATTGGGAATATGCATACTAGTGTTATTTTTAATTTTAAAATAAGTATTATTTTAAAATTAAAACTAACAATTTATTTAGTACATATTGAAATACTATAACTGGGACAATTAGTAAATGCCCGGTTGATACCCAGTAAAATTATGAGTATTGCCTTTATAATTATATTTATTTATTTTCTTATACATATTCCCTGTTGTGACGATTTAAAATAGCTTAGTAAATAAGTCTATTTAAATAAAGTTATTTTTGACTTTTGACTTTGATTATATCTGCATAAGTAAATATATAAACATCCTAATTCTATTATCTCTTACTAGAGGCACCATGTTATGTTAGCGTAAGAGCGGCAGATTAATATAAAATTGTTTAATAATGTAAAAATACCTTATGACTATGCTGGACTTATGATTTCCCCAATCCCTATAACATCCCGTTTACTAACAGATGTAATAGTAGGTATAACCGTATATTTTCAAAACCCACAGACACATAATACAAATACTTAGTACTCCTGCCCCAAAACTGAAGCAATCTTGGTGACCTCAAGTGACCTCACTCAACACAAGACCACAACACCACTCACAAAATTAGTAGTAAAATAAATTTCCAATTAAACTAACTTTTGATGTTTTTTGTTTCAGTATAATAAAAATATGAATAAAACCAATAGTAAAAGAAAAGAAATGTTGACTAAGAGCCATTATATATGTGACGAAAGAGACGAAGCTAGAAGAAAGATTAAAATATTAGAAATAAATATATGGAACACGAACGGTAAGTTAATTAACATAATCTTGTAAATCCATATGGATTTATTGTTTATTTTCAGAGACACCTCCTTGTAGAACTATTTTTTAAGTAATATATTTAATATTTTAATGACAGCTTAAATAAAAAATACTGTTCTGGTTTAGTTAATATTAACATTTCTTGTTTGTCATGTCTATTGCATTTTAAGTCTACGCAGTCCAACAGGGGTCATTCTTGGGACTCGCAATAAAATATGCGCGCCAGTACGGTCTGGAAGTAAAAATGTTGTTTTTAGAGCTCCCCTCAATAATGTATCCTTTTAGGCTACGTTAAGTGCTATCCTTTAACTAGCCGAAGGTAACATAGCAAGTTTTCTGTGTAAAGTAGGTAAAATTTCTAAATGTTTACTCAAGGCTGAGGTGTTTTTCAAAAACAAGTAAAATAAGAATTATATTTTAAAACTACCCTACCTGGACCCGGTGAATTTTACCAAAACCTGCCAATAACGCCATTACTAATTTAAGATTTTCCCCTTTTTTATTTTTACCCCTGAATTAAATGAGAAGTATATAATTTTATATACGAGGAGAAGAAGGATAAGAAAGTTAAGCTATTGCTAAAATTAGATCCTTACAACAAATTCCTACTATTTCGCTTTAATTATTATTTTATACAAGAGTAATAAACAGTAAGGATGTGGTTGGATCCATCACATCGTCAGCGAAAAGAGTCTTCCACCGATCTGGATTTTGCTCATGTACTGCGGCCCGGTTGTATAACGTCGGACCTTATATATATATTGATTGTACTTGCAAACTTTGTAAGCGTGATTCAGGTTTCGTATTACATATTGCGACGTTTGTCTTGATTTGACTCAGAGTTTAAGTTGAGTTATTTTTTGTTTATCGATCGTTTCTCGGTTACTCGATATAAATTTGCATAGTCGCTGCACGAACAAATTATTCACACGCAGGTTCGTAATTTAAAAATAATAAGTAACATTCCCATTTTCTAACGAAATTTTTCCTATTTAACGTTCACAGTTGCTAAATAGAGCAATTTTAAATTTATTTCAAATATAATTCTAAATGCAGCTAACTATAAAGTTAAAGTCATATGTCTAATAAGAATTAGTCTATGTAACCGTTTCGCACTGGCAAAACTCTTATAAAGTTAGCAAAGCAAATCTGCAAAAATATACTTTTCATGGATACTACTTTATGAAATAGAAATATTTGACTTAATTTTACGGCAAGCGCTTTGTATTAATTTATCAAAACTCAAACACTCCCACGCACAGAACTGGATATTTTAAACACGTTAACTCTCTAGAGACAACGGCTGGAAATTTGACAAAAACAGCTCACACTGGGCGCTTTGGGCCGGCAAAGTTGGTAATCGATACGGCCTTAGGGTTTTGGTTATAAATTAGAAGTACCATCGATCACCGGAGCCCTTTGCCCATCGGATCGTACTTTATTGATAGTAAATGTTAACTGACGGTTCACTGAGTCACGTTAAGTGGGACAAGTATTTTTGGGATAATTTGGACTTTGCAGAAGTTAGTGTTGTGATTAAGCTGAGTGGAATGGGCTACACACGTAACTATGATGTTTAATTCTATTAACATAAAGTATGTTTTGATAAATATTTAGTTAAAAAATTAATGTCGTGAGGTGAATTATTAAGTAGATAATAATTATACTGTATTGTTTGGATATATTTGAATCATTTAATATTAGCGATGTGGAAATAAAAAAAATATCCACTATTTGGCCACGGGTTAGTGTCCTGGCCAGGCCAGGGCCTGTTCTCAGGTCATGTTTGTTGTAATATTACTGTTTATGTATTACTTGAATTCTAATATAAAAACTTAATTTTTTTTCTGATATCAGCATCTATAGCACAAGATATTAAACTACTGATGCTAAATTTGAGTTAGATGATAGGTAAAAATATATTATTTCGGTAGTAAAATTTTACAAAACTACTTAATGAAAAGTTAATTAAATTTTCCTTCAATACAAACGCTAAAGAAATCAAGCTTCCCGTGACTATTTGATAAGCCTTTCATTTGCTTAAAACTACTTTCTTTAGAAATTATCGCAGTAGAAAATACCTTAGCCCACCGACACATTAAAAATTACGATCTCTCTTGTAACCTTATTTAGTATTAATTGAATACCGATATAATCCATTAAATAGTTAGGAAGTAAGGAAGTATTAGTGAGAGCCGTTCAGTTCGTTAGACAGAGGCCATCCCCTGGGTCACGTTGCCTATAGATTACCTGCCGCGATATTAATTGCTTACCCATATTATATATGAGGATACAAAGTCTGCGGTTAGATGAGATTTAAATTCGACGGAAGAGTTTATGATTAAGGGATATATGTGTGTATAGTTTCTCGAACAAGTGCAGCATGGGTTGAAACGTGCTCCAGTGTTGCCAGGACTCATATGCTGTTTAAAGTACTTTCTATCAACAGTTAGTCTAGTCATCATATCTCTGTTTGATTGATACTAATCTAATTTAAAAATTGATAATAATAATGATGATAAACTACCAATGGACATCTGAAGAGATTGGGACTAGGTGATGGACCGCTAATTGCGAGGCTCCAGCGGACTGTCTTAGTCGATAACGCCAGGATTGTCCAAAGATTCCTCTCCCTGTCGCCCTGACCCTCGGCAGTCTGGCCTCTTCTGCTGAGGGGTATTCTCCTGCCCCTCGAGTCGTTGAGGGTCTGGGAAGAGTAGTTCAATAATTTTAAACAATAATAAAATATACCTCACACCTATCGCCTTATCCAAATTAAGCATTATTACCTGTGTTATGGATACGAAATAATGGTCAAATATGTATATAAAAATCAGAAATCTAATATACTAAATAAAAATACAAACATTACACGTGAACAAATATTCGTACTCAATCAAACCCGGTACATTAGGCTAAGTAGTCTGACCACTCGACCATATATGACCGCGATAAAATAACTGACAAATATATTTTAGTCCAAACTAAGCATAGTGCAAAGCATGTGTTAAACACACTACAAAGATAACTGAAAACATAATTAATTTGATAGGTATATATTTTGGTATTTGAAGATTGTAAGTGGTACCACTACTCGGCAAGCTGCTTTTCGAAATATTCACAATCAGCCAAACTTTATTTATTGGATATGTTATTTTAACCAATTTATGTTTTACGTTCACTCAAATATTTGATTTGTCTCAAAGCTCAGTTACAGTTAAATTGCAATAAAACAAACAACGTTAACGTGGAATCACGTTAGGGTCATCTAACGGATCCAACGATACAGGATTAATTAGGGAATACGAGACACGAATTGGTCGGCTGTAAGGGGGGTAGTCGACAAGAAAAATGTTGTTGAAAATTAAAACAAGAATTTTGCTCAAAGAATGAAAATAAGGTCACAATTGAGGATAATTGGTTGTTGATACTTTCTAAAAAAAGAATTGCTTTAGTTTTGGCTACGCCCACAATATCTAAAAGAAAATATTATACTTCCATGCATCATATCATTACAATTCCAGACGTTAATCTTCAAACATTTTCCTCTTTAAGTTTCTCCTTACTGTACCATAAATGAAACTCCTTGCTTGATCATCAGATAATTTTAATTTAAGACCTCGTCAATCAATATCAAAATTTTTTCGATTGTAAAGATAATACAATCATGAGAATAACCATACATAACCAGGAAAAATTACCTTAAAAAACTTACTTATAACTGAAAGAACATTTACATATTGTAATACATTTAAGGCTAGTTGTTGAAACAAAAATCTGTTAGATGTGGATATTATACCACATATATTTAATATCAGGATACGAATGCATGAATATGATATAAAATAACGCTATAAGTATAATGAAAAGTAAATTTAAACCATTTTTCTATTCTAAGTTCTTTCTAATTGATGAAATCAACATCAACCTTTACAATCATCGCATTCAATATACTGTAGCCTAAGAAAATAAAGCCAATATTTCTCCAAAAACTCACAAGCGAAAATTTATAGTTGTACATAGCCTTGTGAATTACTTCGTAAATACTCAAAGTAACCACATAAAATCGTGTATTAAGTAGGCACTAATACTATTAATTTTAAAAAATATCTTATCCTATCTTCAGTAAGGAGATCTGTTAGTAACTGTACTAAGTAGCTAGGTATTCGTCCGGCGGTCGCGTAACAGAATTACCTATCATTTTGATTGAGCGCCTGAGAGCCTTGGGAGGGCCTATTACCTTGCTTCTGTTTACCCTTCGACTTAGGATCCAGACAGCTATCAAACATCCACCTGCTAGTGCCTAAGTTAGATTAGATAATTGAGTATTTTAGCAGTTTATTTAGTTTAAGAACACTCTAGCCTTGTAACTGTGATTTTGTAATGGGTTTGCGATTGACCCAATATATAAATGGGTAATCAAACATGATTTCATACTTTATACGGTCATGTTTACGTTATGATTATGTTATGAAATCGGTAACGTTTTGATGACAATAACGTTCTTAATCGTTATTATGATATGGTGCTATATTACAACTACTTATATTTTAACTCTGTCACTCCTATTATTGAATCTATGTTATTGACTCAATAATATTAAACAAATATAAAATATATAAAAGCAGTCATACCTTAATAATACTAATACCTTTAACAATAAGGTAGTCTATTGTATGTATACCTTTCTTGTAGTATTTTTGTATTTTCATAATTTGTGTGCATTAATAATATTTGTACTCTATGTATAGTATTGTATTGTTTTATATAATAAATATATCCTTTTGTAAGTAACATGAAATATAAAATCATAAATGTTACATTTCGTTTTTTTACCGAGTCCTTATTTATTATTGTTATTAACTTCGCTCTTTTGTGAAGGGAATTATATATTATTACATATAATACTAGTTTCTTTGGTCATTCAAAAGCGTCTCCCAAAAGTAATTTAATGATACTCACAGAATATTTCCTCTCAGTGTCATCTGTTCTATATATTATTATATTCTATGTATGTATGTAAGTATATAAGTAATTGTGGCATTTGATATTATAATAAAATTTCAATATTGTAAACATAGCCTTGAAAACTCAATCAAATCACAACCTATCTCAAAGGTTTGCTGGTAGAAAACCCATTAGTATGTTAAGCTTATACATGACTTTTCCATGTAAGATGTTTACTTGAATAATTATGTGTGTGTACAATAAAGAAAAAAAATGATTTCAATTTTGAATTTCCACGGGTATTACATATTGAAGGCAGCCGAAATAGTTCAGAGTCAGGTAGAGGACACAAATGTGTAGCAAAATAAGGGTTAAGGGTACAATAGACGTCTTAAACAAATATAAGAAGGCTATGGCCGGTGACCTTTGTCCCTACGCTTTGGTGTGCGTAAGGGACGGCTGTCCGGACACGCTAACACTTACAAGCGTTTGTATTTGCAAATGTGACCCGATAGAGTTACGAAAATCTTAGAACGTACCAAGATAACGTGTTTTAAAAACTCATGTCATATGCTACTTTTTAACATGTAATTCTAGTTACTTTTAGCTCTTCCAAATTAAAAAAAAATATTTTGTAATTATTTGTGTTATTCATAAATGAAAGTGCCGTTATTTTGGTGCATATCAGAAATGGTTTTAGATCAAGTATTTTTTTAAATATGTATCACGTGGTAACTAAAATATTATATTCCATTTATTCGTATCATACTATGTAAACCTTTCCATGTCTCCGTATTCCTGCACCGATGTATTTATATCCTATTAATTTAATTACCCTGTTACTTAGAAGTGATTGCTTATTAGCAATAGGACTAACTTTTTATTACTTATTCTGTTGTTGTATTTAAATAATTTGTGAGTGATAAAGAGTATTTGTATTGTATGCATAAAATATGAATTTTCATGGTCTATTTTTCCATTAAACGAAAGTTAAGTAAAATTACAGTTTTTTTTGTTGGTATTTATAACGTCTACAATAATTTTGAATTAATTTTATCTAGGTACGTTTTATATAACCTGCCGGTCGGGAGAGTGCCATAAAGTTTCTTCAGTATTACACACCATCTACAATGTACGTACATCAGATTTTATTTACTGTAATTTCTTTAAAGTTAATTATAACGAGCCAGTTATGAATAAAAATAACTAACCGGCAGTTATATAATATTTAATCCACTGTCTGGTTTAGTGGCTGAGATCAACAATTTCAGTTTCAGTTTCAATTTCATATCTGAAGCATAAGTTTTCTGCCTAGTTTGGTTGGTGAAAAATCTTTTTCTAAGTGTGCCTGGATAGCTACCACCACCTTATCTAAGTCTCCCACCATAACAACAGCGTTGTTGTGTTCTGGCAGTTGGAGGTTAGATAGCCAGTTCCTCTGTGGTTAGGAATCTGTGTGTATTTTATAGATCTTCAGCCTTATTTTCAATTATCATCAGGTGAGATTAAGGCCAAGAGCTACCCCTTAAAAATTTATTTTACCCCTTTATACTGCTATTTTTTAGTGTCTCTCTCATGATTTTAACAGTAGATATACCAGCGATTTGAATATATGTCAACAACAAAAAACATTTTGTTACTAATGTATATAAAATAACATTAAGTTTATAAAACGTACTCTCTAATTATAGCTACAAAAGTCATAACATCATTTCTGAAAAAAAAAATGTGTAATATAGTAGGAATTTTGAAATGAAATTGCACGACCAGTCTAAATGACTGGTCTCGTAAATCAAGTGTTAAGTATGTATTGCAGTACGTTAGTAGAAGCATATTATGACACACACACACACACACACACACACACACACACACACACACACACACACACATGCACAATTTAGATTATCGAGCAAAGGTTTTATTGATTCGGACAGATAGTTTTAGGATTTTTTCCCTGTCTATTAGTCCTTATAGCTACACAACTTAAGCCCGTTAAGGCCGAGCCACCTTCCGATACAATAACAGCCCCTATTGCGCCAACCCTTTCTTCTAGAACCGACCCTGCTTATAAATTGCGGTGTCCATTGGGCCTTCGTAGGATTGCCTGTTTGTTTAATATTCTGCCGTCGGTATGTTTTGTACGGACCTTGTTATGTTTATAGTTTTAGTTGGGAATTTATGTTAATTACGATATATTATAAATGTATTCTTGTCTTAAATATTGTAAAAAGCTTTGCACTAATACCCATAGCAATGTTTTGCGATCAGTGTTTCATAGTCAAAATCAAAAATAACTTCTTTTAAATCGTCACAACAGGGAATATGTATGAGAAAACAAATAAATATAATTATAAAGGCAATAGTCATAATTTTACTGGGTATCAACCGGGCATTTACTAATTGTCCCAGTTATAGTATTTAAATATGTACTAAATAAATTGTTACTTTTAATTATAAAATAATACTTATTTTAAATTTAAAAATAACACTTGTATGCATATTCCCAATCAACCCTACTACATCTAATTAAATTAATAAAAAATTATTTTTCTAAAATTTTTTTCATATTTTATACTAGTTTAAATTTACCCTTTGTTTATCGATTAAATATTATATAAACAATATCGCTTATATTAGTACGTAAGGATTGTCTTTATAAGTTAAATACAAGAAAGTGTTTTTTCTTTTAATCTTGGCAATAGATAATTAAATTTAAAAACATAGTGTTTCAAATGTGCTTAAAAATAATACTTTTAATAATATGCAACAAAGCTAATTAATATACCAAGACATTGCTCTCAAGATTTAACATTTATGCAAACTTAACTGCACATAAGGGTTTATTAATTTAAAAAATTAAATTCCATGTATTCCGTTCGATTTTCTTCGGAGCGTTTCTTATATAAATACGAATATTTTTATTGTCCATTCCATTTCATAAGTTATAAATAATGTATATATTGTATCCATATAGTAAATAAAGGTGCTACTGTTGATTTCGTTCGATTCTATATGATAACAATGTTGTTTTTCGATTTATTGATTTCATCAATTGCTCTAATGTAAGGGCACTTCTCACTTCAATATATTGTTGTGAAGAAAGCCATAGTCGCTGCGAAACTGATGGCTCCCTTGAGATTTTTATACTGCATTATCAAAAAACGCGCATAGAATTTTGAATTGGATTTTTATTTATACTTAAATTACTTTTAAGTGCTCATATTCTTTTAGTTTTTTTTGTAATAAAGGATTTCAGTAAAGTAAATAAATTAAATATCACATTAATATTAATATTTATCTTCTGTCAACTGAAATCTGAGTCAATTTTTTGAGATGGCTTTTTCTGTTGCTATATTTTATAGTATGATTTAAATATAGTTAATTCATGTTGTATTCTACTAAAGAAGAAGGAATTCTTCCATTCACCAGGGGATAACCAGACGCTCGGAAGACTACAGGCCTTACTTGGTCGATATACCAAATATAAAGCGCTGCTTTCTGCATTTATACCGGGCACGGTCAGAGTGGAAGCTGCAAGCTTTAGTTTTCTCTTCAGCATGTAACTGGTGTTTCTTCAAAGCAAGAGTAACAAAGCATCTTCTAGGTTAGCTCGCTACATTGTCGACCTCTCATAATCTCTATGAGTAAGAGCGTGACAACAGCAAGCCCTTCATTATGAAAGAATACTATTTTTTGTTAAAAATTTAAAATATCGTTATCTTTCACAGATTTTTTATTTCAATATCAGATTTGTATCTCTTACCGTATTATTTATTTCAAAGTCAACAACATGGCAATACTAAAGCCCACTCCAGTCTCTCTGTGTTCGTCCTTCGAAACAAATATTGGTACATTACGAGGTACGGGCCCCTCAAATTGCAATAAAAAGTCACAACGTCTTGCCTCGACCACCTACACCCGCGTTATTTGCCCGGTTATGCCCGGTCGGGTATGCAAACTGATTTATGCTTGAAGCGATAGACACTTCTCTAGTAGTGATATAAAATTAAACGCTTGCAGTATCTAAACGTATAATTCTCTCGTCGTATTTTCGCCTCTAAATCAGGTATGATATTGAAGTTCTCCCTATTGTCTTCTGTTACATTTGTTAAGTTACTTCTTTCATAGTAAAATATTTATAAAACTTTATAGTAGGATTTAAAAAAAATTCTCGAATGGAATTATCCAATTGGTACTGTCACTCAGAAGATATAAGCATAAATATATTTCGGTTCATTTTCATTAAAATTTTAGTTTTAATAAATAGTTAAGTGGTAGTGGTTGTAGAAGTGTATTATGAAGGCTTACTGTAGTTTCGAAATGTACATTTATCATTGTTTAAATATATATAATAATATAGTGAATGCCATTCTAAATCGATAGAAAATTATGATGTAATTTTCTATCGATTTAGAATGGCTCCCCAGGCAGACCGGTCCTCTCCGAATGAAGGTTCACGGTCGGAGGGCTTTTTTCATTTCCTCACAAAACATGTTGTTTTTATTAAAACATACAGACGGTCACTCCCTCTTTAAATAAATAATAATATCGGTTATTGACTCGAATAGTAATATAAATATTCTATGTAACAACAAATTCGTTTCTATTGTAGTTCTCAATATCGCAATTAACTAGCTGAACCAGTCTAATAAATAGGCAAGCGGTAGGCGGTGCCAAGTGGTGATGGTTATTTGAAGCAATAAATAAAAGACCAAACTCGAGAGAAAAAATACTGTGAAATTATATTTCTTGAAAAAGGGGGGTGGAATACAAAAACTTAGCTAGAAGAGGAGCGTGCGCCGCGCGCGGGATTGCATTTAGACTGGCCGTTATAAAAATGAACAGGTTGACATAACTAACTGATGAGCATGATACATTGAAATAACACCTTTAATTTCAAACAATATCGTTAGACAAATTATTCCTTTTTTTAAGTTAAGTTATTAGATTCTTAATAAAGATGCGTCGCTTACACAAGCCTTGCAATTCCCTGGCAATATGTCACAATTGATTGCATCATAAGAATAACTAACCGAAACAAGAATAAAGAAAGCCATCGTCAATAACTCATTTAAGCAAGTGATTATTTTTAACATATTATTTTTTTCGGGGAGGATCCATTTAGGGATCTAAAATCTTCTTGCTGATCATAAAAGCACTGGGAATACTCAATAAAATTCCCTGGTTACCTGGTACCTGGGAGAGTGACCTAAAGAAGAGGGTGACCTAAAAAGGATTATGAGACAAATCCATTACTATAAACTACTAGTACAGATTCAAATACAACAGGTATAACAAACATCAACTCACTATCTCGACCTTAACATCACTATCAAAGAGATATTTTAGTTCGCTATTTTTTAGTTCGTTATTTTCTCGCACATCCTGATCGGGCTGATACAATTATTTACTGGCCCACGTATTCCCTTCTTCGAATAACATGACTTCGAGAATTTTTTCGTTCGATAATTGAAGTGCCTTTATCTACGAACATGAACTCTTCTTACTGCTTATTATTAGGAGGTGTCGTCATTTTCTGTTCTGTTAAAAAAAGACGCTTTTAAAGTATACATCTATTGAAATCACATTACTTTTGACTATTCACAGAATTATCGATCATATTATTCCAGTTCTAGGAACCAATTTCATTTTCATCGCAATCAGCTTCCCTAGGCGGATCCAGGCCACTAACAAGGCTAGCCGAATAAGTTTACTAATTTGATCTTCGTCAAAAGGTTTACGATATCTGCGCGTAATATATGCAAGGCGGATATACCCTTCCTGGCCAGTGATAATGTTCCAGTACACTGGCTTAGGAACTGGTAAAAGTGTTGGTCTTCAAATGAATAAAGTTCTAAGTTAAAGGACAATGTTAAAATTATTGTACCTGCATTGTATTGTTGAACGCCACTAATGACAAATGTCGTAATAATTTACCGATACAAAAGTATATCCTCATAATTCAAAGAAATATGAATCAGAATTTAAGTGAAATAGCAATATAAAATGTTGAACCGGAAAATATACAAATAGATTTTGTGACTCCTTTCTCTGTCGTACATTAAGAGCGTGGAATTCTTTGCCGGCATACGTATTTCCTACTTCATACAACATGGGTTCCATTAAAAGAGGTTTGAAAAAGCAGTTTGTGAGCCGGCAAGGTGAGAGCGGCTAGGGCAGTAGACCGCATGCTTAACTAGCTATCTTCACATGTCGACTTCTCTACTGCTTATCATCAGGTGGTATCGCGTCATTTGCTGAGCTTAATATAAAAAACAAATATAATACACATATATCTCTGTTTGTTGCAAATAAAAATAATTCTAACTTAAATATAAATGTTATATATATTACTATATTCCCTTAACCAAATTCTTCGAGCTTCACTGAAACGGCTTGACTGATTTTTATGATTTTTTTCGTACATTTGGATGGTCTAAGAAAAGGGCGTAGGATGTTTTTATACCCCTAGGCGTTAAGAAAATTTACTTGTCTTATATATTATACATATGATTTAGTTAAAGTGATACAATTAAAATATTTATATTCTTAGACGAAAGTTCATACTTATAATGTGTTATTATTTTCGTAGATGCTGAAAAGGTGGAATTAGACTTGGAATATGGCTGACCTGGACGCATATTGTGAGAACTAGGGATTATTCTAGAAGGACGAAGCAGTAATTGTCTCATCATGTTAAGAAACCATGAAGGCAGCTTATATTTCGCAATGAAAATTGTTAGACCGGTAAGAAGATTATTCATTTGTTTTTTAATCGTTTCATTTTATTATACAAAAGCTTATTATCATAAACTGCAATATGAATAGTAATACAAACAATTGTTTTACATGTGTTCATCAAGTGTTTGTGATAAGGACTCGATATATCGAGATTTCAACCTGAAACATCTGGTTAACTAGATAATTCCTCATTAATAAGTTAAGTAGATAATTCAATTGACACTGTGGTCTAGTGGCCGAGACCACCTTAGATCTGCAGATCCGGGCTGCAATTCCCAATAGGGATGGAAATTTTCTTCTTTGTTTGATTGGTGGTAGGTCTTCTTCTAACTTCGATTGGTAAGCTACCATCATCTTATATAACTCTGCCACCATAACAAAGAATGTCAACAGCATTGTTGTTAGGGCAGTTGGAGGTACAATAGACAGTTCTGTGCTTGAGGAATTCGAAGCTTCGATCTACGGCATTAACTTCACTTAGTAGCAAATGAGATGAAAGCCAAGAGCTCACCCGTTAATAAAAAAATATCTTTATTTAAAATCAAAGACAATTTAAGAAGGCAACAATATTATATTTTGCATTACGTTTAATATTGTTTAAAAGGGTATTATTAAAAGATTAAGGCATTAAATTCTATTTATTTACACTTAAAACATACTTAAAAAATAAAAGAAATTAACTTTTTGCTTCATTTTGTTTGTTTTTTTGAAAGACAAGAAGTATCGTATGTTTTTTTATTACATGTTACATATGTATGCTGTGTTTGCCTTTTCAATATTATTCCATTAGCATGTCAGCTAAATTATTTGACAAAACGCCATATAATTAAATAATGGAGTTGTACGTGGTATCTAGAATAAGACCAAATACGTAGTTAAAATCATTCGTTTAGTATATTTGTACTGCATTTGCCAGTAACCTTAATAATGTGAACGAGGCACGGAGCGGCCGACCCTTGCGGCCAGTTCTCCCTTAACAGTGGGCAGTCTCCCTCCACACGATCCTCTTAGCAAAAAACGATACAACTCCCCACACAACCAACACAATGTGAACCTAAAGATTAATAATTTAATGTTTACTTTCCCCTGACGGACTCATTGTGGGCAGTCAGTCACACGGGGGGATGGTCGAATCGACCCGTGTACCGCGATTGTATAGTTTTGATTTTCATTTTGTTATGTAAGGGTAAGGTTTGTTTTTGATTTTGTGAGTTATTTGATTGGGTTTATTTGGAAATAATACGATATCTTTGTAAAAGTATACTCTAAGGAACTAAGTAATGAGTACTAAAAGTATATTGTAATTTGTTCCTAAAATCATTTAAATTTATTTATTTATTGAGAAACAAACGGTCCTACAGTTTTGAAAAAAATAATACAAGTGAATATTTCTTATATGAAGACTTATGTACTAATAGAATGAACATGTTCATGACTTATAAATACATCATAAAATAAGTAATAATAAACAATAATACTAATATTAATGCAATTAAATAACTACTACTCTCAAAAAGGCTTTTCTTAAATTATTGATTGTGCAACTGATTACATCTAGATATGCTAAATTTTTCATTTTATTATACAGGAAAAATGTTTCCTTTGTGAACATGTTCTTGTAATAACATGTCCTGCTACTAGGGATGTAAAACAATTCTTCTTACGACATTGACGCCGTGCCCGCGAGGTACCGCCAGGAATATGTTGTGCAGAAGTGAGGGACATCTAGGATGTTATTAATAACTGTAATCTATCTTACTAAGATAGATTCTATGCAGTCAAGACGCATTTCCAAAGGTATGATTCTATAAAATTTGAAAAAATGTTCTAGTTATGTTTAAATAATAATTCGATGTTTAATACTTTATTTTAAAACGATTAAATTGTATGCAAATAATAAACTGAATATCTCTTTTTCCCATAAATTAATCTTTTAAATACAGCATGTGAAAGAAATGATCACTAATATTTAATTAACTTAATGGAAACAACATTGCAATGGCGAACAAATCAGTATTTTCTTACAAACATAATACTAACTCGACCCAAACAGTCTTTTTCGCGATTGTGATGTTGGGCCTTGAAGGACGTTTTTCACTTTGAGGGTCTAATTCATCCCTTAATTATCAATAGTCATTTCTTTCACATTCTGTATAAGGTGGCATTGAAAATATTATTATTCTATACTTATAAAATACTACGATATTTTTCAATAATAAAAAAAATGTTTTAAACAACTCACTCTTTGACCCCCAAATATTAATGTCACACGTTCACCAAATTACACTTACATGAGACTTGAAATTGCTTTGAGTTCACCCTTTTTTCTTAACATGACAGTTACACTGTCTACACACGAGGCCAAAAGAAATACCCGACGCGTGGCGAGACGTCAAGTTTGCTGTTGGACTGTGCTATAAGTTAAGAGAGATTAGCTGTTTCTTCATGAAAAATTTGTTGACTAACATTGTTTACTTACTTAAATCTTATCTAACTCTGGAAAAATATCAACCGACTAATTGCTGAAACACAAAAACCAATCCGTTTTGATGTAAATTGTTTGACAATTAGTTTTAACGTGAAATAACCTAATGGTAGACACAAAAAACGATTTTAATAAATTTGAAGTGATTTCGCTGTTTTTATTAGTATTTAAAATATATTAAAAAAAAATTATGTATATATAATTTAAAAGTAAAAAGAAAGAAGGAAATGTACAAAACTTATAAAATAATTACATATTTTTATTTCAGTTTAAAATATCAGTTGACTTTGAAATATTTTCATTGAAATTTCACTTTTTTATGAGCTATTGACGTACTGTAACACGAAATTATCTTATAATCCACGTTTATTGTAAATTTAAATTTTATTCTACATTTGCCTTGAATTTTTTTTAAATGTTTTTTAATTTCATACTTATACACGTTACATAATCTAACATCAGGGCTTCGCTTAGGTGTTGTTGAATTTTAAATATAATACTTGTAAAATTTGTCAACCTTTAACGCCTTGTAAGCTAAATCATCAGTAGCTTATCGAAATCCAGCATAAGTAGGTTTAAAACAAGTATTTCTAATAAGAAAGTATCCTTGGAAACTTCTTATTAGTTTTAATATCTTTGTCAAAGGAAGTATCATTGTTATAAATAATAATTAATAATAACATTTAAACATAACGGATTTAATGTAATATTATTAATACCAATAAACATTTATCTAATCATATCTTTGTTTATATTTCCAAGTCTTATCTACTCATATCAAAACACTACTGTTCTCCTAATATAATATCTAAAATCATAGTAAATAAATCAAAATATTTACTCTTGTGTCTATTAAAAATATTTGTAAAAATTTATTGACAAGTTTCTAAGATTATCTTCTTCGACCAAACATACAAACGTATTTATAAAAAATATAAATGCATTTGTTAAACCAGCTATTTAAAGTCGCTACTGCTTTTGCCTTGGTCCATGTATATCTCACGTGACAGTGTGATGCGGGTCCAGCCCGGTCCAAAATAGATATTTTCGCCGAGTGTCATGTTGTACGGCGTTTGTTGACAATGCAAAGCCGGCCAGCGAAGTCTTGTATGTTTATACAAGACGTAGACAACGTCTTTTACTTCAATGGATTGTGCCAATGATACAATTTTTAATTTGACTTATACTCGCCAGGTTTATTTTATTCTACAAACACCTAATTAGAGTGATGATTTATTGTATATATTTCTTTTGAATATCTCCTTTTAAAGAGCATTCCATGTGATATTGGAATTATATCATGTAAGCAATAATATAAAAAGTCTAATAAGAATTAATATTAACCACAGTTCAAGCATCACACAAGAACGCCTATTTTATTTTCTTGTAAGAATGTTCTTTTGTGAAGCGCCATCTATCGCCGAGTAGCTGGCGAGTTACGTCTGGTGTGTTCTATTCCAGATGTTCACAGAGGGCGCCTTGCGTTGTGCCGTAGCACCCTTACGTAGTCTCGTAGCCGATACAAGTGGTATCATGAATATGTTGTTTCTTAAATTAGAATTTATTGTTTTAATATTATATTATAAAAATGATTTTTTTCCATGCATATATTCCAATAATTCTTCTACTGATTTAATATACTTATCTATGAAAAATGTTAGGATTTTCTGTTTAGTTTTTTGTTTAAATATAGTGTAATTCTTAACTTATTACCAAACATGGAATAGTCACACAATATTGATGTTTACTCTGAATTGACATCAATAATTATAATATAAAACTTTAACAAATACACACAAGTTAAAAAGGAAATTCCAACTTGTTTTTTAACTTCAAAACGACGCGCATTTTTGTTTATAGCTCGATTTAAGTTCACATTAAAAAAATGCTAGACAAAACTAACTAGAAATCAGTATTATACAAAATAAAAGTCTTAAATAACAATTTAACTAAGAACTACGTCACAATAACAAAAAGTAAATCTAATCAACAAAGGTGCGGTCAGAAAAGCTTTTAAAAGCTCCGCCACTAAGTTCTCTAAGGGAAAGTCCCGGGGAGTGAAAAATGCAACTTAGTTTAAGGAAAAGTGAGAGCGAGCCACTTTTGCGCTTCAAACGCTGTTATGTAAGTATTTTATAACTTAAAGAGTTCTACTTGAAGTTTTAAATATTTTCAGCCACTCTTGTGTCTTTATTTTCGTCCAACTGCAATTCACTCGTGTATTGCGACCAATACGTATTTTGATTGAATTACAAAATATGTTGTTAGTTAGCTTAAATAGCGAAGTGTAACATTTTATAGTAATTACGTTGTCTACGTTACGTTACGTAGTTTTTGTATATTTCTCTTCTTGAATTGGCTGATGTACAATAAAGTATATTCTATTGAATTCTATTCTATTAAGATAATTATTTATTTATAAAATGTAGGTTCATAATTTATTGTGAAATTATAACACAGCATACATAAAACAAGCCGTAATTTATAATTTAATTTGATAAAAAAATATGTTTATCATATTTTACCATTTAAAAATTATTACTTTTAATTTTTTTTTAAAATAAGTAATGCAAGTATTATAACAAATTGTTTGATTACTTTATCGGTAACTTAACATGACTTACAGCATGAAAATGCAATGTAAAGCCATGTTTACACAGAACCAGATACCAACAGACCAAAGCCTATCCATTAGCTTTACGTACACACAGTCCGACACTCAATCAGTGATTGATCAATCATGTCTGGAAGTCAATCGTCGGGCGGATATGGGCGCCGCCGCCACAGTCCGCCCATTTTAACAGGTTGCTAAACGGATTTTTGTTAGGAAATAGTCCTTGCCTGTCTAGCGATGGGGACATGAAGGGAATTAAGGTGCGGTATAATGTAAGCATGAAAGTGAAGCATTTATTTACAATTTTCTTTTAAAAAGAAACTCCGGAGATCTACAAAAAAGGAAGGAACAAATAAAATACGTGTAGATATTATTGTCACCTTAACTTAACTTAATTGATAAATTAGTTACTTCACCTTATTTTAATCTGAAATTGTACATAAATGTTGTTTGTTTCCCAATGATATAATTAATTAATAAACACTGGTAATAATATCAAAATCTAATGAAGTTATTCCATCAAATAGAAATAAGAACGGTCGCACAAAACAAACATTGATTTTAAATGATCAGTTACGTAAATGTTTAAATATTATATATAATACAGAAAAGCATGGATATTAATTCTAATTAACATTAATCTGGTTTATAAAAGAAGAGCATAGTTATGTCGATGAAATTTTATTTTAAGTTGCCTATATCCCTTATATATTATAGTTCCTATATACTGTTTGTAAGCTTTTTCTGTACTCCTGGCTATTTACTTGTATTACATTACCGACCACTTCCAATATCCTATCTTGAGATAGTGAACAGTATAGTCACACACCAATTTCTGTTCGTTTTAGTAAACCACTAAGGAATGCAATCAACTAAATATAAGTAAACTTTCTTCTATCTGTATATAAACCGGTTCCTATCTTCATATAGCTAAAGGCCTGCGTATAATATATACAGTAACCTCTGTTGATTTTATTAAATTAAGGGACAAAACTTTAGTAAGCTTACTTCTGTCTGTAGATAGGCACCGTCCGTCCATACCGTCTGAGTATACACCAAATTACGAATTTCATCGTTCAGCGCTGTTTCGGTATCTTATCAATACCAACCTTGTGATATTTATTTTGTATGAATAATCTTTATTCCGTCTGCAGAACTTAATATAAACGAAGTTGTGACCACTGAGTACCGCGTACATCGTCTTGTTGTTTAACATTAGGTGTATAAGAGAAAATAGGAGAGAATTCAGAAAAATATAATATAAAATACAAAACTAAACAAATACTTTTTTAAAAATACTTTTTTTGTTTACTTTTATTAAAGTCTTAGTTTTAGTCATAACAAATTAGAATCCCATTTCCCAATTATATTTTAAATCTAACAAGAATTAAGTTTGAAAGCTAACTGACTTAAGTCGGTCAAACCCTCCAATAACCGGTGAGAAATATTTTAAATCAGAGAATATTTGCACGCACGGTTTTGAGGATGTCAATAGAATTATTATTGCATTCATTCTTTTACTTTATAAAAGTTTAAATAAAATTTCTTATACAAACAAGTTGTAAACAAACCGGTTTTGTCGTTAGTAGGTACATGTATTACATAATCATTGTAGTTGTTGTTTTAAATCTTTGTTGGAAGTTATATTTGTGGATCGAGTATGAATAAACAGCCCATTTATTTTCTTTACTCATAATATTATATAAACTATTCGAGATTCTCTCTTATGCACCAAAATTAAGGTAAGAACGTATAATATTTGCTACATTATAAGCATACAAATGTAATGATAAAATGGCCGACAACCTTGTAATATGACTTTGATTTAGGATGAATAATTTTGATAAGAAATTATTACTTATCATAGTTTTGCATCCCAAATCAAAGTTTAAGTATAACAAACACAGAAGTTACTGTAAATAATGTCTTAATAATTTCCAAATGTTATTGATAAATTAAAAAGATAATTTACAATTGTCAGCTGTATATATTTGCCATAACACGGACTTATGGGCAATTTTTCAAAAGGAAAATAACTAAAAGTAACTCTGCGCTCCTTACACGCGAGAGCACAGAAATAATGAGACGACAACTACTTATTCGCTACAAAGAAAATTTATTGTAGACGACCAGAGATATGGTTATAGGCAAGGCTTGCATTTTATGCTGGATGGATTTGTCTTTGGTAGGAAAAGCGTACAGCGGAGTGAAAACTGTAGGGAAGTAAGAAAGATTCTTGTGTTTGACTTTAGTATTAAAAACTGGCCAAGTTTGCGATTTCAGGTAAAACTTAGTGGTTACAACATCGCTTTTAAGTCCCAATTTAATATATATTATTTTGGCTAAATTTTACTTACTTTTTTTATTGGCTGATGTACAATAAAGATATAAATAGATACAGTACAATACAATACAATAGGAAACAGTACAATACTCAGATTTCAAGCCAGTAACTTAGATTTAAATTTTTTTAAATATGGAATGTTATTTAACCGTGGTTAAGTGAAAGTTCTAAATTTGAAATGTTTACCGTGATGTTCGCCTTCGTATCTTAAAGACTAGTACAAATCTAACAAATGAAAGAAAAAACAGATAATTAAATGTAAAAATAAAGAAAACGTCTACAGATTGACTATGGTTGAACAACTTGACGTAACTTAAAAGTTATGCCATCTCTTTTTTATAGAAGTGGATTGAGAGGGAAACAAGTATTTTCACTTTAGTTTTTGTAACTTTTGTTAACACCTAATGAATACAAAGTTTTCATTTGTTTCTTTTTAGGAAGCTGTACGTATCAGTTGATAATTCATAAAGTTTAGAGCCTATAAATCTTTTTAGTACACAACTAAAAATATTTTTAGGTAAAATAAATTTGATGTAAATTCTGTCTTAATTTTATACGCAGAGCTTTGTAAATAGTAAACAAAAGAATAATCTCTGCTTATATTATGTGTCTTTATTAATGTAAAACATCTTTGTAATGCTAATAAGAAGAATGGTCAAACACATCATGAATACTCTATTTTAATTAAAAACTTCGAATAATGTCCCCTTCTGCTAATCTTAAAACAACTAACAATTATGAACTCTATGTCCAGTGCAATAAAACATAGGACAATATCCGAAAACTTTTGTCTCTGGACAAGACAAATACCCACCGAGTAGAACAGACCCTTCTATTTCTAAAATGGGGTGAGTGTAGGTGGCATGAGAGGGACAGTGGGAGTTGTCTGATATGTGTTGGAATGGGACAGGAGATTTTAATGAACGGACATTAGAATGGCGTCACATTCACTGCGATTAAAAGTGTTAGGTCTGTGTGTAGATGGTTCTTCGCGTGTAGATATGAGACGTTAGGATATAAACTTTATTGCAATTGTCTCAACAGTTCCATTAATTGAAAATTCTCTTCTTTATGAATAAATCTTGAGTAAAAACAACAAGAGAATTTAGTTGTACTAAAGAATAAACGAAATTTCTAAATTCGAAGTCATAAAATAAACAATATATATAAGATTTATAAAATCAATAAGATAATTACACACAGTACTATCATAACATTTTCCAAGTCAGGATTTTTCAAAAACTTTATATCTGTAGTTACTACAGATCTAAATTCTGTTTCTTTGGTAAAAGCTTATTTAAATTCTTAATAATCAATTTTATCCTTCATACTTTAAGATAAACATATAAATTTTCAAATTTGGAGTTTGGAACTGATAAGTATTTGTAACCATTACGTTACTTGCTATTTTCTTTATTGTTTTTTATTAGTCACTTATTTTTTGCACTCTATGCTTTTATAGTTAGTAACATACAATTTTTATTTTTACTTATGTATTATGTTGTTCTATATATTACAAATTACTAAATATCTAATTAGTATTTCTTGATGATGAAGTACAAAATGTTGTATATGCATTGTATATTGTTGTATTTGACTCAAAATACGCGAATTAGTTAAAAATAAAATTATGAAAACTTATGTAAGTAAGTGTTAGTAATAAGTGCCTTTAATTGGTAAATTATTGCAAAAATAATCAGTTATAATGATATATATATATATATATATTTATGGGGCAATGTATATACATTTATTACAAAATACCGCCAATATAACTAAACTATACACAAATATGATTGTCTATCTTTGCCTATACACAAATTTAATTTAACAAACAAAATTTAATTCCTTTCAGGAAAATTTAGGTGATAAGAATGCATGGACTATTTAAAAATGCAATTAAAATAAACTTCAGTTGTAATCAAACTGAATTGAAACTTAATCAAACTAATAATAACGATACGTACCGATGTATAAAATATTGCTCTGTAAAACAAAAAATATGTTTGTAATGCTAATACATAATAAATAGGTAATTTGTAAATGTCATTACAAATACTAAAGGCTGAGAGTTTCTTGCGCCGCTTCTTCTCTGTGGCGGTAGTAGGGTTGATTGGGGTTTTAATTTTAGATTAATTAATTTATTACATAGTTAAATTCTAAAACTGAGAAAGTTTACAAATACCTGCTTAATAAACACTTAAAGTTATCACTATTACTAGTGGCATATCTTTAGTTAAATTAAATTAACATTTATTTATTTTTCTCATACATATTCTTTATTATGACGATTTAAAAGAACTAAGCAAATGAGTCTATTTAAATAAAAATATTTTGACTTTGGCTTTGACCCGAAATAAATTATGTAATTTTTAATTCTGATTAAATATAATTACAAATTATTATTGATTTAAAATCTTCAATTAGAATTACTGATAATAATTATGCAATCAAATAAACACATAACCTCTATGTAAATAAGGTGAAAAACGTTATTACCGCTAAAGTATTTAACATTTTAATAAATAGTACGTTGCTTTGATTAATGTGGGTGTGCGCATGATGGACGCGTTACGGGAACATAATTTTATATCCTGAACAAAACTTGACTGATGAAGTAATCCTACTCTGTATCTTTACACGAGAGGGTTAGTTCGTAACAAATTATTTAGGGTTGCAACAAACCTTTTTGGAAAATACTTGTATACTTATAAATTTGCTTTGTCACTATTTTCACTACGGTAAATGAGACTTCTTTTTAACTTACAAAAGGTTTTCTCAAATTTATTTCTACCACACTACTAAGGAAAATTTCAGGGACAAAATAATTTTCTTATTATTATATTTAAATCACACACATATAAAATACAAATTTTTATAAGGTTAAGCAATGTGCTGTGTTAAACAATATTTATAATGCTTGTTAAATCTCATTTTATATTATAGATAGCTTTACTGTTTATCTAAGTTATTATAGGTATCCAATACAATCGACTAATTGTTTGAGAGTATAAATCGTTTGGATAGGAAATACAGTCTCATTTAGTATGGGATTACCTAAATTTATCTACAAAATACTCCGCAAATTTCGTATCCATTAACCCTAGACCATGTAATATCAAATATATAACCCAGACCATTAAAAACGGAACATAACCCGTCAATATATAAGTGCAGATTAATTAACAAAAAGGGTCTCTCCAGCCATTCTGATTGCGGCTCGGCCCGCAGTGATTAACGACTCTTCGGTCCATATCGCATGATTAATACGTAACTACGCATTGTGCGGGAGGGTTGGAAGTGTCAAATGATTCCGGCCTATGTATTTATGTTGGTGAGGTGGTTTTAACAAATCTTCTTAGAAATTATGTTGAGTAGGTCGAGAGGAAAGTGTGATTAAGCGCTGCCTCACATTACAGCGAATATTAACTTAATTTCGTTAGTAAAAGTATATATCCTAGCGTGTAATGGTTAATAGTTATTATTATTTATTTATTTATGTACACATTAATGGCTAAAATGAATCTGACATACAACAATTGAGTACAAAGGTACTGCTCATTTCTAAAGAAATTTCTACCAGCAGACTTTTTATTATTTTTATATAATTCGATTGACATGACAGAAAAGTTGAAGCCGCGCAAAGTAATAAATTCAATTTTAGTGCCGTTTTAGAACCAAATAAATTAAAAATAATAAAGACATCTCACCATTCAAAATTTCACCTTCTAAGGATCGGTGATTTAAGATTTTGTAACCATTTGTCTTGTCCAAAGACAAAAAAAGCTTTGTTTTGTAACGGAAATAAATTCAACAATATGATAATGATTCAGTTGGCTGATTTAATAAAAGTACCACGACATTAATATTACGACATTACAAGTTTAAAGTCACTCATCGAGCTATGGAAAGGTCTATGCTCGGAGTATCTCTGAAAGACCGTATCAGAAATGCTGTGATCCAACAGAGATCCAAAGTCACCGACGTAGTCCATCGAATTAGCAAACTGAAGTGGCAGTGGGCTGGTCATGTTAGCCGCAGAACTGAGGAACGTTGGAGCTGTAATAATTCGGGAAACGTAGTGTAGGACGCCCTGCGACAAGATGGGGTGACGACATTCGGAGGCTGGCTGGAGTGGGCTGGAAGAGGGGCACTGAAAATCGGGAGCAGTAGCGTGCATTAGAGGAGACTTATGTCCAGCAGTGAACTAGCATAAGATAGGTTGATGATAATGATAAAAATGACGACATTGTATGCTCTGGATACAGCTTTATAATCGTCCTCTTATTTAACCGCTAAAGGCTTAATTAAAAGATTTAAAAAAAATTCTTACCAAGGTAGCTCATGGCCTTCATCTTATCTAATAGTAAGGGAAGATAATGCCGAAGACTATAACGACATCGACCAGGCTATCTTACTTCCAACTGCCGGAACAACAATGCTGTTAACATATGTTATGGCTGCAGACTTAAGTGAGAAGGTGCTAGCTAGCTAGGTGCACTAACTTAACCGAGCACCCCGGACCGACAGATCTGAAATAGGTGGTTTCAGCCACTAGACCACACAGGTGGTTAAAAGAGAATAATCCTCGTTTTTAGGTAATGAAAATTTTCGTTGTAAATATATTTAAATGTAATTAAATTCACACCTCACGTGTGCTCAAATGAAAAATCTAGTACATCAACTCCAAGAATTCAAGAGAGCGGTAATGATTGCAGTTCTAATTCGTACATACCTCCGCGGGTGGGCTTGGGGGGTTCCCCCACTCCGCCGTCAAGGAATTTGGCGGTTGGCATTCCGCTTGGTCATTCTCCGGGTCATAATTTCACTGGCACATGACAGCGTGTGGATGTAATTGTTTTTGTTCGAAGGAATGTTCTCGGACGTTCTCTGAAGTCTTTTACAATGAAATTAAAACGTGTCGGGGACCAGTTTTTATTCAAACGAATAAAGATTTGATACATTGTTTTACATTCAATATAATGGACATCAAGTTAATACAAAATGGTTTTAAATTTATATATTTAATGGCATCGAAATGTACATTATAATTTTCATAGTACCTACTTGCAAAAGCCAACTTTAGATTTTATCACAGCTTACAATTAGCTGAATTGTCATTAATAGGCTTTTAACATTACAAAAATTAACTTTTTTATCATACAAATTTTTCGAACTTAAAATCACTCTGCATATAGACAAATATTGTTATAATGTAAAAGCTTTATATTAACACTTTTGTATTAACACAGATTTACCAGACCAGTCATTTAGACTGGTCGTGCAATTTCAATTCAAAATTCCTACTATATTACACATTTTTTTTTTCATAAATGATGTTATGACTTTTGTAACTATAATTAGAGAGTACGTTTTATAAACTTAATGTTTTTTATATACATTAGTAACAAATATTTTTTGTTGTTGACATATATTCAAATCGCTGGTATATCTAGTGTTAACATCTTATAAGACAGATTGCCAACTAACCAATAAGAAATAAGCGAAGTGGTGCGCTAAGCGAGCGAAGCGATACATTGAACGAATGACAAACATTAGACAACCTCCCTGCGCTCTATGGTAATAGTGTGCCGCTCATGGAATTTTGATGCTTACTATTCCGCGTGGTCATTGCCATTTTCACCATTTCAGTATACATAACATGGCGATTGGTTAGTATGGCATAGACTTACTGAGGTTTTTATGAAGACATGTCGGAAAATTGCTTATAAATTGTTTGTGACTCGCTCACCGTAGTTGGCAGAGTTACCACTGGTGGTCACGATTCTAACTCTCTTTAAATAAAAATTAAACCTAAGTCTAGAACAAATGAGTAATGCATTTTCTATTTTCGAATAAGACTCCTATAAGAGATAAATTATCTCGATTATAGAAATAACACGATTGTGTATGATGAGTAACTGACAAACTTATAGATAATAATTTTCTTAAACGATTATTCAAACCATGTACAAGAACAACGAAACATATCGAATTGGTTTTGATTATAATACCGTTTTCATTATATATATTTTTTCTTTTCAGATTTAACGCTATTTTGACGAAGAGGCTACATTTACAATGCACTGGAAATAGTGTAGCGAAGTGGACAGTCCCAAAGCTTATATAATTGTTAAAGTTTAAATAAACAAACATTTGGAACCTCTGCGTTGAAAGCCTTCTTGAAATTTTCAATAAAATTGAGGCGCCCTCTTTATCAGTTAATCATCTCATACGCAAGTTTTTTATTTCCTCTTTTATAACACAACTGAATAAACTAACCTTTATTGTTTGCACTTTACAACTGCACACAAAAAACCCTGAAAAATCCTACCGTGTAATGGTTAATAGTTATTCTTATTTATTTATTTATGTACCTATTAATGGTTTAAATGAATCTGACAAAAAATTTGTACAAAGGTACTGCTCATTTCTAACGAAATTTCTACCTGCGATAGGAATTTGTGAATAAAATAGTGGACGCAGTGCGCATATAATTTACACCTACATAGATATATACTATAACATTTAAAAAAAATTCACCTATTTCTTAAATACTTAATTGACAGTGAAGATATAATATATACTAGATATAAAATATAAATAAGATTGAACTTAAAAAAAAAATCACAAAAATTATAAACCATTGTAATACTGATTAAAAAATTGTAGAATAATATTATATTTTACATCATATTTTGGCGTTACGGAGAAAATTAGTAATTCATTCAAAAAACAATAATTTTAATTTCACTATTACTTACAAGGAACACCTTCCAACCGCCCGTCGCTGATCTATATGTATATGGTATCATTTTAAAGGTCTTGATGAACTGATCACGAATATATAAACATCTCGTGCCAGTTTTGGGTTTTTCGACCAGATTTTTTTTTCAAAGTTGAAAATTTTTCAGTGTGATTTTTTGTTTTATAAAAATATAAAGAAACCCAAAATAAGAAAAATCAATTTTTTTGATGCAAAAAACTGGATCGAACAGCCACTATACATATATCGCTATAATGCATGATTTGCGCGCGAGGTTGGTTTTTCAGGCCATTTTACCGACTGGTTGAAAAATTAAAACCCAACCAACACATATGATATGGGTATCAAAAAAAATACTGGTCGAAAAACCCAAAACTGGAACAAGATTTTTATATATTTGTATTCAGTTACATATAGATCGGCGACGGGCGGTTGGGAGGTGTTCCTTGTTAGCTTATTGATATAAGCTTATTAATTTGTTGGTAAGCACTAACAAATTATTTTACCATTTAAAAGAGTCCTTCTCCATACAACGTAAATAGAGATATGCTCAGAATGTGGGTCTCGCTTGATATTTTACGCGACTTGTTTTAAGAGCTACTAACGCTTAAAACGAATAATTATTTCCAGTAATTATGTAAGTTGCGACTATAACGTACGCTCTAGTGCTTATTCTTCTGCGTAGAATTATTGTTACGTAATAACAATGAAACTATGGCAGTTGCATTATAATTTTAGTCGCTTTTTCAATTTATCCTCGCACTCTTTCTTGTTTCAATATTGATTTAAAAGAGATAGTGTTAATAATTTTAGTCATGCGCCTTAAAAGGAACAGTTTTCAAATCAGTCTCCAATAGCCAAAATGTAATTACAGAAAGTAAAAATTAAGTAAAAATAATATTTAATTCTTTGATAAAAAAATTTAAATATTTATTTTTACATACTTCAATATAAGCGAATGAATAAATTTTGTATGTATATTAGACGAAAGAGCTTTCATGCTCTTATCATAATATCCACTTTAAAACTTGCAATTTTGAATTACATGATCAATTAAGGACAGATAAACCATCACCTGTTACTGCAAAATGACCCTTATTCAAACGATGTGAGATAACCTTAAAGAGTAAAGTTTTATGTTGACTGTAAGTCCTGCTTGATTTCTTAAGGTAATTGTATAGGTATTGAGGCATATACTGTGAATATTGGAGAAGGCGATTGATATGAATAATTACAAGTCAATATTTAGTGAAATGTCGACAAAGTTGAGATCTGGAACTTGATGAATAACCAACTGGAGGAAGTTCCGACTGATAGTGTCGACAGAGAATCTTGTACTCATGGTTTATAAGTGCGTATTAATAACAAATTTAATTATACATTAAAAATAAACCTTTTACTATAATTACCTAATAGGTATAGGTTATAAAATATTACGCACAATCATACACACAACACACACACACACACACACACACACACACACACACACACACACACACACACACACACACACACACACACACACACACACACACACACACACTATAGTATGACAGTAATATTCATTTTTCTATAATAATAACTCATAGACTAGTACCTATTATCTAGACCAGTGTAAACATAAGTAAGTGCTTATTTTATAGATAATAGATAACCGAACAGTATACAGATAGTAATATGTATATAAATATAAGAAATGTACAAAATAAAAATATTTTCATTCTGTGGTAAGGTGGAGTGGTTAAAAACAATATTAACAAAAAAGGTAGGATTATTTGATTCTAAAACCGATTATATTATGCAACTGATAAAGTCCTGTTTTATCAAATATACTATTGTATATTTGAGTACCTTTTAGCTCGTATATTTTGCTCGTATATGTAGCATGTACGCTATATATTATAAAATATAACTTTAATTTGTACATGAAACTAAACTAAACATATATAAACTAAAAATATATTTATTTCTCTTCAAACGCGCCAATAATTTTAATCCATAATTAAAATTAAGAAAAGAAATCATGAATCACATTTGGACTTTGTCATATCTTCACTGAGTCGTCATTAAACTGATATTTATTTATTTATATCACACACAACACAACAGAATGATAGAAAATTGTACAAAGGTACTGCTTATTTCCATAAGAAATCTCTTATAGCAGCCCCATGATTTCAGATTTTTCCAGACATTAATAATAAAATAAGTAAGAATTATGTTTTATAGTTTCGTAAAAATTTGGTGTTGAACAAGATTTTTTATAATGGTATGTTTATATTTTCTCTACCATATAAGCCCCTAGTTTAGGTGCTTTGCATTTCCACCAAAAATAGACACCTGCAAATTACTCCCAATGGCAAAATAAGGTACGCAGTAATCACCAAAATCTTCGAAATCACAAACAAGAGCCCACACAGACGTATAATTTCCATACTTTTGACAAACGACCGGCACAAACAAAATGGCCGCGAAGACTAATTTCGCCAAAATCTCCGCTGTACCGTACTAAATCATTGTACCTATCATGTACTTACTGCTTCATCCGCATCGGTCTCCATGCAAAGCCACTCCAGACAAATGTATAAATATTCTAAATATACGGAAATTCGTACCCCTTACTTCCCTCTACTCCCCAACCTAATCGGCTTGTTTTGAATATGCAATAATCTACTTTGTTACTTGCAAATAAAATCTACTTGCGGCTAGATTTATTTTGCATATATGCCATTTCGTTTTGGACTGTACAGTCCTTACAATCCTTTCTGTTAAACTATTCTCTTTGAATAATTGCCGTATGGACCTGAAGGGTTAGAGCGCATATTCATGCTCTGTCCTACCCATTGTGGTTTTGGTCCGTGTGTGCTACGGTCAACCCCACAAGATTTCAGATTTATAGCCTCTATTTGTAGAACGATAAGATTGGTTTTTAATTAAAGTTGTAACTGATATTAGGTATGGTGTGGAGACGAAGTGGTTGCTCAAAACTTCGCATTAGTAATTGGTGGATAGGAACTATAGTTATCCAAAATAAGAAATCAAATAAAGAATTCTCGTTGCATTGAGTTTTAGATTCAATATTTATTAATTTATATATTTAATAATTAATATACATACAAGTTTTAGGAAAACAAGTGTTTGAGGATGAATTGTACAAATGTATTGCTTATTTCTAAATTTTATATATGGAAATATACATCATTATAAGGCAAATCAATTCCTCCAGAATTTTATAAATTTATAGGAATATTTAACATTATTTTGTTGTGTTTAGTTTAATGCTGCATCTGTTATTATATTTTTCAAGGTTTGATTCTTGTAAAGTATGAGATATATGAGATATGTTTAAGTTAGCGTGCGGGAAAAAATATTAGTGATGTTGACAATATAACGATAGTTATATACGATATATTTGTATTGTTATGTTATTACGTACCAAATGAACAAAAAGTACGTATGCGCCAAAAGTATAGATAAAAAATCAATTGTAATACTAACCTGCTTAAATTTTATCTTAAGTTTAAAAAAGTATGCAACTTATAATTTGTTAAGCACGCTTAATTTAAGCTTCCGAACAACTCCAGGTCACATCCGACGATAATTTCCCAACAGTCACAGAGTAAGCAAGCAATAATTGTAACGAATGTTCGCAAGTTTGTTTTGTTCGCCACATTGGCCCCGGGCCTAACTTTAGTTCTGAACTGTCTTTGAGATACGACAGATTAATTTATTGAGAGCTCATGGCGATTTGTATGGCAGATAAAGTAAATAATCTGTGGATAGTAAAATTTTTGGAAATAAAAGTAAGTTGCGTCTATAATTAAAAAGAATACTGACTAAGAAGTTTTCAGTAATCTTTTTTGAACAAATAGTGTCATTTAAATATTAATCAGCACCGCTGCTGTTAAAGTTGTCACCTGTATTTTGGTATGATGCATTTTTGACAAAAAAAAAAAAATTATTAAATAAACAAATAGTATGCCAACAAGAAATCTTATATCTGCAATCAAAATTTTGTTACAGGTCATCAAAAAATGCTCCATAAAATGCTTCCTGAATGTGACGCAACACGCAAGGAATTAGCTATTAAAATGGCGGATGGACAAAATTAATGATATCTTTGTAATTTGTGCGGGCACATCCATTTATTTGTTTTAATAAAATAAATTTTTTACGTTCAATGTTGATAAACCTTATATTTTTTTTTACGAATTGTTAATTACTTACTTCCAAAGAATTGAAAAAAATAATTATTTTTTATTTAAAATATTTACACTACATAATTTTGGAATCACGAAACTATACTTCGAAAAACTTATTATTTAAAGAAAAGCGAAAGATTTTTATTAAAAGTCAATATCGCTATTACAGAGCATACATTAGAAGTATTAACATATCTTTTGTCTTTATATAGTTGGTGTGTATAGGTGACACTTCTCCATTAAAATCAAATGGACCATTTGCTTGTTTAATACTCTTTGTCTTAAAAAAAAATTAAGTTGCCTTGCGTGCATTTGGTTTTTTTGCGTATTTTCTGTCGGCGCCTCCTTGATGTTTTTATAACACTGGCTTGTGAAGGGGACTCCACAGGGCAGGCGATGATAGATTATTTATTATATTTACGTCACAAGGTCTTTAGTCGTTAAAACTCCATGGGGTGAAGTTACACTGGTAACCCGGGGTCAGAAATAACTACATAAGACAAGGCTTTGTGGGCCTCGGTTCTCTTTGCCTTTCCTATAATAAAGAGAATTAAAAAAATACTTTCAAAAAATGGTCGGAGTAGCTGCACTGTCTACCTTGAATTTTTTCATGTCAATATTTTATTATTTAAAAACAATTATTTTCACAAACCCAGCATGTTCATATTTCAAATTAAAATGGTTATTAATTCATCCTCAAACGCTTATATTCCTAAAACTTTATTGTATGTAGAGTAATTATTAAATAAATAAATGGTACCTATTACCTTTGTGATGAATACTAAAATAATTATACTTACATTATAATATCCATTTAGTGTACTACCTGTTTTTTAAATAAATTCTCCCCTCACTCGTATCTATGTTCTAATTGAGCAAGTTAGAGACAACCTTTCACAGAGATACAATAAAAATGATGCTGTGTGTAATCTGACTGAATCAGAACCGGTCTTCAAAGGATAGGGAGATAAATCCTATTTAAGGTTAATGGATTCTGGGTTACTTTGGTCAGGTGAGGTCATGAGGTGTCGGATTTGACCTATGGGTAGATTTGGTCAAAGGGAAGCTTACACGATTAACACGATATTAATAAATAAAAAATTATTTATTAATATCGTGATGTATTTTTTAAATGGCTTGGAATGAGGCGTACATATGCGAACATAGCTAACTAGCTGTCTTTTCAAATGTATACTAGGACAGTATATCTCATGCTGTACTTAGTATGAGACATAATGCCCTAGCCACTTATATACCTTGCCGGCCAAAAAAGGTTGTTTATTACGCCTTTTGAAGAGGCGTGTATAATTTTGGTTCAGTGTGTAAAACCCGGATAAAACTTATACAACGACTCTGTCGTAAAGTTTATATTACGGTTATACAGTACCGTAATGAGAACTATACCCCTATTGTAAATTACAATGGATCAGATCGTGGTTGACAACAGCCGTAATATTATATTTCGTCGTTATAAACGTCAGCATCGCCTCTGTTGTGAAGTATTTAAAACTACTTTTTATGTATTATATAAATTTGGTAGCTAAATTCAAACTACGATCAAAACGTGTCGTCATGATTGAAGCTTGAAATAAGGGTACTGAATTCCATTACAATTATGATGGAAGATAATACGTATGCTTTCAGAATTCTACGGTCTTGATGTGGAAATGAGCCTTGGTAGAATAACAGATAAATTAGTAACATTGTTCAATATGAGTTCGACAGCTGTTTGTAAATTTGTCAATATTAATAATTTATTATTTATATATCATTATTTTTGTTACTATTTGCTGTTTATATTGTAATATAATTTGTTTTTATTTCTGTAACCTTTATGCTGCCCCCCATTTATTACTGCTTTGGTACGCCACAATTTACGAAGGAAAATTTTATCAATCAAAACAAATATTTGATTTCTATCACACAATGACATGATGTCAAATGAAATGAAAAAACTTGGTTTTTATCAGATTTCAGATTCGGATTTTGAAGTCCCATTAATTTTATTTTACTGGAATGATTTTTTTAATAAACCTCGTATGAACTATATATTTATATACTTATGAATAATAAGAGTCAGACATCTATTGTAGTTATTGTAACAAAACTACTCTTATTTTAGCTTTTTAAGGTACATACAAGTATATGCAACAAGATATACTAAAGATACATTATACCAAATAAACTTTTTAATTGCATATGCTGGTTATAGTCAGACAAACGCCATCAATAGAATTAGGATGTAACTTTACTCAGAAACTTCAAAGTAGTAAGTGGCCAAATGAAGTTTCTCGTTGAAAATAGACGTTCTGTTGAAGTATTGGATGTTCTATTATAATTTGGTTGTTATAACAAAAACGTTGAAAGGGTAATCGATAAGGATATTCTACACATTTCGTATTTATTTATATATTAAGATATAATTTTAGAAGCAAATATCTATAGGAAAAATCATACAGACATGTGCACTTTTTGAATTAAATTTATTAATGACATGAGTAATTTAAGATATTTCTTTTAATTTCAGGATTAAGAAGGCAGCTCCCAGCGATGTCTATTAAATTTTTCTGTTGTATAATATTTAGAGTTGTTTTACAACTAAGTTGTTTAAACCACTCAAGGTGACAAGATTTATTTTATTACATTAATTATAATAATTCTATAAGCCTTATAGAGTTACAAAGTATTTTGTCTGTTTTGTTCGAATTTTAAATATCATTCGAATCAACGTGACTAAAAGATTCTGTCACATTTGTTTGAATAAGAGACAAAGTAAAAATAGATTCATTCAACATACTCGTATGACTGTCGAGATGGAACACTATAAAGAGTTCAATTATAAAGGCTTTGAGTTTTTAGTTAATTATTAAAAATAATAGCTAAAAGTTCCAGCAAATTGTACAATATTTGGGGGTCAAATTAAGTATTTTAATTTTATATATCTACACATATTTTTACAGACGTTTAATAATTTTATTTTAATTGATACAATGTGTTATTAAAAATGGATACTTTAAAGTTAGTGTGTGTCAATAAGAATTAATAAATCTTATTAATAAAGGTACCAAAGCACTCCGATAGAAAAAAAATTAACCCATTAAGTTACGGTGGTGCTTTTATAGAATAACTAGTTAACCCAATGTACTGATATTTTGTAAGACCACAATAAGCATTGTGGCTGTATACCGCCCCTACTGACAGGTCATGAGTACAAGAACAAATGTCTTTTTCAGAACTCTGGCACTGCTGAACATCTAGAAGACAGGGAGGGATTTTCAGGATATCTATCGCAATACCTTTCGTCTTTCAAATCATTACTGCATAGGTACTACTAAAGCAGAACGTCACAATGATAAACAGTAAAGCGGCAATGGAAATATGGTGGATGTCAAAATGAAGCAGTACTAATAATAATTATATAATTCTCTGATATGTACATAAATTGTTAAATAAATAAATAATAAATGAAATCGATAGCGATATATTCAGATTTTTATAGTAAGGATGCTGTTTGTGAATGTTTGTTTAAATAAAATTGAATTTATAGTGATTAATTTATTTTATGTTGATGTACCCCAATTCGTTAATATAAGAGTAATTTTTCAATAAACTTGCTACGCTTAAAGTGTGGATGTTTGTACTAGTAACAGTCGCTACAGGTCTCACTTTGGGTAATTTGGCACCAGATTGGAGATTACCGATATATCTAAATTATCAATATATCTAAATAGGTATTAGAAAAATATTTTTAAAAATTATCATTTGCACACGAAATACTCATATAAGTCGACCATCTGTCGACGTGCAGCTTAAATTCTTTAATATATTGTTATTTTTAAATAGAACTTTTATTCTGACTCGCTACTGCTTTCTTCCTACTTAACAAATCAATTCTGTTATTCATAAATATAGTCACTAAACACAATAAGTGTGAGACGCGACTTCTTAAGTTATAGCTGTAGAACTTCACTAATATGTGTAAACAGCATATTAAGACAGTTCAGGCAACTTAATAGATAGATAACATGTGATTCTATAAAATTACACTTTTTTTATATGTTTATAAAAAAAGTGTAATTTTATAGAATCACATGTTTTTTTGTTTATTTACACTAAAAATATACCATTATATATAATCTCATACAACACATTACAAATATTACGCTAAAGATAAATGATTTAATTAATTTTTTTATTTTTAAAGAGTTATTTAAATTCTTGTATTTTGCTTAACTACCTGGAATTAATAAAATTTGATATGACGAATTAATAAAATTTGAATTCATAAACTCGTCAACTAGTCCTAACGTTTGCAGTGTCTCGTGTTCTTACAGTCACGATACAATACTGGAACAAGAAACTTCAAAACACGTCGACCTAACCAAACACTTGTATGCCAACTTTAACTTCAATTCATGCCAAGTTCGGCCCTGCGCATTGGCCGGACGAACCCTTCTTCCACCCCAGCCCCCTCCCAGCTTCCGAATTAATTGCAATCAAAAGGAAGGACACAAGTGTAGTCCACCCCTAACTTGGCGAGCCATGTTGAAATTTGCGTGTCTACTGTGTATGTGTGGGTTATGATCGTGTATGTGCTGATTTCATTCTCATCTTTGTTTCTGTTAATGTGTTGCGATTAGACTTTTATGAAGAATATTTTTATGTTAGAAATACAAAATGTGAAGAAATGTGTGAAAGAAGAGTGAAAAGAAATGTGTGTGTGAAATGAGAAGGTTGCCAATGCAACTCATTAGAAGCTTTAAGTCTAACGCTTATACTCTCAATTATTTGATAATAATAGAGTATAAAAATAACACTACACAAAGACTATTCCTAAGGCGGGAAGCGCTTGAAATAAGTCAAAGGATCATTTAAGTGCCAACTAAATTTAGGCTTCTAAAAGTATTTCTAGCCCTTTCATTTTGAAGTAGAATGAAAGAGAGGAAAATATTTTAAGAGACTCACAAAGTACAATCCGGATATCTATCGTAGTTAGCTTCTTGTAAAATCTGATCGAGAATTATGGCGTTCGTGTTGGTGCTAACATTGCTATTTTATATCTAAAGCATGTTTATGACACCTTACCCTGGACTCTACTTTGTCCGACTGTATGTCGATTAGAAACTTTAATTAATTTTAAACATTCGTGAACAAAAACTGCTTTTAAAGTTTAATAAAACTGAATATTTTCTTCGCTGAACGTCGTTAGCAAATACATAACTCTCATATAGGATTCTCTGAAACTACATTAATATTTCAGAGCCGGGGCAAGTTGGGTCCTTTCTAAACAGCCCTTGGTCTTCTGAAGTTATTCCAACTTTGTTGCCAGTTTGGAACCTTAGCTTAGGGGCCGAAGATTACTTTGTATGGGACGAGTTACCTTATCTCTGTTTGGTTTGTCTTAGTTTCTGGTTTTTGATATTAAGAACTTGTTATTTAGGGTGGTGTGAACAATGTCATGTGTTCTCCAATTGGGGAGGAATATAGCTAAGTTTGAAGTAAGTATATATATATTTATGTTAATAACATTTATATGGATTGTTCTTAATATTATATATACTTTCAATATTTAAATATGAACTTATCTCTTTAGGAATTACTTTTTTGAAATAATTAATTAAAGTAAACTATATCACAATTGTAAGAACTACCTTCTCCAATTCTACGCTATTTGGTATTTATCTCATTAATGAATAAATATTATATATTAATAAATAATAAAAAGTAACTAGTTATGTATAAATAATAGGATATAAATACAATTTAATTATATTTCAGGCGGCTGTAATTGTTACATATTTTCAATTATGATTAACAACTTATGTTCACACAAGTAATTAGCAATATTTGATAATTTTCTTAATCTGGCTGTTTTATATTTTATGTAAACATTCCGTCAATTATAAATATAGCCTCTAGTGTTTTTACAGTATTTCCTATAAATATGATTGAAGAATTTGATAATTTCAAAATAACTGATTTTATTATTAAAACTGTATTCCTATTTTAAATGTCTTGTAAGATTATTTCTTCGAGTAAGTCATATTGCAACTTTAACTTTTAATCTCCGATGATCGAGAGATATTAATTATCTCCAAACATGTAACAACTTTCGCTGAAGCCCCTTAATAATGATTATAATGCAAGACATCACGCATATTATCGTCCCCTACATCTCAAGAGCTCTCCACGTCAGACGTAATAAATCTATAGTACAGTAGTGTTTGTGTTACTGTGACTTCAGCCAATAACAGAACAGATTGTTATTCTGATATAATCTTTCCAGCCGCTGAACATGTAGCAGTGATATCGTAGCAGTCACTAGCTTTTGTAGGAAGACTACGCAGTATAATTAGATGAGATATTATTAGAAATTATTATTATTAGTACTAATAGTAATTAAATGATTTTTATGCTTGTTATATGAACACAAAAGATAGTAATTAAGATTTGATTCATATGATAAGATTCAACAGGTTTTTTTTTGCAATTACCGATTAGAAAAACGGTTAAAAAATCGTTCTGGTTGAATGTATTCTATTGTGTGCAAATTCTTGTATGCAAGCATTCTGCCTTAAGCCAGCAAACTAGTTGTTAAATAGCATTTCTTGTATAGAGTTGAGTAGGTAATATGCAGTTTCAGGCAATTATAGATCAAAAGACAAGACAAAAAATACAACAAAAAAAATCTTTAAGCTTGAAGACTTAAAAGAACAGTTTTTAGAAGCGTTTTGGCTATGCGAAGTATTCTCTAAATTTCCCAAGTTTTTTGCAATTATTGTCACCCTAGAACTAGTATATACGTGGCAAAGTCGTGTAACTAGCGAGATTTTGACCAATTTACGGCGTGCCAAGTGGAAAGATAAGCTAATACGCTCAGCTGGGGGAGGTTTTGTATTGGAAAACTAATTTTGCATAAACACCCTTGTTGGTGCACTTAGCATGTATAGATTAATTCGGATAAGACATAATAATATTAGTATGCTAGTACACTTGATATTAATTTAAGTTAAAAGTAATATAGCTTCGTCGTAATTGAACAATTTAAAATGAAATAAAATGTTATAAATAGGTAGTTTGTGAGGTTGTATGGGTAATCTTCGGATCTAATGCAACCATTAGATCCGAAGATTACCCATAAAAAAACCACAAAAATAATTTTTTGATACAACAATCAAAAAAATATTTTTGTGTTCGATAGTTAAACGTTTTTTTTGGCAAAGGTTACAGGTATATATATGACAGAGTAAAGTATTATGTGTCCTATATCCTTCGATTACTTTATTTATCTTCGTTTTTAGAAATAACAGAAAGATTCCAAGCAAAAATGAACCTTAAGCAAAAACAAAAACTGTAAAGAAAGCGGCGTTAACACATAATAACGAACATTACCGTTTATATTCATTATTTAATAACGAGACATTATAAAATGAAGGAAATGCTAACTTTTTAATTTAACCCTTTCCTGCTTCCTTAGCCAGCAAAAAAACAGTCACACAGAGGCCTCTGAAATTAAGGGACCTTTTCAACATACCTTCGTTATATAGCATTCACTAATGACTCTGAGGCACGCGCTTGGCCGAGGGTGACCAGTGCGGGTGAAAATTCGTAAAGGGTTGCCCTAAGCCCGGTCCGACAATTAAGGGTTAAACGACTGTGTTTTATTACCGCTATCGAATAATTGTAAGATCTATTGCTCAGGGAATAGAACTGGTGTTGCTTTACTCAGAATTGTAACGTTCGGTTCAATTTCAGTGTATAGTGTAGCAAATAATAAGAGGAACCAGTACATGTAAAGTTAGAGAGAGTTTCTTGATGAATGATACTCAGAGGGCCCATTGCCCTTCCGATGTTTAAAGTGGGTAGGATAAGAAATGTCGGATGGCCTGTGAAATATTCGGGTGTGTGCTTATGTCTAATTAATACGAAAAGTTACGGATTCACTTGGGGTTTAGTTTTGAATTATATATTACTTCTGTTAAGGCTTATATTTTTATTATGTTACTTCGCTTTAAAAAAAATTAAAACAATACAATACAATACTACAACAACATACAAGATTAAATTTAAACAAGCAGACCAAGATATTTTCCTGTGATATTTTCAATTTTAAAGTAGATAGCAATACATTGGTGAAAAGTCTATTCAATTAAACTATAGTACAAACAAACAGACAGACAAAAGTTCTGAAAATTGTAGTTGTGGCGTCTGTTGCTTTAAAAAGACCCCCATTTTAGTTATTTTTAAATATCTATAGTGTAAATTAAATCTTTTAAAATGTTATTTTATTTACCTATATAAATTACATAATTATGTACGTAGATTTGTATTAATTATTTGTAGATTTGTATTATGTACGTAGAATTGTATAAATGCTTGTCTTCCCAATTGTTTCATGTCAAATAACTACTTTTTTCAATTTTAATTACTGATATTAAGTGATTATGTGGTCCTTTAACCTGTAACCTAGGCTGCTCTAAAATGATTCCTATTAACTAACCATAAGATCTATCAAAATTTAGTTCAACCTATGCTGTATGTTTGGTACTACTCGTCATCCCCTATTAGCTAGATGACGCGCTATTTCTATGGGTACATCACCATATGGTCTGGCGGCGATTAGAAACGGTAATTATAACTTATAAGGGTGATAATTGATAACGTACCACTTTAGAAATTTGAGGATTGATAAAATAATCATTCATTAAAGATTTATTACTTTTTTTGATAAGCAGACTCTTCATACTAGTTTTGAAATCCATACAACACACAATGATAATAAGAACGCCTGTTAGAGCTAGATCTTGTATCCTAGCATCAACAAAAAATTCGTCTCACTGCGCAGGGCATTGATCTTCTTATATGGGATAAATATGAGGAGTTGGAGCCATAAAACTCCTCCATGCAGGCTATTTCAGTTCTTCGTTCCAGGGTTAAATTCTCAGTGGTTAAGAAAATTTCTGTTTGGTTTTAGTATGTGGTTGGACGTTTGTAAGCCCGCTTGGCCAGCTACCAACATCTTATCTAACTCTGCAGATATAACAAAGAACGTCAACAGCATTGTCGTTGCAGCAGTTGGAGGTACGATAGACAGTTTTGTGCTTGAGGAATTCGCGTATAGCTCGCTTCGATGTTCAGCTTCTTCTGTTTGTATCAGATGTGAAGGAAGACCAAGAGCTCCCAACAATCGGGACCAACAACTTAACATACCGGCAGAACTATGGAGGAGCTCTTAATTATATATTTTAATTGACACTTGCAGGGAACAATCATAGAGAATATTGCTTTGAGATCCTCCTTGCCACTCTCTTCTTGTGCTGTAACAGATAAAGTGGCCCTAATTCCATTTTTTACGGACTTAGGAACGTCAAGTTAGCTGATACTTAGACCAAGCATACACTTTTGATTTATTTTAATCGGCATGTTTTATGATCGGCTTTGAAAGAGGCAAAAGTGCTTGAGTCGCCATTTTAGAATCGACAAATGACGTCATAGGTAATACGCCTTCTTTGAGTTGTATTGTACTGAAAGAGTCGATCTGAACTTATTTAATTTAGTTCGTTTACAACGGAGTCTGGATCATTAACGAACACTGTATTAAGAACACAACAGACAATTAGTTACTACATTCTACATTAAATTGAAGAAATAGAACCTTAATTTATTCAACACAATGTTTAAATATCTTCTTAGGTACCAAAGGCTGTTTACGTACCCACTAATAGAAGGCTAACATGCTCATACCAATTTCTAACTCGTAACTGATGCAAGTCACTAATGATCGAGTCTGCTTTGATACTGATAGCCTTATACTCGTCAGTTGCTTTAGATTTCTATTTCGTAATAAATATTACACTATTTTTTGATTGAATTTGATTAATATTATAGTGGAATTGTCTTTGTATGTAGAATATTAGTACACACGCAAGTTTAAGCCAAACTTATTTGTACAAGATAAATTACGAAAAGTAATTGAAAATTTATCTTAGCCAAACTTATTTCTACAAGATAAATGACGAAAAGTAATTGAAAATTTATCTTTTGAGATAATATATATTTTTAATAAAAGGGTTGCAAGCCAAAGTATTTTTAAAATTATGCTTTTTGCAAGTATTTTTTTCAGATGATGCTTCACCTTTGTATTGCTCCTTTCTACACCAAGCTAGGAATCAAATGGAAAAAGTAACAATGTCTTCCAAAAATTATTGTTTAAGATTTAAAAAATGTACTTATGTACAATTAATTATAATTTATTTTACTACATTTTGCAGAGAGTTTTGAATTCTGCTTAGAATTCTATTGATTTCAGTATAAAATTGATAAGTTTCCAAATTGAAAGGCTTGCTGTCGCTGGATGAAATACAATATTGTTGTTTAATGTCACTTGACTTTTATTTATTCTTAACTTACAAGATATTTTGTCAATACTATGAAAGTATTTGCCTAGTGTTAATGTTAAATTAATAAATAATAAAATAAAAAATAATAAAATCAAAATTAAATTAAATAATAATTATGCGATCAATAATGAAACCTTTATTGAATAAAACAGAAAAGATACAGAATTAAAATAGGAATACTCTATGTGACGTCACATTTTCACATTTAACGTCTAACCCATCCTGAACAAAAACCAAAGCTTTAAAGTGAACAATTAAACGCACATCTCGCTCTCACTCCGACGTAACTATAAGCGCACGCTCACAATTCATCACCCAGTTACGATCATTAAATACACAAAGCCATCACAGCCAGCCTTTGAGGCAGCCTTTACTAAACTATGAAAACCTAATGACCATGCGTCACGTAAAATACCTAACAAAACAATGGGAGCTCGCGACAGAAATTAATATATCATTATGTCAAAACCATGTATCGCCAGCCCTGTATAGAGCTATCTTTCTCACTCGTAAGTAAGGAAAATACTTCTATCTCGCTCTACTAGGGGTGGCAAACTTTGCAAGGCACGCGAATCTCACCCGTGATTGGGATTTGTTAATCTACACGCTTGAAACTATGGAAGTTAAAATTGTAATGTGATATTACGCCTTTGGGAAGCATTTGTTTCATTCATTAGAATTTGCGAGAAATGTTTTACGATTGGTTTCTCGGGAGAAATAGTTCCAATATTACAGATTTAATGTTGATTTAATGCGTAAGTTTATCAACAATATAGATAATATTATTTGATGAATGGTATTCATATATTTTTAGTGATATACTTTACAAATTATAGTTCCACAAAACTTGCATAAATTCACTTAAACTGTATAAAACGTATAATTGATTGATAAACTTAAACAGCAACTTGCACGACTGCAAAATAAAATTCGTCAATATACAATCCAGAAATTGAAAAACGTTACCTTTTTTTTATTACACGTTAAAACACTCTATAAAATACACTTCAATAAATATACTTTAGAATTTAGCTAAAAGCCATAAAAATCAAAATAAAATTAATAACCAACTTACAAGACAGCAAAAGCGTCGCCCATTCGTCAACACATAATCCACATATCGAACTAGCAGTGCCACTGACATTTCCATTTGCCGTGACAATTTGTGAAAACTCAGTTTTTAATTAGCGTATTTTTCTTTGTGGAAGCCCGCCGTAAATTAGCCTGCAGCATGAAGTACTCCTCCGCAAAGCTAGAAAACCACAACGCGTTCTATCATTGCCCTCCTTTTTATAGAGGTGGCTTTTGTGGCGAGGCATTAGCAAATCACGCCCTTAGTAGGCTGGGTTTACGATGGAAATATTGATGTCTATTGCTTGTAAGAAATTTATGTTACAAAATGTTTCAGTGACGTTGAAACCGATCTTATGAAATAGGTAAAAACAAAACACAACTATATAATTATATTCTTCTGCTGCGATATTAATTTATAGAGCCGCGGTATATTATCGGAAACCTCAAGACAATAAAAAATATGTGTCTGAATTGAGAACAACTTGACCGGCTAAGAGATAATGCTATAGATACTAGTCAACAAAGAAATATTAATGGTAAATACATATTTGGAGCTCGTGAGTTTAGTGGTTCGAAAATCCTGACATATATTACGAAAATAAAACCTCTTTTGCAATGGCTGGTCCCTGGACGATTCAATCAAAATTTGCTATCTTAAGCTCCTTAGTGCTTCCATAAGCACATAATTTACCGGTTGATTTACCAACAGTATTCACCCACCAACCCTCATTGGCTAGCTATTGGGCTATTGGTGGTGTTATACCCTAAATTCCTCATGTCTTCTCATTTGCAAGAAGGTAGGGCAGGGCAGTAGGGCAGAATGGCATATAAAATTGTTGGTGACGATGACCAATGTAAATAACAGAAATAAGAAACAATATATACGACTTGTAAACAATTGTTCCTTCTTATCTTGTTACCGCTGATCTGGAGAAGAAATCGTTACTTGACTGACGACCGTTGTCTGTCACCTGTTGATTATTTTGACAATAGATTTAGTGAACTACTATTTCTGAAACAGAAAATTGATATAAGATGTTAAGTACCGATGTAATAATGTAAATAAAGCTTTGAATAAGATGCATGAGAAACATCTTCGTTTATTACAATTGATCTTGAAAATAGTATATGTACATAGTTTAGAAAACAAAAACGTAAGAAAATACAATTTTTTATTGCAATATAATATTTTTTTTGTACCAATAATTGCTACCATTTAAGTCCAAACAATTAAAGTATTATTAAAACGTTAAGTAGAACTTTGAGACGTAGCTAGTTTAAACGCCGCGCCACGCCACGCCATGCCACGCCACGCCACTCCACGCCACGCCATGCCACGCTAGTTTAGCCACTGAAATATGAATTGAGAGTATTCTAACAATTTTTTTTTTCATTTCCATGTCTAGCTAGGAAAAGTCTTCATAATAAGACATTACTAACAAAGGAAATTGGTCTCAATAACACTAGCTAGAACGTTGTTATTGTGTGTCCTAACAAGCTAAAATTTGCCAACAATGTTGCTACCTTCTAGGATTTAAAAAAGGCACAGAAATGATGCGAAATATGCTTTAATGAGCTGATTTCAAGAACGAACGAGCCACGTCGCTTTTAGCATCTACAAAAGACCTCACGCATTATAGTTATGAAAGGGAAGAGAATGATGTGTTGACTCGAATGTTTTCTGCTGCGTATGCTAATGGTACAAGGGTGTATTTAAGCTAATTATGGTATCATAAAGGTTTTTAGCTAAGCGTACAATTGTTGTAGCTTTGAATTGGACTGGGATAGAAAAAAAATTGTACAAGAAGTTCGACTTATAACTTGAGTGAGGCATTTTTGGGTTTTCCGAACAATGGATTATTCCAGAGCAAGGTACTATAATGAGACCGAATATGTAATTTAACATAGGATAACATACGATTGTTTCCTTCTGTATATTCTTTGCTTGCAATAAAGATTATTAAGACTATATAATATTATAAGATATTATCTTTTTATTTTTATTTTTTCTCCTAATTTAATCTATTTCTTCAATTTTTATTATTATAAGTGTTATATAGAAAGTGTTGCAAAGAGTGCAGTGAAATATGTCATATGTTTTTAGCTACCATCTCCAGATCAAATCCATAAGAGATAACCTAAAGGCTTTGCAAGCCTCTTTTGCTTTTAAATATTTTATAAGTTATATACAATTATTAGAACATAGTTATAAATTTTTATTTTGAAAGTAAAAGGAAAGTATTGTTTATTTAAATTTAATTTAAAAATATTCAAGACAGTTATTATCTATCTATGAAGTTATTATCTGATCCTGAAATATTTTGCCATCTTATAGAGAAACTGAAATTTTATGGATATATTTTCCCGTTTTGAATTACTAAAATACGTAAAACACATGTACCATGTAGATTACTATGGCAGAATACAGGACAGAGAAGCTTATAGGATATTACCAATGACACTTAAATAAGGCGCTGGGCGAGCCCTACTTAAGCCCACAACTTAGTTAGTGACAGGTAAGTTCGTATACGAATTCCTTTTCGAAATAAGGTACCTATTACCAAAATAAGGCCTAGCTCTCAAATGGACAAAAATGACCAACGAAGATGACAGAGTACGAAGGAATGGTTAATCTAGGAGCTAACCACTCGAAAGAAGTATTTTAAGCCCAATGTAAACAATTACATATTTTGTTTCAGTGCACGTACGTACATCGGGGATATGAATAGAGAAAGCATCAAGAATTAAAAGCCTTTTAATGACGGCCCGTGCTGCCGAAGGCTTAGGACCGCTTTATGTTAGAGTGAAACAACAAAGTTTGCGTTGTGCATTAGGAGGCACATGATGCTTAGGAAAAATATGTGTGATGGGGTAACAAAAGCTACAACTTTTCTCCAAATTTTTACATCTCTGGTATAGTTTTTATCGCTTAATGATAGTGTCCATAAATAATTATATTTAAAACATTACTTTTTCGTAACTATAATGCAAAATGGTAAACTGGTTTTGTATATGTGTACAATACTGCGGTGTAATGTAAAAAACTGTACTTTTTTATTAAGCTTATATTTCAAACTGCTTTAAGTTGACACCGTATACGAAATATCAACTCAACTATTGATATGTGTTACATTTGCATCAAGATATAATTTCAAATTTACATAGGGTTTACATAGTTTACATTATTTCGTGCCATTGTTTTTTTATAATAATAAGTAAAAAAATTAAATTACTAAGTGATTGTTTAAAGGTAAGACATTTACAATAAAATTAAAACTACTTACTATGAAGACTATGGATAGTTTAATTTGAATTCAATACGATGCAGTTCCAACATGAGATTCACATTCCATTTAATGTTTTTAAGCTCGTTTTTAATCAACATTAGCTTTGTTATATTAAAGTACTCTCATAAACAGTTTCGTATCGGAAATATAATCATAAACAAATCCATGTTTCTAGAATTCTTGTTCACTTTTGTTTTAGGCAGTCCTCCTTAAGTGCTGTTCGCTTCTTAAAGCCATAGGTGGTTTTATCGAAGAACGTTCAACGGAGAGTGTTCATCTTTGCCGATTTTTTTTATTTGTATCGAGCGAGCATTTCGTGTCCACATCTGAGTTATAAAACCTTTTTACTGCTGTAACAGTTGTAAAATGGAACCAAATAAACGCATTTGGAAATTTACGGACATAGTTTACAGAATGTTGTTTGGATATTATTTTAGCAATTTGTGTTTTTGCTCTACCACAACTGAAGAACTAAGAAGATCCTATTACTAACTACATTTAGAATAATACCTACCAAATTAAATATTAATTTAATAACTAGTTTTCCTGGTGATCCTTATATCATCTACAACGCCATCTATGAAAGTAATCCAAGTAACGATGGAATAAATGACAATTGAGAATAACACGTCATGTAAATTAGATGATTTCCCATAAAATCAAAATACATTTATTTAAACTAGGTAGTGCAATGTACCTGTCTCTCTCATGTACTCTTAGAAAGTCAAGATTGAAGAATATATTATTAATTATAACAGTAAAAATATACAATTCAAAAACTTCCAGCATATTGTACTATACTTAGCTGTTAATTATTTAATAGAGAATTTAAATGAAATTAAATATTCTAGTAATTTTTTTTTAAAAACAGTTTAAACATGCTATGAGTAAGTTTTGTTAAATTGTTTATAATATATAATAGTTAGAATTGTAATGTTAAGGACGTAGTTGGAAACAGTAAAATATGCACGTGCTCTCTGACGTCACTACTTTCTACATTTCAGTTTATATGAATTTTATCTACAGTACAATAGAGTCCTTTGGATCATTTTGGTTTCATACACTAATTTTATATCTTTTAAAGACCATGCTCATCCCACAATAGCAATTCATTTGATTCACATCTTTTCTCAACATCTATTTACGATCAACTGTTCGACACTTCTGAAAATTCCAAGAGTTCTAATTACCGCATCGACGTCACGACACAATCAGAGGGAGATGAACAAAGCCAGCCCATGTAGGAACTAGTGGAAACGATAATCAGGTGAGTGCAATCCCTGCCCTTACAGTTGTACGGCTTTAATTAACACGAAGAGTGCTATACGATTTTAGCGTTCAAAAGGCTAATATTTTTAGCAAAAAAGTTGGTAGAAACTTTTAAACTATTGAGACTGGGAAAAAACATGTTTTTTAACAAGATATTTTTTTAAATAAAGTTACCTCTTTCCCTGTGCTTTGTCTTATTTCAAAATAAGTACTAACGTTAAAATATTTGTCGCCAGTTTACTCAATAAGGTACCGGGTGGATTTGTAAAACTAACTTACGCAGGAGAATAATTAAGGCAAAGGAAATCAGTATTGCAGAGGCCATGAAGAAGTGCTTTTATTTATATAGGATGCTTAAGAAAATTAAAGTTAACAAATATGTGTGCATCTGTCTTAATGCCGATAGTAGACCTTCAATATTTCTTGCATAAGACCCAGTGTTTCATGGTAGAAGCAAACCATTTGACATTGAATATCATTATTAATGGGCGTCCTTAAATATAACAAAAACATTCATTTGAGACATACACCCACTAACGATATGTTAGCAGACGTGACAAAACCATTATCTAGTGTGAAACATTATAAATGCATATGTGGTTTGGAATTGATAACTGATTGACCATTTATTTTATATGAAAAATTTATTTTGTTCTGAATTGTTGTATTTTTATCTCGGGAGGTAGCTATTAAGGTTAAGGCTTAGAGGTTGGTACTTGCGTATTGATGAGGTTTGTAGGTATCGCAAGTACAAAGCTTATAAAGTATCGCCTGTTACAGAAAAACAGAAAATTGTATAAAGTTAGTGCTTATTTCTATAAGAAATCTCTTCCAGCAGCCCAACACATGGGAAAATTGACAACGAGAGGTAAAGGAGCGCGTACCAATACTAATATAAATAAAGGAGAAAAAAAGGTGAAAGTTATAAAAAGAAACCAAAAATTACATAATAAAATAATATATATTATATTTTCCGATACATATATAAACATAAATGCATACGCACAATATATTAGGACAGAAATATATAATTCGCTTTGCATGCTCGCCTTTTTATTGTTCTTACAAAGTATTAGTACTCTTTGGAATTATTTTTGAATTTTAGTCCATAAAAATAGATAAAGCTACACTTATACGTTTAAGTAGGCACAAAATACTTAAACAAGTAACTACGGTACTTAAAATCTATGAAAAAAAAATTAAATATCTCAGGAGATAATGTTCTTAAAGTCGTCTGTTGGTATAACAATGTAATATCATTAAAGAAAAGGCAATCCAACACTAAAAATAATAATGCCGTCTAGTCGAGGTTAGATCAACCAAACCTTCGGCTGAATCTCGGTCACATGTATGGAAAGATTGTATATTTTATTGGTATGTGCATTTGTTTACGATCATTGATGTTTATAAAGTATATGTGGCGAAATGACTAAAATTTTAATAAATATATTTATTTTTTAATATAAATGTAGTTTTTCTACCAGTTTTGAAAATATACACCCTCCAATCATTACTGAGATTGACATTCTCAATAGTTTCCATATTACATATATATATATACAAATTATTATCTATTTTTCTTTGATATCCATAATACTAAATATATTTTATATAAATGAAGTTGTTTTTATTAAAACATATTATAGTAAGTTTATCTACTTTTTTCCATATATTAATATGTATTTTTTTTGCAAGCAAACTTAACTAAGTGTATTAAGAATAAAGCTATAATAATTCAAAAGAAAAACTTCATCAAATTTGATTTCATCCTGGCTACATCAACATACAATACAACCATTCAATCGTTCAATAGTTACATAATTATTGTCAACGCGGTGAATTATTTTAAAGATATACTTTAAAAAAAAATATATAAATCAATATTTCATTCAGACCTCCTTCAAGTTGTAGCAACGTGACCGTCTCCAATAAACTGTCATCAAGCAAACGTTGGAGTTCTTTATTCTAATAATTATTACCGTCCATTATGCTACGGAACCCGTAGCTAGACTACGTAATCCTTGGTTGCATTTTTCCTTGTAAGGACCCGCTAATTGCTAATTTACACTGTTTGCTACGGTTCGGAATTATTGAATCATAGTGAGACACGTTTTTAAATTGAATACAGAAATTGTGAAATGTATTGTTTAATAAAATAATTTCCTCTCGTTACTTAAATTTACAAAAAGAAAAATTGTGTATTCTGCTTACTTAAAAAAAAGTTTAATAGGTATTTCTTACCAAAATTTATGTTCGTATCTATAACCTTATGAAAACGTATTTGTTTTAATTAGTCATAGATGTAAGTATGAGTGCGTTTTGTAAGTTTAAGACTAAAATACACAAAGTATTCATTCCTCTTTACTTATACTTATTCTTTTCAATTTGTTCATGTGTGTAATTTACCGTGTGGCCCATTAGACACTCACACGGTGCCTACTCTGTAAAAATCAAGATAAAGCGTTATATTGAGCGCGCAGGAGACAAGTCCCTTATCACCCATGTTACTTCCTAATTCCTTCGTGTAGTTTGTGGTCGGATCAGTGGATGGTCGTAGATATGGCAATAAATTTAGCATTCTGTCGTCCAATAATCCAACAGAAACCATTTGTATGCTAATGTAAACTCCTGCTTAACACTGACATACATATATATAACATTTGTACTGTAACGTGTGTAATAATATATCTATGAAAATATATTATTTTCAATTCTATATAACTTGACGTAAAATTTACTTGTACAAATATTCTTTATTACGCACAAATTCTGAAAATACAAAAATACTACAAGATAACGTATACATACAATAGGTGGCCTAAATAAATATGAATATATTGATACATATATGAATATTTCACATTGGAATTATTGAGCTTAACGAGAACTTAAAAGTATATGTATTAATAGATAAAGTAGCTTATTAACCAACAAAATATAATGAAACTACAATGTCCAAATATCTTAATAATTGTGCCGGAATTAACGACAAACGATAAATTTAATTGAATATAGTAGATAGCAACTACAGATGCCATTGCTATCTACCAGTGTTATGTTATAATACATATTACATTCACAACAACCCCATAATTAAAATCGTGGTAAATCCAAACGTAAAAATATACTTTATATAATTAATTTAATAGAAGTATTATATTTTCCTTAATACTCTTATTAAGTAAACGTTTACGTTGTACAAAGGAATGAGTTTAAAAATAGAACACTTCTCGCCACAAATTTTATGCGTATAAAAAATATTTAACATACCTTATTATATATCAATAAGAACTACTTTACATAGAAACTTCTAACAACTAATACTTTGTTGAAATCGAATGTTTTATTTCATAGTATTCAAATTTCGATAATCTTTCAGTACTTAGACACCGTAGTTCATTACCATATAACCCATCAGTGGTCCCATATGGGCCAAGTGAAGCGACCAAGCACAAATCGGACTTGAATTGATTTAGGCTGATTGACACGTAGAGCCAATATGGGTGCAAATTACAATTCCGCTTGTTGGAGGAACTTAATTATACATTTAAAAGACGTTATGTCATTGCAAAATGCAAAAAACAACGCGAATGAAAGCGATACTTAAATGCTTTTTATTTATTTTTGAGACTAACTAATGCTGTTGGCCGCAGATGGCCTTTACTTACATTGGGGAGTCCCCAAGTCTTAAGGGGCGATTCGCGTATGGTGGATTTCTAATCGACAGGCCTCATCTCCAAGGGAGGTGTCCCGTTGTCTCTTAGAGTCTCCAGAGTTTTCGACCAAGAGGGAAACTTAAATGATATAATTATACATTGAGCCATCGTAAGTAAAGAATGTGCTCTTCAAGGTGGTATAAAGAAAGTCAACAATCCGGAAACAAATACAACTGCACTGATTTGACTTACCATAAATTATATCAATTTTATTTTGTTCCTCTTTAAATAAATCATAGATGATAATTTCACGTATCCATTCATAAGGTAAAAGAATGATCGATGATATCTAAAACTCAAACATCAACATGTCTATTATTTTGAACTTGTAATAATTTGTCACTAACCCTAAAAAGCTGGCGGGTAAAATGTGCCCACTGTTGACAAAACTCTATTACCGAAAATTAGACAATATTGCCCCAAATCGAGTAATATTTTTTGTGTGCCCACCGCCGGTTGGCGTTATTCAAAAGAATGATCTAGTTCAAATGACCCCAGAAGCGTGTTTTAGATGTGACAATGGGAACTAGTAATTCTGGTTTCGGACTAAGTTAACGTTAGGGCGAGTCACGTGTATATCCGAAATAGGTTTTTCATTTTAATTCATTTTTATTTCACATAAAAATATAATTATAACGATTTATATGCTTACTTTTGAATAAAGTGTACCTAATTTTAATAAATTCTAGATAAATAAAAAAATTAATTGAAATGAAGTGCAATAGACATTATATAAGGAGAGATTTCATCATGTTAGCTGTCAGTTAATGAAACCTGTTTAATTGAAAATAGTTCTTGTTTTTACTATCCTTGTCAATGAGAAAGTAGGATATACTTAAAACAAAAATTTAGATTAATAGTGTATCTCCAGAATCAGATCAATTTTATTTTAACCTATCAAGCCGTAAAATCAAAAAAATAATAATTTTTAGATATGTTACGTGTTGTAAAATGTTGCATTTTTCAAAACAATAAGTTCGTTTTGGTTTTTTTGTAAATATTCATTTTGAATAAATATCATAAAACTCATCTAATAATTAAATTTTGGTGACAGAATATGGAAAAAAAATTAAAATAATAGTCATATAAAAATTCTTTCATCAATAAGTTGGATCAGTCTAAAGTAAAAATATTACGATTTACATGGTTTCACACCTACATTACCTTTGTTGACAGTTTGAATTTTTAACGATGCCTTTCAAGTTCATTCGATTTAGCTATTCCTTTCTAATTAGTTTGCGGAGCAAGTTCGCCGCGGACGTCATAGCTGCCCACTGTAAGCATAAAAAAATACAATTAGAAAACTTAAAACAATGACGATATTCGTTTAGTTACTGCACTGCAGAGCCGTCCGTCTAGCTCTCAGAGAACAATAGTGACCCATTGTTACGTCCATTTTAAATGAACAAAATGGCGGCGCATTCTAAATTCAAACGTTCGAGCAGAGTGAGATTTGAAACAATGCTCTCTAATCCTCGTGAAGGGTTAAATGCATGCTATTGGTCAACTGTACCCCCCGAACAACTTTTGTTCGATTTGTGTGCGACGGCGAAGTTTGTCCCTGACGACTACGTGTGTGCGAGGGGTTGAATTTGCACGCTTCGAATTGTTAATTTGTTGAAGCTCTCTCTATGAAAATTATACACCAAAATGGAAAAATCTCAAGACAACAATATGAAGTTAAACGAAATAATATTTTCGAATTATACTATGGTTAACTTATATTGTACGTTTATTGTAATGATTTTTGTCATGTAAATAATAAGTAAAGTAAGTATAAGCAATTATAAAAAGGAAAACATAATCAGATTACTAGTTTTAAAGAAATGTATGGACAAAATTACAAACTTCGATCTTTGCATACACCTACATCATTTATATATTTTTTTTTTGGAAGATTTAGTGGATTATCATTTTAGCAAATTCTTTAGCTTTATTCATTTTCATTGACACGTGTCAATTAATAACCTCTCTTTTTCGATGTCGGTTAAAACCTAGAGAAAGCGTGATATAGTATTTACAGGTAGTACGTCCTGCTGTCTCCAACACATCGCTCCCTTGACATCGCTGACTTTATCTCGAAATATTAAAAACACTACAATTGCATTTTTAAATTGACAGTTTTAAATTGTTCTACTTCTATGTAATATAGCGTTCAAAGGGTTAAATAATTATTACCTGCCTTAAACTTACATCTTAACAAAGAAAGATACCATATAATGGAAAACTAGCCAAGTGTCAAAGCACGAAACTATGTCAGTGCGACATTCTCTGTACAATTCATCGAACCCATCAACCGCGACAGCCGAATCGCAATCAAAACTTCCTTACCCGGGGCACAATGTAACCCACGCCTACACGTCCCACTTTTCTCCAAAGACTATTATTTGAATGTCTTTCAACCCGTGAGAAGGGTCTAACGCACCCCCCACGCGTGTGCCCGCCTGATAATGTAATTAAAACAACACCTTTATTCTGAGCAGTCACATTTTAGGGCGCTCTAGTTTGATATGTGTGGCTTTCAGGACATTTGACGAAATTTCCATTAATTACTTTTCGTTACTTAATTGTTCAAATTTTTTATCAAATGAATGCTACTCTTACTTAAATACTATAAACTTTTTGTTACTTATCGTTAATTTGAGAATTGGTATTCAAGGTATATTTCTAGTTTAATCACGAGAGCAATGTAAAAACACCCTTAATATCATGTTTAACTATAACCATAATAATATGGTGATATTATGTTCTAAGCACTCTTGTGTTTTTCCCATGTAGTAACCTTTTGTTCAGCAGGAAAAAAATTAGAATTCCGAGAAAGAAGAAGAAGATGAAGAAGTCAATAAATATGCAAATAATTTAATTTTACAATATTTTTTTAAATAATCCCATTTTCATAAATTTCTTCCTATTGAATACAAGTATTTAAAAGAACTAATTTAATAACGCAGTAAATGGATAGTAATTTTTAAAAACCAAAATATTTACCAAGAAAATAAAAGCCCAAGTCACTAAACAACATATTTTTATCCCTCAAACGGCAGCATCCTTATCTGTAGCCCCAAAACAATGGGTCACATTAAAGTCGCCGAGAATTTGAAAGTGTGCTCCTGAAATTTTCGGGGTAACATTATACTGTGCATTAGGGCTAAGTGATAGCGTCACATTTGTTGGATTAATTCATCATCTGAATTGCCATGGCCAGACTGATGGGTCGGAACGACCCCCCCGGTGGGCGGCGGGGGGCCAACTCAACGTGTGTAATTACTGAGCGTTTTTGATGCGTTATTGTGAATGGACTGTTTACAAGTCTGGTCGGTGATTACAATATGATTTGCTTGCTTTTAATATAAAAACATAAATTTAGCTTTTTTAATTTTTGCTATCAATTGTATTTTTATCATTCATATAACAATTATTTATTTGGTAAACGCCCTTGAAAACATTAATTAACAATTAATTTATATATTTATCACACTAAAATGAGAAGGGAATATTAATGCATTTAAGGTATTATACATTTGTTTTAAAATTATTTATAAAGTACAATATGGATAAAATAAACTAAAATATATATTACAACAAAATAAATACCATCAAAAATTGTCTACTTTGAAAATATTCGATACACTTTTTAGTGTAACATTTTCTTAATTCATAAATTAAGATTAATGAGTACAAGCCACAAGCAGAATAGCTCGTATATTCTAGGTAATAAAGTTCAAAAACAGTAGCCAAAAGTTGCCTGCTCAAATCAGAGCTTGTATGATTTAGGTCGCGTTTACAAGTGGCAATATTTATGACTGTATATGTGTTTAAATGATTTTATTAGGTTCCAATAAAAAAATTGTACTCAGATTAACAATCATCAAAATAAAATTATTAACTACTTCAAATTGGGTTCAAACATATTTTATAATGACCGATTTTAACCGCCTCTGTGGTCTAGTGGTCCAGCCATTAGACCACAGAGGCGGTCTAGTGGTACAGTAGTAGTGGTCAACTTCCTCCAGATCTGGAGGTCCGGGGTTCCATTCACAGTAAGGGAGAAATTTTCTGCCTAGTTTGGTAGGTGATAGGGCTTTTTCCGCCTGAACTGAAGTTTGCGTGAATAGCTACCACCATCTCCCCTAAGCATTGTGTTGCTGTAGTTAGTGTTAACCACTGTGGTTGAATCCAGGCGTAGTTCGCTACCATCTACGACTTAACCTTCATTTAACAGGTGACATGAAGATCAAGAGTTACCCTGTTACGAATGAAAAAAAGAGATATTTCAGTCAGTGTATTGTAGCAACTCACAAATGTATATGCCGCACATTTACGCGCTTGTAGAGATAGTACAGTAGACTTTACCATTTCCTACGATAGTTTTAATTGTTTTACAATAATAATAAATTTAAAATAATTTAAAATAATAATGCTATTTATTAGTCTACTTAATACAGAAGATATAATGATAACATCTTAACTACTAACACTAGTTAAACCTTCATCTAAGGCAATTAATCTTTAATGAGAAGGTCCATAATTGATAATAAAAATGTGAACTTCAAACTAACATTAACCGCATCCACGTAAACAAGCCTTTAGTTGCGCGAGCGCCCGATGCCCTTTCCCCCGAATTAGGCCCCCACCTCCAGGGGGGCCCACACCAGCAGGACAGTGAGTGTAAGGATAAATGGGAGGGCTGGGTCTTCTGGTTAAGTGTAGATTTTCCAAATGCGGTGTTGATGACGGCGATGTATAGAGGACTTTGTCGATAGAATTTATTAATATTCAGTATTATTAACTTGTAAATCTTCATTTATATGATAAATTTTTTGCACATAAATGTTATAGTTAATGTTTTTTTTTCTTTTTTTATGGTCCAGAAATCATTTGAAACTACCAATTTGTTGATAGAGATTTTAAAAAGGGGCTCCAAAAAGATAATCTGGCTTTTCATCACGGCTAGATCTAAAAATTTCTGACTATCCATTGAATTTTATCAAGGCAGTATGAAGATCCAATATCGCGTATACCTCTTCGATTGAAGCGGTATATGTATTATAGCACAGTAGTAACTGGCGTAAGCCACAAAACTTCTTTCGGTTAGTAAATATTGGAGATTCAGAATTAATTGTCATAGTATTCTATTATAAGTATTTTTATGTATTTAGCTCGAGAAAGCCGGGAGATTTACGTAATATTCTCACAACAACGCACCATAGTACGTATAAGATCTAATAAATTATATTAAAGAAAATATTACTCCAATATACAAATACCTGAATATTTCATTTTCACATAATAGACTGGATATGGGATCGAGTACAATTCTTTATACCAACTCATATTTAGGTAGCCGTCTCTGGCTACCGTCAACACTCTATTAAGGTTCCGTTCACGAAAAGTCCAACCGTATTGTCCGTCTGTCGTCTGTCACACAAGTTTTGCAGTCAAACGATTAGGGCAGTCTTCAAATTCGCACAGTATATGTATCTTATTAAAACAAAGCCATATAAATTGTAAAAAAAATATTTTAATACTTTTATGGGGGGCTGTCTTACATTTAAAGAGGGCGTCAAAATGTTTGGCCTACCCCATCAAGTGGGGTTTTATTATTAAGAGCTCATTGTAATTAAATTTAAATTCTCTTGGGTTAGATATATAAATTATATAAACTTTACTATACAATACTTTTTAGCTCTTAACATTGCTGTTTTATCGAAAATTTGTTAAACGACACGACACGTCACTAGTGTCGACAATTTTCCGAGACCGTTGGACAGCGGCGTTGTAAATAGTCGTGTAAAATTGTCCACATTCCCTCCCTGGAAGGCTTTTGTGTTATGTATTCTTTGTTATTTACCTTGAGTTGTGTTGCTGCGTTCCGAGTGTTGCTTTTGAAATGGATAATGTTACAATTTTTTTTATTTAAATAGCTCTTTTCATAAACGATGGATAGGGAATTATGAAGAGTTGATAATTCTTCTCAAACTTTTTTGCTTATCGAATAGAAATACTTGCTCTCTGCGTTTTAAAACACAATAGTGTAATTACTTTACGTATGTCATTGAATTATCGAAAAAATTACAAGTATTCGTCGAAATGATGCGCTGTGGGATTGTATTATACAGTTTTAAGCCACAATGAGTCTAATTAAATAAAGTTACAAACTTTAACCAATGTGTCCTATGATATTAATGCTTTAAGAAATTAATTTAATTTATTAATCAATATTCAAAAATTAATTCTGTTAACAATTTAACCCTTATAAAAATATATAATTATATTTCTAATTTAACATCTAAAGTAAAATTTAATTAATGCAGTGCTGAAGATGGCCTTTATAGAGTTACCAGGTTATAAAGACGCGAGAACCTTGGGAAGTCCTGAGGCATCAGGAGTAATTCCCCTGTGGAGGAGTACGAACTCAAGGTGCCTCTTAAAACTCGGACATTGGCTTATGTAGGTGAGTCATATAGTGGAGGAGAGAAGTGCCCAGGTACCTATACCTGGTATAGTGCAGCTAGAGTATACCGAGACATGTACCCTTTCTTACTACTACTTTCTACTACTTTCTACTACTACTACTTTCTACAAATGCAATATATAAAGTTTGGCAAGAGCATGAACATTGTTTTCTAAATTCAAAATTATAGATAGGTAATTAAAAAAACTGTTTTTGGGTTTATTGTTTTGTTTTAAGTAGTGAGTGTGTAAAGATGTGGCCTCCTTCGGTCCATCGATTTAAAAGTGCTGGCTGTTTTTATTCGAACAAACATTTAAAAATATTACATGTCAAAATTGTCATTTTCTAAATTTATTATTTAATATTATAATTTTCGTTTAGCACAAGGAAATTAATTTTTTTTTTTTAATTATTATATTGTTTTCCATTTATATTATCTTACTTATCGGCTGATTCAACATAGCCTTGTTAGCACATTGCGCTGCTATAATTAGTAGAAAGGTGAAAAGGAGGCGTAAAATAAAATTGTTGAAATAAAAAGTGGTAAAACTTAGATTATATTATAATGTAATAAAAATTAAATACAATAAAGGTTTACTTATTCGGTGCCGAGTAACGTTCGGTTCTGTTATGTGTTCCACTCACGGAGCAGCGAGTTAATTGCTAAGCACAAATGAGACGCGGTCGAGGTGCGCGTTACACGAACCGACCGCCACCTGCGTAGGGGAACAACGGACACTAAGATGAGTGGGGGAGAAAATCATTTCTCAGAATTTTAATCGTTTACGTATTATTTATTATGACAAGTTGGAACTCATCGGGTTTAACTGTTTGTAACCTTCGGACCGGTATATTTACTCGCTAGCTGCGAGCACAGATTTATTTATCGAAAAAATTTGACATTAAAAATAGAATCCACATATCGCGACAAAACAGATTTTTTCGAGTTCGTGACATTTCGCTTATGGAGAGATCTATGCTTACAAGGCAGATGTCTCAAGTTATAGCTTCAATTTTCTAGCATAGACGAATAATCTTTCACTGCCCACACAAATTCTTTCAGCGGCAATTTTTCGATCTGTACAGTCAGTTATTTTTTATCTAGCATATATTTCAGTCTACAGTTATCCGAGTATTCGACTTAGCTCTTTGTGAAGCTTGATAACATACATAATCGTTTTAGGTAAGTATAATAAGAGTACCTATATAAAGTATGCTCGTCTTGACTTGAAAGTAGGTAGAAAAGTACGTATTGAAATTATTACTTAAATTTGAAACAAATACACTGAGTAGTTATATTTACTTTCAGAAGTTGTTTTGTTAAAGTAGGTAATGCATTTTTAATAGAAAGTAATAAAACATAAGTTCGATTATGTGGTCTTAATTTTTTAATCATATCTTTGTCGAAATCTTATATATAAAAATGAATTGATGTTCATTAGTCTCGCTAAAACTTACATACGACGGTTTATTTTAGGGATGTTTTAAAAATAAAAAAAAACTAGGAAAATCCTAAAGAAAATGTTAAATATACAACTGAAAATTGGTTATTTAGTACGGAAAATCGTTTAACATGCTAAATATTAAAGCTGTCATTTCTTCTATGGCTACTTTAGATTACATTTAATAGATGGCGTTAGTGATAGTTTTGTCGGAGAAACAAATTTCATCGGGTCAACTAGTATTACATACATTCTAGTAAAACTTCAAATATCCTTGCTCCGACATCTGTGCGTTGAGCTTTACTTCAAAATGTCTCCCTTTCACCTTCTACTTTCGCTTGGGTAATCTTATTTTAGTTGCCTCAAGGTGCTATCCCCCCTCCTCCTCACGCAATAGGGCTCACAATCCCGTAACAATACCGCAGGAGTTAAAATGTATTACCTTTTATTGTGATCCTCAACACGGATTAAGAGAGAGCGCGGTTTTGAATTTTGATTCGGATTGTAGCCGAAACTTGGCTGGCTTAATTAGAGCTCTTAGTGATTAGCGGGTAGCCTAAACTTCTATAGTCGTTTAAGGATTCAGAGGGGTGAGGTAGCTCATCTTAATTTGGTATGCTGTAACTATGCACACCTATTTTGTCTACTGCTTTGATTACATTCTACAAAATGATCTTTAATGAAGATTTTGAATGTTGGAGCCGTGGTTCCGGATGTTTAGAGTCTTAAGTAGTTGCATTGTTATTGTGTAACCTTTGGCAAATTTAAGCTGTGGTAAACTTTAAAATGAGTTTTTAACTTTTATCGTTATTCTCAGGGATTTAACTGTCAAGTCAAGTCAAAAATAACTTTATTTAAATAGACACAACGATGTTAGTTATATTGTTCATTTTTGCAGATATTAGTCATCTATAGCTTATATACGCACCACTACTGGGCTTAGGCTTTCTCACATGGGTGAGACACATGAGGTATTTTAGCTATAACACTAATACGCTGACCCAATGCGACTTGGTAGGTGAACGCGTTTGGCATGGTTCCGGTTGGTACTTAACGTGCCTTCCTAAGTATGTACGAGCTCAAATTATTGTAATATTAATTAAATAAAATATTAAAATATAATATTTAATAAAATGAGTACACAGTGACAGGATTCATTGACGAATATATTTGAATATTAACTATTGTCTACTACATCAGTCTATAAAGGCCAGTGTTAGTTTACATGCTGTAAAACCTTATTATAACACAAATAAACAAATTTGATTGATCCATCCACAAAGCAAGCATGGCGAAAGTTAATAATATATATCTTAATAATATTCCGTTAAAAGAATTTCACTTTACATTGCAGCAGTAGGTATAAATAATATTCTATTGCCTATAAAATTTGGAAAGTAAATGAGAGATGAGTATTATTTATTAGTGAGCACATTTAGATTTAAATAAACTTTTTAAAAATAATAGTGTCATTAAATATGTTTAGTATGTAAGAAGGGGGAACCTAGAAGGGCATTGACTGTTCATAGCAATTTTAGCAGAATCAACCTAGGTAATATGGATAGTCCTCTGTGCAGAGCCTGCATGAAGACAGAAGAAGCAACCGCACCCGTTCTCCGGGAATGCAATGAAGTAGTCAATTACCGGGAAACTGCTTATGATCCCCGTAGCCTCTGGGAGGTATTTGGTGACTTGCAGGCACTCGGTGGCTTCTTTTGAACTAGTCCCACATCCTCCAACACAAAACAGACGCATCAGACGGCCCGTACGGAAGAAGGAGACGAAGTAGGGAATACCTATGGTAGACGTACACCAGGTTTAGTAGCTTAATTTAACTTATTTTTCTTGTATTAACAAATGTATATTCTTCTGGAATTTTTAGGTTATTATTAATGAAAGTACTAGCGGCTGGTAAATTTAATAAATCTTATTTAGGAAGTAGAGTAGGTCCTTTCAATCCCGTTAAAGATAAATCTTCTATTTTACTGCGATTACATGCATCTTACGATATCCTAAAATGGAGAGCAGAGCTATTAAGACAGCGCTAGCTAGATTATGAAGATATAAAAGAGCTTAGTCATAAAGTAGATTAAAATAAAGACATATGACGTAACACTGCAGAAATAGCTAAAGTAAATGAGTCTTGTTATTTCAACATCTTGTGTGGTAAGCACTTTGTGACGTCAGAAGGTACCATGGAGGAAAAACAAACAAATATAAAAATTCACTGGACTTCGTAGGAATCAACAATAAAAGGTGTCGCAACTTTAAGGCAGTTTTAAATTTCATAAAATATAGAGTAGATTCCTAGAAAATAACATGAATGAACTCCATTTGAGGGTTAGTCATTTTGTCTATTAAAAACAGTATGAAATAACTAACCCTCGCGTGCTGTCCCGGCCCGTGTGGCCAGTTATTAGGGCGTTTTAACCCTTCCCTGCAGCCCCTGGGATCAGAGTGACCTCTCCGACCCGTTTTACCGTTTTCTGTTAAAACTATATCCACGCGCGTGCGACGTAAGGGTAAAAATGTTATTTTCACATAATAAAGTTTTATTATTTGTTGTGGGACGTATGTTCTTAGTCGTTATATTATTTTGATGGTGTGATGATAAGTTATTACTTATGATGGCCATTGTGTTTTGGTATACACGTTTTTATTTACAGTCGTTGTTATGTTTTTTTTTTTCATATTATTTTAATCGATAAACGGTAGTTTTTATAAGAAAATATTAATACAGTTTGATAAATTGTCTGTGTTTGTAATTAATGGTGTATATAGCATACTCTATCCATCTATGAAGTGTATATAAAATAGATTTTCAATGTATATGAGAATGGAGAATTTGATTTACTTGATTTGTGATAATTATTTTAAAAAATATTATTGATATGGAATTTCTAATGTAACGTTTAAAGTTGTACATCCATAATTAAGCACTTCTTAAATAAGTAACAAGACTCACAACTAAAATTTAACTCACATTTTTTTTACAAAATTATTGCGTAATATATGTGAGTATAGTCAAAAGTATCTGTTATAAAAACAAGTGAACCGCTTTCTGAGTTGAAGATTTGAAGTCATTTATTTATGAGGCTACTTTATTTATTTTATTTTACAAAAGAGAAAGTAACGTTTATGATTCTAAGTTGACATTTGAACTTTTTTGAGTTTATACGTATATTTTTGTTAATGTAAGTTTCCATTTAAAATTATTTATTCTTATATTGTTAGTTCATACCGTCTACGGGAGCACACATAACTTATAATATGAAATTATGAATACAAACTCAGAACCAGTTTTTCCTGTAGCCAACCCTTGCAAAATGCAGTTTGCGAAAAAAATGCATTGTAAAAATGGCAGATGGTCAAATAATAAAGGCCGTTGTAATAATATTAAAATATAATAATGTATCTAACGGTCAAAATTGAAACTGATGTTCGTGAAATATGGTCATTGGTATCCAAATTTTCGAACAAGGTAAGTACATATTTTTTCTCATTATCGAAGGAAAAAGGACATAAGATATATAATAGGTAATAAGGTGAATTGAAAATTCAATCTTAATAAATGGAATAGATGCAGTTATAGGCTAAGGGTATTTCGTAGTGGAATCGTGATAAATTCTAGTTGATATTGATTTCTTCAAGTTTTATTAATAATAAAAATATTTATATAAATTTTGACTTGGTCCCAACATTATGTATCGATTATACAAACCACTATTATTACTTTTGTTTTCAATCATTTTAAAGATATTTTTGGATTCAATTATTCTTAAGTTTTGTTCAACTTTGTCTCGGTCACTTTATTAATACCTAACTATAGTATATTACATGCAAAATTATAATTTCCATTTTTATTTTATGTTCCATACCTATCGTAACGCAATTGTACTCCTTGTTAATTAAAAATTACTTACCAACACAATTCAGTGGTCCAAATTAATTTCAATATTACTTTTAAAAAAATATTAAAACTAAACTATACTTATGAATAAATGTTTAATTTTGATTTCAACTATAATAAGCATGTTCCTTTCTCAACATAAATGCCCCACACATTCCATATTCCCGGGGCGGAGTCTCGGGTACTAACCATTGGTCAAACGCGACCGGTCAGTTGGGGCGTGCGTGTCCATTGCAGGGTTGACTTAAGCTCTTATTGGAAATTTGAGATGAGTGGGGACGTAATTCTTATTAGTATTTTGGGAAAAAAATACCCTTCCGCTCACATAGTTTATAAGATTAAAATTGCATTTAAAAATATATATATATATATTATTCCAGTAGGACCATTTTTAATACATTTATATTCAATGTTTTTAATACATCTATTTTATTTTATAAAACCTTAAGTTACGGATAAGGAAATTGTGTTTTACTACTTAAATTAGTCGTGTGTAAACGATAGATAAAATAACCGACTGAAAACTATTTCAACCTATTTGATCTACATATAATTTATTTTTTCTAAAACATTTTAAGAGTCGTTGAAAAATATTATTTATTACAATTAAATTCTTGCTAGTAATTAACAATTTTGAGTTAATTAAAGCACCGTTACAACTTTTTTCGTGTATCCTCCTTATTACATCCTTATCCTATTATACCGGCTGACTAAAGAAGTAGCTTGTAATATAAAGACGAGATACCCTGTAATTTATTAAAATATTTCTTTAATTAGTATTTATATTTTAAAACAATAACAATTTAACAATATATCTTATTCTAACGGTAATTTTGAAATACGAAATGAAAAGAAAGAGCTACGCCATTATCTACATAGTATTAATAATTATACTTATTATAACTCAGGGATAACTCAACTTACTGAACATTTATTTCATTTTTTTTCTGATTCATATAACATGATTCATGAGTGCATAATGTATTTAGCTCTTGCCACTATTAATCTATAATTTAACGTATCTGATAATAAGTTTAACGACGCTCAAGTTAGCGTGCAAAGAAATTGTATGATCTAATTCTACAAGCGTCTTTCTCTTCGGGTACAGGTACAGATTAACTTTTAACCATTACGTTGTAATAATTTTAATATAATTCAAACTGGTTCGTTAGGAAGTCTATCAGCAAGTACGTATATATATATTGTACATTGTAAAGATATAATTCATTTTATTTACTAATAATCACTAATGTAACTTGGTACACTGTAATAAAAGTATCTTAATTTGATGAAGATAAATGTATTTATAGGATTTTTATAAATGTCATGAGCAGAATAATCAGCAAAAGAATCATATCCAAGACCAGAATGAACATATCGATGACAAGGGCAAACAAATTCCATAATTTAATGTTAATATCGTTTTAGGAAATAACTACCGAAAGTTTGATTAATATGGAATATTTATACTTTATTGACTAAAACATTTTTAAAGCTATACCTAATGCAAATTTTTAGCATCACCTTACGTTGTATTCCTGCAGTGGGTAAGCTTGCAAGAATACAATAAGAAAATATTATTTTATAATTTAATATATAGGTAGGTAATGCATGAAAAGTGTATATGGTAGTTCTATAAAAGTCTAATAGGCATCGGTACATTACCTTAACTTTTTCCTTAGTGTAGGTATATGTAGAAATTATAGATTATAGATAATACTAATATCATTATATGAATCAATTTTTGTTTCTATTATAGTCTTCTTAATACATATATTTCAAATGGCCTCCTCATTCCACATTTAATTCATTCGAAGGTTCTTTTTTGTACCATACTTACGAGAATTTCATCAATACTGTTTTCATGGCTTAAGTTGTTATCATACCTTGTTTGACTGTATCTTTAAATGTGATTGCAAAAACATCATTAAATAAGGTTAATAAACATCATTTAATAATATTGGTTTTTGGATTAATAAGCTAACGCAGTGATAATAAAGGCGATTTTGCATTGCCACAGTAATACTTGACAATCTGTCTTTGAAATGGAATCTCAGTAGCCTGTACCGCAAATCCCAGAATCGTAATATTATGAAATATTAACAAATTATAGCAGCAGTAGACCTTAAGTAATAATATGACCCGCCTAAAGAATTATTAAGTTCGTTCAGAGCCTTCGCTTGGTCGAGATAACACGAAACTTTACAGATTACGAACCGTACCTAATGTCTAAATTTAATAGCGTTAGGTGGTAAACATGGGTAGGTAACTATAGAAAATAATATTCCATTTTTAAATTTTGTACAATTTTTTTTCATTATAGATAAACAATATAACATTGTAAAAACTTATCCCTCCCTCCTTCTTACAACATGGGTTCCTTTAAAAGAGGCGTGAAAAGCACTTTTTGGGACGGCAAGGTGAGGGTGGCTAGGGCAGTATGTCGTATGCTTCACTAGTGATCTTCACATATGGACTCTTCTACTGCTTATCATCAAGCGGTGTCGAGTCATTTGCTGTGCTTTATATAGAAAAGTCGGTCCTATAAAAAGTAACCATTTCACGAAATAGACGAATCCAAGGTGAATATTTGGATGTTGCATAGGAAGGTATAATTTACACATTAAATTTGTTATTTGATCTATTTGAATAAAATTGTTTCTATTTACGTTTATTTATCATAGTCAGCTCAACCTAAACTGTATATATGCCTATACAAGAACCGGGCAGCCAATACTGGGCACTGGCATTTCTAAATGGAAGAAACACATGAAGAGTTTGAACTATTACTCCACCACGTTGATTCAATGCAGATTGACTAGTCATGGTGTAAGTTACTTTGTTTGCGTTCAAACTAACGATCATATCACTTTGCCAATCGGCATCGATAACTATAGTTAAACGAATAAAAATTATAGAGGATTAAAACCGAATAATAATGTAATTTAAATGTTCAATATTAGAAATAAAACAAAACGTTGATGATTTCCAAACACCGCCGCCTGCGCAGACACTGTCTAAGAAACAACCAGCGACACCTACAAAAAGCTCTTACAATATCTTCTACGTGCTACGGGTAACCTGCCATCTATCGAAAATCTTGGGAACTTTATACACATAATCAATGCGGATGTCCCAATAAGATTTAATTTAAGATTTTCTTGTTAGATTCCTAGATGTCATTATGAAAGACCTAAAAATAGAAAGTAGGTAAATATTAAAAAAAAAACTGTAAATTATTCATTACATTATTAAACTTTATTTTCACTTGTGTGTATACTAAAAACTCTCCTTAATTACCGGTGTACTGAGACTAATAATTTAAAAAATAAATATAAATAATCTCAATCATTAACTATAATGGTCTTTGTTTTACTAATTTGATGTTTAAAATGATTGATTGTGAATTTATTAATCTGTATGTAAATTATATTAGTTATAGGTTATTATATACTTCGCTATCGCAGCAGATTAGTATTGATAGTCATAATTGGTGTTGAAATAAATAAATATGAGAATTATAACATTAATGTTATAACATTTATGTAAATTTTGTCCGCCATAATTTAAAGTTACCAACAAATCTATCATTCGTATTTAATAATCAGCTTCAGAAAGTTATTACGAAAATTGAAACTGAATTGGAAAATATACTAACTACTTCGAACTAATTTCAAGTGATAAATAAACTGCTACTTTTACCACACGGCTCGTAGTGGCTGAAGTACCGCTACTCAATAGTAGATGGCGCTAGTTGTAATATGTTTGTACACTAAATGTTGGCGGGAACTAATATTACGTAGGCAGCTGATGAGATTAGTACGTCTCTATTTTCATTTCAACACAGTTATTTAGTGTAATTTATTAGCAAAAAGATAAAATATTTACTTACTCTTTTAAAAGGTATACTATCCTAAAGGTATATTAATGCATCCGATACCAAAATAAGATTGACCTAATAATATCAATATAAGTTGACATATTTGTTTCTTTCAGCTCAAAATGTCAGTTCTTTTCAATAAAGTTTAGCAGTTAGGTATTACATAAATAGACATTATCATGTTAGACAGTCACGATATGAGGATATTACATAAAATTTAAAATCCTACGCACGACACTTTTCGTTAAATGTTATAATGCCTAATCCATTTTAATGTTTAGAATAATTTGTTCTTTTTTTTGTTTAGTTTACCTTTTAATTATTATTAAATGAATAATTTTTCTAATTTAGCACTATGAGTTTTTAAGTAGTCTTCTTCATTCATCATAGGTACATTTTGTATTAACTTAAAAGTCTGTTTGTCTAAAATGCTTAAACCCACCCTTTTGAAGTAACTATATAGTTTTCGATTGTATTTCTCTAACTATATTAATTTATTTATAAATTCTATATTAACGTGCCTATGTACATATTAATCAGAATTGTTAAAAACCGGAGAAAATCAAAGCTTCGGTGCATCTTCACAACAATTTATTTTATTATTTACAAACAGATTTATATATAACTTCAATAAGCCACTGATATGTCAAACAATATAATAGATTATATACGTAGTATAAAATCATAGGTACCTACCAAATCTATATACGCAAGAACAAAATAAAATGCCCGTAACTGGAGAACCTTTCTGCCCCAACAGTCGACAGTTAGGAGAAATGTGCCTTGCTCACTGTCACTTCAGGATCGAAATTATTTGGGTTACGTTGGCGACCGTGGTTTTCGTGCAGTTCCTGATTCGATCACGCAGAGATTAATAACAATTGATTACTAATTTAGTTTACATATCGATGTAAGTAAACTAAATTAGCTATCCAATGTCTAATAGGTTTCCTATTCCTATTATTAGTTAATGATAATAGCCATAAAGGCTACCCCAAAGGTGTTTTTTCCTAAGCCACTCAAAAGAGTCAATATATCTCTTTAAACGAAAGAAACACTTGAGAAATATTGTTCTAAGATTGATAATGGTATTTATTAAAATATCCAAACTAGAAAAAAGGCATACAACCGAATTGAGAACTTCTTTCTTGTTTGATGTCGGTCAAAAAGCCAATGTTCTGAGGCATAATATAATAAAAGTTGGAGTGCAAGGCGGTGGTAATGAAATGAACCTTGATCTTCAAATTTTTCGTAACGAATCAATGTTATAAAGAATTTAATCGAAATGTTATTTATTATTGAATTAACATTTCTAATTAAGGAAATATTCAAGAATAAAGTAATCTCGGAAGTTCCTACTAGCTATCATTATATGTTATTGGCTTTTACAACAGCATATACTACCAATTATTTTTTGATTAATGTTTTCTACTACTTTAATATTTAACTTAGTTTAGTTTGATCATAATGGGACTCGAACCCACTGTTTCGTTTTCTTGCTAACATAAACATAACTCATCGATAGAATAAGATAATATACAAATAATTTAATTTTTCATGAAAAAACTGAAAATGTTATCAACATACCAGATAAATTAGCTTTATTTAGGTCTAATTATTGAAAATCTTTTTGTTTTTGTATTACGGATATTAAAAATAGTAGTTACAACAATTAATTATATTTTAGAGGATTATTAGGTAATGAAACAACAGCATTATTAACAAATCGTGGATATTTATTGAATAAAAATAATAAAAATTAAAATAATAAAAACAGTTTCATCTTTCACGTAGTTACACAATAAAATTTGTCTTAGATATTTTTTGTTTTGCTAATTTGTCTCCATTCGTCGTCCGTCACGCATAATTTATCGTTTTTACAATTTCACTATTAACTCTTGCGTTAACTGAACCGTTAATAAAAATAATAGTTACAACGAATCACGACAACGAATCACCTCATAACAATCATGCTTATTTCACATTTTTACATTTAAATATTTTTTTTGTCAAAATTTACAACTCGAATCAACATTGATATGGGTAATTTTAATATACAACGATGTTGAAACACTGGGACGTGATAAGTATGAATATTCGAAAAGTCATTTTATAAGCAAATGTATAAAATGAAAATTCGAGTAAGGCGACATAAATACGTTACGTATTAGGGCCCGTCCAGACGATATAAAAATTCGAATTGATCCGAAAGTGAATTACGTCGACTGAAGGAGTCCTAATTTTAATTCATAGCTGAATTCATTAGGGGACTGGTGGACGACAAAATGTTGATATTATAATTTACTTATAATTATCTAATATAAATTCTATTATAATTTACATTAAGTACGTATACTGAAAGATTTCACGCTTGGACTAAATTTAGGTACGAGTGAACATTCTTTCACGAATCAAGAATCCCATGAAAACATTAATTTAAAACAAAACTGGAATATTTTCAGTCTTAAAACATAACTAGCTCTCTTTCATAAGAAACAAAAGCGTAGAAATGAGAATCGATCATTTCATATGATAAATTTCAAATTTAATTTAATAATTTATTTACTAATTAATTATATAGAAATACCTCATTACAAGTAACACCTACCTTTTAATCGATTCCAATTTTGCTTTCTACAATGCTTAATTAATTATCGATTACAGGAAATTCACCGTTTTTCCGTATTTTTTTTTTATAATTTGTGAAATATTGTTTTATAAATATGAACATCAATAGGTAGGTACTCGATTTACACATAAACTTACTCTAGCTATTTACACAAGATCATTATCTAGGATAGGAAACATTTTTGCTTATTGAGTAATATTCTAGAATTAAGAAACAACTTACAGCAAAACACGTATCTACTACATCAAACTATGAAGAGCCTAAAAATTATTGGAAAAAAACTATGTTTAATTGACACTATACAGCTTAAACTAAATCATGTTAAAACAACATAGCTAACTTTGGCATTGGCTTTTTTTTCTATAAATTAAAACATGTCAAAACAATATCAACATAGTAACGTCAGCGGTGAACAATTCAGCTTCAGGAAAAAAAAACTCAACAACGAAAGTAAATCCTCGACTGTATCAGTACACGAAAGATATGTTATAATAATGCCCTTCTGTTCAAACGCTTTTTGGGCTCATATTGCAAACCTCACCAAATTATCACCAACTAAATCTTAAGACTAGAAGTTGAACAAAGTTGATGTCTCGCGCGAACAATAATCGGCAACGAAACTAATTGCTACAAAGATTAGGCCCTAGAATATCTGGCTGAGCGGCACGGGCGGCGGCAGGCGAAGGCCACCCCACGGGTAGAGTCACGACGCCTCATCGCGGCACGCGTTAGAGTCATCAGATAATGCTAATGGAGCACCGTTACTTTGATTCACTACACACTTACGCATGTGCTTCTCCAGAGTCGAAGGTACGGAGAAGGGCATTTCACAAAATCTGCACCGGTACACGTCCTTCCCGAGTCTACCGTGGGTTTTCATGTGCCGAGTTAGCTTCGAGCTCTGCGCACACGCGTAAGAACACAGTTCACACTTGTAAGGTTTTTCCCCGGTATGCGACCGCCTATGGACTGTCAAGTTTGAGCAGTTCTTAAACACTTTACCACAAAACTCACAGGTGTCATTACGGCGTCCCTCTTTAGACTTAAGAAGCGGATTTTGAAGCAAGCCGTTGGTGCTGTTCTTAAGTCCATCAAAAATATTATCAGGTGGCCTTTGAGCATGTAATGTGGGTAGCCACCAACCATCACCTCTATCCATATCCAGTTTCATCCGCTTTGAAGCTTCAAAAGGATTCTCAAAAGGGTTAAAAAGCGGATGAGGTTGTGGTGGCATTTTAGCGAACTCCTCTTTCAAACGCAATGCTGCAGTAGGTGGCATGCCATTGGGTTTCTCACTTGGAGGACCGTTGTTGTTATCGCGGTCCTTAGCTAATTGCCAATTTAACGATTTACCAGACTCTTGCAATGCTTGTTTGAAAGCTTCGCTGTATTGAGCGATATTTGATAAACCAAATTTATCCATGAGCTCACCTACAACTGATGCTGAAGGTGGGTGAGCAGGTAAAGCAGGTGTTTGTTTTCGTGTCGGCGCAGAAGGGACGCTACTATTTGAGACAGTTAAATCTTCAGCTTCTTCAACATCTTCACCGTCCTCATTCTCCTCTTCTTCTTCACCATCAAGCTCCTCGTCCTCCAAATCTTCATCAGAGTCATCTTCACCAGTGTCACCACCAGATTCACCCTCCTCAGTATTAGCATCAGTTCCGCGATGTATTTTCATGTGCTTTTTCAATTTCGAAGCTTTTTCAAAAGTTTCATCGCACTCAGAACATTTAAATGGTTTTTCACCTGTATGTGACCTCCGATGTACAATCAAATTATTTTCAAATCTAAATTTCTTTCCACAGAACTCGCATGAGTGAATTGCTGCTTCATCATTATTGCGTTTGGCCGGTGGTGTTGATGATGGCCGTTCCGGAGGTGGGGCGTCGGCTGCCATCGGCTCAGTTCGCCTTTCTGGCGACGTTGAACTGTGAGGTTTTATGGCCTCACGGGGGGTGTCCACCGTTCCGGGTCCGGCGCCCACCGGTGGAGTCTGGCCGACTCGGGAGGGCGACGGGGAAGCGAACGGAGGCGAATGCTTCCTGGGGCTAGGAGAGCTGGAATTGCCTGTGGCCGCCCCTGGACTGGTCGTACCGGCCAGTTGCCGCAAGCGCTGCGAGTAAAAATCCAGCTGGGGTTCAAGTGCTAGTGGTTGTGATACCGGGGGAGCCCGGTCTCGACCTGACACCGAAGTGGGGATAACGGGAGGTCGATCTGCTGGTGAAGGGAATGTTTGATGAGGTGGTAAAGAGTTTGCCGCAACAGCTGCCGCTGCAGCTGCCAAGTTGAGTCCATGGTGTCGAAACTGCTCTGAGACGAGTTGTTCCATTCGAAATCTATGGTCGTGATGATTTGGCCGGGAAAATAGCGGCGTTGGTGGAACTGAAGGGTGAGCTAAAGGTGGTAAGCTGCCTGGTAACGGCATCCTTAGAAGTCCACCAACTCCAAACGGAGAGTGCATGTCCGGAGGTGGTAGTAAAGGGTGATGACGTAACGATGGTGGTGGGAGTGGACCTCCAGTTGATGAGCACCCAGAGCTTGATGAAGATGTACTTGAAGATGAGTGATTCTGTTTACTGGGCTGTTGTGGGAGTGCCTCGACATAGATCTTGACGCCATGCACATGTTGCACGTGCTGTAGAAGCCGCCACGCCGAGTGCACTCGTGCTTTGCACGTAGAGCAGATGTAGTTACTCGGTTCTATGGACAAACAGAAAAACATGTTATAATCAATATAATGAGCCAATGAGGTCGTTTTCCGATGGAAGATTTACAGCAATATTAACACTGGCAAAGTGTCTAGTAATAGCTCTCACATATCGTAGTGTTGGGCCTAGGGTGGGCTCGCGGCCCGCATGCTAAGTAGGCGAAGGTCCAAGGGTTCGCTCGGCGGTGAGTGATCGCCCTTGCGTGTCCCGCGTGATTCATGCACCTCCAAAATCTTATGAAATATACGAGGAGCGAGATCACGTACGCACGCGCGGGTTAGGACTGTTGATATTGAAATCTATATATTATATGTAACATAATACTGGTGTGTGTTTTTATTTATGTCATTTTCATACATAAAACATTATGTGATTTACTAACGCAGAAGGTGGTACCACCAACCAGCTTTCTAACGAATTTATATATTATTTTGCTGTTTAGACTGAATTAGATCTAATTGAATCTTTAGGTAAGTACGCAAATCATAATGAAATGTCCGTCAGAAAATAATACAAAAACTTCACTATATTAAATACAAGTAGTGATGTCTACTTACCTAATTATTTCATACTTTTTTTTTATTAGGGAGTTTTTTTATAGATAACAGATAATATTATTTATGTGACTTAATAATACATTTTTTAGACTAGGAATGGTTCTGATAAGTTATGTTAGTATCACATGGTCATTGGCGCGCCCCAGCTGTAACTCGTGATTTGATTGCTCATTGTGATACAAACTCATTTTACTGTGGAGACAATCGTGCTCTAGTGAGGTCAGTACGCCAAGTTATTTTTATATGTAAGAAAGTTAACTTTAAACCGTGGACCATTTTCTTAGGTAGTACTTTAACTGATCTTATTCATTTCTAGATCCTATTTTAAGTGAGATAGGACTACTGTGAGCTACCTAGAATAAAGATCCTTGAGAACTTGCCCACTAATTTGCCTACATAAATTTTCTCTTGATTTGTATGGGTACAAGCATATATCTAATTTCATATTAAAATTACTTAAACAAATAAAGTGATTAATATTATTTAATTTCAAAATTCAACTATTATATAAATATAGCAGAAAGACTGAAAAGCTACTATAAGGATTTATAAATGCAATTAAAATACAAGCACATATTTAGGAAAAAAATGATGAAACTGTCGATAGCATGATTAACCCGACACTAGTGGGCGCGGCTGATAAGCGATCAAGACTGTTAAGACGATTATTGAATTGTAACGGTCAGATTGTGACCGACCGGAAAGAAGACACGTACAGGATGTTGTTGAAATTTTAAAAATTACAACGGATAGTTGGAACTGGTTAAATTGGTTGGAAGTTTAAAACCGAACCTTATTTTTCTTAATTTAATTGATAATTAAATTAGTAAACGACAAAATCATCGACTTATAAACCAGACTGTTAGACGTACTGAGACTGCTTGTAAGCTATTTATATGTTATTAAGAGATTGAATGCAGTTCTAGTAATTACCGAAGCAAATGTCTTAACGTAAACGTGCCTTAAGAAGCAATATGAAATTGAAATATGGACTGTCATCTATTTAATATGAATAATTTAACTTTAGGGAAGTTAAAGCAATACTATGAAATTTATATTATCTTCGATTTATCTCTTCTATAATATCTTATAATATTATACAGTTTTATTTCGTAATTTGTATAATTTAAGTCGTTCACGACCATATTATTATATGTTATAATATTCATAATTTACAGTATGAAAGTTCCCTCATCGAGCGCAAAACAAACAATATTGATTTCATTATTGTATATATGATTTATTTTTGTATGCATATAATAATGGATACATAAACAGGTTTTGTTTATCTACTGCAAAATATTAGTATGCTTAGTTTATATCATGAGTAAAACATTTTGCACTTGAGACTTGAATGTCGTCTTCCAACGGTAAACATGAGTATACATTTTCAGTACTGCTATGCAAAGAAAATTAGAAATCAAATTAAAATGTATTTATATATTCCGCTCCATTTTTGTAACACCATGTATGTAAATTCTTCACGATATCAATATTGTGACCTTTTTGTCCAGAGCATTGTTCATTGTGTTGCGTTTTGGTCATCATAACATGTACTGGCAGCAAAAAAATAAATAATTTCTACTTGAAAATTTGAAATGTTGTTCCTAAATTTTTGCTGTTCGTTACGCTAAATTTTGAATTATTAGTAAATTTCTATTAAGCTTTTTGGTGTGATGGATAGCTATAGTTTGCCTCTACAGCAACAAATCCCCAAGAAAACAAACCTAAATTGCGCTGACAAACAATGCATCCACAAATATTGAAATAAAATTGAAATTTTTTGTCAAATTTTTATCACACAAATGAATAAGTTCTTCACCAACCGTACTTAACGCGTACGTGTAGGGTGGACAAAAGAGTCAGTAGCGGTACATCGACTTACATCGATTGATAAGGGATTAAACTGATTACGTGCGAGTATTTCTATGATCCGTCCATCGATACAATCGCTACAGTGTGTGGTCGGGCATTTTAATAAACTAGTCGATAACAAAATAATTTAATTCAGTGAGTCACTGATGTAATTTACGAACATGATTTATTTTCCTTACCAATATTCTACGTCTTACCAAATACTAAACCAAATACCAATAACAAATTTACTTGGTATCGGGTCCTGGTCGAAGCGAACTTTTTAAAATTTTTATTGGTGTGAGAAAATCGTAAATATTATAATTTGTTTTCTTCTGTTGACTGTCCCTTTAGAAACTCACTTTCCACAGTCAATTAATTGACAAGTACGTATATTAATGAGATTAACAAACAGTTGTCAATAAACAAAAGTCTACTGATTATAAAAAGATAAAATATTAAATAATTAAAATATTTCGTTTCTCTGCAAACTGGATTATGTTCCCTGTTGATCTCGCAAACCGTAAAATATTTGAAATTTGTTTTGATAGATCATTTACATAAAGAAATGCTTCATAATCAAACCATAACCATCGAACACTGCGATCTGAAAACAGGACCTTTGGCTAAATAGAGCAAGATTTTATCTGTAGATAGTTTCGACCGATCAAAACAAAAAGTTTAATAAGCGTTTCGATTTCAAAAGGCAATCGTTGATTACCGGCCATTGTGAGGCTACGGGCAGTGGGGGTGAAATTTTTAAACACCTCCCGTCTGACCCCCGCCCTTAAGGGGGGTCGTTTGCGGACAGCGGGGGCTTTTGCTGTGCGAGATTTAATGTTCATTCGTATCTCAGGTGTACGTAAAGATAGCACCGCATCAAGAATAACAGTTTCAATCGAAACGAATCTAAATACAAAACAAAACAACAATCTCTCAATCGTTACAACTGTTAACACTAACCTGTAGAAGCTTACACAACGAAGTGTTGGAATTAAGAGAAATTTTATTAAGTTTTAGTGTTTTGGTTGTATATATATTTATCATTTAAGTCATTGTTTGCTTTTATAAGAGGAGATATGTGTATGAAAATAAATAATAAGCCTGTATTTATTTCAGATCTACTAATTATTTCACACAAATTTAATTTACAATTTTAACATGTATATTAATGCTACTCCTATTTGACAGTGGATTTTATTAAATTTGTCATAAACAGTATTATCTTTACTAATAATATAAAGCTGAATAGTTTGGTTTTTGGTTGAACTTGGGAACTACTCATTCAAGTTGGAAAATTATTTTTGTGTTAGATATAGTATTTATTGAGGAAGGTAGGCTATATAATATCACGTTATGACCAATAAGAGCATCAATGAAAAATTTACGCAAAAATAAACTCTAATAATGTTCTCCTTTAAAAGTTCCAAAAAAAAACTCCGCGGCGGCATATGTCTATCTTTTAAGTTTAAATTACTAAAACCTATTTTTGGTAATAAAACTTGTCATAAACACGATTTAAATAAATAAATAAAATATTCAAGTAAAATCATTTTACCTACTCATCATGTATAACATGTTTTTATTTAACGACATCCACGAGAAAAGTCGCGGGACTTTAATGTACTTGTATATGAACGAACTATTCATTATAAAATTTAAAATCAAATCATCCTTCGCGTATTTATTTTGATTTACTAGTTATTTAGATAACATTCGTTTGTTTGAGTGTATAGTAAGAGGCTGGACACTTTTATGATTTGCGTTGAAAATATTATGTTATATATGTGCATACTGTTTAAGACCTATTCTCGAAATTAATAAAATAGTAATGCAACATGTAAGAAATACATATTAAATTATGTAGTTATTATATGTTTGTAAGTCACAAATACTGCAGCTTACAGCGCTACAGTAAATCAGAAACTTAAAAGTAAGTATAAAAGTCCGCCAACTGAAAATGCTCCATGCACCGTCTGTGGACCGGAAGCCGACGGCGCTGCTTCCTGCGACGACAACTGTTAGTGACGCCTCTCGCGGACACCGCTAGAACTACTTTGGTTATGCCACTAAAGAGTACCCACTATATAAGATTACTAGTTACATTTACACAAAAAAAAGGTTTTAAAATTAATAAAAATATATTTAATGAAATTTCAAATTGTACCAAAAAGTACGCAATACATTGAAGTGAGTTTTATAGCCATTTGTAAGTACTTGATTTTTAGAATGCACACAGAAAATGTGTCATTGATTTAAAATTGAAAAAATGATTTAATGTATCTAAATTAAGAAGAACTAAACTATTACCAGAATTATAGATGATATACAGTCGACGTTCTATTTTAGAATCTATGCAAAATTTGAAGTAAGAATTGCGGGTGGCACGCTCCACCGAGACTCGCCATCGACTTGTTATGCGGCGGATGTCCGTCGCGCCGCTGCGCTGAATGACCGCCTTCCCCTTCCGACCCCACTCCCCCCTAGAACTTATAACCCGAATGGTGCAAATTGTGACCCATAACATAAGCGAGACATGTTGGCAAGAGAAATAAAAATTTGAAAATGGATCGCGTGTTATGGTTGGAGATTTTCATGTGCCAGTACCAAATTCTAAAGCAGTTTACATGAACATAGGTATTTAACATGGAGATATTAAAGTAAGTAGCTATATTAAAGCTATTTTATATATAATTTGAAAATGGAACAATGAAAAACATCGAGCCTAAATTTATTATCAAACTGAGCCAAGTAAGAAATAGTTGAAAGCATATGTATTCTGTACACAAAATGACAATTCAATGTTGTCTAGGTCATAAGTACGCAACTGTTACAATAATCCACCGCTAAATGAACAAGGAGATGACCGATTCGACCGCGACTAACTAAATAAAGACTGTCAAACGAAAATTTTTGGTACAACATTTGTACAAAACAAAGTGACCCGTAGGTCAACATTGATTTGTGACAGAAGTGATTACCATATGTACGTCGAACAGACTTGAATCGGGAAATGGCCCGAAGTCCATGCGCAGTTTCTTAATTCAATGTCAAAGTTAATATTGCGCAATTAAATGAGGAACAAAGCTAAGGGTTACTTTCACCAATGGCTGGTCAATTGCTACACTTCTTTGAGACAGTTCGATTTTTATATTTTTCGTTATGCCATAAATATAGGTTAAATAATAAGTGATTTATTTAATAAGAATTACTAAGATTGTGTGACAGTTAAACAGGGATTCCCAAAGTGGTTGATATTGACCACTTTTCACTAATTTCACTCACCAAACCGTAAAGTGTTTAAATTATAGTAATCGTATTTTTATCTGAATCGTATTTAGTTTCAGTAGAAAAAAATTAGAGTTAAGACTTTTAAAGTTATTTAACTATGGGGTTTTCTTAACCTTTAAGAATTGTTTAAGCATCCGTGGTATAAATAGTGTGTGGATTTTATTCCTAACCTAGGTACTCGCTTTTTAAAATGTAACTAACCAAGAAGCCGAAAAGTCAATGAAAATACCGTTCTTTCCGCGCAATATGTAGCGCCACAATACATCAACACCACATCATTATGTAGCGGCAAATTCGTGGCGGCAAATTGCCCGGGCAATAAAAAGCAAGATGGCGCGCCCTTTACCGCTAAAACCCTGATTTCTGTAAACTATCACGTTACTACACAAATTGTTTCCTAACGCGCCCTCCTAAAATCAGTTGTGGCATTTTTGGGCACGATATTGATACCTACATAAAATAGTTCGTATCCATAGTTTGTTATGATTAATTTTGGATTCTTTTGGACATAATAAACGAATAACAGTAGCACCTATTAACACCATAGTATAAAGTAAGGTTGAATATTCAGAGGAAATTAACCCGTCGCGATCATCGATGGTCGTAAACTAATTTGAATCATCATTATCATAATTAACGTCATTTTATTTGGGAGGTATATTATGAATTTCCATTATAAATCTATTAATAAGACAATGACAGCACCATAATTTTAATAAAAAATTGTGGTATCACACTCACACTTTACGCCTATCGTCTTGTTCAAATGTATTTCTTGTACTAGTGTGATTAAACTTTCTTTAATTAAAATATTCATTTTTTGTTGTAAAAAAAAACTAATAGGTACACTTCTACTTCTGCGTATTTTTTTCATCAATAATTCACTTGCAATATTTAAAAATTATATTCCTAAATGAAGAAATTTTGAACGCCAGCTCGAAATTGCCGTCAACCAATGTGTGTGGCTATTTTAAACTCGTAATAACGGCCCCGAGCACATGTGTGACCGCCATTACCACATATTACAAAAAAATGACGAAAAAACAATAAAAGTGAGGGGTGACATGGACGAGACTTAAAATTGAATCTGTATCGGTGACATACGCTATTGGAAATGGAACCGTAACTTTTACTAGAGATTTAAAAAATTAATTAAATTTTTGACGTTTAAAAGGTAAGATGACGACGGTAGTTGTAGCAGGGGAACTTGTGTTCTATGCTCAGTACATAAAATTCCGTCTTGATATTTTCAAAACAGAGAGAATAAGAAATTAGACAATTTAAACTTTGTTGAAAAAATAGTTTACACATTGATTCACTTTATTCAACAGAAATGTTAATAATGTTATTTTAAGCTTCGATTGCCGTATGCTTCATAGATTGATAACTTCGACGTAATAAGGTCCACATTTGAACATTCCGTTCCTTTGATCAATCGTAATATAGATTTTAATTAGCAAATTCCTTATAACGGACACAATAGTAAGCCCTATGTCCTAACTGGTATCAAAGCAACCACGGCAGCTATTTGCCATTCAATACATCCAGCTTTCGAATACCAGACCAGAGGGGACACGAAACAAATACATCAAAATATCTCAAGCCTATTGTCGAATAAGACAGCCACTTCAAAAATAGGACTCCAGGAGGCCATCTATCAGAATAAATCTATGATATATTTACACACACTGAATGCATTATCACCATTCCTAAATCAGCTATCAACGGACTCTTTTCACTAAAAGGGTGAACTACACTATAGAAAAGGTTGACCCCTCATAAAGACTTATCACCTCATATACAAAATAAGGTTCCACTAATCCTAGAAACCGCAAGCCATATTACATTTTGACCAACCAATGTTAGAGATCATATTCGATCAACGCCATCTCCGAGATGGAATCTCGTCAAAGTTAGCGGTAGTTTTTTCACAACAATCTCCTCTTGGACTTAACTTACGTTATCTCACCCACGGACGTCACGAGGAATAGAACCCGCACGTATATAATAAGGACGATATTTCTAAAGAAATTTAAATTCGCCTGCAAAGGTCCCGAGATAGGATTAAAGATTGTGTGCCGAGATGGCCCTTTTGTGGCTACCCTTAAGAAAACATGCTTCGATATGGAAATATCTTGGTCGGGACTTAATCGAGGAATCATTTGCGAGGGCGATCATTTATCAAGAAAACGGTTTATGAATGCGTAATTAGCCTAAAGAGAGAAGAGAACTGCCTGACCCGCGGAACCATTCAAACTCTTTTATGTTGATATTTATTTTGCATGAGTGAACAAGTAAAATGCGTTTGTTGTACACAGATCAAACCCAACGCTTTGCGATGCGGTAGACCGTATGGCTTGAGATCGAGAGGATAATTTTATCAGTGGCTACCGAGGGGTGACAGATCAATAACTGACCCATGCAATTGTCTAAAAATTATCCGATAATTCAGCCCCTTCTTAAATCAATGGCAGCAATTTCAAAACAGAACGGATTGTAATTATTCAACACGGTAGCAGACACGTATGTAGTCCGACAATCCTTCATTAATTTGTAAGTCAAATAAAGGCCAAATACTGGACCCGACATGGCACTTGATTCAATATTTGTTTTGATACAAATAAGTGACGACCATCGGTTCTCCGATGCTTTGTGATGATAATGAATGTAGCAACACCTTGTGTGCTCTGTTTCTGTATGTTGAATGGGCTCTTTGTTGGAATTAAAATACAAATATGGAAATACCGGTCCACAAAAATTTATCGGTGACGGCTACTTCCACAGTAGATTCCACATCGATTTGGTTCACCTAAATATAAGTATCAGAGTCATCTCTTTAAGACACGCGATAGGCACGAGACATTTCTCCCCTTACCTTTAAAATACAAAACCACGACGTCACATCTAAAATTAAAATCCACTTATTTAAGCCCGCCACTTAGCCACCTTTCCGTCGGTATAAAAACTAAAAATATCCACGAGCATTGTGTCACGCTCAAAGAAGTTCCATAGGTCACGGCGAACCCATGAACGTGTACCACGTGTCAGGAACACGCCAAACATTTTTTATCTTTGAAAAAATTATAAAAGGCTCCTAACAATAGGACTTCGGTAGCATCTTTGACAATTATAATATCATAGCTGGTTGTCAGTCGAAAACCATTAGCACCAATGAAAAATTCTTGGATATTGAACTTTAAACAAATAGTACAGAAGTTGAATTTTAAACGATAGCTATTGTAAGCATGAGCTGTTTCAGTGGTGGCGTGGCCATGGTTAACGCAAGGGTCATCACAAAAGGTACAAGATAACAATACGCGCACGTCAATCGTGCGCTCATGCAAATAATTTTTTTCTTCCAAAATATCCCCTTTATCTGTTCATATAGCCATAGGGTTAATTAATATGTACAAAATAATACAATTAAAATTAAATCCTTTTTTAAGTTGGCACGAGGTCGCGACTTACTGTCACCATTAGAATTATAGTCTTGTTTTGACAATAAACTCCGTTTGAATGCGGTTTAAAAACGCAGGATAGATTTATGGAACTTTCAGCTTTGTTTCTGGTTATCAGTTTAATATATTTTGTTATGTGTTATTGTAAACGAACCCTCATGCTTTATTGAATATAGTCAGTTTGACAGCTCACTCGAAGGGGTTAATATGAACGTTTAGGATAAACTCAAACGCAATAAGCCGAAACAACTGGTGTAGATGCGAACCTGCAATTGACATTTCATGATAGCGCAAGCTATTATGAAAGTACAATAACTATTGTAACTGTTACGGAATACTTTGTTGTTCTTTTTCTTTATATAAATATGACTTAATTTAAAAATTAACTCCATGAGTAGGGATAACGTATCGTAACGTAACGGCAATGAAACAATTTCTATTTCAGCTCTGTAAACCTATCAAAAATAATTAATAAAGTAAAATAAAAAGTGTATACTTATAGGATATCTAGCTATTCATTGCACTACTTAAAACACGCTACGCTGTAAACCATGTAGATTTTAATGACACCGAAGTAAATAACCAATCTAAGAAGTGCCATCCTATATCAATCTGTGATAATAATAGCAATGAAGTTGGTAATAAACATTGTTGCTTGTAAATACCAAATATGAGTACAAATTGCCACAAACGTCGCGTTGAAGTTATTTCGCCCGATCAAATTACTATTTCCACTTTCCACAAAGCGTCGACAAAATGCGGGTTGAGAATCCAGAACGGTGCACAATTTTCGGGTTTAAGAAAGCTTTTGTTGTGCAACGGTTTAATACAAAAGTGTCAAATGACGGCACATCTGCCCGCACAAAGGGTTACACTGGATAGATTATTTTTCGAACAACCCCCGCAAGATTGCTCGCTTATACAGATGTTCGGATTCTTCTTTTTTTATTTAATTTTGGTAGTGAAAGGATTAGTGGAGCACGTTCTTTAACTCGACTTTGTATTTTTAAAAATCTCTTACCTTCCTTTTTGTATCTTCAAACCTTTAAACTTCCAATTTCAAAACTTTGACAATTTTAAATCCTTTCGAGAATCAGTTGCTTAAGTTTTTGTGAGCAAAACCGAAACATCCTGTTGGACAATACGTCATGGAAGTGACAGCATTAAACCCCAAACGGGAATGTATGAACGAACGATGACGTAAGCAATATAAGCGTCCAGCATTGTTACGCAACATCTTGCATGATGGGGAACAAAGCCGACAGAACGTAAAGATAAAATTGTCTCCGAAAATCCTTCGGCGATTGTCAGAATCATTAATAAAATACTAAACGCCGACATTATTCAGACGATGACGCTTGCTTTCGAAATAAAATAGAATTTGCTAGCCACACGTGTGCCTCTTTACGCTTAAACGCCTCCTGGCAAAATGGTAGACTTAATACTTTTAGAGTAGTATACTTTTTAGAGTTTTTAGTGTAGTAATTTAGAAAGTATTTGAATATTTGTGAAACTTTCATCCTTTAAAGATAGTACTGTCCTTATTTAGACGCGCATGATTGTATATTTCTGGGATAAGAGTAAGGTACGGTAGTCTAAATATAGACGCTATGTTAATCAAGTTAATAACTATTGCCTGACGGACAGATATGTGAGAGCATTTTGTCTATATAAATTCTTAAATTTTAACTAATTAGGACTTACCACTATGCATCGTGTTAGATTCTGCATCAGCTACTTCGGTTCTTGATTTTTTCTGGTCTTCTGGTGATCCAGAAGTATCCATGTGTTCTTGTTTGATCTTAGGCTTGATATCTTCATCAGGAGAGCTTGAGGGCATGGGAGAAGTCGACGCTCTTCTTTTAGGTGTCGATGTTCCATTATCTCCTTCTAGTTAAAAACAATTTGACACTTTAGGATTATTAACGTCTTAGTTTATTCGATATACGGTTATTCACTTGTTTAAACAAATGGTATATCGAGTCATAGGTATTTTAGAAGTAATATCAAATTTGATACATAAAATAGCTGAGCTTATGTCAAATAAAATATTTTAAAATATTGTTGATAGCATTACATATGTTTATCATTTTATACATAAAAAATAGTTTTTTATCTCAGTTGACACAAATTTAAAAAAACATAAGTGAATAATAGAATACCCACCATCTAATAACCGTTTTGGTGTACTCGATGCTCCTCCGTCTTCTAATAGGTCAGGAGGTGCTATCGACGGGCTGACCAGAGGAGGGGTATGCACCCTACTGCTGGGCGGTCTTCTTGCAGTGAGGAGAGATGGTCTTCTCCCACTTGAATTGCTTGTCGACATCTGCCCAGGTCTTGAGCCATCTTCTGGATCTGAATTGGGCCCTGGTAAGAATACAAGGAAAAGGCTAAATTGTATTGTATACCCTAAGATATTCAAAACAAGGTAGGTAGGAAAAAAGTGGCAGTAATTTGTACGTTTTCTGAAATGAAAATATAAAATGCAAATTTATTTTGACGTATTGTATCGCTTATTTTCTTTACAATAGCATTCACGTGATTCCAAAACTAGCTTAAGTAAGAAGCTACATTTGGTCGGTACTTTTCAGTAGGAACTTCTGTCTGGAACATATTGGCCAAAATTGTCCCAATTTTTTTTCCGATACTCAGATTAAAGACTATCATAATCTCGTTCTAAACTAATCAACTGAGTTTCTCGTATCATTCCTTCTTTAACATTTTTTTGTTGGGCTTGATTAGATCTTTAGGACAGATACAATTAAAATTGGGACATTTACTGAAAAAAGGTTTATTGGTATTCAAAAGTAGTTTTCATCGGGAAATATACCTATGGCACGTGACTAATAACCGACATAACATGAGCAATTTATAAAAATCTAAGTATGTTTTTTCCTTACCAGTACTGTAGCAGTGATACGCGGTGAGGTCCTTATCACAGGAGGACACTTTATGCTGGATGAAGCGGACGATATCTGCGAGAGCGAAAGCTCTTCGACAGGCGCCGCAAGTGAGGGTGTCTGCCGGCACACCAGGTGTTGGTGACCCCCCACCTTCTGCCGCGCTGTCCGCATCCGCTATAAAGAAAAGTTATGGTTCAGATCTAGTTTTCAATAAATAAGATATTACAAAATAGTAATTAAACATACCGACTTTTGTACACGACAAAAAAGGCAAAGGTACAACTGCAACTAACATACCAACATAACGTAATAAGCGAATTAAATGGATGGTTCAAATAAATTTTGAGGACGATAACAGTTATGGAAATACTGAAAAGTGAAATGCTAAAATAATTAAACCTGTGAGCCGTATCTTAATTAAAAGAGAGGTTGGAACTGGCAATTACACAACAATAATTAGCCATATAGAAATGATACATACAATCACCAAATACTGATGTTACAGTGAGTTCTATTATCTATAAATTTATTGAATACGACAATTGATAGAATATACAAAAAATGAATTGAAAAGAGTCTAAGTCACCAGTTGCTAATAATCGGGGTAGCACCAAAAAGGATTGTATGTTAAAAACTCTTTTAATCACTTATTATGAAAGACTTATCTCTAGCAATTCTGATCAAATACAGCAAATTATTTTTAGAAAAAAAAACAGAGTAGAAATATTAATAAACACTAATTTAAAAATAAGTCTCATTTTACTTTTGAGTAAACAAATTTTTATATGTTTCGCTATTTATAATATATAATCACTACCTTTTGGATGTATAGTATAATAAATACATAAAAAGAGAAACCTGAATAGGTTTCCTTTGTAATATATTATTTAACAAAACAACACGGTAATACAAAGTGATAATATTGTCCAATATTACATTTAAAAAAAAATTCTTGGCAACAGTCTTGCGACATATGGACAATGACACTTTCTTTCAACCCTTTGAGTATTAAATTGCATTTAATTATTGTTTGTACATTCACGGTCTTCAAAAATAAGGTGTCAGTCGAACTGACCACTTAAATTAAAATTGGTCCTTTTGTCGTCTGACATTCTATTTTCGCCTCTACACCAACGTTATAAGGTGCAGGGATAACAGGGTCGCTTCTATTTACAAAGATAATAACTGCTTTTTGAAAGGAGCATTTTGTGTCTTTGTACCGGAATCAATCGTTTCACCTTCATCTGCGTTGGTAACAGATGTATTAAATTGTGTAATTACAGTTTTGCTTTTCAGAAATTTAAAAATACATCATTCTTTAAAGTGAATTACAGTAATTAGCAACATATTTAGCAGACACGTTATATTTTACTGACACTGACACCATTTTAACTTTTTGAATAATATTCATGGAATATAATTTTAACACAATTCAATTATGTAATGTTAGCCAAATTGTACATTTGGTTGTTTCAGCAGGACTAATAATTATCCGACTTCAAAAAACATTTCACTAATATTAAAACGTATATACCGTGGTTGAAAAATAAGCGGAAGAATTTATTTCACAGCATCCTACATAATTCTCTCGTTCCTAACCTTTCCTCGTTGTTTTTTATCCTGGTAATGATGTACCTCTTAAGCTTCATATCACTAAATAGTAAGAAATTATAAAGCCGTAGATGAAAGCGACCTACGCCCTGATTTCTGTCACAAAGGAACTGTCTATGTTATGCACTAGCAGCTGTAAAATAACAGTACTGTTAACATTACTGTTATGACGACAGACTTAAAAGCGATGCTAAACGAACTGAGTAAAAGTTCTACCAAACTGAGCAGAAAAGTTCTGTCCCAATAGAAATCGAACCCTGGTCCTTCATATATGTGACCCTATAGACTTTTTCAATAAGTTCTCACATTCATCACAGGAAAACAATTCTAAGCAGATTTATTTGGTCAGTATCTTCAGTAAGATAGAGAAACTACCCCAGTCTGGTGCTCTATCCAGTTCAAGATACTACTATGTTCTACTCTTCTTGATACAGCGTGTATCTATTTGTATATTTGATCTACCGTTTTGGCGTTGCTCAAAATTATGAGATTATTAATTATTGATATTCAGTGCTAAATATAATTTGTTATATTCTACCAATAAATCAAAAATGTATGAATAAAATTGCAGACGCCTAGGCATATAGGCATATCCAGCTATATCGAGCCACATATCAAAGCAGTCGCTCTCGCTTTAGAATTATAAAGGCACTTGGTACATTCAAGAAGTACAATTCGGCGGCACATCAAAGCTATTCGCGAGCTAATTTCAGCGAGACCCTTAAGATCCTATTATTATTACTTAAAATCCTTTGTAAGAAATCTCAGAAGTAGGTAGTACCTCAAGGGTGGATTGTAACATGAGCACTAAATTAACATAAGGAAAAAAATACGATTGGAACACCCTGTTTACTCATGTACAGTTTGCATAGAGGGTTTGTTATGTAAATGTTAAAGTGTCGCTATATTTACGACTTTTTTGTATTTACTTCAAACAATGTGGCTCGTGGCAAATGGGTTTGTTTTTTGAAGCTTCCTCTAGGAAGTGGGGACTTCCGCTAATTTATTAGTCAATTTAAAAATATTCTTTGTAAACTATGTTACTGAATTCATTCGGCCTCAGTTTATTAGTAACCTATATAAAACAAAATTAAAATCTGAAATATATTTTCTCTTAAAAGGTATGATGCAAAATATTTTTTAATTATTTTATAAATTACTCAACACCACCTGAGTAGAATATATGCAAAGACAATTACTGCCACATGAGCAAACTGCGCCTAGTAGCCAATTTGCCGGTAATTTTTGTAATAAAAGTATTGATTGTAATAAAAGACAATATAATATTTCAGAAAAAAGTCCATGTAACCTTCCAGACAATCAGAAATTAATGAAGAGAGTTGAAATATCACACGGCCAGGTTACTGTAGGTACTTCATTGTTCTTTCACTAAAAGAGGCTGTAAGATTTTGTAAAACAACAAAGACTCAAATTGCTGATTAAAAGCCTAAAAGAGCTTAAATTTTTCGACCATAAGCAAATAAACGAGTAAACTGGGCATCAACTTATAGTGATCCAATTCTAAGTAAAACTAATCGTCGAATAAGGATAACTAACTGCCTTTGTAAATGGACTACCAGGCTATTGAAAGCTCACCACAACCACCAAATCCCAGAAGACTTTAAGAACCTAAAACGAGTATCCAATAAACGTAATCCATCCAAACATCTGAAAATCGAACCCTATCGGATATCGTTTATGTGGATTTCCAATGGTCAAAGTAAACCGACGGAAAACAAGCCACTCCCACCGCCCGCTTCTGGACAGTGGTCAGCCCACACATGCGCTGTAGACAAAATTGTACACCCACATAGATTTGTTTTTAATGTGACACGCATTGATTTATTAGGTGAATTTGTGAGGGAAACATTACAATAAATGGCGAATACGAACGTTCTTTTTGTCTAAAAGTATTATTTATTGTTAGTATGGTATACTTCTGAACTGACAAGTTTTATTGTTGAAGATTTGTGAGTACAAAATAGGTAAGCGAAGGTGTCCGATTTGACTTATTGAAATACGTCTAGCCACGATAGTCCAACGCCTCAGGTGACGACGCAGGGGAGACACCCTCCAAAAGGAGTGGAGGACCGAAAAGTTTAAATTAGCTCGTTACTACACACAGCGCGACACGCCAGTTATATCTGTGTTGTTTTTTCACAGAAAAGGTCAACAGCGTCGAGCAACTTGTGTGTTAAGGGAACTTTCGACAGCCACATTAATTATTAATTACATTTTGTCCGTTTCAACTGCGCGTCGTAACCACTGCTCATTTGCAAAACGTAGAAACGTTTCTGAAGCAAATCTCAAAACATTTTCGTATTCAATTATACGGTTGCATGTTGGATTTGGTTGGATTGATCAGGCAATTTGGCTACGTGACAAAAAATGTCGACTTTGACACGATTTTGACCACCATATCAAATATTAATTGGCAGGGGTCCACCGTCACCCCATTGTGGTCACGAAAATTGAACGTTTTTCACGAATATAATAGAAATAAAAATAATAAGACTCCCAGAACTAAGCGGGGGTGTGTTTATTGTTACACGCGGTTATTATGAGTTGCCAGAGATCGGCTTTCAATCAAACATTGATTCTACAACTTATTGTTGCAAAATATGAATCAAATAATGTTGCTATATCATTGGGAGTATTATACATTAAGTTTCTGTTATACGATAACTTTACAGAAGATTCCAAATTAGTAATTATTTATTTATTTTCATATTAAGTAGACAGAGAATAGAGTATTATACACACTGCAACGCTCTACAAAAATATATAATAATCAGCGTAATGTAATCTATATAAGTACTTATGATATTTGAACTTTAATTACAAGTCTTTATATTTAAGTTATTCTATACGTTTTAATATTTTCACTAAGGAAATATATAGAAATGACTATTGACAAAAATAAACTTTGCAATGCCTTTAAGCTTAAAGTTTAAGGGAAAAATACTTCAAATTCTTAGATTGAAACCCGATTAAATTCATGTCTTCACTAATAGTTTTGTTTTACTTGTGTGAATAAAGATTTTGACATCGGCGGCTTCGCAGGCTTCCTTACAAAGGTATATTCGGAAATGGACGTTCAGTAGTAAAAGATTTCATTATAAAGCCGTATGTCGGCGACTTGCTTTGCTTATGGAGACTCGTTCTTTTTGCATTGCTCAGTATTTTTATTATTCGTGTAATAAAGAGGTCGTTAAATGTGAAACCGTGTTTTTCAAATGATATTCCTATTTTGATTCCATTAAGTATTCATTTTGTTTAAAAAGAAGAGTCGAAATTCGTTGCGGTTCTAGGTGCTCCTGTGATTACTTGTGATTATTTATTTGAATTGTAACGGCATCTACTAAAAATAAAATTATAACGTGAAATACTGAAAATATATAGATCTTTTTTTTCCAAAAAGTTATAGCCACCGCCACTCGGTATTTTAAGTAATATAATAATAATAATGTTTGTCACACTCACACCTATTATGTAGCTCAAAGTAAGTATCATTAAGAATACTAGATAACGGAGAAATACAGATGATAACATGTATTTAAATAACAGAAATATACTAAATAATCATACAAATATCTTTGACTCATGTCATGTCATTATCATACAAATATTTAAGTCCTTTTGTATACATATTCTAGCAAATAAATTATTATTATTATTATTATTAAATATTTTCCCCAACCGGGATTCTAACTCGTGACCTTTAGCTAAGTAGACAGGGTACTGATCACTCGACCAGACGGCCGTCAAATATGTCCGTAAATTGAACAGGCATTTGCAAGTTATGCTGTAATAGAGAAACTCACACGCATACACAAACGAACCTTGATAATTCAAGTTGAATCTGCTCAAAGTCTCAGATTCTTATAAAGAATCATTAACACTCGTAAAACAGCTGATATTATAATTTAAGTTGCTTATTTTAGATTTAATCATGTTATTACAAATCACTGATGACGTGAAAATTATATTTGTAGCAAAAAGTATCCTAAAAAAAGGAATTATCCTGCAGAAGCCAAAAAGAACCGATACGTTGACTGCAAAGAAGACAGGTGGACTTCCTCACAACACTAATACACTCTTGTCATAATCTTTGACAAATTTACTAACACGTAGTTCTTTGGTTAGGTTCTCTAATTGTAATTTATACAAATAAAATGTATATTACATTTTATTCCAACCCAACACGTCTCAGTCCTAAATTAAATAGGTTATATAAAACAAGATTACCTCTTAGGGGTCGTTTTCGCCTACCGATATCTAATCAAATTATCCTCCGAATTACGAAGCGACAAAAAAGGTTGATTATGTTCGTTTTTTTCAACCCTAGGGACATAAAGGTTCTGTTCAATGTCACTTTTCTGTATTTTTTTTACTGATAAATCGTCAAAACTTTTCTAGACATTTTGGTGACATTTTTACCAAATATATTCTATATTTGAACCATTAAATTAATAGTATAATAATTATTATTCTATTGTTAATTAATTTTATTTCTGCACGCATTTTAAATTTGATGATATTTCGCTTTGATCGCTGTTCGAATTATAAAAATGTGACACATTGAATTTACATACTTGAGCTATATATAAATAAACTGAAACCATTCAAAGTAAGTAAAAACCTCAATGATTACGCGATCTTTCTTGATAACATGATAATTTTAAAAACAGTAAAACTTGTAACAAGAATCAGTTTTCTTCCTCCTTTAATTAAAAGCGTATGTAAAACATGTTTCACATATATAATTTTAATCTACTATACAAAGGTATATGACGGAGTGAAGTAATTGACTACATACTATATACTACATACTATCTGACAGACAAAAATATAGTACATTTTATTTTAAAAAATGCGAAGACATTTTTTTTGGTTATAATATTATCCGAAAAAGTCTTAACATATTTGTTCACCTTAAGAGACAGAAAAAGCGACCATGGAGGTGACTGATCGAATTAAGGTTAGGTCAGTAATCGTGTTACAGACATCCAATACTCAATGTTCGGAATAACAGGAGGAAAACAGCGCCCTCTAGCGAATACCGTCGTTAAGGATATTTGAATTTTTTCGCATCCACTGCTCTGGGTGGTGTAATACGATACACCACCGGACAGCTAATAGGAAAAAATGTACACAAAAATTGTGAGAGAAAATTTATATTTTCAATTTTATATTGCGGGTATCGGTTACATTAATAATTCAAATACTAATGGGTTGTCGGTAGATTGATTTTTTGATGAAAAAATTTAATACCCGCGACCTCGGTGGTGATCAGAATTCACAGCTCAATTGATAACAGCATATTAATTTTAAAAAATATTTTATATATAGAGTTTACATTTCCAAGAAAGACTAAACATCTAGTCTTTTATCAACGCTATGTATATAACTTGATATAAAGATTTCGATTAATCTCAGTCTAACTCTAAATGAGATATATTTTTTATGACACTACGTCTATCGGTTTTCTTTGTATCAAATCTACAAGTCCAATATTAAGAGAGCACTGCAAACTGGCACCTAACCCCAGTAGTAACTTCTCTTGAAGATATTTGTCACGGCACGAGTGTCAATAAAAACGCCACACCGGACTGCTTGCCACTACACTACGATACAAATAGTGCTGAGACTCTGCTGTCCACGTGTCGATGTCGATAGTGACTTTTTGATAAGTCAAGTTGCTAAATACGTGTGTATACGTTTGTATTTAGCAACTTGACTTACACGTCAATTAGCTGAAATAATTAATGACCTGCTCCTACAAAGATAATTTACAGGCGTAATATTTATTATATCTATATCTAATTTACTTTAATACATAACTTGCTATGATATTAAATTTTATATAAAAACGCACACTCTCTTTACTTCGCGCGTCTTTTATATAAAGTGTATTTTCTTAATTATATCTATTTTTTATTTAAAATATAATAAAGTGAATCGGTAACCATAATATTTTTAGAGCTTTGATAAAATCTTAACTGCTGAATTTCACAGTCGACAGTCTTAAATATCGTTCCAGAATCATATCGATAGTCCCATCCCTACGACAATACCCGTTAAGGCGGACACTTAACCCCTAATCCTTGGCGCAGCAATTTCATCCGTCCCGGGCATTTATGGGAAAAATCTTAATTTCGGAGCTGCCGTTAACTGCCCGTCAGTAATTATTGTCATGAGCTGTATATACTATTTGCTAGCAGCTTTTGTCTATAACAAATTTTAATAGTATATTAGCAAATAAATCATTATGGTAATCAAAACATATTTTTTGAATTTTAATACAACCATGTGTTTTGTACATACTACTAATATAATTTACATACTTAGGTACCTAATATAAATTATTTGAAACAATTTTTCATTCTCTTATTTATCGCAAATAAAAACTTGGCTTTGTCTGTAGACAATGTGAAACTGTCTTGAAATTGCTATTTGCTACAATTTACATAAGCAAATTTAAAGAAACAAACTGAAGCAGATATTTGGCATAAATCTAACGGGTTGTACATTTTAAAAGCATGGACGTATAGATATACAGTTTTTCCCTAAAGCAATAAAGGAAGGTCATAAAAGTACGTCCGGTTGGGAAAACTGCCAGCGACCAGAGCAACCCTCAGCCACATTATTTTGAAACGTAAATAAAAATTTAAGAAGCAACATTAAATTACTCTTATTAATACTTTTTAAAAGCTTACAGAAGAAACACTATTTTTATATACACCCAGTATAATATGTACCAGTCAATTTAATCGATTGCTGTCACACCACTATTGATGAATATACTATTTCTTATGTATTGGTAAACGTACATACTTTTAAAATTATATTGAAATTATATATAATGTTAGATGCATATTTCTTATGCTTAGTGTTGCTTATGCTCAGTACATTCGCTCCGACCTCTTCACTTGGCTATTACTCCGCGGTCATTATTTTGACATACAACCTCTGCGGCGAGGAATTTGCGGTCAATGCAGCCAAGGAATGAAATTTTATTTGGAATACACTCTAAATATTCTTCTATGCAGATAGATTGATGAGTTTCATGAATGCATGAATGTAATCCAATCAAGTTTTCTTAAAAAAGTGCCTTGCGTCATTGAAAAATATATGTAAATCGATATCACACCAAAATAAAAAACAAAAGTAATCAATTTTGAATATGCCATAGATTACAATGGAGATAATTTATCAATTTTATCATTCAAAGGCGCGTAACCCATATAACAAGTTTACAGAAAAAAATGACGATATTGCACTAAAAGTAAAAAAAGTTATAAATAACGTTGGGCAAATGACCAAATATATTTAATCATTTTTGCTAAAATTAAGGTGAATTAGTAAGTTTTTATACACAGAAATGAATATTGCAATAAAATAAAGGATTATGATAATATAAACTCAAACCTAGATAATAATTTTGTATAAATATTTTTTGAATTATTTTTATTATGAATCATCAACAACATATTTAGGAAAATTTATTATAGCCACCAATATTGGAAGAAGCGACAACTAAATACATTTTATTAATATTGACGATTAAGATATTATTTATAAATTGACCAACATTAATTGGGACTGCAAGGTATCTTAACATCGATCTCAATTTATTACTCATATATACATTTAATATACACATAAATATATACAGTCCCGTCCACTTACGCACTCATTTATATGTTAATGTAGATGGCATTCGAAACGTTGAGATTCATACAAAGATATACTCCGGGCCAGATATCATTTTCACAGCCTTATTACTTTCCAATTTGTCTTCAGTATTGGTTATTGCTCTGTTTATTACAATACGCCCTCTATATATTACTTTCCCTCAAAGGTCATACATAAATAGTAATATGAACTAAACAAAATAATATTGTCGTTTAAAAGTAATAAGTCAGTACCTTTACGCCGCAAGTCGATACCGGAATCGAAAAATCTTGACTTACTCCGTGAAGAAAGGTCCATTTTCTCATTAATTTTACACAAGTCACAACACTAAAGTTGATTCTTAAAATCTAATGTCTTAACACTATTTAAAAACTAATACAAGTCCATACGACGAATGTGGATTGAAAGTTCTTAGCGTATTGTCCAGTAACCCCTTGATGTAATAATGCATGTGATCATCTTCACAGATGAACACAGACTGACTGGCGAGTCAGTAAAGTTTGAGACCCTCGAATTTTTAAAGAAAAAAGGACCCCCAGATTGCCAGGTAAAAAAACCTCGTATGAAAACCGCCGTTTCCTAGTGACCCCGATCGCTCTCGCATCCCATTGTTAGTCTTCTATTATTTATAATAGTACATTTTTTCACACGCAGTACCCCTAATAACGTATGAGCAAAAATATGCGTAATCGTCTACGTCGGTGTATGGGGAACGAGCTTCGAAGTCTATAGAGAAAAAAATCAACTGTCCCCTATTTTGAATGGCAAAAAGTGCATGTCACTGCGAAATGGAATTACTGGATGAATATGATTTTGCACACATCTGAATGGATGACTTATAATTGTTCCGCGTTATATTTAGTATGAATTATTGGTTTGACGGTGCTTTTGTCATTTAGAAAGATGTGTTCTACATCAGGATATTCGTTTTGATAGTTATAATAAATATTATAACTATTACACTGAATAATAGAAAATATTTATTAAGTTATCATAAGTTTTTCACGTCACAGTGAAGGCAGGTTTTTTCATTCTTAAGAACCTACGATATTACGATTACTCCTTATTACATAAATAACGTAAAAGCTTATAAATCAATAAGAGTCTCTTATATTAAATTAGAATCACTTCGGGACTACGCAAGTCGTTGCCAAATAAAATTACGACAATCAAATTTGGTGACCGTAATGAATGAGTGACCCTAACACCGAATGTTTGCTATTACTACGTAAACAAATATAGAAGATTGACGTGGAGTGTACATCTGGTATACTGACGCAAATATTAGGGAGTAAACAATACAATAAAATAATTCGATTTACTTACGGTCGCCGGCAAATTGTGCGTGAGCGTTGGCCAGAAATGTCTCGTTGTGGACTGATTTTTCGAAGCGTTAATCCATTGAGTCTACTCTTGAGTTAGTCTTTTATGGAATATCTATTGAATTGTTAACTTCGTTTGTGTATAAGATACACAAACGAAGTTAACAAGTTGTTCCCACAAAAACCAATTAATAAACTGAAGCTATACTAATAAGACTTGCCAATGAACTTGGTAAATTTCTAAGCAAAAGAACTACCGACGCAACTCACCAGCTCCTCACACTTCGGACAAATGTGACACCAAAATTTTTTTCGATGATTCGTCCGAAAACAAAAAAGAATACTGTTACACTGTCCGAAATCCGCGTTACCTGTTCCCGGTCGTGTGAATTCCGAACAGGTGTTGCGTCTTCCGTCCGACCTGTAATTATCGACAAAGGCGCGCGTGATGCGCAGGAGTGGATTCGCGGTTTCTGGGTTTTGATTGACGTTGCTTTGAGGTCGGTGCGTGGTGGACAATGGGATTCGTGACATGAAAACTATTTTTGTTACCTGTATAATTTGAGGGAATTTTATAATATTGAGGTTTTTCTGGATAACTAATAATAATGTATAAATAAGATGGTATCTGAAAAATATAATAAATACTTAATCATGCAATTTTTCATTGATTTTTTTTAAATTGTTCTTCAAAAATATCAAATAAATAAGTTTTTTTGATTTTATAATTGGAAAGGTAACAAGAAACACTTTAAATTTAATACTAAATTGGTTTAAATCAAGTCCATAGAATAAGGTAAACAGAAAACATCATAGAACTATAATATATACATATTACTCGACTAGTATAACAGTTTAAGGGTCCAATTAATTTCTGGCCTATCTCACACATGCCACGTCAACTAATTGCCAAATCTCACGGATGTAAAACGGAAGAACCTTAACATCAATTTATCATACCCAAAAAAAATTTCACATATGCTCCGATTCTGGTCAAGGAATTCATTGTGGACACTGTTATGGAATCAACGAAAGAAAGGGTTGAATAGCACCTTTATTTAAAAAAAAAATGACAGCGTGGGATGATCGTGGTACAACACTTGGCAAATATTTTTCTCTTACTATAGAGTATAAATAAGTAATATTGAATGATAAAAAGTACAAATTTTGCAGTAAGATTTGAAGAGATATTAGTGTTGTTTCTGTAGCCCGAAATCATATTTTTTAGATTAATTGGAACATTTTCTTTATTCTCACATGGCATGAGCGCAAAAACTAGTCAGGTCACAACACGATACTCTAATTCCCATCGCTTCATACCACATTAGATAGCCAGCATAAGCTGAATCGTTAAAAGCTTGCACTTTCTATACTTTGAAGAAATGTATAAAAAGCATTGGGAGAAGTGTGAGATCCCGTTAAACTGGTGAGATCTATGGGTATGGTGCGTCTATGAAACCAATTATTGTCGACTGAATTAAATCGCGGCGCGTAATTTACTCCATTCATCTTGTAGACTGGTTGACATGAGGACGTTTTGTATGATAATTACTTGATATTATACGGGGCTAAATTTATTAGTTTCAAATCAAAATGCAGTTTTTAACACTAGATTTACCAGACCAGTCATTTAGACTGGTTGTGCAATTTCAATTCAAAATTCCTACTGTATTACACATTTTTTTTTCAGAAATGATGTTATGACTTTTGTAGCTATAATTAGAGAGTACGTTTTATAAATTTAATGTTATTTTATATACATTAGTAACAAATATAATTTTTGTTGTTGACATATATTCAAATCGCTGGTATATCTAGTGTTAAATGTAAGTGTACATATAAGAATTTTGACAAATAAATTTGTAAACTGTCAGTTTGTTCTACTGGTCATTAAAATATAGATAAAAACAAATTATGTACAGAATTCACATTTTATTATGGCTAGTGAGGCATTGTACAAAATTTCAAAACAATACGACATTGATTTATTCTCCAGAAGCTTCAAAAAGCGTTAAACAATCTCTTTTATGATAGTTAGGTGGCGATCTGTAGAAACTTGTAAAAGGCCTTCGAAAATAATCAACTAAAAAATATTTATGTTAGCTGTAAGACTAAACAGTTTAAATAAAATAAAATAATTAGACCTTTTCAATAAGACTAGGATAGGGATTTTTAATAACTCTTTATCTTATAGCTAAGCACACTAGCACCACAGACAATGGGAGACTCGCACGGAGGTCAGTCGGCGGTTATCTGTCGATCGGAAGAAAGCCGATCTTGCGGCCGCGCCGTCAAATTTATTGCACTGTTCGCCTCTACGAACAGTTAGCTCTGTGGTTATTTGCATATGGAGCTGGGGTATCTAATTTTACTAGACATACTAAGCACTATTAAGTGAATCGTTAGTAAGTTGATATTAATAATTGACAGCTGTAAGTAACTTTTACTACTTTGTTTTTACAATAAGCGTGGCCCTAAAATTACCTGTCGCATTGTAAGCAGTTGTTATGGCTTGGATATACTTGTCCTAGTTAAGACTTCTGTTCGCAGCATCAAAATTTCAAGGGTAAAGGAAATGTTTTTAAGAATTATGGTGAAACCTGGATTTCATTAATATTAAAAACACAAAGTAACAATATTGGATTTAACACTACCAAGCATCATATTATAAAATTAATAATTATGTAAATATTAATTTTTTTTTTTAAATTAGATTAGTTTTTGCTATCATAGCGTCTCCGTAAGATAACACAAATTAAGAAGTAAGTAGATAATATAACAATAACACATCTACTATAGTCCAGTTTATTATCTTTTAAATATTTATATAATCCAATTTATTATATAATTCGGAGATACAGTCATCCAATCATCCAATTTATCGAAAGATAAATCAAAAGAAAAATTTTCAAACTTCGAACATAAATATTATCTATTTAATTTCTTGGTAAGCAAAATATAAATTACTTTATCACCTGTCAAGAGAGCTCAACTCAATTTGCTACTCCGACTCAACTCAATTTTTTGCAAAAAATTTGGTTTGTTTGCACTTGCCACCTTTAACTAATTTCACATGGCCTCAATTAGACAGCCGTCATCCAAACGGATGCAAGTGCATAATCTCTAGGCGGGTCATCGCTTAACAAGGCGAGCGGTCACGATGCCCGCTGGGAAAGCTCCCAGCATACAAATCCAGTTACGACCTTTTAACATTTTGCCGCCGCGTCACAAATGCAGTTTCGCCCTTTTTACCTTTGTCCGTAGTATAAGAAGATACATTTGAGACCCTTGTAAAATACTTCACATGATAAATTTAAAAAAATATAGCCTCGTCGACGATAAGTTGAGTTTATCATACGATAAAAACTTACCATTAATTTTTACCCAGCAGCAACTCAACTTAGTCGTTGGATAGTATAGTACTTATTGCAAATTTACTCAGGTGGCAATTGTGGATATGTAATTAAAATCAAACAGTTACGTAAGAATAAAGTCTCGATTAAAATACTAGTACCTACTCCGAAAGTGGATTCATTCTAAGAAGTAAGCTCTAGAAAATTCTAGAGGCATCTTATTTTCTCATTTAATTTGCTATTTGGATGTGATCTAGGAATTAATAAGGTCAAGAATCTCCAAAATCTTGCCATACAGTTCAGATTTGGTCTAAGAAAATATAATATAAGGTAATCACCTTCCAAATGTTTCGCGCTGAGCTGAACTGGCTCCTGATCCGAGATTGCCGTAATGTTCATATTCTCTTCACACTCCTCTATCCTTCTTACCTGCATTCCCGATTGCAACTCACACTTACGCTTCAGATGGTCGTGTTCCACTAAAATGCTAGTGCTTCCCAAGTGTAATACCAACTTTTTCCTTCATTCTTTTATATTTCCGCTTCACAGTTATGAAACAGTCTCTCTCTACTGCTGCTCAAGAGAGTCCTTCTTTCACACCGTGTAAATTGAGAATCGAGCTAATAATGCAGTTTAGTTCTCTTATTATTTAATCTTGCTTAAAGTGCAATAAGAATATAACAATAAGGACAGCTATCGAATGATAAATTTAGTTTTGTAAGATTATTACTACACGATTTTTAAAATTATGAACAGTTTTCTTTGCTATCGCAATTTAATTTTGGCAACTGGACCGTGGGTTGGCCGTGTAGTTTATAGCCCTAGATCCCTAGCCTGCAGCAAGGCCAGGGATTTCCGAAAATGTGTTTCCAGGTCACAGTTCTTATATATGTATAATATTAACTATGATTATCCATAATTTAGTATCTATAACACAAGTTCTTAATGATGCTTCGGCTCGGTAATAGGTATTAGTATAAGAATATTGTTGTTATTTATTTACAGTGTGCCTCCAGAATAAAACCCGGAGTCGGTTGTCTAAAAGGTTTTAGTATCATTTCACACAAACATTTAAGGAAAGGCCGATGAAAAGCAATAAATCTAACGGAACGCCTACCAATGTTGTAGGACACTCAAACAATAGTCTTAAATACTCCGCAACACCATATAAATCAAGACGAAATATCAAGCTATCATCTTTCTCTTCTATGCATTGAGTCGTATGATTTTTAACACCCACTTAATCTATTTAGCAAAACAAAAGGCTTAAAAGCTTGCAAACGTTGACCTAAACTTGTAGACGCAACAAAAGAAATAGTATATCTGATTCTCTGTTTCATGACGAAGGTTTCATTTGCTAATCAAAAGCTTTTCTTCAAAAACCTCCAAAATGGATGTAATCCAACACAATACGATCTATTAAAAAGGCTCCGTTTGTTCGACCTGACATGTATGCCGTATGTCGACGAAAAAAGTGCGTAAAAAAATTAATTCGAAAAATTTTGAAGACCTCACGGTGAATCAAAAGATGTTGGACAATGGTCATGGAGGAATCATTCAAACATCAGACAGTTTCGGGATGAATAGTCAATATAATGGCCAGGTAGATTTTGACACGAATCAATTTTCTTTTCAATCTTCCTGATATCGTTTGTCAGAAAACAAGCAATTAAATTGAACATGCTAAAATTGTCCTAGACATAACTAGAAGCTAAAATACTGTTGCAATTATTTGTTTACTATATCTTATCAGCTTCAGTTTAATACTTTTTTTTATCAATAGTAAAATTGAAATAGAAATAACGCGAAAGTGACACTTGTAAACCCTTTTCTGTTAAAATTGATGAAAGGCCACAGCATAATGATTCACAATAGTTATTTTGCCTGGTGAATTGGGATACGAACCCCATTCGGCTTTGTTGTAATATTATCGGCAATTCTACTCATGTGGGTGCGGACTTCTGAGTCTGTTTTGCCCAAAAAAAGTCTTTGACCGATTGTTTGTGAAAGGTAGAATTATTTTTTGTCAAGGTGTTTATTCGAGTTTGACCATGGGAAAATATTAGAGATTCAGGTGCCTTTTTCGAAATCAGGTCCTTTGTCAACCTGTTCTATAAAGCTGTGTAGATTTTTGATAAAAACAGATGAAATTTGATGTAGATTATTTTGGAACAGACTATTTGAATACTATTTATAAGCTAATTGTTTCACATTGAAATCTTCAATGTAAAGAAAGCCAAGGCTACACCTACCAAACTTAAATCGTCTTTAGCGTTGAAAGGCCGACAATAACAAATTGGTATCAAAGCCTGACAAAGATGGACTCTTCAGAAACTGTCCACCCACTCCCTGGCTATTGATCGTGGTCGGCTAACAATAAATTAATTCTTGTTATGAACATTTTTTATTCTATTGTATTTCGGTAGAGTATTTATTTTAGAGGCTCAGTAATAGAACTTAATGAGCGGACATTGGTCAAAGAATTTGTTGGGGATAAAAGATGAATTGAATAGTTCAATGAATAGGTTCAAACGTCTGAGGCAAATTGTTGTCATTATTTTTATTGGATAGTTTACATCCTATAAAACTTTATCAGAGTAACTTTGGAGGTTTCAATCTATTTTAACGTTTTTTTTCTGATGTAGTTTGAATAGTTATTTTACTTCACAAGCTTTGAATTTCGAAAAGTAAAGTAAAAATGATACAATCAAACATGATCAGATCACAATAAGAAGTAATAAGATTACCAATATTAGATAAGTTTACACGAAAAGTTACCTTTATTATCTTGCAACCTCATCTAAGTGTCTACTATTAACAAAAAAAAAGTCAACGTGCTACTGTTTTCATTGTTTGTAAAACGATTTGGAGTATTTAATCCTTTTGTTGAAGAGAGGATTGTTTGTGCTTTGTGTATTACAACGAAAATGATGACAAGGTTATAAGTCTGAAGAAATTTAAGAACTTATTCTTTTACTAACTGTACTATACGTCGATGTTTCCATATATCGCTTTCGTTTTTGGTTTTAATTTGTTTCGTATTCAATGGTCCTTCCAACGTTGCTTTGTACTTCTTAATAGGACCGGACTAATAAATCCAATTTAAATGTTATCCAGACCTCTACTGACATAACATATGTAAATCCATACATCTTTATCTTAAGAATCACAAATACAGAATGCCGATTGTAGCGATCGCGTAAAAAGAAAACTTGATTCAGTCCAGTCGATACAAAACGGGTGGTCGTGGTCCGCGGGATCATTATTCTAAATACGAAAATTAACTTCATTCCCATAATTTAAATATCAACTGATGATACACAAATAAATTATACGATGCTCCTCTCTTATTTTTGTCCTGCTCTAATGGACGAAGGATGTCAATCGCGAAATTTATTTCTCTTGACGAATTCAATTTATTGGTGTTCTTAACTTGTACAATGAGACTGACTCCTTGGATCATTCCGACGGCTGCTGTTGCGTAAACTGGTGTAATTATGCAGTGCGTGCCATTAAAATAGGTGATCAGGTCTATAAGCATTCTTTGTTTGGGTAATTTGGATCCTCATTAATCACATTTGAGATGAGTTTGTAAATTGTGAGAACAGATTTCGTCCTAGGCTCGTTTGCTAATTTAATGCGTTTTTAAATGTTATTAACTTAATAATTCAAATTCGATGTCTTGTCTTACCTTTACTGGTATATATTTATAAGTTTTTCAATGAAATTTTAATGTTAAATTGTATGACTATCAATAAGCTATTCAATTAATTAAACCATATTAATGGAGCAATCAACGCTGTTCAATAAGATATCTCTCAACCCAGCTACAAAGATCATAAGAAAGTATCTTGATCGACGATGGAGTAATAATTCTCGGCCAAGGATCAAGATTGAAGGTTCCGCTTGTAAATGCGATGCTTCGATATTCGCTTAATGAAGACATATTGAATCGCTAAGCGGCAAAGGACAAGACATAGGCAATGTTTAAATTGACGTGCGGCTCTTTTATGTGGCATCCGCTTGATTTTACCAGGGTCCCGGGGGAGAGAAACTTACGCCGAGAATAATTTAGCGATGGACAAAAGTCTTACACGAAATATTTTTAATTATTTAATTTTCAACAAATGTAAAACCCTAATAAGGAAAATTGCACAGTGAAAATATTTTTTTTAAAGGATCAAATACTTACAACCCTTTTGAATAATTTAAGCACATTACAATGGTACAAACTGAGCGTGTTAACAAAACATTACAAAGTTTTCAATGAAAAATCTGACGAAGGACACAAAAACCCATATCAATTAGCGGCCAACAATTCTGAGCAGAAACAAAACATCGCGTCAGCTGATGTTTTATTTAGGTCTGAACCCGGCACCGGGAAAAGTTAACTTAGATTTTTAAAGTTTGTTCAAAAGTTACCCTCGCGGCAGTCTTGCCTCGCACCTGATAAAGTAATTTTACGATTCCCTAATTCTCACTTTTGAGGAGGGTTTAAAAAAGTCAAAAGGTTTTTCTACCTTTAAACATAATTGAGGTCGCATTAGTAAGTTTCAATGTGCTTTCATTTTTAATTTCTAACACTGTCTCTGGGCGCTTTAAACGTTACCAGCGTTAGTAGGTTATAGAGAATTTTAAACGTTAGTTGTATTGATGTAAATATGTATACTCTTTTGTAGTTATATTTATATTCCGTCAACCACATAAAAGCACCCAGTTTCATGTACGAAGGGGTCCCATTGTATAGACGACAAAAAGCGAGTGCCTCAAACTTCTTGCGTTCAAAATAAGAACAAACGTGTCATCGATGAAATGACGCGTGTCGACCAATCAGGCGCAACGGCCCCAGACGTTAGTGACGTCACCATTCCACCAACCAATCGGAGTGGCCCGTCGCCTCCGGTCAACTCGGACTAATTGCCCATGTGTGCTACACCGCTACTTTTGAGAAGAAAACATGCGCGTGAGTTGACGCACAAGCATAGGTACATGAGTTTATTTGGAGAAGCTTTAAATGGCTACCATTTTAACAAAAATTATACAACAATAGAAACATACTAATAAAACATAAAATGAATGACCTAGTCATTCTTAAAACAAATCAAGATTTTAACTAAAAATAATTCTTGACAGTGTGTTAAATGTAACAATAAAAATACTTTCTCAAGCAAACAGTCCAACTATTCTGCAAATCATAATCCTGACCACTTTACTTAATTCTGAGTAAAGCATGGGAATGTTTGATGTTGCTTTGAGCTATAATGAGTAATTAATTTAGTTAACTGTTGGCCAGTGGGAAAAGTCAGTATAACAATAGAAGCATGAAAAATAATTAAAATATTTTCTAATGATGCTAACAGCTAACCCAATACGTACAGTGATAATTTGACCCAAGGTATTGCTGGTACATTGTGTGTTAACGATTATTAATATGATAATGAATAACTTTTGTGACATCTAACTTTTGACATCTATAAATTTTAAGTTGCAGCCACAGAGTTTATGTTTATAGAAAATTATTTAGTAATCTGTCTCCTTGGTATTTATTGTAAGACTGGTAAAATTTTGTTTTCAATTTTCTTTTGATACAACAACAAATACCTATCTACTTTTAGATATTTATTAGTTGGGATTGGGATATTTAATGATATCAAAGTGTGATGATTATATAAGACATTAAATAGAAGATTTAAGAGAGCAAAATCAATCAACCCATGAAATGAATACTAACACAATGTTGCGTTACGACCAAATCTAAAACCAAATTTACTTGCAGTTAGTAAGTTAATTATTCTTCAGCAATTTACTAACATTGTAATAGATTATCAGCTCTATGTCTTTAGTGCAAGTGACCAATTAATAGGGTCAGATAATCATCTAATGCTAATAATGGTAGAGGATAATTTACCTACGGCAATTACAATACTAGCGTTGCTTACACGTTATTTGTTTGTTCATTTACATCATTGGTCACTTCTTTATCGTGAACAACATTTTTATTGTCTTCGTGACTAAAATTTTTAATACTTATCAGGTACGGTTTTGCTTTGTCATGGAGCATGTTAGAAGTAATTTTAGCGTGTTCGTGCTGTCTGTCTTTATAAATATTTAAAGGAGGCTAGTTAGGACTTCCCTAACTAGCCTCCTTTAAATATTTCTAAAGACTTCTTTAGTCTGGATCGCGGCCCTTTCGGACAGGATGACCACGCGCTTGAGTCAATATTTGTCCTCTGGGCCGAGCTTTTAGTAGCTCTTTTGCGCTCTTGAATGTGTCTCGGCATGGAAAATGAGATAGTGAGATTGTGGATGTGTCTTGCTTAAATGTCTTGGAAACGTAATGTAAAATGTATTCTAGTTTTACACGGAAGCTGTAATTGTAGGGTGATTGTCGCTTCTTGTTTTTTCTTACTAAATTATAAATCGAAAATTCAAATAAATTACAATATTATCTATAAAATACTATGCTTTTGGAATTATATTTGTCATAAAGTAATTAAAGAATTGTAACGTTATTATCCATATAAAATTATTGATTACTATTTTAAGTTCATTTAGTTTTATGATTACCACACGATAGTTTCGATTTTATCTGTAACATGGTTGGTTCGATTCTAAGCAAAATAGGAATAAAATAAATAGTTAAATAGTTTAACGTTGTTGATAATCTGCTTAAATTTAAAAGTAAATAAATTTTAGACAATAATTTGTGTTTTAGAAGTGTCAACTATTTTAATACTAAAGGTACTAATTAAAAACAAAAATTATTCAGCGGATTGAATTTCCTTTTTTTAAATGTCAACTTACCTTGCGCGATGCGTACAGCTGGCATCTTAATTCTCATCTTGATTTGGTCACCTATTTTTAGATCTTGAATAACTTCTTTTATCCTTTGAATTTTTTATCTTAATATTTGATTATCAGACGACAGTTTATAGTTCACTTCACTCAGGCCGCCGCTAGACCAGCGGCTTTATCGGATGCTTAAAATGTTTTCGATAAGAATTTGGATATCATCACAATTTCGAACAGTTAAAGTCCAACCGTAAGTGTTCAAAATTTTAGTCATCTTTGTAGTTTTTCCATTGCTGCTATTTAATATTGTACGGCACTACAAATTACTTTTTTCTTTTCATGGTGTAATTTGTCAATTCATGATTCACACGAATTTTTATTTGTCAAAATTTACTGGTCATACGACCTTATCACCACTTAAAAGAACGTCTGTGTCGTATCTAATCTAACCGCACCAAGTGGCGATCTTAGATTTCAGCAAGGATCGGTCACTATGTTAGATTTCAATACGAAATTATCAGACAAAACTTTTTCACTTTTCAGTCCGTCCAAATTTATATATCACTGTCCGTTCTGTAAAATTGGCGGTATTGTCCTTATAATAAATTTAAACTTTTGTTTTCTATTGTAACGGTAACATAATTTGGCGAGGCAATATTACAAGCGGTGTCGAAAATGTTTTGTGTTTACGATGTATTGGATCGTCGCGATCGCGCGCGTGGTCGGTGCAAAGCAGGTGCGCCGGCCGCCCGCTCTCGCCCGATGTCCGAGAGCGTCTGTCCTATGTCCCTTTGCGCGAGGGCTCCGCGGCCTCCGTATGTCCACGACTCGCGCTGTCTCACTCGGCCGGCCGACGAAGGCGCGTGCGAGTCCACACGAAGTGGCCAGGGGTTACTCGCGGTCGCTGCTGCTTCGGCTGTTCGACAGAGATCGCACCACGCTACTCCCAGCATCCACCGCCTACGTGTAAAAGAGATGGTCATAAATCATAAGTGCCGTGCGTCGGTGTGCGTGCGCGGGTGGGGCGAATATGCAGCGCGTACAAAAGAAAAGGGATAATATTTGCTTGCATATTTCATGACTCGATTAGGAGATGGAATTTTTAATTGAATGGACCGGAGCGCGGTCAGTCCGTATTTTACGGATTCGTAAATTGAAATGAGATACCTGACTCTTAAAAAGTTGTTGTAGAGACGGGGTTATGAGATATATATTTGCTGTTTCTTATGTTTTTTTCTTTGCCTGAAATAAATTTTGTGACCGAGTTTTACAATGATTTTTCTTCTTTCGGTTACAGTTCACTTTTGTAAATATTTTTTGTTATTGAAGTTTTGATTATCGTCATTCATTCTTTACTTTACGTAGCATCGTCTACATTCGTAGCGTGTTACGCTTTCGTAGCCTAAAAATAATTTATTGAGTCCAATTGAATATAGAGTCGTTGTAGAATTGTTATTAGTGCAAAAAAGTTGTAAATTATGATTGATACTTATCATGAATAAATATAATAAAAATAAACAATATTATGAATTTCAATTATGACTTATTGTTTCGTAATAAAAAACTTCAAAGAATATAGATTATAAAATCTAAGTATCTAAATGTTTCTTTTAAATAAAAACTATTTCCATCTACAACTAGAACCTGAAAACTGAATACGTCATCCAATACGCAACACGTAGCGATCGTTAAGAGAACGACTAGATATTTCACTTTCACTCGAAACTTTGAGAGCGCATTTTTTCCCGGCGTTATTTTACTTAAGAAGCCGTGAGGAACTTATCTCCGCCGGTCCTTGACTTTAATAAGTTTTATGAGTGTCAGTCCCGGCAGAGACTTAACTGGGGAAAGAACTTTTTCATAATTGTTTCACCGACGAGTTTGTGTTCGATTATTGAATTCGTAATTCGATTGATTTGGAATTTCATTTCGTTTGCAGTTTAGAGTTTGAAAAGTGGTTTTTGTTATTTTGGTTTTATTTATTTTGTCTTTTCTTTAAAACTTTATCAATTTAATGGAAAACTTAAAAAAGGTTATGTTTTATTTACATATTTAATGATTACCTCTATTCTCGAAGCAACTGCATAGTGAAGAAATTCGGTCTCGGTATGAATATGAAAAAGAAATCAAAGGGGAATAAACGACCCTTGTCCAAATATTCTCTCATAGGCTGGAAAAACACTTAGAAAACTTTGTGGTCATCGAATGTCCATTCTACACAACCTTCATAGTACATCTGTCTCTTTTTAATCGTCACTCTTATATAGAGAAAATAGAGATGGCTAAAGGGTAGCTCGTTTTCTGAAGTGAAAAGTTGGGATATAATAGCCGATATATGACTATCTCGTTCATGTGTAGGGCCGTGTGGGAGTTTTGAGAGGGATGGTGAAGGGTGAGAGCAAGGGATGCTACTCGCCGCTAGGCGGCGCGCTGGAAAATGCTGGGAAAACTCAGAATCTTTGGTTTGTTTCAATGTTGATTACACGTTATATTTCATTGGCCTAAGGGTATAAAAAATTAACAAATAAGAAAATATTACGTCACGTAGCCTTTGTTCTTTTTTTAAATTAAATAATTCACAATAATCTTTCATCATACAATATTAAGTGTAGGTTTGAAAGGTTCAATTTAATGCTCTAAGTTTTTTGATTATTTGGATATAATTAAGAATGTTGTCCAAAAGTGATTCAAAGGTAAATTAATTAATTTTAACCTTATTATATTATAACAGGCAATGCAACGCCAGAAATAATATATCATTACTTTAAGGCAGGCTTGTAAAAGAAAATTAAAATGGTGCGGAAAAAATAACCGAACTCGTCAATAGTTTGTTAGTAACTTTTTACGTAATAATAGAAGAAACTTGAAGATAGGAATGGTTAAGAAATGTATTTCCCATTACTTTACATATGTATTCAATTACTGAGAAATTTTACATAATTTAATATAAGTATGGCGACTGTATATAAGAAAATAAACGATAGGACAGTAACATAACTGAGTTCGAAATACGACGCAGAAAAATGTCACAATCTGATTGTATTCAAAAATGCGTTGATGCGTATTTTAACAATTGCAGCAGTCAATAAGAATGTATAAATACAAAACTAAATATAATAGGTACTAATACTTTTACTTATACATAATCAAACAGCGTTGGCTGAGATCTATAATCTCATTAATATCTGGGTGTAGTTCGCTTTCATCTTCGGCTTTATCCTTACTTACCATCAGGTGGGTTGAAGGCCGTGAGCGTATTAAAAATAATCTTTTATTTTTAAAGTTCTGCAAATTTCTAAGAAAAAAAAATTAGCAAAAATGAATCTTATCAAAGGTTACTTTTTGCATTTTCGTAAAATATATTACGGATCTCTTTAAGACGTAGTTCTTGAGGTCAATATCAGCTTCAGACTTCCCGTTACATCTATAATTGTACAAACGGATACAGTATTTTTTCTTGTTCCCGACAGATGTCCCGCAGGATACGGCGAAATTACTCAATCCGAGACCTGTAACGTTATATTCGTTAAAGTATCGAGTTCGAGTCCTGTTGACATGACGATTTTTTTATCGACTAAATTACTGTCACGACACATCGCGTGTTTATGACATTTTTAGAAATTATGAGGATATTTTGAAAAAATAACCAGCTATGGTTTGAGTTTATTTCATTAATGCTTTATTTAAAAATCAATATCAGAGCTCATTATTGCAACCATAACAATACACTAAATATCTTTAGATAATCCAATTAGGAAAGATTAAATTATCTTCGAAAAGATACTGTATAACTGTTTAAAAAAATATATAATAATAATAGAAATCTGAATGGATTGGGACTGTAATAGGAAATATAATCTCACTTGGCTTAGGCTCGTCTGTTTTATGCTTACAAGATTATCCTGAAAATATAAGAATTTATAGACTAGATAAGGGAAAATCAATTTTAATATTATACATATTTTTATTACGATATGAGGTTTTCTTAAAGAGCACAGCGAATGACTACACCACCTGATGGTAAGCAGTAGGAGGAATCCGTATGCGACAGTATCAAATCAGCATACGACATACTTCCTTAGCCACCTCTACCTTGCTGACCCAATATATATACATATAATTTAATTAAAGAATTAAACGAACAATAGTTCCACAACAAACATCAGGACGGGACTTGAACCTGGATTTCTTGGTCGGGATTCTTGTAGTCAGGGTTACTGAATACTCCACGCTAGGTAACAGGAACCTAGAAGGTAAATAAAATACTGAATTCTAATTACGTACTATAAAACCAATCTTTTATTTTGAATATTGGATTTGCCATTACGTCATAATTAAGGTCTAATATTATAAAAAATCAATTGCAAAAATATACCTGTCAATTAACTACTCACATTTATCACCATACGAGCACAAAATTGTGATAAAAAATAACCAAAATAAAATAATTTACTAATTACTAATTAATAGATTAGATAAAAATTAATTTAAGTATTATATCGACTATTTGTTTTCTTATATATAATAAAGAATAACACCAATATTGATTGTTAACTTATTAGTATCTGTTGTTTTATAGCGAAACATTAAAAGATGTTGCCACATAATTATTGTACTTGCTCTGTGGCCAACTTCCTCTTATCAATAGTTTCGAAGTATTTACTGATAGTACAGCGATAGCGACTTTGTTACCTTCATTTTAGGACATCAGAAAGACATATGGCTATTGTATATCTTATCTTATATCAATCAATCAATACAATACGTCCAGTTGTATCTTATATTACATTTCGGTCACTTCCTAGTTTTTAACCTAATTCAAAAAATAGGATCCAGTTATTTCCAGAAACAATAGAAAACGAAGTTCCATATCAAAAAATAGTTTTACATTACATAAATTTAATCATTTTTAGTGGTTTGAAGTCTGTTTTTAGCTTTTAGAATTATTTTAGTAATAATATTTTTGTTTGTGAAACAGCTATTCGTAGAGCAAACGGAAAATAGAAGATTTTTAGTCTTCTGTAAACGTGAGTTAGATTAATAATTACACACACTAATTATTTTCATTAATTATCATCTTTGTTGCACTTTTTATAAGATTTTGCAACGTGTGATGCGCAAGAGTGGACTGATCTTTATAAGAGATATCTTTCAGATTACTCATAAAATAAATGTAAGAGACATAACTTGTGAAAAGAAACAGCATCGAGTGCATCAAATATTACTTTATAATTTCATAACATTATATTATTGAAATGAAAACACAAATTTAACAAACCTGACACCCCCCAACCCCCAACCTTTACCTCCTTTTACATACTCTACCTTTTTATGAAATATAAATAGACATTTATGTAATTCTTAATTATATAACGATGTAGCGTGTGGTTGACGAAGGTCGTTAATACATGATTTAAATGATAGACATGTGATACTAACGTCAAATTTCTTTTTTCGTATAAAAATAGCACTGATATTTAATTTCTGTTTATTCAGATCACTTTTGTTTTATGCATTATATTAAACAAGAAATAAAATTTAAGATTTTAAGGGTTCCTATTATGCATTAAAGAATTTTCTGCTTTGCAATGCTCGAATAAGGATTTGCTTAAGGTTCCAATTTCTCTAAGCGTTAGTATCCACATATACCATCAATGGAATAGATTAAAATAAAATCTAATTAATTAATGGTTAACTAACGTTTGTTTTGTCTCACTCATCAAAAGTAATTAACTGTAGTATTTTATGAGATCGTTATTAATTACAGTACTTAAATTAAAAAACTTCTATAAATTTTCATTCATGAACAAGTTGTTATGATATGTCTGATTTGAATTTTTAATTGCTTTAGAATGCACGTGAAAACCGTGACTGTTATTCTATTTGGTTATCTTAACCAACTCAATTAAATTATATTTTAATAAAGAGGGACACTCTCCCTATCCCTTTAACACATTAACGACTTATAAATAGAACGGAACAACCCAGCAAGGACAGTGGGACAACACGTTTGTCACAAACAAACTTACGTTATCCCTGATAACTATTATAAGTATATGAAGAATATATAAAACACAGTTAAGAAGAAAAAGTATTTTATATTGATTTGTCTCAGTTTTACCTAATTTCAATATTTATATATATAAATAGAAGATACGGTAATTTATTCATTTTTACGCAATACAGTGAACTTAGTCAAATTATATTAAATTAGTTTTGGTCTACGTTCAACTTATACATTGTAACTATATTTATATATGTGGTATTTGGCGGGAGTATAACTACATATATTTTGACATAATAAATAAAAATATTTAAAAATTGACAAATAATCTTTTAAATCTTTTAATTTTATCTACTCTATTCTTGTTTCCACCAACTGTCTATTTAATTCAGGGAGTAATATTTACAAATCATAATAGGGTTAGCACATGTATATATCTCGTGACTTTAAAATATGACCTTATATGATAAAAGAATCAATTACAAGCAAACCTTTCTTTAAATATTGTATTATAATAAGCACAATATTATTTTATAGGTAAAAAAAGACTGTAATTAATTGGTTTTATCAGCTTCAACTGCATTATATGCAGTTCTGAAAGAGATGGCGAATATAAGAAAAAAATAGCATTAATGAAATTAAAGCGCTCACGGCTTTACATTTTTATTTTTAAGTAATTAGGGTTCTACAAATTTATTACTAAATTAATTAATTATGTAATTTACTAAGAGTTTAATGGCCTGATAAATTCGTAGGCTTTATGGACAATTACGTGGAAAACAATGGTCACTGTAAAAATTTATACCTGAAATAGGGTAATACAGCTCTTAATTTATAAATCCTTAAAGTAAATAAAAGTTAAGTAAAGCCCTTCTATGACTAAATATCTCCCAGGTTCAAGTGTCTCTGTTAATTTTTTTACCCTCATTTTACTATTATATACAACATTGTGCTAGTTATAAAGTGAAGTTTGATTACAAAGAACTATTTATTATGTTCAGTATTTAAAATATAATTTAAATTAGGTTCATATAACAATTCCTTCATCATTGATATGACTTGGAGATGGTACAACAATTTTTAAAGAATTTAAGGGACGCGATGAATATACTGGCTTTTAAAGTAAAAGCCGGAGCAATTAATCCTTTTTTATTCATTATTCCATTAATGTTGATTTAAATTACAATTATATTTATTTAATTATTGGATTATATAAGTAAGAACATTAGTGATTTTTATTACATTTAGTTAGTGCTGGGCCGGCTTGCGACACATACGGCTTATGAATGAAAGCAGCCTTCTGGTAAAAATTGTTTTGAGATTTGTCTAATACACAAAAGCGATTTATTGACTTAATATTTAAGTGATGCTGACAGTCAGTTCGCTGCGCTAGGTTACGATAATCTACTTGGTTTCAATTAATGCTTATCACCCGGTGAGCTGATTTCAAACTTGACCGCAGATTTAAAACTTCCTCACTTTGACGTTTACAGTGACTTTTAATGTAATTTAGACTGCAGTGCGACTGAAATGGAAGCGGTTGTCAGTTGCTGTGGCTACTTTATAAATAGACACATATTGGGGAAGGTCGAGGAAGACTAGTTCAAGCGTTGTGTTTCAATACCAAAAATAACACAGGAGAAAGAAAACCGTTGAGTGGTTTTGGTTATACTGAGCGTTAAATATCTTGCTATCTTTAATACATAAATAGACTACGCTAAACGACAGACGATTAAAATAATGTTTCATTATACTTTTCTTTTAATTAACAGCGTAGTGTTAACAATAAATATATTTAGTTACAGTATTTGCGATATTTTATATATTTAAATAATTAATAAGAATATGCACAATTTCTCCCCCGTATGTGGGGCTGATAAAACTAATTGATTAAAGAATTAGCTTTGTCCATTTTTTATTTCTTTTTTTTCTTTATTATACACGTAGTAATACTAATTTATAGTATTATATGTAGTGTTCTCTCTCTTATATTTTCTCTTCTTGTATTGGTTTGTCTTCCCTTTTGAATAAACTTTAGGCACATTTAACATTTAACAATCCATGCAATTATGTTGTGCCGTCACAAACCTGAAAATATTTATATTTATATTCAATCAATGATAATACGCCAGTTTCTTGGTAAGGATTAAAATATTAAAGTAATCATCTTACAAAATGGAATTAAGCAAGCTATTATAGTATTTACATTTGTAAATGGTTTCCTACATTATTTTTATACTTTTACTAACTGGACAGCAGCCGCTCTTTAAACATGAAAGAGATTACGTAGGTAGACGTCACATACACACCCACGCACACACACACACACACACACACACACGCGCACACACACATATACACACAAGCATACGCACACGCTGGAACATGCACTTACACACGAAATTGCGACGCCACATAGCGTCGCTTAGTGCCTTGTCGTTTGTATCACGGAGAGTGCTTTGAAGAGCTATTGACGTTATCCCTCCCTCTCCTTTCTTACTCAGGAGTACGCGTGCTGGTCTACAGAGTCACTCCTTTACTGTCGCCACGTCTACTTTGTGCACAAAGAGATTTCGTGACTCCTTTCTTATTTTAACACTTAAAGTAATATTTAGTCTCGTCTTTAGCAAACTTTAGTTTAATGTCTACGACGTCACAATTTGCTGACAACTCCATCCTAATTCTCATTTTGCCCTCAAAATAAGAATATTTTGAGCGGAAAATGCGACCGTTACGTGAACTCATGAGTCGCCATTCCATTAAGTTTCGTAGTTAAAAAATAAATGCACAAAAAATTGCAGCAACTACTTGCAAGGAAGGGACCGAATCTTTAGAAAGAATAAAAACGCCGCCGGAGGATGACTAAAAAACACTCAAGTGACATACCTTTATTTAAACATAATTTGAATGGTGGCGAAAGGAATATGGTGTTCGCATTTCTTAACTAAAAAATTAGGATGCGATTTGCGATAAGACTTTTTGTTATGCAATAAGTCTGGCGGACAAGAGAACGAACTAATGGTGTACGGTATTGAATAGATTGGGTATTTGTTGCACTATGGGTTTGGGTGTGATTGTACTCTGAAAATATATAAAGAACATAAAACCTCACACCATTTTAACAACACACTAAAAAGACACAATTCTTAACTTTTATATACCCCCTTGTTTACATACTATTGTTATTTAAGTCGACAAATTGTTAAGGATTTTAGTTATTTTACTTTTCAGAGATTTATTTTCATATTTGAAAAAATCCCGTCTAGAGACAAGAATTATCAGTTTGTATATCGAACTTCAAAGATAGTAAAAAGTAATAAGATTACTTAGTAAGTATTTACTTAGAAAGGTATACAAAATATGATCCTTCAAATAAGATTATTAGAAGCGCAAGGAGAAATAGATGCTGTGCGTTCTATTGTTTCTGCAGATATTCGTACGTTCAAACGAATAATAAATATTCTTAATTTGAACTCTGGATTTAAACATTTTTTTTATAAGTAATAGGTACAATACCATAAAATGACGGGTTTTTGAAATAATTGTGTTGATTATACATGATGATGCAATATGTTATGTTATAGTAACTCTCATTTTCATAATGTACAAAAGTCACTCATAATTTCACCACTTTCTTGACTGAAGATACAGATTACATATATTTTCAGATTGCAGCGTCGCGCTATGCGTATTATAGGCGATGCGGAGGTAACGAACACCTTAGAGCCTTTGCAACTGCGTCGCTACATAGCGTCGCTAAGTGCCTTTTATCATTTGTACCATGGAGAGAGCTCTGAAGAGCTCTTCGACCTTATCCCTCCATCTCCTTTCCTACTAAGGAGTGCGCGTGCTAGTCTACGGAGTCACTCCTTCACTGTTGCCACGTCTACTTTACGTACTAAGAGATTTAGTGACTCCTTTCTCTGTCACACAACTAGAGCATGGAATTCCTTACCAGCACACGTATTCCCTCCTTTTTACAACATGGGTTTCTTTAAAAGAGGCGTGAAAAAGCACTTTTTGGTGAGGGTGGCTAGGGCAGTATGTCGCATGCTTCACTAGTTATCTTCATATATGGACTCCTCTACTGCTTATCATCAGGTGATGTCGAGTCATTTGCTGAGCTTTATATATAAAAAAGAACTGCACCTCATATAATTATATATTATATATAAGGTATAAATACAGACTAAATTACATGTGTTCACTTATCTCGGATAACTTGTTATATTTATTAGAGTCCTGGATCTCTAATTGGGATGAATGTTAGCGAATCTGTGGCGCGTGAATCAACGTGTGCGCCTACTGCCTAATCAGCACTACCATATACGTCGCGCTAGTGACGTGATAAATATGGTTTTAAATGCATTTTGAATGTAATTAAATTAATTGTATTATTTCATTAATCTATTACGAGTGTGTACTTGGAATTTATCAATTCTACCAGTTAAATGAATAATTTTCAAATAAAATGATGAAAAATTTATTATTTGTGTTGTATATATTAAGTTAAGATATTAATATTTCCCCGCCCAATACCTCGCATATTCATACAAATTTTTCTGTTTCTCTATTATTAAAGAGTCTGGACTGTGATAACGTAGAAAATAACATGGTTATGAAATTTAACAACACTCACGTATTGCTAATAACTGCGGCACGGTCAATGATTACTGCAGTTATTGTTGTTAGAAATGCAAATTTCCTCAAGTTTTTATGGCTTAGTAATTTTTTTTATTAAATAAAGATTTTCACAAGTCCATCAATATCATACTTTTTTAAAAGCTTATTTGGGAAGAATAGAAATTTTTCTAATACAGAAATCGTAATTGTTTTAATAAAAGTATTACAAGACAATTAGGTCTCATACACACGGTTCTTTAAAAATTACATTCAGTCTATAAAATTTCAAGAAAATACTAGTTTTCAAATGAGTTTTGAACAAATGAATATTAATTATATGAAATATTAAACAATATAGACTGATTATTAAAATTGGCAGTTATATAGGTGTCTAATTAAAAATTTTGGAATAGGTTTGTTGTAATATATAAAAATTTATTTAAAAATATATTGTAAAAAATATTTTTAAATTTACAAACATAATATGATTAGTAAGTTTAGCTTAGTTGCACATCACTACTAAATTAGTCCCAGGCTTTAAGACTTGGTAGCTGGCGCAAGCATCCGCCAACGTAAACAATAAATTTGAGGAGGCTGGCACTGCGATGAGTTCAGGCTCATTCAGGGCTATCAGGAGAAAGCTCTTAGTTTATACTTAGATTAAAAGTGTAAGGTTATAAAGTAATAGGTAGAATGTGATAAAAATACCAAAGTCCTTGCCATATATAAAAAATCACTACTCTAGGAAATACCCTGCAACTTTTAGAAGACCACAAAGGTAAAATGAGCAGATTTGTTGTTAGTAGAATTTGAAAAAGCCGTATTATGACTAGTTATAGACTACAGCAAAAGATTAGCTACCCAAACGGTAAATGTACCAATGAAAACTAATAATAAAAGAAAAATTGCAGGAGTAAGTTTAAAATCTTTTACTAAGAAAATTATTACAAATTTGTAATTGTAATATTTTTTGACAATTTTTATGGCTTTGGCTCAATAAGATACATTTACTGTGTGTATTTGAAGACTGCAGCCTTAACCATTTGTTTGTAAAACACGTGTGACAGACGGCCACGTTATATATATATAGTTTTGCCTGAGGATTCTAATGTGATTAAGAAACACAAGAAGGAAATACAAGCTAATGCTGGAAGTAGTAGTATCCTAGCATAGACAAGACACCTTCTCCTGGTTTATTTACAGCTGGCTGTAACTAAACTGTCATTTTTTTCGTCTTTAAGAGCAAACATCTTGGTCGAGATAATTGAAAAATAGACTCGCAGTTCAGTCCGACAATACCTACGAAAATTACGTTGTATCTTGGTTCCTTCTACAAAACTGTGCTGATTTATTTTCAGCACAAAATATAGGAACATTTTTCGAGTTTTGACGATTCATACCTCTTTTAATAATAAATTTAAAAAAAGAAACCTACATTGCAGTAGGGGCGACATATTTTGAAATTAATATTACTATAGTCGAATTTTCCAAGGGGACACTGCTATGTTTGTATGCAAAAACTGTTAGAGTGTTTCCTCTTAAATTACACTTTGACCTACAAAGTGAAAGTACGTAGCTAGCAGCATGAATTCTAAGGTTAATAAGTATCCTCCAGATGATGAAACGTAGCCCGCCCGGCATCTCGCCCACGCTGTTCTCACAGCCTGACTCATCATTGCGAAACCAAACGTTTGCTAAGCTGACGTGTTAATAGAAAATTTGCATGTACGAACTTATGCTTTGAGGTTGTCGAATGATAATGGTAATTTATTTGCATAGAAATTTAGGATTCAATTCCAAAATATTAAATAAATATCTGCTCCATTATTTGCGATCCCTGTACTGTCGGTTTGGCTAATACAACGCTATACGATACATTTTCGATAATATCATAATTTTTAAGTATCATTCTCCAATTATAAAATAAAGCTTGACTATGCTGAACAATGATTGTAAAATAATGAACCAATAAATAATTTTCTTTCTCTCTCTCTCTCTCCCTCTGTCTGTGTGTTGAAGAGGATATTTGTGTGTGGGTGTGAGTGTGTGTCTGTATGGGTGTGTGTATGTGTGGGTGTGGGTGTGTATTGTAAAAATAAAAACTAAAAATCGACTTCGAAACAATTAAAGTTAAAAAAAAATTTGGAGTTTGAGCTTCTTCCTTTCTGTTGTTTCTGGAAACAACTTAGTACGAACATAGGTTTTGAGTTTAGCTTAAAAATATTTTTTACAATTTTCTGTGGTAAGTTACAATGTCAAAAGAAGATGGTTGTACTTTCCACCACCAGCTCAGCGAAACAAGTGGAAAGAGTACTGCTAATCAATACGTGCATACCATATTTAACAGACTAACCCCTAACTCCTTACACTCAAGGATCCTTCCAGCACCAGCATTTGGTAAGAATCTTTGAGCTGACAGATGACTTCCGCGTGCAAATACCTGAATAGCTGCAGAAAAACTTGAAACACGTTTGATCGTGCCTAATAAATCTTAGGAGTTCCTTTGATTTTCCTAGCAACCCATTATCAGATCCTAACTTGGCAATGGAAGCACTTAGAATGTATAACACTTTAATATAGAAGTTCAGGTGTCTTTGAGTAATCGGGGAACATATTAAAAGGGCCATGACGAATTAAGAACCTCCTTTTTGAAGTGAAGTGAGAAGAATAAACCTTGAGTACTGTTACTTTCACTGTAATAATAAGTTAGAGTCTAATCCCGTTGTACAAATAATATTAATAAATGATTCAATACGATGCTAACAATCAAATGCACTGGCAATATAAATTGAAAGGTTCTAATCTATCTTCGATGATTCAACTACGTCAGTTTGAAGCCTCGGCCATAGTTCAGACAGAACTGCGTCGTATCTTACAGTTCACGATTAATTATGTTAAATAATAATTTACAGGTAACTGTTTTGTCTAATCCAAAATCATCATTAATACATTCATTTTCGCCGTAGAATCTGCACACAATAAAATTTAATTGTCTAGAGGTTCCCGGAGGAATTTCGTGTAAGTGCCATGAATTATAGGACTTTATTACCTTTGTACATATGGTAAAGACCCTTTTTTACCCGCAAATTTTCATACTAAAGAATAACCACGACTTTGAAAGTAATAATTATTTTGTCTTCAATATACCTTCTATGTTATTTCTATTAATTTTAATGTACTAAGGGTTCTGAGTTGCGCAAAGCCTGTATTACAGACGACTTAGCTTATATTTTTCTAATATTTATCTCTGCAGCTATTGAAGTATCTTTGAACTATATAACTTAGGTTTATAAGCACATTGATAAGTGCCGGAACATGAAACATAAATTATTAAATGGGATATCTTCCAATATTTATAGAAATTATATTCAGGATGTCATATTGGCTTTGATACCATTATTTTATCTTATAACGCATATATTTTGATAGATAGATAGATAAAACATTTATTTCCATTTCTACATCACACACAATCCATCCTGACAGTACATAGATGATGTATATATTTTCATATTTTCTTAAAAAGGTGTTATTATCTACGCTATATTTACCACGAACTTTGTTGGTGAGTTGTTTATTTTGACGCAGTTGCAAGCGCCTTGATCATGGGTAGACTTGAACGCATTATATCAATAAACTGTGTTTGAAGGCAAATTACTCACTCAAAGTACGATGTAAATAAAAATTATAATTTATAATATTTTACGACGACATTATAATTGGATCCAGGGCAGACTACTGATTTGTATTCTGCACTGTGTACATGCAATAATCGGCTAGAATTTATGTGGGTTCTGTACAATCGACATTGTCTAGCTTCAAGCTAGTCTTTCAATGAATTCAAGGTGTAGCTCGGTATTTTATAATGGTATGATATAACTCTTTTTAAGCAGATAATCAATTGAACAAAAATAACGCAACCAACGAACATACAATTCATGTTTAAATCCTTGGCTACTTCTCCGCATATTTTGCTGAAACTACCTCCATTATAAGAGTTTTAGAGCAGCCATTTTAAAAAAATATGTTCTATAATTATGAAAATAAAATATAGTTGAGTCAATTCCAAACGCATGGTATTTTAAACAACCTGATACTGTGACTGAAAAAATACATGTTTTAGCGTCTGTGTTCGTTTACTAAAAACATTTATATGATATCTTTATTGTATATTCCCTCCTTCGTACATCATGGGTTCCTTTAAAAAAGGCGTGAAAAAGCACTTTTTGGGCCAGCAAGGTGAGGGTGGCTAGGGTAGTATGTCGCATGCTTCACTAGCTATCTTCACATATGGACTCCTCTACTGTTTATCATCAGGTGATGTCGAGTCATTTGCTGATCTTATTATAAAAAAAGGTATCTTTTAAAGCGAAAGACATGTCGCGCAAAGATACCTAAAGATTACCTATTAGTAATGTAATAGGGACAGATCTACCGGGATTCTAGCAAAGCAGACAGGGTTACTGACCACTGGACCAGATGGTCGTTGTTGTTGTCTATGGGGGTATATTGTCCGAAATAAATGACTATATTTTATTTATTTTTGATATAGAGCTCGTAGATACTAATAATTATATAATTGAATGATGTATTGAATAAATTTTCACATTATAAGTTATAGACAACGTAAGACTGAGAGACTGTTGGTTGACAGTCTTTTAGTAAAATAAGGAACATATTTATTTAGTATGTTTTTATTAATTTTCATTAATTTTACAAACTTGCATTAAAATTAAACTATTTAGTTAGCAATAAATTAAAAATTACTTCAAATTTGCTTTCGAGAAGCGTTTAATTCGATGATCTAATACTTCAAAAGTCTAAAATTCTTATTTTTAAATAAAATCTTGTGAGTTCAAAACCCAAACAATTAAAAAAAAAACACGAAAAGAAATTTATATTTTTTTCAAAAAAGTACTTGTAAAAACAAAAGAAATATTAGACAAAAGAAGGTTTCATTTGTGAATGAGTCTGGCGCGTGCCGGCCGATAGCCAGATAACATCACTGTGTGCTACCCTTTAACTTTTATTTTTGGAATATGCTAATACGGCGTGTTGTTTATTGAAATTATTTACTGTTTTATGTAGACTTAAAGTGTAATCTAATAACATGTTCTATTTTCATATCCTTTCACATTTTCATAACCTGGAATTTTCATAGTGTAGGAGCATGAACTGACAAACAATAAGTGTTCATAAAATATTTTGACTTTTGTAAATTAATACTTTCTACACAGGTGTCCTGTTCAGTTCACAATTTCACACATCCTCATCTAAACTAAGATCGACTCCATCTATCCATCATTTTTTCTCTGCATCTTATTTCATTAATTTCTACCCTTTATAATTTTCTTCGTCTTACTGTATAAAATAACCATTATTCATAAGTAAAATATAATATTAATATTTTTTTGTATTATACATACATATATAATAATTATTTGGAGAGACTCCACTTTTCCTGCACCTAACTTCACTTGACCTAACCTGCGTGTATATAGTGGCGTTAACCTCTCATAAATGGCTCCTGACTAGGCAAAAAATTTGGACTCACTGGCCAAATAACGATGAGTAAAATCGTTAGAGGCAGGCTCAACGCTGATCATGGATGGCTTGTGTTGGAAGAATTAGGACTTGTCTCCTATTTCTCCCAACACAAGGACTGTGGACAAGGTGGTTGCCTCTTGAGTTTTATAGAGCGAGGAATGCATCTTACAAGAATTTCAAGCTATGGTATATTATTATCACACTGGCCGTACACTTGCCTCATACTCTTTAAAAAAATAAACTTTGTTGTGTATTCATAATAATATTTTTCAAATCAATTATTTTGGGTTAAAAAAGTGACTCTGAGAAGAGATTATTCGCTTTAAATAATTTATGCAAGGAGGCTAGTATCAGTTTACTAATGAAACTAAGAAATTAAAGCTGAAATTTTAATGAAGAATGTAATAAATTGTATTTAACTAATTAGCTTAGTGAACACTAAAAAGTTAAAACAGCGTTTCATGTCCCACGGTGAAACCTTTAACTAACAATTTTATTGCAACAGATACAAATATTTTTCAACAAACAAGCAGTTATCTGTCTAAATGATACAGCAAAGAATTCGACTAGAAAACCATTATCCTACTTTGTCATGGCAACAAACGATATTAATTTCAAAAATAGCATGCACCGCATTAATCAAAGCACTTTATTGGAACCAATAAACACAAAACTTAGCATTTTTGAATTATATTTTTATTCTAATCACGGAATCAACCTGTACCTCGCGCGTGGTACTGGCAGGTACAGACTATTGACCGCAGGCCACCCTTTCTCGGGTCAATCGTTCGTTTTTCGAATTTAGAACTTTTTGAATTTCGAATCGGCTTTGTTAGGTCAGGCGAGAGAAAGCTGAACATATTTTTTAATGTTTTATTTGCTTGATCAGTAATGTGAAAAGGGTTGGTTATTTCTTCACTTTAATTTGATTACAGTTGGAAGTGTTTGTCTCCACTGTTACTTCAGCATGATCTAAATATCTAAAAATTGTGTTAAATGTTAGGAAATCGGATTGTTATGATTCATCTTCATGTCAAGCAACTTACGTATCTTTATTGTGAGTATTTACTCAAGAGTAAACAGAGTACTATTTTGTAGGACTTAAAAAATTTAGAAATTTTATGTGTAGGAATTTTCCTTGATTTCGTTATAGCTTTTGTCAATTATACATCCAAATCAGCAACATACTCTTAATTCGGAAACTATGATATATAACGTAAAGTTTAGACTTGAAATATACATTTAAACCTATTATATCTTATCTTGTTTATCTGTAACTTATGCGACAGAGTTTAAAATATTATAGTAATAAAAGTGGTTTTCGCAAGTATACAAAAAATTATCAGATTACATTATATACAACAAAATAAACGGACTCCAGTTACTATTTTGTTAAGTTTTTGATTTTATTATTAATTCGAACAAAAATATGGAAAACTTTGTAACTTAGACATATAAAATGATGGTTATTTTTTAGACTTTTAACATTATTTAATCGAATCGTAGAATTCAAAATTCATCTTTTTCCTTATTAGTTCCTGGAGACCGTTTTAGACTACGAATTCAATAAATATTATAGGATTGAGTAAATTCATTATTAAAAAACAATGGGAAAATTAGAAACTTTTTACCCATGGTTTGAAGCGCGAAAAATTAAAAATTCTTCTAGAAATTAACCAGAAATAAATAAAAACTACAACTATCAACAGTCTCAAACGAAGGTCATGAGCTGTGGGCAGCGGTCGATACGGTGTCAGCTCGTGCCATACACTTAACGCATCTCGACAGCCCTGAACTCACCCCCAATTTTATATCTGGCCCCTCGAAGCTCGACGCTAGGGGAAAAAACTGTTTCGGTTACAAACAAACTATATTTTTTATTTTAACAAATTGTCGACTAGAAACAACTAGAAATACTGAGTTGGTACTTAAAAAAGAAACTCGGTACAATTGGTACAGACATGACCAATTTTCGTGCAAATTTTGTGACCGAAAATCTCGCTCATTTGTTGAATGAAAAAAATCATGTGATCCTTTTACTCATAGATTGATGACGAGATATATAACGGCGTTTCCTTACGTCGACTTTAATATAATAGTTTAAGTCATGTTAAGTAAAAATAAATAAATGAGTTCTAGCGATATTAATTGCTATAGGAACACAAACACTACAACGAAATGTTATTTGGATGCTATATCTATACTCAACATCGATAAAACTATAACTGGACTAATTTAATAGAAGTTTTAGAATCACATATGTACAGTGTACCGGGATATTAATCAAACAATGGACCATAGTTTGAGTGCTCCATGAACTTTTAACACTAGATTTACCAGACCAGTCATTTAGACTGGTCGTGCAATTTCAATTCAAAATTCCTACTATATAACACATTTTTTTTTCAGAAATGATGTTATGACTTTTGTAGCTATAATTAGAGAGTACGTTTTATAAACTTAATGTTATTTTATATACATTAGTAACAAATATAATTTTTGTTGTTGACATATATTCAAATCGCTGGTATATCTAGTGTTAATAAAGTACGAAGCCACAGGTACAGTTATTATTATTATATAAATACGTTAATAACAAACAAACAGATGCAGATAATCATTTTGTAAGAGAGAGGTGGGATGTTATTTTCATCAATATCTCAATAATAAGGTATAATGCCACACAACTGTGGCTATCCATTCCAAAGAGATTACAATCATAAAGATATGTTTAAAGGCTTTTAAAATGTAAAAAAAAACTGTAAAGACTTAATTTCACAAGCGTATAACAAAGTGAGGGCGATTGTCAAGTTCTTGGGCTAAAGAAATACGTTACAATGTCCGTATTATCGCTATAATTATGTCGCCCGTATGTCATTCAATGCGAATATGTTTGCGGCAATGAAACTCTGGACTTGGCAAAAAGATAAAAATCAGAGGAAGTATTTATTAATGAGTAGAGACTTCGATTTTTAATATGCTTCGTTCTTTTATATCAAGCACTATGTATGGTTAATCTTGTTATCCAACTCTTAAATCGCCGTTCACTAGTCTAGTACTGCTTTAGCACGTACTTTTATTATGGTCACATAAATTAAAATTAAACTATGTTAAATTAAATTCATTGATGATAACTATGGTTCTTAAATATTGAACATATAAAATTTTTTTTTATTTAAATTAGTTTAGAAAATCTTACGCCAGATCCTTAAAGTAAGATATCATACAGTTTTCAAAAGCATTCTTGATTTAAAAAATGTAACATTTACGAATTTCAATAAGTTTCAAACTTATGATATAACTAGCAGAATAAATTTTTCAATGACGTTTTGTTTTATTTCAATCAAATATAAAAAACATACGTTTAAAGTCTGCCGACGCCAATGCAGTTAATCTGCAGCAGTTCAGTCGTAATATATTTTATGTATAATATTTTATTGACAAAACGTAGTAGAAGATAGGTACAAAGTGTAATATATATCATTTAAATTTTCATTTGTTCACGAATCATGATTGTATGTTTAGGATATTTACTATTATTATTTCCTTTTTATTTTCATTACTATCTATATTTCTCAGAAATTGAAATTTATTTTAAACAGCTTACTTAAGTCCAAAACCAACCGTCGCTGAACTAGGCCGAAGCCTGTATTTCAGCATACAGTGCCTCCATCCTCGGAAGTGCAAAAAACAAAAACTTAAATAATAACAAAGGAATATTCCATTTATCAATTTTAATTTACATATGTAACATTGATAATAACATATATACACATACACACACACATATATATACACATACAAACATACATACTTATATAATATTTATAGAACCTTATACGAGTTATCTAGTAACATTACACAAGTTTTTAACGATGCTTAATTTGGGATAGATAAGAGGTGTGAGGAGTATTATACATTATTATTATTATTATCTTTTACAAACGTCTCTTACAACGTTGTCAGTCCAAAGTCTCAGTAGTGGTACCGCGTCCGTTCTTCTATACTGACAATGATGGCCACACAAAAGAATTATTTTGCCTTCACGTACTGATATCAACTTTCATCGGGAAATTGCTTTATTCTTATTAATACGAACATTGTAGGCTACCCTTCAGCACTGCATTAGAAACATTCTAAAGGTATCTTAAGTTCATGTGAAGTAGAAAATATAGAAAAGCTATATTAGCGAGAATCAACTGTTTGAAGCCATTTTGTTTATTTGAAACCTGCTTATTGAGTTATCACTCTTAAACAGTTGTACCAAAGTATTTTGACTCAAAGCTTTGTAATTGTAATAAATTGATTTTTAATTATTTGTAATGATTTTCAACTCCTTGGCGTAGAGGTTGTTTTTTTCTATCACCGCCTTTTCTATTTCGACCTTTAAGCAGTTGTATTTCGGCATAACGGTGAAGGTAGCCAGTGTAATAAGTGCATGGGAAGCATTAACATCAATTAATACCAGCACTATTCAAATTACATCTTTATTACAATATATTGGCATATTGTAGTAAAGATGGAATGTTATATTGCAAGAAAAACTTGGTTAAAGCTAGTATCAATTAGAAATCATTAGAACTAGGTTATTATCAAGCAGACTGTACCCTTGTTAAGAACTTGCAAATATTACGTATAGTAATAACCTTGTAAAAACTCAATTAATTTACAAAACAACTATGCAAAATATATAATTTGTCATTTACAGTAAATAATAATTTACAGCTAAATGCTTCTAAATGAATTTCAATAATCACATCCAATAATGAACTTAATTTTCTTACACGTAAGAGTTAGTTTTGTAAGCTAATCCCATAACGCTAGTTTCTCAAAATCCAGTATTAGTACAAAAAATAGTGTCACTCAACACTGACCTCTAGCCTCGCTCCGTGGTCAAGTTCGATTCCTCCATCCTAATGAGTGGAGGGGTCAAGGTCACACTTGACTATTAGCATACAAACGGAGGCTCGCATAATGGGTTGACCACACGTCGGGGGTCATGGTGTCTAGGGTTGACAGATACCAGTTTGAAAACTAAGCTTTGAATTATGGGTGATAACTCATCAGATACACCCAAAATTAGATTAATATAGCTGTAATGACATTGAAGCAATAAACGCAAGATAAATTGATAAATACATAATTAAAGAATCAGAACACAAACATGAATTTTTATTCGTTAGGTGCGTATATCTACTTTGATATTTGTTTAAGTGCATGACTCAAAAAACTCATGTATTTAAGTAAATTTCTATATAGCTTAGTATAGAGCTCAATTTAGGGGTCGAAAGCTTGATTTCCGCCTCAGGACAATATTTTTTCTAGTTGTAACTATATTTTTATGAATATCTTTCAAACATTCGTACATTTTTTAAATATTTTAGAGTCATGATAACAACAGATATCAAAGACATCGATTCTTTTTTAATTTCAGGATTTTTATCCTGATTATTATTCCTAAACATTTCCTTTTGTTTCCTGCATTATTTCACTTTATTCATAACATAATCTTCAATACAAAAAATTATTATCTTGGTTTTCACAACCCTAGCGCTCGATAGTTTTTGTCATATCCCGAAGATCATTTGCCGGAATAATTTACACAATTCTTAGCACAAAGTCATAGAGTCCAAAGTTCATCTTTATTTATAATCATATATTTTCAAGTCGGCTACTGATTATTACAGGGACACTTTTGTACATTTTGTTAAACGAGAGGCAGTTTTGGTGACAATTTGTCATATCTTTTTGTCATATTCTCATTTGATGTCATATTAAACAATGACGAATACATATTAAAATGTAAAAAATTTTACGTCATTTCTGATATTATTGCTATAGACGATACGATTTTTTACGAATAAATTCGAAAATATAAGGCTGTTTTTATAACTTTAAAACTAACAAAATAACTTTTGCAGGTAAAATTACTTGACATTATAGATTATGAGTTTGAAATTAAAATATGATCTCACTACTGACTTTAAAATAAAAAAATGACCGCTCAACTGACTAACTTCACTCCGCAAAGGAAGATCAACTCAATTCCAAGAATTTGTTATCAAATCCTTAATGAATCCCTATCCATTCCTGTAAATCCTTGAGTTAAACTTCCTTAAACTAAACTTTAGACTTAACCAAAAAATTGCCAAAAATGTTACAATAAATACTAAAGTTAATTTAAAAAAAATTCTTATATAAAAAAAATTTTTTTTTAAATAATTTAAGTTTAGTATTTATTACAACATTTTTAGCAAGCCTTACGCAGTCACTAAAGTTAAGTTACTTTATGTTTATGAAGTCACAATGTTTTGTCGTATTCTTAATTTGACTGTATAGTCATAATGATTTATAAGGTTTCCGTAACGGTTTCATATCTGTAACACCTCGACAACATGGTGAAGCATACCCTGGCGAAGTGACTCGAGAGAAGTGAGCTATGTGGATTTATTGATGGCGATATCTGCCAACCATGGTACGGCATATGATTGTTATTGGTCTGGTGGTCTGGTGATAGGTTTCGGCAGAATTCTTCGTAATTTTCTAGAAATGATGAAGACTAGTCTTCATCGTCTTCTATCTTCTTCTATATCCTTCTAGAAAATTAAAACTCAGTCAACTGAATATTACCCGTCTGTGTGTAACCCTGCCTACAATACTTATGAGTTTCCAAGCACCAATTTGAGTTACCTAATAAAGATGAATTGATACTAACATTTTCATATCTTCGTTAAAGGAATTCAAGCTACTAAAAATGTATTACAAAGATTGCATCTGTTCCCAGGTGTGAACAAATAACATAGATCTAGGTACGAATTCGTCCGGACGCTCGCGAAGAATACTCGAATACGATATTAGTGTTATCGTTAGATCTATCGACACGAATATCGAGTGACGAGTATTGTCACACAAAATCGCTTTATAGTCACTCGAACAGTCGAAATTTAAATGACAATTACGTGCATTTTGCTTTTGTGTAGGGCTGCCACAAAAATCTTTTTAGATAAGCTAAACTTTAGAGTGCAAAATGTTCTATAAAATGTTAATAGTTTAGTAAATTTAATTTTATGTACAGGAATTTTTAGTAACCGTAGTCAAAGTTTAACATTATTCAATATCGTACTTTATTATGAAGAATACGAGTTACATTCCCGTATCAGGCCGAGGTTTTAATTTTTTTCATTATATGAAATTGATGATTCATTTGAATTGAATACACTATTTGTAGATTTTACTTTTATATGCATCTTCAATTCTACCCAATCAATAAGTTTTACGTTAATTTTTTAAATTCTAATTTATAAGAATAAAAAAATAAAATCTCATTTAGTTTTAATTTACCTGATCTCGACAACCCTGTAATAGAACGGTCAGAATAGCATTATTAGCGAGAAGAGGCATTGTGTGAACTTGCCGGGTAAAGTAAATATTGTGACAATGCCCGTTGCGTATTGAGTTACTTAGAACACAATTGATACGTCATTGCATATAATAGGCCGCTGAAAAAATAAAGAAAAAAATAGAACCAATGAAAATAAGACTCGTTTACGGGTAACAGCCGGGAGCGAGGATTTTTTCCTCATATACTATAAGTATTCTTAAATACTAATTCCTTACTCAATTACGTGTAAGTGTAAGTTACTTTGGCTGTTGGATGGGGTTTTGGCTGTTACGGCTCAGCTTAGATTTCGCCCGCAGGCCGAATCTATACGGATTTATAACTAGGCGGCTGCAGGAAGAGTATTCAATAAGTTTTAATTATATATTTATGTTAACTTACAATTGAAGGTACCGTTTAAAAAGTACAAAAAAATAACTTCTCAAAATGAAATTGTAAGATAGAACAAAATCCAGGTACCAACTAATTCGGTGACTGGGTACACTTAAATTTGCTTCAAGGACAAACATATTTAATTAAGTTCCAACCTTCATGGGGACGAGTAAATAGATTACGAATATTATGATTACTCTTCTCGCGGCAACCGCTTACTCCGACAACCCGCATTTTCCAAAGAGGTGTCCCATTATATAAATTTAAGTCCCACACTCTTTATGCATTTCTTCCATCTGGGAAGGCTTGTGCTCGGCTGTCGGATGTTGATGTCAGATCTAAAGACACTGATAGTATTAACTATTAACATTATATTTCTTAGCAGGATATAATAATCCATGTTACAACAAGGATTTGCAATTGCATAAAGTTATGAAGCACAAAAGGGAAAGTGTCGTGAACAAAATCCGTGATCTGATGCCAAAATTACGTCACACAAGGATTTATGACACCTATAGAAAGTAACCGAGAATTAAACTGACCACATCAAACTTTCATAAGCATTAAAAATGTCATAAAAAACTGTATACGATAAATTTACTGAGCGCTAGAGCTGAGAAATAAAGGAATAAAATGATGATTTTAAAGATATGTGTAAATAGGATATTTTTATGCGTTAATAATTGACAACTTATGATAAAGCTAAATTTCTTATTTTTTATCAGGTTCGAAGGACCATGTTGAGGGGAAGCTTGAAGTGTTCTGTGATGACTTATTTTTTATTACAGCAATGATCTAAACAAAAATAAAAGCGTATTGAAAATATGTTTATAAGAAGTACAAATAATATCCATATTTCTGGATCAAACTCTCAAAGATCTCAAAACGTTTGTATGATATCTGGACGAATATTTTTAAAAGGCTATGGATTTGTTTATTACGGATTAAGATATTAAGAATTTAATATCCATAGTGAAAACTTAAGCTATTAATGACGTTTTATTTAGGCTTGACGTTTAATAAAAGGCACGTGTGTGAATATTACAACTACTCTTGCACAATGTTGTTAGCCAGTGTAAATCCCTTATTTCAACATTAGCATATCCATCTTTCAAGCACTTTTCCCGTATCTAGTTCTATTTTCATCTATTCTTCCAATTCTATTTTTGCTTTGTTCTTAGTTCTATGTTTTTCTACAAGTTGAAAAACCTACGTTATACAACTAGGGCTAGGTATTTCTAATTATTCACGACGAAACTTAGTGTTCCAGCAATGTCGCTGCATCATAAACATACTGGAATAAACTGTAATTACTGTCAATCATGATGATTCGCGATCTGTCGAAATAAAATTGGTTATTCAAATAAAAGTGAAACAATGGGCTGGGCACGCGGTTGGAATCACAAATGGCGGTGTGGGCCGGCGGCCATGTGGGCTGGAGGTCGCCGGTCCGTTCTAAATTTAAATTCGTATTTGGAACTAGGATCCCTTCATAATTCCTAATTTAAATTTTGAAAAAAAAATGTTGTTTATAACGGCTAAATTATTTATGAGTATGGAACGTGGACAGAGTTTTACTTAAGAAAGCGTCCCGTTCCATAATAACTATCAATTTATTAACATCATTTCTCTATTAAAATCGTGAAGACAAGTAACAATTCATTATAGGTACATAGGTTATTATTATTTGTGGTTCGGGGCTATTCGGTCTTGTGACTTCCACCTGAAAGATCTATTGTGCTTTGCCATCTATAAGTTAAAGTTTTCTTGTTCTTGGCACTGTCCATAAATTTCAGGATTTTCCCAGCTTCAAGGGTTTAAATTTCATTTGGGTGATTGTGTCTCCCCAGATGAAGATTTTGTTTGTGGATTAGGGGTTCACGATTATATAGGAAGCACTCAATCTCATATTAAATAAGTGTCTGTTTAGTTTGCAGTGTCTTGTTAAAGTTCTAGTCTGTGCACCCATGTCGCTTCTGTTCTGTTCTGTGCTTAGGTTGACCGTGTGTGTATTACAATAATTTTGCAAAATATAATCTTTTTTTGCAGTAGGTTTCATAGTATTAGATATGCCATGTCGGGCGCACTAAGTTAATATATCATAGTGTCTTTTATAAAAGTTGTCGTTCATGGTGTAATATAATTGATTTCAAGGAATAATTATTCGAGTTAACTTTTGGATTTTTCTACGAAAAGTATAGTAATTATCCAATCGTTGCAATGTAATTTTTGATAAACTTCATAAGCGTGTAATTGAATCATTTTTTTTACTAAATTTCGCCACAGTAACCGTATGTCATGGATCGAAATTGAACAATTTCGCAATTGTTCACACAACAAAACGTCGTTATTTTGCTGGAGTCATTGTGATGACCACTGTATTATTGGCGTAATAAAGGAACGAAAATAAACTTATCGATAAAAAGGAGTCGTTTCGTGTCAAACAATGATTGTACCCAGTTTGGTGGTTCGCAAAACCAAATGTTGCTTTGCCGATGTTGAGCGCAGAGATTTCGATGGAGTTGCGTAACGATAAATATTTTTTTTCTTTACAAAACTGTAAAATTCTTTTGTCATAGAATTTTTATTCTTTGACAAAATATAGGCTAGAAATTGGAAGCAGAACTAGAAGCTAGATAGTTCATGAAGGCATGTAGTACAGATCGTGTTTTTATTGCGGGACATTAGGCACACAAGGATATGTTATTTAAATTTAATTTTGAAAGAAATGCCTAATTAAGAGATGAGACACAGAAGCTTTTAATATTGAGGGCTGATGAAGTCGGCAAAGTAGAAAAATAAGCAAAAAGACTCTTTTTGATTGTACTGTATATAAGGTTTTTCATTGTACTGAATTATTCTGAAGTTCTTTCATTATTGAATGCATTTTATAATAATAAAATAAAAAAATTAAAATTTCCACTAAAAATAAAGTCCACAGTTGATTTTGAAACTTGCAAATGAAATTTAATGACTTTATAAGATTGGATAACAATAAGGTACGATTATTATTATATTGTATTATTATCGCATATTGCTTCATACAACAAATAAGCCCATTTCTTCATAAGAGTGCGATTCTTGCAAAGGCATGGGTTCCTTAAATCGGTGAGTGGGTGGCCGGGGCAGTATGTCGCATGCTTCACTAGCTATATTCACATATGGACTCCTCTACTGTTTATCATCAGGTGGTGTCGAGTCATTTGCTAAGCTTTATATATAAATATATAAAAAAAGCATTTTTTGGGCTGGCAAGGTGTATGTGGTTAGTGTAGTCGCATGCTGCACTATGTAACTTCACATATGGTATCCTCCTACTTCTTACAATAACGCGGTATCAAGTTAGATGTTGTGCTTTTTAGAAAATAAAAAAAAATATTTTAAATAAATTACAGTATTAATATATTAAGAAAATAACAAAAGTATAACTTAACAGCTTCGGGTTTTTAGGATTTAATATATTTTTATCACACTTACGTGCTTAACAATCATAGATAGGTATTCTATTAGGTATTTTTCTTTTAACCGTAATCATAACCTTTTGAAATAACGTAAAAATCACTTATGAGTTGTCGATTCTATAAAAACTTTTGCGTTCTTTTTGATACAACTCGTGGAATAGTCGTTTGGATACTAATTGATTTAAAAATTAAGTTTATTAAAAATGTTGGCATCCGATTTGGCAAATGGTACCCTAGTGGGGATATTTACATAAATAAATTGTGCAATACTGTTACAAATTGTATGCTATAGTATTTTCAAGATATTCTACAATAGCCATTTAAGTTTTAATAATGAAACTGCAATCAATAGTAGCCTGTTTTTACTAAAAAAAGGTAATAGTGAAACGACTTATTTATTTTATATTTTTAAATTTTTAGCTTAAGCTACATGGTTGCAATATTTGCAACCGTTTTAAAAATATTGTTAATGGTTTTGAAATCAAAAACAAACAAAAAAAAATGTCTTTTATTATTATGTCTTTTAGTTAACCATTAAACGGCCCACAACTCCAACGAAATTCTGTTCTTGTCAAAGCAAATTATCCCTGATCGGCGAGCGTTCATTTTGCATTGTCAATAGAGTGATTACCACACACGTTATCCCACAGAACTCCTGTTATCCATACCAGGAATATAATTCCCGAATTAGTGGCTTAATGTAGTTAAGTAAAATTATTTAACCCTTAACCTACAAGCTAATATGCATAATTTGAAAGTTACGGACATGTAGAATAGATATTAATATATAGACAATAATATTATTTTTTAATTATATTTAAAAATTATCTTTACATTTTCTTGTTGAAATATTTAATTTTTTTAGCACAACTTTAAAGAGAATAGTTTGGTAAGGAATAAGAATTGAACAAATTTCAAGTTTTCTTTTTTAATTAAGAGATTAGTAAGGTGCGTTACCTTAAGCATATAACTCCATTTATGTCACGCGTACCATCCATTTTCCTATATCTACACAAAAACCTACAAATAGATATATATAGATAGACATTACGTTTATTTGCATCAAAAGGAAAGACGTATAAAGGTGCAGATTACAGAGTACACACATTAACACAATACGTACAGATGATAAGCAAAGATACAAATAGGGCGTTATGTAAATGAAATAAAACCTTATTATCAATAAAACTCTATATTATCTATTAAATAATACAATATACAAAAATATAATATTTCATACATTAACACTTATTATCTATCCCAAATTTGGCATCATTAAGAGCTTGTTTTATGGATACTATATTACAGATAAATATGCCTAGATAGTAATATATATTTAAATATTAGAAATATTCTAAATAAACATACAATCATGACTCGTGAACAAATATTCGTACTCATCAATCAAATATCTGTCCCTACCCAGGTTCGAACCCAGGACCTCTGGGTAAGTGGACAGGGTACTGACAACTCTACCAGATGGTCTCCAAAGTAAAAAGTTATATTTGACAGCTTTTGCCATTCAACGTCCACTCCTTCATAGCAATTAGCCATATGACGGACAGATCGAATGTAACGAAACTGTTGAGCTTTGCGGTTAACTTAGATTAAGTACTTAGGTACAGCTTTCACCTGCTGTTGTTGGTTTTTTGATAATTGGTTAACTTACTTACAAGGTTGGTAATGTTATAAAATATATTTTACTTACTTTTGAAAACATGAATGCGGCATTATTAAATTTCCTTTACTTATTTATATTCACTCGAGCAGCTCAAGAATCTCTGGTTTTGATTACGAAAACCTAGCAACTTCCTTCATGGATGGTCCTTGAATGATTCAATACAAATTTATTTCAAGCTCCACCGTGCTTCGAAAGGGACGGTAAGTCCTAAGTAAGTAGGTACCTGTTGTTACGCCCACTGCTTTCACCACATTGGGCAAGCAAGGTAGTGCTATTTCCCAAACTCCTCAGGTGTTTACCCCAAGTAGGAAGGCCTGTGACCAGCTGTGAGATATAGGCTTTCGATGATGATGATTATTTATGGTTCTCTTCTACAAGCTTATACTATAACGCATTCAGTATAAAATTTCGTTTAATTCTAAAAGTACGGAGAGTAGATATTAACCCACATTTACTATTGAACTTATTAATTATCTTAAAAACAATGCAATTGTATCACTTTGTATTATATTACGCACTACGTTTTAAAAACCCGTCTCATCAGGTACAGTTGAACATAAAAGTGAAAATAAATCACGGTTTATCCATTAGCGTGTTGTGAAACAAGTAATTGGTTTTGTCTGTTTATAATGAGCGGTAACCGTGTAATTAATGAGGCTCGCCGGGGATGTTGCTAATCGGACCGTCTGCCCACTGAATGCGTAGGATAGTAGGCTTAGTAAGTAGGCTGTACTGTCGATAACAGTCACCAGTTGTGGTTATGACAATAAAAATGAGAAATAATAATAGAAACCAACTTTTTCGTTTTTTTTTTAAATAAAATTACAGCTTGCTACCGTCTCCTGATGGTAAGCATAGATCGCTATGAAAACATCTAGTATGCTAAATGTTGTAGCGCTTTTTTACTATAAGCGAGGTAACATTTTTAAACCATTACGATAGCAATCAAACCCACCCGATGGAATGAATTACCTTAGCATATAGTACTTGAAACATCAGGGACATGGCTCGGGTATATTTGTGTGTTAGATTCACACATACACCGGTCGGGCAGGCTCTCAAGGGATAGGCATAGGTCTAGTAGACGCAGTCATCGTGGCTTGTACACTTACAGCAGTGCTCGAGTCCCAAACTCCCCAGGTGGAGCCTACACTGCCCGCGCGTCCATAACTATATTTTCCCAATCAAAACAGGCTGGTAAGGGACGTTAAGCTAATGTTTAATATTTATGAATACTTCAAAAAGAAGCACAACGAATAATATCTTTGATTATTTTACTAACAAATCTAATAATTTTTAAGATGTAACTAAATAAAGCTTATTTGAAAAAATGGGTATAACTTTTTTGATTATTATAATTTGTACATGACCGTACCATAACAATATTGTAGGCGATGGACGTCTGTGTTGCGTACCGATCGCGCAAAAACATTTGAACACATTATTAAAAATTAACAATGATGAGTTGGCTAATGTTCAGCGCCAAAATTAGTCATGGCCATTAATTCATTATTATGAAGCAATTATTCGGCGTTTAATTTTAATTAGGTAACATTGACTAATGTCTGTTTCACTCATACTAACACTCAATATTTAGCTATTAAAGAAAAAACAAATAGATAAATTTTGATAAATAAAATCATAATCTTCACTTAATCCATATAATGTAAACAAAAGATGTTGCAGTTATAATTCGGTGTATATATTTTGAATGTCATTTAATTTTATAGCACAAAACTCTTTGGGACGTTTTGCGAAATCAGGCCGTAAATATTTTATATCTTTGTATTATAAGCTACTTCAATTGATACCTTGATTGGTGTCTCTAATTAATTTTTTATAAAATTCTACCAAAACGTCATAATTCAGACATAACAACATTTATAAATAACGATTACTGTTTGAGGTTATATATTGATATAATGTTCGACTGCTGACAAATACGTCCTCAACAATTTAGTCACATTTGCAAAATTTGCTCAACTTACCCGGATTTGTAATGAATAAAACTATATTTTCTATCAGAGACAGGAAAAAAGATATCTTTTTTTTGAAGATGCATTTACTACCTTACGAGTAAAATGGTTTTAATTCCTCAATAAAAAACTTATCTAAACACTTTAAAGACATTTTGTCAATGTCATGTCTACGAATTGACCACAAACAAATCTTCTTTAAACAAAGCGTCCATTCCAAATCGAACCATTTACCAGGATGCCCAAAACAAGTTTGATGTATTGTAATCATGAATGAAGCAGCGATGACCCATCGAGTGTAGCGTTGTGAATGGGCGTGTCTCGACGTACAGTCATCAACAATATTTGACGGCTCTGAATTAGCATACTGGACGAGTTGATTTTATTTTTAAAAACTTTTATGACAGAAGTTTGTGAATGACAGTGCATTTTGAAGCTGCTTACTGGATTGTACCTATTTGTTTTCAGAGCCGTTACAATAACGGCCAAATTTTATCAAAAAAAATTTATAAGTTGAAAATAAATTATTGAAGATGTAGGCACTATACTGCCTATCAAATTTATAATTTTATACAAAATGGAAAATTGTCTTGTTCTTCTACTCCTTGGACAAATACATTACAATACAAACATACACAAAAGTTACTTAAATTACTTTGTATTGTGTTGGCCTATTTATAAATCAATAATCTTATAATGAAAATAAGGGTATTAGTGTATTTTTTATTTTCAATTAAATACTTATTTTTGATATTAATAATTAAAAGTAGTGATATCTTCTATCTCAAATGTAAGCTACATTTAATTAACAACCAACACAAACATTAAATCTGATTGATCCTATCATAACCATCGGCCTTACAAACAATAAATTTACTCAACACGTTCATAATGACTTGCGTGGGCATACAATCAAACGCGTACGTTGCCATATTAATGACTTGACCATAATATTAAAACTATTAGACGTCAAACACAGTACAGACAATACAACGAGATGTCTGCCCACTCGTGAGGGAAAAGAATCGGTCCAAATATGCATGAATGGACGGAGAAAGATAGGTGTGATTAGAACGAGCGCGCGCGTGGGCAGCGTCTTGTCATCGAGGGGTCATTGTGTAAGGATAAAGAGCAAAGTAACTCCTAGAAAGGTCACTCAAAATAATTACCTCTTCGATTTAGGAAGGTAATCTATTCAAGGAGGTTTGAATTGTTTTTACAAGTATTGAGGGAGTTTGTTTGAATCAATATACTAGTTTCAAATATAAATTCATTTAAAAAAGATAATGTATATTATTTTGTCTTCATGATTGATGGCTCACATTTCTTACATACAATACAATTATTTTACTTTAAGATTTTGTAATAATGAAGATACTTAACACTTAATGTGGGACTATGTACCTTAGTCGTACAACTGAAAGGTGGGACTAGTGACCAACTATCCTAGTACAGAAAAATATTACTCAACATTAAAAAACAAATCGAAGTATTGCACAATAAATCGTTTAAATGTCGATTGTGCTTTCTATTCTTGTAAGTCATGTCTAACAGTTGTCGCGGCCCAACTGTATTTGCATTGAATGAGCTCGGACGCGCATACGCGGCCTGTCATTAGTGGACGCGCGCGAACTGTCGCGCCCGCCCCGCATCGCGTACAAATTATTGTGTTCAATTGCGACACGCCCGGCGGAATTGTACAATTTGAAAAAGTTTTAGTCACTTTCGTTCGTGACTGTACTTTGAATTTTGATTGATTTTTATATACTTATAACTAGTGAATCCGGTAATGTTTTTATCACCTACAAACTGGCACTAACGTCATCTGTATAAAGTTATACGAAGTTGGCCATGCCATGGAAAAAATGATAGTTTTGAAATAGCATGTCAGCTAGACGAGTTTTACAAGTTTTATTTTAAAACTAGTTCTGAACATGATAGAAATAAGTCGAATCTATCCAGCTGCTTCTGAGCTTTCTGAATAGCTATTTATTTTTATATATAAGAGAAGAAGATTACTAGATAAGCTTCAAAATTATTTAATTTTAAACTTTCGTTAGTCACCTAAATAAAATGAATAAATTAAATAAAACAATGGATAACAACAGTTTTTATAAAAATGTCTTGTTCACAATTTAATTGTGTCTAGTCTTATGTAAAATGACATCATGTTTGTAATTGTAATTAATTTTTATATTGGTAGCGCTTTTCTTAAGTTCGCTACTAGCAACCATCTTGTTTAAGTCTACCACCATGACAATATTGTTAACAGCATTTTTGTTGCAATTGGAGGTAAGATAATCAGATCCAGCTCCTCTGTGGTCGAGGAATCCTGGTGTAGTTCAATTTTCGACCTTTTTTTCACTTAGTATCAGATGAGATGGAGGGGAACGGGGAAGTCTTTGATAAAAAAAAATGAAATGTACTTAAATATTAGTAAAATAAGGCTTTCTTTTCATTGATTTAGTCACTTAAATTGAAATAATTGGTTAGATTGTTTTGAACATGAGATCGTAGTTTTGATAGAATAGCATAGTATATTTAACAATTATCTAATACTTTAATAAAAAATTTGATTGCTTTTCAATTTTTAAAATACATTCCGTACGCACAGGTAGGCACAACCGATACAGGAACGAAAAACTATACGGTCAACAGAAAAAGCAGTATTAAAAAGCTTTTTGTGAACCGACCTTTGTCCATATTTTTTACACATCTCCGTTTATGCTTTTTTGCAACAAAAAAGTTTTATAAGATCTCAAAAGAAACGATGCGAATAATTCCTTGGTTCATGTTACCATCAAAAAAGTTTTTTTCGGCCTAGACTATTTCTAAACGCCCACATGCATTGTCGGCCCTTATCGATGTAATCTCTTTTTGATAGACCTCCTTATGAGATGGACCCCATCTTTTATTGTCCACCTTTTTAGAGACTTCAACCGTAGTTTGATCTGTCTATAAAAGAAAGAGTTGATTGATGCGAAGCTGTGATTTATTGAAAAGAAGGCTTAATTTGATTTCATGTGAATTTCTTATTTTAATGTGGATTTTACTGAGAAGTGAGATAATGCACGATTATTTATTGAACCAATTGAATCTGTAATTTAATTTCTTAATTTATCATTCATAATTTTATATACTATACCACCAGTTGTATAATTATTACTTAAGTCATAAAAACCATTATATGCATAAGCTCACAAATTCAATTGTGATTTAATTACAGACTGTATTTGAAGTTTGTAAAGTATATAGTTGTAAATCTATATAAATACTAACCTTACTAACTTTTGAATTATACCAAAGTATTATACCAAAGTATAAAAAATACAGCAAAAAACTATCTCTTCAAATAAAATAGATACTACTCGTATTCTTACTCGTATTTTTTAAATCATATCAACTGCATACTAATATTTAATACTACGAAACTATTATAGTTTTCAATATGTCACAACAGGTAGCCGAAACTTAACATTCTGCGGTCATTTCGCCTCAGTTTTTGCTTTGACATAACGTCAACATAAACATTGTTTTTAATCACTTCTGTCCCTGATTGTATCTGCGACATATGTTGTGGGACTAATGATAGGGATGAAAAAATTGCATTTGTATTTCACCGATTAAATTTGTTATCATTTTCAATCCGATTACTGTGAAGCAAATAGGAGGCATATAAATTTGACCGGTATTTAAAAATTAATTTACCTTTTCTTTTTCGTTGTTTTCAAATGGTACTAGGTGACTAGAGCGAATATCGTTCGAGTGCAAAGTGTGATTCAAGCGTATGACGTTTTATTCCTGTCATTTATATATTTGTAGTTTGATTAAATATACTTTAATAAATAGTGAAAATTCGTAATTGGCAATATGTTAAATCCTTTTTTACGTGTACCTACTTTTCTAAAATGCTGCGGATTTCTGTAAAACAATTTAAAAAAAAACTAAAAAGGCATAAGTAATTCAATTTAAGAAGTTATCCAATCTAATATAATTTTTTAGAGTCAGTGCAACATTTTCTATTGTTTTTGGAAACCAGTTAACACCAACTCCTATAAATAATTTTTAATCAAAAAACGTCTTAAATTGAATTATTTTCGTCATTTTAGTGTTATAAAGTCGGCTTTTTGTGTTTTCACAATTTTGAGTGGTAAGTTTTTAAGGTCAAAGTTTGATGAGTGACCGTAAGACTGAAAACCCCCACCTTTTTTTAGTCCGTTAAAAATAGACGCTTTAATGCTTTCAAAAAGACGAGGATTTTCTTAAGGGCTCGATGTTTCTCGGCAGCCACTCAAGATGATTTATGCAAGGCGCGTTTGGTGTCCACAGCCGTAACGGTTAATTTTTTGTGTGTCATAAGACATAAAAAGGTAGAAAAAATATGTGCAGAGAAACGGGCCCTCAGATTTCGGCTTATGATAACAAACAACGCGTGATGCGGTTTAATATTCAATACGTGCAAGGTTATTTTTCTCCGCAGGTGAAGTGAGGATCAAGGAGGAGAAATCTTAGGTTTTAAAAACAATTTCCTACAATAACCTTCATATTTCAAGAAAGAGCATCAACAGAGTCAAACGTGTTCCACTCCAACAAAGTACTTATTGATACCAGGCAGAAAAACCAATGTAGAGCATCTGGTCATGCACGATCGTTACTATCAGTTATAGCATAGCTGTTAAGATCTGAAAAATGCATTGTAATTTATAAAGCAAATCAAAATTATTACTATGATGGTATACGCTCTCTTGTAGGTGCTTGCTCACTCTAGCTTTAAAGATTGTAATGGTTCGGGAAAATAGCTCTTTACAAAGAGTTCTACTTCTTAGCAGTTCGCATAATGAAAGAAGAAGCAAATCGCTTCGTGTGAATATGCGTTATGTCAATGCCAATGTCAATATCCACAAAAATCATGAAAACACCTCTTATCGAAGCGGTATTAGGGTTAATTTTAAAATAATATATTTATTTTAAAATTAAAACGAACAATTTATTTAGTACATATTTAAATTCTATAACTGGGACAATTTGTAAATACCCGGTTAATACCCACTTAAAGTTACCACTATTACCTTTAATTACATTTGTTTATTTTTTCATACATATTCCCTCTTGTGACGATTTAAAAGAATTTAGTAAATGAGTTTATTTAAATAAAGATATTTTGACTTTGACTTTGATTATTTAGTTTCATTTCATGCTCAAATTGATTGTTCCTACAACTTGTTTTTTATTAATATTTATTTATTATAGTTTTAAAATGCTTACAAACAAACAAACATGGCACAAGATTGTTATCGTTTAAGCAATTTTTTGTCTTGCTTCTCTTCAAATCTCATATTTCTACAAAATGCGGGTCAGCGTTACTTTGGTTCTCACGTAAAATGACCATGATTTATAACAAAGATCCGTCACAGTGATATTAATCTGATATTTATAAAGTGAATATTAAAACTCAAATAATATTATTTTTTGTTAGTGACCATGGAATTATTAAATGTTACCTATCAATTCACGCAATTCAGACACTTAAATAATCGTTGTCTCAAGGTTCCCGGGAGTATATTACGGCTTAGTAAAATAATCAAAGTAATCATGTCATTAGTTAGGATTCCAAAGAAATAACTATACTGGGAAGAAAAGACTGTGGTTGGAGGAAAAGTATCCTTAATATTGATGATGACAAATTTTATTAAAATAAGACATTCCTTTATTTTCGAAAATAATTAAAACTGCATTTAGTAAAAATCACCAGCTTGTACTAGGAGTTAAAGCGGTGAAATGTGATAAAAAATCCTGTATTTTATGATAGCCACCTTAAGAGTTATTCTAAAGGATTTTTTTTAACAACATCTTAAATTTAAGACCAAACAATAACATTTTTATTGCAAAGCTTATTGTCTAACTAACTTATAAATTTGCTCAAAATGAGATCCACTTACACGCATGCACAGACTTCGACTGAATTCTGATGCAGAAAAATAAATAAATTTGTAAATTGGAAACTCTACTATTATGAGCTAGAGCACCAACTGCTGCACCCAAGTCATGGAATGTTCCGCGGTTAGAGCAGTTACAAGGGCTTGGTAAGATCAAGGGTTCAAGTAGTAATTACCTCCCTGGCGCGTGCTCTTCTTTTCTAGTTAAGATATTTTACTTCATATTTTAAGCATTTCTTATTATCAACTGGATAGCTCTCACCTGGTGGTAAGTAAAGATGAGGCCAAAGATCCACAGATTCCACAACAACAGAGGAACTAGCTATCACACCTCCAACAACAACAAATTCTGTTAACTTTATTGTACGGGCGGTAGACCGATGTAAGATTGTGATAGCTAACCAGTAGGACTTTGAAAAAGCCCTACCACCAACCAAACATAGCAAAAAATTCATGCCCCCACCGGTAATTGAACCCCAGACCTCGAGATCTGAAATAGCCCTTCCAAGATCACAAACAGAGCTCCAAACATGATCATTCTAATGTCATGCTATTCGCTCTAAACCAACGTTTTGTTACTAATACTGTACTTACAGTGTCGATATGATTATAAGAACTACGATTATCGATATGATAACTGAAAGGTTCAAAAGCTGTACCTGAAAAATAAAGCATATCTCACTTTTGCTTATAATTTTTTTAGTAGTGCGTAGTGGTTTTAGCGCTCGATTTTTGATTAAGAAAACAAAGCAACTTCACTGTGGTACACTTGTTGATGGGTTAATCAAAATTTGTTACCTTGAGCTTCTCCGTGCTTCAACAAGCGCGTTAAGTCGTATGTCCCAGTTGTCATGGCAACTGCTTACACTCAGCAAACCACATTGAGCCCTGAAATTGGACGCAAATAGTATGTTCATTATAATGATAGAATATCTGTTATTATTATCCATGTCTGTTAAGTGATTTTGTAAGCTATATTATATTTTTTTAAATATACAACATCAAATAATGAAGTACCATAACGGTCAATACCCATTTTTTAAAAAAAATCACAGTCTTAAAATACTCCCAGTACACTCTATCTCACCTCCCTCAATCGGTACTACGACGGCCACACATGGGCACCACACATGTGGCGTCTGCGCCTGCGCCGCCGGGCACATGATGGACACTGCCGTGTGAGAACTGGGGACAACTTGGGTTATTTGTCCTGTACAGTCAACAAGAAAACTGAATTACTGCAAAAACGGGCAATATCGATTTAGGTAACTGAAAATAACAGCTGTATTTTGTTTCCTAGTCACCCAATGACCTATCGCCGTTCCTTCTTTTTCTTACATTTATTTATGTAATGAATGCTGAACAAACCAGTGACCCACCTGATGGTGAGTGATACAAATGCAATATTATGGACTTCACTTTGGTGGGAAGTTCTGGAAACAAGAGAACTGCTTCGCGGCTGTAATAGAAATGGAAGCACCTACCCAGATGACCCTGCATGTGATTCTACCACAATTACATAATATTATTACTTGTTCAGTTACGGTCACACAACTATAGAAAAAATACATAGGCACTGCATATTTCTAAAGAATTTCTGCCTTCAGACTAAATAAAGAATTTTAATACTATTAAAAATCAAATATATCATACTTAGTCATTTATATTTTATATATTTAGCACTTTATTCTTCATACATAGCAAAATCATAAAAACGAAGAAAAGGGGAATTTATAAATATTTAAAATCTATATTCGATTATTTTGGCTCTGGATATAAATATTGAACTGTCATTCCCTAAATGTCTCAGCAAAGTAAGATAGTTTTTTGAAAGAAAACAAAATGTTAAAAAATATGTGCGTAAAAGGGCACTGAATTTCTTACTTAAATATCTGCGCATACATCGTATTGCTAGCAAGAGATTCAACGATTTCTACATTACTTTAAGATTAGTACATACTTGATATTAGTAGTGGTTGATCAAATTTATAAGACGCTTGATAGCAATTATGGAAAATCAATGACGTAATTAGAAAGAAATAATCTACGGCAAATCTATAAATGGAAATATATAGGTGATATTTTACTTATAAGTTAATTTTTTATTCCCTTTTGAATTTCACTTTATTAGATAATGAAATAATACTGTCATACTACTGACATAACTAATTAAAATTGGATGAAACAGAATTTACATTGATATCGTAAAAATTAAATGGAGATAGCACTTTTCTTTACGTGTGTATGCTTTCAACAAAAATAATACAGCTCTCTGACCAGATGGGTCACTTGGACTACTTTAAAATTAAGACGCAACTCGTAAGGCTACTTCAGCCGAGTATTTAATTTATTTTCATATTTAAAGATGCTAATTTATTATGTTTGTAATAAGATGAGTGGTATGTTATTTTTTCTATGCATATGTACTTATGCCTTTGTACCTTACTTGGGTATCATTTAACTTCAAAATAATAAATGTTTCTCCAAGAATACAGTTACAATTAGGTGTTTGATTTTGTTGGACTTACTTATGCTGTTGGCCGCAAATTTATGGCCTTTAGCGTTACCGGAATTGTAAGGAGGCGAGAACCTTGAGGAATCCTCAATCCTTAAGGGATGATTCGCCTCTGGAGGATTTCTAATCGACATGCATCAGCTCCAGGAGTCTCGCTTCTTCGCTTAGAGTTGCCAGGGCGACAAGATATGTATTTTAGCGAACATTGTTTGAAACACAATTTCGGTAGTTTGATTACTACAACTTTGAAACGATGATACTTAACGGAACTTTATTATAGTTTATAATATCCAGTTATCAAGGTTTATTCATGTTTCTAGGCACCAAAAATAAAACTAAACCAGACTGAAATCGACGCTTTTTCCACCTGGTTTGTTACCAACAGTTGCCAAAGACATATCAATTCTATTTCTAATTATCGAAAAGAAAAACTCTTATGCAATTTGACTCTGAAATTCTTACAAAAACCCTGTACCCTTATATTTACACTCTCACCACACGCTTGGCCCTCACGCGCTTACAAAAAATCTATGGTGAAATACCGCTAGCCCCATCTGGAAGCCATCGCGCATCGCCGTTATAGCTTCGTCTTGGGACATGGCAAAAAACTATCCAAGCGCGACGGATGTGCGGGGCCAACACACTGTTATAGGCGGTACGTGATTTCAGTTGATTTTTATATCTATTTGTTTACTTTTGTCGTTAGCCGGTGGGTCGCCATCGCCAGTGCTGGTGCTGGCTATTGGTTGATTAGACTTCAACAGCTTCACGAAGACGCCCGACGTGAAAAATTAAGCACCCTCTTCATGTTTGAACATCATCAGTATTTAATTTAATAGTTGTATGGATGAAAACGATCACTGAGCCTTTATCTTTTTGCACTGCTGTAGCACGTAATAATTAACTTTCTATATTATTGATAAATACTAAGATAGAAGTGTATCTCTGTTTATTTACAAAAACAATTACTACATATACATTAATGATTCATCTTCTTACATTACTCCAAACATCATCACATTCAGCTAGCGTGTCATCATATGCACTATGCGTATTCGTTTTTACTGAAGCAGCTTAAGTAATAGAAAGTTTGAATGATTTGATTGTGCTCAACAGAACACAGCATGTAGCAGAACAGATAAAGACATTGTAAAATAATAATATAAATAAAATTAGAAATAACTTCAAACTAAGTTTTGTAATTAACTATTCAATTTGTAGAATTAATGGCTAAAGAAATAATTAGCAAAGTCAATTAATACATATTCTCAGAAATAAATAGTTCAGATTACAACTACTTTATGTGTGTCGATTAGATAAAAATATCAATCACAACGAGTGTACGGATTACAGTATCTATATTGTTTTCGTCGAGTTAATTGCTTATATTTACATAATAGCATTAATGGTATCAATTAGAAGGTAATCTGATCGATACCAGCACAATTATCATCATAATATCTCTTACCTCTACAGCTTATTTATTCAGAGGTTCACAGCCCTCACATCAATGTCGCGAACGTCCCGTTCAAATCCCACGGTAAGCCGTAGATAATATAAATACTCCTGGGTTACGAGGGTCAGATCCCATATTGCGTAAAGTTGGACCATGTGACACTGTTCGGTTGTTTTTTGTCCATCCTTGAATCTATTTATAAGCTGTAGAGCTTGGGATGGGGCGAAAGATGGGTCAAATTTGGTGAAGACGTAATGAACTAATAAAGATTCAGATTTCCATTTTGCTACATATAATCATGTCAGGCGCACATGTTAAGGAGTTTTTGATGTTAAACTATGAGCTGAAGTCAAAAAGTTATAAGTTAGTAATCTCTTAGTAATATTGCGAGAAAAGAAGCCAGGATCAAAAGTCAGAAGAGTTTGACCTACCAAATAACCGTACAAATATAGGGAAACCATTGGTTAAACCGTTTCCAAAACTAGGACTTGAAGAATAACCATGAGGAAGACTTGCTATCGAAAAATTAAATACGACAGTGGAAGCACATCCTTGTCAGCCTTTTATTCACATGGTTTCCAAAATATTGAACCATTTGCACCAAATCGGTACGAGAACTTGTAAAGTGGATGCCTCATGATTTGCTTAAGTTAAGTTGAACCGGTACAAATACGATATTATGATACGGTGTTAGTATTCATCATTAAAAAATATTGTTTTAAATTTTTCACTACTTGATGGAAATTCATACATTAACCCCAAACTTTTTATTTATTGCTGTGGGCACATAAAAATTGTATAGGGTAAAAATGAAAGACCTCGGAGTGGAATTATTCATTTCAAGGTAAATATTACATTGACGATTTTCTGCACAACTGATTGACAATTTTAACTACATTCTTAAGTCTCTCTCCATTTAAATTTCTGTCTAACAGGATCTAAATCTTACCGTAATCCAAATATAGTTCTAAAAACAAAAGCTTCCTTCATCCCCAGGCGGCGATATGACAAATATCAAAACCGTTCCGTTTATTCTGGCGACGAGTTCCGTTAGATGAATGCACCTTGCATCGGCAAATAACCTGCGACCTATTTATCCGGCCATGAAAAAAATCTATCCTAAACCCAAGATAAATATACATATGGCAAACTGAATCTTAAGCTATTTTAAGTTATGTGTACAACAAATTAAGAGCGACAGTCCTGGCAGTCAGCGGCCAAAAAAAAGTTGTTCGTGAAACCACATGTGGGAAAGATTTTGGGTACTTTTTGTGGTCGTCCCAAACTTTGCTCCAACGGATGTTTGGTCTCGTTTGGATATTAATTAGTTTGTTGTATTTTCACTTTAGCGTTGTGTTAATGAAAAAGATTATGGGACTTTTAATTTTTTACACCTAATCAAGGTGTGATTGGATATTTGAATATTGTGTTAGAATTCTTTACGTTTTTGGAGTGTTTGTTTGGAATTGTGATAATTGGGTTTGGTCATCAGCTGCCAAATTATTTATTCATTTATTTAGATACGCCTAGTAAAGCACTTTGACATTTTTGGTACCTTAATCGCTTGTTATAAGAGCCATTATACACCGGTAATGTTGCGATTGATGGGTTTTCTTCTGCATACTCTCTAGTAACATCTTCATACTATACTGGTAGAGAAGCTTTATGCGTTTGGATCTGATTGTTTTAAACTTATCTACACTAATTCACATAATAATTATTATTTATTTAATATTATAAGAAAGACATGAAAATTATATTTAACATGCACAAATGCATCGAATACCACTATTTGTACAGTTGCGAGTTGACATCATTGTTTGATTTATTTTCCCATATTCTTCATAATCTTTTGTAATAATGATAACAATTATTATGAATAGTATTTTAATTACAATGTTGAACGTCTCAATTAATAAATGCAAGTATTACAAAAGTATTTTTTTAAATAATATATATATATATATATATATATATATATATATATATATATATATATATATATATATATATATATATATATATATATATATATATATATATAGAGAATGGGTTATTGATACTAGATAACGGAGAAGTAAAGATATTAATTTGTATATAAATCAGAATCAGAATCATCTTAATGAAAATACAAACATCCATGACGCGTGAACAAATATTCGTACCTACAAATGTCTTTCCTTCCCGGGATTCTAACCTGAGACCACTGGCTAAGTAGACAAGGGTACTGATCGCTCGTCCTGATTTATTAAATTTTTATTCTGCACTTGATGTCTATAACATATCACCATATACACTATTTTTTTTTCTTTAAGAACTTATGCTCTCTTTGACTGGACCTACATGGTGTTCAATGTTAAATTGTTTTTGTTTTTCTTATTCAAGTTGGATTGTTTATGTCAATGTTATTATATTGTTATTATCTTGGTGTATATCAACAAATTTTCTTACTTTTTCTTCAATGGATCTAAAATATTATGGTAGTCCTTTTGATATATCATACATTTAAATGACTCATACACATAATAATATTACAATAATTCTGAAAATTATTATTTTATTATACGCATAACATTGACTCCGAATAGCCTCGTTGGCGGCTTCAAGGCAGACCTTCTGGTTTATCTATTCTGTATACTGGATATGGATATGATCAACTTCTAAGACACTAAGTACTAAATCATTAAATAATGACACTGCCAAAATTATTAAGTTTTTTGAAAAATCAAACGTTTCTTTCATATTAAAAACCTGTCTAAAGTTGAGGAGTGCTCACGTTTTTCCATATACTTTGACAACCTTTTTAAAAACCTAATAAATTTTAAATTCGTAGGTTTTTCTTATTGAAAGTTAGCTAGTTGATTATATTAATAACGGCTCATAGTAAAGCCCAAGTAAATCTAAGTACAAAGAAACTTTAGAGTTGCTATCCCGAAAATCTGGTTTTTTGAGATGACACCCTGTTCATTGGACCGACGAAATACTAGCTGAACTTCTAAAATTTGTCGTCTACCTTTAAAACTTTATATATCAATTAAAACCTCTTATCTATTAGGTTTATTAAGCTATGATAACCAAAGGAAGTTTACTGTTATAATTAGTCATATGAGCTCTCATTTTCGATTACGGAAACAAAACAATATTCGTTATGGTTTTTACTGGATGGGTCAGTTAAAAATCAACAGACGGAACACTTAAGTTTATTTGCCGCAGACAAAAGTATAAAATGTATTGCCAGCTATTTTCTTTCGTCTTATGAAAATGTATTTATTATATATAACAGTAATGTAGAAGCATCACGTGCGACAACCTCGACGGTCACGTCCCGTCCCTCTCTAATTCATGTGACAGACCGACGGATTGTGGTATTCTTGATTGATATATAGTGGAAAGTGCAACGATAATATGAGAGGGAAACTCGTAACGAGGTGTATTAACTATTAAATTTGAAGCAATATCTTGGGAATATTTTATTATTATTAATCTTACTACTGTAGCGGTTCTTTACTATTGCACTGGCAACTTTTCTTCTGACTGACCGAAGAAAAAGAACTTTGTTCTATAAGCCTTATAGAAACCATGTAATTTTTTATCGAGCAGATTATCATAATAGTGGATAATTTAGTAGTAGATTCCAAAATAATCTCTGTGCAACTTTTTTAGAAATCTTTGAACTGTTAAGGATTAAATTTTATTCGGCTCGTAGTACCCGACATATTCTGAAATATTATTCAACTAAATAATATTAGAAAACATCCAATGATGTCATCTGCCATCAGTGATTACTTTGCTTATATTTTGAGGACAGCAATTTGATGCAAATATATTTTTTGTGGATCTTACGGCAAAAGATTTCAATTTTGACTTCATAAAACATAAAAATTGTAGGCTACATATTCGGGTCTTAAGTGCAACTCAAGCACCCGATAACTGAAGTATATTTTCGGAATGCATCCCACGAAATTTCGTACATCACGTACATTTAGTGAAGAAACACGTAAATAAGGCTTGTCCGCACAAAATGCGACAAGTACGTCACTGAGATCAATCTCCATCAGGTAACGCGTCGCATTATCACCGAGTATCCGCCTCCACAGTAATGGCTTAAGCATATTTAGACGTGTCATTGGTATGAGTAGTTACACCAACTTAATACTTATTTACTGTATAATACAAATTAAAGAAACAGGTTTAAGCAGTCAAAAAAGCATAAAAAGAGAAAGTTATTTATAATTAATCCACAATATACTTAATTAAAATAAACTAAAAATTACACAAAAATTAAGTATTAAGTATTCTTTAAGCATATGGTAATTTAAACATATGGTAAATTCATTCGTCTATGGTTTAGGTAAATTCATGAGGTTGTCATATTATGTAGTTTTTAGTTTTATATAAGTTTGCTATGAACGAAGATTTTTTATGTTATCAATGTGGTAAATAACAGAAAGTTTAAATATGGAAGAAAAGTTCCATATTTAAACTTTTTTCAGCATCATAGTTTTCCAAAATCTTAACCGAAATCAACTTTGCAATCTATATTTTTAGAAATCATAGAATGAGAATAAAAAAAATACGTGCGTATAAAAAAAAGTAGTCATGTCTAGTAGCTACGTAAATATCTCGTGAGAACAGTGTTAACACTGTCGTCTATCACACGCTTATCGCGCATGCGTTCAGACAAATCTCGCGACGAAAGTAACCAGAAAGTATACGCAAATAGGAAATTATTGAATTCCATAGCGGTTTATCAAGAAATACTTCGTATTGCTGCGTAACACAGGCGTTATCTGCGATTGACGAAAAAAATTTCCATTGAGATTTTTATTAATTAACTTGATAACTGAATTGCACCAAAAAGTACAATGGGCTTTCATTGGTCATTAGCCAAATAAGTAAGCTTTACTTTAATAATAATGTATTTATGATGTTATCTTGTGATAAAATATATATGTACTGTTATTGACAAATTAATTTTGATCTTCCCAGTCCCTCGATGACATCAATGTCGGGACGACAGAAAGAGGAATTGATGGACAATCCTGGCGTTATCGATCTTGCTCCGCCCGTTGCGAAGAAAAGTTGGGACGAAGTCATTGGTTGAGACTACGTATGATCTGAGTGGATATCACCCTTCACATATCGGTAACCTCGGCTGCCAGGTTCAGATACTTTATTTTTTATCCGATTCGGATTTCACGAGGTTTTCATCTTACTCGATATCCATCCGGTCAATCAGTACGATATCAGGCCCAGTGAGTACGATCATTTTCGAGCACAGGCTCTGGAAAGTACTTATAATAAGGTACCTTTTCACTTATGAGGCCGAACTTATAGGCCAACTCGAGATGGAGAATTTTGGTTGCTTGATTATGCAGCTGCAAATATTCGTTATAAGCCAGTACAAGATACCAGGAAGTAATAAATCTGAACGACACTCCGGGCTGGAGACAGACTCTACATGTCCCAACCTTCTAGATATACTTCCGGTAATTGTAGGTCATGACAACCTGATCTTGTATTACATAGACAAACAGACAGTTTCTTCAAAAAGGTCGCCGAAGCGCAGCCAGTGCACGGACCTATTGAGGCCTACGTGATGCTCGTGAAAAGACTTATAGAGCCTTCTGTACAACTCCTTCTCTAGCGAAAAGGCCTCTCGGACAGAGGTACAAAGTACTGTCAGGTCTCACCTCATCTCTTCATTCTTTGACAGCTCTATGCAAACCTCTGGAAGTAGTTACCTTTATTATTTTTGTAAAGTTAATTATTGTTATTTTTATTATTATTGGTGTACTGTTAACGTATGAATCTACATTTTAATTGTTATCAGGTATTGAATACCTTTTGTCATCTTAATAAGTAGGTAATCATACTTTCTACGTTTGGTAAGTAGAAAGAGTATTTATCTACTGAAGCGTCAAACTACTTTCATTTTAATGTTTTAGTGCAGAGTGAATTGTGTGTTCCTAATAACCGAAATAATTCTTATTAGCGCTCCTTTGTTAAAGTAAGGTAAGTAGATTTTTATACTTTTCGTAACTGACTTTATTAACAGGAGCAAGACAGCCTGAGGCATATACTATGTCTACTTTTGAATCATGTTCAATAATATGGCAATGTTTTTATTTTTTTTATAAGACTAAGATATTTAGATTTTCTTTAAAAAGAAAGTTTTAACTAAGCTGCCCCAAAAAATTTTAAAATAATACTTATGACTTTCGTCCATGCTGCAGCACTCTCAACTCTCTCATATGAATCTCCGGATTTGCTATTCATCGTTGACAACTATATATAGTAATAACTCTTTTTAATGTCTTATTTGATTACGAACGTTTAGTCAAAACTCTTCACAATAGACTTAACTGTATTTAGAAGGCCATTCACGAGGTTGTTACGCTATGATTTATAATGTTTAATTTAAAATTCGTGGTTCAAGAATGAGATGTGTCGCTTTGCTTTGCGTAATACGTAATGTGGTAAAAAGAGCTCGTCATTACTCAAAGGAAAAACATTAATAGATTCATAAACAAGTTTAAATCTTTGTAAGTTTTGTCAATTGTTGTAGACGAGTGTAAATAAAACAGTTTATTAATCGTTAGAGTGCTAAGCAACGATTTTGCGTTGCGACGATCTGTATCGAAAAGTGCGACGCAGCGCAAAATGGCCGCGAGTTTCAGTACGTTTTTACAATTTTTATTTAAAAACCAAATAAAAATATATTAATATTGATATTTTATGTTTATTTCTTCAAATTCATAATTAACCTTTTTTCTCTATTTTTTCTTCACCCAAAAAGAATTATTAAAATTGATTAATATTTATCTAAATGAGAGCGTTTTATTTGACACCATAATTTTTTTCCTTTAGAGTAATCAAAATATGCATAGCACCTTTCAATAGATTTTTACAAAAATTACTTAACACTCAAACGGTTAAATTACTTTACTATTGTGACTTGAGAAAAATTAAGACCACTATTTAATTATGATCTTAAATCAAACCAAAAATTACTTTGTGGCCATGGACATTGACGAGTGCTTGTTAATTATTGTTAAAACAAAATAAAATAGCTCTTCTTTACTTTTTCGTACAATCATCTTTTTCTTCGTCAAAATCTTTCGTTTCTCAACTTCTTTATCATGCGGGCGGTTTTACGGAGTTGTTGTTGTCGAAGTTGCCATCCCAGCTCTTTCAGGAAGTCTCCCACCGCCTAACCATTGCTGAACACCTATGGGAGGCTACCCGCGTTCGCCAGGTAGTCTGTCAGTACCCGAAATCAATTATTTGGTTCGAGTGCTTTTAGTAACGATAGTTAAACTAACGGTAGAAAAAATTGACCCGGTGTACATCGATCACCTTAGTGAGTCATCTAAGTATAATGCCATAATGATTTTTTAGTTTGTTCCAAGGGCCATACCAGTTTTAATTTTTCTGCCCTTAACTATATTTCTAGACTAGAATAGTCGCAAAGTGCGCGACCTAAGCAAACTTACGGTTTTTTTGCATTTCAATAATTAAAAAACTAAATTAAAAACTTTGACCTGTAGTTTGGAGCTAGCTGCCCTAGATCAAACCGAACAAAACACTATAAAAAATATTCAAATCGGTTAAGCCGTGTTTTAGTTTTAGATTAACGAACAGATATCTATTTTTATATATAAGAGATGAAGAAAAGATAATGTTTCTGTCAAGTATCATAAACATTAAATAATGTTTAGTATATAAAAATATTTTGTAACGAATTTCAGTTCTAGGTATTATACCAGAAGGAAGATTAAGAACTGACGTAACTCGACCTTATGGCTGTTAAATAAAATTAATTTTAGCATAACAATATTCCAACAGGTACTCTACCCATCATACCTCGTGATGTGGCAGAATGCTAAGTTGACCACCTGTCACGCCGCCATAAATTCTCTTATATCAAAATATCGTATTTTAGGAACATTAATTATAGTGAAATTTATATGTAGGGACAAATCGCTGGCGTTTTCTATGGAAGGACCGTTAGTACGGATGACAAAAAAAATTAGACATTCCATCCTTATAGGAAATAAAATTACAATCATTTAATTGTTTTTTATTGAGATTTAATAAGGCTATCTATATAGCAATATTGAATCTAAATAGCGAAATAATTCTAGACTATAACCAATGACGTATGATACTTACTGTTCATTGCTTCAAGTCGTTTTAAAATTAATTTTACAAAAAAAAGGTATGATAATGAGGGTAAACAGAGAACTTTTTGAATTTTATTTAAGACATGATTCCTGTAAGTTAAGTAAGTTGTTCTTCTGACGCTCCTTGCACAATATTTGGGCACGCACCGTTTTTTGCCGGTAAACGCTGCGACCATCTGGTTAAGATTTTTTGTTTAACAAAAAACTCGCCTGACCCTTTCGTACCTTTTGTGCTGGCCCAGGTTTTTTCAATTCACCCAAGGAACTAACCCTCGCAATAAGTTGTAATACCGTATTAGTAGATTTCTAAAGGCGTGATGAAATTTTTGATTGAACTAACGGATTGTATCAACGGCCAAAACTTTTTATCGGAACCTTTATGCTCCCATAGACAATTATAGCTTTTAATTCAGGCAAAGGCATCCACCTGCGTGCAGCTTACGCAAATGTGATTCTTAATACGAGTTCCAAATTTAAAAATAAATCAGCCGCATTTCATTCGTAATCTTTTCATAATCAGAATCGATGGCATTCGTAATTGCGAGGCAAAAGCTTGCCGACTCTAGTACCAATCGAAGAGGTTATGAATTAAAAAAAGTTAGGACGGCGATTGAATGAAAGTTTGCATGAATGAGATATCGCGACGCGGATCTTTGTGTACATTGTGTTAATGCAGCACAATTGGTTCGTGTGCAATGCGGGGGCTGGAATGCAGTACTCAGTGCCCAAGGGTAGCAATATTGATCAAATATCTATATAATCGACGAACTTCGATATAAGTGGATAGTCCTTTGTGCTTCAAGTAGGTATAGAATGCAACACAAATAAGCTTACTATTTTTTAAATCTTTTCACAATTATAATAACAAAGCAATTAATTTTTTACAGTTACTTGCTAGTCCATAATAAAGTCTCTAAAATAGATTTGGTTCTTTAGTAATAAAGTCTGCATCTGTTTAATTATTCTTGTATTAATGGTGTCACAGACTTCAATCTATACCTACTTGCAGTCGTACAATTATGGAATTTAATTTGAGATCAATTAAGGTGCAATATCGCAGGGAGCAAACTTATACCATAAAATTTGTTTTACTTTACAAGGAGAAACTTCCCACCAAAAAGTTATTATTATAAATTATTTTCGTTACTTTTGTGCTTTATAGGCCACTTCGACCAGTGTTAGTTTTTTACGGCGACCCATTAGAGTTCACTACTTAGTCCCGTTGATTCCAGAAATTTCCAGATTAAAAAGATACTATTTTCTGCAATTACATTTTAATTACTTCGAATAATCCTTTAATTATAATGTATTTATTCTGAGAATTTCATACAAGTAGATGATCACATGATCAGTGATAACAGTTGCCTATAGATATCATGATTATAAGCAATGGTGATGGCAATGGCGATGTCCATTGATATTCTGGAGACTAAAGATACGTCCACAAATTATACCGACTTTTTTCCGATTGAGGCGACGGGAATAATCAGATAAACTCCAGGCGGGCCTAGTCTACTCTTATATTTAGTATTAAGGCCAATCTAATAAGTATGTTTCATACTTCTTTACGCATCACATCTTTAGGCAAAAGAAATAATTTAAATGGGAGTGATAATAATTTTTATAAATAGACAACACACTTAGAGACAAGGTAGATCTTCTAGATTATTTAATTTTTATAAACTAGTATAATAGTCAGAATATCCCAAAAAACACTGATTGTTTGATAATTTTATTATTGAAATTGTAAAATAATAAAACATGGGAAAATTCCGCGCAAGCGTGCAAAATTTAGGATGGCAACCATGAGAGTTGCAATAAGGGCTGTCGAATCAGCTGTGTTACACTAGTTCTTAAACGACTACTTTTGCTGGACGTTTCAACCTTCTTTTCCTCCCTTTTGGTTTCGGTACTAAAGACTCTGATAACGAAAGATTGTGAGTGTATGAAGAACATCCGACGGGGGCACCGGCAGACTACGATGTAGATTTAGCTTAAAATCTTGGATCTTCTCGATGCCATATTTAGGCTAATATTTTCAAAGACTACAACAAAACCTTGCAATATTAAAGCGTAGCGAAAGTCAGCAAAAGCGTCGGCCGCCCCGGCTATCAGGTCGAATATTACAAATAAGGTAGTTCTTCACCAGGGCATTTATAAAGGTCGGCGGTATCTACCGTTTGCATGTCATCCCCGTTGGCCTTCGTGACTGACTGGGCTGTTATACCTTTGTGTTCAACGGAACGTTCAGTGCGACACGCTGCGAGAGAACCGCACAACTAATAAATGTGCAACACTATCAAATACGTTTTTTAAAATATTGTCCCACTCTTATATTAGAGCTGATTCTTTTCTGTTTGTCTGTGGCCTTCTGCTAACAGGAGCCTCAATGAAAACGATTTTATTTCTATAGCGATCTTTATTGCACATGACATTAGATTTATCACTGTCAAGTTGAAGACCTTGTAAATGAGCGTACTTAATAAACGCATGTTAGACATGACGTAGATCGCAACGTTTCAAGTAATTTTAAATTTGAGAAAAGCATTTGAAAGAATTGAAGGGTTGCGTTATTTTGGATTAACGCCTAAGTTTTTGGCTATGAGGGCCAACAAGCATACGATCCATCTTTTATATTGAAATTAAATGCAACCCATAAAAAAATAACTCATTATACTAACTTATTTATTTTTTACAGTTTTACGCTTAATTACTCTCATTTATAAAAACTAAAGCACGAACGTATTAAAGACAACACTTGATTAATTAATTGGACTTAAATAGGGCGTTGAATGGGTATTTCTATTGTTTTAGCTAGTAAATAATTGTATACTAGTATTTTTCTACTCACACCAAAATTTTTGTCTTAATTCTGCGACTGCGAACTGCCTTAAAATAATCATTAAAAGCTGTTATCGTGTAAGTGACAATGATAAGTCTTTTTTGAGATTAACAATTTAATCCTTAAGTTAAAGGTCATAAGAGAGCATGAGTATCATACTAATCACATTACTCTATTAGGAAATTTGGGTGCGATTTTTTAATCTTTACTAGTTAAAAAGCAACTTATGATGCGAAATGTGCATCGTGCTTAGACTATCTCAATCTCAAATGAGTACGCAAATCTCGCAGACTCATTCAGTGAGTGTTGTGTAATATGGGCAGAGGCAAGGGTCACACGTCGTGGCACGGCCAGCGCCGCCCCACCCGTCGACCGGTGGCCTGCCATCCCCGCAGATCGATACATACCATGCCTAAACTTTACTGACTTTGGTATTTGACAATGCTCTTTATATCAACATTGTTGTAGATCTCTAAACAATTTAAATAAAAGTAAAAGTCTGTAGAAACAGTATTAAAAATAATTGGGTATTATCCTTTTCTATAAATAGCGATACTGTAAAACGGCGAAGTCTTTAAGTAAATTTAGATAAAAAACTAATATTAAATAATAAAGGTTTTATTGAAGCAACAAAAGCCAAAATAACAATTTTTAGAATTCTTATCGGTGTGTCTGTAGTTATGTTTATACGAATGGAATTTATGCAGTTTTCGGTTTTGATTGCTAGAGGTCTAACTTTAAATATACACTCCTACAACTACTGTTGTTTTAAATTAGATAGGGTGAGAGATATAATTGGAGTTAAGAGTCACCTTATGGAGAAACGTTATGGTTGTAGTGAAAGAGTAACCAAAAAATCTACCTACTTTAAAATAGGTAGCGATAATGGTTTTTAGATATACTTATTACATTTGTGACAAAGAAAGACAATAAAAGTTCATCAAAACTAAATTAATAAAAATGCACTTATTGCTGAAATAAGTCTCAAAATAAAATTGATTGGCCTCAGTTCAGCTTTCGTCAATAAATGAACGCAACATAAAAATGAACTCAGTATAATATGCTCTATAGAGTTAATTTTTCATTTCACTTTTACTCACTAGAATAAAAACTAAATTCTTCCATAACTCACCTTCACCACATTACCTAGCAACATCTTCACCCCTCCTACCTCGGGTGGTGTCCAGGGCGGGCGGGGCGGCGGCGGCCTGTGGCTATCACACGCCCTCAATCACGCTAACCAAATGTTACCGAATACCTCCTTATATATACCGTATAACTGGCTACCTAATACCATGAGAATACCAATGGGGTCAGTATATGTAACTTAGAGTTTGAATAGAATAATAGATATATTTCTACCGCTAGAAGGAAGGTGTTGTTTCAAGCCTTTGTATTTGCTTATCCATTGGCCAATGTACTTTTCAATACAATACTATTCATAAAGTGCGGAGTTTATTGCCTTGAGCAGTCCCTAATGGTTTGAGCCCTTTGGTACCGATTACAGAAGAAACTTTCACCTTGGTTATTATACAAGATGTTTCAATCAAAATTTGTAATCTCGCCTCAATGCTTCGCACACGTTAAGTTGTATATATATATGTTTCTCTCGTATAATATACGAAGACATGTGCACAAGAATGAACCATCAAGTTAGGAACATGAGTTGTATTTAATTAAGTTTAGTTTTAGAGATCTTTAGATCAAAGAGTTGCTTTTAGAAATTACTAACGAATTTTTTTATGAAGAGCACAGCAAATGACTCGACAGTGCCTGATGGTAAGCAGTAAGAGGAGTCCATATTGAAGATACGTAGCCACCTTACCGGCCTAAAAATGCCTTTAGTAGTAATAATGCAGTTTAGTTACGTTGTATCACTTTGCTTAGTCTTTATTGAAGAAGTATGTAGATATCCAAGTACAAAGCTTATAAAGTATTGGCTGCCTACACTCAATACTGAATATGTCAAAATAATTATGTTGACATATTTATTCAATCCTCTTTTGTTTTGTTTTCATGGTTGTTGTACGCTTTTTATTAATTGCAGAAATATATTATTTACTAACAGTCTTATCCACTCCACAAACATAAATTCTCACAAGTATCGCCGTTACGGAGATTATTGAGATATGGCTGTGAAGTTCAGTTACACACTTTTACTACATTTAACTTAGCATTGAAAGAGTGTACGGGCAACCTTACTGAGACCGCATGTTGCAAGGGTACAACGCTAATAACGATCCAGTTTAATGTGATAAATAAATAAGTCTTTCTTTTAAACTTCTAAAGTTTATACCTGATGTATAATTAATAGTTTAAGACATTAATTTCTCTACAAGAATTAAATAGAAATTTAAAAAATAAATATACAACTCAGGCTACAGAGTGTAATATAAATCAACTGGTCGCACGCGCATTTAGGAATTCGCTTAAACAAAATTAAATAAAATGGCCGTCCGCACTGACCACATACTTGAAAGAGAAGAAAAAATACAATGCAATATTTATAAGAACTATTGCTAAACTGAATATGAAACTTTATCTTATATACCTTTTGCAATCACAAGAAAAACTCAGTCGAAACGTAACTAGAAGAATATTTTTTTTATCTCTATAAGGAAGCGGAAAGAGGCTTTGTCGAAATAAAGTTAATTTTAAACTATCAAAACAAATAAACTTGCTTTTATTAAGATTCTTAATTCCTTACCAGATCTTTTTTTAAAAAAAACAATATATGTAGTAATTATAAAAAATTTATATGAGTATTTCATTGTACAATGAAACTAGTTCTATAAGAATTGTTTGTCGCGTTACTTTAAATTACACGCTACTAGACTTACACTTAAAAAAAACAAAAGTAGAAAGTTTGATCTATTGTTTAGCAACGATATAACAATACTCTTTGCACTAAACTTTTTTTGCAATAACTTGACTGTTTTTGTTATATTTGATACCGAGATTAAAGGCACGGTCGTTATATGCTAATTTACAACTTTGTCGCTTATGGGGTGTTTTATGGAGTCTTTGGGGGTTTTTTCTACTCCTTTGCTACGATGTTCTTACCCTCTATTCAATATCATTCTTCAACTTATATAAAAAATAAACGACCATGAAAAACCTTTAAAACATCTTTACGTACTGTTATTTTAAATAATTGAAAAAAAAAATTATTATCAAATTAATCTACGCTGTTTTCTAATTTTAACTCTATTTCTCTCTTTCACTTTATTTCTAGTTAATAAAATATGTTAGAAGGCTCCACATATTTAAGTTTTTAGAGATAAAACTAATTTAACATTAAAAAACTTAACTCTTTATCTAAAACGGTATACAAATGACCATATGGAGACCATTTTGTCCCAGGTTACATTTTAACCCGTTGACCGAGTTTTTCAACAAAATTAACAGGATGTTAACGTCTCAAAACTAGCGTACCACGTGCCACCCGCATCTGGTTGTTTTTATTAATGGAGCCCACCTGACGAGCTTGAGAAATTTGAACAAAAACCTTCAGAAGAACTGGTAACCAATTTACTTTAGGAGGATATAAAAATGATAAGAAACATTATAAAATCATCATGTCTTCTCAGGATTTTATAGTTTGATCACGTGGATAAATAATGATTTAATTTGTTTGAAGTAAATTCTTGGTCTTTTTAAAACAAACAGAAAGAACTTTTTCATAATTTTTTGACATTTGAATATGGAGACTATGTTGTTTTGAGCACAAGTCATTAGATGCGCTAATCTCCAGTCGCCATAGACAGATCTCACAATTTACGACTCATTATTTTCTTGGTTCCGTACTGTGGTCATGAATGAGTTAAGAAGACTACCTTAGCGGAATCGCTAGCTGTAAAATTTTCGTGATATAACCTAGTATTTCGCGTTAGTTCAATTTCTGGAATATCTTAAGATAAAGAAAATTTTTTTGAAACAATTTATAATTTATCCATCATGATTACTGTTTTCTTCATCTATAGTCGAGTGTTCCAGTAGCTTATCAAATTTAAGGGCTTTTTGAAAAGTTATTCGTCTCTGTTGCTGAGACCATCAACCTCTGATTTAGAGTTCTGGCATTCTATTCCTAATGAGAGCAGAAACTTTATTCAAGGTTCAGTTGGCGATAGAGCTCTTTGTGATTTCAACTGGCCACAATCTTACTTAAATCTGCCGCTACAATAAATATTTTGCATTATTGTGCTCAGGCAGTTAGAGGTAAGATACCCAGTTTCTCTGTTGAAAAAATCGGGTGTTGCTTATATTATCATCACTAACCATTCAATGAGATTAGAGCTACCGCATTGAAAATTGAACCACAGCAACCGAAGTACTAGCGATTTATTTGTGCAACGTTTCACTGTTATAGAATAGAATATATATTTATTCTACATTAGCCAATTCAAGAAGTTATTTGTAATTTATTAATAAATTTCTTATTTTTTTCTGATAAAGTCAATTACAAATTTGATTTTATGTATCTATGACGTTTAGTATTTTACTCAGATGTGTGAGACATGCATAGAAAATTTGTACCACTTTTAAGAAGTCCTTATTTGTTAGATAGTAATCGCTAATCTTAATATTAAGGTCATCTTCTTGTCAAATGATTCATTTGAGTAGTTCGACTTAGCAGGCCTAGTGACCACGACGCAGCTCGTCACGGGGCGCGGTGATCGGGCGCGTGCCCGTCGGTCATGTAGGAAGTCGTTTGTCGTCCGTCACACGAGCGCATCTTAGGTATAGGGTTGTCACACATAGATATATAGAATATTCCTTATTGCACACTAGTTAATCAAAATACAGTTACAATAGTAGTAACTGAGACAAGTACAATGGGCGGTCTTATCACTATATTAGCATTCTCTTCCAGGCGACCTTTGGATGGACAGGGAAGACAATATAATAATATGAGGGAACATGTTGGTGTACCTGATGTCAATTATTTACTTTACAATAAAATAGATACGAAATATTAATAATATAATAATAACGTATATTTTGTTTATTTTACAAAATATTTATTAAAAAAATGATTCGTGTGCAATGACTTGAGCTTTTGTCGATGTCCTTGAGCCGATTGCATACTGAGTTTCCGTCCATTTGAAGATATACATTCACAGTCTATACTCATCCTATAGAATTCAAAATGTCGGTGAAATAAATATGAAATTGGTTTCGTAAATAACATTTATCAGATTTACATCCAGGTGTACTATTAATTACTACTGTAGTTAAAGCACAATTTGATAATAAAATCTTTCTGGCATTCTCCATTACTCAACCCGCCAAATCAACAATGCTAGTTATTATCGTATCACAGGGAATTCCATCTTGGTAAATATAGAATAGTGACGGTTATTATTTCTATTGCTGATACCACTAGCGTTATTTTACCTACTCTTTAGTAGAATTTTTTATTCATCATTTTGTGAAACTCTAATGACACATATTTAGCTAGAATATTATAAGAATAAATAAACTATTCACATTCAAAGGTTGAAAAGTTTCAGTTAGGAGATAAAAAAAATCCTATCTAAAACAAAAAAGGTCAAAATTCGTAGGTCAAATATTTTTGGTAACCCTAAATTTTAATCACTCCCTCTTTTTGAAGCACCTTGTGCCATTGACATAAGTTTCATTTCTCCGTTTTATTTTATATCTGAAGTCGACCGTACACTTCGCCCATTGTCTCGAAACCGGTGTGTTGTCATGACCATAACTTATAAGTATACAACGATGATAAAAATATGTCGTGGGACTAATCTCCGACACGGTTGATATCATCTGGTGAAATACTTCTTGACAGTATTTTTGGATTTAGTAAAAGTAAACATTATTTTATTCGACATTGCGAATTTGGTGTTTCCGATTTAAAAAAAAATATTTCAAAAACACGATAATTATTGTCATCAACACTTTAGTTATTTTAGTCATTAAGTTACAATTGACCTTTCCAACATCTAATTTTCAGGCAATAATCGTAAAACTACAAAATAACCATTGTAGGTGGGAATTGATGTGAAATCACATGATCTGCTAATGGTGATTTGAAAATAGTAAATGAGCTTGCATCCAATACTTGTATATGCTCTGAACTATCACTAATATCATTAATTATACATAGCTTCATAGCTTCTACTGATTTACCAAATACGAATATTAAATAATTATACTAGTTTCGAAGTAACTATTTTAAAGAGACGGTTAGTATATCTCATATTGTACTGATGTTATATCACATAGTATTCGTAGCGGAAAAGATACGTATTTTGATTTTAACTGATGCTTGAAACCGATCATTCTAAAAAATTCTTTGGTTATTAACAATAATTGTAAAAATTTAAGCTCAGTTTAATTATCTGTTTGTATTTAAGTTGTCTTCTTTGCTTCCTTACTTATCGAATGTCCAATAGCTGATCTTAATTAATCATCATTGCCTGTACGCATACCAGTGTTAGACATCGATTTTTCTAAATGGTAGAAAATATAAAGACAGCACTGCATCAATAATATTTCGTTTTTCTTGGATCTTCATGGAATATCGTTGTTAAGTTTAAATAGAGCTGCAACTTTATGTCTCGAGCTAAGAGTTCCAATGTCATCTGTGATTCGCAGAAGCCTCTTGCGTCCACAAATTACAACGGGATGAGTTAACGATCTTAACGCTTTGCTGCCCCTCAAATTGTCCCAAGACCATTGCCCCGGTGCGCCATGGCACATGACAGCTTACGGTGCTCCATGTCCGACGCTTCCTCGTTAGATAAAGCGACCATTTTCTATTTGTTTGTCGCGGAAAATTGCGTAACAGGACTGGTGGCGATGGTGCAGCAGATTCTAAATGTGAAGTTCATCAGCAACTTGATATGTGCAAACTAGTACATAGCATATTATTTCAATCATTTGTACATTATTTATAGAATCAAATCACCTATCTCGCAAATAAAAAAAACTATTCTTATTTAAATTCAATTCCAAGGTAAATGGTAAGACTTTTTCTACTTTGAGATTATCAATGTTTTCTTTGAAAGAGACATTTTGATTTTTGGTTTACATAACTATCAGTACAAATAAGTCTATACTAAAATTACAAAGAGGTAAATTTTGTGAGATTATAGGGGCGATCTCTGTAACTTCTAGTTAGAATTTAAATTTAATACCAAATTAATACCAGCACGGCTCCTTTGACCACTTTATGTAGGTTATATCATTTTATCAACCACGAGAACATTTGTTGCATTAACAGCCCTTATCAGTCTAACAGGTAGATAAATATTGTAACAGTTTATATGAGAACTAGATGAGTATAATAAAATTAGCGAAAAAGTTAAAACACATTTATATAAGTAGCTACTTTAACAGGGTCGTAGGTATTAGACGATACTTTGCTAAATCAAAACAAATAACATTTATTTATAGATAATTCAACTCAAATACAAATAATCGTCTTTGTAATTTCATAATAATAAACAGTTCCATGACCCTGTAAATTGTTTACTTTCAAAAATTGTTTTTTGTTTAAAAGTATTATCTTTGTTAACTTCTTTTTCAAGACAACATGCAAAAAGAAATCTGCCTGTCGCCAATGTGATATCTTTGTCTAAGCATTATATCACTACAACTAAATCCACAGTTTGTTCAAATATTGTGAGGCATAGGACCTATGTCCGTTATTGCACTGCGATAACACGCTTTATTTAATTTGAGTGATTCTCTTGTTTGTCAGCGATAACAGTGTAATTTATAGAGGCTAGCATATCATTACGTTTATGATTATTTAATTCTTGACTGTTCTAGTCGTCCTATTTACGTACGGTTGAGTTTGCATCCGTGTGATTGCACAATAGTAAGTTTGTTTAGCGAACAACCTCATGATGTCCTTTATGAGACTTGATGAGTTGTAATTGTACTGTTTGTTTTTGTATTAGTTAGATTATTGCCAGTATTTACGTCTTCGTCGAGATTTTCCACTGGCAGATTGTAATTGTAGCAATCGCTGTTTTCCTCTGGATCTGTTGTTACGTCATCAGCGATATCTAAAGCTGCAGTTGCTAAGCCCTTTACATCTTAAAGACGTGATTTTTTTTGTTCATTTTTATTACAGGCTTAATTTAACAACTTTCATAATTATAGTGTTTAGTGGATCACTCAGTTATGTAATAACACTTAGATCAAATTCAGTTATTCCTCCTGAAATAATTTAGTAGATATTATGGAAAAGTAAATAGCATTCAAAACCAGCATCCAGCAGATGAAACTTCGATTATTAACATGATCATCTTACTAAACATAACAATGTGATTGTTACTGATTGTAAATAAAAAGGGGGCTGGTAACAGGGAAGAAGGGTTTATTTTCTAAATAATAAATAACTAGAACTTAGAGCATATATAACACTTAAAATCACCAATCAACGCTAACATCCTAGTTGTCCAAAATCAAAAACTATACACATAAACAAAACGAAAGTAAAAAGGCGTATATAGCTCATATTCAGCCAGTTCGTAACAGTGATAATGCATATCTAAAATAAGTAAAATGTCGCGTATCGACCGTCACAAAAGTAATATTTGCGCTACATAATTTATAACGTTCATTGTACGGAAATTGTAGGCCCGTTTCGCTAATCGTTTATGGTAAAAATGCCATAAAACGAACTGGGGTACCATTGGTCAGCACATTAAAGGAGCAAGTCTAATAATAAAAGTGAGAGATTGTTATTCACGGTTTGGTCACATTTTTTTCGTCTAACACTACCATTTATCAATGCATAATCTGTGATAGTTATTCGTATTGCTCGATTTGCGGGCTACTGAAAACTATAGAGTTAACCTTCATATTTCAAGATAAAAAAAATGACAAAGTACTGTGTCTTTTTCAAATATCTCTTCAAATTAGGTTTAATTTGACCTGAAAATCATTAATTGTTAGTGTTTTATGTTAATGTGTTGATAATATGTTGTTATCAAACAAAGTTCTGCCCCAACGACGCTAACTACCGACTAAAGGACAACTAATACTTTTTTAAATCTTTACTTTAATTGTTAGCCTAAAATATGATGATTACTTACAGCCGCTAATAAATTATTATGTTTTGATTCGCTAATATTTCTTATTAACAAATGATTATATGAAATGATACGATATTGTAGTTCTGTTATCCAATACAAAATTCGGAGTTTTAGGATTTGTCAGCTCATTTACTGATTTGAATTTTAATCCTTAACGGGTTAGTTCCTGACCATCATCCCAAATATTTTAAATAAATAAACGTAAGTCTCAGAATACATTGCAACTGATTTTACAATAAAACAATTTCAATTTTTTTATATTATTCCACTCTTTAACCATCTCTGTTACGTCCCCTTAGGTGAAAGGTCACGAGGGGCACACGACGGTCAGTGGCGAATGGTACCGATTGGGACCCTATCGACCTCCCCATGAGAAACAACGCTGAGAACTCTCGTAGCCTCAATAACCATTGCTTCTTTTTAATCATAATTTTAAATAAAACTTGGTATGACAGAGCAATGCAAAGCAAAATATGTTGTAAGCAAAAAATTAATGATTGTACGGTCTCCACCGATTCATTTTCATTGTCATCGTGCAGACGAATTTCAATTTTATTGATTAATAGTAAAAGTGATAATGCATTGGTTAAGTAAATGTAATTAGATATTGGCAGTTATTCATATCGATATAACAAATCTGAGCATTCGATTGTCAGTAACGGAAATATATTTTATTTTGTGGTGAAAGAAGTATTTTATTCTTCTAATGTAATTGCTAGCTTCCGCGCGTGACTTATAATCTTAAGAATTTCATCTTAATTTGTGTCTGTAGAAACAATAATTTGATATAATATGTATACAATCGCGAAATCAATGCACAAGTTTTTTTACAAAAACATACTTTTTAATTATATCTCAAATTTGTTATTGCTTTAAACGTCAGACATTGGAAGCTCTAATTGAATTTCTCCAATGTAAATCCCTACAGTAAACAACTGCGTCCATCTCTTACTCACCCAAGTCCGTCCCTGAGACCAATCAAACTCGTCAACCAGTAATCTAATTAATTTCGACAAAAGTTACACAAACAGAATTACGCTAAACCTTTCTTGGTATTTTGAGGGCTCTGTGATAGATTTATCAAGTGCTTACTTATCGAAACTAAAATATAACTAGGAGAAAGTAATGTTAACATTTTATAGACTATTCACTTTAATTAATAACTTTTTTTGTCGGGTAATGTATTTTATATATAATAAGCACAGTAAATGACTCGACCACGTGATGGCAAGAAATAGGCGAAATCCATAATTATGCGTCGACAATTAGTACATCAATTGACATAATGCTCTAGCCACTTCGACTTTGCCGGCCCAAAATGAACATTTTAACCTGTTTTATATAGCATATGTGTGTAAACTGGAAAAAATACTTATTTGATAGAATGCGATTTATCCATCGTCGGCCTAGTAGAGGGCGTTGCCATATAGACGAGTTGTTGTAACAACAATGAATATCTAACTGAGAGGGATCGCTGTCGTTTGTTAGTATAAAAACTTTGACAAGTTTTCTTCAACTTATCGTTAGAACTAACCGGTCGGTGGGCATCCTGCTACTTATTTACATGGCTATCAATGAACAGCCTGCCCATTGTCATTTAGACACCAATTCATGAGAAGCCACCAAAACCCAACCTTACAGACACGAACACAAAAGCTGTTTTTGAAAAAATCTTTTGTGGGAAAAACTATCGGAAAACGTTATCCGTAGCTATTCAAACATAAATTTTATTTCAATTACCATAAGTCTACAAATTGCTTGTGTTTTGTGAAACGGTTGAAAACAATGAAAGAAGTCTATATACGCCCGCACGTCCTCTTTAGATAAGATAAAGGCCAACTGAAATGGCACCAATACAGGTAATAATAGAGATAGCGACGACCGGCAATTAATGTTACGATAAAATACCGGTACGGTACCGGAAGATACGTAAATGTTTACAAGTCATTAACCTAAATGGCCTGCTATAGTAAATTAAGATCTACCTTATTTTTTAATTCATAGATCAATAAGAAAGACTTCTAGTCTAAGTCTGAACCTTCTTCGTAAGAGATGAAATTAGAACAGGTATAAATATATCTGAAGCGGAGAACTAGTGGATTGTGAGAATCTCCTAAATAATGAAAAGGCGAGTGAATGATAAAAGTAAAAATGGGATTATTGTACAAACAGACTATGTAACAAGAAAACAGCAATATGACAAGAAGAATTAAAAAAGACAAAACAAGAGTCATTTAAAAATAGACAAAAACCATAAATAATTATAAAAAGGTAATAATATCTCGGCCATTATGTAAATTCATTGCTATAATAATAAGGTTCTATTAATGTCTTCAGATTACTCTTCAAAAGAGGGACTATTATAGGCTTACGTACTAAAAATACGGTAGAGTTAAGACATCTTATGAATTTTCTCATTCTTCCTCACAAAAAAACCGTCATCAAAACAAGGAAACAATAATTAAATTACTGAAGTTACCCAATTTGCAACTTGATTTTCACTTTCCATTATTTTACAGTTTTGTTGAACACGTTTTTTTCACAATTTTGAGTTTCTATGGTCGAAGTTAGATATGGGTGACAGTCAGTATTGTAACCTTGCCTGTCTATTTGCTATTGACTCTAGATAAAAATATAAAACACGTAATACGTACCATTAAAATTTGAAGGTTGCTCTCGATTTACCTTTTTCTTTTTTTTTCGAGGAGGAATGGCTAAGAGACGGGCGTGTGTGGGTTCACTCAGTACCTCATAGAGCAGCACTGAGAATACCCACTAAAACTCCCCGGTAACTCCATTGCCCTTCACGGTAGTAACCTGGGTTCTGCGGAGCATTTTACCAGGTCACCTCCAGTGCTCTCGATTTACCTGGGATTCCATCATCAGATCCTGAATTGGAATAAATTGGTTTACAATTTACAGAGATATCGGTAATATATAAAATAAATATACAAAAAAGACAAACAGTGTAACACAGAACTTCCTACTTTTAATTCCGTTAATAAGGTACTTACAATACTCTTCAATTTTACGAGTACAGGTTATATTTAAATATAAATTTCTAATTTCTAATCTAAGTCCGTAATGGCAAAATATATTACGAGAAAATAATACCTAGAATAGCATTGTTTTACGCCAGCAAATATTTTGTTAAGGGCGTCGCATGTGGATCAAATTCATTGTTCCTGGGAAGGTTCCTATGTAGACAGCTGAAAATTGCATAATGATCACTTATTTCGTGAACTCTGATACACAGCCTTCAAGATGTAAGTGATGAGCTTAAGTCCATGTGAAATATCGATACGTGTGGATGAGAAGAAAATTTTCACCACAAACTGTACATGATTAACTCAGTGAAGATAATTGTTTGGCTTATTTACTTTCTGTTATACTTGTAATTACACATTTCTTTCAGTTAAATGTGATTATAGTTCCGAATTTGGATATTTAAATGTAACTGTAATAATACATTGAGGTTCGTTTTACAAAAGACAAATCAAATAACAATCAAGATGTCACGGTGTTTTATTGGAAAAGTATTATATATTAATTTTATTATTACCTTAACTACTAACAATTATAGTTGCAGATGAAAACTTATTATTTTTTTTATCTTTTCTAATTACAATTTTATCTATGAAGTACAAAATTTACAATCTTAAACAAATGTAGCACTCGCTACTCATTCGATATCGATAAAACACACGTCGACAACCTTACGGTGACCATAGACACGGAGCCCGTGTTATTTCCATAACTAATTGCAAATTGCGGACCGCTGTCAACGCGTGCGCGCTAATGTGTCATAATTCATTTCTTGCTCATAATTGAACTCTCATGCGCCGGCCACGGCGACCCACCTGTGATTACCAGAACCGCTGACCTTAGATGGAATCGTGAATCAAAGTGGTGGTTATAATTTGAACATCTAGGGTGTTTGGTGAACTAAGGGGGAGTGTATTTAGTTAAAACTAAACCCCGTTCCTGTTATGTAAGAGGTCATATTTACTGCTGTAGAAATTCGTTGTGGTGCTTACATAATAAACGGAAATTTGCAATGTATGTGATATTTACCATGAAAGACACGCGGAGATTGATTACAGTATTAAGAGTATAGCGCAGTTTAATAACTTTAAAAAGATTTAATAACAAAAACAATTATAAGATTGCTTAGATACTCAATACTATATTTTCAACATTACTGTGCCTGCGACTTTGTATACGACCTTTACACGTTTAACAAAATAGTAGTAATGTATATATCAATAGACCTAGATAAGTAGTATTCTGGCGTAAAGAAATACTTGGCAGATCCCAGATAACCATCGCTAAGAGTATCTGAGTTACCAGGGAGTTTTAGTGAGTATTCAAATTGCCGCTTTGACCAGGTGACTGCTTCAGCACAAAATTAGTAATTGTAGACGTTAAAATCTGCGTATGAATTGGAGGTACGATTTGATCCAGCAACGTTCACATCTCCCATGTGTTCAGATACACACATAGAGTAATATGTGTGTATCTCTGTGTATCTTAGCAAGACGAGTAAGTCTTGCTCACACAGAAACAATTCCATCCCGTTCCCGTAATAGATTATCATCTACAATTTTCGCTTCAATTGTAACTACCAACTATAGGTAAGTAGAACAAACAGAAATTTGTTACGACATTATGAAAAATTATTTTAAAAAATTGAGCTGACCTATTCAAACTTATAGAGAATTAAAAACGGATCCTAAGTACACACACACGTGTGTAACTAATTCAAAGCGCGCACGCATCACAAACTGTATCGATCTTTGGCGGCGAACCAACAAAACATCGATAAAAGAACCACCGTCAGATCGATCATACTTGAGATAGATTCGAGAAATTTAACACCATTATACAGTGGCTAAAATTTAATGCCGATGTATGGCCACGAAGGAATTCTTTAGCGGTGGCCATTAAGTAAATACGGGTGCCACGTATAAAATATTTCGCGGTCCGGTGATTCCATTCAATAGAAATTCTCTCAGTGTCGGTTTAGTAAAAAAAAATTACCCCAAAAACTGTGCCTTACCTATAACAAAATAAGATTTTCATTGGAATTAGAAGCGCATTGCTAAATTGGTCAAGATTTTTGCAAAAACGAAAGTCGTTGAACTGAAAACCTTCAATTGATTTAATACGCACAAAAGTCTGTCCGAGTAAACACATTTTTATCATATTAAATCGTCGCGGTAACCGAACTATATGTAGGTGGTGATTTCTTGTTTGTTCAAAGTGGCAAGACAGAGGTAGCTAGGGCAGGACGTCAGGACGTTGTAGCTAGCCAGGTGAACTTCAATAAAGCCCTATCACCAACCAAACCTAGCAGAAAATTTCTGTCCCCACTAGGAATTGAACCCCGGATCTCCAGATCTAAAATAGTTGGTCTCAGCCACTAGACTCCAGAGGTATTTGAACTAATAGCACTTATTGAACGAATAATTATTAAATAGGGAAGATTTTTTTAAACTAATAAAATACTAAGCCTCACAAATGCTTAGTCCATATTACATCTATGCGCATAGTAATGTTGTAACTTGCCAATGTTTGCACATTATAGATATTGAAAAGAAAAAACTAAAATGGAGGGTCGGTCAGAAAAAAATACAGTTCCTAAAGGATTTGTCTCTGTCTGTCTGTTTTTACAGATCACCGATATAATACTAGGAGTGTTACTTCAAATATAGATACAATTTTACAGAAAAACAAAGATCTATGTAGATACTTAAAACTAAATTGCACGCGTAAAATCAGTTTTTGGTATCTCTGCTGTATGATGTCACAGCAGGATCGGCATATTCAATAATTTCTCGCAGATTTGATTATTTCCCTTCCACCCCGCACAGGAAGGCGTCTTCATAACAGATGGAAACTAATAGTTTGTCTGTCTACGTGATCATTAATACGAATAACTGCACGTCCGAATGGACACTAACATTGAGTACAAACTGCAAGAGAATTCATTCTATATACGCGCATCGTGCACAGAAATGTCAGCTCTATGCGTTTGGATTGAAGACATTATATTGCCCAATTTTTGTGGACAGCATGCCCAGTTTAGTGTACGGGTGTACCAACATTGTCATCCAATTGTTTCGTCGTCCGATCATTAGCAAGTATTGATATATTGCTCGTGACACAGGAGTACAACATTATTAGTTTGTGCAATATTTTTATTTGTTTCCTACACGGTCATAAATTTTCATAATTTATAGAGACTCTGCTAAAACTCGTAAGTAAAAAATAAAACTTTAAAGACTCTATAAATTATCACATTTAAAACTAATTACGAAACCTATTTTAATAAGCAGTTGATATATATATTTTTTAATATATCTAGTGCTTATTAATTTATTTTATTCCATAAACATTAAATGAGGTTTCCATAACCTTTAATGAATAGACTCCGATGTGGGTTGGTGTAACGAAACAACAGAAAAAACCATTTCACAAAATGGTTTTACATTTTCATAATTACTTAATCAAAAAAAAATATTTAAGAAACGTAACTATAAAATCAACTTTATTGAGTACCTTCTGCTTTAATTAATCGGTAAAGATTTAAAAAACGCAACGTTGCAAATATATCTTTTTAAGCGTCACGTCAACCGCAAGTATTTAAGGACATTTAAGAATACGCACAATACTTGAAAACTGCCAAAAATCACGATCGGCTCATTGCATTCGCATTTGAAAAGAAAAATGGGACTATCACGTAGGTGGTCCAGATATGCCGTGTAAAATAATAGGTAAGAATAATGTTCTATATAATAATAGGGAAGTTAATCGGTGATGGGTGGTCGGATCACGGGTTTAGAGCCAAGGATTACGGCTCATCGACACGTGTGCTTGAGCTTTAGGCCATTGTACAAGATTGCGCGTGATATTCACGCGTTATAGTTTTTTTTAAATATTCGCTAGAGGGCTTAGTTTGCAGCCATTTGGATGTGCAACTGACCCTTAAGAAAGAGATATGAGCACTTCTAATGTTTAACAGTTCCGTAAGCTTGCTTCTTATGATTCCTCTTGGCGATACTGCTGGCGCGAATAACTACTATTAACTACATTTAAGGTATTTGCCTCTCTAACATTCCAATACAACATGAAAGCGATATAACGACTTTGAACAGCCGCAAGTAAATTAACACTTGGACGATTCATTCACTTTTTACTTATTTTAATCGATAAGGTTTATGATGTGCCTTATAACTATGAAAATATGCTTAACATCCGCCAATTCAGAAACATCAAATGATTTTATCTGTCTATCTTTTTCTCGTCAGATTGTAATTAAAGTACTTGAATTTAATTTAGTCCGTGCACAACGAAAGTTAACGGACATCCATCAGCTGTCATAGTAGCTAAATGACTTAAGACGGCTCCGTAAATAAGAATTGGTTGAACAAATCTTTACTAACTCCCGCACGCAGTCTACACATGTCAAATTTAAGTATTGACTACATTGTATCTAAAACAATATATACCTTATAAAAATATGTATAAAACTTAAAATTTATCAATATGTTATGTTTTTTGTGTGAATATTTACGTATTTCTCGTAACACTCTTTATCATTATAAATACAAAAAAAATACTAATATTTATTTAGATAATTATTTCATATCTCGCTGAGTACATACATTTAAATATGAGATAACAATTTAATACTGAAAAATAAGATAATCTACTGTCACTTAAAAACAGCAAAAACAGAACATACATCTAGAGAAACAGAAAGCAAATAATTAATGCTTGGTAAGTTTCTTGCCCGTTCTGCTTCTTCTTAAGAATAAGGCTTCCGGTAGACTTTGGTTTTGGATTCATTGCTTTAAAATTATAAAGTGGACTGATGAAATTAAAATGTAAACGCAAAATTATATACCCTACGCATTTTATTAGTCTCTAGTAATATCACAACGTAAAGTGAATTGTATATTGACGTAATCTCCTAAGTATGTACATGTCTACCGCTCGCTCGCCGTGTACCGAATCCATACATTAAACACATGCATGTCCTTTACCTGATTCAAAATGTATGGAAGTGGAACAATCGATCGGTGTAATTATGGCTTTTGGAGTTGTAGACCACTGAAGTTAATACCAGTATTTGGAAAGAAGGTTTGCATTTTTTAATTTCGCAATGATAGAACTTGCGATCAAAAAGTTTTTCTACTGAAGTTTAAATGTTTAAAAAATAAAAAGCAGTCACGTGGGGACAATATTTTTTTTTTGTATTTCGATTGGTATTTTTGTTTAACCAACATATTAAAGTATTTACAAAATACATATATTTTTTCCGTTGTTTTAAGTTATATAACGTAGTTAAGGTATATAATAAATGATATATACGGTCGGACATATCAAAGCTATGATAAAATAAATGAAATGCAATAGTTTAGCTACAGAACCCTAAATGGAAAAGGTTGATTTCCGACTTAGTTAAAACCCTGAAAAAAACCTTAAACCTGAAAAAAAACCTCTTTTCTTCTTTGTTTGCTGTTGCTATGTATACCATAAAGTGCTAAAAAATAAATAAAAATATAAAATCGGCATCAAATACAGTACCATCAGGCAGACAATTCAAAATTATAAAACACATTTGCTTCGGAATATACATATAATAAATATACATATTCATATAATATAGATGTTTATGTCGTATTTGTGATTTAAAAATATCTCGTCATATTATAACGAACCGTGGATCTCAAAGCCGCAGATAATTTTTGTGTTGCAATGTAATCACAGCCTAATTGCGTCCATCCTTACTTATAATATTAAGGACCAGTACACAATAAAACCAGTAACAATCATGAAATCATTTAGAGAAGTGAAATCATGCATCAATAAAACTGTAAAAAGCTTTAATTGATAATTTTATGCTTAACAAATACAATAATTTCATACTAATCAATTTTAAAAATCCAGGGAAATCTTTGCAAAAATACTTAAATTTACTAGTTTCTTGAATAGATATATTATCTATTTTATTACTATAACGATAATTCAGATACAATCTAAATAATGAAATAAATTGTCTATAAAGATAATACGGTTGTAAGTATCTGATTAGTAAATTCTAATAATTTTAGCTATACATAGTTAAGATAGTTGAAATAATAGATATCAAGTATTTTCATTTATTGTTATCATACTTTTATATTTAATTGAATGTCACTGAAACTTAAGCTTGCCTTTAATATCTACTTCTAAAACATATTGAAATATTAATACGGTTAAATATCTAAGGCCGTTGTTCAAGGTTAATGAAAACAAAACCTTTTTTATTGTGACGCTGAGGAGAAGTTCTACTAGCCGATCCACTAACCTCTACGGGGGAGGAAGAAGAGGGGGGGGGGGGGCTCTCACCCACTAAACTCCTCAGCGACGCACCTACCTAGCCGCTTTCCATAGACAGCACGGGATGGCCCGAAGACATTTCGCCGTAGTATCGATGGAGCGACCTGACCGGGGTTTGGTCCCATCTCGGAGTACTTTGCGGGGGATAAGAAAAAACCCCCCAAACCAGCCGGTGCTTAAAGTCGGCGCACTGAAAACAAAACCTATTCAAACCCCTAGTGTGCAACCACCTTAAAGTGTGGTCGTGAATGGACACAGTAAATTGAAATTAAAACTACAGCGAGCAAGACAGAGCGATTATGGCTAAATTGCGCTTTTGAAATGCTAGGCTAGCTTCAATAGATCCCTTTCTACTTATAATATTAGTAAAGGACATATTATAAGTTGTCATTATGCTATTGGTGCTAATTTGGTTAGAAAAGGACAGTAAATACAAAAAAGAAAAAAAATGGTAAGACATAAATTTGTCTCTTAACGATTCGTTCAATCCAGGGACAATTAGATTTTAATTTACAGTTATTTATATTTAAATAAAATTTAATATATTGTTCAGGTCTCTTTCAGTTCAGATCTTTTATTTAATATGATATATCTGAATTTTATAATAGTGGAAACTTTGCGGATATATTTATCAATTTCATATTGTAATTTTAAGTCTAAAAATAATTGTGTTTCACAAAGAATAAATTAATTAATTAATTTCATCTCAAGAGTATATCACAGCTCTTTAAGTTAAAAAGGCTATTATTCAGTCTCATTAAGAGCTCATTTTCAGTCTTCGAAATAACTAAGTTGACATTTAACTATGTTACTGCATAATGTACTCGTACTTTGTTGTACAAGGTTTAAAAAAAATTATGACGTTCGAATCACTTCAATTTTGACATTAAACATTTAAGAGTGTATGTCAATGGAGAGATGCTTCCACAAACCGAAAAAATATGACGTTAATTAAAGTTTAAGATTGCCGCCTAGCAGTTGTCCTTTTTGCAATAATATAGAGATAACGTGATGCTAGGCTTATTTTGAGTAATTAATCTGTATTGGAACAATACTATGGCGTAGTATTACCCAAATTATTAATTTGATTCATCCATATACGAAAGTCTCTGACCAGCAGTGAGTGGTATTACTTTAGACAGTTGTAGGTCCACTCACTCCGTTACAAAGCAAAAATCTTTTACCAACAAGTAGTTACTTTAAATAATAGTATTATACTATACTCATTTCGTATGAAGTAAGCGATACTAATTTTTTCGTGTACAATACACAGTTCTGCGGTCAATTTCTCTGGAGTCGTGAGAAGCCATCGTGCCGTATGGTTTCTTCGTAATTGATGTCAAACGGCAGTTGGCGGTCGAAGTGGGATGTGTACTAACAGTATATTGCTGTGAAACACTGAGAACACATTGTTTGACTGTTAATTATTTTTATTTTTAGTAGTATAATATATATATATATATATATATATATATATATATAAGTAGCGTTGACGATCGATAGTCAAATATCAATAAGAAAACGATATTCTATCTAAACTGACGATATTATGTCAAATAGCTGTATCAATAGTATTGACAGTGTCAATAGCAGGATCAATAAATACTATTGAAAGGTCAGAATAAGACAAAGCTATTGCTTATTAATTAAAAACTAACAATTCCATCAATTGTATTAAAAATATATTATACTTTTAACTTCGATAGTTTTGGTAATAATACCAATGATATCGATATAGGTAGTAACGGTATGCATGGATGTTATCGATATCATCAATAGAGACTTGTAGGTATATAAATAGTGTCATATTATCCCAAACATCACAGCAATACTACTCACATTACATACAGTACATGAGATAGTAGCAATAGTAACTGCTTATAGTATTATAATAATAATAATTTATTTAATTCAAATTTTCATTCATTTATGCTAATTTATTAATATTTCATACTTACAAAAAAGTTAGTTGTGTAGTTAAATTACATATAATTTATTTATTTACTTATTTTGTATAATATGCCGAATAAAATCATAATATAAGAGGCTATTAATGCTATTGATACTATGAATATCCATACCATATCGATATAAGTACTTTAACGAAAACTATAGAACTTTAGAAAACAATGCAACTATTCAATGTGAAGTGACTATATAACTAATATTGTTGATAATATCCATACTATTGCTATACATTATAGTATTGAAGAGAACCACACTATTGATTGTATCAACTTTATTTGTTTTTAGATACTATCGATAATAATATCAATCAGCAGTGAATATTCAATCTAAACATATATAATACAAAGCACAAATAAATTATCACAATTGTCCAAGATAAGAAGCATTCGATAGTTCCAATATTTATATGTTTTAAGCATTTTCCAAGCAATTATTGTGAAAATTACTTTAATACTCAAAGAATCTTTCATATTGAAGAAAATGTGGCAAGTTTATAATACTCAATTATATTTAGAATCATCAACTATCATAATAATATAATAATTGCCATTATAAGCCATTAGATTGTTAGAACAAACAACTCTTTACGTCAGTATAGTAATATGACTTTCAACGTCATATAAAATTGTAATTGCGTTGAAAATAACTAGATTATTCAGATTGTGTGTGGTCCAAGGGTGATGAAAATGTCGGACAATATTTGTTCGGTACATGATACTGCGGGGAACAGGTAAAGGTGAGTACTGTGTATGAAGCGTGGCGGAATATGATCGTGGTCGGTATAACGCAAGTATTGTAAGATAACAGTTTTTTTTGACAGACACAAAAAATGACCTGACTTCAACTGATGGTAAACAGTAGCATATATAATGGAACATACTGCCCTAGAACAGCGATGGATTTACAATTATTAATATTTATTTATAATTTCAGAATCGAAAATAGATTGGTTAACTAATAAGCCAATTCGACGGTGTGCCACTTTAAATAGAATATCGTGTATCAGCAACCTAGACTAGAAAAAATAGATAAAAAAATGATTTTTCCCCAAATCAATATAATTATTATAACAGAAAAGTTAGCCTCAAAATTAAAAAAGACAAAAACGCCACTGACCCAGTGTCTGCATGAGTCCCCTTGACCCAATTACTATTAAAAATTTGAGTCTAAATCCCTAAAAAGGAGAATCAGTTAGGATGAAGTCCTTTAAGGTGTTGATGCTTTAAGCTCTCGATTTCGATAGATTAGGTACTTAATTACTTGTTGAATTAGATGTTATTATCTTGTGTTAGTTTCAATCGAATCTAACCGTCTTTATAGCGTTTGCGTTAGTTACCTCGCTTACGAAAACGACAACAGGATTGTTATTAAGTATTGCACATAAATTTTTATGAATGCATTTGTCAACCAAATGCAATTGCGATCGTAACTCTATACATTTGATATTAACTTTAGAGTTCTACTAGTTGTAATTGCAATTTATTTATTTAAAAATTATACAGATTTCATGATTTCTTTCTATCGTTCTTACAGCATGGATTAAGAGGCGTTAGATCTTTGCATATGGACCCTCTTACTGCTTACGATTGTAACATTGGAAGAGTTACTACTATTAAAATGAAACATTAGTAACTATGTTGTGTGCTCTGAACGCCATCTATTCAATTGAAGTAATAACTGAACGTAAGTTAAACGATTTTACGAATTACTAATTTTAATTTTTTGTTGTTCTTTGGACTTTTCCTATTACCTTTGATTATACCTCTGAATCAGAGCATACGAAACACAATAAAAATTATTAAAATCGGTCAAGCTATTTTGCGAGATTTACGACCTTAATGAGATAAAGATGAAGATGAGATTTAATAAAACCGCTAACCCTGACACCGAACCCTGAATCGTCAAGTAACAAGACATATTTACAACGACATTTCCCGTGGTGCCGGTCACCATATCCCAAATTAAATAGCGTACTCCTATCTCCGCCTCTAATTACATAGTCCGCTCTTTGATAACGTTTACAACTATTTGTTTTTACAATCTGTTTCTTGATTTTTGTGATATGACCGTGGTGAGATAAGTCTTCAATTAAACTTTACTTTTTAAATCGTTCTTGTTCTTAGTGCCACGGAGTAAGGTTCAAAATGTACATATAAATGTACAGCGCGATCTGAAGGTGTCTATACCTCATGTTTTTAGAATGTCAAATTGAGCTGTGGACGTTGAGCTTAGGGCAAAAAATACGTCTTACTTTGAATTTTAATACCTATATATTTTAGTATTATCTCGCTTGTGAAATAACTAACACGGCTTAACCAATTACATTAATTAAAGGCTATATAAAGAATTGCAATATATCTAATGACAATGTTCCTACACAATTAGATATTGAGGCATTAAATGAGCATTTATTTATAAAGATTTAAGCTTTACCTTCAGAATTAGGACGAATAGTTAAAATTTTCAATACAGGTTTTATTTCTAACCTCTTTGCTTTGTAATTTAACTCCTCATATATTATTAAAAAATGAAGAAAGTATGCATCTGTGACAAGTAACACTATAACATCAACCACGCGTTGTATTGTACTGTTAAGAATTGTAATGTTACAGAGGTTATTTTTAAATCACCGATGTTTTGAAACATTTTCGGCTCTTCAAACATAGATGTTCTTGCGGTTCGAAAAAATATTATAGAAGTAAATAAACCAAATACGAAGGGCAACCGCGAAGCTACACTTTTAATAGAGGAATTACTAACGGTGACCACCACAAACTACGTCGCTATACTTCAAAACAATCAAAAGCTCTGTTTAAATCACACATTATACCTTACTGCTAATAGCTGAAGATCTGAAATTGCCACTGATTTAGGTCGTACAGCACACGGCCGCGCGTGCAAGCGTGACCACTGGCACGGAGCTGTGGTCGATCACCACGAATTGCGATAAAGGGATCCAATGACAGCTTTGTCGTAAGCTGTAGAATTGTCGAGAGAAAGAGAGGGCTTGTAAATGGTTACTTGAAAATATTTTGTTTAGAAAGTACAGGAAATAAGATATATTGCACTGATTACACCTCAATGAAATAAAAATCGCCCTTAAGTGGTTTCTCATACAATCGATTAAAAGTTATACAGGATTTAAAAGCTATTAAAATCAGTGGGTAAACAAAAATAGTCTTTGGATCAGCAAGATAAGACTTCAAATCGGTTATGAGTGCGCATTATTAACTTCCACGAGGACACAACAGTATTTCTGTAGTGACAGTGTATTTTACGTAAAGCAGAGTTTCTTTATATTTTTTATATAATTAACTCTTACATACTATATTATCCACTAGGTACTATACTATATGACCTGGCGAAATGCTCCGCAGAGCCCAGGTTATATATATATATATATATATATTGTGTGTGTGTGTGTGTGTGTGTGTGTGTGTGTGTGTGTGTGTGTGTGTGTGTGTGTGTGTGTGTGTGTGTGAAGCATTCAATAACGTCAATATATACCATGTGGTCAAAATCTACCGAGGGTCTATTCCTGAGAAGAGCAGTATATATGATATAATATTAATCCAATATATATATAATTGACTTCTGAAATACCCAACCAGAAAACCATTATAACGGACTCATTGATGTTACAATGTAACACTCAACAACTTTCAAAACAAAGTAAACAGCAAAAAAGGCGATTATAGTCCTAATTATCTCAAACAGAGCAACAATACAAATATATCAGTAGCTGTCAATACAACAACAAACTTAAAAAGTTTTTGTTGTGTCGGACAAACACCACAAACTAATCTTGTCCAGCCATTACATACCTATTACAGGCACCTCGGGTGCCGACCAAAAAAAAAGATCGCTGTCCAAACGTCCAAAGATTGTCAAGACCTTTTTTCTAGCATTCAGAATATTTACTACCATGGTATAATGGGTGGCAGTAAAACTAATGCCTTTGCCGATTTTTAAAAAGCAATGTTTGTCTATGGCCACAGTAGGGTTGCTTGGTAGTTAGTGGCGACCGCAAATTTGTCAGACCACCTTGCAGTAGAATGAAATTTATGGCCCAAAGCCAGGAAGAGGACGTAATCCGTGACGTTGCATAATCTCCGCAATTTATGCTCGCTTTTGTTAACCGTATAGCACAATTTTTATTTAGAACGCTTACGATAAATAATTATAATGTTAATACTAATGATGCATTTAGGAATTATTCTGTTACTTAATTTAATTCTTATTTAACTTTCTTCTTCTAAGAATAAGATATATAATAAAGATATAGCAAGAAGAAGATATAGAAAGTAGAATAAGTTATATATATTTATATTTTCGTTCTTACTTTAATCTATTCTTTTTTCTATTTATCTTTTTTTATCTATATTTAATACAAAAGTATTAAAATAGCTAATTATCTGCGTATTTAAATTATAATTATACATGTCAAATTATGCTGCGTGAGAAAATCGCTCACGAATGCTTACTTCAACAAAGGTTACGTCACCATTTCTGTCAATAAGCTATAATTTTAAAGGAGTAGTTGAATTGAACACAATAAATCTATATCGGAAGCATTTCCATTTAGATCAGTAAAAAACCATATCAAGATATCTCCAAAATCAATCACGCCCTCGGAAAATCATGATTTGTGCCCATTCAAAATCTGCACGTGAGGCAGAGGTCGGTCCTTGCATTAGAGAGAGGAAATCCGGGGGCCATTGTTGTATCCGACACTTACGTACCTGACCAGAGATGAAAGAGGCGAATAGAATAAGCCTGCGGTAGCTACCCGATCTTTTTTGTCTATAATTACACGGTGTCAGAGCCAAGGAAAAAATACGCTCTTAAAAAAAATAAATTTGAATTCTGCATTCGAATCAATATGCAAATAAGATGCAACGGTCGCAATATTGTACAAAACCAGTTCTTTTTTTTAAAAAAAAAGGTTTGGGTTTAATTTTCTCACGTTAGCGTAGAACTTTTTATGAAAATTTCTAATGAGGGTTTAATTTGAAGTACACTTTGGGGTTTGATGTCCATTTTTTGCGCTAAGCATTGTTTAACAAAACAAAGTCTCGTAACATGGTTGTCGCAAAAAATTGATTACGCTGTTGATTTATGCACTTTTCAGTTGCATAAATTATTTTTTTATTGGACCCTTAGGAGTGCGAATTAGCTTAGCGTTTGGTGGAATAATCAAAGGTATTTTAGAATTCCATTTAAAATACGGTTTAGCAGTGTAACATTTCATGTTGTCATAGACAAACATTTGTCTGCGTCAACCTAAATTTCAAAAGATGTTTGAATATTTCAGTTACTTATTAAACTTAGCTGATTTAAGTAATGTTAATCTACTTTAATTGCCCTTCATTGTCTAATTTGATATCTCAGAAATCAGATAATATTTTTCGATGAAATATTTCATAGTTATTTTTATTCCTCCGCTCAAACTTAAACTAAAAGATAGATACTCAACATAATAACTTCTAGTTCACCCAATAAATCAATTGACTGACATCTGTGCAAAACACACTTAATAATTTCCGATTGACAGCATTTCTCGATTGCATCTTTCTCGTTGCTGTAAAAAGAAAAAAAACGGTTGCAGTTTTTAATGTGTCACGGACAAACAAAAGACAACCGCACTATCTTTTGTGCGCCAGAGAAATAAATTAAACTATCCTCAGGGGGGAAGATTTTTACCGTTACAAGTAATCTACATGAAAAAACGGCAGAGATAAAAAAACCTTTCGGATGCGTGTGGGAATTTAAAAAGTTACGGCAGGAAGTTGTTCTAAGTGTAAATATGGCGACATGTGACGTAACGCGGATGAAAGTTGTTGGCTACTTATTGAAAGATTTATTTGTGGTTGTGTGGCAAAGGCGAGGAGATAGTTAGTCGCGTTTTTTATAAATAAGGGTAGGAAACAAGAATGCCGCGTACTTGATGGAAAATGGTCACACAGCCTATGGGCCCTTGCAACACCAGAGCTGCTTAACACTAGCGCGTTGCCAACCCTGAAGAAACTTTCTCACTTCTTTTTTGAAGAGTTCATTATACAACCTCAGCCTTCATGAAGGAAAATCTCAAATAAACCGAACAGAGCTACACTCGGTTCTCTCAGCCGATGACGATAGGTGCGATGATAGAATATGGTTGTTGGTATCAAGTCGAACAATTCCTCAGACCAAATCCCGTTATACGAACATAAGCGGAGAGGCGAAGTCAGAGAGGTTTCTATACCGCGTCTGAGCTTGGAATCGTCAACAATTCTCATAGCAATTCTTCTGCAAGCAGCTGAAGCCCGTCTTAAGGTCCTAGCGTATATCCACTTGTTTTCTTGCTGAAATTGTAAATTACCTTATCAATTATAATCTCTGGATTTTCATTACCTACTGACCTGCAACTTAATAATATGTGATAAAGATCTCTTCCCTCTCATCCTTCTGTTTTGTTTCATTGCCTAATAATGTATGTAAGTCATTACATATTATGTAGTGTTTTATGTATCTATCTTCTATCTATCTCTTATAAATGTTATATAGCCTCTTACCTTCACCGATAAATAGACTACCCAACAATTCTAACCTGTAGTTTCAGAGATTATCCTAACCTCACACGTGTACCTTTTCGTAATATTAGTATAGATAATATATTTAAGTAAGCAATAGTGTTATTTAACTTCAGTTTATTTAATTTTAAAATGACTATAAAAATCTTGGTTCTTATTTTTAATATTACTGTACTTTTAAAATAATAAATGTTGGGTATTGTAATTCTTTTATAGTTAATATAGTTAAAGTATAGTATAGTTAACTTATTCGACCAATCTTCTTAATAAGTAGTTTTATAGTTTAAAAGATTTTTAATTAATCTCTTTTTCTTAAGAGTAAGTTAACATTGCATCTCTCACCAGCTCACCAGCTTCAGGGCAAATCAACGCACACCGACCAATAACAACAACAATCAATACCAACACCAACCAGTGCCAACCTATCCACAATCAAAACTTAAAAGAATCGTATCCTAACTTCAATGTCCTTAGTGTAAAAAATCTTAACGGATCCTGTCCGGGGCTAAATAGGCTCAAATTTAATTACTACAACTACCCATGGCTTTTAAAATAGGAATAAAAAAGTAGCCGGAAGCCAGGCCTGTTTGCTTCCGCATAAAAAAACTAAACATCAATCTCGACGGGAGAAATTTTAATCGAAAAAATATAAAACGTCGTACCTTACAAACAGTGGTTCTGAAACTTTTAATGGTAGGTCATCTTTTGTAGCTCTTATTGGAATTAAGATTCTTTACTAATGTAAGGTACAAAGTAAGTGTAATTCGTAGAAAATTTATTGATTATGAAAACAAATAATTATGGAAGCTGTTTGCATCTTCCATAAGTTTAATTTTTGAGATAGGATTGTTAGGTATGCTTTGACGAATCATAACGGTAGATAAGTATGTACAAAAATTTAATTTTCGTAATTTTTAGATAAGTATGTAAGCCTAAAAGATATATTTTCATTGTTATTGATTGTGATATTAATTTTTAACGCAATATTTGTATGTCAAAGATTGAAATCCGCTGGTCGATCAGTACCGTACAATACGCACCCCTGTTTTTTCCATCCTTCAATGCCCGAATGTTTATAAAAACATTTATGCACATTTTTTAAGTCGTCTTCAACAGATCAAGGTGCATTCGCCGTATTGTACTGCGGACATCTTGTCGAGTTTTTTAATAATTCTGTGACGAAACATTTTTTATGTGCGAGTATGTTTTTTGATATTTCTCACGCAGTATCCTATTGAAGAGGAGATCTGTGGGTAGATACATCCGTGATTGCTATTGTAGGACCCACGATCGAGTGGAATAATTCCGTGGATAAGGATATAATAATCGAAAAAGTTCCCTATAAAAATGATGGTCGATGGATATCATTATAAAATTTGATTTGCTATTGTTAGAGTAAGCACTCACCTATATTGTACTAGTGTACTAGTAATTTTTACTAAAAAAAATTTTTCAATAAAAAAAAACTAAATATTTGTATATGTGTCCTGTCCTGCCTACCCGAATAAGATACATTATTTTTTTTAGTATTTTTAATTAATTAAATTTTTCTGTAATTGATTAAGTCATTAAAAAGGTCATATATCATAAAAAAATCGTAAAAAACAATAACACAGCCGTCCTGCGAAAAAAACATTGGATGTCTCACATTTAGTTTACAATGCACAGAATCATAATGGGTCCCGCATATTCATTACCGTACAAAAACGGTAATTTAATATAAACTAGACGACGAAATCAGGCCAATGTTATTCAATAAAAACTGTCTGAAAAACACAGGGTGTAGCTACTGACTTTGTGAAAAAAAAATTAAAGGGTAAGTCGTAGACAATGGGACAAAAAAGTGCTTATTACCGGCTAACTGGGCTGTAGGACGAGCGCCATTTTTTTAAATGAAGATTTATGGATTATTCGACTATCCTGTTTGGTATTTCATATGGTAATCAGACATAATTGCTAATTACATAGTTCAAGGTTAATAAATCAAAACTTATTGTGAATAAATAAATGAAAATATAATCCATCTTTGTTTGTTACATAGTTTGAACACTATTGAAACTGTCGTACAAAGTATAACATTTTCTATATACTACTAAGAGCAATGAGTGTCCCTTAAAATAACTTATAACTTATGTTTTTTTTTTCAATTTATACATAATCACTATTATGATCCATCATATGAAGCCATCCAAGAAGAAATTGAAAACAATGTTTTCGATTCCACCAATTTCCACGTAAGAAGATCAAGCTTGTTCCAAACATAATAAAACAAAGATGAAAGACTAAAAACCGACTACGAAACACTAAAAAGGAAAAAATAATTTAAAATAAGAAGTTATCCAATTTGAAATTATTATTTGGAGGCTGAGTTTCAATTTCTATTTTGTCTGTACAAAAAATGATTAAAAATTGTGTTTAACTTCTCACATTGTATTATTTTTAGTGTTTTGAAGTCGGTATATTGTTATATTAAAAAAAAAATTACAGAATTTTGAGTATATTTCTAAAGTCAAAGTTAGATGGGTGACCTGCCTGAATGACCTTATCTGCCTGTCTGTTTGTCGTTGTTTACAAATAATCGAATAACTTTTGAAAAAAAAAATTAAACACGTGCCATTAAGATTTGAAGTTTGCCCTCTATGTCCCTGGGATTTCATCATCAGATCCTGACATGTGACAATAAGACCACCTCAGGAGTGCAACCTGATGAATAAAAAAGATTTTTAAACTCGGTTCACAATTGACAGAGAAAATTTCCTCTTTATGAAGTCGGCTGAATGTCACTAAAAAGTATTTTGTCAAATTACCACAACCTAATTAAAACAAAAACTAAATTGAAATGAGTCCTTTACCTTCTACTTAAAGAACGATTATTATTTATTTATTGCTATTATAATATTTAAAAACGTGCTTTAAAATTTCATCTATATCAAAATATTAACGGTAAATTATGATCCTTAAAGACATGAATATATACCGTGTTCGATATTGAGATTATTGCAATTAAGAATATTACACATACTTTACATTTACATTTCGAAAGTATTGACACTATTTTTGTCCTGTTTTTCCCAGTCATAGCATTACAAATAAACATAATAATGGTAAGCACTAAGTAGGAATATTTGTTAATAAGTAAATAATGTATAGTCTTTTCCCCTAACAGCCCACTGACTCTCACGTCTTCATTAGCGAAAATATTTATCTTTTTCTTAGCTCTATTCCATCACTGTTCAATTGAAATTGCCAACGAATTTAAATATTATATAAAATTATTACCTATTTCTCTTGTAATTAGATCGCTTTGCATCGTAAATATTTGCATGTAGCAACTCACGCTGCCATTCCCCGTACCCACATCAACAGTATATCTTCCAAACCTCACCCATAGCAGATGCAAAAACAAGACTCCTAACGAACATTAGCATAAATTATTTAAATATGACTTGTAACACTGCACGGGTTGACATAGGATATGCATAAAAGGGTTTTAAAAAAACGTGGGGCCAAATGACACCCCAGGTTTTTTAGACTGGGGTCATGTCTTTGGGCAGCGTTGGACCATTGACGTTTTTAAATGAATTGAATATTCAAATGGTTTGTATTCACACGGTGATTTGGATTTATTTGTTAGTAACGGCTTTGTCTATGGGTGTTCGTAAGTTTTGTTATTATTACATCTTGTTCTTAGTTCCGTTACTTCCGTTATTATTGCAGTCTAGGGTCAGATTTCGTTATTTTAATAATGAAGCTACTGGTTGTGTACAATACCTATTTCAGGCGATATTAAGGCTAAAATTCTTTATTAAGAGGCTGTCTGCAAAATATAAAATCTTTAACCACACACTTTTTATAAGTAAAAAGTCTCTTTACATATTTGAAATATTTTTTTGGCTCTCTTTCGTTCAGAATGGTGCGTTTGTGTGTGCGTAATACGAATTTCTCCCTGTTATATCGAACTATATGCATATAAATACTTTTGATTGATTATTAACATAATTAATTATTAACTCGCAAAGCAGAATTTAAAAATTGTAGTTGTTAAGTAAATCTTGAACGTAAATTAGTTGAACTAAGTTATTCACTTTGCTTAATTTTGTTGAAGCAATATTGAACCTCGAAGCTGCACAAGAGTTCTATTGATAGTCGGAGCATTTTATTAAAGCAAAAAAAATAATTACAATCTTATCTCAGGACCCACAAATCACGCCCGTATTGAGACTATCTTTAAGGCCACTAATCAAATTGAAATTTAAAATGTGCACCCCATCTTTCGGACCCCTGTCCTTTCGCAACCCATTTTTTATCTGTTGACTTTATCTATGCTTCATGTCATCGCGAAAGGTCCAGGTGCTATTGGCTAAAAAAATAAGAGTTTGCGATACATATTGTTCAGGAGGCACCAACCTTTTTTTGCACAAAGTTTGATAATCCTTTCTGAGATTCGATGCGGACATGTGTAATGCGCGGAAAACTATTGTTGGTTAGACATCTTTTTTGCGTAAAATAAATGTCGTGAGTTAAATTGGTACTGATCGTGATGATTTAGAAGAAAAAGGTAGAAATCCTCGTGTGATTATGGCAAGTATTTAAGTCATTTTTATTTCTAAACCTTAACAAACAATATGATTATATTATTACTAGCTGACTCACCAAACGTTATTTTACCATATCAATGATATCTTCAAAAAATTTTTTTTCACAGTAATTCATCTTATGACTTGTTAACAGCTTAATATAATCTATAAATACTTAAATCATGACGTTGACTACTAGAGACAATATTCTTATATAATTTGTGTCATTCTAAATACGATTGCACTGAGCTTAATAACAAAATATGTTATAAGGTACCTTAAAGAATACTTGTTAGAAATCACGCATATTTGTTTTCTTTATCATTTTGTTGGACTAAATCTTCAGAACGTTCTCCAATTAATAGAATCATTAATGTATAAAATATTTACATATATTAAAATAATCATGAAATTTTTCTTAAACATCGTAATGTTATATAAACATGTATGTAATATGTGATGTTAGTGGAGCAATGAAACGTATTCTGTATCTACAATTATTGATAATTGACCAACCGAAATAAAGAGACAAAAAATAGGCATTCGTTGATCTTTTTTATTTAGTTTGATACCATTTTTCGTCGTCTTTGAATTATTAATTTGAATTATTAGTTCTAAAATACAGTCCAAACTCTACAGACTATCGATAACACTTAACGGTCAAAACTTTGTGTAAAAAAATACGAAGTGTACGCTGTAACCTTCTATCAGTAAGCACTCAAAGACCTTGTATTAGGTAAAGAGGAACAATGGAGGTCGGTACACGTGTGGTATATTCCTGTTTAGAATTATCGATTGTCACGTACATCACTCATGCGGGCCGCTGTTTCGTCCAGCGCCGCCGTTGTGACGTCACGGGGAAGCTTATTTGTTTTATACATAAAAATTTGTAGCGTTCTTTTTTTAAAATTTATTATTTATACGTTAGTCAACTTGTCTATTATTTATAAATCAGTAACTATCAACTAGTTTACTAAAATGTCAAACTGTTGGGAAAAGCAAAAGATAAAGGCATTACCTAGTATTAAATAAAATATATTTTATGGAGTGGACTTCAGTATTCCCTGATGTTTCGAAGTTTATCTATTATTGCTCCTTATGACATAATAAAAAATAACCAACATTTTATATTACCAACACTAAAAATAAATACTAAAAACTGTTCCTATACCTCATATAGATATACCTATACTTATCGGATATATTAAATTGTCTTCACTATTTCACTAAGTAAACTAACAAAGGATACTTATTTCCATTCAAAATATCTTAACTTCATCAAAACACTTATTTGCTGTGAATTCAGTAATTGGTATGATGAAGTTTTTCCCTTTTAAGTAAAATATTCGTAATATTCATGTTTCAGATTTTGCCTAGTAAATTGACCTATGGGCAAAACTCAATTTCACTTCAATAATGAAGGGAAAATCTTTGATCACTAGAGAATTCTATTCGCGAACTTGCATTATCTCAAACAAAATATGTTTTTGTTACCCGATTATGTCATGTATATGTATGTATGTATGTGTATGTATGTTATATATATAAATATAAATTTATTTATATATGTATATATATATTTCGCATAGAATACTAGAGAAGTTGACACAGTGTACTTTGAAGTAATTTCTGATGTTGAATGATGAGAGCGGAGGACTTTAAATGCTTTCCGAAAATCGAGATAATCCAAGGGACTTTCGCCTTAGTTGCTCAGCTCGAGATAAAAGATTTTGTTTGGATGTATCAATCCCAACACCTTAGCATGGTCTGTCCCAACCATCTGGTAATACAGGCTGAATCACGGGGATTCTCCAGTGCTGCTGCTGCTACTTCCTTGGGGCTCTTTTTAAAGCGCTTTTTTCACATCACCCTGAATGGATCAATCACAATTTGTTATCTGGAGCTGTGCTACTATGGCCAGAGATGCTTTGTTTCCGAAATCGAAACTATTGCATTTGAACTACTACGCCATAAAGCTCCTTCGTCTAAATATATAGAAGACAGGTACTACCTGAATATAATGCGATAATCAACCGATTTCTTGTATAGCAGATCTGTATCATGTGCGCGAATATTAGTTCACGAGACATAAATGTTTATTAGATATATTTCTAATATTTATACATTTAACCATCTATATTTTTCCGTTATCTGGTTCTTTGAGAACATTGTTTAATACATTGCTAGATAATCAAGTGAAAAAATATTGTTTTCTTTAAATGCGAATTCAGCGCTATAAAAATGTTAAGCTATCGCCAACTTGAATGTTTCTTCTTTTGTTTCTTCTACCCGAGTCATATTGTAAAATATTAAGTTGTAAGTAGTCCCGAAACATAACAACAAAACTTTATTTCCAAATGAGAACAAAAGCGTACCTTTTCATTATCACAATATTGTCCGTTGCTCCAATTACAGAAAACAAATATACCCTTATATGTAACATCGTACCTTTATTTTGTTTAGGATAGAGGCTATAATCGTGAGCTTTAAACGCTGACCGTAGGCCCGCATGGTCGTTCAGGACAAGGTGACGATAACTGAAAACAAACGACTAGGTATTGTCTGTTAATACTGTGTGTTTACTGCGACTTCTGTTGCCAGTTTTTTCTACTTATTATAATCATGCTTATTAAATTAAAATCTCTCAGAAGAAAGCTACAGTAGTGATTTACGAAAGTTCCTTTTAGTCACGTTTGGAGATGAAAAAAACATAAAAAAAATATTGCATTTTTTTTTTCACTCCGTACTTCTAAGAGTATTTTAACTTTTTGATTCGTTATATTAATGCTCATAGAATAATCACGCCTTGAAGGAGCGTACGCGCATCTTTTCACACGTGATTTTCAAATTTTATTTTGTTAGTATCGATTATTTTATTTTATTTAAATATTATATATGTATTTATTAATTTTGCCACAGAGTTTCTTTACCAATATTTGATATCTTTCTGATATGCAAACCAACTCCCTTAGTTGTTCGGTATGCAGATGTTCATCGTGAGAACTCTGACCAAGACCAATTTGCAATATCGTTACTGTCCACGTCTTTAAAAAACTTGGGGGTTACTTTTTTGTTTAGCACCCCTCGTTTTTTAGCAAGACTTTTTACTTATTCAAATTGCAAGGTTGGCACCCCTGAGTTTTTTTACACAATGCGTTCTTTTCTTTGGACTTTTAATTTGGGTTTTTTCACCGGTCCAAGTTTGCTATGGCCTCGGGTCATAGGTGACTGGGAGATAGTTCTCATGGACTTTAAAGAATCTCTAGCTGCGCATCTGTCTGTCCGTTTATCTTGCCAATAAAAAGAGGATGCGTTTTTTCGCGTGGGAATCTATTGGTCCTCTTCATGGTACGTATTGTTGTATCGATTTCATTGTGTCATAGAATACTGTTGCTAGCTATTTGTAATTAATGACAAAAATATTTAATCTGTGAACTTAATATCTTCATACGAGACACAATAAGGAATTTATTATTGAAGATAAGAAAGTTATTACAAAAAATTTAATTCTTTCCCTGATGACCGGCTGCTGGTGTATGTAATGGCTAGGCTTCTTTAAACGCCTAGTAAGCAAAACCATCCATTGGTACCTTAATGAAATCCAAAATAAGAGGTGGAATGGTAACTTGCAGAGCCGTTAAGATTGGTATCACCGTCCTTTCCGTTGTGATTTAAGTTCGCTATGATGTCGTATGAAGCGAAAGATGCCCAACGTAATTACAGAGCACGCAGGAAGCAGTACCTCTCTTTTCTTCAGAATGCCAACTCACCTGCAATATACCAGACGTCTGTTTCTAGTCTGGTTGTGTAGTCTATGCCGATGCATACTAAGACTTGAAGCTAGAGGCTATTTGTATGATGAAAATACATTTTTGTTTACAAGTGGTTATTAGCAAAGTAGGTCCACTTCTTTGGTAAATAAAATGCTTATTATACCTCACTTCTCGAAGCACAGTTTTTACCCACTTAGCCAACTATACTTATAAACCTCAGATAAATAAAAGTCTAAATATTCTTGGCGGGCTTCATAAATCTACTTCGATAGTACACCATAATAGTAGTCCAAGTTCAATACGTCATCCGATATGTCGGTAGTCAAGTTACCGCGCTTTATTCTAACAAAAAACACCTCATGAATATGCTCCCGCGCAGATGTTTTACGCGCTTTTTCTGATTTTTATTGTTATGATTGTATTTACCGCTATGTGGCCCTTGGTGAGCTGTCGACAATCTGTATAGTTTAGATTATTGATCATCATAAGTGATCATGATGGAACTGTCTATGTGTAACTAGAATAAAGTATATCTGAAAGAAACTTACATACATATAATATATGCTCATTTTTATCTGACAAAACATGTTTATAACAATAATGAATACTTAGCTTTTATGGAAATCATTTTTATTTTAGAAAGCACATTTATCTTCTTCAATATTATAATTCATAATTATTTTCAAAACCACACCCCGTTATAAACTGTATAGCCCGTCATTAATATGGATATGAAGAAATTATTTAATCTTTTCTTTGTAAACTGATATTGACCTTCAATATGAATTTAAATTTCAAAAGTACTCTACATTGTAAATCTAAGTTTGCAATATCTATTCTAAATCCCTTTCAACCAAAAGGACTTAAGGAAAAAAATCATATTGTCACTAGTGCACAATTATTGTTTTCGTTTGCTGGACTCTACCATGTGTGTTTAAGCGTAGTAAACACATTAATAAGTATCGCTTATATTGTAAAGCTTACTAATATTATCTGCGCTATTTATATCGCTGCAGCAAAATCGAGTTCATATGGTAACTTTCTCAATACTTCTATAATAATCTTCAATAAAGTTCCCAAGAGGCGTAAATTTGTGCGGTAATTTATTGCTGAAATGATAGACTGCGCGGCATCAGTGACTCAGACCTCAATCAAAGTGATTAAGATCTTGCAAAACTATCTACAAATAAACCATAGCTTAGAGAAGCCATGTTTATTATTAACCAAAGAAAATAAATATATAATAAAAACGAACAAGTTAACTTATTTTTATTCTCTAGTAAGCTCTAGAAGTATTCTCAAATACCAGTAGTGACTTTCTAACGTAGGTAGACAATAAACATTTATTTACTTGGAAAATTCGTTTTGTTCGATGTTTAAGAAATCTTTCGACTAACATCAAAATGGAAATTACAGGTCACAGCACTTTTGATAATATCGTACTAAACAATGAAATGTTTCAACACTGTAAACATACACACTCAATCAACGTAGTTAATAATTCTAAAAATAATGAATGAAATTCCTAAAGAAGAGATTGCAGTGTATAATTCGACAAGCCAAAAAATGTGACATAATAAAAGAATACAATATTATTAGAAAAAATATGTGTCCCAAACTATGCAGCCAGCGTGTTGTATATTATAAAGTTAAATTAAAAAAGGTTTGGTCTAACAAATAATAATGATAATATTTAATAAAGTATAGCTTAATGTTTACGTTTGTTTACACAGTAGTATATTTTAATTTATTAACCATTTTAGATATAAGATATGATATGCATAATAATAACTTCAAATTTGGGTCAGGTACTTCCTCTCTCTAGTACCTGGAACCTAGTACCTATTACCTATCTCTCCTCTGGATGAACAAGCGTATCTACAATCTTCAGGTTGGTTGCTAAGTCAGCTTGGTACACGTCAACAAATGATTTTTTGGTCGTTGTATTAATGACCATAATATGACTACTCGTAGAATTTTAAAAAACGATACGCTACTTAACCTGTCAGATATGCGTAAATATATTATATATTATGCATTGAAACTACATTTCGATTCGTTATCCAGTTGATGGTGTAGAATAAAAATTACAAAAAGTTTTACACAGATCTAAAAGCGACTTGAAAACACAATAAAGTCCAAATTAATTCCATTTATGAATTTATCCAATACAAAAGTAATATTTTAAGTTTCTATAGTTTCTGGAAACAGCTTAGCACTAACTCTATATTGGAAAACTAAAAATGAATTATTTTTGCTTTTGTTAGTTTTTTAAATGTTATTTAAAACAGCAGCAGTTACCAAGGTCAACGTTAGATGGCTGACCGTCAGTATCGCCAACTTATCTTTCTATAGGTTAAATTACTTGTAAAGCTTTTATTTAGTTAAAAATATGAAACACGTAACACGTGTCATTGAAATTTGAAGGTTGGCCCCGATTTATTGTTGCCCCTCATCAGATCCTGCCTTGATGATTATGGAACTACTTAAGACGTAAACTCTGTCGAATAAAAAAGTTCACAATTGGCAGAGAAATCAATGAACATAGACACAAAAAAAATACATAAAGTGAAATATAGAACCTCTTTCTTTTTTTGAAGACAATTAACAATAATATATTATAATATAAAACAAAACTATCCTAATTATTTCAATGTAGTGTCCCTGTGTGAGAAGATTCTGTGTGTTATATTTTTCTGTGTAACAATTCTAATTAGAATTTGACGCTGGCAAAATGATTTTTTAAGAAAACCCTTGCCATAATCAACTTACTTACTAATTAGAAAACCTTTCGTACAAGACTGATTAAATTAAGCTTATGGTGAAATAATAGTCTATCAAGCATTGTATTCTGATGTTCCCGATGAATCCTCGCCCGCCCACGGCTGTACTTTTGCAATACGTCGATTAACGTTTTATTTGATGGAGGCCTGAGTCATTATAATTAAGCTAGGTTCGTTTTGTGGAAGAAAAACCTCTCTTCCTTTAGAGGTTGTTACTAGGTGGAACCTATTAGTAGATTTACTGAAAAGGTTACCAGTTCAATTACAGGTAATAATATAATATCTAGGGTTCTTTCCTACGGGCCTATAAGGAAAAGCATGTGAAATGTAAAAACTCTTTATATAGGCAATAATCAAAATATATCCATAAATTATTTAATTATTTGATATCTTTAGGTAATTCGCGTTCGGTGGCCCAATAGAAACTGTCGGACCAGTGTGCCTCGCACCTCCCTTGCATCATAGCAAACTATAAAAATAATAAAATATTTATTTATTTCTCATCTCACTCTCAAGTTATATTTAAAGTTACAAAAAACTTTAACTAAGTATCAGTAATGTGAGAGAGATCAATGCCTGTTATAGGATTCCAAAGGAATCTGTGCTAGAGATGTAGCGGTCCTGCCTATATTGAAACTTGAAATCTTGCCTTTTTTATGCTAAACAATATTATAGTAGTTAAAAAATTTCTAATTAATTTATCACCCATATTCATGACCCGTCATTATTGAGTGACGTCTCCACTTTTGTATCTCATGCAAATTTGCTCTACTCACAATGACGCCATTTATGCATTACTAACAAATCTATTTGCATTCAATCATTACTCTTAAGCACCTTATTAAGTAACATTAAAGCATATTTTAGCAATATATTTCTTTAAAGTTGTAATTGTATAAAATTGTCAGAAATATTCATATAATAACACAGATGTGAAGACAAACGGACGGACCGACGGGGAACAATGAGAGGTGTGGGTAGTATTAACATTATTGAAGTCGCCTGGACTAAGCGCCTTGACCGATTTCCATGTTGAGTAGTTCTTGGGAGATGCAGTCAGATAAATGGAGTCGATTGTAGCTACATTATTTAAAAAGAAATTTCATTCTTGTTTCTCAATAGGCATAGTGGCAGATTCTTGAGCTTTTCCTAAATGTAACAAGTCTATACAATAAGATTAGGATGAATGACCTTATTTCTAGAGCAGGAGCGTCCATTTTACAAAAGTATAAAAGAATTCTTTTCTCATTGACTCTTTAAAAATGTTGAAAATGACTGAGGTTCTTTATTTTTTCATAATGTGATATAACTTCTTTAATTTGTATTTTAGAATTAATATTAAACGATTTAAATGTGAAATTTACTACCTTTTATTTTAGTTAATTACAATCTTAAACCATGCAATAAAGAGTAATTTGAAGTATGGGCTCTACTTTAAATTAGGTAAATCAAGAGTTGTAATATTGTTTTTAAATAGTTATATAATTTAGTAATTGAGTGAAAATCTCTTGACTCTTTATTTTAGTGTTCCAGAAATTCTAATAAGATTTTAATATCTTATAAAAGTTGTGCTCTATTGTAGATTCACTTAAAAATATTTTATGACGAATTTAAGCTTGCATGATCTCGCTCTATAAAGGTATAAGAGATGAACATGTCTAGTATTATAATAATTAACCTGCCGTCTATTCTGTCTATTATAATAAAGTTGCCGATAATTAGGCATAAGTTTCATTGACCTATATAATACGGAAGTTGGTTTTTAGTCGATAATGAAGTTTTTGTAATATAATGCAATAGACAATAAGCGATATTTTAAATGAAAAATGTCGTAAAAAGTGTATTTGATTTTCTTCGACATGACCTTAAAAAGTCAATGTTGTAGAGATTTAAAAAATAATGTAAAAATGATGTTTGGCAATAATAATTTTTTTTCTATTTTTCTAAAATAAATTTGCTAAATACAATTAACGAAACAACATTAGAAAACCTACTATGCATGTACACGCATGTACATAACTTGTTAAAGGCACCCTACCCCTATATTTGACAACTATTTGAGTGTGACGTCACTTGCTTTTCAAAGATGACGCCAGCAAGCTACCACCCACACTAGGGCGCCATACCAAAATCCACACAAAGCTCTTCCCTTCTTATTTTTCACCACTCTCGTATAATATGGACAGCCAGAGAGTGGAATGCGCTGCTGGCTTCGGTTTCCACTTCATGATATAACCTGGGTATCTTCAAAACAAGATTATGTCCATTTAATCTTCCTAAGGAAGCTCGATACATATTGAACTCCTGTTAATCTCACATATAAAATATATCTGTTACTTCCAAAGCATTTCTTTATTAGTGGTAAACCATTAATGTGTTATTATCATCAACAGCGTATACACTGCTGAGGCAACCCTTCCTACGTCGGAAAAAATATGAGAAGTATGGGGCATAACACAGCCGTGAAGGTCGCCTATCAGTCTCCTAATACGGTGCTGACGCTGTTATGGAAGAGTGTACTGTTATGGAAGATGACAATAAAAATATTGATCCATCAGGAAACATCCGTGGCGAAAGTGGCTTTGATACTAATTGATACTAAAACACTCAGACCACTTAATAAACGATACCGCCTCTTTATATATGAAAGCTAACATTCTGAAATACAATTTTGAATGTCGGTAAATACGGGCGCAGATCGCAGCAGCGGCCGCGAGCCGATGTACATGACACGAATACAGGTTGTTGTAGCGCGAACCGATATCGCGGTTCCGACGGACATCCTGATAACGCGCTTGTCCGCGCCCGCCGTGCATTGGCGGCTCATGTTAACTGCGCACACAAGAAAAGCCGTGGTGAAACATTTCTAAATTATTTAGTTGAAGTTAATATAATCAGTGCTGGATATAGCCTTCTCCCAATGACCTCCTAACTGATAGCACCTGCGCTGTCCGCATCCATCCGTTTCACACAACCTTTACGAGATCGTCGCTCCACCTCATAATTTTTAATAAAATAAATAAATTTCTAATCTTTGAGATAAAAAGCCGTATTCAAATGTAAAGAAATATAATTGTTTTTTTACAATATAGTAACTAATTTACTTGAAATTTTAATGATAAGGGCAAATTTAAGACACAGAGATACATTATAATATAAATTAAGATTTATTCCAATCTTAATACATTTTTATTAAATTTAATGCCGTATATGTAATGCCGATATTTATTTGTATTAGCGAAATACAAAATATATTTATGGCAAGGAAGTTTTTATATAAAAGTTTGGGGATTTCAAAAACATAAATAAATTTGTCTAAAAAATTCAATCAAAAAGAATTTTCTGTGATACATAATTTTTGTTTTTTAATTTAAGTTAGTTATAACTATTGTCAAGAAGTCTAAAATTTATCCCGTCCATACTATCTTTGCGATTACAATATCTGTGTGCAACGTATGTATATTTGTCCGGCAGTGTAATGATATAATGGTGCGACCATTGGCGCTGGGCTCCAATTACCCTATTGGCAGCAATTGTTGTGCGACTGCCCGCCGTCCGTGTTATCAGCTGTGTTTAGATTATAATAGATATACTATTTTCATTGCCACATGATATTATATACATAAAATTATGTTTCTATTCTTCTTGAAAAGAAACCTTTATCTTAAAGCATGTATTAAAATGAAGACTTGAAGAAAAATCTTCATACTCACAAGCAGTCTTAATTTTACTGTTTTCTTGAAATTTATCGAAATTTAAATTTGTTAACCATTCTAAATTTTTGCAATCCTTTTCTTATACAAAATGAGAGATTAGGACATACTGAACTTAAATTTAGATTTGAAGTATAAATATTTGTTTCGTGTTTTCTTTATAATTTTATATTGTTGCCTTATAGTCATCTCTGAAAGAACTTCATAGCGTATTTATTTTGACATCCGTATTTTATTGTATTCGTCGATTGTATTATAATCAATGTACAATAAGTACCACTGTAACAAACAGTTTAAAGACCACTCACCCTAAATGCTTAATTTTCACATGGCAACATTAGCTACGTGCAGCCAGTGCCGGACCGAGGCTTACCCCTTGGATTTATTATAACGAACCGAAAGTAACGCGTTATGGCCCATACATCACAGAAATACCTTCATATGGGCTTCCTGTGATTAATAATACTTATTGATTTATGGACGTTATTAACTTAGTTGATTACGCTTTTGTGAAAACAAAAGTTGTTGTGTAGATTCTTCAATACAAATGTTTGAGAGAGATAGCTAATACTGTCTAAATAAGAAGAAGTAGTGTCTCAAAATCTAGTCAGTAGTGTGATACTACTGACTAGTTTCACTCCACAAAGGAAGGTCAAAATACTTTCAATTAGTACTTAGGTATCGTATTTGTATGACGGTATGGGTTATTTGAGGAGCTCACTGGCGTAGTGATTCCAGTGCTCTGGTTTCGAAAACAAAGCAATATTGACAATGGTTGGTCCCTGGGGTGGGTCAATCAATAATTGCTATTTCGAGCCCCACCGCGCTTTGGAAGGCACTAAGAAGTTGGTCAATATCTCGTGTGTCTCTTTCATGTAGGAAGTATAAAAAGTCTATTGTCTCTTAATGATGGTGAATTATTTACTACTCAGAGTAGATCTCGACTGCTGAGCTTGCTGTCTCATAACAGGGAAAATGCTGCAGACAACTATAAAACTACCAAGTTTATAAAGGAAAATCGTGTGCTTAGTTTCAAAAATCAAATGGTTTGCTTACGAGGCGGTTACTTAGTTATAAATAGAAATTTATTGTATGAGTGAAATATGGCAAAATATAACGGATTTTATTCAAAACCATCCATCGATACATATCGATATAATGAAAGTCAGCATACGAGAATCAGTCAACGAGAACCAAAATTGATTTGACGTAAATAGTAAACTAAAAAATAGGCTGCTTGTTTGAAACACTAAATATAAAAACATGTCACAGTTTATAAGTCTTGTTCAATTTACGCGCTATTCAAATGTTTTTACCATAACCTGTGTAAGTATGATTACTTATAGTCAATCTGTCTCCAGGCATCTGTGAAAATTGCATCACCCAGCCGGCCTTTTGTTATTTTGTCTGTGAAGCAGTTTGCTGGATTTCAGTGTGAAAGTAAAAGAAGTCCATATGACAGAAGAGGGGAAAGGGGTATTGACATCTCCCCTAGACTCAAGTTAACACCACACCTAGGACCTGAAGTAGATAAATCATCCTTTTTTTAAAGTAAGCTCAGCAAATGACGACACCACCGATGGTAAGCAATAAAGAAGTGCATATGTGAAGAAGCTAGTGCACCCCCTACGACCCTAGCCACCTCCACCTTGCCGGCCCAAAAAGTGCTTTTTCACGCTCCTTTGTGAATGAACCTTTGTTGTGTGAAGGAGAGAATACGTGCGCCGGGAAGGACTTTCACGCTGTGGCTGTGCGATAGAGAAAGAAGTATTTGTGTGTAAAGTAGACCTGGTGACAGTGAACGAGTGACGCTGTAGACCAGCACACGTGCTCCTGATTAGAAAAGGACCGGGAGGGATAGAGTCAAAGAGCTCTTGAGAGTACTCTCCATGGTACAAACGATAAAAGACACTAACCAACGCTATTATGCGAATTGCAGAGACTTTAGATTTTTATATGCTGATGTTTGAGGCTATGGCTACCACTTACCGTCAGGTGAGCCATCTACTTGAGATTTTCTTATACAAAAAACCTACCATCACAAAATACTAGCAAACTACATATACATTCGGAAACACCTTTGATTAAACTTCAACATTGAAGTAATAAAATATTGGATCCTACCTATTGGTAGGTATTTATAGGTATTTCTTACACCTTATACACATATTTATGGTCAAACCAACAATAATATGCTAGTTTAAACAGTGGTATACTTTTCTGTAACTTACGTAATCAATATCCACAACAAATGATAACGAATCAGTCACATAATGAGATTTTGTATTTTAGATATTATTGTATTAAATATCACAAAGAATACAAATGCCTTTTATGTGAATATGAGTATTAAAAAAATGCAATATCGTGGCTATTGAAGCGGCAAGTCCATGTAATCAGCTAATCGGCCTGTCCAGCCATCCGTCACAATTAATAAACGATTGGATAATGTCGAATTAGTAAACACGGTACGGGCATCAGCTGTTTTGATATAGAAATTAAATACGATAACGCACAAGAGGTACTGAAAGTATTAGTGAAATGTAGACGCTATAAGAGATATCTTATAGCATCTACATTTCACTAACCAGAACACAGTTAAATGATCATTAAACAACATGTTAACAAAGATAAAAATGACAATTATGAAAATGCTAATGTACAAGGGGTAATATTATATCTTAGGTCACTTGATATCTTAAAACCAGAATAACAATGCAAAAATACAATGTCTCGGTCAGGCAATAAAGTGCATCTGTTAAAATTCAATTTGAAACTAAACAGACAGCTACGTATGCGCAGCGCCTAATGAAAATGTACGACTGCGAGATAACCTGTTATGGCTTACGGAACCTCTGAGGTACACCATTGTTTAAGTTGCAGGGGTATGTAATATAAGGTTATTTTCGCAATCGCCTAATAACAATGTATCATAAATATAAAAATGATTTTAAACTGACTTTAATAAAGATTCTATGTTCCGCTGTGTGCATTTTTTTTGTATGTATATTCAAGTTTTTTTTGACAATTAAGAACTAATTTTCAAAATTTTTATTTTATTCGATAGAAAATACTAGGGGTGGTCCCATCGTCACCAAGTCAGGTCACAAGAAAAATTCTGAAAAGTCAAGAAGTAGTTATCCAATTTAAAATTATTTTTTGCTAAGTTAGCTAAGCAGCAATAGAAAGTGAAGCTTCGATTCCAACAAATAATTTTAAATTGAATTTTCACACGATTCATTTTAACAACAAATAATGGCCTTGGTGCATTGTTCCTTACGCTAATATTATAATCATTTATTTGATTATTCTAGTAACAAAGTGAGCATATAAAACAAATTTAATTATGAGGACTCTTCTATTAAACAAAATCTCGGACATGAGTCAGGGATTTTCCCAAAAAGTACTCCTATATAAAGTAAGTTATTGATATCCTCTTTCTATGTACCTACTTACAAACTATTCAGAAGTACATAACTACTTATTACTGTGGTGTGATTTCATTTAGTTCATAATTTAATTCTATTAAAATCTTATCTTAAACAAGTAACGCATCTCAGGTTCAAAGTGGTAATAATGTGGAACTTATATAAGTTGAAAGTAACATTAGAACAATGATGTTTTGTGACTTTGACCGCAACAGAACAGATTAATGATATGAAAACTTTATGACGCTCTAAACGCTAACATAAATGGTGTCTGTGATACTTCTTGAGTAATAAGTTTATATAATACAATATGCCTATTACTTAGATATATCATAGGCATCAGTTCATTAATTTTTTGTCATAATAAAATTTTGAGTTTATTATTAATTTATATACATACGTGTGTGCTTTTCGTGTTTATATTAGAGGAGTCGTGAGTGTGGTTTTTATAATTTTGTATGTGTGTGCGTGTGCTTGTGTGTATTAAATTTAAATGATGTGTGTGTTTTTGTATATTTTGAATTTTCTGCAGTCCTCGATTTTATTTATTAAATATGTCATCGTTTCACGTAGTTTATTTATTTACAACAGTTTTTTATAACTATAACTTAAGTACTTTTATAATTTACTTCAATTAAATGCTGATTTACTATTTTCTTAAGCACAAAAGATCCCATTGGGTCGACGTGCTCCGAGAGTAAATAATCCTGGCCCTACATCAAGATACTATTTTCTTCAAGTGTAAATAATGAAAATTCCTTTATTTCCCTCAACTATCTCAAATTATCTTTACTTATTTCTTTTATTCTAATATATTAAACGTAAATAATGTTCCTCCATTTTCTAATATGCATAACACAAGCCCATATTAATGCTCATGTTGGGTTAAATAATAAGTGTAACTGTAAAACAAAAAATACTTATTAATAAGTTGTAAAAAATATGACAGATCAAGTAAATTATTGTTAAAACTTTGACATGCAATAATCGACCTAAGGAAGTAATCTGCAGAATACACAATCATGTTATCTAACTGCTCGCTTTGCATAAATAACAGTTAAGGCACGTTCACACTGATTACAAGCGTAGCTCTATCTATCAATACTTACTTAATACATTTTATTGCGAGATATATTAATGGATGATATATTTTGGAGAACATAAAAATATATTAACATTGTGTGAAATTTCTTCCTTCCTATCCTTTCCTTTCGTAGTCAAGAAAAAAGCCGTCCAGTGGCATGTTCAAAGTCTGATTAAAATAGGTTTCTTTCTGCATAGAGTATTATTTAAAGCAAATAACTGTTAATTGCTGGATTTAGATAAGAATAGTATAAGAAAGGGAGGCACCAGAGATCATAAATGATGATGATGAACTGTTATGACATCATTAAAATATATTACGTTTATGGAGATATCTTGTAAGTTAATGTCCTTATTGATTTGTTAATTGCCTTCAAAAGCAGGCGGTTCCATGTTCCACTATATGTATGTTTTGTTATGTTTACCGATTTTCGGTGGGCTTTATAATTGATAAAAAATTCTTTTATAATTGATAAAAGATTTTTCTTTATTCGAAAGTGTGGATTTCTGAGATTCTTCTACTTTTGTTCAAATAACATATTTTTTGTTTTTTGAACAATTATCAACATTATTACATTTTCAACTGATCGAGTTGGCTTGTTGGATCTTTGTAGTATAGCTGAACCCAGCTTCCAAACTTTTGGTTATCATAAAAAATTGTCTTACAACTATCGTATATAACCCTTATCACTTTCTTAATAAGGATCATAAATAGCCAGTCTAGCCATGAGTATTTGGATTTTGAATTCTATTTCTTTCTTTACTTGTTTGGGAATTGCTTGTTTAACACTCTTTACAGTTTCAGCTTAATTCTACTATACTAATATATCTGTCCATATGCACCAGCCTTATTTAGCCAATCGCATGGCTACGCGAACAACGCGCAGTAAACGCAGTAAACGCTGCGTTTTACGAGCGTTTTCGCTTTCACACCATTTGCAATAAATCAGCTACGCCACCTAGTGGGCGAGCGCGGTTGACATGTCACGCCAGATCATGGTCAATCGGGTGGTATGCAGACGAGCGTTTTACTGATATTTTAATAGCTATTCTTTTGTCACGTATAATATAGGCCGGTACATAGAAAATACTATATATAATATTATTTTATATTGTTGAAATTATCGCCTTTTTTTATTGATTATTAAAGTTTTGCTTTCTGAAATTGATTCTGATTTTTTTAAATATCATTTCAAATATAGTCTTATTAGTAACTAAATAATAACACCGTGAAAAACCGTGATCATGCCCTTCATTTACTTAAAAATACTCTACAAATAGAATAAATAAAATATTACTTAACAAAAACTGAACGCCACTGAACTATATAAAGATTCAAATATTAAAAATAAATTTTAATTGCCGGATTCAAATCACGTTTAATTAGATAAGAATCGTAAGTTCCTTTAAAACATCTGGTGCTAAATAATAATATAAGCATCAAATCAAAAGCGAGTTGAATTCGGTTAAGTGGTTTTATTTTAAATAAGTACTGCTCGTGAAAAGTAAAGACAATACTGTGATAGTACAGTACTATAATAAACCAGAAAAAACGTACCCGACTCGCCCGTCTGCCTTAGACCACTAACGGGACGAATTTCACTCGGGCACCATCCACTCTGTCGATTCCCCATTTTACTGTCAATACTAGTAAATGTCTCAATTTAGTGAGCTAGTAACATCTCACACGCATAAAGAAACCAACTGCTATTTCTCCAAAGAAACTAAACAAGACAGTAGTTACTGAAGAATATGTTTTACTAGAGTACGTTTTGCTAACTGCAGTGATTTTCTTTACGAGGTTTTAATGGTGAACCTTAGACGTATCTGGTAGAATTTATCTCCTAATATTCAAGATAAGACTAAATTTACATGGTCATAGTAAAATAACAAATGTTGCTGTAAAAGACTATTAAATTTCATTTTTATTATTGTCTCACTTATAAAACATGTCAAATATCAATTCTTTTTGTCATAATTATGTATCCATTTAATAAGGTAAATACAATAGTGTTCTAATTTTCTTCAATGTATTTGCTATGTGCACTAATGATTCTGTGCATGTTCAGTAAGAAAAATTTGAAACAATTATACCTTCAGCAAAAAAGGTCACGTTTGGTGGCCGATAAATAGTGTCTGACAGGGCTGACACGACAAAGACCGGACTTACGGTCGGTATTTTTGTTATACCGACCGTAAGTCCGGCACAACGCAAACGACTACAGAGCGGGGTCCTTTGTCTGGTAATTTAAAGAAGCGTCATACCATCTTAGACTCCAAAGACTTAAATTTCATTAAAAATATAAAAGTGTGTTCTCTGATATTGTGAATGTTAGGTGATATGTAAATATACTGTAACTAGTGATAATTAATTTGTGAATGAAAATATTTGTTATATTACTTAATTCGATTTAAGAACAACTTGAAATAATATCAAGCACATATCATATCAGTAGCAAAACGCAATGAAAAAGGAGATATTAGTTTAAGTTATATTGTTTTTATGTTAAGGACATGAACGGTTTAATTTCGTGGACGACTTTTAATTATTTTTGTTTTATATACAATGTAATTGTATTTAAATGAGTTATGTATTTTATACCAAAATAACTTCGTGCTTAAGTTTGTAAAATTTAAAAAATATTGTATTATATTATGTAACTATATATATATTGAAATATGCAAAACTAACATTGTAAAATTTATTGAACAAAAATAGCTAAATAAAGTGATGACTAAAATATATTATTATAACTCAAAGGATCCGAAGTAGGCCAGTGTTCCCCAGCAATGTAACAACAGTATTTTCTTCATTATTTGCTATATCAGTATTTGCTTATATTGTATTGTATTGTATGTGTATTTGCTTTTTATTTGCTTTTTCAGTATTTGCTTATTTGCTGGAATAATTATACAATTATTCCAGCAAATAATTAGGATGTATTCTAAATTATTTGCTAGAAAAATTGTATTGTAGATTTGAAAATCATAATTTACCTAGAAGATATTATTTAAATCTGAGAACATACCAAACACACGACACTATCCTTGCAAGCTTAGTTGTATCTTAGCAGCCTTATATGTACGGAAACATCTTCGCTGTCGTAACGTATTGAGTACCTGAGGGTCGTGTGTGGCGATCGTGCTGGACAGCCCGTTGCTTTCACGATGACTGCCGACTGTTGCCACATCTCATTGCTGGAGGATCGATGTGATATCGATATTATATTCTTTAGTTATTACATCAACTTGTTTCTTACCGAATAATTTACTTCACATATAAAATATTCATAACAATATTTGTGCATTTGTGTGCTTAAATAATTTTAAAAGAATACCTATAAAATGTATCATAATAAATAATATAGCATCTTTTAGTTCTTGTATGACCTCTAAAAAGCATTTTCAAAAAGATACATTCAGAAAATATTTAAACATAAAATGATCTTACAAAATCTTTGTTCATGTTCACCATTCACTGTTTTTAGTTATCAACAATATAATTTTGATAATATTATTACTTGCTATAGATAAAGCATGGTTTCTATCGTTTCAAAGTAAAAAGATTACCACCGAAATATGACGTAATTGTCATAAAAGTAAACTAGTGTACATCTCACCGCGTTCGCAAGTCGTGCCGGCTAGTGCGCTGGTCTCACGACGAAGCTGCCGTGTTGCTAAACTGAGATAGGATGCTCCTGATGACTTTCTGACAGTAGAACCCGAAGCGATTGATATATGACTCGAATTATAGGTTAGAATAATGGTTTCCTTAAAGAACGGTGGCTCATATGTTAACAATGGCATCTAATTTTCTATGAAAATGTAAATAGACATTTTAAAATCAATATTCGTTTGGTTAATAATTTATTATACAAATCGACAACATTACAGCAAACTAGTTTCTGATAATTAACCACAAAATTTATAATATGTTTATATATATCACGACAAATTTTTGTTATCAGACATCAAGATAATTCGTTGCATGCTTCTACCGCAGCTTCGAATTACTTCTAATAGATGGCGTTATACAAAGTTCACCGGATCAAGTAGTTATTACATAAATGTAACCAAAAGTGAAAATTTAAGGGCCTAGATAAACATACATATTTGTTTGTTGGTTTCACAAATAATTTAATCACAACTACGTTAAAATTTATTTCATTCGGGTAATTGACAAAATTGGGACACTGAAGTCTCTAAATATACTCTCTAAACATTTTCTCCGTCATTTGGTCGGCTACCACGCCAGATATATCGTGGGACCGCGCCACTGACGGACGTCACGACCCCCGATCGTGTGCGATCAGCCTAACCCACATCCACGAACCGCTGTAATTACATACGTGAGAAGTTTCAAAAAGGTCCGTAAGGCTGTGCATGCATTCAAATATGGTGACCGTTTTAACTCCAAGGAGTAGTAGAAGTATCGATTTTTAACATTTTAATAGATAGGAATCCAATGATCTTGAGTTTTCAATAATTATCGAACACAAAGTAAGCTTCATGAAGAGCTTATTTTATAAATACCAGATAACGGCATAACATATATAGTAATATGTATATAAATATCAGAAATATGCTAAATAAAAATACATACATCCATGACTCGTGGAAAAATATTCGTAATCATCATACAAATATTTGCTCCTACAAGGATTTGAACCCGGAAACTCTGGCTAAGTATACAGGTATACTGACCACTCAACTTGACGGCCGCCAAATCAATGAGTCTGTTACTTTAACACTAGATTTACCAGACCAGTCATTTAGACTGGTCGTGCAATTTCAATTCAAAATTCCTACTATATTACACATTTTTTTTTTCAGAAATGATGTTATGACTTTTGTAGCTATAATTAGAGAGTACGTTTTATAAACTTAATGTTATTTTATATACATTAGTATCAAATATAATTTTTATTGTTGACATATATTCAAATCGCTGGTATATCTAGTGTTAAGTAACATCATTGAATAATAGGTTATTTAATTATTCTCAGTATAATCTAACCAAATTAGAAATATCACTTGGTCCTCCCCAAACATTGGAAAGGAACAATATTTCCCGAGAGTACGGACATAGCAAAGCGTGCGCATCATAACCTTTACCGGCCCTTATTAGGACCGTGATTCTATGGTACAGTCGAGCACATTAAGCGAAACATTTTACCTCTCTTGGGTCTTATGTCATGGCAATAAAAGACTGTTTTGATTGGCAGAGTTTTCTATGATTTGACCACGCAATGCACGTTTTCACTCATTCCAAATTAGTGCATGATCTTTGAAGATTAACGTTTGAATAGTAAGGCTGTGTCGATTCAAATGCATACTATGTATACGCTTGCAGTTCAACATTTATAGGAGGACGTTGAGAATTCCATTTCGGCTATCCTGCTAATATCACCAAATCGAGAAGGGATTTGGTGTCATTGCCAAAGTCCATTCGCTTAGGGGACTTTGTTCTCGTCAATTCTTGAAGTGTTGTTATTTAGGATTACATCTTTTTGTCATCTGTAACGAAAAATTATAATTTTCTTTATTTATTTAATTAAATCTTTTTTTAAATAAATGCTTTATTATCTTATCTTCTTTGTATTATCTTCCAGTCAGCCTGTAAATAAATTCAGACATACAAAAACGATGCATTAAATTATTAAGAAATACCTAATCCACATTAACCACCCAGTGTTTATCATTTTAAAAATTGATACTAAATTATTCATGTCATCAAAATTACCGAACAAAAAAAATTTCAAATTCATTTCCGTTTCGAATTCTGTTTGTTTCTATTAAGTGAGTACTTAAGAAGTAGCTTAAAAATCGATTACAAAATCTAATCTTATCAAAAAATCAAAATCAAAATGATCTCAAATTATGCATATAATCGTATATACTATTTACAAGTATCTACAAGATCGATAATGGAATGCTTATAAAAATATGAAATTCGTTTGAAACCTTGTTCTAGATTATACATACTAGCATCTAGTGTATCAATCGAACGACCGAACCCATAGATCACGAGCTCCCCGCCTCCTAGACAAAACCACTGGACGCTCAACAACGTCATGCAAGATGCAACATTAATATTTCCTAATGTTTTTCAACTCAAGTAGATATTTAGCTTTTTAAATATCTACTTGAGTGGGACTCTTCCCGCTATCAAGAAGGGATTCACCAACTTTCTAGTGCAGCAGAATGTGAATTATCTATTATTTTCAAACCACCAAATGTTAAAACGGAAAATTTTGATTTTTGAAAGTTGAAAAAGGGTAATCTCCCACAAAATAATGAAATTAACTTTTCTGATCTTTTTTTCTAAAACTATGTTTCTAGCTGCTTGTTGAACTAATTCATGGGGTTCACCCACCAGATTAATATAATAAAATTATTTTAACTTAACTCTGTACTAACATTATTTTGAATGACTAATTCAATTGAATAGGTTTTACAGTTCAGTTACTACGTAAACCTTCTTATGATTTGCTTCGTGTGAGTCAATTAATAATTACAAGATGAAATAAAGGATCTGATTCCTGATTCTATTACTTTCATTGGATTAGCAGAATCAAGAGAATTATAGTTTTTTTTATTTGAATTCAGAGCACCTTAATGGGAATCGACAGTTCGTTATGCTGTTTATACCAAGAGAAGATTGGTAAAATAATAATAACTATTCTCATCTAGTGTATAGTAGGTACCCTTGTGGTCTTACATAGAGTATAAGCCTAGGTATTGTAACTGCTTGTATGTTACGCAAATTACTAGTTCAAAGAGTATTTATTATTTATAATCCGAAATAACAAGAATTTGGTCAATTATGGAGGCTGCGACAGTTCTGCTTAATACACTCCAAACAATGTAGATCATTTGACTCGAAAGTGAAATGATTGACAGGCGGACAAGGCACAATAACTAAACAATTACGATCACCGAATTATTGCCGCGGCGGCGTATGCGCAACTCGCGTTAAACCGGCGCAAAGGTCGCAAACTTTTGACATTGTTTTGATTCTATTGTTCGATAAAGTTTTGATATGTTGCAACCTAGCAACTGGAGTGATGAGCTTCGGAGTCTTTAACAAGTAAAAAAAAATATATACCTTTAATCACTTTTGTATGTTTCGTTAATTTTTTTTAATAATAACAATAATTTATTGAGCCATTATAGATTCGAATTTTACAATATTTTTTTTAAAAAGTATAGAATGTATGAAGCTTAATCCATATACATAACTTATTAAGGTTTTTGTTTGTTTCGAGTTGAGTGACAGTAAATATTCCTCGATCGTGCGTAATGAGTATATATGCATGATGTTATTAATTTTATTATAAACTTTCACGCTTAGAGCATTAAACTGATACTTCTCTGAGGTTGAACGGCATTTGATAACAGAATTTATTAGTACAGCTAGTTGTCTCCTTGAAGTTGCAGATCTTCGTTGTTAATTATAAGGCAATAAATTTTATCAGGCAATCCGCTTTGGAGTTTAAGTGAGCGAACGGGATTTTAAATAACATCCAAAAGGTAATCAATAAAAACACTCTAGAGATGGGTTGCATCTAAAGCTTGTAGCCCAATTTGCGATGTAAACTTCATCTGTAATCAACAGTACTATTTTTTCTAGATTATTTGTTTCTTAGAGTATTAACAGTAACTCTAGATGGGGGGAGAGTCTGGAAAAATATATTTATATTAATTCCCAGCTCCCATTAGGAGCACTTTGACACTTGATTTCTTCAGGGGGTGTGAACCTAAAGCGCATAGATGCGGGCCGGGAGGCCACAAAGTCAGCATGAGATGGTTTCCAAGGGAGGAAGTGTCACTCAGGTGCGGCATACCGGCTAGAAGCATCACTCCTCGAAAATGGAGAATTTATTACACCATCACGCGGTTTAGTATGGTTGCAACTATAAGTGTAAGCTTAATTGGTGGTATAACATGTTACTAAGATTTTAATCTACTTCGGTGTTGACTTAAACTAATTTTTGTCGAACTTAATTTATATTACGTTGGAGAATTTTCAATAGTCGTCACTACATAAGTAACTATCATAAAACTGTGTTCAGTCTGTATAACATCCTTCAAAATGTTGTAATTTAACAAACTGCTCTGGCAAGAAAATATACTTAATTTATGAATGATGCAACCCATTGATTAATTGGTTCCTTTTTGTAGCATCTTACAATAGATATTTACTTGCTTATGTAAGTGGTTTTTTAAAATTTTTATTAATTCAAGTTTTACTTGTTTATGGGCTTTAAGACATGAAACCAGTAATAAATAACTAAAAATTTGTATAAAAATAGGATTTAAACGTTATATTTTAGCCACAACAGATTTTAAAAACATTCACCTGCTTTAACGAATACTGGAGGATATGAATATCACTCGGCCCATTAATAGCTCACATCTTGGGCTCCTCCCCTGATCGATGGAGCGCCTGATAGCCCACAGAATAGCATCTCCGGCCCAGCCAATGCCGTTTGCGACACAGCCAAATGTCAAAATAAGGTCAAAGGTAATTATTGTGCGCTGGCATTACCCCCTGATTTATGCAGGAATTCCGCGATGCACGCGCGCATTTGGTAATAGTTTTTGAACTGTGAACAATTTCGATGTAGCGCTTTTGGGAGGTCGGGGTGATATGAACACACCGTGTAATATGTTATTTTAATGAATATTGAGATCGCGTTGCATATTCATCTTATATTAATAATGAAAATTCAATCTGGAACCAAGAAAGTCCTTTTTACAAATGAGAAAAGGCAAATTAAGTCTAAAAACAGAAAAAAAATTACACATATATTTCACGTAGTAATAATATGGTAAGGCCAATGACTCATTACAAAAAGAACCGCTAACTAATCAGTTATGAATGAACGGCGATGAACATCTTACGTTATTTTCATGAAATAATTAATTGTGAATTTAATCACTTTTTGACGTGTCTTAAATTTCACAAGTATTAGCTATCCTTTTATGCATTAAATTTTATTAAAGTTAAACTAATTAAAGTTAAATATTATTAAAGTTCATGAGAAAGGAATTGTCCTACCAGTATTACCATATCCTAGAAAACGTCATTAGGAAAATAAAACGGTTGAAAGGTTAGTGGCCGCGCGGGCAGTGGGTCAGTCAGCGCTTCCTACGGGAAAGGGCAATGTGCTTGACTTGCTTGGAGCGGTTCACACCACATAATTATTTTCATTTTTTATTGGTTCTTTACATTGACTCATAAATTTTTCACACACTTATAGTTTTTTAATCCTACTGTAACAACTCCATTCCTTCTTGGTGTATGACGAAAAAAAGCGAAATTTATTTAATTAATGTAATTAAATGGAACTTATGTAATTCAATTCTGTTAATTTAAAGATGATTCAAAGAGTAAACTCAGAAATACCTTTATGACACTTTCGATTGAAGCGGAGTTAGTGTTTCATCTAAATTGACAATAATATGATGCTTATAAAGTAAATACCAGACGACACGGAGAGAACCTACGGACTACGGGATTGCCATAATCTTTAACAGCAAGAACAAGGAGAAGAACCAAAAAAGCCTTCAAACTGAAATTCCAGCAAAAAATATTAAACTATTATTATTAATGTAAATCTTGAAAGTTTTATTAAATAAATAAATAATATTAGAGAATTCGCACAGAACTAGCAGTCGTTTGAGGAAATAAGGATGACTGTGAGTTACATCCACAAGCTGCGACAATATTTTGTTTAATATCATCTTCATACCGAGTTTCTCGATAGCGATACATTATAACAGCGGTGTTACAATAAATAACGATGGAAGTATTGGATTATGAAAATAATAACGTACACAATAGAGCGGCAAATACCACCAACGGTAGCTAACAATAATAACATCTGGATATAACTATCACATTGACAAGGAGACTTTAATTTGTGCATTTTCGACTACAATTTCAATGGGGCACTAGGTCGAAGTCAACGTTCTTAGAAAAGGGCAAAAGTCACACTTAAACATATCCATATAAGGACTAGGATGTTTCTTCCTACGACATTTACGTGAATCTTCATTGCATTTCATTAGAGTTGATAAAACCACTTCTGAAAAGCAGTTCGCGATAAAGTTGGCTTAAGTTAGAGGGTTTTATTTAATTATGTACACTCAAAATATTTAAATGAAACTTACATAATAATAATTGAATACAAAGGTACTGCTTGTCTCTAAAGAAATTTCTACCAGCAGACCAGAGAGAGGATTATGTGAAATAAAAAGTGGACGCAGTGTGCATATAACTTACATCTGCATAAATATATACTATAATATATAAATAACAGAATGTAATAATTACCATAAATATTAATTTACCCTAAAGATATATTATTATAAGACTGACGTATACGGATAACAGTTTCCTATAACAATGGCAGATTTTATGTAAGAGAGGACATTTAAGACTCGATATTTAAAAGAAGAGATAGTTTGAGAATCTCTTTTGCTATCAGAATGTTTTGTGAAGGAATATGAATAAAAATTAGATTTATGAGGCTGGATGCGTAGTAGTAATTTAGTTTGGAATTTTCTTCGCGTCTAATTACGAAAAACTAATAATGTTTACCAATCAAAATGGTCACGTGCTCACTACTAAATCAATGGTTCTTAAAGTGTGTTGAGAATTTAATTTATTTGCGTGAACGTAGATGACTCGCGGTGATTTTTAACTAATTTTGTCACTGATCCAATGTACAAAATTTGACAGTTTAAATCAAGGCAAAAGATATTATAAGATTTAACGCAATTAAAAAATCAAACCTATAAATATCCGTATTTAAGGACATAACCATACTAAGAAAATTACAAATTAACCCTAGCATTGACAATCCAATCGATCACAGATAACGATCCTTAAATAAACCGAAAACTTTACATAAACTCGCGGTGACATCTTAACAGATTTATACTTATTACGATCACAGAGATCACTTACGACCTCATTTACAATTATATCTTTACGTCCTTTTCGTCTTTATTAATAAAGGAAGAATGTTTAAATTGTCTTGTTTAACAGCAGCAAGTTTTGTTAGCTTACCGGTCAGCAGTCCACACGGTGTCCGCTTGTTCAATAAGCTCTTCCCATGACATTATTCGCACCTACCGTTTACTTTTGTCTTAACTCTCAAGCTGCAAAAATTATTCTGAACCTTATACCGTGTGGATATACTTTAAAATGGAATGTAAAAACTGGAGAGTTAAGATTATTTAGACGGCTACCAAAAATAGCGCATCTGAGGCAACGATGCCCCTAAGATGGACTTTATGTTTTATTTCCAGCTAGGAAGACACGACTCCACGACACATGGGGAAAATCCAGTCCGCAGTCCGTTCAACCGTATTTCACAGGGGTCTCCAGGGTCGCCGGCCGGATTTTTAAACTGTTACCTCAGTCGTGACTTATGCAGATATTTACGTACTGGTTTGACTGATAGTTTTACCTACACACAGATCATTTCTCATGTGAATCCTCAGCACGACTTGAAATTAGTTTGGCCCGATTCGGAAGTTCGCTATTTTGTTGTTTGGTTACGTGCAACTTGATATAATTCCTTCTAGAGTGTACAAAATATGTGCAAAGCTATAAAAAGTTTTGAATAGCTTGTACGAGAGCTCTGTATGTTTTAATTAACTTTACTGTCGTATACACGTGACCTCATTCTTTAAATAAGCTGTTCCTCTCGATTATTCAATTTCAAAAAGTTCTTTAAACGCTTGGATATATTTATTTCTATATTAATACAGGTATATCAAATGAAAATATTCCCAAGGCGCCTTATTTGATAGATTTGTCGTCTCATATATTTTTTCCAAAAACGATTATTACAAACTGATATTCTAGAATAATATTTTCTTGTACGTAAATACGCTAATACGCTAAATAATATAATTACATTCGTTTTATGGTTGTTCTATAAGAAACACCTAATACCACTTTAAAATCGAAATTAGATTAATAGTTTAAAAGGTTTATTTATATTACATAGAATTGAAGATGTATTGATTGACCTTATTATTATTAACTGTATTTACGACAATATCTCTATATTGTCGTTAATACAGTTAATAATAATTAACTCTGCTTATAAATACACAAATAAATAGGAAAAAACACTCCCTTATTCAATGATAATGTAGTTTCTCCTATCAATAACCAATTAATTATAACAGGCATAGTTACTTGATATTGGTTACCTAACTTATCCGAGCTTCCTACAGCCAGTAAAAAAACAGAAACAGCACAGAACTAAGACACGGAATGCAATTAATAAAGTTTTTGCGAGTAAATCGGGAAGCTAAGTATAACTGTAAAAGGCGAAATGTGGGAAAACGCCGGTAACAATGAGAGAGATGGGGTTTTTTTGGTTGAAAGAGCGCTCGTCGATCGTAATTATGCGGCCTGCTCGTATGTTATGATATGGGAGAAAAGGGTTACACAATTACCAGTTAGTGTTGACAGATTTATTAATTAACAATAATTAATAAATAGATTTACTTAATAGAAATATTATAACTATTATCTAGAGCAATGTATCACTAAGGGCTTGTAAGATGAACAACCTTGACATGAACAAACTATATTCCTTATTGACACATTTGCTTCGGCTGGGACGCAAACCCGAGATAGCTGGTAGAGTACCTGTTGCTGAAATTAAGACAATTCCTTGATAACATTTTTTTTAAAACTACGCACATCAAAAATGTACTTAATTCTTCATAACCAAAAAATTTTAATTGAGATTACCTTTACATGTGTTAGTCGTGATATGTCTTATAAACCCAACTTAAACTAACAACTGATCAACTAATAACCAGTTACACGTATCGGTTCAACCGAGCGTACTCATGACTTTTTCACGAGGAAAAGCGCACACAATACGGCCTCAAAGAAGCTGAGAAAGCCGACTCATTACCATCCACTGGACAGTTATTGTGCGGTGATCACACCATTATGTGAGCCTTCCTCATTCCAGGCGTGCTAATTGATGCGACCCACCGTGTGTCCAAACCCTGCACTTCCTAGGTTACATTGTTCAATAGGTCCGTTAGTTTTTTATTAATATGAAAGAATGGATACAATGAAAGAGAACCGACGAGTTGGTCGACGGCCGAGTACTTAGTAGACCTAGCTTCCGGCTACTCTACGGTCTCCCGATTTCGAGTTTTAATCTGTAAAGCCGATGGATCCAGAATTAAATTGTGTTAAATTTTAACTGTCTCGAGTTTCAAGAGTAATCGCCACTGAACAAATTAAATACGATTATATTTGCTCTAGCGTCTTGGTTGCTTATATATTTTTAATATGTCTTATGTTACATCAAGATATTTTTCGCCAAGATAAAATAATACTATTGTAATATTATTTTTGTAAAGCATAGAAGCCAATGACAAATCAATGACTACTTAAAATAGTAACTAATAAGAATACTCGTCACTCAATTTCCTAATGTACTTTAGAAGTCCTCACATGCATTGGAATGAATACAAATCTTTAGTCGTACCTACCCTTACTCTGATGCTCCTGCTAATGGGTGTATTACCTAATTCATTCCACAGTTTTCTTATTCGCCCAAATTTAGTTTCATGACCGTTAATTACGGTAACCAACGCATAAGATTTAAAAAAAAGTAAACTTAATATTAATTACAATTTTTATTAGAAAATGTTTATTATCAATGATACAATTATGATCAGTTTTAAATGAATGTTTATACAAGTCGGTGGTGCAGCTCAGTTCTTAATTTAATCCCAAACTACCAAAAAAAATTCTTTAAAGAGTCATCTATTTAATATTTTACAAACGCATATGTAAGGCCACAGGAGACGGTTGAGAACAACCAGACACGGCCCACACTAGCAAGGTTACAAGCACCAACTCAATGTAAGGATGTCAACAAATAATTAATTTATTTATTCACGCTTGTTTGAAATATATAAAATCAACATAAGTAATACTTCTAATCTAATAATTATTAAAATATGCGAAGATAGTTCAATAAAGAAAGGCGTTACGAATCTCTTTAAGCGTGAAGTAGTGATTGAAACAATGATTGAGGGACTTCGTAGCAAACGTACTTCTGAGTAGGAAATAATATGGAGGGATGAGGACAAAAAGCTCTTTAGGACATTCACCACGGTACGACACGAATAAGGCCGTTAGCGACGCTATGTCGCGACGTAATTGCTCTAGGGGTACTCATCACAGCTTAGCTCCATGCCGAGCAAGGTGATGCTGTTCTGTCCGACAGAGTAGTGCCCTGAAAAGAAGGTTGGGCAAAGAACTGCGGTAGTCCCTCTGTTACTATATTTTAATAATGACTTCGACTATACAACAGCCCTACGAAGACATCCGTCATTGATCAAAGTACCAAATCGTTGAACAATGCTCAACATAAATTATGCTAATATCAAACACGTTTAGTCGTTATGTAGTTGACGCTCGAACACCTTAGTATATCTATAATAAGGTAACATTTAGTCTAATTAGCCGTGGTATTTATTGTTGTTAGTGATAAAATTTATATCAAGTTCAGTTGAATAGTTTCAAATGATAGTGGCTATATAAAGCAATTTTGACTCATTATATTATTATTATTATCCGCAGTATATTAAAAAAAATCACAATATAAACACAGTACACCATAGTACATTACAGAAGAATTTTTTTAACATTTTAATGTGTAAATGACTAAGCTGAAATTCAAAATATCTATAGCCGATTGTTATATCACAGTATTGCCTAAATTAATTGAGAAATGAGTTCTGAGAAAAAGCACTATGCACTAGGCCATATTACATAAACATGAACCTATAAAATATTTGGCTAAATCGTATTTTACAATCAAAGCTGTATTATTACGTTGTTATATTGTGATTAAGAAAATGTATTAACGAAATAAGGTGTTTAGTTTTTAAAATTAAGTTATGACGTTTATATCTTTTCAATGAACCATGCAATATAAACATTTTAAAATATATCTTATTAACATGGTATTTTATACTATTTAGTCGTTTAATCTGTTAAACTTAATTTTTTAGTTCATACTTATCCAGCACTCGGTTCTCAACAAGGCAATCAGTCAGGAAACGTGTGTATTATTAACGTCGATTTACGCTGGATCGTGCGCGCGCGCGTCAATTCAAGGTGATTTTTCTTACACATCTTAAACAGACTTCAACTCACTTCACTTGCATAAATTTAACTTTGGGAAAATTTTCAAAATTGGAATTAATATGAGTTTTGCTGTTGTGAAAAGTATTTAAAATTTCAGCAGCAAACTTTTTATTTTTTTATTTTATATTTATAAATAGAACTACAAATTTAAAAAAGCCAGTATCATTTGTCTCACAATTTAGTGATACTGCCTTTTTTAGGCAGTTTTTTGTTACCAATACCAATAAAGTATGCCCTTATCTTAGACCGAGGGTCACTCTAGAAAACTAATGGCGCATTTGTATTGTGTTTTCGAGATTGAATTCCTTTAATAATTAGTAAATATTTAAATTAATGCACACGACGTCCTCGTAGATCCTCCTAATATACATGCTATGCGGTTTAACTAAGAATAGAAGAAGAAAGGAAGGTATAAGACCAGTTATTAATATATATTTATAAAATTTTGTTTTTGTGAAATTAAGTTTAATTTACTATAACTTCACAATTTGACCATTAGCAGTTACAGCACCATAAAGAAGCTTGCAATAGGAATATTTATAGGAACTCATGAGTTATCCACATAGTCTGTAAATATAGTATATAGATTATAGACGGTATAGAGAGTAGTACTCCTATGAATAAAGTGTATATAAAGTATTCCTTGTGTAAATTTCAATCTGGCTGTTTGATGCATGATGAGTATGATATTGTTACCCATATACTTGGTAATAATGTAGAGCTCCAAGTTCACGTAGCCAGATAAGCCACTATGGCTTCAGGCGAGTGAGTAAAAATTATATAAATTGTAAAAATATTTGGGTTAAGAAAAATCATTCAACAAATGTTACCTAATTCTTAATAGGGTGACATATAATTCGATACTTTCAACCTAAGTAAGATATTTTACTTATATTACTTAGGTTTCAAACTATAGAATTATTCTGCAATGATTCTATGCTCACAACTCAATACAAGCCTTCCTTCATGCGGGAACAAATGAAGAGTTCACGAGGGGACTTAACATCGCATAATGCTAGCCCAATGCTGCTCGGTAGGTGAAAGCGGTTGCTGACAACCAGGGCCATCACCTGAACTTGCCTTCCGAATCACGGAGCTCAAAATAACAATTTTTTTAACTGACCCATCCGTGACCAACCTTGGTGAAAGTTGCTTAGCCATTGTAATCATAGTCACAGCAATATATAGAATATACTATTACAAAATTAACTGAATAACTATAGTGCTAAAATAATATCGTAACAGTCTTTAAGAGTAACAGTTGTAGAGCGATTTATACGTGTTATTAGGTGAAGTGATGCGCCTGTGATATTTTGTCGTCCGCGCTGCTTGCGCTATGAAAACACGACTGCAAGACAGGGGATGGGTTATACAAACTATAGTTAGCAATTGTAATGTAATGTTTATATGAATCCTTCTTAATTTATTATTTTCCCAATTTGTTAGTTAGTAAAAGAACAATAATGAATAGGTTAATTCTTAACGAAATATTATCAAGCAATTTTTCTTCTTCCCGTGATAAAATTCTACTGATAATATAAAGCTTCTTCAAACATGGAGAGGTACTTACTTTACCGGAGTGCTAATACCTATGATAGTTTGATTCATACTGCATTCGTTGCCTCCAAATTTCGAATACAGATCTTGTCAAACGATGTTTTACTAAACAAAAGTTAAGTATTGTTCAAATATTATAGATTTAAAACGTAGATAATAAAGAAAACTGAGGAAAATATTATATCATTAAGGCTACCAAGGACTGAATGAGATGTAATGGTATATTTTATCCTTTAAACTATCTACTTTAAGATAAACCTGGACAATATTCTCAAATTGAGTATAAATTAACCATTTTCTACAATTAGTGCGGTTTTGTTTATTACTTTTGTCTATTAAATATAAAAAATAATTTGCGAATCTACTAGTTAAAAAAGTAATTGATATTAATATCAATGTTAATGTTAATAATTTAACTGTTCGTTACAGATGGTTAGCACCGGGCCCGCAAGGCCCCTACGGGCGGCGAGTTCGTGTGGTCGTGCCTGCACTCAGATTAAACTATTGCAACTCACCAACATTTCGGTCACCATAGCAACCGAAAACACACGACTATCCTACAACCACAATGCTGCAGATATCACCACCTTTATTCTTCATTACTTAAAGTTCAATGTTAAAAATATAAGATAAAAATTATTCAAATTAAGCGAGATTATGAAATAGGCCAGTATGCAGGTCCTGCATTTAAGAAGCACGTTTTCTGTGCTGTGATGGAGAACGAAGATAGCTAATTGGTTTAATGATTGCATGATGATACTGTTATACCTATTACGTTCTTTGGAGTTTTAATATAGCATTTTGTTTAGACGATACTGTACATTTAGGGATTTGTCCTGGAATTCCTAAGGTCAAAGTGTTTAGTTTGCTGTGATTAAATTTTTTTATAAATACCTTCACAGAAGCATAATTACCTAGAAAAGGACATTCATAGATTTTGAGTAATTTTACACATTTCGGATTGTTATTTGATATCTCCTAGGAAATATTTATTAAAAAATATAATTTAGATGTTGCCTGTGGATTTTCATCATTTTCTATGAATCTATAGAATAACTAATTGTATTATTATATTGTATTATTATTATAGGCTTATATGTGTATTTCTTATAGGAAACTGAACAATTTAGCAACATGTTGATCAAATAAACTAAATTAACATGACTCATACCTAGTTACATTTCCAATGGGAACCTATTCTCTACGGAAAACATTTCCATCCAACTAATCCTATCCTCATCGTGTGAACAGCAACACAATCGATACCCATCCGTATTCCATTGTGCACTTAGCACCTGTAATTGTGGCTATTTTATTTATAACTCTTAGTTGCGCGCGCGCATTTCATCGCGAGGGAGTGTATGCAAGCTAAGGATCGCTTTATTTCGCAATTATGGATTGGTATAGAGCTGTAATATCTTAAATCAGATAACGAGATATATAATTATAAGTTTGATCATAATTTAATCAACGTTGCATCTTCTTTTCGATAGATGTATGTAATATTTTCTTGGATACTGAATAATTGAAAGTCGGAGTAGGTAATAAAACGTAATGCGCAAAGGACTTAAAATAATTATTATTGGAGCAGTTCCTTTGTAATGTATTATTTAAATATATATCTACCATTTTTAAGATTTTTAAAAATATTTATTAGTTTAATAAAATCTTGAAAATGGTATATAGAGTTCGCTTAGATGTGACAGAGACCTATCCTAGTATATTTTTATACAACTCTTGAAAACATTAGTGAAAAACTAATAAAAATACCTATCTAATTAAAATAAACTAATTTAAAACACAATTGTATTACACCAGCTTAAACATCATACTATAATCCCAAATGTCAGACCCAAACCTCCCTTCTTATATATCGCTCGTGACTAAAGCCAGCTAATGCGTGTACAGCAAAGGTGCCGACCGCAATGAAGATAGCGCGCCTATATTAATTCAATGCCACGGGACCGCGGACACGCCGGCCGTTATCAGGACTGAAAAGGTACGGGTACATCTGAGACTATGCTGCGAACGTACAGGGGCAAATGGATATGTGCTGTCATTTATTTTTATATACTAAAGTGCTTAAATTATCACAAGCATTACACCACTAAACATCTATATATCTATACATAGCTTAACCACAGCACACAAATTATTTTTTAGGGTTCAATATATGATATTGTTAGATAAGAAGAAGTAGGAGGGTGGAATTGTTTTTTCACCTCCGAACACTATATAAGGCGTCTCAACCCGGCGCGAGCCTCTTACTCTGCGCCTAGCCTTCGTCGAACGGTCATACATTTTCTGTTACTCTGTTTTTGTTATTTTAGCCCACATGTGTAAATTTTGTTCTGTTAATTTCTAATTAAAAATAATTTCATTGCAGTTGTAATAATTTGTCTTTTTTAAAAAAATAAATTCCTAGCCACTTTATAAGAATATAATATAAAATAACTTTAGTGGCAGTTACTGATATTATCATCTATTGGTCTACTTAAATTAAGGGTAGCACTGGGATAGTTCCTACATCCTTTAGAACATCGTAGTTAATACAAAAAACATTTATCTTCTTTCTTTACGAAAATTTTCATTAACATTTATTTATGAACATACAAATTGTTTAAACAATACTTAGATAAAAAAAAAAACAAAATTTCTACCAGCACAGATCTATTACAGGAATATGTGAAATAAATAGTGAACCCAGTGTATAAAATATTTAAAATCTCTTATCATTTTTAATAATATTATAGGAATATAATAATAATTTAGTATGTATATAATATTTCGAACCTTATTGGAAAGGAACTAGCTCCAGAAGCATCTGCTGTTTTTTTTTTAAATTTTTCTTCTTTACTGTTTCAACAATTTTTGTTTACTTGCCTGAAACCTTTTTGTTTAATAGCTTATGTAGTTATGTGGAGTTGCAAGATTTATATATAACAATAACATACTCATCATACAATATCCGCTCATACCGAGACACGAAATCGAGACCTCTGTTTAGTAGACCGGGATACCGGCCACTCAGTCATCACACTGTCATCAAATTTGCATTGGGTATTTATAGTTTAGACTGTTTACTGGATTTTGTTCGTTGATGTACGCCTTAATTTTAGTTTTGTATATATTTTCAAGCAGATATGTATAAATGACATAAGTTGTGTTGTAGATCGTTAATAATTTTAGGTAGTAAGTATTGACCTGTACGGGTACTTTATTGTTAAATATTCTTAAACTAGCTGGTAAAGACTTTATTCATAAGCTAGATAATTTGCCGTTTTCCTCGTTTAGAATATTAAACCTTATTTTATTATATACAACACATAACTTATTCAGACTAGATTAAGGGCAGGGCTGCAATTTATTAATGTAACTTGTTCTTGTTATAATTAACAATTGTTATTAAATAAAACACTACTTTGTAGTGTACTTTAAAAGATGTAACTATTCTCACTGAATAGTATAATGCTTCCTCTTAATTCTTTAAGGGATGATCAGTGGGCAACCCCTGATCTTTCAATTATTGGGCCACAAAAAAAAAGCTGCTCATAGACGACATCACAAGTTTTGATTAAATCTATTTATTTTCTCCATTCGGATATAACAAATAGATATGTTAATACCTTAACACAAGAAGTGCCTTTGGTCTAGTTCGCACGTTTATTTTATGCTTTTAAATAGTTTGGAAACGCATTTCTCTCCGCCAATATTATTCCCCAATCTAAAAATAATTATAAAAAAATATTTTAAAATTTTCTTAATTAAGACCCATTTTTATATTCGTACAGGCAATCGAAAGAAATATCATTGTAATCTAGAATTTTAAACATTTTTAAAAACAATATACTCTATACTCAATTCGTATAATATTTGTTCTGATATAATTTCGATGGCCCAATCTTCCCACGTCTTCAAAGTTCTCCGAGGCAGTATATATAGCTGATAGCTACATTATTACCTCAAGCAGGCCGTAAAGTATATGTATCTAGAATTAATATTTCACATTAGGAACGTAATCGTTGGTACCGCAAGGAGTCGTGATCGGCGAAGTGTAAACACACATCGGGAGGCTGCTTTGACGGACTGAGGCTTCTTTAGCGAAATGGACAGTAGAGATTTTATGTATTAGATTGAGATAAATTATAAGTAAAAATGTTCTCCAAAATATAACGATAACGGACATAATCCTCTATACAGGTAAGCTCTACTGATATAAGTACATATAATAATAAATATATTGTGTATGAGGTGTAATTTTTTTATGCAGGTACTCTGGTGATAATATATATTATATTATAGTATAGTATATAATAGAATAGAAAAAAGTTTATTTCGTACAAATAAAATACTTAAATATTTAAAGCTAAACATATGCAACAAAAATCCAGAATCTTGCTGAATTTTATTATAGGTACAAGACAATTTATATAATTGTCTTTCTATAGAAAGGTACAAAAGAAAGCAAAGGCATCTGCAATAGCAGGCAAACGAGATTATTGTGACATTCAATCAACTAATATAACTCTAAAATTAAGTGCGCGCTGGATTAAGCAAATACGCGTCGTGATGTTAACTATCTCACTACGCGGACTTCTTAGATGGAGCTTATATCAAAAACTATCAGTAACCATGGCGTATCCGAACGGACCATAGATTATAAATAGTTTTAACTTTATTAATGGCGGGTGTTTGCATTGCACTATAAATAATTATTTATGAGTTACTTAAGATATGATTGCGCCATGGTTGACCCCTGTAAGGGTCAATCATAATTTGCTATACCGAGCTTCTTTTAGCTTAACGAAGCTATTGGTCCCAGCTGATACGGCAAGCACTTTCATCCACTAGCCTGCATTGGAATGGTAATAATATAGCCCAAAACTCTTCAGATGTTTCTCGCAGGTAGGAAGTCCTATAGCCAGCAGAGGGTAGTATATAAAATAACGTTTAGCGACAGTTCCACACGTCATTAATTTGGTAACTAGCTAGACATTTTCGGTTCTCAATTTCCTTTTGTTGGTTATGTTAGGTAAAATTTGTAATCATGTTGAAGTTAAATATTGTGATAGCTACTGGCATATGCAATACTTCTTGTGAATCGTCTTAAAATATATATTCTAAATAATGTTCATCCTGATTAGATTTTTTATAACTTACATAAATATATAATATCAAGCGAATACAACAGAAATCAAAGCAAACAGAACTTCAAATTCATTTACTATTATACAGTAGTCTTATCAATTACGAAGATCCATCCACGTGATGGGTCCCACTACACTCGATTTAGAGCCAGCTTGATATACAAAGCTGATTGATTTACAACGCACGATGGATGCGCGTGCGCAAACACACTATAATTTTCTATGAATAACCCGGATGAATAAAATGGCGGTCTCTTAAGTTTCCTCGTCTACATATTAGAAAACTACATATTAAAAAGAATGTTTATTTGTAACTTCTCATAGCCATTGTAAACGTAATTATATAAGGTTCTGTTTCTACGGTGTGGTCTCTGTAGCTTGTTGTGCGTTAACTCTTGGTAATATAAACATCAATAATCTATGGTTATATTATATATACTATGGGTATATATAATAAAAAACCGCCTCTGTGTTCCGCCCACCTCGCGTCTAGAGGGCCGGGGTTCTATTCCCCGCGAGGACAGATTGTTGTCAGCTTTGTTAGTGCCCTATAACTGTAGCTTTTTGTAAGTCTTGCCCTGAATGATAAAAAAATAACGTTCATAAAAACGATAGTATTTTATCGGACTATAAATTTTTAAATAAATGGTATTTCTTAACAAAAGATGATTCCAGTTTAATTGAAAGACTAATTATATACTAGCTAATACAGCTATATTCTATTTTTATATCTATATTCCTATATATCTATCTTAATAACTATATGATGCGCTAAGATGCGCTCTGACTCCGATTGCCCTGGGCATCGCAGGTGAAAGTGGTCAGTGGTCGATTCCGTGATGGTAATAAAGTACCAGCCAAGACCTACAGGTCATCATCTAGGGAAAATCAAAAGGGCAATAGATAAATATTAGTTCCAATGTTTTTATTTAATTTACATACATTGAAGCTATCAAATATCTGTTTTCATATATCTCCCATAAGGAAATATTTTTGTAATCCGTATTAGATTTTGTTTTTAAAATGGTATTTACATACCAATTTAAAAACAAAATCCTTTTTGCCTAATCAAAGAGCTCTTTATTTAATAATTACTAAGAATCAATTACTAAGTTTTTTTTTATATTAATATAATTTAAACCTACTAGTTCGACGAATTCTTTGGCTTTGAAGAAGAAGTGTCAAACTATTCAGATTTTAAATGTCAAATTGGAAAACACATTAACAAATTAATTAAGCCATCGTATGTCATTTCTTCATTATCATTTATTAATATAAAACTATAAAAATATAAACTAACTATGGTAATAAAATATATATTTTTATAGTTATACCACTGAGTTAATATTTCATATGAATTATAGGTATTTAGTCTTCTCCAAGTTAACGGTACTCAAACCAATGTCTTTATAAAATCTGAGACTTAAGCATGCAGTGCCTGCTTTATTAACCCTACAATGAGGCCACACAATTACGAAGTCAAATTCAGCTAAACAAGACGAATGGCAGGCAATGTCGCGGCGCGGTGCATGCGCAATTACGGCTCAAACTTGTACCTTGGTATAGTGCATTTAAAAATAAAAAGTAATGTGATAATTTTTATAATATTGCCTCAAGTAGTTCTGAGAGTCAATCATTATTTTCTATTTAATTTCCAGTTACACAATTTGACTTTACTTGTCAATGAAATTAATTTTATCTTATTTTAATTAGGTTCCTGAATAAAGATTAAGTGTGCGAGAAAAATTACTAATTTACTCTGGAAGGACGTTCCAGACCGTCTTAAAACCAACAAACATTTGACTTATGCGTTAATTATGATATATACTAATTACAATTGGATTTTAATAAAAATTGAACCCTATTATTGATTATATCTTTAAAGAGAAGGCAAAGGGACTTAAATCATAGACTTAATATAAACAACATTAAAATGTGGATGCCACACATTACAATCATTCCAGGTATTTTGGCTTTTGGAGAATAATGAAATAAAGCAAATGAAATGGGAATGTCAGATTGATGAAAAATCTTTTGCGTTAAATCACAAATACAGTGACACAATACTTTCCCCGTAAGTTATAATTACGATGGAGTGTTTCTTTTTGTCATAAAATTACATTTATTTATTCCAAAAAGTAAACTAAATAAGATTTTTGTAACAGTACACTAAAATACAACAAATGAATGCAATAAGTTTTCCACGTCTGCGAAGAATATATTTTTATCAAACATAGCCTAAAAATCTGTTGTTATGTCATAAAAAAATACGTTCTTAAAAGTGATAATAAATTTCGCTGTCGTGGTCTAAAACTGGCAATCAAAGACTAGATTTTTTTTTCTATTTTGATGGCTCTAGAGCGAACAATAGATGGGTGCAGAACAATCTCCTTTATAGAACACCAAGCACACAAATATATATTTTTTTATAGCGCTGGACTAAGGGTTCTTTAAAAAAGGATCCAATACCGAAATTTCTCTAGATAATTTATGAATTGTATACTTGTCTCTCATACACACTCCAAAAAATTAATAAATCAATGGAATATTGTTTGTATTGAAAACATTAGTAATTATTTTGTAGTAGCAACTTGCACTATTTTTTTCTTATTATTTTGCAACAAGCGGTGTTTTCATGATACAAGTGATATTGACAAATTTTACTACAACCTTACATAAAACCAAAAAACCAAATTTGACTTTATGGTTTGAATTATCATAGAATAATAATTTTCAGTATACTATGAAAATCTTTTTACATTTTAATAGAATTCGTCTAATAGTTTAGTACCAGTTACCAAGTTTTGATATTGTGCAGCCTTGGGTCCACTCACGCGCCGCTCGCACGCGCGACCCCGGACAACCTGCGCGTCGAGCCAATTTGTTACTGCATCTAGGACTTTCTCGACGGATTTCGGAGTTCATAATCATAACGTACCTATGCCTGGCTTTAATGGTTAAGCCAAAATATACAACGAGAAATTTCTTGCAATCATAGTTAAGTTGAATATTTTATGAATAGTTCTCATTAGAGCAATTATTTCAATTATTCTCATTACGAAGTTTTACAAGGGTTTTCCTTTTTTTTTTACAATTTTGTATAAAATTTTCTCTGTTGGTCATCTCAAGAGCAATCAAGTCTGGGTTCGGCTCTTCTGGATAGTAACTCTTACACCCACACACTGAATTCATTACAGTGATTAACCCGTAAGAGTGGGTTGGACGATCGCTTTTGTCTTTCACTATTTTTATTATCATAAAGGAAGTGACTTTATTATAAGCAAATTCGCTATTCGTTGTGTTCTAAGATAGCTTATTAGCGATTAAAATAATTTGTTATTTCTCATTTAAGCAATAGTTATCCATTGCCACGTCAACTAGTTTGATGATTCTAAAAGTCATACCTTCATATTGAATTGTAATAAAAAAGAGTAAACTCACTTAGTTTTAGTTTAGGAAAATACTACCAGCTGTTACGTGTGGTCGAATAACATATCACACAAAATAATATACAATAGTGACGTCATCATTTTGCACTGGCTATTGTCAGTCATACATGTACAATTACTGATTTTTTTGTAATTTAATATTTGCTTGCATAGATGACGCAATAACAATAGTTACGTTTAATGTGTTAAGTAATGATACAAATATATATTTTTTTAAATACGAAATATATATTTGGTGTATTTTTAAAAAAATTTACACACAAGGTGAACTTTCTTGTTTTACGAACGAAATATATGTGAAAACCCTACATGAAACTTGTTAGCATCACCCTATTATCTGAAATCGATAAACTTTTACTTCTAATTGTGCTCTGACCACATCTAAAAAACAAAGCTTATAATTTTACGTAATAAAAGTAAAAGGTTCTTATAGTGTAGCAATATTAAAACCGATAAGCGCCTTTAAACTGTTAAATATACGTAATTCTTGTAACACCGTATTTTAAGACGCTACGCCATTTTTATTACCAAAGACGCCTACGCAGCCATTGTTGAGCGCAATCTGAATATCGCGAGATCAAAAGCATTAAATATTACCGTTAGTTTTATATAACACCTTTCTGTGCTAACATTAATAATATTTTGAAAGTGGAAAGCTAAGGCATTAGCCATAAATTTAATACAAAGCCGTAAAATCCAGACATCATTAGTTTCTTACTGTCTAAAGCGGGGATTCCCGAAGTGGTAAAGGGGTCGTAAACGGTTTTCCAGGGTCATCGTAACTTAAACCACAGCAAAGTTTCTAAATTGTTTAATATTTGGTATCAAAAGGAAAAACATTGATTACCTACAATTATAAAAAATAAACAAATATTTTAAAAAAATATTTAAATAATCATCATGAAGTACGTATATGCGTGTCCCTGCTGTACTCAAATCCACATGGGAGAAACACACGAGAACTTGGTTCGTATCATCACTATGTTAGCTCAATTTGGCTTGGTAAGTCAAAGCAGTTGTTGCAAGACCAACGACTTAAGATGTCTTCCGAAGAACAGATCTCAAAATAAAAAAATATTCATGGACCCATTCAGGGAGTAACCATTGCGAAAGTTGCTTAGTTTACCCAATTTTCCAAATCCCGCAGTGTTTAAAACACTACGCCAAACAGCTCCTCGAAAAAAATACTTACTAAAAGATAATTTACTTACAATTAATCAAGAGCCCGTTGATGTCTTTCCTGTTAGAACAAATTTCTATACAGCAGTTAAATGTTTGTCCTTACGATATACTGATATACAAGATTTTTTTTTTATTTTTCAATGAAATGGAAAATAACTATCAATGCTACTATAAAAACTTAAGACCCTTATTTAGTACCCTCCTGGATATATGCTCATTGTGATCAAAACGAATATATTCTCAATTAAATTATTTTGTAAAATGGCAGATAACCGTCTTGGCCGAAGAAACTTATATTACAACTAACTTAAGTTATTTGTAATATTTTTTTATGATAGGCTGCTTATTCGGAGGTATACTCTTTTAAAAATGAAAGTATTTTCTATATCAGTTTGTCTTCGAGTAATCGGGGAACATACATAAATAAAGATTACAATTAATTGAATGAACCTCCTCCTTTTTTGAAGTCGGTTAAAAAGAGCTGAATGTCATAGCACAAGCGTTTATTTATTTATAATGGACACCAGCTGGCACGTGCGTTAATAGATTACAAAAAACACACAAAAAAAATTAGTCAAATATCTCTACAAGTACTCTTACTTCTTTCAATTAGCAAAATATGGTTATGGATTTAATAATGATTGCAATGTATGTTACGCTATAGGTTTAGCGTCACATACATTGCAATCATTATTAAATCATAAACAATTATTGTTGTGGCGTAGTTAATGTTTGAAAATCTAATTCAAATTAAAAATTTATCTATTTAATTTTTTGTACATCACACGAATGTTCCTTGACAATCAAAATGAATGGTTCGTTCATTTAATAAAATTTTTAGTAACTTCATGTTTCTCATTTGATAATTTCTCTTCATAGATTTTAAAAGCTAATTGTCAAATTTTAATTAGGTTTTATATGTATTTGGTATCAAATTGATAAACAGTCCTTACCGGCCCGCTGCCACTCACACACAATAGGTAATCGTGTCTTAAATACGTATAGTACACTACTCAGGTTAATAGGAGATTTAATTCACCAAAACACCATGAGTCACCCGTGGGTTGTTACAAACCTATTCAATCTTAAAATTTATCACTTCATGGTGTAATTGAATAAATATCTGACTGCTACGGACTAATAGAACATGAATAATGGATTTCCTCATTCATTGCTGTCCTGTTTCAATATATTGATTTAGAATGTGACAACTTATAGTTTCTGTTAATATTTGAGGTAACAACTTGATAAACGTCACTCGTTTGAGCTAATAAGATTTACACATTGGCGATAGTCAAATGCATTTGTCAAATTTTAAGTTCTTCGAAGTTAATTCAATATAATACTTTGGTGATTTTCTGTCTATTTTAAATTAGTTTTTTGCTTATGTGGGAGAATATAAAGTGCATTTTATTTTAGTAACATTTTCTTATGTATCATTCACATCGTTTATTCATTCTCATTTTAAAATAAAAATGCTACTGAAAACTAAAAATGACCTTCGTCATTATTTTGAAAACTGCTCCACCTTGAACATGTCAAAATAGGGTCATCAATATCAATACTATAAACACCCTATATGTCTTGTTCCCACTGCTGGGCATTGAACTTTATCCAGGGGATATTTATTATTTAAAAAAAATAGGACAATGCTAATGTAGGAATTGTAAGTAAGGAATGGCTTTACCGAAAATATTGTTTTCTTATTCTTAACGGGCTTCATCTACCCTGATAGTAAGTGAAAATAAGGTTGAAGATGAGAGTGAGGCTACACCCGAATTCCTCAAAGATAGAAGAACTGGCTACCTAACTCCAGTTGAAATAATACAATAATGCTGATAACATTACTGTTATAGCGGCAAACTTAGATGTTATGTATGACGGTGACAGCCAGAATTTAGAAAAAGCTCTGTCACCTAACTGAACAGAAAATCTCTCTGCACTAAGCCCCAGACATCCAGATCTGAAGTAGGTGGTCTCCACTAGATCTCAGACAGTTTTACCGGTAGTATAATAATTAAGCAGATTAAAAAATGTAATAGAACTTTGCTTACTTCTTCAGTAAAGAAAATTTTAAAGTAGGATAATATTAAAAAGAATAAACATTCTTATCTAAAACTTAACTTGAACTCTCAAAAAGTCGCTAAAATAATGTAAGCTCTTTTGTTCGTGCACCTAAGTAAAGATATGGTCAAAAGTGTGAAATATAATTTTTGTACGCAAGTACTAAGTTGTAAAAATGATATTTTTGATAACTGGTTAATGGACTGCAAAATCGTAGTATGGCAATGGAAGACAAACGGTAAATCTAAATAAAATTAAAATTAAAAATAATATATATAACAAATAGTACCACATACTATATCATACGTACGTGGAATGTATCGGGCAAGGGCGTTCCTAGTTCGTAGTAGTAGTGAGTTCAAGTTCATGTTCATATAACCACCATGCTGACCCTATAATGACTTCCGAGCCCCAATCACGGCACCAAATATGAACAGCCTATCATTACACTTGTCAAATTTTATAGTGGTAAACAAATACATATGCAAATATTTTTCTATAAAACGGTGCATGGATACCACGAGCTAACAAATTTATTTTTGATAATACAGCAATAATATATTTTTCAATGTATTATTGTCCCATTACAACTTCGTAAATTAAATTTGATTAACAGCATTTTACTTTCAAAATAAATTTTACTGAAATATATCGAAAAAATATATCAAGCAACACAACATCAAAATTTGAACTTAAGTCACTGAACTGCATTATGGGTGAAGAACTCCTGAACCTTAACTTACCTACCAAAAAAATATTTCTTTCTTCCCAATCGTCACTTTTATCCACGACAGTACAGCCAAGAAAGATGACCATCTCGGCCATCGGCGACCCGCGACGGTCACCGCCTGGGAACCAGCTGATAGCAGATCGCACGTACCACGCGACGAGAGCAGGAACGGATGCGCTTACGCACAATTACCGCCGTAGCATGGCTCATTCATGACCTCGTGGGTAAGTAAAAGCACAGTATGGTGACAGTTCAGTGTTCAAATCTTAACGACTTGTGATTACAAGGCGATCGCTTTAAAGACTGTGAAGACGGAAGAGCCAGTGAAAAATATAAAGAATATTCACCAATAAAATATGATTAATTTTACAGTGAAACCAAGGTTACAAGGAGACGAGAACCTCGCGAGTCATCATCTACTATTTAGTTTATCTGAAACTGTTACAGTGTATAGGGCTTAAAAAAAGCTGGAGTCATGTTGAAAAAAAATGATCCAAAATGACTTAAGGATGTAAAATTTAACGTTTTTCAAGTATATCGTTTGTAGTACCAAATTTAAATTAAAGTTATTCGATAATCAACAATTCAATAGGGCTTCACTCAATGTAAAAATATTAGGTCACCCTCATTTTCGACTGACTATAATATTCCTCAAAAAAAACTAACTCTTTCTGCAGATAGAATTGAAATCGGCCATTAGACTCAGATTTGAATATGCTAAATTTACCAAAAATGTAACTCTAGGTATGGGCCTAGAGTTACATTTTGAGTTTTTATAATATAGATTATATCATCGCTTTAGATTGGCAAATCCTTTCGAATTAAGTTGGATAAATTTATCCATCCACGCTGTTTTCACACAAACAAGCCTTATCGAACATCATGTTTACTATTCCTGTAGCTTGAGGCTTACAAGCCCGACTCAAACAGCTGCGGATTAGCAATTTAATTAAACTAGCATAAAGTTCAAAATTGCTTACAAAAATGAAATAATATTAAATTTCTCACAAGCAACGCTACTTTCTTTAGTCCTTATAGTTCAAGTAACAAAGTTTAAATTGTATCATTTAATCGGCATGTTAAACTGGATCACTTCCAACCGTGCATGTAATCATGCACAAATCTAGAGAGAGAAAGGGACGGAAGATAGGATCGGTTCCCAGGATCGATGCTCCGGTGAACTTCCGAAACACTTCCTACACAAATAAGGCTAAAGTTTTGAGATTAGCCAGAAAAGGATAGAAATGCAATAGACTAAGATAGAGTATAATTATGAGCTATTTCTGTCAAGATATGCCAGAGGTGGAAAATTAACATTCCTCGTTTGATACTTCTGTTACAAACATTTAGTTATCCTTACCTTATATTTTCTAAATCTATATATAAAAAATTGCAAACTATATCTAAAGCATAATCTGGATACAGTTCGCTTCTATTACGGCCTACCATTACAGCCTTACCTAAGGTACCAGTAGAAGAGATAAGGACAAGATTTACTTTGTTAAGAATTAATATACCTAAAACCATTTTTAATTCTAAAAGACTGTGGTTCTAAATAGTTTTTAGTTTTAATTTTTCTCTCCAGCTTGGTCCTCAAAACATGCAGAAGCATATCTTACGTCACTTACGTCACCTATCACGTTATATTGTTGAGCATGCCCATGTTCAAGCTGAATGCCAACGATTACAAATGATCGCAGATGACATTTCACTATAACTCCGCATGCTAGTTTGTCAGATCGGGAAAATGATACGACCGTTTACAATATGCAGTGTGTAGTGTATACTTGTGAAATGATATGTCTTGTTTGAAATAAATAGGTCATATGACATTTTTAATCGAAATATGTACAGTTTAAATATTCATAAGATTAACAGTTATAATAGGAACAATAAAATACAAATATTCTTTATTGAATACGAATAATTAAAATTAAGGAAAATTTAACACAAACATATTTTAAGATAAGAGTAATTATAATGAAATGAGGAAGAAATGTACAGATTGTGTACAATAGGACGCAGAGATATAAAGGTAGAATGGAGTATAAAACTAATATAATGTCAAGTTGTTATAAATAATGACAGTAACATTTTCAGTAATTTCTATTTAGAAGTTCCTAAAAAAGAACTAGAGACTGACACGAAGAAACTGGTATATAACCTAGTTTGTAAAGAATACCAAAGTACGAGCCCCTCCGATACATTCAGACCAGGATTTTTTCAACCTGGGAAGCGTATATGAGGAAGTCTGTACTACGAGGACGGACTTGAAGGAAGAGGGACGTAAGATAAGATTTTTGAAGAGGTACGGAAGTTAAAATAGTTATATGGTATCACTAGCAGTATTCACCTTTTTGCGAGGTGATATCAGCTTACATGTCTACTCGCCACAAGTTAAACAGCGGGCTTGAGTGAAACGCTCCTAATTATAGCTGTACTGGGAATATCCAATAAACTCCCGGATAATCCCACAGGAGTGATCTGAGTTCATCATCATCGTCGTCTGATAAGATGAGAGACGCCTATTGGTGGACATACACCTCCGCCAAAGATCGCCAAACCAATAGATCCTGCACTGCCCGCATCCAGTGGCCAGTGGGCAGGCCACATTGCCAAGAGAATTTAAGTTCTGCCGAATCAATTCACCTACCCTTATTACTAACAATACTCTAATTGTTACCGTTACCGCTTAAATTTCGCCTTCTCTTTTGGATTCGTTACTTTTACGAGAGCAATAAAGTATCACGAATAGTCTCCTGCCAGGAAGCAATTAAAAAAACAACACCTCAATATCGACTTCTCAAAACTATTCAAATATGAACATCGTCGCCAAACTGACAATTCGTGGACAAAAAGCGTTTAGCATATATCTACATGACAATGTAACGCCGGCCTTACTCTTAGTCACCTTTGACTCCTGCAGGCCGACCTGTAGAGTCTGCGACGTGTAAAAGAAAACTGAACTGAACATTCTGTAGATAATCCATTACTAAATTAGTAACATACTTGTTGAATTAAAAATTAACATTCTGTATACAGCGAGCAATGCATGTAAAACAATTTGCAATCGTCCTCTGTGTTTTTATGTCAAATTCTTGTGATTTAGTACTGGGATGTTACTACTCTATTCTAACATTATCTCGGATATTTGTAGGCACAGATGACCTTACGAGTTCACAGACTAAATAAATGACAAACAATTCCTACAAGCTCTGGTGTTTTGAATATTTCTTCTAAGGATATTTCTGCTCTGTGTATACTTGGTATTCTTGAAAAGACTTATGGAGGTAGCTTGCCCTCTGCCCTCGACTTGCGTCAGTCCGTCTGGTATTATTTGGTATGTTGTTTATTAACATTACTATGGCCTTTAACAATGTCATATAAGTCAATGTCATTATAATTGCCTTTGTTATAGAAATTCTTCTTATAGCGGAACAAATTTACTTACATTATCATTGATACCGAATCTGTTGTGTATGTATGGCCTTTATTTACCATCGGAGCAGAAAAAGACTGACCGCTGACAACATTTGAAGTTTCTAAAATGTTGATATTAAAATAAGTCATGAGTATATGGATCGTCTAAGTGTAACTTACCTGATATAAGTCATCTTATAAGAACATCACGTTAGTATCTTTCATTTTAATTTGGAATAAAAGAGAATAAAAGAGGCAATAAACTAATTTTGAGAATTTAAGGAAACTAATTACAAGTGTAATTTCTGTTCAAAATCTTAAATTACAACTGACCTGCTTGCAGTGTCGTCGAAATATGTACCATCGCTTTCAATATTTTAGTTTGCCTATGTTTTTATGGGACTAACTTCTCTTGTATCCAGAATTCCAACAAACCAACAATATCAAATGATTCCCGTATTGGCCATAATAGCTTTTGATGTAAAACTACGATTTTGATTATATATATATTACTTTTTATTATTGTTATACATCTTGGATAATTATTAAAACAAGAGCTTGTCAAAATTAAATAAACAGCTCTAGATCCATTACATCTATCTCTTTCTACATAAATTAAGCCTACCTACGATAGTAAAAATAACGGACATTAATTTATGAGAACCCAAACATCATTTTACTGTTGAACCTAACTGTCTTGTGAAAGCCTGAGCTCGATTTACGATTGAACGCCACGAGGATATTTGAAATCTCTAATAAAATACGATATTCCAATAGCAAATATTTGTTTACGAATATAAATAACATTACCACACATAAATAGTAAGTAAAAGTATTCATTAAATAGGCTTATGTTTATTTGAAATCTTAGATGAATAACGAAGATTAAGGAATGCTTTTCAATCTATCTTTAAATATTAAAAAAAGTAAGTAATCAGTACCAGAGATGTAGGGTTTTTGATCCAGCATGGATCAAAAACCCTACATCTCTGGTGATTTATTTTTAATTTGAAATTTATCTGAATGTCTATTACTATCAAAATTCAACACCTCCCAGCCTCCGGTCTCTTTCTATTATACTATTAAAGAAATCACAACTTCAATTTGAAATACTTTTCAATTTCAAATATTACGATTTGCAGTAATCTGTGAAATCTTACTCACCAATTAGACAGAGAATACTCTACTGTTGTAAATCTCTGTAAAGTAAGTAAGTAAGTTACAATACATAAAACAATTGCATTTTCTCTTCATTTACGTTGTGTTGGTCAAATATTTTGAGTAGATTGTGCATAATAACAAAATTATTAGTATCTGGTTAATTCAACATTTCACGAACGATATACGTAATTTAATTTATATACAAATTATAAGAATTCCCTTTCAGGCAACTACCACTTAAGACCAAAGAATCGTGTAATGTCAATATGAAATATAAGAATGCTTATATTCTTCCAATTTCCTTATTTTGTCTCCTCTTCAAAACTGATTTTCTGTTCAATGTTGTAAGCGTTAGAAAAGGTGTTTGAATATGTATAAAAAAACTTGATTTTTGCAGGATAACGTCAGAATACGTAACGGTGCCCGCTTACAAATAGACGGCGGAATATTAGCTTGTTCACTTCTCATGTTATGTACAAAAACAACAAAGACCATCTTCAACTTATTTATTGGTCAATAATTAATTAATTTGTTAATAGCACACATACCACATATTATTTCTTCAAAAATGAACATTACAATATTATTACAATTAATAACATCATAAAAGTTATGTTCACAGTAATTAGTATGGATACTGAAAATGTCTTTGGCCTATTTAACAGCGATATTTTTTTACCTTTGATTATTTACGGAATGCTAAACAATGGTAAAATAAATACGAATAAAAAGAATAAAACGGAACAAATTAAAACTTAAACTACTTTTGGCTTTCTGCTTTCTGAGGTTTTCAACTTTACAAGCACTCATCTCCGATTATTTTATTACAAAATTCTATTCGAATAGTAACAATCATTTTATCCTTTTGTCCGTGTTGTACCGCAAGAACACGCGATTTGAACCTCTAGTGTCTGTGTTTTCAGTCGTATCAAGACGTTTCGTAATTTGTGTTAAGCTGACTGCTTTATTCATAAAAGTAGTTTCCAATGCTTCACAACAGAGGCGCTGCTGTCGTTTGCATACAATTTGACAGCTGACTACAAACACGATCAAGGTGGTTCAATTCGATAAAAAATTTGCACTAGGAGTATGTATACCTCTAAGCGATTTCTTTTTTTTAAATTCTACGAAAAGATCAAACGTCAAAAGCTTTATAAAAATTATATTATAATAAAATTAACTTTCACCAAATTCGCGAGTGATTCAAGAATCGGTAACACAGGAATAATAGGCGGATGGTGACCGCAAGAAGATCAGAATAATAACAGCATTCACCTTGCTCACAATGGCGGCCTGGAAATATATTGTGTCATTGCGGGGACGGAGTCACAAATGGTTAACCTTTGTTTCCATTTGACAAACGGTTAAGACTAACACAGTACAGTTTTTCTAATGGAGCTGTAATCTCGTGATTTGAAAATTACATATGTGGTGAGGATTTAAGCTTTATGGTACGTTTTCTATTGAAATGTTTTGCGAATACAGTAAACACATTTAATTATTCTGGAAAATATATTTAAAGTCAAAGCATATTTTCTTTTCTTTATTAAATTATTTGAATCTTTTCTGTAGTTTAATATTGCATAATTATAGTCATTAAATAATTGTATATTAGTTTATTTTTATTATATATAAGTATTTTGTTTCGTATGTTTTGAATTAGTTTTACACGCTAATTCTACCATTTCATTATTATTTTATGGTACGAGTGCTAGAAGACATTTCATTTAGCCGTTTTCTTGTGTTTAACTTAGCATACATTAAATACATAAATTAAGACCTTGATAATTTTAATGAATTAAAACTTTAATTACACTCAATTAAAAGAGGTAACGCAATTTAAAATAAATATTGCTTGATCAGCAGTTATTGTATTGTACCTAAATCTTTGGTGATATATTAAATATTTTTGTTAAGCAGAAATTAACTTACATCAAACCAACATCAGTATCACCGGGCGTTGATTTTTGAACACTGAAATGTTTATGTATGAAAGTGTCAAAACAGTACGCTAACCACAAATTGCTATTGGGCTTACTAAGGGCATCTATTTGAATACCATTTGGTCGAACCATTGTGCGGTCAAGTCCACACATTGTGTGTAAAATTTAGTAATGAAACTGCACCTTATTTGTATGTCGATTAAGATTGAGTTGGAGTAAAACCAATCCAGGCTAAAACGTTTTCTGGATTAGATTGTTCCTTCTGAGATAGCCTTCTATGAAGATTTATTACTTAAGCATAGTCCTATTGAATTTTAATGGTTATTATTCAAAATTTCCTATTGTTCTTAAAATTTGTTAAACGTTTATAATCTGTAGAAGAAAAGAGCTTACTATTGTATAGAATATTATCATAGAGTTATGTGTTGGTTATTAATATAGAATAGAATGAAATGCTTTTTAGTGTTCATATTTAATAAAAACTTAAACGCAAATATTTCAAAAAATAAAGTATTCGTTTAAAAAGTTTGTGGTATTTAGACTTTGAAATGCTAAATCTGAATACTAAATGTCAAACAATCTGTAATTTAGAATCATATTAGAATCATTATTTTAAATCAATTCCAATGATGGTATTCAGGAAACTACAGCTATTAAATACGGTTATGCAGATGAAAGTACATTTATTAATATCAACACCTCTATTACAATGAAATAAAGTCTATACAAAGTCAAAAGGGTTACACTGAATTTGTGCACTTTTAAGACAGGTGACAAGCGTGAAGAGTTTATCATAAATTAATTAGATACAGAAATCCAGCTACATACAACGAGTGGTTACAGGCGCACACTTCTAAATTACATATAGGTGAACTTTAGCTTTATTTTGAAAACGTTGAAATCCACTATAGAAAACGGTAGTCAGTCTACAACAATAGCTTGTTTACAAACCACTACTAATAATGGGAGAAACTCGATCAGAAGACCTCAAATGCAACAATTGGCTGCTTGTCTGAACGCTAATGGTTGCTGGCCATTTCTGGTTTTGGCTAGCCAAGGTAGGTGCAGAACAAGAGGTTCGTGTAACTATTAAGGGTTAAAATATGAAATTGCAGTTTAGTATAGAAATTTTCTAACGATTAAATACACTTATGTCATCAAAGTTTTTTCACCCTCACTATCTGTACATTCCTGGAATCTCATCAGGAGGTCATTTATGCCTTTGCGACAGAACTCTAGACTCAACAAACTGTGTGAAGGCATGCGGCTGCTTCTTAGAAAGCAGTACAGATGCCGTCATGTGCCGGCCCGAAATACCTTCATTTCTGGACCTGATCTACAAAGTTAGGCAAATTTCAACGCGCGCTGCCATTTCCCATTCAGTCAAATCATGAGTCACCCACGTCGTTTTAGCGAACGGTGCAAATTGATCAATATTGTGGGAAAGTTAACGTCAAACTATACCGCTTATTTCTGGGTAGCTTGCCACGAATCGACTTCCACCATCGCTTTCAATTTCGTTATTGAACTTTGTAGCAGGTTTTGCTCGTGTTCATTCTTTTAGTCGGATTTTCGAGTGAAGAAGCGGAAATACTCAAAATGAAACCTGCGTTCATTAGCCGTATACTCTCACATAACATAGATATTGCGAGCTGTTTCTGTTACATTACATTACAATAGTGCCACGTTGGAAGTCGTATTCAAAAATAATTCTAGTTGTATCCATCTTTACGTTTAAAGTCGAATGTAAAAACAATTTAAAGTCATACCATCGATTCTCATATTTTTATATAATATTATCTTGGTCGTGTTAAGTTTTATTTTGAAATATCACACCATGCAGGGTAAATATTTATTGAATCCTTATTTTTTTTAGGTACGTCCGACAGCTCACAGCCCTTGGTAAATTGTGGTAACGAATGTCGAGCCATTATTGCTGACAATAGTGTTGGTGAAAGTGGTTATAGTAAAAAACCATGCCTTCCGATTCACAGAAAAGCTCTAAATTACAAGCATTTGACTGACTCTTACGGTACCAGCCATAGCGAAAGTTATAAACATTTTTAATTTGATGAAGAAAATAAAGCACTCAGATCACACTCATTTTGTGTTACGTGAGTACTTGGAGTCAAAATTGCTTTTTTAACAACTATCTTTTATTTCTTATTAATAAATACTTATTGAATAGATTGATGTACTTTTCTTTGCTAACATTAATGAAACTTAAATAAATGTTATGTTTCTGAATTTATATATAATAATATAACGTCTAAAACAAGTATTTGCAGAAATAACTTAGAGATTAATTTGTTCCGCATAAAGATGTACATTATAATTTCAAACAGGTATGGTAAAATTGATATCAACTCATATGCATTAAATTCCGTCCTATCATTTATTTCATGAAATATAAGTAACGCGCAGGTGGCGCACACGCATGTATATACGTCTATAGGCTACGGTAACCGTTTACCAACGAAAGGAAAGAATTGTTATTTCCATCTAAACAGCGAAGGATTCTTTCCTTTAATGTAATTATTCAAAGTGAGAGAGGCAAAATTCACACTCCTATTTTGATAAGGAAGTACGTTTTAATAATTTAGGAAAAATATATTTAATAAATATATAAAATTCTTACATTAACTAATACTTTTCTATTAGTTAGTTTACATTTATTGGGTTTGTTTTTTATTTTGTTTTTATATGAATAGAATAAACTGAATATATTTATAAGGATTAAGTATTATACAGGATTAGTATCATCGTAAATATCATAAAATGTATTTTAATTAAAATGCTTATCCATTATAAGAATCTTACAATGTTCCATTTAAGACAAATGCGTGGTCCATTTAAGGCAAAAGGTCTTATTCGTAAATATTATTGCAACCTTTGCTTTCTTTAAAAGTAAATCATTAAAATTAAGCTTAAAAATTTTTGTTTACGTTTTATCGGAGTTGAGGAGTGAGACCTTATTTGTTTCAACACTCAATAAGTAGTAGACACGTTTCCATGGTAACCTAGTGCGGGGCAAGTGATCGGGCGCAGTCGTTATCGGTCAAGCAGCGACCTTTGCGAAGATGGCTCGGCAGTACTCGGCACTCAGACTGGTATCATACCGTGGCGCATGAACAGTTAGATAAAAACAATTATTTACCTTCACGTACTAACGTAACAGCCTTTCTGAATTATTTTATTTTACCTGTTAAGCAGCACAATCGCTTTTTAGTCATGCGGTAACGTAATAGATTTTTTTTGGGTACAAGCCTTCCTACATGGGAAAAACACATGCAGAGTTATCCACAACCCCACAACAATGGCCCAATGGGGGTAGAAAACAGTTTTTCTTTTTTCTTAAAATATATTTTAATTCAACATACTTTCTTTTATAGTCTTTTTAGGCATCGTAAGCATATTGTACCTCTATCTATGGTCTGTTTAGTAATGAATATGTTAGTACACTTATTTTTTTAATTACTGGATTAATTTTTGCATATCTTTTGGTACAAATAAATCAGATAAACAGCTTCGAACAGTACCAAATACATATAATTTTAAAGATACTTTATATGTTCAGAATACTTAAAAACGTATAATTATATATAAAAAATAAAATGTTAAAAACTTTTTCCTCATAAATTCATACTGTAGGTTTTCGTACCAAACTAACATTGCAAAATGGGAGCTTACCAGCGCAAGCGCATGGTACAGCACTCAGACGCAAAATCGTCGGCGCGCCGCTGTTTGGGGTCACACGAGATAACTCGTGGCTTGATTTACAGGTGATTTGGACGTAATTTGTGATCTCGGACGTGGGAAAACGTTTTCGTATATTATAAACGTTTCCTCATTAATAAAAAAAACTAGCGTGGAGTATATTCTGATTTTTAAAGTAGTTTAAATATAAATTATGTAATAAGAAAACGAAGGAAATTTTAAAGAAATGTTTTTGGCATGTACAACTGCCTTTCTAAAGTATTTTAATACGGTATATAGATAGAATATGCATTATACTACACCGTCAATTACAAATTCAAACAAATAAGGTTGAAAATTGAATACATCTAAATGACAAGTGACATAATAGCTGCTCGTTTTGCAAAGATATCGACAAAACGAAATGCATCGCAGTCAAATTTAAATTTAGAATGTGTGTCATGCAGACTCAGAATTAGTGTCAAAAACGTGTATATCGAAATTTTACAGCCTTATCCTATATTCTTTCCCAACCAACTCAAAACTACTTTTGTCTAACAAAACTAACTATGTATGACAGTCGAAAGTTGCGCTGACGAATGTTTATTTATCTTTTCGCAGACACACACAGCTCACACAAACAATTATAGTTCTAACTAAACAACCATTTAAGGTCTCCAAAGCCCAAAAATAAAAGGCCAAACTAAACTGAAGGCTTACTGCGAAAAACGTTAACGAAGTATCGTGTTTCAAGCAATTTTCTTCAAAAACTATAAAATTTCGGTCTTTCGTAGTTATGTTTTAACTTAAACTAGCGTTATATAAAAATAAATGAAAAAATATCGGTTCATACAATTTTATTCAATCTTATGCGGGGTTTCAACAATCCATCAACGGATAGTTTTGTTTATTTATAAGGCGTTAAATTTTAACATATTATGTATGGAAAATATACCAAAGCCTTGCAAAACCATCAGTGGATAGATTATCGAAATCCAACATTAGTCAAAATTACTTTTGACTGTTCCTAAGCCCAGTTTTGACCGCGAAAGTACTTTTATGAAGAGAATTTTAAGACCTTTTATATTATTAAATAAATTACACTAGAGGTGTTCGGGACTGCTTTTATTTACTAAAGAATTTTGCATTGTCTATTAATTTTATAATTTAAAGAAATGTCAAAACTGAAGTTTAAAAGAATAATCACGTTTTAAGAGCTTGTGAACAATAACTTAGGAATGAAAATATTCCAAATAAATTTGGTATTTAAGCATAATATTAGTTTATTTTAAAAGCTAAAAGTCGTTGTGACTGTTATTATTATAACTGACTCAAACAAGAATGGCGACCGTGAACGAAATTAAAAAGAACCGGCGTATATGTCGCACTGCTTTTACTATTGCCGCTGGTAAGCTGGAAGAGGCCATTGAACAAGGGAAAACAGGTCTCCAGCTGAAAGGCGTTTATGAAACTTTTGAATCAAAAGCCGATCAGTTATTTTGTGTTGATTCAGCCTTGAAGACTGCAGTGTTAGCAGAAGAAAATTTGTCAGAGGAGGACATGTTTTTTATTTTAGATCTTGAGGACACAACTAATCGTGAATTGAATTATAACATTCTTAAAGCTAAATGTGAGTCTCTTCTGATTACTAAAAACTCTGCGTCAGAAATTGACGATGACCACGGAAGCGTCGCACCAGTTTATGAGCAAGACTTACGAAAAAGGCGGTTTAAGTTACCTACTATCGAGCTGAACCAATTCGATGGTAAGGTAGACAGTTGGATCGGGTTTTGGGGACAGTTCCGTAAGATTCACGAAGACAAATCGATAGATGATGACGATAAATATCAATACCTTTTAAAAGCCACAGAGCCTGGTACATCCGCAAGAGAGCTAGTCGAAAGTTTTCCTCCGAGTGGTCAAAATTATCACAAAGCTATTGAAGACCTAAAAGCTAGATTTGCCCGAGATGAATTGTTGATACAACATTATGTGAGGAAACTTTTGGAGCTTGTACTGTATCAGACCAGTAATAGGGGAGACTTAGACTTGCGTGCTCTATATGATAAACTGAATACGCAGCTTAGAGCCCTTGAATCATTCGGAGTTACCAGTGAAAAATATGCTGCTATGTTATATCCCTTGATTGAGTCTACTTTACCTGAGGATACGCTTCGAGTTTGGAAACGTTTTAGAAAAAGCACGGATCGGGACGAACTTCAGCAGCTTATGAGCTTTTTGAAAACTGAAGTCGAATGTGAAGAAAAGGTTCAGATTGCACGAGATAGTTTTAGTGAAAGGAAAACTTATAGTAAACAACCTACGGCATGCATTATAGCAACGGATAAGAATCAGGCAATTAAAAAATATAATAAAACCGAGTTACATTCTAGGTTTACACAGGAGAAAACATTGTGTTGTATTTGGTGTGACAAAACAACACATAAAAGTTCAGAGTGCATTCACAGTAAAGATATGTCGTTGGATCAGAGAAGAGAGTTCATCAAATCTAAAAAAGCGTGCATGATATGTCTGAAGATTGGTCATTATGCAAATAATTGTCGCAGCTATCCTAAATGTCTCCATTTGGTGACATAGCTACGTCAACTAAGACACCAAATGTCTTGTCAAAAGACAGTAGTTGTAATAACTTCTCTCAAAAAAAAGATGTTACTGGGCCAAGCCAAGGAGTTAATATTTGTCATAAAAATACCAATACATTGTTGCAAACTATTTTTGTAAAAATATTTTCTAATGATAAATGGGTAAAAGTGCGAGCGTTATTTGACAGCGGAGCGCAAAATTCATATATTTCTAAGCGTATCGCTACAATTTTAGATTTAAAACCCGTGAGGTGGTTCAAGTAAATGAATCATTAGTGGCTATGAATACAAGACTGGGATGGGTTTTACAAGGCAGTACAATTACTTCAGATACGTGCGTTTCTGCAATCACCCATACCATGGCCTGTTTCAACATCACAGCTCAACTTTGGGACTTGGAGGCAATAGGTATTAAAGATCCTGCTCAAAATAAGAAAAGTGAAGTGTTGCAAAAAGAGATAATGGATTATTTCTTAGACACTATCAAGGTCAACAAAGAAGGTCGGTATGAAGTCAATTTGCCATGGAGAGAAGACGTCAATTTATTGAGTAACCGAGAGTTGGCTTTGAAACGTCTTCATTCTACGACAAAAAGATTGGTTTCAACTGGTAATTTCAAAGATTACGATTTGGCTTTCAAGGAGTGGTTTAAGCTAGGTATCATAGAGCAAGTAGCGGCTGACATTAGCGGACACTATTTGCCGCACCACGCGGTCATCAAAGAAGCTAGTCTTACGACTAGAGTTCGCCCTGTTTTTGACGCCTCAGCTAGGGATGCCAACGGTCGATCTTTGAATAGTTCGTTAGAATGTGGGATAAATTTATTGGAATTGATACCAAAATTACTTATTGATTTTCGCAAGCATTCAATCGGTGTTAGTGCGGATATTAAAAAGGCGTTTTTGCAAATTAGCTTATCGGAATCTGACCGAAAATATTTACAATATTTTTGGTGGGCTGATGAAGAACGTCGTAATCTGGTTACGTATCGTCACTGTCGAGTCGTGTTCGGTGTTACATCTAGTCCTTTCTTATTGAACGCCACGATACGTTATCATTTGGAGAGTGACAATATTCCTTTTTGCTTAAAGGCTACGGCAGATAAGTTAAAATTTAGTTTTTACGTAGATAATTGTCTTACCAGTTGCACGTCTCAAGAGGACGCTTTGGTTTTTCAGACACAAGCGAAGGAGCTTATGCAGCTTGCCAAAATGGAACTAAGAGCTTGGGTGATTGGTCCGTCGCAAGAGGAGAAAGTAATATCAACATTGGGCGTTTTATGGAACACTAAAGAAGACACATTATGTGTTAATTCAAAACAAATACAATACCATGGTGAAAAAGTTACTAAAAGACTCATTTTGTCGTTAGCCCATAAGATATTTGACCCGATAGGTTATACCGCCCCACTAACTTTACTACCCAAATTACTGTTGAAAAACCTGCACGAGTTAAAACTTGGATGGGATGAAGAGGTACCTATGGAAATAAATACGAAATTTATTCAATGGACGAGTAAACTAAAATGTTTAGAAAATTTACGTATAAACAGACGTATAACTCAAGAAGACATTGATAAATGTCGGCTGTCCATTCACACTTTTTGTGACGCTAGCAAAGTCGCTTACGCATCAGCAGTGTTTCTTCGGAGCCAGTATAAAAAGAGGGTGACTATTCAATTATTATCAGCAAAGTCCCGATTGTCTCCTAGTAAAGGAAATGGGGATATCTCAATACCTCGTCTGGAACTTCTTGCGGCTACTATTGGGACCCGTTTATATGTTCAAACGAAGAATGCTTTAAATATGGAACACGAGAGATATTTTTGGACGGATTCCAATGTGGTGCTGTCCTGGATTCAGAATGAGGGAGACTGGGGAGTTTTTGTGAAGAATAGAGTGAGAGAAATACGCGGGCTTACGAAAAAAGAGGATTGGTTCCACATTGCAGGCGCATTGAACCCAGCTGATCTTCCATCTAGAGGCTGTCACGCAGACATCTTACAAGAATCATTATGGTGGACAGGGCCTGACTGGTTGAAGTTGAACGTAGAGGATTGGCCGATAGCTAGATGTAAGCAGTCTTCGGAAATTAGTATACAATCGGAAGATACTGTTAAAAATAATTTAACAACGGTAACAGCTATGGAGAAATTTTCCCAGCACTTGTTATATTTTTCTAACTATAATTCTATAAAGAGAACACTTTCCTGGATTTTACGTTTTTATAATAACGCAAAAGGAACAACAGTGATAAAAAACAATGATTTAATTATAGACGAGATAAGGGTAGCAGAGAAGATTTTGTTTAAGCTTATACAGACTGAAACTTATGGAACAAATAAAACCTACAAAGACTTGCTTACTATTATCGATAGTGATGGGTTAATTAGAGTCAAGACAAAACTTTTTTCAGAAGAAATTCCTTCGTGTTATAGATTTCCAGTTTTGTTACCAGGGAGTCACCCGATCATACAAAGATTAGTTATTTGGAAGCACAAGCAATTGTACCATGCGGGCACACAGACTCTTTTAGCGAATTTAAGGCAAGACTTATGGATAACCGGCGTGCGTCTTTTGGTTAAAAAGTTGTCGAGGAATTGTGTCATTTGTCGTAGAAATAGGGCCTTGTACTACACCTCTAGTCCCTTTACCGGCTAATAGGACAAACACAGGTAAACCTTTTGAAGTGAGCGGAGTTGATTTAGCAGGGCCACTTTTACTGCGAAATGATAACAAAGTATGGATAGTTTTATATACATGCGCTGTTTATCGAGCTATACATTTAGAATTAGTGACGTCTTTGTCCTGATTTTTTACTCTCATTTCGAAGATTTACTGCAAGGAGAGGTAGAGTGGCAACGATGTATTCTGACAACGGCTCAAATTTTGTTGGAGCAAGAAATATGTTTAAGTTGATTGATTGGGAAGAAGTTGTGTCGCAAGCTGCTAGCAATTCGGGAGATTAAATGGTTATTAATTCCTCCAGGATCACCTTGGTGGGGAGGGTGCTACGAGCGCATGGTAAGGACAGTCAAGGAGCTGCTTAGACGTGTTCTGGGTAGGGCATCCCTTACGTTTATTGAGTTGGAAACAATTCTAATCGAGTGTGAAGCAATAATTAATTCCCGGCCGCTATCATATATTGTCGATGACGTGGACGTGCTATCTCAACCTATTACCCCAGCATCTTTTTTGCAGCCATTGTCCTGCAGTGAAGTAGCTGATTTAGACCACTTAGATTCCAAGAGTCTGAATTTACGTATTAAGTATTTGCAAAAATTGAGGGACGATTTAAAAGTACGTTTCCGTAATGAGTACCTTGCATTATTAGTACTTAAGGGTAGGGATGGATCTCATAGGTTAAAGGTAGGAGACGTTGTTTTAATTGAGACTCCCGAGAAGCGCGTTCGGTGGCCCTTGGGTCGTATCCAAGAGTTGTTCGAAGGCCGTGATGGAGTATGTCGCGTAGCCAAAGTTAAAACTGCTAAGGGTATGTTAACTAGAAGCGTTAAAAAATTGTATCCGCTTGAATGTGACAGTAAATGACGCTCGCACTTCCGTACGCTAGTTTATGTACAGTATGTTCTTTTCTTATCTTCTTTGATGTATGTAGATTTTATTTTGACGTTACATACAGCTTTTTGGTTTTTTTTTTCTTTTCCTTTTTTTTTTGTCTCTTGGGAGGATGTTCGGGACTGCTTTTATTTACTAAAGAATTTTGCATTGTCTATTAATTTTATAATTTAAAGAAATGTCAAAACTGAAGTTTAAAAGAATAATCACGTTTTAAGAGCTTGTGAACAATAACTTAGGAATGAAAATATTCCAAATAAATTTGGTATTTAAGCATAATATTAGTTTATTTTAAAAGCTAAAAGTCGTTGTGACTGTTATTATTATAACTGACTCAAACAAGAGGTACACCCTTATTTTAATTTTTAATCGTTCTTAGATCTTATGATCGTTTTTGCTTAACTAATTTTAAGGTTATGCTATCATTTTCATACCATTTGACAGCTACATGTAAATACAAACACACACAGCCACTCACACACCCTCACAAACACACACTCGCATACGCACGCATACACACCGAACACTTTGAGTTTTTTTTTCAATTACGAAAACTGAGCTCTTTTTACATGATTTATTCTTCATAATTTAATCGAAATAATCCATAAACTTAGGTGTTAGTCATTAGAAAAAATATAAAAAAAACCCTTTACAGTCTTTACAACAATCGGCTTCTCTTTTTGAACTGGACATCCAAATAACGCACGCAATTTTGCAACAATTCTGACTCGTACCAAACAACCGCGTGCATTAACACAAAATACTTCCTGCATATTCATGACATAGCGAGCGACGCCGGGTCTCGAGCCTAGCGTCCTGCGGGACAATCGCGCGTGGGCGACCGTCGATTATGCACGCCCGCTAGCTGCTTTGAAGCGAGCGTCACTCTATCTATGATATGATTACTTATTAATGATGGGAATGAAACGGATTATTGAAAAAAATTATAAAAAACAGTATATATTATGTAAAGTTGATTTTTTAAATCATATATTATTTGTCAAGCAAATAATTTTAAGTTTATCAAATATCTTCTATGGCTGACAGCTAAGAATTGAAAATCTATAACTATTCAGAACATTTAACTGTTAACTGAAAATTGTATTCAATTTTTTTTCTTCAAATTTTATAACAAGATTTTTATTAATACCATTTAAAGATTGCAGTGATTAGTTAATTTTTTTTAAAAAGCTAGAGTATTTACAAAACTTCTTTTTTTAGGTTCTTAGCTTAGCAGGCATGTTTCTGCCTTACGGAAACATACTTCATTATTTAGCATGGAAAATAGTAAAACATTTTACGTTCAAGTAGAGTAACATTTATTGCCAGTTCTCACTCGCCATAGTCCGCACCATAATTGATACAGGGCGATGCTAAAAACCAATAGCAAACCCTCGAATGATTTACGTACGGCTAATGCGCATGTACACTGATTTTATTAACATTTATTATGGTAATGGCCAACTTGAATAATGTTTTAATACGCACTCTTAGTTATTACCACCTAATGTAATATACTCCTAGCCAAAACAGTAAAGTACTTTGAATGAGATGATTAATTTTAAATAATTTAATTTAGTTTTTCCGAAACCCATTCAGAACCCATTTTTGTCCGTCCGTCTGTCTCTCTGTCAAGTTCCTTTTTATAAAAAAAAACGTATAATTCGAAACACAAGGGAATCAAAATTTATAGGGTACTTATGAAATTTAGCAAGTAATATGATCTTACTATAAGAATAGGGAAAATTCTGAAACAATAGATTTAAAATTAAACCATACAACGAAACGTAAATTTATTTTAATAAACATCAGAAGTATACTAAATAAACATACAAACATTTATGACTCGCAAACAAATATTCAAATATCCCTACCGGGCACACTCGACCAGTCGGCCGTTAAATAAATATATTAATAGTCAATAATCATATTTGGTATAGAAACACCCTAATAGTGCATTCTTTTATGGAGAGTTTTAACTTGAAATATATTTTTTGGATTAGATAGCTGCACTAAATATTCGGCATTTTTAGTCACCAATTATCTTCTGAAATATGTTGAATAAACATTGTATTCCCAATTTGTTACTAAGCTTAACATGTACCAATTAGCATGTTAATTCATACATACAGCTTAGATAACCAACAATTAGTTTATCTCTGTTTCTCAACAGAGCTCGTTTGGACCTGCATAGCATGGCTAATCCATCGCTGTTGAGCTAGTATGATAATTTAGTTTTTGATTACTGTGTCAAACGTGAAGATTCTAAAAACTGTTGTTATATATTCTTGTAAAGAAGATATCAAATTTTTTAATATCTACAAAGCACATACATCGACCAGTAATTTTGTTATAATTATGTAAAGATTAGAAAATTCCTTGCATACACTGTATTGTACGTAGTAACGCGCCCGCCCGCCTCGTAATTCACACCCATCATTTAGGTAATCCTTACTAAGTGTTCTCACTATTGTTTTTCACATTACTAATATATTAATTTTAATTATTATTAAACGAGTCAAATAAAGATGACGACGTATAAGAAATTTTGGTAAAAATAAAAATCTTACCGTATCTTAATAAATCACACTCCGTCCATTCATAGCACTTTTCCCGCGTTTTCGATTTCAAAGTCTTTATTGATCAATAACGAAATTCAGAGTACGTAACCTTTTTTTAAATAATACATAAAGAATAAAGTGAAGCCCATTGAGGAGAACACTAATCCAAACCTCACCCCATTCTGAAGTTGGTACGAATGTGATTTATCTTTAAGATTGAGGGTACTTGTATATTGAAAAGTTTGGTAGTTTAAGAATAAACTTTTCAATCAAACCCGTATGCTGGCGTGAATCTTGAGATCTGCGGCGATCTTCCGTAACTGCCCGGCATGCGTCGTTAGTATGGAAAAGACATTCATTCATAGTGACTCAATTTTCTCAAATTAAAATTAAAATTTATATTGGAATCATGTTAACAGATGGTGTTATGGTTAAAAATAACAGCATTATAGTCTAAGTCGCGATTCTGTACATCAATATAATCACCAAATATTAAATCAGAGCAATGAATGAATCGAAGATTTTAAAATTGTTTTTGGAGAAAATTTATAAAATAATCTATCAACTAGACTTTGAGACGCGAACCAAATCAACGGCCATTCGTAGTTTTTGTTGTTATTGTTTTTTTGTTATTTTATCTCTCTCTCTATTTTTAAAACTATATGTAAATATCCGTAATATAGTCCATAAAGTGGCCGCTGTCTATACAGCAGATGCACCACATGTTTGGCCATAATCCTATAAAAATCAAGAGAAAATTATTTATTAAAACTACACGAGAAAAATCCCTTCGCTCTCACCATATTGCTTCCTCGATGTACTCTCACGACATACATTCCAGGAACCAAACTCTTTTATTTGATATATATCTGTGTCTTTCGCCTTGATAAAAAAGACTTAATTATTCGGAAAATTTGCATTAGAAATCTAGGATTACAAATGAAGAAGGCAGAGAAAAGCCGACTCCATACCATCATCCACCTTTAAAACTATTATTAAGCGGGCGAGTTGAAAATCTTACCCCTCTGTACTGTTAACTTCATAGCAAAAACTACATAAAAAACCTTTATTCTCCATACTATAAGATCGAATTTTCTTTAACGTGGACTTTAAGAAGAAATAATTTCTAATATCCTCTTTAGGCTCACCTACATATATATTCTTTAAGGACGATGCCCGCATACGCGATACGCATACGCGATTTTAGTTATCTTAAAGTCTTGTTGAGTCTTAGTAATATTAATGGTATATTATTTGTATGTCTTTATTAACTAATTACTTTAACAAGAAAGATTCACAATGTAATTTACAGTAAGATTGCAATAAATATATAACATGTTAAATTATTGATTAAAAAGCATTTCGCAGCCAAATTCCAAATATTTGCAAACCAAACAAAAATAAAAATTTCGAACGAGTTAATGCACTTACAAAACATATACAGGTGGATGCAAAAAATATTTTTCGCACCAACAGTATTTATATGTTTATTGAAAAGTATTTTTTGATGCCAGAGCTTTACTTTCTAATGTAACTTAGCAATAACTCTAAAAATACTTTTTAATTAGATAACTACTTTTTAGTTTGAATTTTAAAACAAAAATTGCACACTTTTTTTTTAAAATTTTTAGTGTTAAGTTTCTAAGGCTAAAGTAAGATGGGTGACCGTCACTATTGAAGACTGGCCTGGTTGTTATTCACTGATTGAAATTCAGATATATAGTATTTCAATACTGTTTTTTGTATAAAGTACCCTCGAATTTCTGTCGATTTCCCTGGGATCCCATCATCTAGTCGCAAGTTGGTACTAATGAGATTACCTCAGGAATATACCCTATTAAAAAAAGAATTTTGAATTGCTTAATTTACATACAACAAAAATACACACAGAACAAAGAACCTCCTTTTGAAGTCAGCTTAAAATACATATATAAATTTGTTAGTATTTTTTTTGTTTTCATTAATTTTATTCTCCGTTTTTTTAGACTTATATAATTTTGTATATAATAAAAAACCAAGTTGTAATAAATATAAAAGTTTCCCATTAAGGATACTTTATTATTTTGCTTGAGTTTCTTTAATTGTTGTCGTATTATTTCTACAGTAAACTGTGTGTGACCACTCGCAGTTCTACTAAACGAATATTTATTAATTTATTCAGAATATTAAATATTATTGATTTATTTGGATTTATTTGAGCGTTTATAAAACATACTGTATATGCGAGTACAATCCGCAGTTGTATCGGTAGCCGCGGTCAGTTGGCGGCGCGCCAACATTAAGACGAACCGACGTTAGTACACCATCGCGACCGGTGGGTACTCTTGTTGTGCGTCACCTTATATACTATTGTATTAATATCTTTGCACTCTCCACGACACGACTCACCTGAGCTGAGGTCCGAGCCTTTAGAGGCACCCTCAGGTTTGTCGCTCCCTCATGGCTCGAGCGCCCTGGAGAATCTAAGAGACAGCGGGACACCTCTCCCGGAGGTGATGCCTGTCGATTAGAACTCCTCCAGAGGCGAATCGCCGCTTAAGGCTTAAGGACTCTCCAAGGTTCTAGCCTCCTTAAAACCCCGGTAACGCTGTAAAGGCCATCTGCGGCCAACAGTTTTAGTCAGTCCAAAAAAAATCTTTGCTCTCTCGTCTAGTCCTTTTAAGATAACAAAACACGTTGATTGGCGTTTTTTTTATAATAAAAAATAAACCACTTTATACTTTATAGCTGTCGAGTGACCTGCGAATGAGTTACAGCATTGAAAGTCAATAATATCTCATATTAAATGCATATGCATACTGATGATAACAGTGCACGAGTTATTTCATAACCCTACAAGTGAAAGTCTTAAATTTAAAATTGTTGCATTTTATATTCCATTTTGATGTTGTATTCATTTTATTATGGAACTGAACTGAATTTTAGCGACCGACGGCTTGCCAAGAGGTTAGAATGCTTAGCTACAGGATACTCAACTAGGTGTCCCAGGATCGAGTTCCGGCCGGGGCAATATATTTGGGTGATAAAGGCGAATAATTTTGCTCGGGGCATGCTTGTTTACATATGTATATTACTCATATTATAATACAATAAATAAATAAATTCCTTTATCTATTATTGGATACTATAAGATATTAATGATGCTATTAAGCATAAAAAAACGAAAAAAATAAATAACGAAAAAAAACGAAATATTTCATTAATTATATTCACATCTATTAAGATGTGAATATAATTCATGAAATATTTCGTTAAAAATGCTACATCGCCTCGTGTCGTAGACAGTACAGATGCACCCGACAGCGGTCATCTGGCGTCGCGCCAACAATAAAAAGAGTTTGCATGCTTGTCCGTCCATAGCGTGTTCTATATGATTTCATTCGCATCTATTTCACATACTTACAATAATAGTAATGGGAGAAATCTCACATACACATACGTGCTATTCCTAATTGTGAAAAAAATTAAACAGAGATAATGGTGATTCGTGAATCTGATAATCTATTCATGAAGATACTTTTATATTAGAGAAGTTAGAGATATCGTATTTTTTGTTTATCATTAATTGAAACAGTTATTACTATCAACAAAACAAATTTAAATTATACATTTACATTTCCAAACACTTGTATATACATGGAAACATAAAGGGAAATAAAAAGATGTGTCGAGAACGTTCATCGCAACCAATGTTTGTTTGTCCGTCAAACGCAAATAGCTGGAGCGGTCACCGCCGGGCAACAAACCCGAGACGTTACTCACGCGTCCCTTTGTCCACATCGGTTGAGGAATTCGATGATATAATTGTACTTTGGTTTAGTGGTTATTGTCCTTACATTTTAAAAGTTATTTAAGAATATTTCTAAAATGATGCACAAAATTATTACGGTCAATGTACAAATAAAATACTCCACTACAATAATGAAGTATTTGCCGTATTCATTATGAATATCAATAAATTTTACGAAGATTTCAATTTGAAAATGTTATTTGTTTTTAAATAAGGTTTTTGATTTTATTAAATTCATAAATAAATGCTATATTTATAATAAAAATCGTAGAAGCCATCGTATGCAACTAATATTTTCTGTGATATGTCAATAATATGTTTGAGAAACTGTTACATCTTAGTCGTCCAAAAACGTTTCATACAAAATGATCATTGCAAATGACGTCACACGCAAAGAAATGGCGCATAGACAAAAGGAATGATCTCTGTAATTTATACTTTTACATGTATAGAAAACTATGTTTATGTCTAATGTGGTTAAACTAATAGCAGAATATTTTTAAGGAATTTCTTTATGTCTTTACAACATTTTAATCCTGAACAACTTAATTTAGGAATTATATAAAGCAAATATGCTTTGCAAAGCTTATTTCATTAAGATTATCTCATGTTTTTGAAATTAACGCGAAGAATCTAAATTGTTACTTGCAGTCAATATGCCTAACAGTATCATATAATTTTTTTTATAATTTTTTACCATACGCAGTCACTGAAGTCTCATGACTTTGACGTCACAATTTGCTCACGACTTCATTCTATTCTTACTTAGAATTGAACGCAGGTATCTTTAAGCTGTTTAAGTCCATAATATGTTGGAGTTCGTAACTTCGGTCAGCAGCAATTATTCTAACTACGGTACTGCCTATTCCAGGGTTACGCCCAAAAAGGCCTTCACCATCGCTTTCTGGTTAACCGAACTACATCCTCAACATCCATCCGACGTGTTCGTAAGAAGCTTTCGAAGCTTGAGGATAGACTGAAATAAGTTACAAACCACTTGTTGAATGGTACGTCGCGTTTGCACAATAAAATTAATTTCATGATTACTTTTAACAAAAACATTCGGTAAAACACTAAATAAATGTCACGAAATGACTTACATTGACGTTCACGTTGCTGAAAATATTGGCATATAACTATTTTTATAACACTAATAAATTTACAATTTTAGTGATAATTTTTCTTTTATTAGTGATTAGTTCTAAATTCAATAAAAGAGTAATTTCAATGCGATTTCGGTTTTTAATTATATTATTTTCTCTAAAGTTCATATCTGTTATCATATTTATATAATAGTGTGATGTTTTCTTTTCTTTTAAAACCGTTACATGACTTCGCAAATAAATTTATTTCCCCAAATATTAAACATGCAGGGATGTATCAAAATAAAGTAAAACGGTCAATATGCGTAACATTGACAATGGACACGATGATTTTGCATAATTTTATTGATCCAAATACCCGTAGATCATTGATCACCCGCTCAATAATACGTATTAGACTTGTCAGTCAGATTTAGTGACGTTATTGTAGAAGTACTGATATCGATAAAATATTGCTTTTTTGTTTAATATAGAGCTGTTGATAATATTGATAAGGTTTTTTTTTCATCTTCACTTTAGCATTTATTTACTCTTCACTCCATTATGTAAATATATTGAACTCTAAAAAAAATATCTTAGCTTATATTAGATTAACACCAAAATATTACTTGCTTCGTTATCTCATATGGTAATAGTTCCATAATGGAATGTAGTTTTTATTTTATATTTGGGTTTAATGATGTACAAATAAAAAATTAACTAATTAATGATCAGTTGTAGAATTTCAGAGGCTATAGCTTACAAGCATTGAGACGAAACAGTATATATTCTATCGGTTCATATTTTCTGTTGTTACGTATAGTGAAGTATTTGATAACATACTAATTTATGAAATATTAATAACATAAAATGCTTATCAACTAATATTGATATATATATTTTTTCGTAGCTTCACTTACAAATAGACTATCGACAGATTGTATCGACAACATCTCCTCCTGTTGTGCAAATCTCGCAAACCAATAGAGCGTGCCAAATTAGAAGATCGATCACTGCCTCCTGCGCATTGTGGCGGTAACCAGGTGCAAAGCTTCTTGTCCGACGGGTATGTACTTACCTACCACGTGATTTGGTGAAGCTTAAAGCTGAAGATAACAATTAAAATGATTATAAAACGAAAATTGTAACAATGGATTGTTAAGATTATTTAAACATATATTCCTTTTGCATTTCTTAAAACTTTTAATAAGTCTTCTGGAAGTATCATATCCAAGTTACCTCAAAAAAGTAAAGGCTCCATGTCCAAATACAGATGGTCATTATAGTGGCAAGGCACATAATATAATACCAACCAGCTCTAGTTCAGTACAGTCACCACGTTTCACCCATATTTGAAGCCTTAAAGCAGTAAAGTTACAAAGACTTACGGATATAAACAGTAACAATTCCTAACCTTTCACCACGTATTGCAATTTGTAGAGAAAAAGAGCGTACACAATATTTATAAAATTATACTGAGACATTTGTTGATATTATGTTGAGTGAACCTTTTCAATAGCGCCGTTATATATTATTTAAATAAATTAGTACATTAGAAATACTATGTTAATTATTAATTATTTGTATTTTAAAATGATATTTGCTAGTATTGAATTTGAAAGAAAGATATCTTTCTTTCAAATAAGGAAAACCCTTTAGACAAACTAATAAAATCATCCCCGAAAAGAGGGACGGGAAACCATCAAAGTTCCCGCAAACTCATGTTCACATCAAACAATCCCAACATTACACTCCTGACCAAATATTTCTCACAATCTGTTAACGCGCGAACCCTTATTCATGCCAAATAAAAATCACCACGGTCCGGTAACGGATACCGAAAATTTTCCCACCCTCGAGAACATACTGCAAAATTTTCTCCCACATAAAAAAGGAATCACGCCCTTATCTCCTCACAAATAAAGTTCTCCACAACTGATAATGTAAGTCGGTGTTCCTGCCCCATATGTTGAAAACAAGTGAACTGGCGTCTTAACACTGGTCACCCTAATCGAGGGTCAGGGGTGGAAATCGTCGGTTTTATTGGAATTTCCTATGGGTTACTATCCACACGTGGTTAAGTAAGCGACTGAGGGTTAAATTCAGGAGTTTATTCTTGCCTTCACTTTATCGTCCCTATTATAAGAGACAGTAGATGAAAACAAAAGAATGGGTTGTTAATTTTTAAAGAAATCTTTCGACGAATACTTTTAATACATATAAGAAGCTATATAGTTTTACGAAGTTGGAGTTTAACAAGCGCTGAATACGTATTAAAAAATATTATGATCTAATCATCTATTTATAGTTAGTTGCCTATTTCTTTATATAATAATTTCTAGCATATTGGTATTATCTCATATTAGTGTCATATTATTAAGTCCACCCATTATGCATACTATGACAACATACATGAATCGATCTACCTGCACGCATTATAGTTTTATCATGCAGTAAAAAAAGTAATATTATTTTTTATCAATTCCGAGACACATGATAGAACATATTGAATGATTTGTTAAAAATACTATAATTCATTTAATGACAGAAATTTGTAAACAGTCATAACAGGTAGATTAATTATTGTTTACAAATTAACCTTTTAAATGTATTTGTGGATATTATAAAAAATACGAATACCATGAGCATTTTTTTCTAAACTTCAACGAGGTGTCTTAAATATACTCTTCTATTTAAATCTTAAATGTAATCTATTTCTCACTACTAAAATACACTTACATAATTTTGTAACTTATAAACAAAGCATATAGCGCGCCTACTACTTTCGTCATAAAATATTTCATAAGCTTCTCACTTCAAAAGGCTCAGTTACTCTCGAACCCTGATTGAGTAATATGAGGGTCACTTCACGCGGTCAAGCCCTTCCGTCCAATTGAGTGCATCCGGCGGCCGAAAGTGACGACACGAAGTCTACGGAAGTTAAGGTAATAAACCTTTTAGAAATGAATAGGTATCTCTTGAAGTGTCAAAAAATCTGACCCATAATTCTTTGGAAAGTTTTGTGTCTATGTTTTGTAACTGGTGCTGGATAACCTTCAAAATTAATATTACAACTCAAGAATATCCCCTTTACTTCATGGGATAAATTAAAAATAATGTCCTAAAATAATTTACATTTGGCGAATGTAAATTTGACCGTCTTTATACAAACTTAAAGTCTATATTTAACAACATTTAATGCAAATAGCATTATAATACATGGTTCAGGAATATTTACACGATAAGAAGAATAAGCACAAAAGATCCCATTGTGCCGTAGTGCTTTGGGAGTAAATCCTGGCCTTGTACTAAGATATATAAGAATGCGTCGTCCAATCAGTTCTTAAAAATTTAAAATTAAATTTTTATTAAGTGTTACAAGCCCTCTTATCTTATTATAAAAAATTACATTTTTTTTATATTTCTGTACCTTAAAATCACAATCAAACATTTTATCTATTTTTGTTTATGGTTTTTTTATTGACTAGTTTGTAAAACCAAACTCTGCCACTACCGCCATCTTTGAAAAATTATCTGAATTAGAGGTGTAAGAAATGACAGTTTTGAATAGCATGTCAGTTAGTATCTTCTATACTAAGTTAAGAACATAGAATTTTTATTATTTATCTAATATTTTTATAGCCAACCAAACCGATCAAATCACAAAATATATTCAAATCGGTCAAGCCGTAGTAACTTTTAGCAATACTAACGAACAGCTACATATTTATATATATAAGGTAATAAATAGAACAGGCAGAATTATTTAAATATTTTAGACACGAGAATATGAATGACGTTTAAAAGAAAGGACTTATCTTGGGTAGTTTGCCTGTTCTTCATAGGACAAGTACCCCCCGTAGATTTACGAAAAGATAGTTTAGATTGACGTTAAATAAGTGTTTATATATCTACCAAAGTTAAATAAAATATTTTGACTTTAAATTTCATAAAACTATATAAAACAAAAGATTTACCCATTACTTCACTCACTACCATCTCATCTAGTTCTGCCACCATAATAATAATGTACACACATTACAGCATTACTGTGTTCCGGCAGTTTTATGTGAGACTGCCAGTTCCTGTTGTTAAAAAATCGTCCCTTGTAGTTTCTGAGTGTAGTTCGCTTCCATCTACGGTTTTATCTTCACTTACCATCAGGTGAGATGAAAGCCAAGAAAAAACCCGTGAAGAATAAAAAAGGTAACACGACGCCGCGGGTTAAAAAGTATCTTATATTCTTTCTTGGGATTAAGATTGACAAATTAACATTGAGCTATGCTGCATAGTGCTTGGCTATGCACGCTTTAGCTAAGTGCATACAATTGGAGGTCCAACTAACACGATATTTTTGTAGATTTATTTAGTTGTTTGTTTTTGTTTTTATTGTTTTAGTTGCTGAATTGTGATTTTAATGACGCTTCCCTAAAAGAAAACTTACGGGCTTACCACTTTGTAAATATTAAAAAGTGTTACTGTTAGTAGTATAAGAAACAGTTCATTACTCGTCTTACACAACACTACATTACCTGTGATCTTGATCTTCTGTAAAGAGAAAGTGTAATTATAAAAAATATACCTACTATTTAATAGCGCTCCCCTCGCGTCATGCTGCTCATTATCGATCATATAGGTCGTGATTCCCTCGAAGAATCTATCTGTTTTAGACAATGCTTTGCCATATCCGTGTCGTGTAGTTTGGTGTCCAGTGATAAATAAAGGATTTGATCAGACCATCTTGTTGGATTACGAACTTTACCTTCCACCTTGCCAGTCACAGGAAGATAGTTGCTCGAGGTTGTGGTCAGTAATGGCGCACGATAGTACAATTTTAAACTCTATACCCCTAGTATTTGATTCGAATCCATCTCGATCGTGATTTTCGTCAACTGTCACATCGCATTAAAATGAAAGCAGTGCCTCTATTGTGAAGTATTGGAAACTCGTAGCATTTCTCAGCTAAACGTAACTACGAATGTCTTGAAAGTCTTAAAACTTACACTGAGCATTTTTTATTTATCTATCGGCTCTTTATGACATCAGATGTCTACGGGCAAAAGTTCATCTTTCCAAAAGACAACTTTCTGCAGGATTAAATATTTAAAACAAATAGATTTATTTAAAATCAAGATTTCATAACAAATATAAATTTATTATCAAACACTAAAAGCTGCCAACATCGTACAAAACGGTACAGCACTATCAGTCACACACGTCAACAACCGTCTCCACTGAAGAAACGTTAATAATATAATTTCCTAATTTAACTTTGTAAAAATCGGCTATAAAAGTATTGGTATAGTCAAAATTGAAATAATCTGCGAAGATTCGAAGTAAATGCGAATAACGATTTATGTCCAAGCCCGATATAATTTTTATGCTTTCATTCAAAAGTTGCTGGTCTGAGAGCGTAAATTTAGTTCAAAATCCTCAGTAACAATTCCGCAGCTGTTATACGACTGCTACCTTCACCACTGTCTGCAGCACTAGGAGGATGGTGACGAAGAAGACTACAGTAGGCTGCATGACCTTCGCCTTGTTGGCGGTGAGCACCCGAGGAGAGGGCACCACTGGCATCGCAAATGCTTGATTATTGCAGCGATTTAACTGAGAAATGAAAAGCAAATACAGTATTACAGTATTATTGGCAATAAGTGTCTCAAAAATGAAACAATGCGCTGTGTTATTATGATTTTAGATCATTAAGTTGTGACCGGCATTGAGTCAATAGTGTACACAGGTATATTAACTAATTTTAATTTTATTTTGACACTAAAACTCCCCGGTAACTCCATTGCCCTTTACGGGGGTAACCTGGGTTCTGCGGAGCATTTCACCAGGTCAGTCATTTACAGAATAATATTTTATAATACGAATAGTATCTGTTCAATTCTGACACTAAAATAATAAGGAATACTATTGTTAATTGGCAAAGTTTGAATAAAACGCTTACTTCACAGCACGTGGTTTCTGGTGAGCCGACGCAGCCGGACCTACACCCTCGTACTACTGCCTCATATGTGTTCCCCTTTGATATAACAGACGAGAAGCATTTGTCTTCTGCACTATGGCACGTTACAGTGTGAACTCTGTTTATAAAGTAAAAAAAACTACATTCAATTTATTAACAGCACGCTTACTTTTATAAATTTGTAATGGCATAATTTCGTGGTTATAACTGCACGCTTCTAAACTACTCAAGAAAATTTACTACCCAAATTAATATCAATAAAATGGATGTGCATATTTCATAGACCTAATATTTTTTCACAATTTTACAAGAAACCAGAATGTTAGAAGAAATTATTAACTCAGTCTAACGAAAGTATTCAAAATTTTCGCCTTCATATATTAAACTGGAAATGAAATATTTGATAAATTTTAATTTGTTGTATTTCATGATAAGAAGCTTTGCTTATGGATACTAGATAACGGCGAGATATAGATTTACTTTGATTCCCATTATATATAAGTAGTATCGCACAACTGGTTTAGAGTTCGTTAGTTCTGTTATATAACAAAAATTATTTATTGTTTTCCATTAAAGCTTGCAAACAACTTTTGTTCATATGAACATTTGTTCTCGAGTAATTGGGGTACTAATCAAAATTTCCCCTGACGAGATTGTTGTCGTCGACACCTCAGATTTATGATCGATTTCAATATTCTATCTACAGATAGAGATACGTCTACCACAGTTTAGTTATAAAGTAACCTAAGATCAATAAAACTTTAGTAACCTTAAATGTATCTGAGCATATTGAATCCGGCCTTTAGACTAGGGTTCGAAATGTATTTGACCCGGCGGCGTTGTTTCTCACCTGTATTTTGTAGGGTCTAAACAAGCTCTTGAAGGCTGGTCGTTCTTAAAGGCACACACATAGCACTCCAGTGGTCGCTTCTTCACTGTTCTGGTCACCGCAGTAGATTTTGTAGGTGGTAATATGGCTGGAGCCCGCCTCCCAGCCGCATGCTCTCCTTTCTCAGCGGGCTCGTCGTCATCTTCATCATCCTCGTCCGCTTCTTCTTCGTCGTTGTCTTCGTTACGGCTGAAAGGAACAGTCACTTTTTTAAATAGTAAAGCCAACGAGTTATATATACAGTTAATATGCTTTATTGTTCCCGATAGATTTTAGATACACACAATATAAATATGAAGATTCGGCCCGATTTTGAGCGTTTACGCAGTCTTCAAGCGCTTGAAAATCCAACAAATCCGAAAATACTTCATGGAGTATTTTATAAACACTAAAATTTTCTGATGCATGTTTTATAAGTTGCAAATGATTTCCACTCAAAGCATTGTACTGGTTTTTCCATTACGAAATGAATTTACAACGACCTATCGAATAAGGAATTTGTTAATATTATTACTTACTTTTTAACGAACATAGGAGTTATAATTAGTTATTATTAGGAGTTATTTCCACCGTATTTACACAAACAAGAAATATATCCTCTAAATGTTGTCACGAAATCAAAATTCTCAATACGTTATATTGGACTTTCGTATCGACACGACCACTTCGAGTTTCATTATTTATTGATACTTAAAAATACATGATTGATTTCTATTTCATCTAAATTAAATACCGTAAGAGCCTTTTTGTATGACATCTGCACACTAATGGAGCACTTGTAAAATCGCTTATTACTTACTCCTCTTCATCGTCGTCATCTCTCTTGGAACCGGTCCTGGTAGGTAGCAGTAGCAGCATGGCCAACACCACACAATACCTCCACCTAATCATCTCACCACTTGCCAACAACTATTAAATAAAACCTACATACAATCACACTGGATTTGTCATCGTATTATCAAAGAAATTATCCTATTTCTTTGACTCTGTCTGGTGGTCGTGAACTCGCAACTGACAGAAGATTTCATTTTATTCGTGTTTGGAATTATTTTTTGTTTTCTTTGTGAGCCATGGAGGTAGTGATCTTCTTTTATAAGCAATGGTATTATTTTTGGGTAATGTTTTAGGGTAACGTCTTATTTCTCTCATAATAACTATTTTGAGTATTATTATAAACACTATTGCATAATTATTGTTAGTTTAACTTTTATCATTGAAAGGACGTTCTGACAATGTTAAGGTAGAAGCACCCTGCGACATCTTTTGACGAGTTCCAGAACCTGCTACTGGCGCTTAGATGGCGCTGTTTACAACTAAGCTTTGTGTTTCCTTTAAACACAAAGCTCTTTGTAAGACCATTTGTATTTTCATTTGATTTTTGTAATCTTTATAATTTTTTACAATTTCCATTCACTTTGCTCTTATAGGTGATATAAGAAACTGCTTTTACTCAATTTATTCCTGTTTATAGTCAATGAAGATGATTAAAGTTGTCATTTACAATTTCAATAACATTTGTATACTTGTAGTTCTTGATGTCTTATCAAAAATGTGTCACTAATATAAAAAAATAAGAGGTTACTAGATCTGCCAAATAAAATAAATCTGACATTATATAATTACAACCGTGCATTACTTTTTTTTATTATATTTACTACTCTCAAAATATAAGTTAAATTTGGAATATATTAAATAATGGAATATATAGTGAAATGCTATTAGTAAAAATAATGTGCAACCTAATCCTCCCCGCTGGGGTCCATTATATTGTTATTTAATAGCTGTATCTTCATTTACCGTCATGTGAAATAAAGGCCAAAAGCTACCCCGTGAAGACTAATAAAAACAAACAAATTTTTGTCGTCTTATATAATGCAATGTAAGAGGTTAAGAGAGGAGGTAATCAGGAACCTTAAAGGGTTAAACCCACTGATGCAGTACCGGGAAAGTTCGGGGAGCGAGAATTTTTATAAAGTTGGAGTTTGTATGGGCTGCTCCAGGTAGAAACTATTAGGCTTGCCCCTTTGCAATGACGCTGATTGGCAATATAATTTTTATCTTTTTTATAGGATTTCCTACAGTTATTTTAACTTTTTTGTGAAACATAATATGAATATAAACTCAGTTTTTAGCCCCAATTATCTAATAATCATTACTTGATACATAAAATAGCTAAAGGAGCTCATTCTAGTTTCGATTATAAAAACAATGCAAGTTTTGTGATGGTATATCCAGAATAGGTCAATCAACTTTTATAGTCTTATCTTCGTTCGTCCTGCAGAACATATGGACAGCTGTTGGCCCTAGTTATTACTGCAAATACTTTTTGCCAACCGCCATGAAGCAGCGTGATGGACTTGGCCTGAAATGTCTGATATATTTTTTATGTGAGCCCTGTGTTTAGCACTGTGACGTATATAGACTTGATTAATGTTGTTATCTATACTTAAACAAATTTCGATCATGTGGTATATATAATAACATATCATTATAAAGATAAGTGTTAACCACCAACTGTGTCTAAATTTTTCGTCTGTTCTCACAATTGTGTACCAAAACAACAAACTATTACCTAACCTTTCTTAACCTTACTATGAATTTGTGTTATGAATACTAGTCTGGCCAATGAAACAATACTGACCATAGTCTAGAAATAACGATTTCATTCACCATTACTGTTCATCATAATGCTTTTATTTCTTGAATCTTTTCATGCGAAACAATGTATAACTAATTTGACAATATCCTTATCTATGGTTAATATCATATTTAGTTGGCCAGAATCTAGATAGCTGAGTAATATAAATATTAAAGAATTGATAATAGATAGTAAATAAAACTCATGAACCAAAATTCGTACTCATCATCCAAAAATGTCTCTGTGGAGATTCAAACCCAGGACTTCTGGTTTGGACAGAGGTACTGAGTACTGACTACTGACCAAATGTTATGATTGAAAATTCTTAGAGAACTTATTCAAGTTTGAGTAGTGTCACCCAAGCTGAAAGCCCTGTCAAATAGGTGTTTTATCAGCTAAGCCTTGGAGACCACGATGAGCCCGTCTTTAAGTTCTATAAGAAGAGCGCTGAATAACAACACCGTCTAGTGTGCTTTTGCGTGCTCAGCCTATTGAAATTGTACGACTAGAAAATCTTATTGGATTAAATTTTGAAATTTCATCATATTTAGCATCTTCAACATAAGAATCATGAATGTCAACTATCTATTATTATTGCTCGTGACTGTACAAGCCACACAAGGCTAAGCTTTCAATCCCGCTGTTCAAAACCGAATACAAGACCTCATTAAAAAACGAAGCCCAACAAACGCACGGTAAGCTCACAAAAACGAAGCTCAAAGCGAAAAGCGGTACCTGCCGGCGAGTAGCAGAACTACGCCACTCGCGGAACCAGCCTCTGTACTTTTTTAATTAGCTTCATACACTGGTTGAATGCGTAAAATACGTTATATTTTTACCGGCGTGGTTAGTTTGACTTTGACTCGAGTATGTTAATTTACAAGTGGCCCTCCTGCCTTTTGAACTGTACAGAAAAGTCCTATTTTGAATCTTTTACCGTTTATTGAGGGCTTAATTAGCAACGATGCGTTTATAAAATGCGCACTGTTTGATGTAAAGAAACCTGGCTTTTAAAACGAAATGTTCATTTGTAATTTCCAATAAGACTCTTGTAGAGACAAGTATCTTTTGTATAACAGTTTAATCTAATAAGACTATTTATGTGTAGGACAATAAAAAGTGTAGCAATATTGACTTCTACCGGTAAAGTATCATTTTCTAATCTTATAATTTACAGAGCAAAATTGTGAAACAACCGAATAATTACAAATGAAATCAAAACAAATCCCAAACACGCGGCAAATCTCTTGTGCTTTATTTAATATCAATTTTTTTCCCATAATAACCTCTCTCTGATTGCCACGTCACACACTCCACACACTAACCAATCTTTTATTAGGTCTTCAGTAAGTTCACCAAAATCACACGACTGAGCCAATCTTCGTAATTCGAATATATATTGATCTACAGATTCACTTTCCATTAGCTCTTGTGAAAAATTTAAGTGAAAGACAAAAATTTTAAATCTCATCCAAAATGTCAACTACCTCCTGCACCTTTTTTTTAACTGATCAACGTATATATATATATATCTCGACATTATTCGCCGATTATATGTTGTAAAATATTCACTTGAATTTTTCTCTAAACTTTGAAATATAAAAAAAATCCTTTCTACCATTTCGACTACTCTTCATTTCTTCTCGTAGTTTCATAGGAATTTTCTTCGTATTTGAACGCTGATGGAGGATTTAATACCTCCTTATCACTGAAGTACTTCAAACGAATACTTATTAAAACCTAATCCTACAGACTGCGCCATGCAAAGTAAGGGATGGACGCGTACAGGCAAACACTGCTCATTTATTTCTGTCTATCAGGCGACCTTGTGATTATGAATTATAAATATTATCATCTATTTCACAATTTTCTTTTAATACAAAAATAAACTTCAACTCTTATCTAAACTGAGCTAACTGAACTAGCTGAGGTGATAGATTTAGAAAAACTAAAAGTGATTTATTTCTCATAGTAAAAAATTATTTAAGGGTTATTTACCTTACAAGAGTTCAATCATCAGATCGTTCCGTTTAAAGTTACCAAATCACATTCAAAAACAAACACTAAAATTGAGGAGACAAAGTTCTGTCTACGGGGCGTCTGCACAAGAAGTTCTTTTATCTCGCCGTCTAGATTCGCTCAAAAAGTGCAAACTCTGTAAGTTCACTTTCGCCTCGTGAACTAATTTTTCCTTCGTGTCAAGTTCACGGCTGGCGCGGCGCTATGATAAAATAAAATATTCATTATGATTGCCCGACGCGCCGATGTTCGCGGAGCGCGATTGTGATGCTGTTGAGAGATGGTCGTTGCTATTTTTATTTATTATAAAATGTTAAGACAATATCATTCGTTGATGTACGGTTTGACAAAACACAATCAAACACTTTAAAGTGAGACTAAAACTGCATTGTAAGATTTTATATATTAGTCAACAAAATATTACATTATTTCAGCTTTTTATATTTATTTTACATCTTCAAATTATCGCTTCGACATAAAAAAAGGTATATGTGGGTTGTTTATTCACAAGCTGATGGGAACAGCCCGCACTTATCATTAATTTACTGCAAAAATACCAAGTAATGTGTTTTTATTTTAGTATAATATATGTTAATGCAATAAATGTTGTAAGTTGCTGTTTGGGATCACCTACCAGCTTTTTGGGAAGAGCATGATTTTATTAAGGTTTTAAAATTTACTTCATCGTCTTGACCGCCATAAATCATCAAGAAAAAAATATAATACATTTTGGTCGATTATTGATCTTAATTGTATTGTAAACACCACTTGTTATATACAAAATCAATCCTGTATCTTTCAAGCATTGAACATACAAACATTTTTTTTTTCTCAAACATACCATTTCACAACATCCTCACAATCTTGAACAAGTCTCGAAAACTGACGCAAAAATGTCCCCGACCTACCCCAAACGGAAAGTGAATCGCTCCAGACAGGCCGTTTCTTTCACGTTTTTCCCTTAATTAGTCCATTAATCGTGGGGAGGAAAAGTCGAGCGATTAGCGCTCGCGATTCGATTATTGCGCGATTCACGACGGCAACCCTGTTATTGAATAAAATGTTTGGGAAGAGTTGTTGTAATGGCTTTTAGGGAATACGTAGAAAGTTTCTTTTCATTATGAGTCATTAGGTGCATTTTGTCTTGACCTACTTTTGCAGTTTCGGCTTACATGATGATGACTAGTAAGCATGAAACATACCCGTTAGTAAGTTCCAGTAGTACCTTTGAGTAGATATTACTAACGATTTTATTTTTAATGTAATTATTGAGGACAATAAATAACTATACAATAAACTCTAAGTCAGTTTATTGTATAGTTACTTTTGTCGTACCATCAGCACCGTTATCCACGGATAATTACGAAAGCATTATTTTAATAAGACAGTTGCAATAATAATCAAATACAAATTTGACTAAGAGATTGCAAGAGGTGTTTTTGTAAACATATAGAGACATTACGTAAATATCTAAATCTTAATTAGAGGAAAGTTCCTTGAAGACATAATCCGCCTGAGTGGTGCTCGCTAACCCGCATTGATTCTAAAATTTCTAGGAGGAGAGAAAAGGTAAGTTTTGCTATTAACCATATGCAGCAAACGACTAGGAATGATAGTATATTTAGTTAAGTATGTATATACATTCAATTTTGTTATTACAGATTTGGTATAGTAACAAATGATCGGAATGTAATCTTCACGTTTAAAAAGATAGCAAAGAGATTTTATTTAATGAGTCGAAATAAGATTTATCTGTGCGAAAGCATCTGTAATTAAGTAAATGACGATCTGCCTGCATTGGTGAATGTTATTGAAAGTTCAACTCTATTACAGTGCATTTTGTTTTGATTTGTTGTGCTTACACAAATATGATACTTTAATACATATGCAATATATCAATCTAAATATCTTCTTATATATAAAAATGTATCGATTTTCGTTCGTATTCAAAGTAAGTCTCGCTAATACTCAAGAAGGACTTGACCTATTTAAATAATATTTATCGTGTTTTATTCGGTTTGATTGAGAGGTGGTTTAAAAATAAAAATAACTGAAAAAATCTTAAAGAAAAGCTTAAAATATGTACAACTGAAAATTGTAGTTTTAGTATGGAAAATCATCTAACTGACATGCTAAACATTTAAACTGTCATTTTCCTATCGCTACTTTGGGTTTCTTTTATTAGAGGGCGTAAGTGGTAGTTTGTATGTTAAATAGTAAATAATAAAGATATTCAAAACACGAAATAAAATGGAAAACAAGTTACATCTTGAAAAGCTCATAAATAATAATGGATGGAGGACCAGTAGTGTATGTAACTTTTTTTTCAATATAAAGCTCAGCAAATGACTCTACACCACCTGATGATAGAGAAGATGTAGAGGAGTCCATATGTGAAGATAGCTAGTGAAGCATGCGACATACTGCTCTAGCCACCCTCACCTTGCCGGCACAAAAAGTGGTTTTTCACGCCTCTTTTAAAGGAACCCATGTTGTTAGAAGAAGGGAATATATATATGTATGTAAAACATAATCAAGTGTGGCGAAATAATTATTTATTTAACATCATTATAGGGGTTGAACAGATCGACATGTTTTATCTTAACAAGTACCTTTATGCAGGCTTTTATTTTAGGTTCTGTTTTTACTAATATTCTGTAATGAACTGTTCCTTTGTTTCAGTATTCTAAAACGCTCAGTAATATAAGAATTAACTCAACTGATGTTCGGCAAGCTCCCGAAAACTCTGAAAAACCTATCTCTGCCTCTATCTAAACATTTCCCAATTTCGAGACCCAACTACACAGTAACTAGTACGGTAAATGAGACTTACATACGCAAGCAGAACCTGTGTAACATGGCCCCTCAATCCCTTCGAAGATCTTCTGAATCCTATATAAATAGACAAGTGGGAGGAGGGTTAGAGGCTCGAGCAAGATTGGTGCTGTCGTGTACATAGTACATAGTGCTGTCAGAGTTAACATCCAAGTTATTAGACGTTTCGGAAATTCGGTTTCGTCCCGCAAGCACCACGGGCTATGGTGACATACAAGGGTTGGGACGTGCAAATAAATATTCATCGATATTATTACTTGTTTCCTATAAACAAATAATTATTACGTCAATCTTAGACTTTCAAAAAACTTTCGACATGCTTTTTTTTCGCTTTAGGTCCTCCTGATTATTGAAAATTTAACAAAACGTGCTTATTGGTTGTTTTTTGAAAACCAATTGGTGTAGTGTTCCGAATAGTAAGAAAAAATAACATAGGCGTGAGTATGTATGCAAGAATATTTGATATATGAATACAATAATAATAAGAAAAAAAACTGCTTTTTTCTCTCTTAACAAAGTAACCGTTTCAAAAGAATTTGCCGAGCAGTCACGTTATGTGCAATAAGAATATGAATATTGAATATCATTAAATTTAGTTTATTTTTTATTTATATCGGTTGGCAATAAATTGCCTTGAAATATTTATCCTAAACAAAATTATCAAGAGTTAAGAAAAAACGATTTTATTCATGTTTAAAATATTCAAAATATTAGAAAATCTATACAAAACTTTATTTCTGTTAGCCTTTCCATTAATTATCTTTATTTATCAATAACGTTTGTGCATATTGTATATGTTTATGTATAGAGGAAATAACCTACATAATTTCTCGAGGGATTTCATTTGTCATCCAGTATATATCGCACGATTAGCATATCGAGATAAAATGCGACGCTAAAGTCGCCATACATTATGATTTTAACGTCGACATCATCCCATCACTATTTTGGTATCCAGTTGGTAATGCAAACGTTTGTAGCCCGCCGTCCGGGCTCCGCTAGCGGGGCAAATACGTATGGTAAATACCTCTCTATACCTACACTGATGTACGTTACCAGGGATACGCGGATCCTTAATGTGTGCGTAAATATTGGTACGTATATGTCAACACATACATACAGTATATGAAAATACTGTGTTTAGTTGTATCACATTCCTTACGTCTTTGAAATTGAAAGTAGCATTTTTTTGGGACTATCTTATGTCGCATATAACCTTCACAGCGTTACTTTTTTACAGGGTTTTTGAGGTGAGAAACTTGGGTCTCCCTAAACCTTAGAGGCGATTCGCCACTGGAGGATTTCTAATGGACAGGCATCATGGCCAGGAGAGTTGTCTCACTATCTCTGGAGATTTGAAGGCGATCGAGCCATATGAGAACGACTGTCCTGAGGGTGCCTGTTAATTCTCGGACACCAGTAACTGGTACAGCGCGACGACTGTAGACCAGGTTTTTAATTATATTTACATCTATTTGATCCAGTGTGCTTTATATCACCTACATTTTGTAATAAACGCCATCTATTAGAAATACTTCGAAGTAGCAATGACAGATTTAAATAGCATGTCAGTTAGACGAATTTTCATACTGAATGACCAACTTTTTTATTTATTTTTATTATAATTACACGAGTTGAGTAGATTGACCTTCATTGATGCTCTTAAACATAAAAAAATATATGTAAAAAAGCATCACACTTACAGACAGCTGGTACGATCACCTGATTTAATGGTCTAGAATGGGTGTTCTTAAGCCAATTCAACGATTGCAACCGGAGGCCCGCAAGCCCTAGGAGAAAGGCTAGACTTTGACATGATTATCTCTTAAACTGATTGAAAGATTCAATAAACTAGTTGGTTATAATTTATCGAACTTTAGCTGTTACTTCACGTTAAAATATGATTATTTTTTATTTACTGGTGAAAAATATTTTTACTACACCGGCTTTGAATGCCTACCATTGAAAGATTTAGGAATATAGTATACAATTTATAGGTAAGATCACACCGTGATGTATGTAAAGCTGGTAAAGTCGGCAGTGGACGGAATGTGAAACGGCTGGTTGTTTGCTTGTGGGTGGTTAGCTCAGGCGGTTCCCCTTTGTTACTTACCCGCCCTGGTCCACGTTGCAAGACATAAGCTTTTAACGGGTCCAATTCACTCTAGCCGTTTGTATACACTATAAGCAATTTGAAATTCGTTTATATAGAAGTAGCACGCTGGGGTATGTATATGTGTATATGGGGTATATATATGCTGGGCACGTATATGTATACGAGCACTCTGATCCCGATTATGAAAACAAAGCAACTAAGACTACGGTTTTACTGATATTACGTTCAGAGATAAAACAAATACAATATGTAAAAAAGACGCCAGAAGCGATAGGACGCTTTTTTTAAATTTTAAATTTTCGATGTCGTTTTGTCGTTTTCGATTTAAATGTCGTTATTAGATTTTTAATACTAACGTCTAATAAGTTAATTATATAAATCCAGAGATTTAAGAAATATACACAGTAAATCTCTCATACATTATACCAAACAAAGAGTTAGAATTTGGCGGGCATTAAGTACGCGGAGGCTTTGTTCCCGTACATTATATATTCCGTCGCGGACTGTCTGTACGCCTTATATACACCATGTGTAGGCTCTCGTCGAGATTTACAACAGAAACAATAAACACAGAGTTATTGTTACGAGGCTTGATGGCGTTACTTAGTTTTATTTATGTTAGTTTTTTGTTAGTGCTATATACCATCATATTTTCATATAATTATAGTTTATTCGGTAAGCATAAAATAATATTTTAAATGTATCAAACCTGAGTATTACGCTGAAGTTGCATTGCACGTAACAAGAGTTGATGTTTCAAGAACATAGTTGGTAGTTTAATAAATATATAATACAGTGTAGTACTTATTATTATATATTATATTATTAATTATGTATTATACTTATACCCACTGCGGTACGGCATAATATCGAACAAAGTTTTAATAATAAACTTTAAAACTGACTTATTGACGTTTATATAAGACATTTAGGTGTATTAAAATTAATTATTATTAAGTACTATTTGTCGCGGCGAACTTTGTAACAACCAAACTGTGGTACTACCGCCATCTATCAAAAATTATCCGAATTAGATATGTAAGAAATGACAGATTTAAATAGCATGTCAGTAAGAAGATTTTCCTTACTTAATTACCAATTTAAAATGTTTTATTAATGATAATTTTTATTTACCCTAGTTTTTTTATAATTTTAAACATAAACCGAAAAAACGCAATAAAAAATTATTCATATTTATTTTCTCTTATCTTATCTTTCAATATGTGAACATAAATAACTAAAGATATAAACTGAATTTAAATTTAACTTTTAGTGTGCCTTGCGAAAGTTATTACATTTATATAAAAAGTTTGTGTGATGATAAGTCCACATGCATGGATGAGCCGAGTATAAATTTGGTAATTTGGGGCCACCGACCGCAGATATCACATAAATTAGCGACGTACCAGCGCCATTTACCTCCACACTTAAGAGTAATTCCACTTTACGTTGCACGATTCTAAGCCCCCCACCCCCCATAATTAGACCGCAGGCGAGCTGAAGTTCCTTCATCAAGATAGGAGTGTTAGTTTTGTTTTAGTTTAATATATGCACATTATCTAACCGAGTACGGGCTTCGCCTACAGGCGTGTGCTCAATTTGGTTGCATCTACGTTATACATGTATGTGCCGTCATTAGAGGTTATTTTAAGAGATAACATTTGTAAGAATTAATTATAAGCACAAAAACGGAAGAAGGCGTTTTAAATTCAAAAAATAATTATGAACATAATTATTCATATTCCGTAAATGTAGATTTTTATTGAAATGCGCCTTTACATCGGCATCGTCATTATGAGGAAAGTAAAATTTTCATTACAAATTTTCTTTACATCCGATATCGTTTGAACAGATAAAGAGAAACTGCTTTACAAAACGAGCTGTAAATTTACAACTCAGCAAAGAGAATATATAACAAATAAAATAAAATAAAAACCCTTATAATGCGATGAAAAGACACTCGTAATCAGTTTATTTTTTCTCATTAAATTACTCTAAACATAAATAAATCTTCATTAAAAAACTATGTTTGTGTGCAATTTCATCAATTTTAAATTCTCATGACATTTCGGCATTATTAGACAAATTTACTGAGAAAAATTTGACATCGATTTACGAGAACCTTACTGGCCAGAAATGAAGTGCACGAGATAGCCGGGAAGCTCCGGATTAAACCGGATTACGGTCCAAAGCCAGTTCACTCATATATCGCTGAAAGAACTTCTGGGGGCTTTCATCTGCATTGCTTCTAAAGTCTTTCCAATTTTGTAACGTTATTTAAATCGTAGTCACTTAAGAGATTTTGATTTAGTACATTGCATTGTCATTTTTAAACATCGTAAGATATTTCCTCTATTTCTCAGTAGAGGGTTAATATAATTAGTTTCGATACAGATCGAGGTTTGTATCATAGATTATATTGAAATTTAGTTTATGGTGACTTAGTATATGACTTTTGTGTGGTCTAGTGAACGAATACCTATTTCAGATCCCAAGTTCCAGGAATATTTCTGCTCGCTTCGATTGGTGGACGGAATTTCTAGTCGCCATCACAATAACATTAAAATCATTTTTGTGTTCGACAGTTGGAGAATACATAGCCAGTTCTTCTGTTGTTGAGGAATTCAGATGTACCTCGCTTTCGTCTTCAGCCTTAACTTCACCTACCGTCAAGTGAGATGAAAACCAAAAGTCCCTTAAGAATTTCAAGAAAAAGAATTGTATACGAATTGTAAATAGTTCATATTACGTTATAGTTGTAAAACGTCTTATTTCTGAATTTTATCGTCTCAAACTTATTGTATTTATTTAATACTTAATTGTGAAAATATTAACAAGAAATAGATCAAAAATGGATTTATCGATTTAATTGTTTTATATTTCGTATATAGTATAGTTGCAAACCAATATGCAATTGCTTTTAGGTATTAAATTTTAACTCACAAGAGAAAGTTTTCCGGAAAACTTTCTTTAATGTTTAATTCGTAAGTAGTGCATAAGTAGTTCATATATACAGAATGCTTTGCTCAGTCTCTACTTTTTTTATTCATTTACCAAGGAATAACAAAAGACGTGACGTAAGTTACTCTTTAATTAACTATCCGTGTATGTAGTATAGCCCCAAGTCCCACAACATCCGCAAACGTTCTAAACACAAATAAACAAACATCCCGGCAAGCGATCGCACATGTCTCCCGCAAGACAAATAGGCCACCCTTACCCCCCAAAACCCCCTAGTACTACTATAGCCCCCCACCCCGTCCATCTCAAGACCGCTGACAGTTGGTATTCACCTGCGGGGAAATAGAGCACCCTGTACAGTAAATTCCTTTGAAACACTCGTATCAGCTTTCAATAGATAAAGGAGTACCCGAGCATGTCCTTTATGTTCAAAGGTATAAGGCTCAAATTAGCTGTTGTGATAGTAGCTTTAGATGTGGCATTACTGGAATATTGATGGGGAGATTAATCAGAATTAGCAAGTGAGCTTTGCAATATGTTGAAATTAAAGGGTAATATTATTGTAGATAAATCTCGTTGAATTCTTCCAAGATTAAAGACAGAAGTATAAATTTATTCAAATATAGCTCAAAGATCAATTAAACAAAATTAGATGCTTTCTAATAATATTTTCACATTCCTTTAAGAGCATTAGAACTTGAATCTTATTGTATATCTATAGTGCATGTAAAAATATATCTTATAAGATTCCAAATGACTTTGTCAAAATAATTGGATTTAAAAATTTAAGAATTCCAATAAGATCGATATAGTTTCCAATAGATTACTAACGCCACCTATTGTCGGGCAGCTATATAATGTCATAGAAAAAAACTTGATATTACAATACTACTAATATAGATGGCAGCAAGTCTCCGTAGATGCTATACTGTTACGACAGTAGTGCTACGTCGTAGACATAGCTATTGATTTGAATGTTTATTTTTATCCTGTGACAAAAAATAATCAATCATTTCATTCATTCAAATCATTTTTTTATTTGCAATGTCTGTACATTGTAAACATAAACTAAGAAATAATACATAAAAGTGTGAAATAAAAATATGTCCTTTTTAATACTGGTATAAAAATTTATAATAATTAAAATAACATAACCGACATTATATAAATAATAAGGGAAGAAGTGACTATTAAGTTGAATATTGGTAGATTAGTCGGCAGATTAGTTGGCCAAGCAGATCATTGTTTCAGCTGAGTACGGCTGGCATGGGCAAACCTACTTCTAACTGAATTTTATAATTATTATCTGCAATATTACACACGTGTATTATCATACTATTACAGGCGTCTAAGAATGTTGATTAAAGATTTATTTCATTTATCCTAGAGATCATTTATATTAACCATTTGCAAAATTTACAAAATTTAAATAACAACTACATTTAATTAATCGGACGCTTAAATATGAAATTTATTTCTACAGAAAAAGGGATTTTCGTTACATCTTTTTATACATATTACTATAAATATTAGTACGATTAGTAGATTTACGTTTTGGGCTATGCACCTAAATCAAATTAATGAATAATTAACTGTGAAACATATTAGAACGCTCATTAGCTTAATGAATTGCGATTGGCGCGCACTGGAGATACGTAGCCAACATAAATTCGGCTCTTATTCCCATTCGAACGGGCACAACGCACACAGGCATCATAAAGTAACATAACGGATCGTGCACGTTTCCACTAAGGCTTACTTCCAAACATTATTGATGACTAAAACAGCCCCCGCCCCCGCGTCCGAAATACGAAGTGGGGTCAAACGGTAAAGACGGCTCCAACGTAAGTCTCTACTCAACGACCGAGTCATAGCAGAGACTCGACTCTCCATCCCGCATTTTAGGGTTGACTGTCAAAATTTCTTGTATCGTCGCTAACGTCTTAACGTTTCAAACCATTCGGTAGGGTGTTAGAGTTAACCCCCCGCAGGTGGTTGAGCCATTTTACCACGTTAGGCTGTGACGGTGGCCTGTAATTTTGGGCCTAATGCGACTGTTCCTATTTGAGTAACCCCTCGAGCTTAAGTGTGGCCTGACGCGGGAGATAAGACTAACTACCTAGCTACGTGTTACGATATACGTGGTACGGTGCGAGAACTTGCTGTAAGTAATTGTATTAAATGTATGGTTACTAAAATTGATTATGCTTTATCAAAAATGGTTGCGTACAAGTACATCGTTCACCACCAATGGTAAGTGGTTATCGTAGTCTTAAGACGTTGAAATCGTAGCCTATTTTAATAGGCACGGTACTAAAAATATTAATAAACGGATAAAAAACAGACATTTGCAGTCACTTTCCCAATAAACTCAGAGGGTTTCTTCCCACAACAATATATAACTATGATCAAAAGTAACCCAAAATATTTCGTAACCACGAGTATCTTTATTTGCATAAAAAATAACCATTGAGATACGAGACTAACTAAAAAAAATCTCAAGTATAGAAAATAAGTCTTACTAATTAGTAGTCTGTGATTATATGTATTTTAGTAGATATATATTTATATAATTATGTATTATGTAGTGTATACATGTTATCATTAAGTAAGTACCTATGTCTGTATATATTTAATATTTGTATTTAATAACTTTTATCATGTATGTATTCGTTATACGTCGCCAACTTCCCTCAATTACTTTATCTTTAATCCTGTCCATCCTAAGGTTACCTGGAAGAGATCACTTTTAGCGATAAGGTGGCCTTTTGTACAAAATTAGTTAAAAGTTTTTTTTTTGTGTATTTCTCTTCTTGAATTGTCTGATGTACAATAAAGATATATTCTATTCTATTCTATTCTAATTCCAATTGCTGAAACTTACGCCATCTTCATTTAGCTGCTCGAATATCCTTAGAGTACGTGATCACGACACTCGTCAGATTATTCTAATTCAGCGGTACAATAACCCTTCGCCTTGTTGTCTTTCTTAGACATTAATTAATCCCCACTTGTGTAGATTTACTAGTTCGCAGTAGAAAGGCACGTTCTAAACAAAGATGATAACGCCACAAAGTTGCAGCTAACATAAAGTAATGGCGTCTTGTGTAACAGATAATATCCCAATATTTTATAAAAAAAAATTCGTTGAAGCTACATGTATATAATTGTTTATTTAAAAAGTTTACTTCACATAGCAGCACAAACGCCAGATGTAAACGTATGCCATTCCCTATGAGTCAACCACAGTCATTCAGCCAGTTTCATAATAAGATATGCGAAAGAGTTGAAGAAGTCTTCCATTAGTATCATTTTTCAGTGTTTAATTATTATTTTTAAGATATTTAATTCACTTCTAATGATTTAAGTTTTACAATAGGAAATGAAATATAAACTTACATAAAAAACGACTAACAAATAGTTTCAATTATGAGTAATATTAAGTGTTACGAATGACATCACTATATTAATGTAATAGACAGGTTTACCTGCGTCTCGACGAACTAAATCTCATGAATATTTTGCTGCAAATAATTATTACATATATCAATAATTTGTAGTTTATTCAAAACCTAGTAGCTACTAATGAATTAATACCTTCTACACAAAATAAAAATAAAACATTTTTAAAAAATTTAAATCTGATTTTACTTTTACCAGTACAACAATTCTTGGTGTCTTCTTGCATTATAGTCCTAATACATAAAGTTTTAAATCTAGTACAAGATAGAGTAAAAACTCTCAAAACTTATAGCAAAAATTAACACTGTAACTTATTGTTCTAGCAGTATTAGAAAGAGAAGTCGGACCACTGTACACATAAGACAAAGTGAGACAGCGGTAGGCCAATAATGGTACATTGTCCTACGATTTATAAGACAAAGTTTCCATTGTCTTATCTCTGTGGCGCCCCGTCCTGCCACAAGGTAGTCGAATGCGCGCCGAATATAAATCGGTGCAGTAAAAGTTGGTGCGGCCTAATTAATTGTGTTCGGATTACGCGGACTAGAACGCGCTCTCGGCCTAGCCGAAGGATTTCATGACGAGTTCGGCTCTCGGTTCTTCGGCTTCCAGAGGCTTATGGAGACCTAATAAAGGTTACAGCTTTTATTGACTTTCGCTCCTTAAGGATTACGGGCATTAAAGTTAAGGATTATCTTATAGCCAACACGCTTTTTACTTTTTGCGAGTCGTTTCCTGCCGTTTTCTGTTCTAGTTTGCTAAACGAGAATAACAGTGAGAGTTTTATTATTGACATTATTATATTTAGAGACAAATTACGCAGTGAAAAATATTTTTAATAACAATCTTCAGTTACATATTAGAAATTTATTAAAGACGCAAAATGACTAAATATATATACAAGGTGTTTCTACGAACAATATTTTTAAGAATGCTTTTATATTTAAAAAATCAATGTCGAGTTTTACGAAGCTACGTTTATTGTTCCACCTAGTTACCCTCACACACAACGACCACACCTCAGCCGTCAAACAAAAACCAAAAATTAAACAACGTCCTTTGTTAGCGAAAACGCTAAATTGAGGAAATTTCCATCCATTCTCCAGCCAAGCGTCATCCGCGCCTAAACCCCGCTTCAATTTCAATAGCAGCCCCCACATACTCCCTACACCCTTTAGGACGCCCCCACGGTAACCATCGCCGGCACGCGCTGGTTGAGCCCCCGCGAGCGAGCGAGACAGCCTTACCTACAGGGCTGGTCCGAGTTAGACATATAGTATTGTATTATACGGCCGTAGGTGGTGCGGGGGAAGATTGATGCGGCGGACGGGGGGAGTAGTTTCGGCAACCCTATGGATGGTGAGGTAACGAAATTTGCGTGACGCGCGTGTGTGCCCTCACATTTCAGGTTGAAGGAAATTAGGTAGGAATTAATTTTGAAGTTTTCAATATAGAAAGGAAAAATTCGATGCCGCTGAGCCGAGCCCGTTAAATTGAACGCGTGTGTGGCTTCACGATACGTTGCCTTTTTAATTTGGATAAACCATAGAAAGTCTATTGAATGAGATTTTCATTGGTAGCTACCTGAGCCTTTGTGCATGTTTTCAATTCGGTAAAAGACTTCTGATGAATCCGATTAGGGACAAATATATAAAAGGTAACATTATTAATATTCACTCAAATTGATAAGTATATATTAATGTTTATAAACGGCATCAATTAAGATTATAATAACCTCTACCTCTAAATAACAATTACTAATAGGTAAGACCACAATTAGAGAAAAAGGTGTGTTTTAAGTTAATCCCAGTAATAACAGGCTCTTCTAATACTTAATACAAGAAGAGCCGCAACCAGCACGAACAATGTCACATTAATACCTACAATTCCTGCCTCCGCGTGGAATAATCGAGTATTATTACGTCATCACTTCACCTGAATATTCAAATTGGAATTCCCGATTCTCAATTTTAGTCCACTTTTAGAATATGAACAGAAACGATTGAAAAGTTCAAAGTCAGGAAACTCCATTGTACTAATTACGCGGCAGACGGCGCGCTTTCACTTTCGCTGTCGCTCGTTTTAATTATTTTTTTTTAGCGTCTCGGCGTCTGGCGGGAACGCCGGGAAAAATAGGCGACAGGAAACGATGATACGCCGAAAGTATTTTACTTTTTTAAGAAGTAAATTTAAGGTTAAGTAGTAAAAAAATTTACAAAATTTTGAATCATTTCGAAAATCTACCAATGTCAGCCGTAAAGTTAAAGTTAACACCGTAAAATTTTTTCTAAAGACCAAATATTAAAAAAGAAATTGGTTCGATTAGATTTAACAAAATTGGTAATACTTATATTAGTTTACTCACAGTACTTATTGATATTAGATTATCGTCTGTGTAGTGTCAAATTTCTAAATAGATAGTACTATTTACCTACTATTTACAGGTTCTTTCTGACATTGAAAACGTAATGACATCGCTATAACGGCTACTAACTTGGGGTAGAAAGAATCAAACCGTTCCTTTCTTTCTTAACATTAAATATGAGAAACATACATACATGACACAATATAATTCACATACAAACTACCTATAAATACATCCGAAATTTATAAATTTTAATTTATAATTTCATATACTTTTATGCCCTCAGTTTAGATACTAACGCTTATTTCCACCAACTTTTGCCCTGCTTTGAATGTATCTTACCTAAATTTTCTCTGCCAATTTAGAAAGTTCTCCATTAAATAGACAAATAAAATGTAGGAAGATAAATGTCGAATATAACCACCTAAGCCTTGGTTTTTTTATTTTTAGAAAATAATAAAAATTCACTTTAGAAGAACTGATATTTATGAAATACGAAGAGGGCATTTGTTTCTTGTTTTTGGTGTGAGCTCCGCTAGTATTTAGGATCGATCGTATCAATGTGGATTCTTTAAGACAGCCTAAGCCAGCTTCATGTAAGTTACTTTATAAAATTATGAAAATATTCCAGGAAAAAGTAGAAAGCTAATATTTTGATATACCCCCTTTTAGATCAGTCTTACTTCTATTGTCTTAAAGCGTCGTAGCCACAACATTCTTTCGGTGCTCCAACGAAGTTGGCGCTCCGCTCAATCTTTGATACTTTCTTCGTGCATTTTTTTAGCTCGCCTTATTAATGAAAAGTGGGTTACTAACTTGTTCGCTTTAAGAATGAAAGTTACGGCCACGTTGCTGTAGGTCGACGAACTCACAGCTGTCTTTTGTTTTTGTTGTCACTTCGCGTTCCAATTTTAAAATCGTGCACCATATCAAACGGAGCTTCTGTCATGTTTTTGATTTGTATACTATCGGGTAGTGTAGCCGCAGATTATATATAATCTGAATAAGTTGAGGCTTTGTATTGTACAAATTATTGTTTTTATAATAAAATAAACACCTAAAATGAATTTAATACCAAATCATGTTTATTCAGAGATAATCATCGTTTATTTTATTTAATTGCTATCAGCATTCAGAAGAGTATGGAAATTACATCATCTCTATTCAAAGAATATATTTACATATAAGACATGCTATATCAATTTAAATTAATTGTCTAACACGATATTTGCCATCTTTTTAAGTTGCCTGTGAGTAATTGATATTGAATCCGTTTCCGTGCATTCATACAAATACTGCGACTTTTACCAGCTATTAAAATAAAATATGCTATAAATACTTCTTTTATATTACTCCTAAGTGCAATTAAATTAAAACAAAAATGTTTTAAAATGTCATTCTCACGCTAACAACTCACTGGAACCCACGGGACAACAAGAACAGAAACCAACCATGACAGCACTGTAACATCATTAATTATCTATTAAAAAATAATCCTTTTGTACGTCAAAACGTATTGAGCTCCGGAGAGAGGACACCGGATTACCTGGACTAAAACCCATAAAGATAAACCAAACAAACAGTAGCATAATGCGACCCTCAATCGGTAAGGTGGGTATAGTTTTTTTAGTCAATAAAAAAGTTTGAATGATACGCGAATCAGTTTTTAATTTTTTATTACTGGCAACTACTGGTCAATGATTTTTAAGAAGTCTCAAAACAAGTAATATTTCTAAATTTGTATTATGTAATTAAGAAAAAGTTTAACGTTCGATTTTTGTTTCCATTTTATATTTAAAGTGTAACGGTTTGAAATTTTTAACCCTATATTGCGAAAGCTTTGGCCCTAAGGAAGCACTTTCATGCCTCTCCACACTCGCCTTAGGCAATACTTCCAAATCTTCCTGAGAACGAATGCATAATAATCATTCACGGAACAAAATCTCTTGCACTACGATCTCGGATTACACTTGCCCCTACAAAAAAACTTCAAGGGTCACCCTTCTGCTACCTGAGGGTGATATTTTTTATTCACACTTCCGTCAAACGCATATGCAAAAAGGACTGTTATTTTCTTTGATGGAGTATCGGAAATAATAATTATATGCATAAAGGAAAGGATTAAAGGTTGCAAGTTTTGTGTTCGTGACATTTTTTTTCGGTTCCTGTCACCTTGCCAGTGTCAGATGTTTTTTATTGAACGATTTAATAATATGCAACGGGAATGCAAGCTGTACGATATTTTATTAATTGATAACTTTGTATTTATTGAAAACGGTTCGATGGGGTTACATTATTTAACCTGGATGTATAATGTAACGTATTATTATAATGATGTATGCTAATTTTGTATCGATAGATTTATTGTACTAAAAAGTACGTTTAAAATAGTTATGCAACACGCTTTTGAGCTGCTCATTAATATTCTCGCGTTTCATTCCGTCTATTCAAATTAATTATAGTATATAAACGTTGGTTGTAAACGTTGGTTGTTGGTGTTGGTCCGCAACAGATTACAGCTTTTGAAAGGATTATTGTTACTTACTACATTTAATATCTTGCTGTATATCATATATTGCGAAATCGTGTTACAAAATTTATTACTGATGAACTTTGTTAGTACCTGCCGTGGGCAATATCGTTTTTCATCACTATGCAACATATGCACAAGAATTCTCGACGGTTAACCCTCGAACGCCGTAGGTGCGAATGTGACGCTTCGTAAATTTTATAGGGCGCTCTGAGCGCACTCGAGTGCCGCGAAGGCGCACCGTCGACAATGCAGCCCTGGCGGTATCTCGGCATGCTGCCTCTTGACTCCAATCAAATAATTACTGCCCCTCGGTCGAATACGCCCTTGCCTCTCCATATATTCAAAATGGCCGCTCTACTCCACACAGTCCTTAATATAAAATGTGCATGATAAAATCTAACTCAGCTTGATAAGGTATTAAATATATTTAATGTTATTGAAAATTTAAAGAAGTGTATCAACCGTTCCATACATTTTATTATTATCTACGCAATATCAGAATTGCATAAAACATTACACCCTTGACACACCGCATATCCCGAATAACAATAGGATGCAGATTCTAAATCTCTAAAGATAAATAATACTTTTTGATTTATAATGGAAGTAAAAAAATACTCTTCATTTATCGAGAATGCATAAATAGACCCTATTATTCGATATCGGGAAGTGCAAAATATGGGTGTAACTTTTTTTTATTATATCGGCTCAATACGTGTCAGTGAACGGGTTAACTTACGAGGGACACTTTTTCTATAGACAGCCGACAGCATTCAAAATAGTTCTAAAATATTTTACGGATACATTCAATAGTGATTTGATTTATTCCAATGACATGCAGATGTAAGAGTGCTCGTTAGATTTATTTGACTTCTGTTTTCGTATTGATCTTGCTTCACGCATGATCGGTCATGTCGTTTGGTAGTTAGTGCCCATTGTAATACGTTTATATCGAGCGAGACGGGGTAATGTTTGTCCACCCGCATGGCACTCAGTTTTTAACTATTTTATAATAAAAAATATAGTTTTAAACAGTGCTCTGGATACAATTCAAATAGATGATATACATCAGTAGTTCCGTATTAAAATTATATATTATAAAAAATATATTCAAAGCTAGACAAAGTCTCAGCTGAAAATGTTATCGCACAACGAATTCCATAATGAGACATCAGCCCACAAAGTTACAATAACTTCAGGACAGAGCCACGCAAACGCCGTGTTATCTAAATCCTGGTCTGATAAGCCCCAAATCTGCATAATAAAAAGAAGCTCCCCGGAAAGTAGAATGCAGTGATAATGGCACAATATGGAGCGAGAGCACGGAAGGGTTAACATTGTCTGCTTACTCCAAATTAATGAGCGGCAACAAAAAATTGTAGCACAATCGCGACATAAGATCTCTTTATGGTTCTCAAAAGTTTGATAAAGGTGATATTATATATATATGAGTATGTATATTTAAATATAGATCTTGTCTCGAAAATTATTACATACAATAATAAAAAGTGTAAATCACATGATTTTCTAGCTGGATATGTAAGTTACAAATTACTCACATTGCAAATAATATCATAATAATATGATCACAAATAAGAAAAATACTAAAAAGACATAAATAATTCCAGTTATCCAATTCAAAATTATTTTTTGGACTTGGAGCTTCTCTTTCTATTGGATCTGGCAACAGCAAGTCTAAAAACGAATTTTAAATTGGATAACATCTTGAATATTTTTTGCCTCATTGTACTTTAAAGAAGATTTTTAGATTTATTTAAAAAAAAACATAATTTTAAGTGATATGTTTTTAAGGTTAGAGCTGGACGAGTGACCGGTATTTTTTACATACGCCACATAAAATAATGAGCATTTATCAGGATTGTTGCAGTGTGAAGATGAACTATTTGTACAGTTTAATGTTATAATTATCTGATTATCATTATTCAAGACGATATGCTCTGTGCAAAAAAGTTTGAGTACCGCTGTTCAATCATCGCTACCTACTGATCTAATTTCCATGCGCGAGCGCCGAACTAGCGAAGGGTTAACTTTTTATTCACAGTTTCAATGGCTCCTGCATTTATTAAATCGTAGCCACGAACAAAGATTAGTATGTTTCTGATGTTTGATTTGAATAGTTGTTCTTCCGGCTAAGAAGTAGAGTGATGAGTGAAATTAGTGATTTCTTATCTGTGTTCAGAATGGCGCCTGGGAAACAAATTGGTACTTGACTTGAACATTATCATAAGGTAAAATAGGAGTCAATTTCGCAAGTCAACTAATCAACTCGAAGTGCTCTCTGATATTTATATTAATCCAAAACATTGAATATTTTATCAAACCATTACTTAAATGAATAATTAATGTCCGTAAGTATATACATGACGGTACTAAGAACGATGAACACGCATGCGCAATTTTCGATTATTTGATCGCATTATCGATTATTTGTAGTAGGGGTATTTTGATTTATTAATAGATAGGTATTGCAGTGATTTTATAGTTAAAATTTGAAATTAAAATGTCATTTTACAATTACAGAAAACAACGTAATATTCGTTGATGATTGATTGTAAATAATGGAATACTTATATGAGTAAAAAAAATATATAACGTTTCATTTTAAATTTACTAATTGCAATTCAAATTGATAGTTTAATGTATATACACCTGGTTGGACTTTTTAATTTGCAAGTTTTTGTGTTATTAAAGAAGTATTTATTTAAAAATTTTCACACAAAGATAATTAAAAGATAACAAAATAATAACACTATTATAAAAAATTTAATGGATTTATGGATTGTGAATGGATTATATAAATATATATAGTATTATTATTATTATTTATTTTATTATTCTAAATTATTCTAAACTAATTATTCTCACACTCTCTCAAAAACATGAAATGATTAACCCATTTTTGACATTTTTTTTCCTTAGTAAGACACTCATTCGCGAAATATTTCTTACAAGTCTGTGTTCAATACAATTATTTCCTTGCTTCATAGGCCTCACTTCTTTTACTATCATATACATGTCCCCAGTCACCCCATACACAGACTCAAATAGCCTTAAGCGAATCCAATAAAAATCAAGTGCAGACCATAAGCGCACCCACATACCTACGATTTCAAATGATATCAAGCTGTATAGATTTAAAGTAATACACAAAAAATAAATATATGTATGTATTTTAAAAAAACAGCAATATTTATTAGCTATTTAATATCCATATTGCTTTTATTGCCTAGCTTTACTGCGTAACCTAGCTTATAAACTAATAAAAATTAAATTTAAAAAAATAAAAAAGATCTGTTTACTCACAGTTTTCAGATTATTTTTCAAAATACCACGTTCTATTTTAAGAGCATTTAGAAAACCGTGTGGGATTTGTGGTTTTTTTGTTAAAAACAAGTTTTGAAAGTTTAAGAAATAGTGTTGTTTTTAAAACGACATATACAAAGTGTTTGGTACCATGTTAACATAGGCATATAAATACTTTGGTGACATAAAAAATCCAAAATTGTAAAGTTTATTTTCCCAAACATTTTATGTATCGAAATATTTTAATTTCAAATTAATTATACATTTTTTTTATTTTCGATATCACCATAGTATTTCTAAGATTATTTTCACAAAGGTAGCTTTAGGTTTGATAGGGTATGTACAAAAACCTCGTAATTGGATCAAGTTACATCTATACTTAACATGAAGGATTAGAAAAACCGCCTATCAACTGATTCTAACCCACACATGTTTGGCAAAATTATTTTTAATTTCTTTAGAATTTTTAAACTTGTAAAATTTAACAACGTTATTAAACATTACCAACTGCTATTTATTCACTAAAAAACGACAATCATGAAACTAAAATAAACACTCAAACCCTCTAACTTCCCCAAACAAGAGCGTCCCAAGATGATATTCCAAAATATCCAATAACCATAGTTTTACGGTCCCTAGCCCCGAATAGGATATCGATTCCTCCTTCCCCCCAAGCCTGATGGATTACCCCGTCATCCTGGGTGATGGAATAAAAAAAAACATTAGCCGGGCCTCAGGGACCGCTAAGATGTTTTTCGGGAAGCACGTCAAGACTGATTTCCTTGGACTTTTAATGTTTAATGTGTGTATGGACTGTTACGAGATTGGTTTTGGGGAGATTGATGGCTTGGAGTGTCTAGTTTATATGAAGCGAAATAAACTGTAAAAGGAGAGATGGGTATATTATATGCCATGTGTCTTATGTATTACTTTAATGTGTGTATTGAAACGGAATACGAAAAAGTTATTCGCAGATGAGAAAAATATCTTATTAATTTTAGTCAATTTCATATTGCTTTAGAACTTCTTGGTTTTCCTTCTAACTCAGCGGACAAGTATCAGTGGTTTAATTAAATTTTAATATATCTTTTCCGCTTTTCTTTGTTATATTGATTAGCTATCTATTTGTTATTTAAAATTAGTTTGTACAAAGATTTCCTTCCTTGATTCTTCAATGACAATAACCTTACAATAATAAACTTTATATTTTTTTATATGAAACAATTAACTCGAAAATTTAATCTAGTATTAGTTACATAAATATTTTACTCCATTTGATGTACCATTAAGCAATGAAATCAGTTTATTGTATACAGATTGAAGGATTCAATAAATAACAACTCATCATTGACAGAATACGTCCTTTATCTTCATTTGTGTTATTATGGTTTATTTTTAAGAGATATGAATTGTACGGAATCTTTCCAGTTATTGTTTTTATTATAATAAACATTATAGCACCTTGAAATTGAATATCTAGTTTAAAAGGTACTAAAAATAGATGCCGTTTTACTCTGGCACCCGTAATAAGAAATGGAGAAACAAAATCGAAATTCTATCCTCACTCAATAAATTCTCTGAGCAAGTCCTTACATTAAGTCGTCTTACTAAATCAGAGGAAATTCTTAACCCTCCATCGCCCGATGTCCAACTATGTACCGGTATATAAAGCGGGGGTGTCACCCCAGATGTAGATACGGGGTGATTTACCGAGGGTCCCGGAGACCCTTATCAGGCGCCGTTATGACCATGTGAGAGCGGAGTTATTGTGGGGGTTAGGGGGGAAGGTGAATCGTTTGAGGAATTTCCACCCTGCGCCTTAAAGGGACATAATATGTTATTATTTTCGGTGAAGAGATGTTTGCTTTCAAGTTTTCCTTTTTGTTACGTTAACCCTCCGTGTGTTGTATTTTATTGAATTATTTTACGCTCGGTTCCTTAGACCAGAAATTTAAGGATACCGTTTGATATAATCATATCCATAACGAAATTTCTAAAAGTAAAGGATATTAAAATTATACAGAAAGATAATCAAATTCTTGGTGAATTTAATAGTTAAGTATATAATCTAAGTTTTACCTCTTAAAGACTTAAATACGTTATTAATAATTCCTTACCACAGGTAATATTTTGATCTACTATAAAATTACAATAATCTGCCAAAAGAATAGAATTCTCTGCCACACAATTTTTGCAAACAAAAAACAGCATTTTAAAAAATGAATAATGAAATAAATCATAAAAATATGAAATCCCCGACATGTCTCGCAAACCATTGGTCCCAGCAATAAAATTATATACGCCTACCAAATAAATGTCCCCTCCAGTCAGCGTTCTGCATGCAAAATTTAATTTTACAATCCCAGCCGTCTCAGTATAGGTAATATTCGGAATTTATGTAGCATGATCGAATTGAACAGTCCCTTGTGCTATAAATGTCGTTTTAGAGCGTTAGTTTTGTAGAACAATGTATACACATAAGGCTTATAGTACAAAATACAGCACTTGGCTTTATCATTTGCTTAAAAAATATTAATTTTGTACAAAAACCAAAACAATCCAGCATTCATAGTTTTATCTCAACTTAGACTATGAGTACTATTAGCCATTTCTAATAGAATTCACCGGGTAACTGTTCAGACAAGAAGAAGAAGAATCTTTACTAGTTGGTATAACATAATTCTAACTTCAATTAAATCGTGGAGAAAGCTTTTAAAACGTTTAAAGAAAAACCTAAACATAATTACCTATTTAATATCTATTAAACCGTCTCACACCCTAATACTAAATTAAAAATGCATCGGACTCAACAATTAACTCAATAAAATTATGATTGCGGGGGAGCAAGGAAGCGTTACAGTCATGTTTAAAGTAATACAATGTTCCCGTCTTCTTCTCCCCTAATTACAAGTCACTTAATAAATTAAGATTGATTCTTTTTTTTCTTAAAATGATTTAATGAGTTACAATTGTGATGCCACTCTCATAATACGCAGCGTTAGAAAAAATTAAAAGTAGTTAATAATTCAAGTCAAACCGTTTTCAAATTAATAAAATATTCGATTTTCATATAATAAATTATGTCTAGCGGTCAACGCGGCCAGTGGAAATATTTAACCATTATGGTCGCGTGGGCTCGTGGGTCATCCATTCACCAAAATATATTTGAATAAGGAATGATATACGGTTTGTTTATTGGCGGGCTTGTACGTTCCTTTTTTGAATTTCATTATTTGAAGTTGACCGAACGTGCGTTCGGGTCGCCGTTGGTCATCGAAGGGGTGTTGTTCGCACCCCTCGCATGTCTGTTATGTACAAATGTTTCAATATTTTCGCAGCTTGGCTCAAGACCGGTTCTGCAGACTGAGGGCTAAGATTATTGGAAATTTTACGTTTAATTTGTGATTTTGTAAACGCACGTGTGTTCTTTTAAAAGGTTAATATTAGGGTTAAAGTTCAAGGCACAACGTGAAGAAATTCGATTAAGTTTCTTCGTAACTGGTTTAGTCCTATTGAAAATAAAATATCACTTAATGTGTGCCTTTTCTGCATCAAGACGTTCAAATTACCCTGAGAATAGAGTATTGAGTCTAAGAAAAGCTAAAAGAAACATTGTTATAATATATTTAGAATAGTTACATAATTTACAGTAACTTTACTTACTGTTACTTGCAGTAGAATTTTTTTTTAATAAATATAATATATTTTTGTAATATTATATTCATTTAATTTTAAGGTAACTACCGCATAATTCAGATTAAGTTTACATGTTGAAGAGTTTAAAAGGAGGGCTATTAATTTTTAATGAATTGTTTAATTACATTTTTTTTAGGTTTGATTTAAAGGCTTAAAATTTGTGCGCGGACATACACCTAATCAAAAAAAAATTCAGTTATCATATTACATTTTGGAATCGATTTATTATAGAATTTCAATTTGAATTTAAGTTATCTAAACTCAAAGTTGATTTATTTTAATAACAAAAAACAAAGAAATGCACAATAAAAAAGTTCAATATTAAATTGGTGTGCTATTATTTCGTCGGAAATTTGAGTCACGGCCCTCCAGCGGGTCCCGCGGGATGAAAAACGAGTAAAGTTTCCCTCTCGGTGGCGTTGTTTACGTGCCACTAGTTATGTAAAAATGTTCGTCGCCAAACACAATATCTTGTGTAATGTGTAAGTTTTGAAAAAAAATATGATTTAGTGTCAGGTTGGTTTTAATATAAAACTAAAATGTTTGACATCTCTGGAATAGAATATTTTTTGTTTTTAATTTGAAATATTATACACGACACTAGCAAATTATAAAATCTGTAATTAAAACAATATTTATACGTTTAAAATAAGAATTGGATCAAGTCTCAGCATATTGTATCGTCATAACCATGATGCGAACACAAAAAAAATATTATACTGGAAAATCTATTTCATATATTGAAAATTTTTATGTTTTCGTTTCATTACACAATTTGGGGGGCGAAGATCGTAAGCGATGCGATTTTATTTTTATTTTGACTACGTAGTCCATGTAGTAGTAGAAATCATTTTTATTATTTAACTCACAATATTACAGTTATAAGTAAATTATTTATATTCATTGTATTTTCAAAATTAGAGATAAAAATATTAGTCACGAGAGACAAAATCAGCTAAATACCTAAGTCGCTCATCACAAAATACAAACGTTACCAATCGTATGTACTAATTAACAACTGAATCCGGTCTCTGGCATACAAACCAGTTTGCAGACTGGAATGTTTCATGTGAATACTAAACAGAGGTGGGTGACAGCCCTAATTGCTTACGTAATATAGTTACAGAGTAAGAGTCACGTCTGCGAATATTCAATCTTTGTCAGTTGACGTCACGAATGGTACCCGGCTTTGAAACTGATTCAATTTATTAATACTTTTTCGAATAACAATATTATTTATCACTCTCACACTTACTATTTAGCTCAAAGTGAGCCTCATTAAAAGTTCGTTTTATAAATACTAGATAATGATTGTAATAAGAATGATGTTGTTGATGTTTAAAACCTAAAAGGAAACTTTATTATCGTATTTTAGGTACAATCTTAGTAATTTACAATCATACTTAACAATTATCCTCACGGTTAAGTGATCAGACAGAAATAGGCGTAATTCAACTAATTATTCTAATACATAAAAATAGCTTGCGTACACGCTGAGATTTGAATCATTTAAGACGGACATTGATCGGACATTTTCAGCTTTTTAGGTTTTATCGTAAGTGACAATACCCATCTCGGAATTACTCTGCATTGATTTCTTTATATTTCAAGTAAAATTATGCCGAGCCTAACACATAACCCTTGTACATAGATGTGACCTCTAAGCAAATTACCAACACCCACACAGCACATAATGTTGGGTGGCCCGCCCCACACCGAGTGATGTGTGTCTAATTCTAGAAATTTGGTACTCTGTTCTATTCTAGAACATTCTAAATAATGTATGGATGTGTACGTGTGTGTGTTTCTCCTATTTAGTACAGCCTGGCCCATCATTGGGATATATATAACTGTTAATGAGTTATAATTTAAATTATATAAAGAAACTTTCGTTTATTCGTTGATAATTTAGTATAGATAGGTCGCCTTTTGTATAAAATTAGTTAAATGTTTTTTGTGTATTTCTCTTCTCGAATTGGCTGATGTACAATAAAGATATATTATGTTCTATTCTATATATATAATATAATAAAAAATATAATTTTAAACATAAATAAGTTAAGCTATAAGTTCCTTATATATATGGGACCTTATAGCTCAGCTAGACTAAGCTAATAATTACTACCGCTTTACGCGAGAATAAAATATAATTAATCATGGAATTAAACCTTCAAATGCACATCCTTCTTGAAAATATTATCTTAATTATTTACCATTTACAATAGTAACAGTAACATTACAGGTGTAGGTATAAATTTATTTATCTGATCTCTTTTAAAGAGTATCTTTTGTCTTTTCAACAAAGTTTTTACAATAAAGAAGAAAATTTATGTTAAAGTTTATGTAATAACATTACATAGTAGAGAAAATTAATGTTGTAAGCCTAAGATTTTCACGCGCTTACTTAGCTCATAAACCAAATTAAATAAAGTAAAGAATAGAATACAACTTTATTTTATAGTAACCAATTTTAAAAAAATACATAGAGTATAATCTACCAATTTATCTACTAAAATATTGTATGTTTTTCTTAAACTATAGCGTAAATTTCCCGTTGGCTTATATATTATGTTCGTTTACAGAGGTGGTTGGTAATATCTCCGACGATACTACGAAATGTATTATATTATGTATTATGTTACCACTTAAATAAATTATTTAAGTGGTAACATAATAATAGACACGCAGGCCTGGAATGATGTTTGATCTAGTTTTAATATTTCTTCATAATTCAAAGTGTATACCAGACCTAACATAAGTATAATATTAAAGAATAAATTATTCATAAGCCTTCAATTCCAATTTTAATGACAAGCTTTTAAGCGAGATGGATACTGAAACAGCCACGAAAACGTTGCGTGGGTACATAATATTCGGACCCCAACACACACATTCGCACGCTACATAGTAATCCCACACACACGGCCACACACGGGCGTATCGTATGTGGACGTGTGCGGGAGGGACATGTGCGAGCGAAACGATATAATGGGAGGGAAAGGGACACAAGTTGCAGGACGAACGATACAACAAATCAATACGAGCGGTGACCGGTAGCCTGTGTCACCCCTCCTTCTCCCTCCAACCGCACGCCTCCTACATTGTCAACCGCCACAGAGTAAGCACCAGATCGTAACCGAAAGCTCTTTGTCTACGTATATACCTACCTTTCATCTGTTACTTTAAGGTTTCATATTCCAATTACTTTACCACCCACACGTGTATAGTAACGGCTCATTTTACATTACATCTCAACGATTCAAACCTTATTTAAGTCATTTTATGTACACAATGTATTTATAAAAACCTACCAGAATATTTAAATAAAACCGGTATTGTAACTTTAATGCTAAAAATTCAAAGCCAATTTTACAAACATACAAATTTTCCAGCATTTTATACTCATGGTCCTCACTGTTACCTCACTCCTTAACATACTGATATTTCCAAAAAGAATATGAGTATTTAACAATTAACATTTTGCTTCAAAAATATGGTTGCAATTTTTTAAATCATCTCTGTATATTTTTCTAGTCTATGGCAAAAATCCGCTTGACCACGCGTACGGAAGGCGGCGAGCAACTGCGGCCGGGAAAACTTGATACTTGCAAACTTTTTGAGAGCTGACTGACAACAGAAAACAATGTTGATAAATTTACAACTTTTTTATTTTTGACAGTGGCAAGTTTGTTATCTTCGAACATTATGAATTACGTTCTGAACAGAAGTTTAAAACGATTATTTTTGCTAATTAATTAAATTTTTTACTCTATAATCTACGTCGTAAAACGAAAACTGAAATAATCCAAAATGGACTCTCCAGTTTAATCTCTTAGAAGTAGCCATGTGACCACAAACAGGGGTGTTCTAAGGGTCGCATTTTGCCCTCTAATTTACTACCCTCGCCCTCCATACGGAGGGACGATAAACTGTAAAACCGCCCCCCTCCCTGATAAACAGGGCGGTAATTTATGGCACCTAGAACCCTTCTAAACTTGGAACGGACTACGAGTTTGGAACTACAGTCGTGGATTCGGCGCTTGTAAATGATTTCTGTGATTTATTTTGTTGTTATGTGGAATGTTGTTAATAAAGTAGTAAGGCTTGAAAATATTGATACTTAGAAGAGTACAAATTGATCAAAAAGAAAAAAAATAGTTATAACGATTATTATTCATATATTTTTAAAACAGATTATGAATATAATACAAATTAAAATGTTAAATGTTTAATTAAAAAATATTTTGTTCAAACATTTTAAATTAAAACAAAAATTAGTCCTAAAATGTTTTCTTTACTCAACTAATAAATTAATAACAATCATGTTAAGTATCGTATTATTTATCTGCCACCATATTGGAATTAAAGTTAAAATAAAATGAAAAACAGTATTAAGTCATAAAAACAATGACAAATAAATTTAAACAAGTCAGAAACATAATAAGAATTTAAACAAATGGAACTAAACAATTATACACATTATTATACACATTAATAGTTTTTTATATAATGTTACTTACCTAACAATATATACTAAGTTTAATGAACATTTAAAAGGGAGACTAGCAATATCAATGGCGTAACGATTAATCTACAAAACAATAGCAAATAATAACAAAATAGTACTTACGTATAACAATTCATTCATCTTTAACATAAAAAATGACGAATAAGTAATCTATGAACAGTATTTCTGTAACAAAAAACTTATCACGTTTACCAAACCGTTTTAAACTTTGTTAAAAACATCGCGGGCTGTTAAAAGTATTGCGATGCGGTAAAGTTCCGGGCGGTTTGCCGTAGCCTTGTTTACTTATAAATGGTTTACGTCAAGGATGTCTTATTTATCAGACAATCTAGTGATTTGCGTGAAATCTGGGTAAATATATTAGGAAATAATCCACGTACAAATCACAGCAAGCAAGACAGCAAGATGGTAAAACAATAGTAATCCAAGTGTTCGATATTTTCTCGTATAGTATTTTTAGAGACACCTAGACATTATGTAGGTATCTCCAGCTCAAAATTGTTTAAAAAATACTTTTATATTGTTGTAAAAACTTATTTTTGACAGCGATCTATTTTGTTTTTTAAATAATGTGCATTACACCGATAAGGTTATGCTAACTCTTGCAACCTATTTTACTGTTTGGGTCATAGATAATAACTTTTTCATTGTATTATTTAACTTAAAACATATATTTATTTTTCCCACTCTTACGCAGAATTAAAAAAACAAAACACTTTCAAAATTTTATATTATTTAATAACCATAATGATAACCACAATTGTTTTAAAAAAATGTCATAATTTATTACAGACTGGTGTCCATAGAATATAATAACATAGTAACAAAAAATAATCACATAATCATTTTGTTAGTCATGCTAGTAACAATATATGCAAATTTCCGTTACATTTCTAAACGTCATGTAACTTTGCTAACGCTGACAATATTCTTAGGGAATAGCCGGACTCACTGCTTATAGAGCTTCACTTCACTTCATTAAACTTCTAGAACTTCATCCAGAGAGATGCCAACGATATCGTCAATGCACGGTTCGCGACTTATAACAAAATAAAATAACTTTCAAGTGAGCTGTCGCAAATATGAAGCGCGCTGATAAGTTTTCTAATACTCTGTGCTCTGTTATCGGTTACGAAAATATACTTATATAGATTTGAAGATAGATAGATTGCCAGAGTAGAAACAGACTAGCGTAATATTCTTTTGAAAATAAACTTTATGGGTTGAGCAATAGTTACTATTTTTAATTATGATTGAAAAAAACTACTATATTGTCATATATTGTTAAGTTATTAAATCGTCACATAGCACCGCTTTGACAGTTACATATTCTGTTTCAAACTAAATCAATTAACGCATCAGAGACTAGACAATATACTAATGATTATATAATTTTTCCAATAAATGTATACTCTCTACTAAAGGCAGTCTCTGTGCCGACTGTCTATCAATTCTCAATATGTAAACCAACAAACTATATTTCCACGGAGCAAATCACCCCACAATGCTACAATGAGCTACCCACCTCCACCTCAAAATCTCCACAATGCAAAATCGATACTAAACCCGTCGTTCTGACCAGCACAAACTACATATATAAATATATAAGGACTCCTATTTTACCCTTATGGCCGGCTGGCGGCCATCTTGAATTCACCCCCGCCCCCGCCCACGATCTTACCCCAAACATGCCCCCTATCCAGGGGCCTTCAGAGGCCGAATCCCGCTAATACTAATGTCCTCTATGATACGTACGACTGTGTGCGACACGTTTGTTGGAACATGTCTCATTTTACTATGTAAATTTGGCTTAGAATTTATGTAATGAAGAGTGATTGCTAATGGTAATGTATGTGTGTCTCATAAGTTTACTTTGACATATGCTTTATCTTTGACGGCGACTCGTCTGGGAGAGCTGTATTTTTTCCGTCTCATTTCTTGAAGAGTACAGAAAAAAGCACTTTTGCTTACATTAAAATTATTCAGCTTACAAAATAATATCATGTCACGACATGTTTATTAATTATATCATTGACATACTTTTTATGGATAAATGTAAAAATTAAGCGTAACTAAAAAAGACGTATTCAACACAAGATTGAATTACAAACAGGAACCAATTATTTTTTTCCGATTTAGTTTTAGGTGCGTTAGTTTTGTACATAAAAATAACTTTTATGTCACATATTCTAGAGCCTACTATTTTATATGACGTTATTCGAAACGCGTAGTATTTCAAAACGCACGATATATTCAGGCTTAAAATATTATCTTGTTTCTGTTTTAATTATTCAGATGATGCGAAAATACGTAGTAAGTATATTATTTTTCGTTAAAAAATGAAAACCAATTGCTTAATATTGTTCACATCACATTAAAACTATGTATAAGTAACTCAATAAAAGCTTTTTACCACTGCATAAACCTAATTTTAATTGGCTTTACTAAAAATTCTATGTGCATCGTCATTTCAATTGAATATAAAAAGGATTTTGTAATTCCTACATAATTCGAATTATGTATATTTTGACATAAGTTACTTATAAATCTATCGCCATTAAAACTCCATTCCCAATTAAGTAAATAGTACCTATCATTGCTGTGAAATTTTCCATTAATTCTAAATTCATAGTCAATTAGGTATGTCATTGCTGTCAAATTTGACATTAATTATAAACCCAGCCCTAATCAAGTAAATATCATAGCTACCAATCATAGACCAGTACCTAAATGCTACTGTGTTACTTATTGTAGAAATCCAATTTTGAGCGTCCCTGATGCTTCTTGTTCTCGTAAAAAGGAGATATGCCATATTATACGTTTTATTCAGAAAAGTGTGTTTAATTATCGACCTTAATGAACGTCATTAAATTTATGTTTTAAAGCGCCTCGTTACAAGCCTTCTATTATTGCCTAGAGTTTCCTTTTAATCTACATAATTTTAAGATATTGACAATTCAATTGAGCAAAAAATTTAACTGTCAATAACTTAAAATAACAGATACAAAATAACAGAATGCGATATAACTGTCTTTTTATGTATTTATACAAAGTAAAATTTAAAGTAATAAAGCTTTAAGAGTGCAACCAGGCTCTCAGATCATCCATTATTGTTCATTATTTATACAACTTCACATTTCAATTTAAGAAACTCCTGTGACTGAATATAGTACGTCATACTTGGTCATTAATAAACGTTACTCAACAGCTTTTGTTCGCGGGTTTGCTTGTTTAATTTGATTTGTGACAGCGGCAAACCCTGCTTATGGAAAAGGAAAAGCTCCATTTATTCAGATAACTAGGAAAATAAAGAATAAGGAGCGATCCTTGACTCTCTTGCACTATATATCAATTATCTAATTGGGATGCATGTAAATATTTTGATTAATATATTATTATTTTATATTACACCTCTTCAGATTCAAATTTAGAATGCCAACAGCTGTAATATAAATAATTTGACAAGACGTGTTTGAAAAGTTGCCCATTTTTAATTTTTTTTTATTTAAACTATAGTTTCAATCACTAACAAAGACATACTTAGCAAATAATAAACTTAGAAACAGACCACAAACATACAATTTCAATACAAATGCCTTCCTGTGTGGGAGAAACACGTGGAATTTGAGGTTTACCACCAACACGCCGGTCCAAAGCAGGTTTATGGGAGAAAGTCTTGTGTGGCTTTTAAGTACAGAAAATCTCATTTGGGATGGACCTTAAGTTAATTTGCAGATTGACTTAAAAGACCTTTAACCGCTTCACCACCGAACTGAAGCTATATTACCTAGCAGCTACGGGATTTTTTATGAATAGTTTGGGTAAATATTTTATGTTTATAAAAATACAGTTATTACGTATTTTACGGCTCGCCTTTACGACGGCGGTTTACGATATGTTACGCACATAAAAGCTGAGATTTTCCCTCTAAACTTTGCCTGTGAATAACTTAGTACATTATACGTACTTGAGATACTACATCAATGTTAGCACACCATAATACTATGGAAGACCATACCTAACTGACATAATTTGAAATAGAAACGAAGTAGCTGCTAGTGACTTAAAAGTATTATAGTTTATTGGTCCCTTGCTAGCCATAGAGGTTTCATATATTAATTGAATCATAGATTAGACATGAAAAAAGAAATTTTATAACTATTAAATAATATGATTTTGCTTTTCAAACGAAACTCTTTGAGATCTTTGGCTACCTTAATCCATTGTAATAAGCTACAATTTCCTAAATTATATGCTACTTTTGTGGTGCGCCCTTCTGAATGTGCTTGAGTGACGAACGCGTAGGGCGTCCTAAAAGCTCTGTAGAGTGATGGAAGAAGTCATCGATTACAAATAGTTTCCTAAATTAAACAACAGTTTTCATCTTTCTTATAATAATTTTCTCTCATGTTAACCTTACATGCATTAAGGTGATAGTAATAATTTTATTTAAAACTAGTTGATCCTGTGAGTTTTTTAACATCTAAATTAATATGTCGCTACCGCCATCTATCAAAAATTATCCGTACTAGAGATGAAATACATAACAGTTTTGAATAACACGCCATTAAAAAGATTTGGATTTTTTAGCTTTTCTTTAAGTATTTCCCTGTTTTTTATATTTTTAAACCAACCTAAATTCAACAGAATACAACACAATAACATTTTGTTTCGTGTATTACAATCTGTCTTAAATAGGCTTCATTAATTTGACACCATTTTAAAGCAGATATATAAGGAGAAATAATAATATTATGTACTCAAATTCAACGTCGCTTTATCAATTTCTTAGTAAAGTAAGCCTTACTTACGGGCGTATTGAGCCCGGCAATATTTAACCCCCAAACGCGACAGCAACACAAAGCACGTAAAAGCAGCCACCGCGAATCCAATCAGTCACCTCAAAAAGCATTTCAGACATAATTGGAGCGAAGCTCAAAGAAATAGGCCGCTTCCCCACACGCCCAATGCATTACCAAAATAAAAAATTCACTGCGAGGAGAACTCCGATTTCCATCAGCCGATGCGGTCGCTAAACACAAAACCAAACGTGGCACACGTATAAAATATTCACTCGCCACTCGGTACCTACATCATTCATTCGTCCGCCGAGAACGGTTCGACACCAATCTTCCATTTGGCAAGAAAATCGATACACGTCGTGGCCATATAAGCATTCCGGGGGTGGCAGACAGGAGCCTTAAGGGGAGTTAAGGTTTAGTCCCGAATATTGAATTTCCCTTGGGACAAACCCGTTTCGCTTTGTCCCTTCGGCCGGGGTCGTGTGGCCCCGAGATGCCCGGGGCCGCTACCCCGACACGTGTACGCCTGTACGTGTACATACGTGCGTAAGTGTTGGATAATAACATTGGGAGCCCAGTGTTGCCATACGTGACTTTCAGGGCGTTTGACGGCCCCCGGGCTACGCGCTACATTATATGTACGCACGCGAATGTTTGAGTGGGCGTTCAACTTATACCTACGTATAGCCTCCCACTTCAAAGCCTTTAAATTAGGTCCCTTTATGTGGAGTGGCCTCCTATTTATTATTAAGTGTAATATTTCACGTGGCTCACGTGGAAATACATACATACTTAATTTCTTAAGGAGCTTAGTTTTAATTACCTTCAGATAAAAATAAAATATATTCATTTACTTAAATAAAGAAAGAGAATTAAAGTTAGCGATTTTACTATTAAGTTCTATAACTTGATTATTCTGTAAACGGACTTCTTGCTGTGACATTGTCCTAAACTGTTAAGCTACTTCGGAAGCCGACCGTACCTAGTCAAAGAATGAATTTATAACCTTACGACCATTTTCCATGTCAACACCTAACATTAATGGTTTAGTTTCGACATCAACACTTAATAATATATGAAACAATTTCCCTTATTTGAAACGTAAAGATAGAACAATTTTCATCAAATCGAAAAGCGGACAGTGTAAATATTATCCTTTTGCGATCTGAAGAGGACGGGACTTTGCCTATACAAACAATTTGTAATCTAAATAATAATAAATCTAGCAACTTAAATTTTGGAAAGAAAGAAGTGAAATGTGTTTCTCTAAAATTATATTGTTCATTCGAATTGAATAAAAACTTATTTTGGTAGCAGACTTCTTCCCTTCACGTCCCTCATTGTGAACAAGTTACTTCTTGTAATGTTAAAGGTAGTTTTACTATCTAGTAATCCGAGAATCACCATGCCCATTGTCATTGTCAGTCATATTTTATATATTTGTCAGTTACGACGACAACGTCGCATAACATTCGCAATAGAATATCTATTACGTAAAGCCATTTCTGTATTTGCCTAAAATCGATCGACACGTGACACTGGCTTCTAGGCCGATCACATTAACTTACTGTTTAAGCTTATTCGGTACCACTCTATTCCATCTGCATTTGGAAGCGTTTTAAAAGAGTCAAATATGTGATAAGTATTTTAAGACCAGGAAATATTATTAACAACATTAAACTTTTGTTTCCTTTCAGATTGAAATACAGCGTCAGTAACAATAAGTCTTGATTGACTCTACTTTGAAGTAACTCAGCAAAATCTACATCAAGCGTGTATTCTAAGATATGAAAATAACAAAGGAATATTAAAAGTCCACAACAACGATACCGCTTTGGAGTTGAAAAGTGACTTAAAAATAAGCACGTAAGACACAAACTACAATATCTTACAAAACCTTTAATTACTGTACAGGTACAATTCGTGGAAAGAACAGAGTACCACATTCAAACGTGCCGAAGTCTTACAAGATTTCTATATTGAAATAAAAAGGTTTATATCACAACTATGTTTCATTCCCTTCATTGAAATCTGTGCTTTATTAATAATAATTAAAAATGCGAAAATTAATCAGGATTATCATTAAAAAATTCTATAAAATATACATACAAAACTCGGTGACATAAATGGTCGAGCTCTCAGTTTAGATTACGAAAACCTCCGTTCATGGCAGGAAAACATTAAGCTGTTGGTAACCGCTTTCACCCACCAACCCGCATTAGGATTTTGGTCCTTAGCACCAACGTGTTACATGTGTAATTTCCATATGTGATTCTCGCATGTAGCAAGACCTATGCTCATCAGTGGGGCATATATAGCTGTTGGTGACAATTGATGATGTGCCTTCAGAATCAGGCTGAAATTTTTGTAAGGAAATAATTATATAATAGTTGACCTGGTAAACTTTGTATCACTATTAAAAGAAACCCAAAAAAGCAATGAGAGATTTAATGTCTTAATGTTTATAATGTAAGTTAAGCAATTTTCCATACTAAAATAACAATTTTCACTTGTATAGCTTTTCTTTCGGATTTCCCAGTTATTTTTATTTTTAAACCACCTCTGAATCAATCAGAATAGAATAATTTATATAGGTCAAGCCGATCGCGAGTTTTGGCGAGACTAACGTTAATCAATTTACATACTTATAGAGAAAGAAATAAAAGGCAATGAAATATATTTTAAACTAATGTGCTGGAAAGAGTGATATAATCCTTTTTGTCTTTGGTAAACTATAATGGATGAACTATAATCGTGCTTATATTTGGTTTTGTCAATAAATAAAAATGAAATCTTGAAATCTGTAGTAAATAAAAAAAATACGTAAATAATTATAATATGACTACAGAGTAAAAGAGGTTCTAGATATACAGACTGAATGCTCTAAGTACTTGGAGCATTCAGCCTACAGGAGGGGTAATTAAACACTCGAACAAAAAGTCTCTTGTAAGGAAATTACCTGCATTTATCAGGACATACCCTTTTTTGGACGCCCTACTACTAATTGGTATTTACAAGTAGTTTTACACGCAAAATTTATACCTGTTTTGAATGTTACCAAAGGGATTTAAAGAAAAGAAAAGTTGACGAAAGCCTATCCATAGATATAAATAATCAATATATACATATGACAGGTATATTTTCTTTATTTATAATGACAAAACTGGCGGAATCTATTAAGAAAGCGCCATAAAACCCCAAAGAAGAAGTAGAAGAAGAATAATGACAAAAAACGTTTTATTTCCAAAATTTCATATGCTAGATCTCACTTGATTGTATCTAACTTTTACGTAAGATCTTAAGTGTTACTACCTAAAAAGGTGCGAGGAAAACTAGAATTCATACTTTATAGGGTTATGTACGATTTAACTATTATAATGTAGTTTTATTTTATACTTTTATTTATAATCTATTTTAATAACTCTAGTTCTTAAAAAAAAGTATTTTTGAATAACAACCGATTCTGTCACACTTTGTAAACTAAAATCTTTAAAAGGTTCGAAAATTTGTCGTTTTGGAAAAACAATTTGTTTTAATAAGTATAAGTTACGATGCCAATAAGTCGGCACATATATTTTTAGATACCTGTATTATATTGTTACCAGTCTAGCAACAGCAATCCCGGTTCCAATCAAACGTCTTTGTACAAGCCTGTATTGGAGGAGACACATGACTCCAGGTTTAATCCCGAGATCGGAACTACATGTCCCTGTTGCCAGGCACCGCAGTGTGGTATTGACTTGGATAACAAATCATATAACTTGTATAATCTTCAACCGAGATATACTAACGTGAGAAACTTTGTTAAATTTAACTGTACAGAAAATTGCAATTACAGCGATGTCAATGTAATCCCATGTTTTGAACTTGCGCCTTTTAGCAAACCGTCTTCATTTTTATTACCAAAAAGTTTGTGTATCTACTCCTAGATAAGTCTTTATGATTGTTGTTATTGTATAAATGATTGAAAAAAATATTTCCATTTTTTAAATTAAATATATTAAAAAAGACAGTACTGCTTGGTATTTGTAACTGTAAACTAGATTCAAATAACTGCCTAAAAAAAATATGTGAACATTTTGTTCGCACTTTTAGAAATAGAATACTAAACCGGTGTACTAAATATTCTGAACATATTTATAAAAGTTTCACAGAACTTATCTATCATAAGACTTAAAGTATAATATAAAAATAATATGAATATATACTCCCCGTTGTTAGATCTACTGAGAATCACGTCCTTTTGAGAGAATCCTTTGACTTGCTTGTTACACGAACTACGCTACGTGTATTAAGACTTTCTCTGTGCTGCAAGATAAAACCAACTTTAATGTTCAGAAAATAGAAGCTTAAATCTTACAGATGCTTCCAATCATTTTAATCGCCAGGGATAGAATTTTTTCTATGTGAAGATCGTATTGATATTACTCCTTTTTGATTTGTCACGCGTAATAATATTGTAACGTGTTGTTACGATAAGTTTGTAACTATTTTAGTAATAATTTCATAAATTATGCAATTATAAATAATAATGGAAGTGCAAAGTATAAAATAATCGTAACTTAAAGGTGTAGAAATTATGTTTAAAGTATACCTTAAGATATTACGAAAAGTTCTGACAAAAGAGATTTTATTTTTCACTTTGTTATATTTTCAATTCTGTCATATAAAGTTAAAATTCGCCTGTTAGTTGAGCCACTAATAACAGGTCTTACAGGTCTCTAGCATTAACCAACGCCTAATGTTCTTGTTAATTTTGCTAGCATCTATAAATATTAATCTAAATATAACTTCAATTAAAAATAAATTAAAGTAAATAATTTAGAATTCATTCCTGCTATTAGTATAGATTAGCAAATCAAACATGTTAATTATGAAGTTTTATGGATGGTAATCGACCCGATACTTATTTTAAAAGACACTCTTAGTTATTAAAACAACCCTTACAAAGTTACGTGAAAGTATTGAACAGTAAAAAGTAAGAAATTGCTTATTCGCGGTCCAATTGGAAGTGCCATCAAAAAGTGTATCAGAGCGTAATATTTAGTCCATGAATGGTAATCAGCGAACGGTATACCTACGACATGGTTCAGATATCACAGAATGCTTTTATTCGCTGATGAAAAGCTTTGATTCGAGGTGCTTTGGGAAAATGCGTAGGCTACGTATGAATTTGGTTTTTTTTAATAAGTAATTTTCAGTGTTCTGATTGTCAAACCTTTGTATTACATTGGCATCTATTCCGTTATATATAAACCTTAAAATTAAGTTCGGTAAATTAAGTTCTCTATAAGTACAAAACAAACGAAAAAGACAGATCACTAGTGACGTCATTTGACGTTTGTAAAATGGCGTTTCTTAAGCATTTTCGCATTACTTATCGATTAATATAATATAATCGATAAGCTAATCGATTAAAATAAGTCAAGTTTCAAGGTCGTCTAAGTGCCTACTAACTTGACGCTGAATGAAATGAAGAAAATGAAATTAATTTTAGGAAATTCATTCAATGTTTACTTACTGAATGGAATGAACGAGGAAGGAATTAACGCTAACGCCAAAAATGCAGGATTGTTCTTTGACTAATATTTATATTTTTTTAATCAAAGATAATTGAACCTTCCGCACTTTATATTCATATTACACTATTAATATGAAGATTGTGTACCCTGAATATCAAATAATAAAATATTAAACAATTTAATAAACAAAACCTAATTACGATAATTTAATCCAAACAAAGGCTTGTTTTACCCCAAATTTCTCCCCATACGACCTCGGGTATAATAATTAATGCACTGATTTGAACTCGTATATTGTTTTAACATAAAACAAAGGTACAGTCACATGCAGAGCTTTAGACCAGCTTGGGGCTTTGTCGACCCACCCTTCCATACCATTGTTTCGTAAGGCACAAATTAATCCAGTGCCCTTTGACGTCATCAAAAGTCCACAATAAAAGAAGAAACCTGACAGCGGAATGCATATGTAAATCGAAACCAACTTTTTTGCTGTCGTTCCTTTTTCCACGAATGTGTGACAGTTCCGACAGTCTATTGTTTTAGAACGACTCCGCTTTTATTTTGAATATTTAAAAATGAATTGAGTTGAATTTTGTACTGGCGCCGCGTGATAGTCTTTTGTCATTGCTTTTTAAATGGAACAAAGTGAAATTCCACGAAAAATAATAATTATAGATTGAAACAATTCAAAAACAGATTCTACTGTATGTAGTTTGTGTCATTCAACTTTTTAGAATAGAATAGATTATATCTTTATTGCACATCATCCAATTCAAAACGAAAAAATCAACCTTTTTTAATGAATAAAAGTTGAATTATTTTACCTGTTTTAATTATATTTAATGTAAGTTAAACATAATACAAGCTTATTATGTTTTAGGTGCACCGATACTGAGGTAACTTCTACCTATACAAATAAAATGTACAATTCATACAAAAAGACCTTATGAAATGAAAATTGTCTTGTTGAAATTGTAACTCTATACTCCATACTCCAGACAGACGAGGGTCAGGACGACAGAGAGATGAATCGGTGGACCATTCTGGCGCTGGAGCCTCGCAATCATTGGTCCATCACCCAGTCCCAATCCCTTCAGTTGGTTGTGAAGAAAAGTTGAGACGAGACCATTGTTTGAGTCTACGACTGGTATGATTTCAATAGATGTCACCATCCACATATAAGTGACCTCATGTGCCAGGTTCAAATACATTATCTTTTTATCTGATTCGGCTTTCACAAGGGGTATGCTTACGTCTTTCGAGAGTCGTCGAGGGACAGGGACAGAGAGGAAGGGGTGGATTAATTTAAATATATTTATTTATAAGATACAAACAAATGATGGGAAAAATAGCAAATATTTTCATAAAAAAAGACACCCATGACTCAAAAATAAAAATATATGTTCTTTCATAAAAAAATCCGTTATTTCTTTATAGTCCCTCATTTTATTCCCTAGTTCCACACCAACGCCACTTTATATCAGTTTATAACGTTACACCGATTTATCCGTCCAACATATAAAAGCTATATGTTGTATGTAGGCTAGCAATATCCGGTTGGGTTCGTTCCGGCCTGTCAGCTTACGTACGCGTGTAGAGATACAGGGGGAAGGGGGGTTACTGTAAACATCACTGTTTTTACTAAATTGATATCGCTGATGTAGTGACGTGCTGTCATATAAGGAGTATCACTTTCTTTTGTTTAAAAGAGTATAGATTTTTAAATTTTGAAATAAGAACATATGAATGGGACTATTCTGGCTAAAAAGGTTAAAAGCTTTATGGAATATATTTCACAAAGAACTTTTACAATAAATTGAGTTGTAAATTCGTTCATAACAAAAGCGTCCAAGTTAACTTACTACCCACAGTATAAAACATTTGCTTAACGCTTGCTTATCGAGTTTATGAATGTATTTGTAAATAATATTACTACTCAAATTTTTCAGCCGATAAGTACATACCTAGAGGTATATACTTTAATTTATATTTAAACTGAATAGGCTTATAAATGTAGGATTAATGGCAACATCGTACGTTAAATCATCAAACGCGTTTAAAATTCGAATGTGCCAGTTTAATTCCAAACAACCTCGTCGACACATTAACTCTAACCAATAGACGCGCAACGCTCATTTTCTCACAGACTAATTTATAGCATCTAATTCAGGCCTTAACAAGACGCTGTCCGTATAACGCACTCCCACATACGTACAGTTAAGCCTTCTGACACACACATGCAAGGTAAAGCCGCAAGGCACGTAACATAAGGAGCTTTGAAATTAATTTAGCTCGGAACTAGCTGGCAAATGGATAGACGTGAGCACGGGGGCACCTCCCCCCATTGAGGGTGGTGGGGGGAAATTCGGCGTTTAGCCTTTGTGGGCCGGCCTGCGCGCAATTAAGGTTCGAATTCCGAACCAGTTTGGGGCATGTGTGTTACGTGTGGGATAATGATATAAAATTAAACCTTTTTCCTTTAACCTAGGCACCGATTTAATAATGTATGTAAACAAAGGGAACTATCCAAATCCAATAGATTGACTTTCTCTACTAAGTGACAAAATATATGATAATGCAATAAAATTGTAAACTACTTGTACACATTTACATATTTTCCACTATTTAAAAAACTTAAAAATAATGTTTGTACCTCGTAAGTCTTGTATTAAAGGATCTTACAAAAAATATTAACGTATTATTACGATTAGTACATTTACGTATGAAATAATATTTGCAATCTTACATAAGGTACAATTTTGATAGCAGTATTGTGTACCTGTTATTATATAATAAGAATTTCACCAACATTAAATACATCCTACAATTATTAAGAACTTGCAAAATAAAAAGCATTTAAATTTTCGTACCGCTCAAAGTTTAAACGAGTTATTAAATAAATCTGTCTTGTTCATATTTTATATTTTGATTAAGCACGCATACGGGACCTCAAAACAGGCGTATCTTCGTCTTGTCGAGTGGTACTGGCAAGAGGCCACTTGATATACACTTATCTAGGGAACTCTTATTAAATCCCTCTTAACTAATCCTTTAAGAGGTAAGTAGGGATAGCAGAAAAAAAATTATGTATAAATATATTTTTCACCCAAGGTTTTTTATTTTTACTTGTACCTTCATATGTATGTATTTACTGTCATAATTATAATTTTTGTTTTCAAGATCAAGACCGACCAGATTTCTTAATATAATGGTTCAATAAACGTCCATATTTGTAATATAAAAGAATGAATAATAAATATTTTTAGTCTGTTTCGTATTCTTTTTTTAATCTACTTTCTTAAATAAATGACTCATAACATTTTTTGAGTAGGTTATTAGCATAGCTTCATAACATATAATTTTCAATGTTTTTTTAAATACGTAACCAAATATTTTTTCTTTTTTTTAATATTATTGTGATCACCGTGAATTACATAATTTATTTTTAAAAATTTGAATTAATCGGAAATTAATGGAAATCAAATTGTAGATTACCCAAACCTTGAAAAATAAGACTAGTACTATTAAAAGTTCACCCTATATTTCTCTTGTCATTGTGATAGAGCATAGAGTAATTTATTTGTTTTTTGAACATGTCAATAAAGTCAAACGTAATCTATCCCTTTTTGGGCCGAGTTTTATAGAAACTCTAATTTTCTTTGGTTTTCAATCTTACTCTGTAACCATTTTTGTTGCTGACGCTTCCAGTAATTAGAGTCACTGTATATAGCTCGCTTTATATAACGTAGTTATGCACGTTAGTACATACATACACAGCTCTGAACTCGCTCAACAATTTGGAACTAGATCCAAAGTTGGTAACCGCAGACGTGGCAGCCATGTTGCCGTCGCTATGGCAACGCCGCGAATTGTCTCACTACCTGAAACGTAAAGAAGTTTATTCTGTTTACGATTGTCATTGTGAAACTAAAAATTATATCATGACAAAAGCTAACAGGATGAGTTGTGTTGTAGTAATACCATTGCTAATAGTAACAAAGAAATAAAATGTTAGTTAAGAGTTATTTTTTAGAAGATTATTAAACGATTTCAAAGCCAATGCGCCTTCTACATTTCTACTAACAAAATTCATATTTCCATCGAAAGGTACTCTCAAGCTGCTTAAATTAACAAGCAATTAATGTAAACACACAGCTAATTATCCTTATAAATTATGTTAGAAATTTAACTTTGTTGAATTCTATGTAATTCCCATCTTACAATTTAAAGCCTGTACACACTCGTCTTCAGTCAGTCGCATTCCGTGTCGTAGTCATAAAAGCATTCCTGGCTATAACCCAGCAATTTTAAGAGGGTAGCGGGGGTGGTTACACAACAATCGGTCGGGTATTTCAATATAAACGCTGGTCGCCATTAGAGACGGTGGATGGCTCAGATATGAGGACTGCACTACCCCTATGTTAAGCTAGTTAGCACGGAAAGAGTTTTATAACATTTTATTCCAATATCACGTGAATATGATGTTAAAGAAATGCATAACATTGAAAAAAAATCATTTTTATCATTTATTTTAAATTAAAAAACCTAATTTATATATAAAAGCACAACAACTGCACCATAGGATATGCTAACACCAAAAGCCAACTCCACCTTGTCGACCCAAAACGTGTTTTATATTTTTTCAAAGGAGTCTATGTTATATGAAGCAAGAGTAACCCCTGCAAGTTAAAAATAAAAAATAAAATTATAATATTTTAAGTAACACACAAGAACACGCACGCGCACACACGCATGTGTGTATGCGTGTGTGCGCGTATACTAACTTAAGCAGGCACTACGCCATAGACACCCTAAATATACGAATAATTATTAAATGATCCACTATATCCATATTTATTGAAACATTAATTAAAAACATATTTCAGTAGTAGTAGTTGTAATAACATTTTTCTAATAAAAACAAAACACAATCTACCTCCACTCTAGCCACACGTAGAGGGCAGACACGTAGCCATGGAGCACTCTTCATTTCGAATGCCTGTCCACGCGCCGCCCCCGCTTACCCCCCGTGTGTACACGCCCTAACTGGAGCAGGGAATAAACCTAACTATTGGACATGTTAGATGCACTAACGAATTTAATAAAAGCGCTATATGCGCTTTTCTATTTTGTAGTAACTCTGATGTTTGAGACATTTTTAAACAACTTCAAAAATAAAGAAGCCTAAGAGGATTAAGACATTTTTGTATGTTTGTTACGCGATTTCTCTGTCAATGGTGAATCGATTTCAAAATCCTTTTTGAGTATTTACCCCTGAGTGGCCCCATTGTCACCCAGTCAGTATCAGAGAAATCCCATGGAAATCGCGGGCAATCTGCAACAACTTCTAGAAAACGTACACTCAAAATTATGAAAATTTAAATAATAAAAAATTAATAAAATAAAAACCGACTTGCAAAAATAATTCATTATTTCTTCAATATAAAATATTTTTTGGAGTTGGTGCTAAGTTGTTTACAGAAATAATATGAAGTGATACTCCGACCTTAAAATTTAATTTGAAATCGGATAACTGCTGCCTGCTTTTTAATGTTTTGAATTCGGGTTTTAGTTTTGTTTGAAACATTTTCATATAATACTTACCAACATTTTTTAATTAATTACTAAAGTTTACATTTAAAGTAACTGTATAGTCGAGACAAATATGTAGGAAATATGTAGAAAATATTTTCTCTGAAAACACATTAGATTCCATATAATATATCCTAATAACTACAGTAAGGGTTCTATTGAAATTAAAATCATTAAATATTACGTTTCAACATACAACAACAAAAAACTTTTAACGACTATGAAAAGTTTTCAATGGTGACAAGAAAAATACCTTTACTTCTTGTAATATTCTGTTGATCTAGACTAGAAACCATCTGTTGCAATTGCAAATGTCATGACGCTTAAGCTACCGAAATTACCTACCAAAACAATAAAGTAGAAAATATTTAAAAAATGCATTTAATGTTTTCAATAAGAAAAATAGGAATGCCACATCCATCACAGTTTTCTTTTGTATTCTGAACACGTATGCGTTCGCTCCTTGGCCAGTGATGAAACGACATGTGATGCGTAATAGGAAACTCTAAAAGAAAGTATGCCTATCGTTATGCTACTAAAAATATATAATAATGTTAGTTACTTTAAGCCTTAGAAGTATAAATATTAATGACACTACTGTTTATTTCTGCACAATACCAACCTGTATCACTAACTGTTACAAAAGTCGTGGATTCTGTAAAAAATGTAACATAAATGTACGCGATTCATGAGAAGATTGAAAACCTGCTTAAGAAATATTCTTACTATAATATTTGGATCAAAGATTACGAAAATGATGTTGCCACTTGTAAATGAAACAATTCATTCGATACTTCGTAGACGAACCAAGAGAGAAATATAAGATGCAAAGCAACAAAGAAGGTTTCACTTTAATTAACTAAACCCGTATCCCGTAACCATAGAGATCAGGGAATCTTACCTTCAACTGCCGGAAACAACATCAATGCTTTTATTGTTATGGCGGTGAACTTAAAAACCCTACTACCGATTAAATGAGCAGAAATAACAAAGCTCAGGAATAGGAAATACCTCATCCAACATAGTTTTTCTTCGTAATGTCATGTCGCATGCCCTTCGCTCCTGGTGGGAACGGATACCTCCATTGTGGTTGGATAAAAGAGTGCCGCGTTATTACTTAGTACCTGGAGTAGTCAGGACTTTGTTGTCAGATAGAAAAGGTGAGAAATTAAAATGAGGTTCTCAAGTTACCTATGTATTTGCAAATGGTGTCAAACTAAAAATGGTCTTAATGGTGTGCATCTGATGTTAAGGCTGTTAATCATATCATCATAGCATCTTCACTATCATTTTAGTACAGTATCAACTCGTGAATATATGCGGTTATTTTTGGATCTGTGTCAAAATAGTTACGGCCATGGTATGGTCCGGTGTAGTGAGCAAAGCAAACTACATTGCATTTTTAGTATAATCGCTTTTTTATTAGAAAACAATCTTTACTTTTTACATGAAATTTGACGACCCAGATAATATATCTGAATAAAAATGAATATTCAAAATGTACATGAATTCCGAACGGCTTTTTTTTACATTATTTTATGTAGTGTATTTATTAAGTTGACACATTTATTATTTATATACTTATGGCTTACTTTCTTAACTCTAAAAGATTTATTTAAACACGCGCCGAGTTTTAATGTCATATGTATTACAGGAGTAATTACATAAAAGTTTGTCCCATTAGCAATCTCTCCTAAGCCGGGATCGACTATCGGAGATTGAATTGGAAATCCACGTAATATATCAAAGGTAATCCGTTTAAGTTTAAGGGGCACTATATATCATGTGATGGTATATGCCACCCGTTGTTTGGTCTAAGCAGGGTGGGTCGAACGCATGTTTCAGGGGTTGGCGAAAGAGGTAAGAGAGGACAACTTTTAATAATAACCAAGCAGTACGATATATATCAGCCCTTAATAGCCCTTAATCATGCTTACTTTGGACTGATTGATATAGTGTTCCATGTAGGTGACAAACCCAGACGAATATATAAATATCAAAGTATTGGAAGAGGTGAACTCCCTGTACATTGAAGAAGAGCACAGAACTTCAATAGAAATAGGTGGTTTTTAAATTTCACTTTTAAATTACTTGCTTAATTGTATTATACATAACGATATTTGACATATTGAAACGCTCATAGAAAACAACCAAATTATCAGGTAATTAAGACATATGCATAGATTGAAGTCCAATCATGGATGTTTGTATGTTTATTTAGCATATATCTAAGAGAAATATAGTATATCCATAATACAGACTCTTAACGTTGCTTAATTTAGGCTATCTGTCAGAGAATTTCCAGGAATCAGATGATACAACTGATGTATCGTGGTGACCCTCATCGAATATACAAGCAATATCAAGGAATTAATTGAGGCTAATTGAATCACTCATAGGAATAATAAATATGAATCACTTCGTCTATAAATGTGTAAAGGTAATACTAATTTGCTAGTCACATAGTATCTGGTTAGTGGATACTTCAAAGATTAACAATTTTCTCCAATATTAATTCCTACAAAGCTATTTTTTAATATATTGTATAGATTTGATGTTTGAATATAAAAGAAATAGACAAAACATGGTAAATCAAGTACAAAATCTTAATGAAAACCATTATAACAATAAATATAATTATGTAATTATTATTTTTATAACTTACTTAAATATATTCAGTGGCTCAACGTCCCGCTACAACTTATGTCTCGAACTACCCGCAAACCCCCGTTAACGTAACAGTGGGTGGGGGTGGTGCGGCGGGTAACATTTTCCTGTTTGAAGGCACACGTCGCAAAGGGAAATCCTGTACAGGACAGGGCTCTAAAATTGCCCGTTTGTGATAAAGGTACGCAAGTATCAGCAACGAGTACCGACAAGGAAAATACAACTTACTTTCCTAGATAATTAGGTAGTTTGTTGTTTGATTTGGATATCTTCTTACGAAATAAATTAGGAACTGTTTATTCGTGTTTAAAAAGATATAAGTGTTCATAGAGATTTTTCACACATTTTTTATATATCAAACCAAAGTAGAAGTTCTGAGCCACCAATAGCTAAAGTAATAAGTTTCCATGAATCAGATTGACTTACAATTCTTCCTGTGATCGCTAAAACTTATAACTCGGAGTATTCACTCATTAGTGGGAACTATAATCAACCGGTTCCAATGGATTCCCAAGTCATATAAGTATTAATTTATATTACAACATTTGGGATAAAACAACAAATGTTGCTTTATTTTCTATATCGAAAACCTTTGACACCGACGTCCATATTACATGTGGTAATAATATTTACTTGAAAACGCGTAATATATTGTTTTCGTTATTTCAGAAGCCCTGAACCTCACGCCCTGTATCTATGGTAACCACACTAATTACGAGGTCACCCCATCTGTGTTCACTCACTTCTGTGAAACAATGTATGAAATTGCTTCTTTGAAGGGTTCCTTCTAAGAGTCGTCAAAGTTACTGTGATGAGTGTATGCTTATTGCTTCTTAATTGCTTTGTGATAAAGCTTAAATGTGACCCTGTAATAATATCACATTAATAATCTGTACGGGGCTTGTACATATTACATGTATAAAAGGTTATATGAAAAAAATGTTAATGTAAATCATATTTAAACTATGTATTTGTTATTCCATTCTATTCTATTCTATTATAATTCCAATACATCTTGCAATAAGACAACATACAACAGTTATAGGTAATGTATCGATACTGTACTGGGTTGTAGGTAGCTGCCAGCTCTACAGTGAACGTTGGTTAAATAATACAGAACTTCCTTAATTCCGACTCTAGCAGATAGCGAATACAAAATGCTGGTCTCCCAAGTAATGAGATCCCACTGAAACCTTCAACGATTACCATCAAGAGCGATCACCAGAGTGAATTTTGCATGAATCTGACTTTAAAAAATAATACAAATTAAATTACCTTATCCATCAAAACACAACATTCTTATCAAGTAAGGTTCACGTTAAAGTTTCTTATTATTTCATTCGTGTGTAGTCGCCTAAGACCACACGCTACGTCGCCATAGCAACAGCTGCCCCATTAATCGTAGGCCACCCTCGCCTTCGTCTTAGATAAATATGTTAATCTAATCTTATGCAAGCGAAGCAGTATAGGGGTTAACCGATGACGTCACGCTTTCACGAGTAATTCGATAGATATGATCGAAACCAATTTTGTACACGATTTTGTAATGAAATGTAATGAATGTATTACTCCCGGAGCACGTGGTTCTAGCGGTCTGATTTCGATTTCAAAAACAAAGCAACTGTTGATATGCAGATACTTTTCTTACTCATTTAGATAACCATAATATTTAAAAAATTTATATAAAGCACAGCAAATGACTCGACACCACTTGCTGATAAGCAGTAGAGGAATGAAAAATAAGTAATAATAATATATCAATAATATAGTAATTTAATATATGTGAATAATTATATAAAATCACAGCATTTATGCGTTAAAGTATGCCAAGCCAGCAGTTAACCTACCTAATGGTAAGTGGCCACCATCGCCAATAGACACCAACAGTATTAAGAAGTGACCTACTTACTTCACATAACTTGTGCGTTGCCACTCTGGAGACAGGGAGAGCTAGTATCTCACTTGCCCTGCAATCACACTAGATACATCTCTCTTAACTCCGTCATCATAGCAAAAAGTAAAAAGTAATCCAACTCAGACTACTAATGTAGAGATGTCGCTATTAGTTGGGCTGATCGATGCGAGTACCCTGGAAACAAGAAGTGGAGACGCGCAAGGAGTATATTACTTAGAAAAATTACTAAACAGTTTTGAATTAATACAATATGTGAATTGAACAAAATACTTGATGTGGTTATTTGATTGTAAAATCACTTTTAAAGTAGTCCTTTTCAAAGTCAAAACTCTGTTACTAATCATTTTATCGCAATAAGATAGTGCTTAAGAAATTTTAAGCACTACAATATTTTCTTCTTCAATATAAAGCCAACTATGAGCATTATTAAACAAATATACGTAAATAAATTTAAACGGTAGGCTACGATAAGAGGCCGCACCGAACGGGTAAGAACTACAGTACAAGCGATTGAGCCTAGCGCACATTTATCACATATAAATTCTATTACTCTTTTCGTGCAATGATACGTAGGAATAGACGCGCATATATACAATACGCGCTTAATACCTTTGAGATACCAGTTCCTTTTGCTATATCGCAACACAGCTTTGTTCACAAACTTTACAGCTCACAGTAATACCTACAACCAAAAGAAACTTCAAGAGGGTCGACTACATAATCTGAACCTAAATTTTTAATAAATTATATCTCCAACTCCTTTTTCAAGCCTGAGCTCGCATTGTTTTTACAATGTGTTTAATTTTGACTTATTTCACATGTGTGAAGGTCAAAATAAAACGCCTTAAACAAAGCTTATCAGATAAATGACTATTAAAAGTGCATTAGAAGAAAAACTTCAAAGAGTACTTTCTAGAACTGGTATATTCCATTCATCCAAAGAATCGATGTATGATTATCATGAAAAATGTTTTCCAAGTTACAATATAAATCAATAAAACCTAAATACAAATAAATAAATAAGCAACTTAGAACAATCTACCAAATAAAAATAAAAGAACGAAAGAACGTCTAATCTTTTCAATCATTTGTAATACCTGCCCTGAGAAAGATTTCTTTCTAAGCGTAACAGCTGACCTTAGAAGAGAGATGCGACACAAAACATAACTTTTGTGGATGATGGGAACAGGCCACGGTTCACGACCCCAAAACTTTTTCACTACACAACTCATTTAAATCTCGGAGCATCCCCTATTTGCGTTGCACCTTGTTGCAAATTAAGGATTCAACATTTAAAAAAAACGTGACCCCAAAGCATCGTGAGTAAAATAGTTTTATCTTTTTTTATTACGCTGTATTGAAATGAGATTCCGGGTTAGCATATAAAATTGGTCTTTTTGTGTAGCGCGAAAGGGTTAACGTATTGAACTTTTTTTGTATGCATCCGTACAAAGATAACCCTCCGCGGTTCGCGTCGGTTCGTTATGTCGGTGTTAAAGTTGAATTTGGGCTTACAGACGTGTAACGTAATATTTTTTGTGACGGATACATCTCTCGAACATAATAATGAGAGCGGACAATCTGTCATTTTTATAAAGGATTAACCTATATTCCTTTATGGGTGGAATCATTAGTTTTAATAGTAACGACTTTCCGCTAGTATTTTGAATCAAGTAACTATGAATAACTAATGAAAATATAAAATTAAATTACTTGGCAATTACAATCGCTTTTAATTGCAAGTATATTTAATGGTAATTAATTACGTATTGTTAGTGATACTTATGTAAAGTGTCTGTTTTTTACTTACGTGTGTTTCCTTGTTCTCATGCTCTGGTACTTAATTGTTTTTATATATCACCATCAATGTTGGTGGAAACGTAACGTATAGACGCTTATAGCATCTTGGGACAAAACACTCAAACGAATCCTACCTTGTTATAATGAATTTAGAAAAATATGTACAATTTTATCTATTACACTATTTTAAAATAAATTGGCGATTGATGATTAAGGAATAATATAACATTTTGAAATGCAAATAATAAAAATTTAGACGATATGTACCGACCTGCTTCATAAAACTTCCCCTTGAAATGCATTAAGATCTAAAATCGAGTGAGAGAATTAAACCTGTACTTCAAAATCAAAAACAAAAGGAGCAAAGTCCCTTTGACTTTGTCGATTTTATTAATAAAATAACGTTGATTCTAAATGTCAAATTTCATATCACTTTAAAGGGAGCATCAGAAAAAGATACAATCTCTGATTTCACACTTGGCACCTACGATGTGAGTTTTTATTCGAAGTCGAGTGCTTTGTGCGCGCGATAACTATCAGCTCGGATCCCATCTGACGTCATTATTATGGCGTCGAGAGCCCTTTACCTCTGTTGACTTGTTCGTGATTGTATAATTAAATTTACGAGCGAAAAGAGCACTCTATTGAACTCTACAGTACCTACACGTAATACCTTAAATTTTGCGCCAACGATTCCAATTTTGATTTTGAGCCGTTAAAAATGAATTTTGTTCTGCTGTTTGAACGTCCAGATTATATATGACGTTTGAAAATGTGCTTGCTACTTAATGATAAGAGAAAATAAAGATACAACAACAAAGGCCGAATTCTAACTAAAAAGCTTCATAAACTTGCGGCCATTTTAAAGTACTTTAAGCATTGTCAATGACAAATAATTCGATGGGGTACGTCAAATTGAACACTATAATATTTAAGACGTTTTCATAATTTTTAGGTTTGGTATTTGACATTAAATTTGCGACGTTTGAGTTTCCAACCATGTAACTTTAATTTAACATGTTTTGGGCTTGTACATTCAAAACAATTGATAGGTATAAAATATATAAAAACCTATAAAAAACCGATTTATAAACACAACAAACTTCAGATGATGCCCACTACTATTAAATAATACAAAATAGATAATATAGTACTAAATATGTGTGCATTAAATTTCATCAGCTGTAAAAGATACCATATAGTCATATTGATTATAATTAACATCATTCGCGCAAGCACATTTTCCTTGGTCAGATTTTTTCCACCGTTAATTTTATTTAATGTATTATTTGGTGTTTTAATTAAAGTAGCACTCTCACGCCTAAAGTACAAGTTAAAAACCATTTTTTTTCTTTTTGACTATAATATTGTACACAATCTTTTTATTTAACAAACATTTAATATTTATTAATAATAAGCCGTACTCATCAGTGAAAATTATCTTTGTCAGTCGTTTGATAAGATAAGAAACAAAGAAAACCACTCTTCAAACTCAATGCAATATTTTAATAAGTTCCTTGAATAAATAAATACAAAAGAAATTGTTAAAAAAAACACAAGCAATTAACTGTAAAAAGATTGTTGAACGAATCCTAAACTCAAACACATAAATTTCTCCAAACGCGTGATCTGGCATGTTGTCCAAACTGTCCACCGCTGTCACTCCCCCAGCACCTATTTACTAGTAACCTGTGACCCCTCACCTCTCTACCTAAATATGACCCCGGCCCCTGGTCATTGTGTCCCTTATTAATCGCCTGGTACCCTTTTGTTGGACACTGCCCATCGGTTGATCGTTATTGTGCTCGCATTAGAAATTTTAAGTTATGCCTCACGCATTTTGGGGCTGTATCACGAACTGGTTGCGAATTACCGGTTTTGCAATTGGCATTTCCGTATCGGACTGTTTTATCTTTGGGTTGGTATTTTTATTCTATTTAGAGACGTACTCCGCCCCTTTTTGTAGTCCAAAGTTCCACGGACACCGCTTTAGTTACCTGAATTTATTATATTAAAAAACAACGTTGTTTTAATTACATATTTTCTTTAAAAAAAATATTTTTTGTATAGTATCCCAAACTAACGCAACTCTTTGCATTTATGCTTAAATATCAACTTTTTTCACATACCTATCCTAAAATAATTAATACTGGATGTATGCCTACGTCATACAATCAAACAAAAAATTTTATTGTAATATTCCTTCCGGTTCATCCTTCTTTAGAATATATATTTGAAACAACGATAAGCTAAGAGATAGTTTTAAACCTTTTTGGAGAGATAAAATTATTACTTATTTTTCAGTGCGTTACTCACAGGTCCTAGTACCCACAGATTAGAGAGTATGTCTAAAGTACCTAGTACCCCTGTTGCCTGACAGTTTTAATCATCTTTCTAATAGGTAATGTGTGCCTACAACCTATTTCAATGAAATCATCGCTAAATTGTAGATTGCATCTTTAGTCGATCCTATGTCATCGGTCGTTAGATTAAAGTCATTGCTGTTTTTTCGATTGTGCTATGTAAAATATCAGATGAAGAATATAATTGATTTAAAATATATTTATTAATTATTTTTATTTTACAATTAATTTGATTCTTTCGCTTATAATAATATCAAATTAAATATTAACATTGTATCATTTCTTAAGCGTTCACACCATGTAAGATTTAGGAACCACTTAGTTTTTAATTCAATTACAAATTGTTCCATTATTAACAAAGTATGAACAAAAATCAGATAATATTATTTTATAAATTCAGATTGTCAAATATTTATCAAATTCGAATGTTTGGACCCACTCCGGCGCACCGCGGAATGGTTAACTGTGGCTCAAACCCAATAATTTGCATACTCACCCCTTCGCTACAGTAAGCGATCTATTGTATTCATATTGCACCGGAAGTGTGCAACAGATGTACCTATATTTAAGATGGCTCCCAAGCCATGGTCGAACGGCCGCCATTTTGCCTAAGATCATACGTCAAAATGTCCGATGGATGGTAGAAGCGCTATGCTGAATTACAGCAATGCGTGAAAGGATAGTATTATTTCGCATATCAACTCATTATCCTAATAGAAAACAAATATGAATTAGCCACACTAGAATACAATTACATTTTGGTATGTATTGGTAGGTACCTAGTACGTAATCTAGTCATGAAGTATTTGTGAAGATATCGATCCTAAGATTTAAATTATCTATAGGCAATGAATCATATCATTATAGATATAGGAACTATGAATATGATTGTTAAACCCGTTTTCAAATTTGCTAAAAAATGAAATATTTAATCTTTCTACATCCCTATTTACCGTTGCATTAAATAACAATGTATTAACATTGACATATAGAAATTCTACGCCCTTAGTTCAATATCAGCGTCTATTCAATGCAAAACTGTCAGTCAAAATACATACAACGGATCAACGCAAAGGTGTTCCTTGTATGCAAATTTTTGTATATTCTTTTACCTATCTTCAATGTAAAATCACGCTTATTAGAATGGAATAAAGCATGAAATCGCTTTTAAAACGCTTAATAAAAATAATTTTTGCATCAAAACAGTTACATTGTATTTTAAGCTTCTTTACTAACCAAATAAAAGCCATAATTCGGTATTGCTGGATTGACATACACCCTTCTCAGTCCGAAACTCCTTCTAATTTGCATGGGGCATTGTCAAAAGAAGCTTTATTTTTTAAATGGCCACAAAAGATTTTTTTAATAAACAACATTGCAAATGCACGCCAAGTTGAAAATAGAACATCTGCTCTAGAAACTGTAGGGGTGAAAGTTGGACTATTGCCAAAATTTGAATAATTTCTACATGATCAAGTTCTAATCATAAATATTTTAAACCAGTATACAAATTTCCTTAATTTTCAATCAACAAAATTGTAAGTTGCCCAAATTGAAAGGAATTTGAATTTTAAAAAACTGTAGTCTCGTACATAAAAATAGTTTATTCTCAGTTGGTTTTACAAAAAGTTAAATACGAAATATCTATGCAACCTTAATATATGAGCGATATTAAATTTTATATAATCTAAATTAGAAAAGGAGTGATCTTGAGGTAGAAATCAAATGCGTAAAATTACCTTTGGAATCTTGCGCGACTAGTCTTTTCTTGTAAAAATATTACTAAATCGAAAGAAGTTTTTAATGATAAACTCATTTAAAAGTATCTTAATATTAAAAAAAATTTAGATTCATTACTCTGTGGACTTTAAGACTTTTAGTTTCATATTTTAAGCTCTTAATTATTGTTCGATTTAGACAAAACAATTTAATGGTTGTCGTAATTTAATTATGTGTAAAATTGAGTACATAATTTTTGGGGATACCACCGTTTTATTAAAACATTTGCAAATATTTTTAATATCAACATAAAGTAAGAATTCTACGTCAACTATTTAATGTCAAAGTCTACCGTTCTTTCATTGGAAGGAACCTACACAATATTTATGAATAATAACTTTTATCAAGTTTCAAATTTTTCTGTAGATGATATATAAATAAATACAAACTTTATACCTAGAAAAATAAAATCAAATTGAATTCGCATTTATCTAACGCGTGTCTCACCTGCCAACAACCAGCTTTGCAATACCAATATTTTTTTATTTACTCTCCAAAAGCGTGAACTAGCGAAAAACTAGTCCAAACAATGGTTTCCATACAAAATCATGATGTTTGGCAAATCCGCGCAAAATGCCCAGTTGACTGTAAACCAGAAAATCTGGTTCATTTGCCGCGAACGGGTTTGACCACGCGCCTCTGTTGATTTGCAATTTTTTTTACTATTTAAAGTTTGGTCAAGAGCGAGCGAATATAGCAAAGAGTTTGCAATTTCAACTTGAAACTTTTTGTTTGATCTGTCTCCAGCTTTTTCGTTAATCTTTTTGCTTGCCCCTAAAATAAGTTGGTTTATGAAAAATGTATTCTATCGTGCATACTCTTTAAGAGTGAAATTAAATTAAGTATACCGTTCTTTGTATATTTGTCTTAATCATACAGTAATGTACCTACAGAATTATCTACGATTCTTTTTTCAAAAATTAACTAAATCATAATGTAAAATTAGTATTGCGACTTATATTATTTACTCTTGTGTAAAGCTCAGAATGTGGTGAAACGGGGTATTCTAAATAAACCTTAAAACTGCAGGATAAAGTTCTGTACATAGCCGAAGGTTTTTAGGTAGTAAGCACCGTTAGACATCTGGATCATAAACAAGTAACCGCCTCTTAACTAATTATTACAATAGTGAATATATTAAAAAAGGTAATATGTGGGTAAGTACAAAATAAATGTTTGTCACCGAAATCGGTAGATGAATAGTCTCATCTCAATGGATACAATAAAAACGCCTAGCCACTCCTTTGAGGAAATTTTATTATATGAATTGAGATAAGTTTTTACACGCAACTTTGAAATTAAAATCTATAAAGGAAAGTATTCGGTTGATATGGAACTAGGTATCATTCTTAACCTCTTTAAGACACAAAAAAATTTGCAATTACTTTCCAAACGGATTTAAAATAAGAAGTAGGCTGAGTCTAGATTTTGAAAATACTTAGATGCAAAATGACTATTAATTAGTTACTACTACTTCAGTATGAAGCTGCTGGTCACAGGCTTTTTTAGAAACACATGACATCTTAAAGAGTAACTAAGGTGCTATCCATAAGTAAATAATCTATTATTCATAGAAATTTATTAGGAAATGAAAAATTAACCAGAAAGTTTTGTTGAGAACCATTCTCAATTATCGTTTAATTCGATACGGGCCCCTAAAAGACTGTAAATTTATTTTAAACTAGTTTGGTACGTGCCCCTTAGCCGAAGTCATATTGTCCAAAGTCTCCACGAATTATTCAATAATTATTACGATGTTTGCGTTTACAATTTAACATTTTATACACGCATAAATCATAAACAATAATCGGCAGCTTGCATTATATTACGATGTACTAATAGTGTGAAAGCAAACTGAATACAAATGAATACAAATAAATAGACAATTAGCCATTATTTTGAGTCAGGTCAGTAGTCATGTAAGTGTTCACTTGACAGTTATTTTTTCCAGAAATTGTTTAATTTAACGACATTATCTATAGGTATGTTCTGGTGTCATTCCATGTAATTAGAAATAAACTAATATAGATATTGTGGATACTACCGCAGATTGTTTCTGGAAATATTGTCATTTACTTTATTGTGAGTATCAAATTATTAGCTGCACTTTTATTTTTGTGTTGACGGGCTTTTAATAGCTCGCAACTTATTTCTACTCTTATACAAGGAAAAATCTTAAGGTAGAAGGTAGAAGCTGATAGTTTTCTGATTGATGCATGTCGGATTTCACATCTAAATACTTGTACCTACACTAATGCAATTGCATCTAGTCAATTTACACTTGAAAAATTAATAAACTTCAAAGTTATCTAACGAGTGATTATTTATTTATTTACTAACGATGAATTTTTAAGAGAAATCCGTTTGACTAGAAAAAACGGCTTACCTAATACCTATCAGGTATACCGATACTTATCTATAATTTTTTTTATCTAGGATATCGATTATCCTAGTTTAATACAATATGATAAGTATGCTTTAAATTAGCGTTGGTTTTTAGTTTTGTAGATATATAAGTGTCATAATTATCTAAATATAAATATATAAAAAAAAACATGTATAGTGTAAGTATAATGGCTATAGGTAGTTGCGGTGTGTACGTGACGTTCATAAAAACGATTTTTGTAAAATAACAACTTTATAGTTAGGCAACTCTAAAATATGCTACAAATTAAATACAAAGCAAAAAACAAGCGAGATCTTTTTCTGAGGCGATATTAATAACTTAAATTAACTTTCTGGATTGTGACTGCAGCCACTCAAGAAAATTGAATTTTCAAAAATGTAACGGCAGATTTGGCGCCAAAACACGACTTCGCCACAAGCGCGCCGCCTCACACACGCCCCGCCCCACACACGACGGCCAATCACCACACTGTACACCCTCGCGCAACACGCAAACTCGCATATTGATCTGCGGACACCGCTCGAACCGTTTATATTTCGACATATCACATGCTAAACACCGGCAAACAATAACATATGCTTAATCTACATTGAAACATACACTTTATCGTTCAGGAATAAGGTTCAAATTACTATGAAGTTATTAATGTCGCTTACGATGGCTCTAGTTTTGGCAGGGGTGTAATTTATAGGATCTCGTAAAAGAACACGATAAACAGCTTTATTGAGTAGCAGTAAGGTATAATAGCGTTTGACGAAATTATATGTATTTGAGCTATTTTAACGATTACTCAGCTTGGTCTGTGTATAGTTGTGTCACCTTTGTGTTCTTACAGGTACTATCCGATGAGGAATGAACAATGAATATTTTAAGGTGACCACAAGCAACATTACACGAAGGATGCAAAAGAAAATTTTAGTTATATAATTAAATCCTTTAATAGTATTATTAAAAAATTCGTCTACTGTTAGTATGTCCACCTACCTATTATTACTTTGTTTATTTATTTAAATGTAATATTGTGTCTTCTTGTATATGTCCTTTAGTGCAATAAAGTGTATTTCATTACTTCATTTTTGTTTTTATTATACAATTTAAAATTCGTCTAGTAACGCCATCTTGCGACGTTACGTGTACATAAATACTTTAAATAGCATTCTACGTGCGTGTGGCGCTTTCTCGCGCGCGAACAACCTTCGTAGAAAGTACGTAGTAACATTACTTTATACGCCAGATGTCACTATAGTTTACGCACGCACAAACATACTATGCAGGTTCACCACAGGCTACTTAGTAGATACTATGTATCTATGTACGAACCTTAGTATTTTTTTCTAATCTATATATATGTAGCGTATGGTACTTTAATTGGGTAATTGAGACAAAAGGTATTTTTTAATTTGATTCCTTGTCGAGATTGTTATGCTCGCACCACTATCATCTCAGTCATATCCCGACAAAAATGATATTACGGTGTAGACAAAACCTTTCTCGAGATCCTTGGGCTACACATACTGATAAGCAGGACTAAAACTCATACATCTGCTATGCCAGGCGCAAGTTTTTAGATTAGTAAGTAGAAACTGAGCTCTTAATGGCAACACCAAATAAAATACAAATTTGTAGTCAGTGGTAAATACAAAACGCAATTGGTAAATACTACGCGCTCTTTTATGGACGGTCATGTTCATTTTGCAAAGTTGCGATAGCTTGAGCTTTAATACCTAAGTGATTGTGAGAATCTACACTGCTGGAACTCCTTCCCCTAAGTTCTCCTTCGATGATTCTTTGAGTAACACATTGTTTGGTGTACATTGAGAGTTCAGAGTGACTTATGATTTATTGAGTATCATCTATCACTGTGTGATCTCTCCGATGTCTAACTTGTCTCGAGCCTAATTTTTAGAACAAGGTGGCGAGGATAAGACTGGGGTGCAGGCGTACACTTGTGTGTGTGGTGTGCCTTAGCTTGGTTTCGCTATCACAGTATAATCATCAACAGCCCCAAATCGTCAACCTGGGCCTCGTGTCTGGTAATCCCATTGTTAGGGTGACTAGATCCAAGTTGAGTAAGTGTACTGGAGTATACTTACTGTGAATCTTGGCCAAGTACCGTATCGGAGACGTCTGATTATCTCCTCGCGAAATAACTTTTGATTACCTCTAGGGTCGACTATAAGTACTGGAGAGTTTTTGTCTTTATTGCAGTAGTAATGTGTAACTGTTTTTAATGTAAGTGTGATTTACAGTAATTGTGAAGATAGATATCGAGGAATACTGTTTATTGTGGCTCTCCTCAGCTTGATGATCAGAGTTACTCATCTGGCTTTAATCATGTACAGGTAAATGAAATGAGTAAACACTAAAAAGAGAAGCAGATATTTAGAAGAAAAGAAGTTTATCCTGGTATGAGTTATACATTTTTATATTTATTCATTCATTGCCCAGGAGGAACTAAAGTTACTTGCCCCATACTATAGGATTTGGACTCATCTAACAAAATACACTAATTTCCCTCCTGCTTACACGATAACAGCCTTTTATTTTTAGTAATTTCTTTCATTATTTGTGGCAGGGGTTACCGGTGTTACATACCCCTTTGATTTGTAGGAATTTTCGACAACTAATGGAACATTTGTTAATGATTTTAAGACTGAGGGTAGGTACACGAAATATTTAATAAAGAGAAATACCGTGATAATGATAAGGATGAAAAGACACAAAAATGAGATTGAACTGGTAATGTTAAAAAATTGAATCTTAAACAAACAAAGAACATGCAACTAAAATACCTCATGAACACTGAAATATCTCACGAAATTCACTAAATGAATGCATTTAAATAAGTACCTACAGCATTTTCACATATATACACTATATAATAAATACTGTCACAATCGATCTGATGCCATAATATCCGCCGAAAATTCCATTGTTTTTCATTAATAGATATTTATAAGTAAAATGTATCAGTAAAAATGACTGGTTTTTAAAAATATTTTTATTTTTGGTAAGTAGTACAATATGAAATGTTTTAGTTACAGTTTTGTTAATTTACAACATAAAGAGCATTGTTTGAGTATATTACATACATTTTTTCATTCAGTTTTACTAATATATGTGCTATATTATTATTATTATTCATATGTAGGTTATCAAACATTAGTTGATGCAGAGACAGATTAAGTTCGGTATCCAACAGAAAAAAATCAGTAAACTTGCAATGTTACTAAAATGTTATCCAAATGTATAAACAACCTGTATAGTTAATGTATAGTAATAATGCAAATTGATTAGATCGTGATACAAATAGTAATAATAGAAAATTGCTACACAGAGGTTGAATGATAAAACCTTGCAAAAATGTTTCACACATACTTTTTACAATCTTATTTTATGAAATACATATAAATATGAAAATATTACTCTGCACTATTATTATATATAGATGGATATTACAATATATCCTGATATTTATAATTTATCACATAATACTGACACAATAAAATCTTTTGTTCAGAATTGATCAATTTCAGATTTGGTTTCACAGTTATACTTTCAATCTAATAATATTCAATAATACCTATTGGATATTTATAGATTTAAAGTTTTCCATAATTTTTAACTTTTGATGTTAATTAAACTTTATACACAATAGTTAAAGTTGGCACACCAAATCCAATTGCAGTCTGTATGTGTGCAGATGCAGCTTGTAAGGACTAATAGTGTAGACTCCAACTTTCAATATATTGAGTATCTTTTGTGAAGTTATATAGCTATTATAGGCTTATAATTAATTATCCATATAAGAAAATATAATGTGCAGCACAATATATTTCCTTATATGGAAGAAACATGATAATTTATAAAGTATATCCAATTAATCACCAACAAATATACAGAAAATAATATATTGCTTAGACAATACACAAAAATTAACTTATTAATAACAAGGTAAAAGTAAAAGAATTAACATAAATACTTAAAGCTGTAAACCAGGTAGTTAGTGTGCTTATAACATAGAGATGTTTACACAGTTCAAGGTTTGTCTACTTTCAGAGGCTCATTTAAAACTAAAGGTATTTCGCCACCAGCATCCCTTGGCACCCATCCAACAGATTCTTCCTCTAACTTTTTTTTCTCAGATTGGAGTCTATCATGCTCATCTATTTCAATTTGATACTTTGGTGTAGTTATTCCGAAGAAATTAGCCAAAGACTCACCAGCATAATCAACTGCATTCAAAACCTTAGCGGTAGATTTCCAGGCATAATGAGAAACCCATGGTCCCCAAGTAAGTGATTTCTAGAAAAATAAAGAAGCAAACAATTATTATGTATATTGTCTATTGTAAACACAACATCCTGGCAAATAGATTTATCTTATTATCTGTCTTTATCATTTATTTTTTGCAACATGACAATTTTAAAGCACTTTTTCTATACCAATAAGTACCAAAGTTATTGGTACAGAAAAAGCGCTACCTAAAACCCAACTAGTTTATCAATTACTCAATTTAGGTTAAAATATAAAAATTAATAAATATTTTTTTCATTTGCATTTCTTTATTCCTAATAAGTAAAACAGGCTTACGGGATCAACATTTTCTTCAGCAGACTTTGCGTTGCATAGATCACTAAAACTTTCTTCCTGGATTTCTTCAGATACACCATCGCTAAAATGCAGCACCTTGCCAGGTTTATTAATTTGCACCTCGATTTGAGCGTTAGTATTTCCGTTTGACTCCATCATTCTGTACGCAGTACAAATTTTCCTATAATCATTGATACAAATAACAAAATAGCTATATATCAAAGCTTTAAATTATATTCACTACTGCGATTTTAATCTGAGTTGTGATTATTCACGACCACCGAACAAATTACTGCAAAGAGTAAAGAGTTTACTGAACTAAACTCAAACTTTTCACGACTTTCACATTCTGTTCTGGTTCTTTTATAGTAAATATACATATTAAGTAAGGTTCTGTTGTTTTGGTTGCGTTGCCTAGGGCCCTAGAATATTCTCGTAGAGGTACGTACGTATGTATTTAAACGTTGTTTATATGCTTTTTTTAGATGCTTTACTGGCCTGGATGCAAGTTCTGGTAAGTTCTATAGGCCATTGTTTACACAGATTAGAAAGTTTTTTTTAATTATTTGGCGTGGTAACTAAGGCCTTTAAGCTATATCTTCATTAATGTCGTTTTAATCTTTATTTATGACTCCAGGCTACTAGTGCAATTTAGCCTTTTGCCCCATGGAGTTTTTGGCGACTAAAGGTAGGCCCCGCTATTTTGTTAATGACTTACAAGAAAATTTTTGAAAATGGAATGCAATGTAAGCGATTATGATAAAATAATGGAATGTTATGATAATGATTACGTTGAAATGATAAGTAAATGAGAATGAAATCATAAAACGTTGTTAAATAAATGAACTCACTCTCACGTAAGCCACTAATCAACGCTGAATGATGTATTCCATATATTGCACGATTAACTTTTTGTCATAAAACTATTTATTTTAAAACGATTTGGCTGTATGGCGCAATGCCTGTCCCTATTGGACAAATTTTCTACTACTACTACTTATATAATTTGTGGTCTAGCAATTTCTTAATACATTTTTAGACATACTTCTAATCTGTGATCTCCATATAGTTTGTAAATAGTACCAGAACGTAGTGTTTATATGCTCAGTGAGTGATAGTATCAATGTGATCTAAGTAAGACATGGTTGAACACTGACTAATTAAAAAATCATGGAGGGATTTTGTAGAGGATGTTTGATGAAATACAATGAACCTTCACAACTTTTATCATATACAGAGAAAATACGACGATTACTCATCTACTCTACTGGTATACAAGTAGGTAATTGTTTTTAATATTCATGTTTTGATTTTTTATTTCTAATTGACGATTTCATGTTAGGCCACAAGTAAGACTCACATTCTTTATATTGCAAGAAGTATAAAAGATCAAAACCACAGAACATATTGAAACTGTCTTCTCTGTTCTGTACCTTTATTATCGCAAAAATAACTGTAAGTTGCATTTTAATATCTATCCAGTAGTCAGTAATAAATTTAAATGAGACCAAAAACACTTTACTCTGCCACAGGCCTCACTATCGCATAGGTCTCATGCCATTGATATAATTAAAAATGGCTCGAGCAATAACTTAAAATTAAATTCAAAGGTCAAGTTTTTGAAAAGCCAATTATTTGAAAAGTAGGTTAAACCTGCAATGTCTTTGGTATTTGCTGTAGGGTATGGTGATGGTGATAACTTACTGTTATGTGACACATGCAGTTTGCCTCTATGTTATTTAAAAAAACATTGCTACTACACACTAAAAGACCTCGCAAGGGCTTTGCAAAGAAAGATTCACCACTGAAACCACCATAGTGTTTAGCCACTGCTAATGCAACAATGTTTTTAAATTCCATGTATATTTTAACAAGATTATGAAATAATTACTGTTCTAATATAATTGTATATTAGAACAATAATATATATCTATAATTATTGTATAGGTAAACCATGGTGATGCTGCAACATTCCAATTATGTAAAGACTGCTTTGTCAAAATGAAAATGTCCTGCAAGTTCAAGAAACAATGTAGGACTTCACAAAAAAAGTTCCAACATTATTTATCTTTAAAGGAGGCTGGAGATGCTTTTGAATTTTCCAATTATGTCAAAAACAATGGTGATAGCTTGAGGTAAGCAATGTAACAGTTTTACGAGACCAATGCATAGTTCTCACTTGATTCATTTTATATTGTCTGTTGAATACCCTTACCAGCTCACTATGATGTAAACAGAACAGAAAATCTGTTGGTTAGTATATAGGGACTTGACTATAAAAAAAATATAAAATATATTATGTATATTTTTAAGTACCTAGTCATTTTTAACAAAATTTACAAAAGTATTGCAATTTATTAATTAGGTAAAAAACTAAAATGCGTAAGGTGTACAAACATTATCTATAAACAAAAGGAATGACATAAAAAATAACTGAAGGTAGATTTTAAATACATAATGACCACTTTGCAGCAATATTGAGGAAGCAGAACTAAAAGCGACTCCCACATACATTAAGTGCAGTTCAGACCTTGAACTATGCTCACTAGAAAGTATTATTTAGCTAATGAGTATTACTTTTATATTTACTTTTACCTGTTTGTTTAGTTAGTTTGTTTTGTCATTTATTTATATTTTTAATTTATGTATTATTCATATAATGCGGTTTTATCCTATTTATTTTATATATTCTTCTTACTAGGTAATAATATTTTTTAAGTAACATTGTAATTGAATTAATAAGTATTGTTTTATGTTTTTTATTATTAATTTTGTTAAAATATTTTACTGAAATATTAGGACATTTTATGGTTGATACTTAGTTCTGAATGTAGAATTTCAATAATCTTGTAAAGGTTTGTATAGTCTTTGCTTCTTTTAGATCTTTTGGGAGTTATATATAAAGTTAAATTTACTGTATAATTCATCGATTTTATGGTGACATAAAAAACCAAAACAAAACAAAACAAATTAGATGGCAAATATTCCATTCTTAATTCTTGTTATTAATATTTATTTTTTATCATATCTGGTTGGTTGATAAATTCGTGCTTTTACAGCCTATTACATCAAATGTCCTATGGTAGTCCCATTAAGAGCATATGTTTCATGTTTATGTACTATATTTCTTTTATAAATATATGTGAAACTCTAGACAATACTTATCATGGGCTTATTAAATGATGTGAGTATATGTAAATATTATCCTTTTCCAGGTTCCCTTCTTATAGTAGGCAGAGTACACCTGCCCATCATAGAACTGGTGATGATGATAATGGTAAGATTGTATTAAGATCTAGTTGTCTGTGCCCACTTGATTATGCATTACCAACATATATCTAACTATAAAATCCTATGAGCATAGTTGGAGCTTACAAAACTAGCAATATTTTTGTTTTAGAATCAACATGCACTAGTATTCGTAACTTCATGACTGACATCCTCCAAGATGAAGAGGTACCTGATAATGAAGCTCAAATCATAAAGGAGGTGATTGAAGAACAGACTGATATACTTGATGATTCCCTGGACTCCCATTGGTTACAAGATGAAGTGTCAATAGATACAGATTTTAGATTGGATTTTAGGTAACATACTTTTTATATATTCATAGTTTCTTAAAATGAAATATTCTTCACCATATACTATTAAAAGTGTTGTTAGTAGTATACAAACTATTCTTCCAATATATGTTATATAGTATTAACAAAATATAGTATTAAATGAAATAAGTAATTACTTCTTTCATTTTAATAATAACAGAATTCATATGGTAGTCAAACTATTTATCTCCAGTTTTAGCCCATTATCAACTCCACACTCTGTTAATCATAATGTATGCTGTACACCAAATAAACAATTTGAAGCAGACTCACAGAAATTAATTGGTCAATCTAACAAAGCCATAGATTTGCCAACTGTATATGGTACAAATAAAGATCAAGATCTAAATGAGAAATATTTATCACAAGATAGACCACCAAATGTAAAGGATAAATTAAATGATGACTCATCAACTTATAATTTAGAAACAAGTAGTAATTTGATTAATGAAAAGACTGAATCCGAAGAAGTCATTGAAGATATCAATGAAAATGTAAAGTATGTTCCACAGAACGAAAATGATATAGCTGTACGAAATCTTCTTAAATGTAATAATCAAGATGACAATACAAAAACAGAATGTTTATATGCTGTTAAAGTTATGCAAAGTGAAGAATTTACCATTCAGCAATCTGAGTTATATAATGAAAATCTGTTTGATAATAGTAATGAAAATAACTATGAAGTTCATGATGAAAATCAAATCATTGATAATAATGTGAATGATAATCAAGGAAATATTTCTCTTTCTATACAAAATAGTAATGAAGCGATAATAAAAGAAGGCGAATCAAACATCTTACAAAATAATTCTTCTGAACAACCAGAAAGTGATTATTATACTGTTGATACACATATGAATGAAGATTTTTTAATAAAACATGATTCATTATTAAGTGATGTATTGAAAAACATAACATCATCTAATAAAGGGGAATGTCCCTACGATATTAATAATGTTGATGAACATCACAATAAAGATGATGAATTACACGATATGTACAAGAGTCAAAATAATACATCTTTTTTAGCAGAAAATTTACTTATGTCACAGTCCGGTAATTTTTTATACAAAATTGATAAATATTACTATTATTTATTATAGTACATTGCAAATGATTTTATGAACATTTATTACAGAACACAATCTAGGAACGGGAGCTTCCACCCCAACTATAAATCATTTAATATTTGGAGAGAAATTAGAGTTTGATGAAGATAGTAACAAATTAGACAAAATTGCAGATAAACTCAGTATACAATCTGGTGGAACAGACATTCTCGATAAAATGTTGAAAGAGGGAGTGAAAGAATTGCAAATAGAAACTCCTAGTCCAAATATTGAATCAAGCTATGATTTAGAAAATTGCTATTGCAATAATTGTGACAAAACATTCAAAAGTACAAAAGCACTTAAAATACACTTGGCGAAATTTCACAATTTAAAACTACCGTATATAAAGAAAAGAAATTATGATAATCAGCCCAGGACTTGTGAAATATGTGGGGAAGTTTTAAAACATTTTGCTTCCTTTCAAAAACATATGAAGAACCACAAGGTAGGTGTATTATGATAGTCTAACTAATATAATCACATGAGACATGAATTTTTTTGTTCCTAAATTATTTTTCTTGTTTATTCATTGTTTTCTGAACCTTTTTTTTTACTTCTGATACACAGTCGGGTGCAATAATATTATGTATACAATTTTGACTGAGACACACTGTTAATGCGCCGATTCCTAAAACACACAGAAATTTATATTGAATTTATCTCCCTCAATATGTAAAGGAAAATGTTACCATGCTCCTAATATTTTCTCTTTTGTTTTCAGGAACCTATACATCAATGTAGTAAGTGCAAACTGATTTTTTCAACAAAAACTAAATTAATAACTCACATGAAATGCCACAATCCGCTTCAAAATATTAAACAAAAACCATCTAAAGATTCAAAGGTTTGTATGTTCTAAACTTAGATCACGTTGCGCGTATAACATGTACGAGTGAGATTGTGATAGGTCCTTTCATAATTGTCTACTTCAAACCATATCTGTGACGGATTTAAATATTGCCTTTGAATTTAAGTTTGTGGCGACATTTAAGAAAACTATTTGAAGTGAATTGGTAGTGTCTGTTATAGCGTGATCAGTGAGTCAGACATCTCGCTATTTTCTCGGTCGTTAGTCGATTTGCTACAGTAGCTGCGATAACATAATATTTATATTAATTTCACTAGCCATAGTTCCAAACCTTTACAATTTTATTTATCATTAAAAAGATGATTGCACACAATTGGTCAGGTACAATTATTGTTGGACTGTGGGATGAAAACACGTAGGTATGCAAAATAAAATAAAATATAACCCAAAAACAATTACAATGCTGCGATGAAACAGTAAAAGTGACAAAAATAAAAAATCTATCTAAAACATATCATAAATAGAAATCAAAATGAAACTGATAAAAAGCCAGTTTCCAACAGTTATAACCGAATTAGAACTGGGAAGGGCAAAAAGTTGTGCAACATTTGTGATATTTATCCCCAAAATATAATTGTGGACAGTTCCGGAGTATGCCAGAATTCTTTTTTTATATAAAAAAGATCCTGCAAATGACTCGACCGCCTGATGGTAAGCAATAGAAGTCCATAGGCGACTTCCAGTTTGCTCAAAAAAAGCTTCATTTGAAAGAATCAATGTAGTATGAACACGTGTGCCGATAGGAATTCACACTCTGGCTGTGCGATAAACAAAGGAATCACTAAATCACTTTGTGCGTAAAGTAGAGGTAGAAACAGTGCCTCCACAGAACAGCATGCGTGGTTATGAGTGGGAAAGGAGAGGGAGGGATAAGGTCAAAAAGCTCTTCAAAACACTCCATGGTTACGAGTAAAAGGCACTAAGTGAAGCTTATTTTTAATGTCATATGATGTAAATATTCTTGAAGCCTGTAATGCAACCTTTGGTTTTTGTCTCATATTACGATATGTCGTTCCAGATTAATAATAATTATGACTAAAGCAATAAGTATATATCGCACACTCGCTAAAATACGTCAGTATTTCATTTCAGTTATTTTACTCAATTCCTGATGAAAAAAATCAGGAATTGAGTAAATAACTTTTTGAGGAAATGTGATTTGGCTCTCGACAAAAGTGACTATCATCTTTCGTCAGATTTAAGAAATTACTTGTGGCGTTTTACAGCAAATAGTATTTACGAACTTAGATGTCTTACTGCAAAAAACAGGACAGTTTTTTAGCGGGTGTACAATGTATATAATAATTAACATTTCTCACTCCTGAAGCAGTAAAGAATGGACTTTCTAAGTATCATGAAATGTTTCGGTTAAGCTGTATGATGAAATCTTGGTTTCAGATAATTATTTGTCCTATTTGTGGGCGCGAGTATTCTAATGGAGGCAATTTTTCGATCCACATGAAAAGGCACAACAAAAACTATGTTGCTACGTGTAATATATGTGGCAAAGGATATTATAGGAAACCAGATCTGGATAATCATATGAGGTATGAAAAATAGAGCCTAAACTACTTAAGTAATGAACCACTAAAACTTTACTAAAAAGAAGATCATAGCACAACAATTAGTTGGTAGAGTATGCGATTATGGTCCTAAAATGGCTGTATATGATGATGGTAGTTCCAATCATTATATACGGCAGTGTGGTATGGTGGCCAAGAGTCAAGCTAGTAACGTGCCGCAATGCCCTTGCGAAAGTGCAAAGAACAGCATGTCTAGCTATATCTGGGGCCTTTAAAACCACACCTACGGCAGCGATGGAAAGACTATTAGATCTCATCCCACTGCATACGGTCATTGAGACCAATGCAAGGATGACTCTGTATAGACTGACCATATCCGGTGGATGTACACCTGCACCCAGCACTCGGCACACTAAGTTTGAGGAAGATAGGGAATTGGACATGATGACGAGCATGAACTGTGACAAAATGCAGTTGGTGCACGTTTTCAATAAATTCTTCAGGGTACAGATACCAACACGCCAGGAATGGAAACGAGGACTGAACCCCCCGAACCAAGACTGTATTGTGTGGTATACTGATGGCTCTAAAATGGACACTGGCACCGGAGCTGGTGTTCATGGTAGGAACTACGAGCTTAGTCAAAGCATGGGAAGATGGGCAACCGTATTTCAGGCGGAAGCATTTGCCATCATCGCTTGTGCGCAGGAGAATGTGGATAGGAATATCAGAGATAAAACTATCTACATCCTCAGTGACAGCCAAGCTGTGTTGAAAGCTCTAACCTCGCACAGGGTGGACTCGAGGCTGATCCTGAATGCTATACAAACGCTGAACAGGCTCGGTAAGCATAACAGGGTAAGCCTCATTTGGGTGCCTGGACACACCGGTGTCCCAGGCAACGAAAGAGCTGACGAGCTTGCAAGGAAGGGGTCCGGGGAAAACATTGTTGGGCCCGAGCCCTGCGTTGGAATCTCGTACAGTACGGTGCGAATGGCATTTAGGAAGTATGCAGAGAGGATGCAATCAGAAGAATGGGATAAGATTGCCTCTCTCGCACACTCCAAGCGATTTATGTATCCACTTGGAGGTCCGAAGAAGGCGATATGGAACTTACAACGTAACAGACTACGGGGCTTAAGTGGCGCTATTACTGGCCACTTTGGTACCAATAGCATGTTGTTCATGATGAAACATGTTGGATCGCCTCTATGTAGGGTCTGTGGGGAGCACACCGAACAAATGGAACACATCCTATGTAATTGTGATGCTCTTGCTAGGAAGAGAATGGGTCTCTTTGGACTGGGCTATCCCAGTCCTGAAGATATAAGGCTGCTGTCTCCGAGTGTACTTAGCAAGTACATCTTGGAGGTATTCCAGGACAGCAGTCGGTAGGATTAGGGAAGCACAAAAGATCCCATTGGGTCGACGTGCACCGGGAGTAATAATCCTGGCCCTACATCAAGATAAGATAAGATAAGATGCGATTATGGTCACTAATCTTCTGTTGGAAGCAGGGGACCTTGTTTTCTATATCATGAATATTGACCCTAATTCCGTTGTTCACAAACTAAATTCAATTTAAATTGTTGTTCAAGTTAGTTGATACTTTGGCGATCCATACACTTTTGACTTATTTTAATCGGTAGAGTCGCCATTTTAGGAACGTCAAATGATGTCACCGGTCATCTGTCTTTTTTTGGTTGTATTGTACTGAAAGATTAGTATTGAACTTTAATTTAATTTAGTTCGAGCACAATTTTGTAAGATGAATCTACGGTAGTAAAGCTAAATTAAATTTGAGGAGTGGACAAGGTTTTTAAAAATTATGAAGTTCTTCGGTAGTATGTTTGAGATAGATCCAAAATTAAACATATTTCTTATTCTGATGCCATTGGATGTCTGTCGTATTCTGTTTACCATCCTGAATACCAAATCACTGTCACCTATGGTGTTGTGCACCGCGATCGACACGACGTTATGAAGCTTTGGCCGACTACAGAGAAATAAAATAATACGTTTAATTGATGCAAAATAGACACGAATGCGGGTAGGCAGATAAAATTCTCTTTATATCTAACAATACAAGGAGAATAATTCCTCAACCAAAATTGTTTTTACCGCAGAATCAAATTGCATCAGATTTTAATTTTTTTGTGCCCTAAAATTTAGAAACCTCAAGAATAAAATCATGACACGATATTAATAATTACAGATTACATACAGGAGAGAAGCCTTTTGCTTGCGAGTACTGCGACATGCGGTTCAGGATACGATATGGACTTATCAAACATGTGCGGGTGCATTTAGGTCAGTGAATTTATATCAACTCTCTTATTATCTAATCATAGTACACATTAAACTTACTTATACTATTAAAATAGAAAACTTCATAGTTCAGTCATGAATATAATAATTAACTTCCTTTGCGAAGTGAAGTGAGGTGCGGTCTTCTTTTGACTGCCTGGTAACCAAATATTGCTCGTGGCTTCGTGCGCGGGACATTTATCATCAAGTATCTATATAGATATTTTCCTGTGGTAAAATGGAGCGTTTATTTTAAGATCTCTATCAATACATTGGTGAAAGCTGCACTCAATTCCATGCATTACGTTTGGCATGATGCTTGTAAACATACAGTCAGACAGAAAATCTAAAAACTGTTTTTTTGGCTAATGTGCTCGAGTTATAGATATCGGCCTGTTAAAATTGTATTATATGTAAATATTTATTTATCACACAGAGGAATTAAGATATCATTTTTTATTTGCAGATGAAAAACATTTCGAGTGTGCGCATTGTGCTAAGAAATACGTACTAAGAAGCGATCTAGTCTTCCATTTGAAGCATTCCATGTCTTGCCTCCAAGTGAGGTCTGGTTTAAAACCAAAGTTAAAAAAGGCTGCGAAAACTTATAAATGCTTTTATTGTGAAGACACGTTTTTAAATAAGAAGGATTTTATAAGACACCAGAAGAACTACAGGCCCTGTGAGAAGATGCACAATAATCCGGCTTATGCTAGTAAGAAGGTACAACTACCTTTTCTATATGTAGAGAAGAAAGATAATAATATAGGGAAAACTATTCGAATGAAACAAGACGAAGAAGAATGTGAAGATGTGGATGTATTAGAAGTTTAAAACTCATGCTGTTGTTTTTTTTTAAATCTCTTAACACTTACACAAGCATTGCTACGGTTTTATTCGAGGTTCATTCTAAATCTGACCTAAACGGAAGCAGTTTAAGAACAGTTTTTCAATAAATCTAATTTTTAAGTAACATTAATTTAAGATTACGTATTATTAATTAATAAACGTTATCACCTACAACAAAATAAAATAAATAGCCATTTAACACAAAACACGAACAATACAAACTGTTGTGTCCTTTTAATTGTCTTTGTGTACATAAATTGTTAAATAAATAAATAAAACATTTTTTAATGTATAAATACGACTAAAATACGTGCTATGTATGTTTTTTATCTAATAGATTTGCATGCACCAACTTCTTATTTAAACCGAGCCAAAACCTATTTATTTAGCATACAGTTGTGTATTCACGCGGCACGTAACACTCAAGAACAAAGTTGTCGAATAATTTTTTTAAATAAAACTATAAATTTGATCTCGAGTGCTCGGTGATTTCGAAACTGAAGCCAAAAACTACAAATTACTAAAAAAAATGGGAGTTAATAAAATACACATTTCAACAACACGTAAGATTTTAATTCATACTGTCGGAGCTATATAAAAAATAAATACAAAACTAATATTGCAGCAATAGTGTTTAGCAGCCTTCGGACCTATTCATATGACGGATTGAAATAGTTTGGCAATATAATTTTGTGACTTATATAACATCGTGTTGCGCTCTGTGGTTACATTTCATACATTAAAATGTAACTCTTATTGTTAAAAGACATGAATAACAATAAGAATGAACAAACAAGAATGCGTATTGACAAATTTCAGTATCTACCGTAACTATCTTCAGAAACTTAAAATGAAAGTACTTAAAAATAATTTGATTACAATACAAAAACGTGTAAATTTACACGTATTTGGTACATGTGTTAAGTTATATTACAATTTTGTGATTTGATTGAAATGCAAACAATTTAAAAGTGAATGCTGCTAAAACCACTAGAACTTTTTAGATTTATATATTAAATGCAAAAACGAATCACGAGAAAACAACTCCTAATATCACTACTAATAATTTACAATACTTACGTTCTTAATTATTAAATATAAAAATGTGTAATTACAACAACATATTTTACAACACAAAACATTATGAATTATTGGACCCATTAGCACAGTTGTTACAATACTAATAAATAAGTATTGGTACAAATAGTTAAATATATCACTTTCAATTTTAAAAAACATGTAAATTCCACAAAACTCATTCTACGATTGTCATAATCGCAACCTAACATAACAGTTATTACAAATAATTTTGTACCGATACTTATTAGTAAAGTGACAGTTCATAAGACAATTCGAATTGTACTTAATAGAAATCAATTTCGGATCAATTTATTGTAAAGGCAACATTTAAATAGTTTTAATCGTGCAAATGGGATCCGATATTTGTAAATTTTGTTCAATCTAAACACTAAATAGTCCTTAATGATAGGCATTTCACATACCTAACTACCTTTAAAAGATTAAAAATTAAATTTACACCAATTTAATATATAAAAGTTAGGACTTAATATGTTTTTCGTGAAAATCTTAACATCGTTAATATATAACTCAATGAAGACAAACTATTTGTAAGGCATTTTTCCTTAGTAACAACTACAGTATTGCTTAGGCTTATTACTTGTTTAGGGCCTCTTACTTTCTCATAATCACTTCAACATCTAAACATTATTTTATAATACAAAAAAATACATTAAAATGTGCCATATTTAATGAACAAACCAAATTAAAAGTATGAATATTTATTTTTATTATGATTTATTATTGTGTTTAAAAGTCTAGTTATTGTCAAAATGTACTTTATGATTTTTATACAAAATATTTTAGCCATAATTTTTGATATTACATAACAGCTTTACACTTTGACATAATAAATTTGTTACTGAAACCAAAATTGTTCGGCAATTAACAAATAAATAATGAATATTATGCTTTAAAACCAAAGAAAACAATATAATTAACATGTTCATCTCGGCTTGTATTCATTTTGATTCTACACTACTTAGCCCTTTAATAAAAGCAGCTAGTAGCACTATCCAATGCCTAGGCTTTTTATAGTTCTACCAAAGGATTAGATAAACAGTAATTTTAAAAACAGCCAATTGAAAAACTCACACATAAGGCCTTGCTAGTAATCATTACAATTTTTGTCTGTGAACGAAAGAATAAGATTGGAAAGAAACTTAAACATATGTCATTTGAATAAAAAACTAGTAAAAATATGTCAACAGTGCAACATTTCCTCTTCCGTTTCATTTGTAAAGGATTATTCACAATTCATTCGTGGATTTTTTACAAATCCCTGACAGAACATCCATAAAACGGACATTTTTTAGTAGGCAGCACTAAGCCAGTGTTGCCATTTTAAAAACAAGGTTAACGACTTCTATAGACACGCTTAGCTCTATCAGCACCTTGGTTTAAGTTCTGTTTCGTTTCACACCAGTCTAAAGATTTATAACTAAGACTTTTGCCCTTTTGGCCTGTTGGTGACCACTATGCAGTTGTCGGCTAGTTGGTCCCGCATATTGCTGTTTTCTCTGCGGACCTCTGCTAGTTCTTGGTTGAGTCTCAATATTTCTAGAACGAGTTTCTCATTTTCCACTTCTAATTTTTCTAATCTGTAAATTAGTTTTATTTTGTTAATGTATGTCCCATACTATAGATTGCATCCTATCATATCCCATACAATTCCTTACTATGACAAAATTTTTGGTAAATAATAAAGTATTAGCTAACTTATTAATTCAGCTCTTTACTACCGCGTTTGCAGTAAAGACTTCATATTAATTTGTGATGTACCTACATAAAACTATCAGATTTAAATTTTGCGTGAGACCGACCTGACGGGACGATCAGGTTGGGAGGGCAAAAAAATATGGTTTCTAATACTCCGTGCTGCTATTTAGGCATAGATGCTCGATTGCAATGTTTGTCAGTGTAATGCACAAAACCCTTGAGTCTTTTATATGGCACAGCAAGATTCAGGTTTAAGGTCTGAAAAATAATTCTCAAATACAACAAAAATGCTTACTTCATTGATAGAAGTGCGAAGGGAAAGCTTCTAGTGTTATTACAGAGCATGGGAGGCATTAACTTCTATCTCCAATAACTACTTGAAATTGCTAGTGTCTATAGGCGATCTTTGCCGCTCTATGGCATAATAAACCAACCAGTAAAAACTACTATGAATAAATTTAATTATTTTTTGGCAACACTATGAACAAATGTCAAAAGAATGAAACGAAATTTGAATTTTAGAATTCAAAACTAATGATACGATTTTCTGCAGGGCGATATAAAAACTCACTTTTTCTGTTTCTGCGTTAACTCCGTGATGTGGTCACACGCCTTGGCCAGGATGCCACCCTTGCTGGCCGAATCTGGTAAGCCAGAGTTAGGCACTAACGCTGCTAGCTTTGTTATCCAGCTGTTGATTTTATCTCTTCTACGTCTTTCTACTTCGTTGTGTGTCGCTCGACGTTTGTCATCGCGCTGTTGTAAAGGTATTTACAATATAATGTTATTTTTCGAAGGAGAATGTTATGGCTATACATCAAATTTAGAGTGCTATTGGAGAAGGCATTTCACCTCACAGAAGTTAGCACGAAAAAATATTAAGCTTTGTAAGTAGGAGTACTTTAAAGGAAGTGTATAAGTTTTGTTTTGGTTTTTACATGGCTGGCAACATACCAGTCATATTCATATACATATTCCTATATATATGATTAAAATTTGTTAGTAAATTATACTATTCAATTGCGAAGACAAATTTATTTGTTTATGTAACTTTCCAGTTATATATGTCACAGTAATATAATATCTTTAAATGAAAACATTACTGTTACCTTCTTTGCAGTGACAGCCTTGGCTTGGATAGGATCTCGTCGGCTCTGAGGTTTCTTTTGTGCTGTTGGTGTGCCAAACACTTCTACTGGATTACTGATAACATAGTACTCTGTATAAAAAATACAATCATGTTTAAAACATCAGCTTAATTAGAAACTTTTAGCAAGCCATTAAGACTGCATAATATTATACTATGAAATCAGGAACGATTTTAATTGTGTGATATTGTAGGTATCTGATATATTTTTGAGTTCTAGAACTATTAGATCTACTTTAATTCAACAAGCATGCAAGCAAGGAAGCTACAGTTAATGACCAAAAATAGTGAGGTCTTAACTGTTTGTTTGTACAATAAGATCTTTTAAACTCAAAGCAACAGATTTAAATGCAGTTTCATCAAAAGATAGTTTTCAACATTTTCAACTCCTAAAAGTTATACTGAGAGTCACTGAAGTGTATCAAATCCCATTGTTGATCCCTTATACAGTTTTCCCAATTAGGAAACTACCGCTAATCAACTCAGAAGCTTTAATGAAGCTAACCGCATTAGACTTCCAAGTTTAGAAAACTCACCATGTGAAGGAGAATGTGAAGGTACATTATTAGTGGTAACTTCTTCTGCCATTGGTACTAACTTGTATGTGACCGACCCTGATGGACAAATTTATAATAATATACAAATAAAATAAGAATTTTTTAATAATCTAAAATCATTACATGTAGGGATCTCAACTAATTTGTACTTCAATATAACTTGGCGAGGTCAATGTAATAAGTAAGGATGAGAACTGCCCTCTATTATGTATTCATATACTATTTTTGACCAATTTAAATTTAATCTGTAGAGCTAAATTCACTAAGGAGCTTACAATATACAAATATAGATAATAAATTTAAAAATAATAGTATCTGGTTAATATGGCTTCACAAGTATATCATTCTCTTCTTTTTATGGTTATGTTGTAAAATTAAATATGTTTAATTTATAAATAATGTACAAATCTTTATTAATATATGGCATATGTTGATTGTCAAGTTTAGCTCACTTATAAAACATTGCAATTTATATTGATATTAAACATTTTTGAAATGTGGAGAAAACCTTGATTGATTAAGACACAGATCTTCAGACACATTCAGGTGAGCCTTACTGTATTTGTAATCAACCTCTAAGATGTTAATGTAATGAACAGAAAAAGTTCAACAATACAGTACATAAAATGTCTAGAATATATATAAAAACCACTCAAATTCTACTGGATATCCAAATTTGTTGTAATTTTATTCAAAATATTTTCTTCTAGGTCCTATTCATTGATACATATATTGTGTTGTTATAGTAAAGACCAATTTAATAATTTTTAAATACTTAATATTATGAAATTCTTAATACTTTATGATGCTAAATCTCAATTTACCTTTAAATCACCAAAGTTAGGTTTCTGTGTTAAAAATGAAGATAAGCATGTGATTATACTTCATTTGAAAAGTACCCTCAAAGCAGACAAAATAGGTTTTTTTAAATATGATGACACATGTAAAACTTGGTAAGGCTTGGTAAAACTACAATAATTAATTGATATCCCATGGGGTTTCGCTAAATAAGCATTTTCTGTCTGTTTTATTAAATTTGTTTACAAAATAAAATTTGCAAATATTTTTACTTACCAATATCCCTAAAAGTATACGAGGCACTGTTATCATTTGTATCCAAATATGGTTGTGTAACTAAATGAGATCTTTCTTCTGGACCTGAAATTTATTTATAATTAAATTTAACTTTAATTCAATAACATGTTAATTAAATTGATTAGATACATCTTGTATACAAACACATTCAAAACTCTCAATGTAACGTTTTTGATTTCTTAAAGATACTTACCGAAAGATCCCTCATCTACCATTCCTAAATATTCACTGTCAGCACTGTAAACAAATAAACACAACACTTCATAATAAATCTAATTTCGCTACAAGGACTACATTCTATGCCAAGTTGCTAAATTATTATCGATGACCTTCGTTGGCATTTATTATAATTATGTAACAAACATTGGAATTTTAAACACTGAATTTACCTGTTATCAAGTGAATTCTCATGTATGTCATCGACGTCAATTTTAATTTTGGCCATTGCGTCTAATTATTTTTGAATTTCTGATTTTGATCACGGGGACAAATAAAAGGGTCATGTGATATAACCATAGACACAAAAAATGTTACTTAGAGTTGCCAAAACACTATGTTATTATTATTTGTTTATGGTATTTGGTTTGAAAAGTAAATTCAAAATACTATATTTGAAAAATTGTCGCTTACCAAAATTATGCCAAAAATTATAATAGACATATTATAACAAAAACTGGATTTATGTGTGATCAAGATTTAGTATTTTTTTTATTGTTTATTTAAGTCCTAAGTGGCTTTATAAGTTGGTATTGTATTTTATTTCTTTGATTATTGTTTAATAAAAACGTTTGGTAACCGTAAGAATGAATATTTTGATGTTATTTGATATTTTATATTGTGTTGCCAAGATGAGATAAACATTAAGTACAGTGAAATCTATTTTGTAAAACTGTAGCTAAGCGCCCTCTAGATTATAGATACTTTGATACCGCAAATAGACTGACTTCCTACTAATTAAAACTACTACAACAACCTAGATGGCGCTACTTATACAATTTTGTGAAATCGTAATAAAATGTTCATAACTTTCATCACACAAACATCTTGATTCATAATACATGCTAGTCGGAAGTAGTCAAAATTACACAAGTACAGTCAGCCTCAGAAGTAGTTAAACACTAGTACAATGTACCAACCATTAGGTGTCAGTAATAATCACCACCTTACAATAAACACAATTCTTTTTGTGACATGGTACTAAAGTGTTAGTTATTTCTAGACAGACCGGACCTACTCCATTCGATGGAGTATTTGAATCGAGTAAAATAACTTACACAGTTACCATCATCGAGAGCTTGAGTTATGGATTATGAATATATATTATAAACACCCTTGACGGTATAACTGGGAGAGATCTCTAATAGCCTTATTTGAATACTACTGTATAGGTTTTATAAATTAATTTTTTACGTATATTAGTGTTAAGGTACTTGATGCTTATTAATCTACAAACATTTTGTTATTTGATTGCTAAGATTTTATTTTTGATTGATACTCTTTAGGTAAAGATATAAATCAAGGCTTCAAATAGTTTAACCGGGAGAAAAGACTGGCGGGTCACTTGCTTCCTCTCCGTCACCGTTATCTTCACGATAAGCGTGGCTGTCTAGTCGATGCGACGAGAACTTACAGATATTAACGTCAGTTTCTATTTTAGTTATGTTATTATCTTCCTTAAATCAGGGCACATGAGCTTGATTTGAAATTAGTTTGCCAATTACGTCAGTAAACAATAAATTAATGATACTGAAATAAGCAACTGATAACGCATCAATTGACTGTATATTAGTAAGGATTTTTTTGATGTGTAATAAAGTAGCTTTTGTTGATTTGGTAACGGTAGTCTATTTAGTTCCATACAACCATTTTTATTGAGGTTATCTTAAATTCAAGTGAGCTACACTCGCATTTCTCAATCACAGAGGAACTGGCTGTCTTATCTTCTTCTGCCGAAAAAACAATGCTGTTAACATGTAACAACGCCCAGGTACGTTCCTGTACCTGGTATAGCGAGACGAGTGTAGACCGGGTCTTAGCACCCTAGTTCTACAAGTGCGGTGTATTGGAAAAGTGTTTCTAGTGAGTGACTTGTGTGAGTGTAGGAGCGCTTTTGCGCTCGTGATGGGATCATCCGGGTCATGGAGGACATTCCTTGATCTGCGTAAGCGGGCCGAGGCGTTAGGGTCAGGAGAGTAGTCGAGTGCTTTGTCAGGAAGGTTAAAGTCTTTGTGGAGGTCTACATTGCGCATGTACCAGGGACACCCGATGGCCATACGCATGAAATGATTGTGTTTTCCTAGTGCGTATCCTTAGTAATATAATACCTACTACTTACGTATAAGGAATTTAATGTATGCAAAATGAAATTCAATAGGTATCTTATTTAAAGTGTGTTCTGACATCTGAATAATCGCAGGCTCAGTTTGTTGAAATTTAATATTTAAGCGAAAACTCTGCTAGACGGTTTGAAATTCTCAACATTTCTCATCGCAAGAACAATTGTGGTAGGGCTGTAAGACAATGGATCTGATCTAAGGGCCGACCGCGGCTTATCATAGCTGGGATCCCGTAGCGTTGTTTACAACCTCTTTAGATATAATTCAATAGAAACCATTTTGTTTTTAATTTTGTAAGGTCAACAGTACTATATAAAACAGTGTTCAAAGTTTCGGATGATAATCAAGTTTATTAGGAAATCCTATTGTTACGTTTAACTCATGAATGTTATATTTTAATCCGAACAAAAGGTTCTAAACCGTCTCCATGATAGCTGACTGAGTCGTGTTTTGTATTTTACTATTTGGTTCAGTCGCCGCTGTTTATAATTAGGTACATTTAGTTAAAATTGTTTTTATTTATATCACTTTAAAAATAAGTCGTTTAATAATAACTTTGAATTAACTACTTATACGTTTCGTACGATTTAAGTGTTAGGTTGACATCCGACACAAGCCAATTATTTCCAATACAAATCTCTGTAAATGAGCTGTAACTATCTGCGCACAGGGACATAACACTGAAAGTAGTGGTTTATGGCTGCATTTCTCTTTACACTTACAATTGAGGTACATCTTCATACGTAAATATTAACGTGTCTTTAATGACTAAAATGTTGTAACCAGATGTTTATTATTTAAAAAACTGGATCGACTGTAAAAAACAAAACTAAAAAGGTATACAGTAATATTTTAGCTATATATTCAATGGCGTTTAAAATTCGCCATATTGATTTTATTACAAATGTTTTTACAAACTCAAGTTTTAAAATCTGTCAAGCCTTTCAGGCTACAGGTAGTGACAATACACAAATACAGAGAAACATAGATAAAAACACGCGAAAACATAAATAACCCTACTTTTTAAATATTTTATTCCAACTTATGGTTGGCCTATAGTCGCCAGCAATTTCAAAAAGCCTCCTTCCATACCTCTTTAGAGGTAAGCCGGTAAAAAGTAAAATACGTGATAAATTCTTAAAAAAAAAAAAGTAAAGTTCATTAATTTTTTTTAACACCTGCCACTATAAGGGCTGCCAGTAATTGGTTTTTTTTATACTTAATACATGTGAATACAAGTCTTAAAATCAAGCGTCCCTTAGCTAATTTGAACGAAATATTCTCCACTCCTTAACAACATTGTTCTTAGTATAAGAGTGATAGTGATATTTATTTAGAAAACCTACAACAAAATACTGTTGAAACCAGGCTTTACTAGCGTGTTGTAATCAATCACCGGTAGCGACAGGTTTCATCTCAAAGGCTTAAGAATGACAAAATTGGATCTGTGAAGCTTTCTCGAGATTTAAAGCAATAAGGATAACATGAAATATTATTGCTTTCAGAGACAGATGGGGTAATGGCTATCGCTATCGCTAAACGGTACAAGTATGAGATTTCACATTCACCTTCGAAAATTTAATACCAGGCAAGTGTCAAATCCAGGCTCGACATGTTTTACGTATTTTTAATTTATTTTAACACTAGTTGACCCGGTGAACTTTTTAAATAATTTGCCACTACCGCCATCTACCGAAAATGATTAATTTTAAATAGCACCACAGAAGATTTTCCATACTAAGTTACAAATTAAAAGTTTTCATTTTTAGTTTTTATTTAAGATTACTATTATATTTTTTATATAGTTTTAAACCACTCCATAATTAATCCGAAAAAAACACAATAAGAATATTTCAAGTCTGTCAAACCATTTTTGAGTTTTAGCGTGACTAACGAACAGTTATATATTTTAATATATTTATTTAACAACAAAATTGGCTTATGACTGTCTAGGCCCCGTGTATACTACTTCATAGACCTTTAACAAAGTTAGGCGGCCTGGCCTAACTTTGTTAAAGGCTGCTTTCTATAAATAGGTAGACAAAAACCGTCAATTAATTGAATTTCCATGACATCAGAATTCCAACCAGGCCAATTTTAAGTTATTAAATTTATTGAATCCAAACGGAATAGTAAATGGAATTAAAAACCTAGAACTTATCTAAAAAAAGAATAGGTTTCAGTAATTTGACCAATAATAATAATTAAAATCGCCAATACTATAGTTTTAGCAAGAAAACAAATACTAAACAGTTTAACAATTTCATTATAATTAAACATTTGTAATTATAACTTTTTACATGTCTGACATTATATTTTTCGAGTTACAAAAATTTTACGACGATCTGTAGTCAATAAGAAGGCTTTGTGGATGCTTTTTGACTTCGCTGTCTTTGCCAGCAGTCAGCACTCAAAATTAAATCTCTGGATCTCCGATAATTTTATTTCCAAATGTCATTCAAATAGCAACATACATTTTATCCGTGCGTGTCTGACATGCCGCGTAAATACATGATCAATACCTTTGACAGCTCGGTAGATATTGAACTATCCTTCGCGTTATTGTTGTATAATATTGAGACTAAAATAGATTTGTATTTTTTCTAAATTTTTATTTCGGAATAAACTTGTAATACATATACTACAATACAGTAATTTGATACGATACCCAATTAGTGCAGTGGAAAGGTTACTGTTGTTTAACTTGACCTTTATTAAATAAATAAATTCGGAAAGTGTTACCAGTTCCAACGCCATTAAATCCCTGCTGGCTGACTAATGATCATTTGGGAGGCCGTAACTGTTTAGGATTGTCTAAATTGACGGGCTTCGAGCTAATGTTTGGTGGACAAACTCACTGGCTAGGTAAGTGTTAACTTTTATGAGTTCTTGATTCTATTTGTGGCTATTATTTATTTATGTGTTTTTTCGCATATTCTTTATAAAGAAATCGTATTTTCCCCTTGAATATTTGAATATTGAACAATTGGTACACAACAATAGGTATACAACAATAGGGGACCAAGATTCTACGAGGGTAAGCTAGTGATGTTATAAAGGGAAACATATTATATTTAATATTCTTAATATTTTTATATTAGATAATAAATAAACCTATAAATATACACAGAAACATGATCCGGGAACAAATATTCGTGTTCATATCACACAAACATCTGCCCGGGTCAAGACTCAGTAACTGCGGGTACTGAATACCTGGACGGTTATTAAAATGTAAGTTGTGAAATTGTAAAGTAGTAAATGTTTTAGTTTTAGTTTATCATTTATTTTGAAATTTTATTAGTTCAATGAATTAAAAATTGTACTTTCGTTCTTTCTTTTTTATTTAAGTATTGTGCGCCATATTTAAACAAAAACTCTTTACGTATTTGCAACGGTTATGTTTGATGTAAAAATACCATTATAGCCGTTTTACAAGAAGCGTACATTTTAGATTTTGTATAAATGTGTTATGTTGTGCTGTTATACAGAATCGACACGTATTAGCGTAGGCTAGTGTTACATTAACAGAACGTTTCTGTGCAAGCACGATTAATCTTTCCCGGGAAGCTAGAATGTTCCGGGAAACTATTTTGATTGATGATAGAGTGTGCATGGCTGCCTTATACAGGTATATAATATTCCCATAATATTATATATATCATATTATATAGTTCGTACAGTCATTGCTATGATATAATGAGAAATCAGTTAATATTCACGTAGATTTGATAATAGTAGATATATCAACAGACTTAAAGGAAGTGATTAGATGTCTTTCAAAAGTAACTTTACGTAAACAACTATTTATAAGTCTGACAGTTTTGATGCAAAATATATAAAAGGTACCTACTATTGTAAAATTCTGTCATTTCAAGTGACTACAAGATTAATATAAATAAAAAAATAATTTTAATTTAACATAACGAAATGAATGCACCAATGAAATCAAAATACTCAAATCATCACATTAAAACCGGGTGTTGAGTCAGGACAGACGGTGCTGTAACCACGCCAAAAGGTCAAAGAGGTAATAACTAAAAAGTAGACGGTTTATCATTACCATTATATACACTATATCGTAGGAATTTAAGGAGGTGCTTTTAAATGTCTCTCATTGCAACACGGCTTAACAATATTATAGTTTTTATGACAATAAAAATTAGTTACTCAAAATAAACACCCCTTATGTGAAAACCTTACAATACCTAGCTATCTTTCTCCGATAATGCTTAAATTATGAGAGAAGTTTTTATATATTAATATTCTTTAAAAACAACCACTAGGTTACAAATTAAACAGTTTCTAATTTAAAGATAGCCGTACATCGAGCGTGCAGTTGTAAAATATTTCTTAATACAATAAAATAAGATACCCGGAGAACTAACTGTCTATAAAGAGTGGGGTCTTCCACTGTCTTTACAGGAACTATGTTACATATTCTTAATAATAAAAAATTAAAGATGTTTTCACCAAATATCTTCTTTGCGTATGAGATAATAACATAATTATTCTGTCTCTGTATGCGACTGTAGTATACTAGTGCCAGCTCTTACAGATTATATTTTATTTAACTCTTTGTTCAGTGTTTATCTTACTTAAATACAACCAAATTACACAAAATAATGTACTGTAAATTATGACTATATTTTTCTCTTGTTAAAATTCAAAATATATGAGGCGGTATTTAAAAAGACTAATTTTATGAATGAAGGCATCAATAATTATCTCAGATCTTGAAGAACCTTGACAGAATTGGAATACTTTTTGGTATCTATCTCGTTAATCACCAGTAGAAACTTCCTGTCTGGCACTAATTTATCCTGTTCTTGTGATGTTAAATAATTGCTATTGACCTATGCTAATACTGATAGTTCAAGGACGTAGTTCGGAAGGACGAAAATATTCATTTGGTTCCTAAAAAAATGACACTGACTAATCCAGAAAGCTGGTTCTCGGTTAGTAATACTACCCAGTATACTGTCTTCGATATAGCGTGCTTAAACGCTTGCAAACATCTTTTTCGAAAAGCAGTGACAATATAATAACATTTGTACTTTATTATAACCGACGACGAAATAAAATATCAGTGAGTGACAGTCGTCACGTCATACGAACGGTGAAGCCAAGAGACCTTATGAAAGGTACTAACAAAAGTTATGAGTTTTGACGTAAAAATGACTATCTTAAACATATTGAGACTCGTTCACGACGTTCTACTACCGACATGTTCATTGAAAATAGTCTTCCTGATTCTTGATATTTAACAACACATTTTTATGAACAAGCAAGTGATTATTTAAGTCAAGAGTCGACAGTTTGAAAATTACTCTTTTCATAAAGAACGAGAATACTCAACAAAAGTCAGCATTAACCTTGATTTTCCGTAAGTTTTTTCATAGTAAATATCTAATTAAAAGGCTATAGGTTTCTCCACTTATCTTTTAAAAGGTGAAGCCCCGATGAACGTCTGAATATCAATAGATAAAGTTATGAAGCAAAAGCAGTTTGCGTCGTGACCTCTTTCTTTTATACCTTGACATTAAGTTATCGCCTTTGCCTTTTGGCGGGAGAGTTGACTATACTGGCAGGTTAAGCCTTTACAAATACCGACAGAATTATTGAGAAGTGAATTGAGTGCTGCTATAAATAGATTTTCAAACTGTATATGATATAATTTCCATTGAATCGTACTATTTACTAGACGTAAAGGCTTTATCTTGTGTTATACGTAAAGACCTAAAAAAACAAGCTATTTGTACAACGATATTTCTTTTTTATTGGTAGATTAGTGACACAAACAAAACATGTATTTTAGAATTGTTTTTACTAAAATAGACTTTTAAGTAACGGCAAGTGTACGTCAAAATTGAGGTTTTTAAATTACTTTTCAAAAAAATTATTTCATTAATCACATTGGTTGCCCATAATATCATATTAAACCAAATAAAAGCTCGTAAGCTCATTATCACAAACATTCTTGGAATTATTAATTTTGTAAATAATAATAAGAATCATGGGACTACTAATTTGCCCGGCGGCGGTGCCGTGAATTGATTCTTGCAAGAGGTTGCCGGAGAATTTAGTGGGTATTCTCAGTGCCAACATGATCAACCGCTGGGCGAATCCTACACGCGGTTGACGTCTAGCCAGCGGCGGGTAGGTCTGTAAGAGGATTCCTCCCCGAAAACAGGACTTGATATTTATGAATGCCCCAATCTCACATATAACTATATTCCAAACAATCAGGACCAACGTCCTAACTTGCTAAAGTAACGAGGAAGTCATGATAAAAATTTTTGATTGACCCATCCTGGTGCAATCATGGCGAAAATAGCTTTGTATTTCTAATTTAATTTAATGTGAATCTTTATTCTTTATTCCTTTGTAGAATACGTACCGTTTTGGTGTTTTTATTACATTGGGTTTGTTTTGCTAAATTCTTGGAATATACGGAGACCTTACTATATAAGTATTATCAAAACGCTGATTAACTTTTTCAAAGGCTAGCCAGCATATAACATATCGCTTAACTAACACCAAGATGATTGCAAAACAGTATTAAATTAATTAAGATGTTGAAACGCAAACATGAATTTAATTAAGCCACTTTGATGTCAACTGCTACGGAGAGAATGACGTTAATTAAATTAGCTTGAAAATCATGAGCAAGGTAAATTCTTAGACTTAAACTTGAAATCAAGTAATTAAACACTATTTTAGGTTTTAAAATTCAAACGAAGTACGAATTACGAAGTAAAAATAATGGCGGTTAAGTTTCATTTGTATAGAATATGGACATTTATATTTTTGATTTGTTTCGTATATTGTATTTAAAAACATACATTAGTAAATTTTGTAGAAATAAATTATTATTTGAAAATAAAACGTGTTATGTGATAATACTTTCAACTAACTCATCATAATGACGTCATTAGAGCATAATATTACGCATACGCGTACGTGATAACTGATAATTTCTATCCATAATGTGATACTATTGTAATGAAATCTAAACTCTTTTGTAATATATAATAGAAGAGCCTAATTTTGAGAGACTTTTCTTATATATGAGATAGACACAATGTGAAATATGATATCACAACATAGTAACTGTAATGATAACAGTGCGTGATAATAACAATTAAGGGGACAATGCAAGCATAATCAGCAGTATTATATATTGTGCTGTTGACGTAAATTTAATTAAACAGCCTCTGGAGCCGCTATAATGATATTCCATGTAATAAAACCTTTTTATAAGATAAAAATATAGGAGGCGTTCTTTAAAAAGACTAATTTTATGAATGAAGGCATCAATAATTAACTCAGATCTTGAAGAACCTTGACAGAATTGGAATACTTTTTGGTATCTGTCTCGTTAATAACCAGTAGAAACTTCCTGTCAGGCCCTAATTTATCCTGTCCTTGTGATGTTAAATAATTGCTATTGACCTATGCTAATACTGATAGTTCAAGGACGTAGTTGGGAAGGACGAAAATATTCATTTGGTTCCTAAAAAAATGACACTGACTAAACCAGAAAGCTGGTTCTCGGTTAGTAATACTACCCAGTATACTGTCTTCGATATAGCGTGCTTAAACGCTTGCAAACATGTTTTTCGAAAAGCAGTGACAATATAATAACAATTGTACTTTATTATAACCGACGACGAAATAAAATATCAGTGAGCTTCAGTGACAGTCGTCACGTCATACGAACGGTGAAGCCATTATAAGATAAAAAGGTTTTATCATAGTTATAGCAGTTTTGCATAGTTCCCAAATCTAATATATCTTGAATATTGCAACTTTACCGTATACATAGAAACATCTGAATTATTAATAATGGGGTCGAAGATATTATAATATATTATCTCATTAATGACAATTACAAAATACATCAAATATCTTTTTTTTAGTCGACTAAGACGCTTTAGTCGATTAAGTCGCTTTCAAATATCAAATGGATTTCAAATATTAATAGAGACATTTACATATTAACCATGTCATTACCTGTCAAGAAATATCATGTGTATTGTAGATATCATTTATCAGCATATCGTCCTTAAGCAATTTACTCTCATGTCTTAGCATCGATAAGCTAATCATTTATTTTATAAAAAGCTTTCGTCCAGATGCGCTTTAAGTATAGAAATATTACCCAAACTATAGTATATAGTTTGTTAAATGTAAGTGGTCAAAAATCGCTCTATTTGTATATACAACAGTGACGGCACAATTTTACAATGTCTACCAATTTATGGGTGCATGGACGAAATTGATAATATCTTTGTCATTTCGGAGCTATTTGTTGTATTGGCAAAAAGGTTATTAAGATTTGAATGAGTACATTCATAGTAAGTGTTTTAGATAAAGTTCGAAAAAGTGATGAAATATCTTTGTTAATAATCAAATATATTACAAAGCTTTTTTGATTAACGAAACTGAACATTCTCGAATTATATGTGAAAATGGATATTTTCGGGTATCATAAGCACGGCACATTGCTTTTTTGTATTAAGAGCTTAATAATGTCAAAAATAAGACCATATATAATGTAGTGATAAATTATACTTTTCAACCTTTTCCTTTTTATAATAATCTTGCGTCAGAGTTGCTCAAGCCTTTAGATCCCTGACGAGGCTTAACGACCACCATTATTATAATGATAGTCGGGACCAATACCTAAACGTGTCTGACGAGGTACATAGGTAGGCATATCCATCCAATCAGAACAGGCAGATTGGCAGGTTATCTACATTCATTAATAATCATTAAAAGACTAAATAAGAAAATCTTCATGACGGTTTGACTTGAAGAGATCCCTAACAGAATTAAGTCTTGTGTACTTATTTAGTGCTGTTCTTATTTATTTAGTGAAATAATCGTGAAAAGAGTAGTTACTAAACTCAACACTTTTACTAAGATACAAGGTCTTTTTTGGTATACGGTGGAATAATTCAAATCGAGAATATTATCCACATGGTAAGAGGTAACACAGGAAAGTGGGAAACTGTAACAACAACTCTAACAACAACAATACTCAAGCATACACCTTGAACACAAAAGATGTTAAATATATTGTGTCTAGAATACTGAGCTAGTTCCCGAGTGCCACTTAGGAGAATTATGTATCCATTTAATGAACCTTTTTGTAATTTAGATTTGGATATTTATGCTGTTTGCATTTGTTTACAAAAAGCATCTTTTGCAATCTCTCAGTTAAATTTGAATTTGAACGTTGGATTATCTGTTATTTTCATATTACAATTATATTAAACTCATGTTACAAAACGCGAATAACGGTGCTGATTATATATCTAAACTACTATAATCTAACGTACTGTAGCTTTTGTTTGAAATAAATCAAATAATAATAATGTTAACGCCCCTGCTTGCACTAGATATCATTCCCTCACACTGAAACACTGCAATAACTTCATTTCCGAAACAATGAATGCCGATTTAGCTACCCAGTAATATTTATTTTGTTAAAAAGAACTCTGAGAGCTATATACCAACTTGGCCCATGAATTATACGATACAATACAAGGAATAAGCATAATCTTGTCACACATACTCTAATGTCCAAAATAAGCAATGTATAAGCTTAAATAATAGACTTCCAATAAATATTAGAGACGTTTGACTAATTTAAAATTAAAATAAAAAATAATTTGTATAAGAAAGCTTACTTAATGAGAAAATGAATATGATTTGAAACCATGGAAGTTATCATAACAATTTGAAATAGCAATAATTAATGGAACACACCATTAAAATTTGTAACGTACCGGCCTAAATAATTTGTTAATGTCATTACAAACGTTTAAAACCTAAGGAATTTTTACGCCGCTTCTCCCCGGCTACTATTAGATATTCGTCAATGCAGGTGATACGGTTAAAATATGACGACTTAAAAGAACTTAGTAATTGAGTCCATTCGAATATAGAGCATTTTGTTTTTAATATTCCAGATGACCTGCAAATAGATCTAGCTCAGACAAATCTATCCATATAATATTTTATAAGCGAACTATTTTTAATAGTACAACTCTTTCCATTGCTTACAGTTCATAATGAAATTCAATTTTATAAAATTTAGTTAATAAAAACAAATAACATCCTAATGTTTTAGGGTTGATAGAGGCATAAAACAATAATAATTCACATTTATTTTATTTCTTGCTAAGAGAGACTTTTTCGAAAAAAATATTTTTATTTATTTTGTTGATACACACTCACTCGGAAACATTTGAGTATTTTGAGTTGGCAAACTAGTCATTCAAATTAAAAACTATATTTTCGATTCAGCCGGCTAAACTGCAGTTCATTATCACTAGTATTCACATTAGTTGAAGCGTAATCGAATTTTGGAACCAGCTAAGTGCTACACTGTAGTCTGTACTTTGAAACAGCTACGTGCTACGCTGTAGTCCGTAGTTCGTAGCAAGCTAGCATGTTACAATGAATGAGGCGTTAGTTTGATTAATTGAGTTTGATTCCATTTTGATTGACTCGATCTTTTCAATGAAAACAGGGGGAAAATTTTGCTCCACGTTTTACTATTATTTTATCACCAGCATATCAAATAACCAAGTCAAACAACTTTTTGAACAATCTCTACATCTTATTTTTGACATTTTTGGGAATCTTAATCAGATGAAATAAGAGTTATTTCCCAACTGTCTTTAAAATAACAGATTTTACATAAAATCTCTTTGAATATAACATTGAAATGCTGATTTTAAAACTTTTTAATTTTCAACTGTACAGTGCTTTGTAGAAGTACAATGACAGTTCCATGATCCATTATTCATTGGTACAAAGTAAGTTGTTGGCAAACCGTTGCAATGAAGGGGACTTTGATAGATTGAGGGTAAATCTAAGCAAGCTGTCGTCGGTAGCATCAATATCATATTGTATAAGTTTGAGCGTGAAAGAAAAACCTTAGGCAAAACTTTTTCTAGCCACTGGTAACATATGAAATAGTTATCATCACATTTCTCACGACCAGTATAGACGGATCAAGTTAGATCAACATTTAACTTTAAGGTTATCAACCATACCAACCAACTGTTGTATCCCGAAAATGGTAATTTGTTGTATCTTAAGATCTATTGTACACAGAAGTACAAATTTTTTATCTTATCTTATCTTTTCTTTCTTATCTTAGATTATCTTATCTTATCTTATAAACGAGCGGAGTTGGGGCATAGTAACTAACGGTGGATAATATCGCGTATTTAAAAAATAGCCAAACTGTTATTAGTTAAAACGATTTGTTAAGCTTAGGAGTATTTTCTCTTTTTTTTCTTTTTTTCTTGTTTATTGTTTTATCAGGAAACAATCTGACGTATCGAACTGTCAAACTAATTCAAAATAAATTAGGTTTATTATTTTTCTGTAAAATTCTCCTTGCAGAGGTGATAGAAAATATATATGAAAGAATTCTCTAGCAGAATACTTCAATTTAATTTAGAACCAGTAGGTAAACAGAACACTGAAACGTGTTCTTTAGATAAAAAAAATTCGTAAATAATAATTTTCGTATTTCGTATTTAATATTGTTAATAAATAGCAACCTCCATTATTATCTGTTGCTTAGCAAAAACTGTACTTAATATAAATATATGAAGTTAAAGTTCAAAATTGAATGATTGTCAAAATATATCTCAAGGTAAATTAATCTTTATAAATAAGCTGCAGTACCTGTCAGCAACGAAATGACATTCAAAGGCTTATTATACGCCGTTCCCAATAGGTGGTAGTTAATAATGGAATATGATGAGTTCATACACAGCTCTGTTCGCTAGGGATTGGTGATGTTATTTTTTTAAATAATATTATCAGAACAATAAATTGTTATTCGATCTTTAAAATTATTAAGACTTTACTCTTTACTATAATCTAGTTTTATAAAGAGGGAAAAGTTTTTATATTATATTTTTTTAAACCAGACATGTGTTGCAATGCCACTAAATATCGGAGAGGTATTGATAATTTTAAGATCAGAAAATTTCATCACAATCTGATAGACGATTTACGATCATACAGACATTATTAATTTTAAAAGTAATTCAAAATTTTATACGATTTAATATAATATATAATATGTTTGCTTAAATGAGGTATAATAATTTAGTCGCCAAACAATGTGTCAAATCGATTTAAAAATTATAGCAATCTGAAAAAGATACAAAAAATTGAAATAACTTTGGCCATTGAAAATGTCTTTTATACTTTCCCTCTGTCCAAGAAAGAGTATTTAAATGACTTTTAAATAACTTCGACCTATTTATTAATAATTAAACTTCACAGATGAATTTGTTTTTAATGTAAGACTAGAGTATGTCTATTTAACATGAGATATACTTAAAAACTGGTCTAAAAATTGTTTTATGAAGACGCGTGTTTTAAGGTTAAAGATAAGTTTTAAGATTTTGTAGAACTATCTCTAGGGAACATAACTTGCATGTTATTAAGTTTGGATTCAGTACCATGTTTCTTAAAAATTAATATTATTTTTCATTTAATCATAATTTTATAATTACTTACAAAAATTGGTGATCTAAAAGTTCCTGTTTGTGGTCGATTTTTTATCTTTACTTATATTATTAAAAAGACAAGTGGTATTTATAAATATGTATATATTAAAACATGTTTAAGTATATAAATCTTCAGGACATTTGCTCTCTATCGAAATATTCAACGTTGTAAAAGTACAATAAAATATATGGAAAATATGAAATAATCGGCTGAACGAATTCAGGCTATGCATCTTAAAAGTTATTATTCTTTAATTACTAATTATTAGTTATAAATATTTCAATAACTATTGTGTAGTAAAATATACCTTAACGCGCTACCGATTGACCTAACCTTTCCCAATGGGTACACGCCAGATACCTAGTCTATATAACCTTGGACCGATTTGCTCGCAAAATACCATTAAATATGACAAATATAAAAGATATATCGTCGAACAAATTTTATATTACAATGCAGGTCAAATTATAATGGTCAAGCACTTCCTGACTTGGCAAAATAGTTTGGTGGTATGACGTAATTCTACTAACCCCATGATTCAGAGATACTGGCTCTAGAAAACTTTCGGAAAATGGACTTTATTGCTACGGAATAAGACACTAAAGGCACGATTTAAAAGCAATTCTATCGTCAATGTTTGTAGACACAAAGGCGTCTGTATGGCGGCAGTTTGGCGCGTTAAGAAATGAACCCATCTGCAGGACAAGGATAAATATATATATAATTGGCAATGTTCCAGTTAGATACTGTAACAGAATCCTTGTTTTCAATACGGATATGTACAGTACTGTTACCGTATTATGAAATATTTGCAATGGTTGAAAAAACGAATAATAAGTCATTTTAAACTTAGGATGTGTATGTCTCTTCTTTTCTGTATGTCTTCTCTTTCGATCATGTACAGTAAAGATAGATAGATATATATATATATATATATATATATATATATATATATATATATATATATCTTTATACATCTTTTTTTTCTTTTTTTTTCTTTTATATATATATATATATATATGTATGTATATATATTAAATAGACTTATTTATATTTTAAAATAAAAATAAAAGGGAATATGTATCTGAAAAATATATAAAGGTAATTAAAGGTAAGTGATAACTTTAAGTGATTGTTAATCGGGTATTTGCAAATTGTCCCAGTTATAGAATTCAATTATGTATCAAATAAATTATTATAAAAATAAAACTAACACTAATATGCATATTCCCAATTAACCATACCACCGCCTCGACGAATTAGTAACTGCAGAGAAGAAGAGGCGCAAGAAACTCTCAGTCTTTAGTATTCATAATGTCATTTACACATGACATGTATTACTATTACAAACATATAGTTTTGTTTTACACTGCGATATTTTATACATGTACTTATCGTATCGTCATTTCTTCGTCTGGTTTGATTAAGTTTCAATTCAATTTGATGATAGCTTAATATTATTTAAATTACATTTTTAAATAGTCCATAGATTTTTATCTCCTAAATATTGCTGAAATTTGTAGTAGCCTATTTTCATTAGATTTTGTTTTATATAGTCTTTAAAATTGTGTATTGGCAGCTCAGTTATGTAAAAGCCGTATACCCGTAGGCGGTTGATGCGGTCTGAGAATGATAATGAAATATTAGGTAAATATCTTATTTATGATATGCTTAATATATAACTGTATTGGCTTTAGCGAAATTATTTAGAATTTAAAAATGATATAATGTAATATTTTAAAACGTGCGACGTGTTTAAGATGAAGATATATAAATTGGAAACAGGTCAGGACGAACAATTTTATTTTATAAATTATAAGCTTCTGTCTAGTAAAAAACCGATTCAGTGAATAATCGTCGTAAGCGCCGGGCAGATTAATTTAAACTTCTCAGCACCTGTTAGGCAATAAAGAAAAATGAAAAGATATGTTAAAAAAACTCTTAAATAAATTTCCAATGAACAGGGTATCTCCTTTGAAGTTAGTTCGTCTTTAGCTGAGGCTTTATTTGCAAAGCTTATCTTTTTCCCTTTTGATCGTCAATTTTATGATTACTAATTTGTATTCAAAGTCAACACGTTGGCAAAATTTCATCTTTAAAGAAGGCGACGTGACTTTATATGCCATGGTGTTATGGTCTTTGGCGTTGACAGGATATTAAGTGATATAAACTGTGGGTTCAAATTACAAAAATTATAGAATAGAATAGAATAGAATAGAATAGAATAGAATAGAATAGAATAGAATAGAATAGAATAGAATAGAATAGAATAGAATAGAATAGAATAGAATAGAATAGAATAGAATAGAATAGAATAGAATAGAATAGAATAGAATAGAATAGAATAGAATAGAATAGAATAGAATAGAATAGAATAGAATAGAATAGAATAGAATAGAATAGAATAGAATAGAATAGAATAGAATAGAATAGAATAGAATAGAATAGAATAGAATAGAATAGAATAGAATAGAATAGAATAGAATAGAATAGAATAGAATAGAATAGAATAGAATAGAATAGAATAGAATAGAATAGAATAGAATAGAATAGAATAGAATAGAATAGAATAGAATAGAATAGAATAGAATAGAATAGAATAGAATAGAATAGAATAGAATAGAATAGAATAGAATAGAATAGAATAGAATAGAATAGAATAGAATAGAATAGAATAGAATAGAATAGAATAGAATAGAATAGAATAGAATAGAATAGAATAGAATAGAATAGAATAGAATAGAATAGAATAGAATAGAATAGAATAGAATAGAATAGAATAGAATAGAATAGAATAGAATAGAATAGAATAGAATAGAATAGAATAGAATAGAATAGAATAGAATAGAATAGAATAGAATAGAATAGAATAGAATAGAATAGAATAGAATAGAATAGAATAGAATAGAATAGAATAGAATAGAATAGAATAGAATAGAATAGAATAGAATAGAATAGAATAGAATAGAATAGAATAGAATAGAATAGAATAGAATAGAATAGAATAGAATAGAATAAAGCAAATAAGAAAACCTAGCTATGATTTAATAGATCTAAGTAAGCGTAGTATGAGCAGCAGAGGACCGGTATACTACAAAACAATGTTTTTATTTATACATTAAGACAGTACACAGTCATTACCATAATAATGGCTGTAAGGTACAATACATAATATTTAACTGTTGTTGGTTGTTGGGAATTCTAAATCTCTTTTGAGTAAACCCTCTTTTAAGGTGTTAGTTTAAGGAACGAGCAAAGGGAGCTCTAACTTCATAACAAATTCGAATTTCCAATAACTACCTACTCTTAACAGACCTATTAGTTTCAAATAATTCAGTTAACGAAATGTTATTGTTGAATTACATTGGTAAGACGAATATACACATATAGGAATAACAAAAGTAATTTAAATTTATAACTATGTAGTAATTAAATAATTAATTAATTTAAGTTAGGTAGTAAGTAAAATAAGCGGCATATATTAAGATTTATGAATTACTTATTATAAATGTTGGTGAAACGTTAAATAAATGTTATCTTTATTTTGATTTTGTCAAGGTAGGTAATGCCGAGTTTGTGTTACAGTAATTTATTATCTTTAATGCTACGGTTAATAGCATACTTTTGAGGCCTGATTACGGTAATTTTGATTTTGTGTCGCAAAATTGTAACTAGGTCTATCATTGTGATGTAATGAACTACTAAGATTTCAATTTCTGCTCTTAATAATTAATGGCTTAAAGTTAAGTATACTGTTGAATATTGGAAAACTATTGAAGTCGTAAGTCAAATTAAATATAACGTTTAGGCGTGTCTGATGAGATGTATACTCTATTATAGTAAAAATAAAGTGATTTACACACCTTATAAACGTGATTTAGAAAAGACTTGGAATTATTTAAGCAAAATATAGCATTAATATAAAAGTGTCTTGCTAAAACCAGAATTGAAAGCAGATTATGACTTTATTTTATTCAACCATTCGTGATCTACCGAACTCATATTTTATAGGTATGGTATGGTGTTTTAATTTAAACGCTTTAAAAAATATATAACAATAATATGTTCTACTGTTTTAAAACTTACAAACTCATTCGGCAACTTTCTGAAACAGGTACTATGTAAAGAATAAGGGTGAATAGTAAAGTCTTTGTAGTTAAGGAAATAATTGAATTTCGTGTTTGATAAATTTCACGAACGTAAAAGTTCTAGAATAAATGTAAAAACAATTACAATTACTTTAGAACTTTTACAAAATATTGATCACATCGATTTTTATAATTGTACTCACGAATAAAGGCGAATTTATTTAGTAGAATAAAAATTAAATATAATGTAGCGTATAGTAAATGTATGTATGAATGGGACGGAATATGGACATATTCAGTGTATAGACCGTCGCCACCGTTAATAATCTTGAATGGAAAATTGGTACAAGTCATCTGATGACATGAATAGAGATCAACCCTCCCTTGCGTGTATTATTGTAATATTCATCGCTAACGTGGTCTCCGGGACCCTTTGATCGCACGAGCTCCTCGCTAAATGAATACATTAACACCTACGTACTTCTTTAACCTTTTTGCGTAAAGAATCGTATTTAACGAGAATAAAACCTTGTAGCTTTAGTTTTCACTAAGTACTTGCAATTTTCAAATGAATTACATTTTTAAATAAAAATCCCATCAAATTACTCACCAGCCATCACACCACGTGATGGCAGAGTTATATGCGAAGACCTTGCCGGCCCTATTCACGCCTCTTTTGAAGGAAACTATGTTGTATGAAGGTGAGCATATGTGTCCCGGTAAGTAATTCCCCGTTTTGACCGTAAGACAAAGAACGGAGTTTTAAAATCGTTTTGAGCGTAATAAAGAGGTGGAAACAGGGAATGAGTGTCAATATTAAAGAAATATAATTTACGGCAAACATGTTTCTTTCTCTTATACAAGTGGTTAAATTCTCAATTGTTTGTCTATCAGTAGTGTGTAAACTAGATGCCTTTTTGTAGAACTAGTTATGCCTCAGGGTCTTCTTCTGTCCCCTATTTTATTTTCCATTTTTATATATACATTATCTGCTGTTATATCTTCATTTTTAATTCCTTTAAAATGATGATCAAAAATGTTAAAAATGAAAGATTATATATTATTATGATTTATTCAGATATATCGAGATTTTGGAATGTCTGAAGTTACTTAACTAAACCGCGACTTAATCTCGATACTAAATCGGACCAATTTATTTGGGCTGCTTGTTAATCCTTTTAAATCCCAAGCAATTATTGAAGCACGAGGCTAAGAAGCAAACTGATTTGGAACCCTATACCTAATTCTGTTAACGATGAAGTTTCTTTATTTAGTTCTTATAATCGAGAGTTTGTTGTCGCAGAAATATCACATTTGCGAGGTGAGTAGACGTATTCATTACTTGAGGGTTCAAGCGTTTTTACTCTCTTTTATAAACAAATTCATGCTTTTGCAAGGTCTTTTTATTTCTTACGTCGATGTCTATTTGGATAAACTTATGAGTTAGTTAATGTCTGCAGAACCTAGCGATACTTTTTGTATTAGGACTTCGTAAATTTGACCAAGTTTCCGAGCACAGTTGAAATGGATTCCAGTAAGTGATCGTGGCAATGTGCACATTCTTACAAACTTATACAAAAGCCTTAAATAAACTTTCCTTTCTATCTCCATTTTTGATTTCAATTATTAACTCCTTTCTCTCTTGCTTCAGGATTTCCTGCTTTACTAATATGCTTGAACTGTCGAAAAGTGACATCTATTTCTTTTTTCACTCTTTAATAGTTAATGCAAATATATTGTGAAGTCATTATTCAGGGTAGACTACCCTCTATTCACTCCACCCAAACCAATTTAAAGAAGCTCTTTCTAGCAGTCATGTTTATCTTTTCTATTGTATTTTGAAATAGTAACTTGTTTATAGTTAGTAGAATTATGTTAGTAATTTGTTCACATCTATTATCTAGCTCAAGCTTACCTTGAGCTAGATAATAGATGTGAACAAATTACTTCATTAATCATTAAGAGCATGGATGCTATATAACGCAGAAATATAGTAATATGTATATAAATGTAAGAGATAAACATACAAACATCGAAATCGACTCGTGAACAAATATTAGACTCGCCGGTCTTTTTAGCCACAGGACTTGACCAGTCTCGTGTACTGACGACTGAATTAGACTGCCGTCAATTAATTTTATATGGTATATATTTAGGTTCTACTTATGACTGTATTTATATGTAAATTCAATTGAACATAATTAGATTCAATTGCCCTGGTCTCGATACGTTCACCATAAACACAACTAACGAACATCTTTAGTTTCAGCGTGTGATAGTCGATTGTTTTGTTCAATTCTTGAATATATAGTTGTTGAGAATGAAACTCTCAGTCTGCTTCGTGAGCGTATATTTTTTAAACTGATAGTAAAACAAAACGTATATTTCAAAAACAAAGAATAAATATAAAAATACAAATATGGAATTATACAAAAACTAGCCAGTCCACAACAATAGTGTTCTTGTGACAAGTGATTTGACTTCAGAACTCCTGGAATTTAATTTGGTAACTGGGGGCTAACTCCTATCTTAATCCAGTTACTCGCAAGTATCTATAAGTAGATTACAGCAGCTGTTTACTCGCAGGCTGTCCAAACATTCTCGTACTTGAAGCTCCGTTTCAAAATTTTTTACTTCTTATATAATTGTTAAAATTTGAATGAATATAAACACAGTAATAGATTATAGTTTGGTATACCATACAAAAGTACCATATTCTTTTTACGTTACGCTTGTACGGTTGCAATGGGATACTATTTTTTTGTTAACCTCAAAGCTAGAAGCTAGAGTTACTAAATTGCTACAAATTAAGTTTGAACCCCAAGGACGGAAAAGTTTATTTTATCCGTGGCTGAGTTTGCATTCGCAAAAACTGATATATACTAGCTAGGGGTATCGTTGAGTTGACATGTAAATGAATTTCAAAGTAAACTATTGTTGTGTCATATTAATACTACGTTACTGAATTAGACATTAAATAACAAAAACATTGTTTGAAACAAGTATTTTCCAAACTCCAAAGTTTGTAAACCGAAAACTTGCTTGATAAAACCTCTTTGTATTCGGACAATAAGGAGACAAAAAAAATAATTTTATTCAAAGCGGAGGGCTCCGAGTATTTCTCTTGATTTTGTTTTGCGGCTGTAGTCGTAACGGACTTTTCCATTAAGTTACAACATAATTATAACGCTTTCAGGCTATAATTTTGTTGTAATTTCCTTTGTTCTTTATGTTTAAGTGAGATTAAGCCCGTCTTAAAACTGGCGGTTGTTAAAAATCTGTATAAATGACACAAAGCACCGAGACAAACGAACGCACATCAACACCGACTTTAATATCGTTTTTAATAACAATATTCCTCAAAGAAGTTTGAATTCGATTTTGATTTTTGCATCTTACGCATCGACTACGTCCGTAACAAACTCATGCTTGTCCTGCACGTAATTTGTGAATACATCAGATAGAATATGTTCTTTTACTGAGTATGTAATGAAAGTTAAACTGAATGTACTTGAATGTGAAATATCCAAATTAAGACAAAAATGGAATAACCATTAGCTATAGTATTACCAACCAGAATTATCCTGTGTCCCAAAAGGAAATTAGATTTTCAGTTATGGGAATATTAACACCGTGTGACTTTAAGTGCTTAATCTCGACAGACCCTTGTGAACCCTCAAGAGTATCAAAACCCATGCAAGAATTGAATTGTTCAAGGGCCAATCTTAATTCCTCAAACCTCGGCCAATAAAATTCCGAGCGGTCCCTCGCTGGAGTCCAATAACTGCAAATCTTCGGATTCTAAGCCTACAAGAAGTGAATAAGAATTTGGTCAGAAATTCGATTAGATGTTTGTCAGAGTCCGGTTGCTTGGAACGATTTATGCAAATACCTTCATAGCTTTATTAATTTGAACGGTTTGTTTAGTTATACCAATCCTCTGGAGCAAAACTGATATTATAAGATAACATTTATGTTTGAATTTGATACTCACATATATCAAAACAGATGTTAGAAAGCTTATGCTCTGTGGTTCATAAATAAATCTATTTTTTGTTGAATTCTCGCATAAAAAGGGAAGGTATATTATTGATAACTTACAGTAAAAATGTAATTCAATAATAACGATTACGATAAAGCAACATGAGAATTAGAATGAATTTATACACTCTTGATAAAAAATTTACTTATAACTAATTGAGTGAAAAAGGAACCCTTAAAAATCACCCATGTGTCACCAAACTCATTCTTGATTACTTTTTCATATAAAACTACACCATTTTTACGCAAAACTAAACTAAGACATTATAATAGAAGAATAAAATATTGCTTTCAAATCTAATTAAATGTCGGTCGTTGGTTGACTCCGTTAACTTCCATCTGTATAAACTGAGCTCTCAGTCGTCGCGTTCTTGTGAATCAATCCGGAAAATTAACTAAATTTAAACCAAACTGCTAAACCGAATCCCGCAGCTCATACTATCCAGCCCGCGGCGGTACCCTCATAGAACCAGCGCGAGGTACCGTAATTCCACGTTTTTAAGTTCCATTTCCATATTTTCCATTGGAAAATACATTCCACAATTTACGAAATGAAATTTACTGCATACAACAAACACCACCGAATGTCTCAAAAGTCTTGTTTTTAATTTTAAATTCTTTTTTTTATATTTTGAACAGGTTATGTAAAATCTCTAATCAAAATTTCTTCGAAAATATGGTGAAAATAAGTTTATTTTATTTTAGTTCTGGAACGAGACCAAAAATAAGTCAACCCTTTTCTTTAATTTATTATTAAGAACTATTTGTAAAATAATTATGAAGCTTAGTAATATTAAACCCATGAACACAGTACAATAATCATACTCAATGGTTTAAAATGTTTGACATCGATGATTTGCATATACCGTCAATAACTTTTTTGAAGCTTTGTTAAATATGGGTATAATAACATCCATCGCTCTTATAAATGAAACTCTATCTCTGGATAAAATCTTGACAAGGAGTTGAATGTTTTTATATAGTAGAATAAAAAACTAATCACATAACTATATTTTGTGGTTAGTATTATTTTGCCTGGTAATTAAGAACTACGTAGTCGTGCCTGTTTTATAATCCATTAACGATGTACCTATATACTATGGACCTGGCCCATCATCCAATTATTAGAATAGCTGTAATAAATGGAGAGGCCTCATAAAGCTGAGTAATGAGTGTTATCAAAGGCGGAGGTGGGTAATAACCCGCCTTGGTATTGTTCAACACAAATGCCGCATCGCACAGACAAAAATGAATGTTCCCGCAACTGCAGATTAAGTATAAAGCTTTGACATTTGTGGGTACGTTAAGCGGTTATAATAGGAATATGTTTCCAAGAGACGTGTATCAATACGTCTTTTGGAAAGATATATTAAAGATATTTTTATTGTAATCGTCTTTACTATGAGGACCGAAATTGATGCGGGGTTAATTTTTTATTGAATGAGGTAGTTTTGTCACACAAACATCATACCGATAGGTCTGGAACTGTTGTAGTTGTAGGTTGAATGTGCCCCAGATAAGACATGTCAAATATTCTTAGTAAATTTTAATTTTAATTTAAATCTTCACTAAATCAGATTCATTAGAGTCTATAGAGCCTGTAGAGTAAAACTCAATTTGCTTATTCTGGCAACAACAAGAGTATTAAATCTTTTGCTTTATAAGTTTTCAACTGTTTTGTTTTTAATGTAAAGTTTTGTATTTTGTAGTACATATACGGCTTTATATGTCTGCAAATTAATACGAACTGGTAGAACTATACTGTGGAACAAATATAAGTAGACATATATAAGTATAAGTAGAATAAAGCAAATTACGTGCTCTTAAAGAAGGCGTAGCAATAAAATGGACGATGACAAACCAATATGTGAAACACAGCATGCCTGAGTTTATATTAAGGCAGTTCCTTCACTGAAATATTGCAGCGGAAAAATTTATTAATGAAATATAATTTCACAAAACTGAAACTTATATTTAGGTGAAAAGTAATTTTATACAAAATACTAAGCTTTTGAAACTTGTATTTATTATCTATTGAAAAATATTGACTTTCATAACAATATGACGACGTCCAACACTTATTACTTATTCAGAAATTATTAACAGCGATAGACATCGATGACCACGTGTAAACTTCAACGGTTAGATTTTGGCAACTTCCAATATATATTGAACGAACTAAAATAGTTTATGATAATATGGTGGTCAGTTGAATAATTGACATTTTGACACTGCACGATCCATTTGATATTAGTAACTTTACGTTATGATAGGACTTACATGTCTTATTAAAGACCGAAGACAAAAATAAACAGATTCACTTATTAATCTTTCTTACAAATAATTATAAACGAAGTTTCGCGAACAAAGGTCGACCTAGTGGCCGAATTGTGCTAAATAATCTTGTGTTTAGTTTCGTTACACGAAAGTCCTTACTGGAGATATTTACTTAAAGAACAGTACGAGCAAGGATAAATAGAAAAACTTAAAAATGCTATACATAAAGTGTCCAACACATATATGTTTAACATCAGCAAACAAATTAATTCGTGAAATAAATATATATTAGACAAATAGTCAGAATGGATAAAGTGTAAAGATTACTTGCTCTTGCATAACTCTTCTACACGTTAATTTTAACTAACTATAACGTTATAACGTTAATACACACGTTAATTTACTATAAACGCTAAGAAAATATAAAAGAAAAGAATAGAATAAATACATCTTTACTGTACATCAACCAATGGGCCATCAACCAAAATAATGTGGAAGCCTCTAATAAGTTAGCAACTGTTGCAAAACCACTTGACTACAAATGATGTTATATTTGGGACACAAACGACCTGTTTCGAGTAATTACGGGGTCGCGGGAGGGGTAGAAGAGTACTAAAGACTAAATAGTCGAGGGGCATTACGAGCCATTCAAAATTAGTACCTACATTGAATTTAATTACGAAAACTTTGACATATTTTTCTGTCGCAAGATTATTCAATTTTTCAAAGCCACTGTGGCACAAGTGGCACTCGATCGATAGTTGGTAACTTTTATAAGAGTAAACATCAGCCCAGTCCGCTGGAAACGGAAACAGAAAACCATCCTTACTGCAGTAACCCGCTTATTGGTAACATCATAATAACATTATACAGCCACAAATTTGAAAGCACAAAATTTATCACTACACACAGTGCTAAGTTATAAAGTAACATATATGCCTACTTAATAATATAATATTTCTCACACAATAATATTAATAATACTCCTCACACTCACACCTATTATCTACCCCAAAGTAGTCAGTCATAATTAAAAGCTTATGTTATGGATAACAGTGAAATATAGATGTATTATGTATTTATTGGACATATACTAAATAAACACTGATAAATGACAGAACTTAATTTACAATTATGGTGTTTATACCGAAGGTAAATGAATATTATAAATTTCGTTTTAAAGTTACTTTCGGAATAAGTAATAATAAAACCAAATATGTGATTGACTTTTATAACAGCAGAAGATTCGCAGTATATTGGATGTTTATTGTAAAATATTTTGTGGTAAATATTTTTTTTTTGGCTGCGAAAAGGTTCGTAACCTATCTGAAAACAAGCAAATATTTTAGTTTTTTAATATTTTTTGATTATTCAAATATCCTGTCTTCTCAAACATTTTAGCTATTCAAAGTTTTATTACTGATTTTTTTTCATTGAAAAAAATTAAGAAACGATATAAACCACAATCTTACTGCTTTTGAAAGTAATGTAATAAATAAGTAGGCATAAAGTAAATATTTAGTTAAGCAAATCTCGAAAGGTGGGAGTTAGTTTCGAAAGCCCTGTGTGCGTAAGCCGGGGTTGACAATTAATTAAACTTATCTAGTTTGTTTTGTTTAGAAATTGTCAACGTCATTTAATTAATTAAACCTTTAACTGAAAGCAGTACGGAAGTATGTGGCTTAGCAATAAATCTTGACATTATGAAGCAAAATTTATCTTTACATTTAGCAAAGACTCTTTTAACTGATTGTCGTATGGTAGCGATCACTTCTAGTTGTAAGTCTGTCATTTGTCAAATTGTGTTAACTTATCTCTGCGTTGTTTATGCACATAAGAAAAGATATGTCAAAATAAAAGTAATGAAAACAAATCGTCAACCAAATAACCCGTATGCTTTGTTTCTAGTGTGTAAAAATATTCAGTAGCATTTTATAAGAAAATATGGCTTAGAATGGCAAAGCATTCGAAAATTAATAGAGCTTCGTTATTATTTGATTTTAAAAATCAACGATACAAGTACTGTTTTTTATTACTAAAACTTACCAATATATAAAAATTTCGTGACATACTGTTTGTTATCGAACTCTTCTGAAACGGATTGATCTATTGTTACATAATTTGATAGTTTTATTCCATACCCCTAATTGATATGGGTGGTCCTCTACAGATATTTTTTTCTGTAGATAATTCATACGCCAGAACATCGTTTGCCAGGTCAGCTTATCGTAAAATATATATTACTCATTTTTTTTAAATAAAATTATACATTTATTTTAAACATATCACAGTAAAAATACGTCCCCATCAGATTTTAATTCTTCACTAATGTTCTAGTAAAATGACTCCCAGACAAAGTTTGACTGTGACTTTGTTATTTAATAAGAATTGCTAAATGTTTGTTCTGATGCTTATATAGAGGATAAAGTTGGAAGCGTGGACTAATTAGGTAAACAAGTGCAATCTTAATTAAGTATATGTGAAACTAGCACAGTTTACATTAGATTAATGGTGTGGGAGCACACAGACGAGGTACTGAAATTTATCTTTAAGCCTTTACATGTGGGGACTTTGAGAAGTTGTACCATCGCAATAGAATGAAAGTGGTTGACAAAAAATTCACCTGATTTTTAAGGTTTCATGCGTTGAAATAGATCCTTACCCTTTTATAATCCTTCTTGTGTTAGTCTTAAGATGAAAAAAACAGTTATTAACAGTACAGAACTGTTGACTGTTTGTCAATATGTCATAGCTTATTAGCTCTGATACAAATCTAATGAATTACCAATATTAGTCATCTTTATTTTAAAAAGAAAAAAACTAAAGCACTTACCTCAAACTGAAATTATACTTAATTTATTTATTATTGCTTGATTGAATAAAAACAAAAGCTGTGTGGTAAGTTATTTCATCGTAAAGAACCCTCTCTACGCGAGTTTAACTATCAATTGTCCCAGTTTGTTATGGACTTTTTATTTATATTACTTAACGTATGTATGTTTACAGTGAATTGAGTCTCCTTAAAATATTTATTGTAACTAAAACACAAGCCTTTTTGCCTTTACGTTAATTATTGCGTTTATTATTTTGAAATGTTCTATCTCACTTTTGCTTTTCTCAAAGATATTAACTTGAACACAATACGCTTACATCAATTTGCAGTTTAGCCGCAATAAAATGAAAGCATATTACAACGATTAATTAGAAAGTCCTTTCATACTCATAAATTTTAAAGTGAGTCTTCGCTTCGAAATTAGTCATGTTGTAATTTACGAGAGATTCTTGAAGATGTTCTTGTAATTTCCGACATTGTTAGACGAATTTAAGTTTTACGGGGCCGTTAGACGTGTTAATGAACTTGTGAGACGTAGCGTATATACTTAAGGGGTCTATAACCTTTTTAATTGATGATCAAATATAAAATTAAGGCATTAGGGTTTGTTTGTGGTTATTTTTAATGGAGAGGCAAGCAAACCCTACTTACAGAAGATAGCAGTTTAGTAAAATTACTTTAACTTTAACCCAATATTACTTAACTGACAGACGGCACCCGCTAAATATAAATTTAACTTCAGTTTATTCTCATTTTGTTTATGTGCAGTATAGCAGAACTTGTAATTACTTAAACTTAGACAGCTTTAGATAAACCAATATAAGATGACAATTTTAGACGACAAGCATGGTAATGCTTGTTAAACCTATATTTAAAAATATAGGTTCATTAAAGTCAAAAATTTAACACATTTTTTAAAATGTCGTGATGAAATATGACAGCTGTATGCAATCTTAAAATAGTGAAGCAGTTTATGAAAACTATTGTTTAATATATTATTCGAAATGAATAATACCTTTATATTATATCTTCTTCATAAATAAAATAAATAACAAAATACTTAAACCACCGTATTGGTGAAGGTTAAATCGAAATAGTAGGAAAAGGAAAATAGACTACGAAATACTGACAAGGTGCCACTCGAAGCGCGTATTTCATCTATTTTCGCCAAATATATAAGGAGACCATTATTGCAATGACAAAGTGAGTAAATAAGAATACTGGATAATAAAATGGTATAAGCCGGCGGAGGCGGCTGGCTGGCGCCAACGAGATCTTTCTTATGACAGGCTCTGTGTCATACAAATCTGCCTCAATTTTTGCGTCTAAATGCTAGGGTTGATAAGCTTGATAAATAAAGGAACTGAACTGTAAATACGTAGCTTAGTAGTTATTTTAAAAAACCTTTTTAGTTTATTTTATTTTATTTAAAACTACTAAGTGATTTTCACAGTATATTAAATTAAGGATGTATCCTGGACTTCTACGTAACTAAATATCCTTGCACACAAACTGTCCATTCAATATATTGTATCATACCAGCCTGCCGGCGTTCCTTCAGCAATGGAACCTCTATTTAATCTGATTTGTGGGTGTTTATTGGTAAGTACGATATGTACTTCGATGCACACCTTTCATATGGGAAAATAACTTCATAAATTAGAATATTTTGTAAAGGAGAGTTTTGTGGTAATATTTACTTGTAATTAATTCACACACTATTACTCAGTTGTAGGACTAAGTAAACAAATTTAATTTCGTATCAATAAAATCATTTTTGATATATGTGGCGTGCATAGGAGCTCAAAAGATAAACTTTAACTTAAATCTGTGTAAAACAATTGTGTTTAATTGTGTGGCTTGACAGGTTAATGAAACTGATTCGGTTTAGTTTAGTAATTAATTATAATTACTTATTACCAAGAGATAAAAAAAGGAGGAGGTTTAAATATTTATCATGGTTAGTGCGTGGCATTTATAAATAGGCACCTGCCATTTTTAATTACATCAACTTGATTAAGTATCGCGCGTAAGGTTTTAAGGTAGACACAACGATCTTTTGATCATTATTTTTCGTTTTCGTTCGTTCGTGTAACCTTTTGAAGTTCAGTATTAACAATATTTTAAATCATAAGTCACTACGATACACAACACTTACATTACCTTCACTAGCAGTTTCATAAGTGATTTGAGGGTAGCCACCGAAACGGTTGGAACTGAAACGTCAAGCTGTAAGTTCCAATTTACATAGTAAAAATATCGCGTTTGAGTCCAATTGCTCTCATATAAAGTTAAAATCCAAGAAATTGTTAGTACTGAACTTCCTAAGGTAACTTTGTATTAACGATGTATCTTGCAGAATAAACAATGATCAAAACCTTATAGTTATTTAGATTTGCAATGCTTGTGATCACAGCTATACAGCCGAAACCCTGTAAGTACCTATGTACTACGCTATAAAAATATCATTATTTTGATAAAGGATACGAGGGTAGCAAGAGATTTTCGAAGAAGCCTGAAAAGTCTCAAATCTTATATCATACTTATATAATGCTAATCTACCTATTTTAAAATATATGTATATTGAGTTATAAATGCAATGTCGAGACGGTGGTTTTTATTAAATCCTTTTCCCGATCAACGGCTTCAATCATCTGTGGATTATTTTGGTTTTATTTCCCACCGACTGTCTGGTTAGATTTCTGATAATTCTTAGGTTAAAACACTCATGTGTTTTCACACATTTCGTTGTCTTTTCTATAAAACGGTTCTCAGATGTCTCAACTTGGTGAGTGATCAAAATATTTACAACTAGACTAAATGTTATTCTTACGATTGTAGGTACTTCTATAACGAACACTTTTAATTGAAACGTGGAACATTCTAGAATGTCTTTATTGAATTTAGCTGGGATTATGAGCTTAGATATTTTTGCCCACCTCTTTGTAATTCCAATCAAGTTTTCATTTAAAATTGTAATAATTTAGATCAAAGGCGATAAGCAAACGCTGAATTTCATTATACTTTTGACGAAAACTACTTAAAATTTTTGATATCAGTGCGACATCGCTTCAACGCGAATTTTAGCCAAGTAAATTCTTGGATTTCAATGTAAAAAAAATGTCTCCTACATTTATATTGTACCTTACTCATGTGGAATATTTCTGAATAAACATGATGGCTTCTATAAAAAGAACACGGCCATATATTTGTACTCCCACACTCATTTTTTTCATTTTACGAATACATCTGTTATTACTTAATCTCAAATCAATTTTTATAGCACGGGTGCTTCAGTTCTGTTCAGTTCGTGACTAATTGCGATTGGACTAATTACAGTTTCAACTGGTGCTTTGACCTGATAAAATGTTATGGAAGACAATAAAATACAACAAAATATAACTAAATTCGGTAAAAATCATTTCTAAAATGACTTAGGTAAATACTAATTGTATTTACCTAAGTCATTTTAGAAAGGCTGGGTTTTAAAACCAGTTCAAAAAAAAAACTATATGTTAATTAATAATAGAACACAAATGGTTTATATAAATATAGTTATAAAAATAGCATACATTCAGCATATATAAGTATATTTAGCGGTAAACATAAAACTACAATGGCTAAAATATATAAATATATATAGTGATATAATAATATATATATAGTAATATATATATATATATATATAATATATAGTGTTTGGATTTTTGGAGTTTCAGCTTCATATTCTATATCTATCTACAGAATTTTAATTATGTGCTTAAATTAACAGTATAATATTCTCATCCTGCTCAACCTACCGCTATGAACAAAGCTGTGTCAGTCCCAAAGTTAAACGATTGTTATCCTGTTGGTATCACAATACTTTTGTTTTTCGAGTTAAGAAGTTTCACTTTTATTGTTAAACTTTTATGTACCAAATTATTACCAGTAAATGCATTTTTGTAGCACTTATTAGCTCATGTAATCTTTCAGTAACTCCTTATTCAATTATTCTTTGACTGTGCCTTTATTCGAACTTAACACCGTTGGAGCGAGCACCTTCCAATAATACCTGATCATTGATTGGGCACGTGTCGAATGAAATGAACGTGCGTGCTAGCGTTTTATGAACAAATCCGAGAGGGACTTGTAGTCACGTTATTCGGTGTAGAGACTACTACAGGCGACGATTCAATATTAAATAAGAATATTGTCTGTACTAGTTCATTAAGATGATTATAAATTATCAGCTAACTAGGATTTAATTTATTGAAAACATTTCTTTGAACATTGATAATGTTCTAATCTAATATCGGATTATTATCTTCACTATTTATATTATATTTATATATTATACTTACGTGTTATACGTTTACGAAATATGTTTTGAAAGACATAAGAAGGTGACTGTTTTATCATTTAATTAATATATACATTTGTATACCTCAATGTTCGTACGTATGGAAATCTTCTTTGCTCTTTCTAACGAATGCAATTAAATCTTTATATTGTGGTTTTGAAATGCGTCTTGTTTAGGCCCTTTGGTTTCGATAAAGAAGAAATTAGACACTTTTTAAAAGTTTATTACAAAAAAGGAAAAAATGCAACGCAAACCGCTAAAAAAATTGTCACGTTTATGAAACTAAAGGAAAATAGCACAAAGTTGGTTTAAGAGTTTTCAGTTCGGGGATTTTGATGTCAAAGAAGCACCTCGCTCTGGTCGCCGTCACCGTCGTCGCCGTCGTTAAAATGGACGCTATTTTTGAAAAAGTGGATCTTGCGATCGGCATATCAGCAGTTACATAGACGGCAAAACAGTTAAGACCTATTTGAAAAATCTGGGTACACAAAAAATCTCGTTATTTGGGTGCCACGCAAGCTCACTGAATGAAATCTAATGAACCGTGTACTCATTTGCTTTATTGAGACGTAATGAAATCGAACCATTTCTGAAGAGATTGATAACTGGTGATGAAAAATGGATCACGTATGACAAGAACGTGCAAAAAAGTTCCTGTTCAAAGGTCGGTGAGGCTTCATAGACTGTGGCAAAACCTGGGTTAACTTGCAACAAAGTTATACTAAGTCTATGGTGGGATTGGAAGGCATTGATCATTATGAGGTTTTACTATCTGGCAGGTTAATTGATTCGGATTTCTACTGCTGATCAGAATAAAGCAAGTAGATAAGAGATAAACTACTTGTTGCGTTTTTTTTTTTAACAAAAGTCCCAAAAATTTCTACAGCAACGGTATCAATTAATTGCACTAACCATTGTGTACACAATTAAAGTTTGTATGACGTGGTACTAATGTGTTCATCTACTTATGAATTCGACCGTACTTAAAGGACATTTGTATATACTTATCTGAATATTAATTCAATAAATAAAATCCAATATAGTAGTAGCTTCACCATTCATTTCCGGCATGCGACACGAGATACCTCGTCAGTCGGCACATCAAAGGGTAGTCCACTTTGATCTAGCCGCGACATGGGTAGTCAGCAGTGTTGTTGTTTATCCCCAATAAAGCTTATTGAAAAGTTACCAATTGCTATGATAAGTTTTAAAGAATGGGATTGAACTTCTCTCGGCTGATATGATTTAACAGTTACAAATACAAACAAGCATACATTAATAAAATTAGATCAATATTTATTGAAAAAACTCTCATATGACACAAACATAATTGACTCAATTGTATTCAACACAGTTGAATGTAATTGTAAAAAAGAAAAAACATTTAGACTTACTAAAGGTACACACTCCTTACGATCCAAATCGGCCGAACTACACCCGAATTCCTCAACCACAAAGAAATTGCCTTTCCAGTTCATATCATCTACTCGTATTTTATTAAAAATTAAACAGCTAAATGAATGTCGTAGACAATTCTACTACTGCGCAATAAATGCTACGACGTAGTTGAAGCTACAATCGTAGCAGGTAAAGCTTTAATCATGTTATATTACAACTCTTTCATTATAGTAACTATTACTGTTATCATGATGTTTGAATTTAGAATTAGTATTGACTGTGATGATTTTTTTTTCATTTATTCATCATAAAGTTCATGAATAAAACAGTCGATAGTCTAATATTGAGCTATCGACGGAAGGAAAGTATCTTCATTTCAATGATAATTTTGCTGCGAATATGTACATCTTCTTCTATATTATATAATACTTACTAAACTTCTTCCTCTATATGATAAAAAACTTTAGTACAGTCCAACCCCATCCATTAAGTACAGTACTTAGTGCAATAAGGTTATTTAAAATGAGTAAATTCTTATTTTTATAACTATCTAATTGGTACTAAATTGCTTACAAAATATTTATTATAAAGCAAATTAAAAATATATTATATATACACCTAAAAATAACACTTATCAAATAATGAAAAGAAGTTCTAAATAATGACAAAATATTTGATATTTTTCACTCAATTGTAAGAAGTAATTGAGTAAAGTAAGTAATGGAGTTTATTGAAGTAAAAATAGAATAGATGATGTTAAAGTTTTATTTTATTGCTCATATTTTATCTAATAATTTGAATTACAATACTTTATTGCTTGAATATTAATTTATTGCAAAAATACTAAGATATTTACCGAAATGTCAAATTCAAATTTAAATAAATTATTTGTTGACTGAAATCAATGTTCTAATACTGAATTCAATTTAGCATACTGTCTTTCATTTCCAATTATTGACTTCAGTTTACACGGGACTCGTTCTCAGAGCCATTTATTAGAGGTGTCGATTACACCCCTTTAGAACTGGGTCAGTTCTTTGCTTTACTTAGATGTTTGCTGAAGGCTGACTTTCACAAGGATGACGTTGTTACAAAAGAAATTAAAATAGACGATAGTTAAGCATTGTGTGGTTTATGTAACTAATGCTGTCTAAGTCTATTGTCGTCTAAAAGTAATGTTTAATTGGGCATATCAGATCTAGTATTCGATATGATATTCACAAATTTTACTAAAGAAATATGTCAAGGTTACATAAAATATGGGTTAATTGTTACTGATTTTGTTGTGTATAATAAAATATTTGATCCCTTGAAAGCCTTCAGCTTACAAAAGATTTTAGCAAAAGAATAACGTATTAAACATATTGTGATTTATCATTTGGTAAACGTACCAAATGATAAATCACTTCTGTCAAAAATAAAGAAAAAGTAAAAAACATTAAAAACTATTTGTGAACCGGCCTGATGGCCAGTTCTTAACACCTCCTATTATTTCTACTATTTAATACACATAATATGTTATTCAACATTTCCAATTTCATTGGACAGTCGGTCGTATTGATACGTCCGAACAGTGTATATTACCTGTCAACCACCCCAGTGTTCATCAATTAAGCAAATTTATACGATAGTGGACACCGGTTATTGGAATTTCATTCAACAGCTTCATAGCACGCAAGTTTATTTCATTTGTATGTAAATGAAATAGTGTTTGGGATTCTATTTCATTATTCTTTCGTTAAGACAATCAGTTATAATAATCAATAATGTTATTGTAAATGAAATGATCTACCAGAAAGAAAGAAAAATATTACTTAGTTCAGTTACTTTTGACAAAATATGAATAGCACCCATTAATTTTAAGAATGGCGTGAAAAAGCACTTTTTGGGCCAGCAAGGTAAGGCTAGGGCAGTATGTATGCATGCTTCACTAGCTATCTTCACATATGGACTCCTTCACTGCTTATCAGGTGGCGTCGAGTCATTTGTTGAGCTTTTTATATAAAAATAAATATAAATTAGTGTGTGTCTTACGCCATTAACTTCTCCGCTATATCTGCTATATTGTGTAGAAGTGAGATACTCAATATTGTACCTTGAGGCTACATGATAGAGTTCTTTTAGATAGTCTGGAGTTTTTTTGATATCATCATTAGATAGCTGGATTGTTTTTAGGTTGTGTTTAGGAATGTCTCATTGGACGCATGATATTTGCCTACCTATATCTGCCTAGCTACCTGACCCGCTCATTTCATTATGTTAACCCCTACCAATCTATCAGTTCCTTCCCGACGCTTGATTGACTGACATAGGTACCCGCGGTGTGCGCCACGTTGCCCTCATTGTCCCGTTTTCTGTGCCAAGCAGTGTTGTGCCTACCAAGTGAAACCCGGGATACACTTACATAACTGTATCGACGAGAGTGTAACGTACCTAGATATAACTACCTTAGCCCAGCACCTTCCCTAAACAAGTAGCCTCCTCTTAAACGAATCAAGCACCAAGGAAAGCCTTTAAATATTTTAATCAAGATAACATTGCTCAAAACAGAACTCTCAAAGCAATTACCGAACAAGTTATCCACTGAAATGAAAAAGTTAAGAGAGAACGGCAACGACGGCGACAATATTGCGACATCTTTTGGATGAGATAATAACAGCCCGTTATGGACTTGAAAAGTACCTTAACTTATTTGTTTTAGAATTAAAAATAAAAAGTTTACGCATCTGACTTACGTTTTGTTTATACGACATGGGTATCAAACAACCGCTCCCTTTAAGTGAACGCTTAACATACATAAGCCAATACATGCATGTATATTATATGTTATAAGTAAAAAGGATTTATATCCGACGATATTAAAATGACTCCTAAAATTAGGTTAATAATCCATGTTTGGATAAGGTGGGCTCAATGCTTTAATAAATTATATTATTTTTTAGAGATAGTTGAATAAAACCTCTAGGCACAATATCAAAAGAATTTATTTCTATATGTTTATTACTGCGGCGAAACACTATGTAGGCAGGAAAGATTTAGCCATAAACTATATAAATAGAATTGGGCCGCCTTATTTAATTAGAAATATAATATGGATTAAATTAGTCAACTGCACAGACACGCTTGTTTGTCTATAACGTAGAACGTATCATTAATATTAATCATGTTGATCCATTTGTAATCTTTTACCAAAAATTTAACCTTCTTTTTCCTTATATGTAATATAATAACAAGTAAATTCATTCAAACAACTATTAAGCCCGACTGACTCTTAAAAGTTGTAGAAAATTTTAACCTACACATTCAATGATGTTTCAAATTAGCCAAATTTCACTTTTTATAAAATTATAAATATATTTATATGACATTTCCTGTAAGTATATGAATCTGATTACAACTCACTCTTTGAAATCAGTCAAGCTGTTTAGGCTACAAGAGGTCACAATGGAACAGACTTAAATAACTATTATATATAATATCGGCAAAAACATATACCTGTTTTGGTTTAGTTGGTTAAAAATTTATGTAAATATATATCTCTCTTCACAAATTTTCACTTTCTTGCAGCAGGAAGTACCACACTTACCGCAACAATTTGTATTACATAGTATTATACAGTCTTCTATCTACAAAGTTCTTTGCAACTTATCTACTGATTGGTTATTGAAACCCAGCATTAATAAGTGAAGCGGTTTATTAAGATTACTATTTTAAAAATTATTCAAGATATTCTATTAAAAAAATAAAGTTAATTTTTCTAACATTTTTTGAAGACCATAGTTAAGTCACTGAAGTGAAGTTAGTGAAAGTAAATGATGTCACAAATTGCTGACAATTCTATCTTATACTTACTTTCACCGCATAGCAGACTTGTAATATGGCTAATAATCTAGCTAATATTTTTGTGGTTTTGATAGATTTTACTTACTTTCTACATACATTTTATATTATTATCTGAGAACTAAATAATCAGATTTAATTATGATAGTTATTTCAAAAATGGAAAGTCACAAAGAGATTTTACTCTATTGATGCGGTTAGTTAAATTTAGAACTGTATTTCAGATTCACCACGGTACCGCAACTTATACTTAGTTCATAGAAAATGTAAAATTACTGATATTAATAGACAATCTATGAATAACAGATTAATATCCAGTTTAATCAATATTGTTCATGCTCTGAGTAGTAACTCATCGATATGAACTTAATTTTATGTAATACTGTTGTAATCTTTTGTTATCGTGAGTAATCACATTAAAAAACACACACATCACACACACACACACATTAAACACACACACATCACATTAAAATTGTATATAAAATTGTATTATTTTGCTGTAAAGCAAAATAATACAATTTTATACATCGTGTGGTTTTGAATGTGATTGATAATAATATAATATTTGTATAATTATTAATTGGGATCGTAATCAGAAATACAATTAAGAATAGTAAGAGTTAAATTATGACTTATTAGGTGCAGATGAGAGAATAATTTTGAAGCACTTCTTTAGCATTCATAGTAAGTTTTGACTACACGAAATGATAAGTTCGTAGCAAATTTATTAAAGTATCAAATTCTTAGTAAATTTTTTGTTAATGTCGAACACTACGCTCGCATTCTAAAGTGTGAGCGTAACATAAATATTATATAAAAAAGGGATAAAATCTTGTTTCTTTGTGGCCTTCTGTATTTATCTTCAGCAGTAAAAATTGTGTAGTCCTAGTTAGTAGAATTTAAATTGTCTTATTTTTTTAATAAGTTTTATTTTTTATATAAAATTTTGTAGAGTTCTTGACATTTCATCTTTTAATCTTAAATCAATCATATGCAAACTCAAGTAATATCCATTCAGATAAAACTAAATTAATTAACAATATAATCTTGAAACATAACAATCATATAAATAATTTGCAAACCATTTTTGTTTCAAAGATTCAATAGCTGTGGAACGCTGATACGTTAAGTCGAGCTTAAATCAAGTCCAACTGAATGAATGGGTTGAACGAACGTTTGCAGTAATCGTTGATTGAATTTATTCATTAATGATTTGTGAATAAAATTTTGAATTTGGAATCTATTCGATTTGAAAGCATGGCTTAATTATTTAACCGGTATCATTTTGTATAATGTACTTTGTGAACAACCTCCTTTGCATATTTACATTGGGAAGGTCTGTCTCACTCAACCATCTTGTTATTGACGCCGACTATTCCGGACACATAATTAAATGACAAAGTTTATGATTTAAGGATAGAACTTTTAATTTATTTATTAATTTGAAGAAAGTTTAAAAATAAATATTTATTTTCTAATAGTCTAGGAAGGGTACGCATTATAAGTAAGCAATTTATGTAGATTGCTTGGTATTGGATTTGAAGTTCAAATAGGATGTGATCAAAAGTGGTTTCATTTTATCCAATCCACTTTACCCATGAGCACCTAATGAATATTTTTTGTCTACAAAACGGTTACAGAATTACTCGATATAATGGACTTGATTGGGGATTTTGTGGGGGATTCCTTGGAATTTCTTAAGATTATACTTATGTATAATCAATAAAACCTTTCAAAGAATTTAAATAATAAACCTTATCATCACAGTGTCCAAATTGCTTTACCTGAAATGATTCAAATATCCTTTATTACATTGTTTTGAATTTAAATACTATATTGCTGCACTAGCTATCTTCACATATGGACTCTAATGCTTATCATTAGGTGATGTCATCTTTTTCTGAGCTTAATATTTAAAAAAAAATTATAAATTGATCAACCTCTATGATTGGTCGATACTTTGACATGACAATGCACTAATTAAATTCGCAAACACTCCAATGTAATGCGTAAATAACTTGGGATGAATTAGTAAGTGAGAACTGACTTTTGAAGTATAGTGAAGTAGGGGTGTGTGTAATGAAGTGGATTGGTTGAGTAATAAATTACAATTGTTTGTTGTAATATATAAATGAAGGAACAAGCCTATTTTTCTTGTTTCTGCTATGTTATCAGAAGAATAATTGGAATTCAACATTTAATAATGCGAAGTAGCTTATAATATCTTTTGATGTTATAATAATACAGAGTTCACTATATTATTTACTTTCGTATTTGTAATATTGAAATATTTAATATTCTAGTTTTAAACATTTTAATTTTTAATACAGAAATTAATAGCAAAATTAAAATCTGTGATTCCGAACGATGTAGAGCCGTTGATCAGCGCCCACACTTTGGGCATTGAAAAAAATAAAACGAATTACATGCCTCATATAAACGCTTCGATAATTAACTTCTTTAATTAGATGATACTCTGTTCGTTCTTTTTTTACCTTATAAACATATTGGATTGGTAAGACTTGTGGAAGAGATTCAGGCACGCGCTCTTTCCCAGTAATCCAATTATTGGACTTGGAGACGGACAGATTTAATTACTGTCTCAGATATTGATGTTCAAACGACGCTTGGAGAAGTTTTTCACTGTTTTTATTGTATAAATAATATTAATATGGTATAAATTAATTTTTCATTTCAACGCTTTTTGATTGAATTATGTCTTTATGAACGTAATGTCACTAAGCACTAATGAATTATAGAGAGTAACAGTGAATAAATATTTATTTTATTTTTATATATTCCTTAAAATACATATTAAAATTTTGTCCATTATACCTGTTCCGAGTTCGAATCCAGACAGAGGAAAATGTTTGTATGATAATTATGAACAATTTGTTAAAATATTCTTTCATTGCTTTTCTGAAAATATTTCTAATATCTATACTATTATATATTTCTCTTTTATATAGTATTAATACGTCTTAATGATGCTTTGTTTAAGTCCAGATAATAAAGTGTAAGGTAAATTTTAATTAACGTTACGTTCATATAATTTTATATATAATACAAATGTTTGTTAACATTACAACGACCGGAGTCATTTTAATTCCGAAAAGGTGAGTTGTTTAATTACGTTTGTATTTATGTGTTCTAATTTATGTATACGAAGCTGATGATAACTAATGGTTTTATTGGCACACGGGTATGCCATTTACACCAATTAAATCTAATCAGATGATTTTTTTAAAGATTATACTATATTTACAACAGTAAAAATTGACACAAGCCAGTTAAAATCAAACTCGAAAGCACTATACTAAATTTGAATTAAAGCGATAAATTCTATTTGATAATTCGTATTGAGTCAAGCCTCAACGGTATACCTATAAGTGAATAATACCACGGTACGTGATTCCGTTGATTGAATTAAATAGTCGTCGATCGTGGGAGATGATTATTTGGACGGAATTCATAGTCGGTGTTAATAACTGCGATCGGCTTACAACAGAAATGTAAAGCTACATACCAAATTCAATTTCGGTTTCAATAGCTACGCAAAATAGGGCTGTAATAAACTTCTTGTTCTTATTAATGCTTCTGTGGTTGAGAAATTCGGGTGTATTTCGCTACCATCTTCTGCCTTATCTTCACTTACCATCATTCACATTCACTATGAGCCTTATAAAAAAAGATATTAAGTAAACGTTGCCACACTGAAAAATAGGAGATATCTTCTTTTTGGTTGTGAATGTATTTTATAAATTTACAGTTTCTGGATTTTACATGTGCATTAAGACATTTCTTTTGTCAAGGTATTTGAATTTCATTCACTTGCATTTTTGCCTCTAATTTTATACAAATATTGAACCTTTATTAAAAGAACAGTTACAAAAAGTAAACATTTTTACAGGGAAGTAAGGAAAAACATATCAAATTTGTAGATTGTGTCAACACAAATGCGCAAGACGCGTCCATAAAAAAAGGTAGAAAGTCACTTTTTTCTATTCAGCCCGTATAGCGAACGCCGTGTTTTAAAATTGAGACTCTCTCACAAGCTATTGAATAAAATGTTTATTAAATCAATAAAATATTATTATATTTGGTGTCTAGAACGTGAGAGCTACGTTTCATTTTGGATCGGCGTATCGTGGAATCCATAAAAGTGTCATAAATAATCATATATGTTTGACGCCCCGGGACCAATATCTGACAGAAGCTAAATGAAATGTGCGTAGATTCTTGAAAGTCACAAGAGAAATAAGGAAATTATATTGACTGTTTCACTCATGAAGAAGTTAAGCAGTCAGTAAGTAATTTGTACCAGATTCTTCCCAAGTCCTTTATCGGGAAATACCTGGTAATTTTTTGTGTTGATGTGGTTATTTTACTTCGCAGTGAAGTTACCATGACGGAGCTTTCAGGTGACGTTAATCTATATATTAATGTTATAAAGCTGAAGAGTTTCTTTGGTTGAACGCGCTAATCTCATGACTACTTATTCAAATAAAAAAAATCTTTTTGTGTAAAATAGTACTCATTTATATTATATATTTATATTTATTTTGAGGAAAGCTGAAGCTATATAACATCAAGCTACGACTAATATGAGCTAAGTGTCAATAAATAACGTTACAAAACGGGAAAAATATACTTTTGCAGAGTTTTTTCGTGCGTGCTTTGCGTAAACGGTTAAACTTGCGCCAAAACCATGTATGCTGGAATTATTCTCCTTTAAATTTTCAAAAAAGAGTTTAAAGCAGCATATGTCTATCTGTTAAGGTTGACTCACTATAATCATACTTGTTATAAACATGATTTAAATCCTTAACCAAATTAATTCTCAATTAAAATCATATAACCTACCCAGCTACGTACGTTATGTTATTATTCCGACATCAACAGGTTCTTGGAATTCTGTTTTAAGTACCTGATTCAATGAATAAATGATTAAATGGCATCCCATGAGTAATAGCAAGGAATAAATTTTTCTTGCTGATGTCTTTAGGTAATGATCCCTACCACAAACCTACCATCAAGCAAAATCTAGAACACTCATTCTATTATAGACTACAGGTTCATTGATATACTGATGGTTATGGCAGCTATATTTAAGGCACAGAAAGAGTCAATTCTTGAGGATACAGAAAAGATCATATGGATTGAAGTGTGCAATGACTATCAAAACCAGATAAGATAAGATGTGATATCCTCAAGTGAACATGCTTTGACAAAAAAAAATGCATGCGCAGATCCCACTGAATGGTAAGTAAATCAAATCATTTACAGCAGAGATTTCGGATGTAAGTGAGAATTTACCACCTCCGATGTATTTATTTAAAATTACTGCCATAATCAAACATAGGACTTTTAAAAAGTATATTTAGTAGCCATGAAGCAATTTTCAAAGATTTATTTACGAGCTTATTATTTATTCATTAAACATCTAATGGGATTTCTGTCAATATTTACATTGAGTAGGGAAACGGTACCGTTTATTTTGTAAACAATAACAAAGTGACCAAGTCGGGTAAAAGAAAATAATGAAAGTAAACCTCTTTATTCCAATACCCAAACCTTCGCAAACATGATAAAATTTTTTTTTTTGTAAAAAAATATTGTCTGTTGCATGCAATACAGTTCAAATTAGATTGCTCGGAGATCTTATCATATATGACAATAATATATTTTTCGGTGAATAGATTGAAGCATACCAATAACAGACTGATACACCGTGTTCTTTTTAAAATGTTCACACCTTGATAACATATTTCTGATAGAAAGAAAACTATCTGTCTAATGTTCAAATGTACAAACTTTCTGATATGTTATATCTGCCACTTTTACCTAAAGGAGAGATTTCACGTTTAAAAGTGCTTTACACTTGGTTACAATTAGCAATAAAAGAAAAAAAAGTTTCAATATAACAAAATAATGCTGTAAATTATATTTCTAAATTTGGCCTTTATAAAGTAGAATTTCAAAATGAGCACACTGTAAGGCTTGTGATAATTAATTAAATTTTGCTATTCTTATAACCACAATATTAAGATAGTAACATATTTGCAGGTGGGTTTGGTAAGAGTAACCGTTTTTTCTATTTAGACCGTGGAACAATTTATGTAAAAATAAGCAGAGCTTGGAACTTGGAATAAGGTGTCATTTAATATTTTTTTGTTTCTAGAATATCAACGTCTCTGAAATATATTGTAAATTTATAATACATACAGTAGTGTTTGTTTGATCAGAGTAAGGGTGGAAAATATTACTTTCCATCTTAGGGCGGTAAAGACACAGAAATTGCGTCCCCCGTTGGGTGGGCATGAATTTTAATAATTTGTTTACGTAGTTGATAGCAAAAATATCGATTTAATTTAAATAAATTTGGCGGCCTCTTCAGTGTAAACTGGCCAGGGTGAATTAAAAAAATCCTTTAAAGCAGCATGGCTCGAGGAGGTGACGCTGTGGGTTTTATATATGATAGAATAGAAATAAACGGATGTCGTAGCACCAGATATATATAATCCAGCGTCCTTATAAAAGTCGCTACCTTTCCTTGTCACTTTTCCCATATGTTGAGCTGCTGGAAGAGATTTCTTATAGAAAATAGAAATGAGCAGTACCTTTGTACAATTTTCTGTTATTCCGTTGTCCTTTTTAATTGTCTTTGTGTGTACATAAATTGTTAAATAAATAAATAATAATATATAAAGATGATATAGTTGATTCCGTCTATCAAGAAGCTAGATATAATTTTGATTTGACTTGTGGCTTACTAATACATGTTATAAATATATTACTTTACATAAATATTTTACAATATAATATATATTAATTATAATATGTATGCTTAACATAAATAAACCCCACTATTACTTAAATATTAACAGTAATAAAATATAATTCAATTAAAGTATAATAACATATTCTTGTACCAACGTTTACCTAGTTGATTGCCTAATAATAGAAAAAAAAATTTCATTGATACGTAAACAACTATTATTAGCAAGCCTAATGCCTTCTTTCTTTCTAGTCTATAATATAAATATAGTGGTTTTAAATGATGAAAATAATCCACGACACAAAAAAATTCCAAAGAAAGTCCTACTACGGCAGCCAGAGGTTGCGCAGAAATACGTATCAAATGTTTACGTCTTACCCATTCTTACGAAGTTATTAATGCCACCAAGTTCACAAATTTCTTTAAGTTTAAATGGCTTAGGATAATAGACTTAACCGTTTCTTAACTAACGCTTTATATCTTTTCCTTAATGTTGTCATTAATTAGAACGAAATCGCTAGAAGATAAACCCACTTTTGGAAGTTTAATAATTAGGAGTAATTTCTACAACAAATACCTGTGACTTATTACGCGAGCGTGTTTAACGCGAACAGAGAGTGTTCACCGCATGGATGTAATCGGTGTTGTCGAAATAATATCCACGGATTAATTTCATGCTCCTCACGGCCACCTTTGCTGAGACGCTGGATTGACATTAGCTTGGAACACGATTTAAAATTAAAATAAAAAACAAATTATTTATGCCTCAATTCACCTCAACTATCTACGTCACGGGACTCTGACATAGATTCCAAACACAGCCAAATATGTCGTAATATATCAAATAGCGTAAACATAAATTCTAAATGAGAAATCGAGATATTGACATATGTGTATGTCATCAATTCCTACTCAGAATATAGCAGTCGTCTAAGTACTATGTATATAAATTAATTCCTTTCGAGCCTTGTATAAAATCTAGTATAATTTGGTGTTATACCCCATACTTGCTACATATTTGCTTATAGGTTAGTGACGCGGGCTATAAAAACAAGTATATACTTCGTAACATGTAGTTTATTGAAAATAATAAACTTTTCTCGTTCATAATTTACAGTCCAAATTAAATATTAGCGTAACTACTTAATTAATTTATACATTATATCAATTTGTGTGCAACATTAAAAGCTTAACTAATATTTCTTATATCTACATAATTTAATCAGTAATTATATGCATAAAGCATTCATAGACAAATTAAATTCATAAATATCATATAATCTTACAAACGAAAGTTATTTAGAAATGTAATATAAGTATTGATTATTACTTACAACCAAAATTATAATTAGTGTTCAATCAATTGCATATATAAAATTAATAATTAGTATTTTTTTTAATAATAAACCCCATGTAAGTACAGCTAATCGTTTTGGCATCAGGTGTTTTAAGACAATTTGAGCGAATGGGTATTAATTATATAATATATTAAGCTTAATGTATCATAAATAATGATTCTTAGTCACAACGCCATATCATATTACCGAAATGTTGGCACGGGGTCAATAATGGCGCACACACAGTTAATGGTGTTTATGGAAAACAGAAAATATCGGTTTATTAAAATTCATACTGCCTATCCACTATGTAAGGAAGGTTTTTCCCTTCGTAAACCCAGCGCTGCTGCCGTGACGTAAGACAAAATATAGGGTACCGAAGAATATAATATTGCCAATCATTATTTAATTTTGAATGTTGATAAGTAGGTTCTCATGGTAAGGTATAATATTTTTAAAATTGTGTAAATGAGATACACTATGATTTAATTACATTGTTATACCCTAATAAGGTTCATTAAAGTATGAAATATCTAGTCACAACGTAATCAACGACTTGATACGCAAGATCAGATCATAACCCCTTCTGCACAAAACGATTTACATCAAAATAATCTCAAGCAAATGCTACATTTACCATGATCCTCATTGATCAACGTGGACCCGAAAATTCTCATGAACACTCTAAACTATACGCTCTATATAAGTAGTGTATCCAGCTTCCGTATTTAAACTTGTTATATAACGTTGTATCTGTTTAAATAACGTTATGAAACATGATAACGTTTTTCAACAACGTTTTGGTACACGTTAGCAAATATTATATATATAAGCGCACCGCATTCTATCCCGGCTATCAATGTAACAAAAGTTATTATAAAATTTATACTGTCGTAGCAAATTATAACTTTTTATAATTATAATTTTGTATAAAATAGTTATACAATAAATGTTATGGGACATTATGTGACGGGTGTGTGTGAGGTCCTTTATAGAACCGCAACTTTATCAATATATTGGCACTTTATAAAGTATTTATATAGATATCGTACTTCATTACTTATTTCCTATAATTTATTTACATGCCCATAAAAAAACAAAGTATAATAATTGTTTAAGGATTTAGCACGATAATTAAATTTTAAAATAACATCATTTGTTTAGTAATTTGAGATTTTATCTTGTAATGTAAAGAATTTATTACGAACAGGATAAAAAGTTTAAAAATAGGCTTACTCTTAATTAATCAGTTGAAAAAACTAAAACTGGAGGTAATAAAATACACATTTTTATTTTATTTTAAAACAAAGTGCGGCTTAGTTCGCGTGAGGAGCAGAATGCTATATTGTAATAAAATAAAAAATCATTGAATTATTTTTCAAAGATTGCTTTGCACGTAAATGGTATTTTAAAAATATTCCTTTATTAATTAATTTTCAAAATTAGTTTAGTAGCTTCATTTTGCGTCTAGACTAACAAGATAGGTAGATACATTAATTTCATACTTATTATTAAGAATATGTGCCTTATAGGACGTCTAAGGAAAAGATTACATAAATAAGTTTTTTAGATAAATTGAGTTTAAAAAATCAACATATTTGGTTCATTTAGTGTCAATTAATTGAACTTCAATTGTTTTCAGGCAATGTCTTAATGTTATTTCTATAATAATATCACTTTGGCGGCAAATTACCGTCGCTTGTCCACTAAATATTATATTAGATTTACATTGTGCATCGAACTACTTTATTGAAAATACTGCTCCTTATCATATTTTGTATAATTATGATCTTATTAAAGACATTTCTACGCAAACAAAATTAAGTATTTTATTCAGGTACGAACACTGTTGTTAACCATATTTTTAGTAAACTAGTAGTTAAACACTCAATTGAATTTTACCAAAAAGTTTTAAATTCGACGGCTTATAATTTAGGCCATTAGCCCGTTAAAAAAAGTTTGTATATTTGGATTCATTTTTTTTAACATTGTTTATTATTAAGATAAGAAGCAATATCCAATGTTAATAACGATACAAGGCACTGCCTTATACCTACGTTTAATTCGTAAGTGAAATCAATAACAAATCACTTTCTGAACAATAAATCATTCAAGTTTATTCGTATGAACAAATTAACTGTAAAGACATAATTATTTATCCAATTTGATTTTACGGTTACAAAAAGATTTGTACTGTTAAAAAAACATCTTATCTGAAAAATATACAGTACATTTTTGGTCATGATGTTAATCATCATCAATCCATTTTCGTCATTATTGTGCCAGAAATAAAGCTTAAACTTATAGCATTTAATTGTAATTCTACTTTTTCATAATGTTTAGCAACTTTTTTAGTCGACATTTGTGACTACAAAATCTGTAATGACATAAGTAATTTAAAAGTAATTTGTTCTTATTAAATATAAATTTAATAAAATTTCCTTCGAATGACTCATTATAAACATTACGGTAACTCACTCCTATTGACAAAAGAATTACTTACACCTACAAGCATAGTTTATGATAATAAATATTACAACCATAAAACAACAATAAATAATTTATTTTAAAAGCCATAGGTTACAATAAACTTCACATGACTGATTACATAGGACTTGTAAATATGTTGTAAGAAATCAATAATTTCTAACTTGATACTTCATTTTATCATAAAGTTAATAATAATATTTGTATAAGAGTTAAAGAATTAAAAAAATCAGATAAAATTTATACATTTAAAGTGACTTATTCAACGTGCCCGTTCAAGGTATAAAAATAAGGAAAATATTTTTTTAAATCAGAGGTCGCATGGGCGCTCTTTCATTTACATAATTACAGGCGGCACTCCGATTTCCAGTACGATAATTCTGACACATTGAGGGCAATAAAATTTGTTGTACAACATCGGAGAAACGTTTTCTGTGAATTAGAAATATACCGGACTTGTCAAATTAATAAGTTCAGTTTCATCGGTACTTATTGTACCGATTGTACAATTCATAAAAATAACAATTTAATGTTGTTCTAGTACTATTACTAGATACGCATATGATGTTTCAAAATTTATCGATTTCTTACAGTACAATTTAGTGGTAATCATACTTTGTCTTGTATACATGGTTCCTTATTATTATTTGTTGAACAACTACCAAATACTAAATATTACGCAAGCTCATATAAGGAATGGTCGAACAATTCCAAAGCATTTTGTAAGTATGTAACTAAAACAATGCATTAATTTAATATCTAAATTGAGGACTAAATTACATATTTTATTGCACCATAAAAGTTAATTGCTCTATAGAGGCGCTATAGTGGTGTTTCATCGCCGGATTCAGTGAACGGTAACCTCACTACTTTGGTTCCAGATAGTACTCCTACGCCCTCTAAACATGATCGTCTATTTGCTAAGACATCTCTTAAAAATGCTCTTCTAGGGCCAGCCAATTCAGTTCCCGTAATAGACCTAGTTAGCTTCCTCACAGCTGGAAGTCTTAACGCTTCCTCGTATGAAGGAGGCTCATCGGTCGGCGTGGTCTGGGCTCGACCGCCGAATGGATCTCTAGAACAAGTTGGAGACAACTCTCTAGAAAAATATAGTGTTGTCTCTCCAGTCGTTGACCGAGTATCTGTCATCGGCTGATAATTGACCTCGTTAGACGATCTGAACTCTTCTAAAATCTGTCTGGCACTACGAGTAGAAGTTAAAACACCAGCCCAAGACCGCCTGTTAAGCTGCTTCACTTCATTAGACCTTGCTGAATCAACTATATTACTACTCGAATGTGTACCAGTTATAGTGACTCTCGTCCTTCTTGGTGCCTCATCAAATGAAGCGGCTTTAATTGCTGTCCTGTTTGGTCTGTTGTCTGGTTCCATATCTATCGAAACTCCATTGCTATTGGCATTGTCTGTTGGTTCTTCTCTAAGAGCAGCATCAATCCGCATAGCTTCTGAATATGAAGGCACTAAGGCACAGTTACCTCGAATCGCAGCAAATAACTCGAGACTGTCGACAGTGGACGCATGAGAGAGGGGCAGGGTGCGGTATGGACGGGGGGCGGAACAGAGCACTGCACTTTGCTCGTCAGCTAAAGCCCAAGTATAATTCGTTGCAGTAACTGGAGGCAATGTATCCGACAAATGTGTATCGAGATCCAACTGTCGACTTGGATCTAGTTCGTAATTTGTTCCAAATATTTTGGTTATCTGTAACAAAGTTATTTCATATTGACTATCAAAATTGAGGGAAACTGATAATATTAATGCTAATATCTACAAACCGTATAATGTACATAGGCAGTATTACACTCTATGAGAATTCGAAGAGGCCATGAAAGAAGTAGGCATGATAGGGCCCAGAAAAGTATTTGGGACGAGTACCATGGACAACGATCGGCTTCCCTGGAAACAAACACTCATGTTCACTAACCAATACCCTATCAAATGATTAGTACAATACTTAAGTGATAATTGTATTTTTACCTGTATGCAACCATATACTCTTTAAAAGAACTAACTCCGACAAGATCTAAGCCTTCACGCATTTCCATGAAGTCATCAAAACGCTCGTGTTCCGCGAAAAACCTCGATCTTTGATCTTCAAATTCTGAAAAAATCGTACTTTTTATTAAGAACACTTATAACGCTGGTCTCATCAAATAATTACAGTTTCTTTACGTTCGTCGACATGCCAATGATGGTTACTACGTACCACTAGCAGCTTCTATATTAGCAAACGCGAAACCTTTGCTGAACCGAACTTTCGTGATCGGTGTCTTTGAGTCCAACACCAAATTCCTCGACGCATCGCGCTGACCGCAGCACGCATGCGCGAAAGCTGTGCTGGCACTGTGCGTGTTCACCCTTTCGTAATAAACCTGACGGGAAAATAACAAATTGAGGTCATGGATTGGTCATCAATATTGTATATTATTTCTGGAATTTTGACTTAAAATGCGGCCTACTTTTTTTGATAAGAAAGGAATAAAGGAACGCAAAAATTAAAAAAGGTTTTCATATGAATATAGATATTATAACGGATTTTTTATTACAACTTAATAACACTACAAGGGTTGACGATCCACAAGAATATTATACAGGTTGTATTGTTATTACACTTAATTTATCTACGAGATGATAATTGCTTTGTGCTGGCTATATGAAGATTATGGCAATCTCAAACAATAGTAACGTTATTTTTTGCTGTACCTGTGTTGTGGTATAGGCATCTCCATTTCTGTATCTAGTGACTTGCCTTTTGCGCCGCACATAATGGTAACATATAGCTTTCCACCTATAACAAGAACATATGTTTCAATATCATCTTGTAAAATAAGTTTGCCATAGAAAATCTTTCTTTCACGCTATCTAATGGTATGATTAGACCTTAAGTCATTAAGGCCACAAAGTAAGTAAAGAGTTTATCGTGTTTTGTGTTATGTATTAATATAGTTATGGCTACAGATAAAGATATTTATTTAAGAGAGATTTGTAAACAGAGTTAACGAAATTTGCTTTGAGTAATCGTTGAGGAATTCGTTCCAATAATTAGCATTGATTTATATAGATTGGAATCTGATTCTACGGAAGGTAAAAACTATTTTTAATGACTTCGGAATATAAAACACATGGGCAAATTATAATGTTTTTAAACGAACAAATGAACACCGGTGACTATTTACTGATAAGGTCATCATTTATTTAGAGATTCTAAAACTTGTGTTATATTTATTAATTTCAAATTAAGAAAACACTGTAAATATATTAATTATAGAGATTGTATTTTTTGTGAGTTGCTTTCGTAAATGTTTATAGACTTTTTTGCTGTTAGAATATTAGGAAATCTCTGTCGTAAACTATTTTACCCTGCATATCAACTTGAAACTGGTTAGCTATGAAAGTCCCTAGTTTGTGATAGTCATTTGCTTGGGTAACTTGCAAACAAACATTATTTTAACACAAGCTGTAAAAAGTCCTTACTGAGCGCTGTAATGTGTTATTAAATTCAGTAGAATAAGGTGTGTATACATATGTATTGTAAGTTACGTTTTGTGATAAGCTGGAATATGTTTTCTACGACTTACCAAACTCTTGGTGTAGCAGTCCTCATAGCGTGTACCCTGGCACTGACAGCAGCCACATCCACTCTCCTTGCCAGTTGTATCCTTGCGGTGCTGTGGTAGCACTCCACTAAGTACACCAGGTACAGCAATAGCACAAATGCGATAGGGATGTACGCGTAGCCAACGTCACACGGGGATTCCCGAACTGTTCTCTTTATTGGATTCCTGAGTTTTATAAAACTGATTTAGATTCGTAACTAAGTTTTGGATGACTAACAACATGATGTAAATATGGATTGTTTCCTTGGAACTCGATTGTTAAGAATTATAGTTTTATACCTCAGACTTGTTCAAAGAAATTGCACTAAATTCGGTTAGTAGATAAGTTTAGATAAGAAATAAGTATGCTCAAATTCAAAGTCAAAATATTGTATTGCAATACTCACACATAATGTGATTAAGAAAATCAACTATTACTATTTAAACAATCAACTATTTTGATTGTTTAATTTGCTTTCATATAGATATAGACAATATCAGGGATAAATTTGTGTCAATAATATATTTAAAAAAGATGTAAATTACAATGAAAATAAAGAACATTAAATAGTAGTGAGGCAAAAGAAAAGAAAAACAAAAGAAGATCGCCCATCTGGGCTTACTTCTAAAAAGCACACGACGCTGTTCGATAGATACTTCAAGGAGGCGGCATGTGTCTCCTGCTACGAAGCCTCCATGCAGGTTTTGCGCGTGGAAATGACCAAAGAACTAAATTGAATGATCTTTTCTACGTTGCTAAATTTTTTGCTCGAGGTTAGCTAGCTGGTTGTATTTATAGCAATAGTAAATAAGTTCTAGAAATCCATAATTTATAAATAAAAATCTCTTCAAATACCTGTTACTTGAGAACAAATGTTCATGTTCATAAATCAAACTTTACTTCAACTTTATTTGTTACTCACGTGGCATTTAAACAGTTTCATGGGTTAAGTAATCCGTTACAATAAGTATCATTTTACCAATGACGACTAACCTTTGAGACACAGCCGATACAAATATTCTAGACTTGATTACAGTCAGCAGAAAATCACAATATTTATAGGGGTTATGGCACTGCTTGTTCTACTGCTGTTCATAAAATTATTGAAGTAAATAATATAGGATGAAAAAATTAATGACATTCTTTTACTTATTAAAAAACCTTTGTCTAATGAAAATGTCTCAAGTCATGTCCTTCATAGCCCTGTCATATTCTGTTGGAATTATTACAAAATTTTCCAGCTATATTGATGAATTGATGTCATTCAATTTGCATAAACATATCGATTCATTTCCCTAAGCGACGATAGTCAATCGATCTTGTGTAATTTTATGCGGGCGAGCTCTTCTCCTGTAGGAATACGGCGTACATAACTAGGATCACTTAGATCACACTGTTTCAATGAATGACCAGATCACGGGTTGTTTCAACTAAATGTTCTTATAATAACTTTTATTCAATGCAAACATACACTAATTTGAATTTTGTTTTGAGTATATCAATGAGAATTTTGATTATTTGAACAACAGCTGTTTTATAATTTTAAATAATTTACGTGCATATATCAAACACGGCAAGCTAAAAATAAACATCAAAACACTCTAGCTCCCTCATTAAAAATATAAGCATTTTATTAGCGACGAGAACTTTTATATTCAAAATTTTTGCATAAAGAATCCAAGTCCAATTTGAGTTAAAATTCTACATTGTATAATGTGATACGCGAGTTGGACCTCCCGGTAATCCCCCGAGACCGCGTTTGGACGTGACAATAATAACTGAGCTTCCGCAACGACCTTCTGGGTGAAAACTCCTCTTCCAATTAAGTATTCAGACATTAACTTCCAAGTTGTTTACATTTGGGTTCGTAAAAGCCTTGCGAGCGAAGACAAGTAGAGTCCCAATTAATTACAATCTCCAACTGTCGAGATGTTTCACAGTATTCTATTTTTGAATTGACGGTATCCATATTCCCTTTTGCACCAACTTTGTGAGTGTTTGCTAACTAATGTACACATTACCTGATAGAAATCGGTAAGAAGACTTAGTCAAACAAGCCTTCCAGATCAGGTAAAATAACGTAAAGAAAAATAGGCGTTATTTTCATGGGACAACGAGTTGAAATGGCTTACATATATTACTGAACTCAAAGTACATATTGCTGATTTGGTAGCGAAATTGATAGGATACACGTATGCAAACAAGCCTACTTTAACGACAGTGAAGTAGCATGTAACTTGATGTACTTACGAGCTAAAATCGATAAGATCTCTGTCGATTTCGGCTGTAGAACACCATGCCACGGAACCAAGACAGCCAGCGATCATAAGAGTTAGTAGGAAACATTTCCAGTTGCCTTCCCGTCGAAGCACGCCTCCAATACTTTGCTGCCTTGGTCTCTGTGAACAAACAAAACAAGGTTAACTAAATTAACTGCTAAGCTTCGTAATATTGATAAAATTAAAAAATAAGTTCCTTTTTTCCTCTCCGAGTTTTACTTTGTAAATCGAATATCGTCGATAGATAGATGTGTTCATCTATCTATCGACGATATCCGATTTACAGGCCGTTGTTATTTATTTAACTATTATTTACTACGATTCTTCACAATATTCCTACAACAATTTATTGTAAATTATTTAAGAATACACTGCAAGAGTACACTCTGGTAAGCTTAGGTGTATTTGTAGATAAAATATTAGTCTGATTGTTAAGTTAAGTTAAAAAAATAAGCTGTTTCCTTTTATAAGGCCTGTCCTATCAAAAATAAATTGAACGTGAATTTCATCTTCTAGTCCCATCTATTCACAGACATTTATACACACAAATAATACCAGAACCTCAGAGAGTACTTCGAGACAATACCTGAGGCCATGAATATGCATGCTTCATTTTTGCAGTAAATAAATTGTTTTTAGCCCAGACAGCTCGCAGATATTAGCTATAACATTTGTATGACACGAATATATTACATAATTGTTTATCTTTGGGGATGCTAAGCATGTCATTCATAATTGAGACGATATTTTTAAGATATTTGTAATAGTGTTATAGTTGCTAGTCTACGTAGAAAAAGTAAAAGTGAGAAGTCAAAAATGTCTCAGACGTGAAAAAAACAAAAGGCAGTCTTGACTTTATCGTGTTTTCATCTTGAAGCACACGCCCCTGCTTGATACTTCAAGATACTCCAAGGAGTCGTGTGAACGGAAGCGTGCTCCGTGGCGAAGCGATCTAGTAGGTCTGCGCGTGAACAGAAAGTTTTCTTACACAGCTTTTGCCTTTTATCATTTACTCATAAAATTAGTGTTTTAATCAGTTTCTTTACTATCACGATAAACCTAAAACTTATATTCAAAGTTAAATCAACTTCATTGTAAGGTCAGCAACAGAAGTCAACAATTACGTATCATGTCACACTTATTCAGTGTTCATACTAATGGTTAAGCGTACGTATGTATAATATTATTATGATAAGGTACTAAAGTGTTAATCCACTTCAGTTCCTGGCTGCTCAAATAAAATATCATTTATAACACAAGTGCATAAATTTCAAAGTAAGTAAATATTTTATTAACTAAAGGCCAGTCAATTGAATTTTTTATATTGAAAACCAGTGCTTCCTTATAACCCTTAGCGAGCACAAAGTTCAATTGTGAGAAATCCTTATATTTCCGTTCACTTGCCAATGACCCTTGAGACAGACCTGATCAAATACATTTTTTGCTAACGAGCTTCCTGTAGATGTAACATTAACGGAAGTCCGTTTGAGATAAGAAATCATTTTTCGATATGACTTTCATGAGAAACGTTTACTTGATGACAGGTGATATTTTGAGATAGCTTGGTGAGGAGGTTTTAATTAGGTCAGTCTATGTCCAAGGAAGAAAAAAACGCCTTGAAGATGTTTTATCCAAGGAACCTCGTTAATATGACAATGTTAATTTAAGAAACAAGATTTTATTGTAGAATTTCGTCTCAATTTAAGCTATTTTTCTTACAGAAGTTTCTTCTAATAATTTCATAAAATGGTTCATTAGTTTAATGTTGTAACTTTGAGCGCCGTCGTGGCTAGCTGGTTTAATTAGAAGCGATTCACTCCAACGACTTCCTGAAACGACCGTAGTGAGTTAACACAGTCTTTTTTATAATCTATAATTTTGTGGATTACACATTCACTTTTCTTTGATTTCCACTGTTTTCCATCTGTGGACTTTATAAATCCATTGCTGGCCCGCTAATGAAGATAATCATAGACAGTAATTGTAACGATAATGAACATCTATTTGAAAGCAATAGGTAATAGTTAGAAAATAATGAGGCAATCAATAATCTGCCCCATTATTTAATAAGATATAGTGCTTTTGTTGTAGTCTTTGCGTTAATAATTGTTATAAAGGTATTAATCAATTTTTTTTTATTGGTCTACATCTATAAAGAGGTAAAGAAAGGAATTAACGATGAAAAAAGTAAGCTTTAAAATAAGTTAATCTAATTACTCAATTTCAAAAATTCTTTCAACTTCAGTAAGGGCTTAAGTTTGTTAATTTGAATGAAAAAGTATGACATATAAGAAAAAAAAGTATAAATAATATATACCCAGATATTCTATATTCACAAAATTTGAACTTAAACTTAATAGTCTCCTGATGTTTAATTCGTGGCGTTGAACAAAAGACAATGAGGTCGCCTAGTACGATGGGCGAAAACTTATTTGTAAGCGCTACTGACCATAGATAAATAGACAGTTGTCTAGGGTAGGACACGATTTGTGAAATAGTTTGTAAGAGTAGCCTCTTTTTTGAGCTGAACTAGTACAAGTAATGCTACTAAATAGTGTAGCGCTTCGCTCGATTGTCTCTCTCACCATATTACTTAGGGAGAGTGAATAACACCGCTATCGCGTGAAGTAGTATATTCTATAATTTAGAGCCATTTTTACATTTTGCTCTCATGTCACACACTAATAGAAAGACAATATTAAAACTAATGCAGCCTACTTACAAATGAAAAAACCAAAAGCAAGCGTTTCACACCATAGACAAAGTAACATAGGAAATAAAAATTACAAGTTATATACTTTAAGTGTAAGATGGTACTTCAGTAAGTTATGGAAACATAAAAATAAACTTAAATGATAAATAATTAATGTTTAAGATTCCGGTTACATACAAACTTCCAAATACTACGGTGGACTGCAATTTTGAAGCTGCTCGAATAAAAGATAATGCTGAATAAAAAATGTATGATTCGCCGATTACACAACGAATTTCGAGGCAGTAACTTATGAAAGTTCCATTAAGAAAGTTACCTCTTGGGTGGTTTGAGGTTTTTGAAGGTAAAATTTTATTCCCTTCAAGAAATCAGAATGGCTAATCAGTTTTAGCATTTTGACTAAAGATATTTTCAAATTCAATTTATTTAAATTCCTATAAAACTCGCTAATAAGACACTTCTCATAATCAACAGGTTACCCTATGATGTTAACTGCTGTTTTTAACAGCTTACTCGTCGGTCTCAGACATGGTCGCTCAGCTAGAATAAGTCTGCAAGCTTTAGGCCTACTCATTGCTTCTTCGACTTGTTTGCCCTGTGATCTGTGTATTACGTGGTATTTACTGTTGTTATTTTTAATTTTAAAATAAATATTATTTTAAAATTAAAACCAACAATTTATTTAGTACATATTTAAATACTATAACTGGGACAATTTGAAAATTCCCGGTTGATACCCAGTTAAAGTTATGACTATTGCCTTTAATTATATTTATTTGTTTTTCTCATATATATTCCCTGTTGTGACGATTTAAATGAACTTAGTAAATGAGTCTATTTAAATAAAGTTATTTTGACTTTCACTTTGACTTTACAACGTAAGTACATCCTCATTTAACTAAACAATTGAACAATAAAACACAACTGAATTTCTATTTCATCTAAATATTCTCCTTTTATAAATCTATTGTTGATAAGAAACCAACAGCTATTTGTAACAAAGGTATATGAAATTCAATAACATTTTTAACAAGATAATTGTAACTATCACAAGAATTATTTAATTATACAATTGGTTATAACGAATGTGCTACTGTGCGGTGTTTTGTTAGTAAGCACATGCACATTTGAAACCTGTTATTTATGAAGCAATTTGAAAAGCTATAATTACTCAGCCTGTTAGCAATCTCTATTTACGGTTTAAGATTTATATTGTAAATTAAAAATGAAATACAAGTAATATTACCGCATGTTCATCGCAATAGTGATAAAAAAATTGTGACAGTTTTTAATCATTGTATTATGATTATAATGGGTGTCCTGTACTATGGTAATTTAGGATGATTGAATAAAATGCAGATTACGGAGCACACGGTCGGGTACAGACTTACGAAACATCACATGATATTTGGTTACCTACTTTTAACACTAATAAATATATAACATATGGTATTGTACTATAATTATAAATATAGTTAGACTTTACCATCGTTGCTACTGCTAAGTTTTTACGTCAAACTTTCTGTTACATGACTTCATTAGTACGCGGGTATGAACTGAGGCGTGTTTTACGGTTGTAAAAATATTACTAAGTTGATAGCTCTCGCTTTAAAAGTGTATTCAATGCCAAAAGCAAAACACATTAAAACTTAATATACAAGTAGTCTCAAAGTATACACTTAAACCCGTGTTCAATATTTTATGTCCAAATACAAGTAACCTAACTAACGTTACGTAGACTTAGCAAGTCTCCAAAAATAATTTACAGAAAACCGAATTATATTTTTATGGTACCTAATGGCAACTATCTATCCTAACAACTAACTATCTACATCGAACTAAAAAGGTTCCCGTAAATCGGATCAGATATTTTTATGTTATTGATATACATATGAACAAAGTATCAGGATAATTACATCGCCAAGTTAGCAAAAATTCTCATAAAATAAAAACTACTGGGCTAATCTGAATTAAATTTTTATGAAACAAAATGAAACGAAACTATTCCGCATCTAACAAAAAAGAATCGCGTCAATCCGATCAGAAATTTCAGCAGAGTCGGTGTACCTACATAAATAATATATATACCAATCAAATTGTAAACATCATTTTTTTTAAAGTTGGTTAAAAATAAAAGAAGTTATTTGTTGGTAACTAAACTGTACTAATATATGGGGAGCTTAGATGACTGAATGTGGATTTTATGAAGGGTCATTGGAACCTATTTATAACGATATAAAATATATTTTTATACTAATCCGACCCGCGGCCCTATACGCATCATCCTTTATTAAAGGCCTATATTTATGGTTGTACTCAATATGGTGCAACGTATTCCCCTCTATATTAATCTGTCACGTTTGAGTAAATCCTCTATAGCACTCACCTACTATGAAGTCTATTATGGAGAGATCATCTAATCTGAAAAAAAAATTAAAAGTAATCTACCCTCAATACATTATACATGATGTTCAATTTTGATAATTCTTAACAATACCAGTTTAGGATTAATATACTTCCAGCATTGGTATATCTTGCTGGAGCACAAACCCTGTTCTGCGATGTCAATATTCCGTTTAACTTCGATAATTCCCTTCGTCTTTCGATATCCCATTACATTCTGGAGTCAGTTTATGTAGAGGACGTGGATAAACTAATACTGAGGCGTACTTGAAAATTTTCCGACAGTTACGTAAGTTAGTAACAGTTGATATTTGGAGTGCCCTCTCAACCCTGTACTCGCCGCAGTTTTGTCTCGAAAATGCTTTGAAGTATTGTTTATTTCTTCCGAAGCGAAAATCTATATTGGTAACTTTGGATTGGTTTGGTGTAATATTAATATGTATACTAGCGGGTCCTTTAAGATTATATGGTGATAGGAAAACAAAACGCATACTAAAGTGGAGTAAATTTTATTCTAGTGCACTGTGGGGTTCAGTAGCTTATAGTAGAGTAGTTATATCTCAGTTTAAAATTATGGACAAAGAAATGTATAAGTAATTGGGCGGAGTGATGGGAATTTAGAGGAAAACTGAACAATATCCAAATAAAATAAACCTAGAAGAAATATATTTCAAAAATGTATTAACATTTTAAAACCGTTTTCGTATCATTGACACCCACTCAAATTTCATAAATAACTTGAAGTATAATAAAAACGATTCCAAATTTAAAATGATCTTACTAAGTGTATTGAACGAAAACCGATCAACAATTATATTACGTCAGTTTTTAAAAGTAAATTTTCTTTGTTCCTGCCTGGCAGCCAGTTCAGAGTTCTTGAGTAACTTCCCAAAAATTAAAGAGTTGGATATGATCACATTAAAATGCTTCTAATATTAAGCTTTTTATAAAAAAAAACAACGTGAAACATGCCCAAAACGAAATGTAATTCAATTAAGGCATTGCGTGTGTTCGTAACAAATTTTCCTCTGTCCACATATTCATAACTATATATAATAGCATAGCTTGGAATACGAGTATAATCCTCACATCGTTTAGGAGCTATATTGCTAAAAAACCAGTAAAAAAATTACTGTCGTGATTTCAGTTGCATATTCTCCACAACGACCTGTGTTATTTTAAATTTGCTTGTCAAAAGTGCTTTATTTTTAGTCCAATACAATCCTAAAAGCCCAAAACAATTGAGAGAGCCAAACTTTCATTATTATTTTGATTGTAAGAATTTTATATGATATGTAAATATAATGGCATGGTTATTCATACTATGGTTAACATGATAAATTATTAGAAAAATGTATTATATTCACTTCAACCAACTTAAAATAATTTCTCATCAGTCTTATAGTAACTAAATGCCAAATAAAGATAACGAATCTAAATTGTTAACTTTAGAATATATAGAACATCTGAATATATATTTTTTTCAAACATGCATGGAAATATTGCAATTATTTTTGAAAAAAGAATACGCGAATTATTTTAGAAAAAAGAACAATCGAATTTACGAGCAAAGAAAATCAAATCCATTGCTAGAGCATTTTCTGAATTTGGAACATTACAACGCGATGTTGTATGAATGGGCGTGCTGGAGTTATTAAATACTCTTTGATTGGATCTCTTTTATCAATCTTGGCATACCAAAGTGGCTGAAGGCTACATTGAAGACTCAATTGAAATCAAAACATCACATTGCAACCTAATTTGGAAACAGAATCTCACCACTTGCCAACATCTAAGTCCACAACCATCCACTTCAAAACAGCATATTCAGCCATCTACCATTACATCAAATGTTCAGCTGCAAACGTCATCATAAGTTCAACAAACAAAAATAAATGTACAGGGGAAATCGATATCACTTTCTTTTAGTAATTGCCCCAATCTGACCAATGTAACTTTTATTAATAATTAAATTAAATGTATAATATGTTTTATTGTATTCTTTTGAGGAAAGCACTTTATATATTAATCGGTGGAAATGGAAATTGGATGTCTCACATTGGCGAAGCCTTCGCCTACGGCTCGGCCTTCAAACTGGACCTGTTATTGCATATGTCGCGGCCTTTGCAATAATGTACTATTACATAATTTTTACTTAACTGTAGATGCTTGTGATAGGTATTTTATTACCTGCGTTAAAATGTCCTCTATATAATTTCGCTGTAAGGTCTCGAAAATTCAATGAAATAAAAATGCTGTATGAGATTTTTTTTCAACTTTCATATAGATATATACACAATTTTTTTGAAACCAAATACATGTTTATCAAACCAATGAAAAGTAAGTAAAAATTTAAGTGAATGGCGAGTATAAAGAGTTACACTCGCCATTAAATCAATTCAACGACAAGTTACAACGAGCAAACAAACTGTTCCTGTCTCAACCCGTGTCATTTTAAGCTAGTGCCATGTTTCCTTCATACAGGAAGGACAGGAGGTAGTGTGACAAGTGCTGAACAAAACTCGCTCCAATTACACATAGATAGAGTCGATTTCAAAGTCAAAGTCAAACTTTTCCTGTATATAACCTCACGTAATTAGATTACGTGACTAGTTAGTTTCAGGAAGCTATTATGTTTTGTTGGTGCGATCACAGATATAGACAACTGTATATATTAGTATTAGTGCACATAATTAAGGTAAAAAAATCAAACAAAATAAATGTACAGTAAAGTGAAATATCAATATTTTGTGTCATTAAAAATTTCGCTGTATACAGACATATTTAATTGTTTTTCATTATCGTTATTAAAAAAAAATGTGACTTTTCTACTGGAACGATGGGACGAGATCCCGCGAAATTAACCGCCTCTATGGTAGACAATTTCTGCTCAATTTGGTTGGCGCTTTTTACATTTAACGAATAATGCAGCAAATTTAGTAGTAAGGATTTCTTGATTAGTACGTATTCGCTTGGATTGACTTAGTTCATTACATTAGATCCATGTATATGTATATAAACTCCATGTATACAAATTGTTCTAGCAGTAGGACAAAACCAAAAACCATTTTCCTGATGTTAAATCCTATAACAATTACAATGCATTATATAAAATAATTTTAAATTTCATAATGTCTTCGATTGAATTATTTTTCCATTTTGAAGTTTGCATGTCCGTTTTTAGTTTTTTTTTGTTTTGGTGCTATGTTTCTTTGACCTGCCTGTCTGTTTGTCGTTGGTGAAATTTTCTATAAATTTTCTAAAAAATATGTAACACGTAACATTTTCAGATTTATCTCATTTTCCCTAGGATCGCATCATTAGATCCGGATTTGGTGACAATGGGACGCTGAGGAGTTTATTTTATTAATAAAAAAGAATTGTGACAACTTACTGATTTCTTTCTACAAATTGACAAACAATGGGTAAACATAGAACTTCCTTTCTTTTTGAAGTCGGTTAAAAACGGGTTCGTGTCTGGATTTATTTTAACGGTTAACATCAAAGTAGATTCGCTGTGGCCTGTAATGGGCTTACGTGGCGCTCCCACGCTGCCCCCGGGCTAAACTGTCTGTTATTCCTTGTGTTTATGACAAGTATGGGAAATTCAACTGTTTCGTTTGATAAAATTCCACAGCAATCTAACCAAACTCGGTTAGATTGTTCGCAGGCCAAAATTGTATAAAATGTTAATTTGGTCTGCAATAAATTAATAGAATAAGGATTTTCAATCTTTGCAAGTAAAATGATAGTAATGCTGATTATGATTACTTAAATTAATCTCAATTTTTGTATGCAACAGCTAATTTTTGCGATTTAAGAATTAGATTCATACAAAAAGTTGATCATATTGGATGACGAGTGAAACTAGTTTTCGCTATAAGCGATCGAATAGGTAATGCTTATTTGTATCGAACATTTCAATTCAATTCATAATAATAGTAATCAGTATATAAATATATTATAATTTAATTTAAAATCATCATTTTCATCTGTTCTTGAAAGCATTCTTCAAATGTTATATTATTCTTTATAGAACATATAATAATTTCATGTAACTTGTCTGCTCCAGACGTCTGAGTTCTCTTCAGAGTGACTGTAAAAATTTGATTATATATTATATTAGTTTACATACGTAACAGCTGAGAAGATTCTTACGACATGCTGTCGCTTCTTTACATTTTAAGTATACCTTTTAGCAGTAGATGTGTTAAATTATGAATTTTTTAAGGAGCTAAGTAATTTATTCTTTTTAAATAAAGAGATTTTTAATTTCATTTAAAAACAATAGTTTTATATACTTTTCAACTTAAATTAATAATTAATTCTCAAACATTTCAGGTATTTTTAGTTTGTTTTTATTACCTTAAAATTCCTCTGATATTTACCTCTTAGTATGGCTACCAGGCTAAATTTAGGAAGCCCATTTATTTAAATTCACCGCACCGCGTTCACAAAATATCGTGTATCCTCCCAAGAGAGAGAAACAAAACAAAACTCGCAGTTTACCCTCTTATTCACCATCTACGGAGGTCTTAAAGTAAATTGGTCAAAGGGTGAGTGGGGAAAACTTGGGTTAACAAGATTTGGGAGTAAATTGACAAGTTACTTTCAGTGGTTTGATAGGATACAATCAGATAACAGGATAGGTAAAAAATATTGTCAACAAAAATGCTTCAGATAATCTTCTTCCTTCCTTCTCTAACTTCCACTTAGTATTTGTTAGTTAGAATAATCAAACGAGTTTTTAACTACCGTAATTTGATTAAATTTTAATTTCCGGCTTGTAATGTATTGTTGGCATTACTTTATGTCAATATCAAATTTTTATGAGCCATCAATATGGGCTCCTGTTATGGATACTGGATATCGGGAAAATATAGATAGTGTTGTTAACACATGCCCGTGACTAAACTAGAAAGTCACAAGTCTATCGTCATCGACAGCATTGGATACAGGCCTATCTACATTGGAGAAATACATTAACAGTAGTCACCACAGACTAGCCTATGCGGGTTGTTAGTGTAATTGGTTGCCGTAACATGCTTCCCAAAGTGTTTTTGAGACAGCTTGTGATTTATCCGAAAGCAACCGAAGAACCACGTTAGAGAACTCTTATGAATAGGTTAATACTGCCATGTGGATGGAAAGGCAGTTAATAATTGGAGTGCCTTTGCTACTTAAATTATATTTTACATCAATTTATTGGTTTTGATCTTAGATACCAATATCCTCAACAAGTTATGTAAATGCCATTAATTATGGCACTTTCATGAATATTATTAATTTCACACCTCGAAAATTTGGCACGTTTACCGGAAAACAATTCTATAAATAAAACCAGGAAAATTTGGTGTTTCCCAAAAGGGAAGCACATGAAACAGCTTTAATAGGATTAAAAAGCAATCTCGAAGGAGAGTACTTAATAAGCAGCATGTCTTAAGCAGATGCCTATTCTTCCTTGTATAATTTATCTTAAAGATTTAAGCTTGTTTTTGCATCATAATATCACAACGCAACATTTTCTTCTGATATTTAGATAGTGGCAATGCTTTTCAGATAGGTTGAATAACGTATATTATGAGTGAACAAAGTAACTTTGAAATGAATTAAGAAGTATTGACGCGTCTTAACATTACTTACCTGATGTAACTGCTTTCTAAAAATGTGTATTGTCTAATAGAATACGGAGAAACTGGACCGGAGGGAGGTTGTTGCGGACTGGCTGGTTTTATAAAACTTTATGTTATATAATTTTTAAATTTCTATTTTTGTATGACAAGGTTGTAAGCTTTCACACAAATAACTGTGATCGTACAAGGAAGCAATAATATTAGTACTTTCGTTACCTAACTAATAATTGTACTTGACAAATCCAGGAAAGGACAAATCTTTTTATACATTATTTTCTTCTGGAATAGCCTCTATAGCAACTTCCTTGAAAAGGTTTTTATTTTAGTATTATCTTTATCGTTACAACAAAAACGTGTACCCAAATAATTTTCCCAAAAGGGTCGGTCTTAAATGCGACGTTCATTCATGAAAAGTTAACGAGAAATAACTAGTTTGTTGATCTAGGACACGTGAGGTCGGATGTAATAACCACAGAATCAAGCTATTGTGCTAATGTAAAAACTTTTATTTTTGTTGATTGTGGCTTGTTAAATAATTTTAATTGAATTATTAAACATAATAATTTTATACATTGTAAATTTTATCTCATAGCAACACTGCCGGAATATCAGTATAAGCAGTGTCAACTGTCAAATCTTTCTGTTCTACTTTGATCCGGTGTTTAATTCGGCATAGTTAATTTATTAAACTATTAATAGTTTGAAGTATCATGTTTTATTTTTCAAGGCTCGATTATTAAATCAAAAGTATTTATCCGAAATAGTTAAGTAACATGTCGAACGCTGTGTGTAAATAAATGTAGGTCACGTGTATCTATTAGGAAATTACTTTAACTATATTTAATATAATACAAGTAAATGGGTTCCATTTTTAAAATTGGCTACCAGATCCTAATTCCAGGCGTAAACAATTGAAAAGCGGATTGCGTGTTATACCGCTTTGAGTGCGTGGCTATTGTGGGCTGTTAGTTTGATGAATACCGTAATTTAATTAGCCCGATGTAGTGAGCATATTTGTAGTTGGGTTTTACCAATTATTCTTTAACCACAGAATACATATACTTGTAACTATAATATTTGTATGATGACTACGAATATTTGTTCTTGAGTCATGTATGTATAGGAATGTATTACTGATATTTATATACATATTTATTTCTCCGTTATATAATATCGATGACACAAACTCCTAATGCTGCTTCCTTTTTTGCTAGACTAATAGGTATATAAATATTATTATAGTATTATAGTAGGATATAATTTATGTGGCGACAATTGAGTACCCTTTTATATTCGTATCAAGAAAACGAGATGTAAATGTATACCTATTTAATTCAGATGAATCGAATACCGCGGTATCGATATGGATCTATGTCTAGTTTCCGTGAGCGATCGACTTGTAAATGAAGATCTCATCAAAATGATAAAACGGTTTGTTTTAATAAATAAAAGCTATTTAAGTAAATATTTCGTCATTGTATGTATAAAACATATTACTATACTGTTACAGAAGTTGAAATATTTACATTAAAAACATTAAAACGGTGTTATACATACTTCCATTATTATTAATACATTCTTTAATCACCGCTAATTGCCTCGTCTATTCTTAATACGTAAAGCGTCTCATTGTGTTTCAAAGATAATTTCTTATGGAATTTTTAAACCTTTTTAAATATTCTTTTTAACATTTAAATTAGTCGACGTGTCAAGTGCAGCTGCTAGGCTTACTTGTTTGTTATCAGAGCCCGTTAAACTATCATTAACCCACATTTCCCGCAACCTTTAAAGCTATCCTTCAGAAAAACCTTTGTAAATTCGATTTGTCTTTTTTTGGTCTTTACTTAATTTAAGGGGCTTTTATTTATTTGCTAGATATGTCAGCCCCATCGTAACCAACTAAAGTAGGTGCATATATTACTTGAACATTGTTTCTACGAAGAGCTTTTTAAAACTGCTGCCTGAAATATTACTTTTTTTCTAAGCTTATCGTTAACTGAGAAGCCACGCAATAATTCAAAGAGAATATAGTCTAGTTGTCTAAACAATTGTGGTTGTATCTTTACTTAAAGGTATTGCAGGAGTCTGTCTGTCTGTCTATCTGTTAGCGCAAACTTTAAGTAGCGCATAGAATGCCGCATAAAAATAAAAAATCACGCAGAATCTGTGCCAAAAAGGTTAAATTATTTAACACCATAAAACACTTTAAAAACATAGTTTTAATTCGCTCGCTCAAAATTAAATAAGAAAGGTAATCCAAATTATTTAGTGTTAAAAATGAAATTTATTAATATAAGATACACATTCTTCGTGTGGAATCCCTAGTACTAGTTTATATCTATTTAGTATGTCTCTATGATTCTAAAAGTAATCTACTATGAAATATACATATACACAGCCACCTCATTTCATATTACGACTCTCCCCTTCTAAAGAGTTTCGAGACAAGATTTACGGTGAGTGGAGATAAACCCGGAATCTTCGTATTTCTTTACCTAGAGCATAACAATGCAGTGTCTTTTGTCCGTCTCGCTCGTGAGTGAGATCAGATTTTATCTCGATAACAATACGAATCCTTACGTAATTTTATGTTTGTGTAAATTTAAATGAACCAAAAATTCAGATTAATATTGCATAATTAATGTTTAATGTATTTATTTATTCTTTATTGCAAAACAATACTACAAAGGCACACATAAGACACACATCATTGCATATTTACTCGAAAACAAATGGTCAAAGTCTCGTCGACAACATATAACGTAAGTACGTATCAAACCAATGCGGTTCATTACCCTAGGTCTTCCATGCAGTTGGGTATTCTCAATGCCGCTCTATGAGGTACTGAGTGAGCCCCACACACGCCCGTCGCTTAGCCAGTGGCGGGTAGGTCCGTAAATGGATTCCTCCTCCAAAAAAAAGGTTTCCATGCGGTAGGTAGCGTTTTGAAGCGTTTCGAATCCCGCTAAGTACGTGTCTATTCGTTGCTTTTACGTTGAAGGAAAATTTCGTGACGAAACCTGCATACACCTGTGATTCTTCACTTCAGTTGTGAGTGAAAACGACCAACCCGCAGTGGCGAGAGTAGTGATTAAAGCCTGATCGCTCGAATTTAGGGTAGGCTCGAGCCTCTCGGTGGGAACGTATATGAGCTGTTGATAATGAAAATAATGTTTTTATAATGAAACTAAAATTAAGCGTATGATCTATGGTATCTACTAAAAGTCATTATGACCACACACTTAGGGAACTTACCTACTGAGTTCGTCCCACTGCGCCACTTGAGAGGTCGTTTTCTAAATGCTGAAGCGACGTATTTTCTTCTCCCTATCTCTTGTTTGTTTTCTCAGTATTGGACACGGAAACTCATGTCGAGATTAAGGCACACGCCTTTTGTATCCTCTATCAGACATATTTCTCTGTATACGATAAATTGACTTCAATATGTTAAGGAGTAAATTTTGGAGGAAAAGAAACAAAAAATGTATACGACATTTAGGAGAAGCCATCGTGTTTAAGCCTCTTCAATTATAGGCCGCCTAATGTTAGACTAATAACAAATATTTTTAAAAATAATGTATTAATACGCTAGTTCTTCAGATAAAAAAAACTAATAACCGACTTCTAAAAGTAGTAGGTTCTAAACTCTGTAGGTATATTTTTTTGTTACACGTTCGTACACCGATTACGCCGAGGTTTCTGATCCGATTGGCATATATCTATTTTTGTTCTATTCACCAAAGTTTAATTATTTTTTTTATTTTATGAGTATTTTGTTAACTTGGACGATATAGTTTCATTCGAACTTTGTATCGTTTTGAAAAGTATTCTAATAAGAAAGTTATTTCTTTAGGTTATTATTTTTTAATCCTTAAAGTAAAATTATAAAATTTATTGGTTGGTTAATTTTTTTATATAATTTGTTAGTAATTCATAGGTAGACCAAAAACGATGCCACGTTATTCTTCATTTGATTTAAATTGTATTCTTATAATTAATATTATCATCACTGAAACTGAAATGCCTTTTCACATATTTAAAGACACCCGACAAAAATTTGACGATTGGTCGAGGGGTCAGTACTCCTGTCTACTTAGCCATATTTGTATGTTAATTACGAAGTTTGAGTCATGGATTCGATAATCTATCTTTGGATGGTAAAAATTAAAAGTCAAAGGCGCGTAAGCAAAATAATCCATAGTTAGAATATAATTTTATTTTTTAAACCCAGCTTTATTTAGTGCTTATCTTATGCCCCGTTTAAAATAATACCAGGAAGAGATCTTGACAGATAAAAACGAACAAGAAACTCTGTAATCGTAAAGTGATAGTTTGAAAAACGTTTAAAACTCACAATCAGTTAATGGAAATCGTCACTGAAACTCAATGTTAATATTAACAGTTAAGCCTGCTTAAAGCTGAGACCCAAATAAAAATACTTTGTACTAAGTCAAGAGTTTCAGAAAGCTATAGAAATCAATCAATACGATACTCCTTTATATATATAAGTATTGTAATGATAAGAAACATTTCGTTTAAGGCTGGCAGAAACAAACCAACTTGCATCTGACAGCGGAATATTACAAAGGAACATCTAATCTAAACAGTTTTTCGCTCGAGCTCGCCTACAAAATCGTTTTCGTACATTCTTTTTAAAAGAGATTTCTCTACTCTACTACTTTAAGAGTAAAACCTTTTTTCTCTGCTTGATAAAATGTACCTCTTCTTATTAGACTACTACGATTATCATAATATTTTCCGTTGGTTCGTTTTATTTGCAATACTAGTTTTTGTTTTGAAGTTGGAACGTTCCATTTTTAAATTATCTTTGATTTAAATTAGGTTATTCTCCCAAAGGGCACATTAAGCCCTCCGCCTGATTGTTATCACAGTCGTAATTACCCATTAAGCGGCTTTAGACCTGTGTTATTTTCATTTCTTTTATTTTTCCATCGCGAGCTACATTAATTAAGCTTATGTTGTGACGTCAGTTGCCCGCAGAATATCAAAACACCTGCGCAATGGAATCGTTTTAATAATATAACACTATAAGTAGTATTCTTACACTTGTACTTTATTAAACGTCATTAATATTTGATTTTTAATATTCTTCTTCTGTGTAGAAAGGTCCAATGAATGCTAGATTTCAATAATATCACCGGGAATCGTTATGTTTATGCATTTGACATAACTGATATATATAATATGACAAAAATTAAATTGTTTAACATAAAACACAACACTTATTTTGGTGTGTAGGTATAAAGCCGTAACATAATCACAGAAAAAAGGATACGATTATTTCGTCTTTCCCAAAATATTTTTAATGTAAGGTGCCGCTTCTATTTGTTTCTACAATAATAATTACATCTTTTTATTTTGTAATATGTCAGCATTGTTTTTTATTTTATTTAATATTTTGATGCACTAACGATTGTGTACACTAAAACATAAAAAACACGCCTAAATAATAACCTATAAAAACAAACACTACATGTGCGGGAACGACAAAAATATGGAAACTAATCAAATTACTGCAACTATGTTACTCTGTCAGTAGATTAAGGGTTAGATTCATAAGACAACTCGACTTAAATAAAATATACAAATGATAATTATAAATCATACTTTGGATTTTTAGTTCGTTTCCTATAAGCAATTCTTAAAATAAATTAAAAATTTTTGGTAAATAATGATACTTTCCAAAATATAGTAGAAAACTGTGTTTCACGTTTCACGACATCGTTACCAGTTCCTGAATACCCCGTATATCCAACATTATAGCGTCATCACACACCTGGGGCAATGGGGAAATCGATATCATCTGAATAAATAACCTGGTGTATTCCTTTCCTTCAGAATGTTCCGGAAGGAATGAAGGCCCATTTGACCGCTTCAAAGTAATATTATTACACCTTCCGTTCCCTAAGCTCGTTTGCAATTCAAAATAAAGGTACACGCGTTTTTCCTAAGGGATATTTCAAATATTTTTTTTAATTTTGACTAAGAAACCTTTATTTAACTTTCAAAAGAGTTGTAGTTATTGGCTTTGGTCTTTTATACATAACTATTACAAGTAAATGAAAAATTATAGTTAAGAAAAGTTACTTATATGAGAAAGCCTTTTAGATTCACTATCATCATCATGATTTTAACCTTTTGCCTTTTTAAAATTATGCCTCTAAACGTCCAACTGTTGAACAGAGAACTGCCTACATGGGGAGAGTTTTGTGCCATAACAGAACCACGCTGACTCAATGCTTGGTGGCTTGGTGGCGATGCTTTGTGTTTACAAATATATAAACTGAAAGCTGGAGTAGACTCACAGAAAACATCTACCTTTTATAAAATAGTTGACTTTATACAAAATTAAATGATAAGCGACACTGATCCATTAAAATGTATATCGCTAACAAGAAAAAAATATGGTATATCACAATTAAGTACGTAATATAATTTTTAGATTTGTTGACTTTAAGAACTCTAAAGAGTTTTTATGCAATGAAATATAGTCTTCTTTATTGTATATAGAAAAATAAGTATACCACCACTTCTAAATTTAAATTTATAGTAATATATTAACCGTAAACGTGCCATAGACAAGCTCGAACAAGAAACACATGTCGGTAAACAGTTTTCAATTTAATCTTTTTATTTTGTTCACCTGGTTGCCTCTTTCCCGTATCATAATATTATTCGTGCTATGTTTCACGCGATAAAGTACCTCGAAGAGAATAAATACTGTTCTCGTTTTCCACCGAATGTACCGTTGGGGCTGCGCGAAATAAAGGTATTTTTTTCTTTTGTTACTTTTGCACAATACTGTCATAACTTCCATTCCTTTGAGGTATTTTCTTTAAAAATTTCGGAAATAAAATGTGAAGTATATGTCCACTTTATTAAATTATATACCATGGTGCTCATATCTTCTTAAATTTAAAAATCCTACAAACGTTCCACTCATGGTCCCAGACCTTTCTACATGAGAAGAATAGATGTGGAACTTGGGAGATAACAACATAAAGCTGGATCAATGCGGATTGGTGGGTAAAATCAATTGCCTTAACAACAGGGTCCAGCAGCTTATCGTTCTTTCGAAGAATGAACTGACAAACTCAACAAACAAACAAAACAAATAAACAAACAAAAAAAAATGAATTAACAAATTCTAACTGGTCCCTTCAGGACCCGTACATGGCGAACTGTCTTTGTATTCACAATGAAACCACTCGATATTTTGCTTAACCTATAATTTACACTATTTGTTGCGAAGCCTGTGCCCAGCAATGGGTCGCCTTATGGACAAGCCATATAATATATGTAAGGCAATTGACACACAGCCTTACTTTAATTTGGTAGTTGCGTGTGGCTTACTCTCACTCAAAAAATAATTCAAATTGTTTTTTATATTTATTTTTTATTAAAAAGGCTTTTAAAAAGCCTCTGGGCCTTCATCTCATTCATCTGATTGTAAGCTATACCCAGCAACCTTAATCACAAATAAATGGCTCTTATATCTCGACTTCTGGAAAATAACAATGCTGTTAAGGTAATTGTTGTGGTGGCAGACTTACATAAGATGGTTATAGCTAACCACGACATAAAAAGCTCTATCGCCAACTGACTGAGTAGAAAACTCATTGTCACTGGTAGTTGAACCTGCTTTTGGGTAGGTTTACTCAATTTCTAGGAAACAGAGGCGGTTTAAAACTACAAGACGACGTGTAAACATATTTAACTTATAAAATAATAAAGATAATAAGAGCGTTTATTTATTATCTGTGTAAGAATGTTATATTTGTGTACTGTTATTCATGTTCGGTTTAGACACGCTTCTTATTTAGCTTAACAATGAATTCTATTGGCAAGGTATAAAGTTCAAGATGCAGCAGAATATAAACTGGAAATATGTATACTGATTTTAACTAAATTATTGACCTCCCGAAACATACTAAAATTCGGGGCGTGAAGAGCGACCTCTTTTGTACCTCCCTGCTTCCGCTGCTATTTATTTTACCTGATGTTGCTTTAGAGTAGTTTTAAAAATCTGAATCCTTGATTAGTGGTCACAATCCAAACGAAAATAGCTACGGCCCACCTGGTATGTATCGATTGAGCCCTGACTGTCCGCTCCAATGACCTTGTGGTGGCACTGAAATAGTAAACATCGCATATCGCCGATGGTTGTTAGCATTCATTTCCATAAATATCTAACGGTCGTAGTATCTAACGGGTTGATTTATTTGCCAAAAATAATTTACATTTACTTACATGAGAAACACAAATTTATTATCTGCATCTGAACTTTGCATAGTAGAACATACTAAAACAGTGAATATGCTACTTATCTAGTGTAATAAACTTCAAAAATATATTATTACTGTAATATTACTAATATCATAAAGTTGAAGAGTTTGTTTGTTTGGTTGACTGTTGAGATCTGAGGAACTACTGATTCAAATTGAAAAAATCTTCTAGTGTTGGATATTATATCTTTTTATCATCCCCCTACGACCAATAGGAGCAGAGCTTCAACGAAAAGTGTTCCAAGAAGGGGAAAATATATCCTTTTTCAGAGCTTTCATTGCGTGCGCTGCTATTAAAGTTACGCAAAAAATCCTGAAACTTAATTGTGTGTGCATTAATTTTTAAAAGATAAATAAATATAATGCATGCCCCAATTGTTCTCCTTTAAAAGTTTAAAAAAGTCCGAGACAGCATCTATATTTTAAGGTTAACTCACTTTAATCTTTTTTGGTAATCAATATTTTTATAAACATGAGTTAAATCCTTACAAATAAATACTCAAGTAAAATTATGTAACCTACCCACCATCGTAGGTTATTATTTTACGACATCTACGTGCACTCAGGGCTCAATTAGTTAGTAATACATAGATATCACATATGTAACACCTAAGATATTTGAATACTAGCCAATAATATATTTTATTTTGCAATCCAATATTTAATAATTTTATGAAAGATATTCCAATTATCTCATTAATATAAACTGTTTTGTAAGCGTTGAACAACGAATTATTCTGGTAATATTAAATTTAACTCAATAAATTTATTCGATTAAACATAAATAATTGTAATATCACGTACCTATTAAATGTCATGTAGTTGTAAGTTAATTTTAAGCAATTGGAACATATATAGGGGTATCTCAATAAAGGCAATATAAATAAACATCCAACTGACATGCTTGATGTGCGGACATCTGTACTTTCCTCAAGAAATCGCTGCATAATAGATATTTTTGCAAATGATCTCTTATTAGTTAAGATAATACTAATATTACGTGAGATCTGGTAACAGACTTTGTGTTTATTTCATCGGTGTTTTTTTAAAAATTTATTATGACTGAATATACATGTAATATTTTCTTACTTAAGTACTTTTAAATTATTTTAACTTTTTATAATAAATTCTGGGGTTGCTCATTAGTATACATGGGAGTTAGCCATCGTCTCTCCCGTCTACCGTAATATTTTTAACCTTCCGAACAACTAGCTCAGATATCTCAGCTGCTTGTGTCCCGTACCTTTTCCCTTCTAACTAAATTATATTTACTTTAATTTCTAACGTTAGTATATTACAAATTTTGTAAAGTATTTCATAATCTTTTTCAAGCGAATCATTATTTCATTAATGAATAAAAGTTAAATTAGTCTTTTTTGCAATATTTTGATTCTATTAAAGTGGATAAAGTTTTATATAAGTTGATTGGCTTATTCTACCTACAGTTGTGATTATAAATGTAAGAATGCGAATAAAAAAAGATATGTTTTTCATATAATTAGTACAATAAATCTTTGTGAAAAGCAAAGATTGATCAACCAATTCAAAAAGAAGGAATAAGTACATACAGAACAATGGTAAGAGGGTCTCAAGTTATTCCCAATACACTCACTGTGTCCACTTGCATTGGAGCCGACACGTTTGATGTCTTTATAATCTTCTGTTTTTGTTATTGAATCTATAAGCCATAACAACCACCATAATTATTGTAATGGGAGATTGTTCTCAGCTCTCTGAAGCTATAAATCAAAAGTCACTGACAGCATTTGTGATCAAAGAAGAACGTAGAGCGTTCATGTTGCTATCAGCAACCAATATATCTCAAGTGTAATTGGCGAAAAATGAAAAACGGAAAAATATAGGGATCTGTAATTTAATATTTACAGCCGATACATAAAACTTGTATATTTGAGGCCTAGAAAACTTATCTTGAATATTTTATGTGTATTCTTAAAGTCAATCAGTAGCGTTAAATAGATGGTTTTTTTTAAATTTGAGCAGGTGGTAAAATTCCAAAACATTCAGCCGTTAAGTCTTTAAGTCAAAGCCCCTTGTGTAGAGCATGAATGGAGACTGAGAAACAGCCGTTCGCGTACTATGGAATGTAGAGTAGTGACTAACTACCTGGGAAACCCGGGTAGCCTCCTGGAGGTGTCCAACAACATCATGGCGCTAGGAAACTTAATGGAGGAGTGAGGATGACTCGAATAACCCAGCTCATCACTCTTCGACACAAAACAGTCGCACAGACATTTTACTTAGACCGCCCACACTAAGTAGAAGAATAAGAAGTCTACGTCATAACAAATGATTGAAATATTATTTAATTTAAAAAATAATCTGACTGATAAAAGTTATTAAGCTGGAGAATATTAAAACAAATACTGTCCCCAAAAACCAACAAATACCCCACAGACACCGTCTCCACATTAATTGTTGGCTGGCTCGAAGAGATCTCTTGCTAGAGATAACTCCACTTTTGTATTAGTTTTCTAATTTATTTCTGTATAATTAAGGAGGTAATGTTAGTAGCAGAAGAAGAGTATATACAGATAGAGAAGATATAACCTGCTTTGTTTTATTTCTTTTCCATTTAGGCAGTGAAGCATTTTAATAGTATAATTATATGCCGTTGAAGTAATCAGCATATCTTATCTCTAAATGACGGCTCTTTCGCAAATAACTATATATATATAGTAGCATCAACACTAGAAGAATTTTTTTCATAGAAAGAGCAGAGAGTAAACTTGGAATATGCGTCCGAACTTGTTTATGTTAGATATCTGAAACCTTGCAACAGTATAGTTTGTTTCGTTGATGTCATGAAGTAGTTATTTAAATTATTATCTTTAGAAGACTTTCTTTTACATCAGCCCACTTCTGTACATGCACCATCGAAATCTAGTTGGTCTTATATATAGGTACTCAACAGATTACCTGCCTTATCTTAATTAACTATCTTTATCTGTGTCTATTAACGGTACTGATACAGCTTTAGTTTTATATATAATACGGTATACGACTTTTTATAATAATTGTATGTAAGTATTATATAGTTATATTGTATTTTATAACTTTTGACGTAATTAACAATGTTCCCAGTATGAATGCAACAAAATACTGTGTAAATATAAAACTTAAAAATAGTTTGTCTATATTTTCATTTCTTAATGGTGATTAATGTGTCGAGTGTGTGAACATATATAGTCGATGTTATGTCTCGGGAAGACATACACGAGTCTAAAGAATACAAGCTATTCCTAACCACACACATAGTGACAAATAGTGACACACATAGTGACGCTAATGACACCTCTATTTTTGGTACACGTAATGTAAAAGCAGGGGAAGATCTCAAAGGGCTTAAGTGGACTTTGACGTCTGTCATATCGCTTAGATAAGATATGGCTTTATATATTTACTGTTTAGTATAAGTACTTTTAGTGTTCAATGGTAACATTTTTAATAATTTATTTTATGGAAAAATAGTATCTAATAATTTATTGACCGTGATGTAGATTGAATGAAAACCACCTTATGCGCCAAAAATAGCAAGCTACTCAAACTTTGATGCTAACCGTGAGAAATGCATCGTAGTAAAGCCCAAATTTAAACCCACTGCATAGTATCTGCAGTACTAAAGTTGATAAAGTTTCAGGATTGGTTGAAGAGCGCTTTGTAAGAAGATTTTGAAACAGATTTAGAGGTGAAACTAATATTTAGTTTTCTTTGTAGAAATTATATTTGCTAACGTTGTTCGTGCTAGAAGTAGCATTTCACCCTCTTAATAAGTTAAAGAACATTCTGAGAACTTACATGAACACACCATCAAGTAAATGGTCAAATTTATATGTTAGATCTTAAGAACACAATTTGCTTCAAAGACAAGATATACAATAAAAGTATTACGAATTTATTACCTTATTAACAAAACACTGTATGCTTTCCTGTGCTAACTCTGCTGTTTAAAACTTCACCATCCACAACAGATTTATGAGCCAACTACATAAAAGAAGGTTTCAATAAATAATTCATCGTTACGACTTAACAAAAAGATCTTCCTTGCCCCGTTATACCAAAATACTTTCAGTGAGACACGACCCGAGAATTCGCGAAATTTATAGGCTATTTAACCAACACGTAGCTCGGCATTTCCATCGTATAACAATGTATTATGGACCCTACGTTGTCTCTTGCTTGATCATATTTCTTTCTGTGTCAATTTATGCGTGAATCAAAGTACTTATTTTGCCTAGTTCTGGGATCGTCAGACTAATTCCCTTTTTTCTGTGTTATGAGTCAAAAATCATGAGTCTCTCATTTACTGTAGATTATTAGAAGAGGTACAGAGAATGATAACAAGTGAACCAAAGAATTAGTCATTAGTTTAGCTTCTATAAAAATGATTTCAGTCATCAGTGTTACAAGGAAACCGAAACTGCTCTTGTGAAACAAATTTGAATTATAGGATTCAGTGACACTGTTGTCTTGAGAGAGAAATATTAGAGATTGATTATCATTACAAAACGCATCGCAATCACTCGATATTTTTCAATATCCCACATTATTATTGTACAAAAGTCGTCTTCCAATACATTTTTAAAACTCAGAAAATGTTTGAAGCAATTTGATAATATTTAATTTATGTATATGACCTATGTGAAATATAGACAGTAAATTTATACAGTTTGTTATGGCGGAGGGCTGGTAAACATGGAAAATCAACAAAAGAGCGTATGAAAGTGAAAAGCAAGATGAAGATTAAACGATTACAGATACAAGCGAAATATATTCAATTTGTGAACAATAAACGTTTCCGAAGATATCAATAGACTCTCGCAAGCTTCAAATTCAAATTCTCTACGGTCATAGCGTTATATAAATATCCTTAGGTGGTTTTGTTAGTAAGAAAAACACCGTAACGTAGGAGGGAATTTAAGCCGTATAATATAGATATACACATATTCCTTGACGTAAATTCCGTGAAACCATATTTCTTTTTACCCCTCCGGGCCGTGATTTGATTCTGCTTTTTATTCTATTTTCGTGATTTTGTGACTCTTGTACGGGTACTTCCCGACATTCGATCAGCCTCTATATTTATCAAATAAAGGGGGTTTAAAATCGAACTTGGGATATAAATGAAAAATATTGGCATGTAACGCCTGAAGTTATGTAAAGAATGGATTTAGCGGAAATGGTTTACTAAAAATTACCAATTAATTTCTGCTTGTTTAATATTCCATTGTTTGCTAATTGCTTAAGTATTGATTTTATTCATTATTGATTATAAAAGAAAAATACTTTTCATTTGTATACGCGGCGAAGTGGAATTTTATTTGCGTGAAAAAGCACTTTTTTGGCTGGCAAAGGCAGGATGTCGCATGCTTCATTAGCTATCTTCACATATGGACTCCTCTACTGCTGATCATCAGGTGGTTTCGACACATTTCCTGAGCTTTATGTAAAAAAAATATTTATCTTTAAAAAATACGTTCCTAAGACAATGTATGTTACCGTATACCTTAATACTTACGGTAATCTCAAAGTGTTTCCATTAAATTAAGACTACGCAGAAATATCTGATTACCTGGAGAAAGTTATAATCCGTGTATGAGACAAAGTTGACACACTAAATAGAGTTTTGCAGAAGGTCTTCTATGTATCTTTTATCTCCAAGAACGATTCAATCCATGCATAGAAAGTTTGCCAATATCCTCATGATATCACGCGTCGATAGTCAGTAAAACAGATAGCAAAAAGTGATTCGTTATGTTAAATTGATATTTATATTGACTTGAAATAAAGGCAGTTTTGAACAAATCTCACTAAATCAGACCTTCTGGACCCCCATAATTTTCTGTTCCATTTCTTGTACGAAGACAAAGTTCATGTCAAAGGAGAACTTTGTGTTACATAATTAAGATTGTTTTGTTACGATAGCATATCAACCGAATACGGCCGCGCGATGCAATATTAAAAATTTCTTAGCCTAATCTATACTTAATATTAATTAGAACTGAAGAGTTTGTTTGGGTTAATTGGAATTACTAGTTGGAATTGAATAATTCTATTGTGTTGGATGGTTTTTTTATTGGGAAAAACTATGGGCTATAAAAATTGTGATAGAACGAACTCCACGCGGGCGCAGCTTCTTGGTTGACAGATCTGTTACTAAACTACTATGAAAAGACAGTCTTTCGCATTTAAATATTAATAGTGGCCCCAATTCCGTATTGCACAAACTAAATTAAATTTAAGTTCAGTACTGCTCTTTCAGTACAATACAACCAAAAAAAGACAGATGACTGGTGACGTAATTGGACTTTTCTAAAATGGCGTTAGTATAATTAAGTATTTTGGCCTTATTTCAATACGCATCATAAGACATGTCGAATAAAATAAGTTCAAATTGTATGAATCGTCTAAATGTCAACTAACTTCACATTCCTTAAAGTAATATAAATTAAATTCTATTCTTAATGAATTAATTAGTTTCAAGAGATGCCATTGTGTATTAAAAATCTAGAAAGTAAGATATTCTCCTTTCTTTCTCTCAACAAGAGTTCCCGGTTAGTTTTGGAATGGATCAAATTGTAAGTACTTACGTTATCAAATTTCTCCATGGAGATATTGAAGTAAGTTACATAAAAAAGATTCGCTTTTAAGGAATAGAAGAAATAATTAAAGAAAACTAAGTGTAGACAATTGGAGTTGGATTCAAGAATTTCAAATTTTATATGAAGTATTTGCGCGTGCAGAATAAAAACGGTTTTAAATATCAAGTTTTATTTATCTAGTAGGTACCCAATAGTTGAGCCAAATCAATGTTCCATACTAATAATAACTGAACAAACTTCATCTCTTTTCAAATGTCATTCGAACGAACGTGATAAAAACTGGACAGCTAAGATATTGGTCACTAAACAAAGTAAGACATGACCTGAGGAAACACGAGGGCATTTTTCCATATAAGCGTAGTTCCTGTTTCCTCCCAAGCTAATGGAACTAGATCAATTTATTTTATTCCAAGAATTCTATAACCACTTTTTTCATATTACTAAGTTTTTATTTATCTCCAAAAAGTAAGCAATTTAAGGATTTTTTTTAAAACGAAACACAAGAACACAGCCAACGCTTTTTAAAATTTTTAATGAACTAAGTAATTAAATCGGTCTATTTTTGGAGGACGATAAAGGAAATTACGAAAAGCTATTTTCTTATACTTTTCGTAGGATTTGTTTGAGCTCTTGGAGTGGTATGGTTTTGACAGAACCTAGTTTACTCCCTTCAAGGGCAGCGGAGTTATCAGGGAGTTTTAACGGGTATTCCCGTATCGCTATCAGGCTCTGGGCGAGTCCCACATATACCGGCCACTTAGCCAGGGTAGGTCTGTAAACGGATTCCTCGACAAAAAATGTATTGTTTGAGCTGCAGTCGTCCTTATCGCACTCAAACGTTCAGTTGACTATAGACCTTGATGTGTCCACTTAAGAACTTTTTTAGAAGTAATGCCTTTTACAATATAAAGGTCTTAGTAACCTAGTAGTTGGTCTTAAGTTGCAGTTACGAATTTTAACACTGATGATACTTTCATAGTGAACTCACAGATTTCAGAGCAATCTAACAGTGAAATTAATACCACTTAAACAAAAATTCAAATATAGGTAATACGGCTACTTAAGCTATAGTCTTTAGTAAATTATTAGTAGGTACAACAGCGTGGAAACGACAATACTGCATTTACATGAGCTATATTATTTCATAGAAATGTCATGAAGTTTTCAAGTGTATAAGGACTTATTTGATGGTTAAAAAATGTCTTTGAACCAATCAAGTACAGCTAATATTTCATTTCATAGTCGTATTGTTCTATACACACTCCATAAACACCAAATTAAATCTCATATTTTTTACCCTGTGTTTATAATCATAAAAGTTTATTCCAAGTTAATCCCCATCCCAGCCAATTTGATAACAGTCTACAAAAACATTGTTTAACATAGAAAAATAGCTCTAATTTGATAGCCTTTTTAACATTTGTAGCGAATAAAACAATATTTTATAATTTTTCAACATTTTACAAATGAGGGTTTTAATAAAGATCTCGAACAAACTCTCACCTTGAAGAATACGGGTCAAGTATCACCTGCAAGAATACATTGCTCTGAAGGACGCAATAACGCCTTCATGAAAGCCTTTTCTACTTAAGCTTTTTCATACAAGTGTAATACTATACTTAGGAGTATTCTTGCTTTTATTTATACATTTTCAAGAAAAATGTTCTAGTTTACTAACGATTGTGCAATTTAGAACTAAACTCGAATATCTTTTGTTAGAACTTACGGTCCTTTTCGCCGTTTGCTAATATACATAATTTTGACATCTGAAAAATTTAATATGTCAAAATAAAAATAAATATGTGATAGCAAATATGTCTTTGAAATATGTCGTAATTGAACGCCTTGTAAGCAATCATTAAAACAGCATAAGCGGGCTAGACCACAGCGGCTTTGGGAATACCCACAAACTCTAATACCGAAGCTAGCACTCGGACCACAGTCAGGTATTGGTACCCAAGTACTAAAAGCTCGAAAAATCGGCAGTCACATTCATAGTTACATATATAAACAACATAAAAATGTACTTTATTCTATTCTACAATACAACTTAATTTAAAAAATAATAATATTCGCAGTTTTTAGATATTCCATTTGAAGTAATCCTTTTCAATAAATTCTGCTGACAAGGTAGGTACAACGAACTTATTAAGTGAGTATCTCTCGCAATTATTGTAAATACTCTGAAAGTGAAAAGATTTAAGAATATTTTTCGTTCTCGTTACTACCCTTATATATTGCCTTGCAGGGATGCAGATTGCCTGTGATTATATGTAAGTAATAGCTGTAGCGTATGAGACAATATACATAGCCATCATTACATTGTTGAAATGTTGGTATACTTTATGATTACGAATATTTTTACGAGCCATGGATGTTTGAATGTTTATTTTGAATAATTCCGATATTTATATACATATTGATATCTATTTACCACCGTTATCTAGTATCCATAGCACAAGCTCATAATGATGCTTACTTTGAGCTAGATAATCAATGTGAAAGTGAGAAATATTTTTATTATAATAATAATACTAAAACAAATTCGTATAACACTTTAACTTTCACAGAAACGCTGAGTACGTCGTGGTTGCAAATACTAAGGCACTATGAAATGATCGCTTTCAATATCTATTATTCTACTGAATACGAAGTCCAACTGCAAATGTCTTCGAAACTTGAAAATGACTGAGGTTGAAGAAAAACATTCTTAAAATGAGTTAGTAATAAATTTCATACTTTGGACACTCATAATCTGAACATAGATTTATGTCTGCCAAACTCTAGTCATAAATTTAAGGAGAACAAAAATTCAATTAATTTACATTTAAAGTTTCTTATTGTAATTAAACTTTTAACAATTGTACTCTCCATTGCCTATTCATTGTTATGATTTTATTATTGAATTATAACATTCATCATATAATTTGTATAGAATTTGATACAATCATTATTTTACTATACGTACGTGCAACAGCGCTGTACTTCAAAATTATGTCTGTGATAATGCCTACAATTTTTTTGATAGATTGATTAGAGACCTAGTTACATGATTTTATAGTTTATATCTTAAATTGTTTCAGACTTAAGTCATTTGGTCTCTACGAGGTGTTATCAGTAATTTTTATGAACGCCTCTGGGTACGATGAATCTGACACATTTTCAAGCAAGTCATAACACTACTCGTAGCAATTCTGTAACAACGGTAAAAACTCGTAGCCTTCAAGGCAAAATATATTATAATATATAACAGATGAATATTTTACTGAGTTGTATATACTGAAAGCACTTCTGTGAGTTAAGTATTTAGATTAAAATTTATTTGTACAAACTATGAGAACATTAAATAACTTTTTAACCTTTTGATGAATTTTGATGTCAATGATGCACCGCACTCTTATCGCCCTGTTACGGATAAATTGGATGCTATTTTTGAAAACGTAGAGGAAGATCGGCATATCAGCAGTTATGACATAGCTAAAGAACTGGGAATTGACCACAAAACAGTTTAGACCCATTTGAAAAAAGTTGGGTACACAAAAAGCTCGATATTTGGGTGCCATACGAGCTTACTAAAAGAAACCTAAAGAACCGTGTACTCATTGGCGGTTTTTTATTGAGACGTAATGAAATCAAACCGTATTTGAAGAGAATGATAACTGGTGATGAAAAATGGACCACGTACAAGAACGTGCAAAAATGGTCGTGGTCAAAGGTCGGTCTGACTTCACAGACTACAACACAGGCAAAGGCAAAACCAGGCAAAACCTAAGTTAACTCTATTGGAAGGAAGGGAATTTTTCATTATGATCTTTTACCGCCAGGCAAAATTATCGATTCGGATCTCTACTGCCAACAACTGATGCGACTAAAGCAAGAAGTTGAGAGAAAGCGGCCGGAATTGATTAATAGAAAGGGCCACATCCTTTCTATTAATCAATTCTTTCAATCTTTCATCACGATAACGCTAGACTACATACATCTTTAGCCACTCAGCAAAAAAGAGTCATCGACTTCGCGCTTTCGAGGTCTTGGGTTCAAATACCGGTCGAGGCTAAAAAAAAAAAAATGAGTACGAATATTTGCTGTCAAGTCATGGATATTTGTATATTTATTTAATTTATTTCTCAGTTTTCCATAACACGAGCTCTTAAATATGCTTAAATTGGGGTAGATGATGGGTATGAGTGTAAGAAATATTTTTATAGGAAAATTTTGTTGCAATCTAGAGTTTATATCATTTCACCGAGAACAGATGTAAAGAGAGCTTAGAGCTTAGTTTTCAGACAGTAACAATGAGAACCAAAAAGTTCTGTTGTTTGAGTGTTTATTTATTTTTTAATAACAAACACATTTTTAAAAGTAATAATTAATTGAACACTCAATAGTTTCATTAATTCACAAACCAGTAAAGTTCAATTTGAAGTGTCAGCCCTACGTCAATTATAATAGCACAAAGCACATAGTACTTTACTCTGTTGGAAAACAAGTCTTACAACACTAGCTATCTCGGTCGAAATTGGGCTCTGAATATTTGAAGGACTTCGAAGGTTTCGCTAATGAATAGAGAGGGGAACTAACAACTTCCTTTTACTTGAAACATGATTTGATGAAAAATATTTGCCTAGCTCCTGAACCGTATTTATTAAAGCCTATATAATTCGCAATGAATTTTAATGTACATATCGAAGAAGTAATAATTCCAGAAGGACGTTTACAATGGAAGCCAGATAAACAATTTATTTGTAGATATACTTAACTTGCAATTTAAAAGTACAGTTAACATTCAGCTAAAATAAAAGTGAAGTATTAAACATAGACTGAAATGGTATTCTGTGGAGATTCATCTGTACAGTATAAAAACTTGTATTCAAATTATTCGTTGTTGCGGACTGGCTAGTTTTTGATTAATTTCATATTTGTATTTTTTTTATTTTTTCTTTGTTTTTGAAATATACATTTTGTTTTACTATCAGTTTAAAAAATATACGCTCACGAAGCAGACTGAGAGTTTCATTCTCAACATTATTATCTCTTATTTCTTAATTTATTTAAAAAATGTTCGAATAAAAATATTAAGCAAACGAAATATTCCTTTTCTGAGAGATACAGTATTGTTGGTCTTTGGCTTACGTGACCATATACGTCATAAATTATGCTACTGATCCGGAGTACAAAATATATTTTTACTGACACATTAATGATATAGAGATAATTAACAAAACAAGAACTTAGTATTTTATTATATAAGTTAACTTTGAAAAAAAAATGTCTTGAATTTCCGTATAAAATTTCAAGAAACCTTTTCCTCAACCTATTTGAATTTAAAAATGGAGCAGAATCAAGAACACTTAAAATAAAAGGACTGACGCTAATTTACGTCCGTAATGCCTACAATTATTATGCAATCATAGAGAAAAGCTTACCCTGTTGTTGTTTTACAAAATACAGTCATGAAAAAAAAGTAATCCACGGATCACATCACACTTTCAACGCCAGTCAAATAAAATGAAATAAACCTCAAGTATCATATTGGAGATGTGGTGTCATTTTAGAGGTAAAAAATGTTGCCTTTTGTACTACATAGTAACATTGGCTGGCCATTCTCTGCACAGGAAAACAACGCATTGCCGAAATGGGTTAATCGGTGGTCGTATAGCTATAGCACGTTGGCAACAGGACCTACGTGGTACCTACCGAGCCAGTCATCTGTTATTAGGATAGAAAATTGAAGAACTTTTTTCTTTTTCTTTCTTTCTTCTTCTTTTTATAAAATAATAAATAGCTGTTAGTCTTTCTAAAACTAAAGAAATAACTCAAGCAATTTGAATAATTTTAATTGTGTATATTAAAATTCTAATAAAAATTGGGAAAACCGTGATGGTAAGCTAAAAAATAAATTCAAATAGTATCTGTTTTGGATAACTTTTGATAGACTGAATTTGACTCAAATTTAGTATATGTATATTCATTGGGTGGACCTATCGTCGAAGCTAAAGTGATGCAAAGTTCAGCGGGTCAACTAATATATATATAAATATAGCTTGTTAGTCTGACCGATATAGTTTGACCGATTTGATTAATAATAGATCATTTTTGGTAGATGGCGGTAGTGGCAGACAAATTTAGTATCTATATACTTAGATCACTGAGGTGATCGATTTACACCGGGTCAACTAGTAAGATTATCGATTGAAATGAGGATTCACTTATTTAAAAATTGCTCCAGTAATTCTAAGAACATAAATAAAGCTGAATTTGTTTCTATTTTAATTTAATTTTATCTAATGACAAGAGTATTACAAACAAGGTATGTGTACGCTTCCTGTGCCGTCCGTCCATTGGCCGTATTACGCTGTTGCCGTTCAGCTTTGTAAGTAAAATAATGATACATTTTTGAGGTGTAAAGGCATAATGAATGCTTTGAATCTTTGATGATGGTATGTTTTGTGTGTACAGATACTTGTCAAAAAGACAAAAATTTAAATATTAAAATAAAGTTAGGAATCCGACAGACATAAGACGGCTGTCTGGTCGAGTGGACCACCAGGTTCCGAGTTCACATCCCGGTTAAGGCAGATATTTGTATGATGAGTGCGAATATTTCTTCACGAGTCATGGATGTTTGATTATTTTGTACATTTCTGATATTTATATATATCTAGGACAAGCAGAAGCATAATAACACAAGCTCTTAATGATGCTTACTTTGGGCAAGATAAAAGAATGAGTGTGCGAAATATAATATTATCATAAAATCATTAATTTAATTTTAATACAAAATAACCTTTTGAGACTGAGATTCCAGTTGATAATTCAAAAGCTCTTCAGATTAAACTTCTTTGTAAAAATTATCTACAGAAGACTTCCTGGCATTAATAACTTGGCTGACTTTTAACGTCTAAGAAAACGAAATACCCCATTGTCCTGGTTCTTTAATGTTTGGCTAAACGAAATTATCTCAGTGGAAGAAATAAAATAACTCGCAAAGATCCTAAATTGAACTGTAATAACTCTTTAAAGATTGTTAACTGACAAAGACATATAAATTTATTGTTGCCATATAAAAAAAGAAGAGACCAAATGAAATTATTTGAATCATTTTGTCATAAATTTCAGACGCGCAAGTTATTTCTCAAATTGTTGACAATGTTTCAATATTGAAATAAGCAGTAAAAAGTCTATTCTGAGAATAGATTTTCGTTTATAGACGTTTTAAATAATCCACTTTATTTACGTGTCATTTTTATCACAGTATAAACTCATTTTTAAAATCGTTAATATTTATAACCTTTTTAACTAAATTTTTTTTCTGAATGAAAACATTTAGAAAAGTTAATGAATTAAATAATGTTCATCATCAGCGTGTTCATTTTTAGCGTACCACTCATAAATATACCAAATCAAAAGGGAAGATATGTTAATCCGATACTGGCTAGAGAGTTTAGAGAGAATGTTGTTGTTGTTTAGCAATAAATCGAGATTTATTAATATAACTTGGTGTTAAATTAAACCGATAGATGGCGTTGTCAAATTATTATAATTTCCTAGTAGGCGATGTTAAGAGTTTTTCATCAAAATACTTATACTTTGTTCTATTTATTTTGAATGGAAACCTGGTTTTTGATATTATTCCAAACCCCCAATTTATTAACCTTCGGCGTACTCAAGAGGTTTAACAGTTGTTACGGGATCTACTTTCTCCAATCAAACTACGTTGAGCCAACGTTCTGCTGTTACGACTCAAACTCTGCGTGTGTTTGTCGCATGTGAGAAGGTATATGCTCAGAAGTAGGACGTATATAAGTTGTAGATGATAGATAATGACATCAAAATGGCTTTTGATTCGCTCCTTGCATTTGATATTGCTATTGCTGTCTTATTCTCTTTACTTGCCAGCCCACCAGCGCTCTCACAATGTAAAGTGTACTAAGTGTAGTATATCCTTAGCGGTAAATCATTAAGTAAATAAAATACACCAACTGCCAGTTTCTAACTTATGAATTGAAAAGAAGTTATTTCATTGTATTTGAAATTTAATAAGTTTATATTGCATAATTATAGTAATTCAAAATCTAGAAAACGAAGCACACGCTAAAGTATGGAGTTACGTGTCCGCCATTTCTTTTGTTTTCCTCGTTATAAATTATAAACATCATATTAAAATTAGAAGGCGAAAACGTCTGAGATATCTCGGCTGGAAAATAAACATGAGAACCTTCTGTTTACTCCTTATTTTGTGTAGCCCTGCAGGTGAACATCGCTAGGTTGGGAGATAATTCGTGACGTAACAAGAGAGGGGTGGTGTCTTTGTGTGAGAAATTTATGCCTCTACTCCTACGGGGGACCACTGTGCACTTTGTGCTTAGTAGATGCTCAAGATTGAGTGACATATGTCACGAAAATAGAGTGATTCTTATGGGGTAATACAGAAAATGGTTTTTATTGGATCACATATTGGTTTTTGACGTCTTTATTATATAAATAATATGCCATACAATTTATTTTCAAATAAAATCTAGAGAAAACCACCCTTATCACCTTACCTCAAATAGCCCGCAATTTATTCTCAGACTTGCGCAATATTCTCAATAAAAATCATATAAATTGTTTTAGCTGATTGCAGTATAAAAATACATTGGTTGCCGTTCTTCACGTAGTGAAACAAAAGGCCGTGGTGTCAATCAAGACATTTCCTTAAAGCCAATAACTGGATAACAGTATATTTAGCAAGGATATAACGAGGAAAAAGTATTTTAAGGAAAGTGCTATGCCGTATTATTTTAGAAGCATTATATTCTAAAAAAAATTGTTTTTCATCTGTCTCTAAGATTTACAGCATACGTTTTTCATTTATTCATTTATATATTACCAATTTGTGACGACATCAACTTATCAGCTTATAAAATTTATACCTCGGTACTTAGAGAACAGATTTTTTGATTAAAGTTTCTTCGGAGCCCCAGCTTGTAGTGATATGGATACCTACACAATCTTTGTTTTAAAACCTCATTTCATATGTTGCAGCTTTTATTACTGAAATATTTTTTGTTTTCTCTACCAAGTACTGATATTATTTTACACTAAATATTTTTTCGATTTTATTGTATTTTATGGTAGACCAGATATCTAATAAACGAAACAGACTGCGACCGAATCCTTGAGGCTAAATTTATTTGTATTATAAGTACGAAAATTCGTTCACGTCTTATGATAATTTTTCTTATTAATTACGTATATTTAATTTTATAATGATGCAGTTATAAGTTGTTTACTGTTAGTGAGTTAAATTGTAATTTTTAAGACATAGTCTTAACAATATTTAAAAGGCTAGAAAAGTGAACTGTAAAATAAAATCTGGGACAAGTTTGACATAATCGATTTACAAATTAAAGAAGAGTATAGAATCTCGATTATGTTATTCCTGAAAATTTGACAAGACCTTTCAAAGGATCCCGGTATAAATAATAAAATATCGGTCTTAATAAAGGTAATGCACAGAAACAGTTGATACTAATACTTACTAGTATCAATTAATTTGAACAAGATAAAGGCAGGAGTAAAAATATTAAAATATATAATACATAAAAAACATAATAATGGATTGACATTGTTCGTGCGAACAATAATACAATAGATTATAGTAAGTTATAATATAATATTAAAATTATGTAATTTACAATCTATTGTAAAAAATAAAAGAAATAGTAGTTAACAAGAAGAAAAGAAACAAAAGACAATAGCCGAACTCGGCTTTATTCTAAAACAGTCACATGCAGCTCATCCATACTTCAAGGAGGCGGCATGTCTTTCGCTAAAAAGCCTCCTTGCGAGCTTGCGTGTGAACAGACATAGTACAGAAAATATTTATAAATCAAAAAAAAGATATGTAAAATTTTAAAAGTGATATTTCACATGGGATAGTATGAACTTACGTTTATTGATTTAAAGTAAATAATATTGTTATTTGTATTAGAATAGTATAAAATTTTGCAACTTTTGGCCAAGTAGTCACTTATTTAAATTTGAGGTATTTTGATATATCAAAATTTTGTATGAGTTAAAGTCAAATTAATGTCTAAAAGTTAATAAAGTTTTAAGATTTCGTAGATTATATATAATATTTGGCCGTTAAGCGAATTAGAGTTCATTTTTTACTTCAAAAGGTGGGAGTTCTGGTTGTATTTATTTGTTTATAATTCCTATATACTGAAACTTTTAATATATTCTATGGGACGTCACACATGTTACTTATGTTTTCTACACATATTAATTAATATTTAATTAATAATCAACTTGAACAAGACAGATACCTTAAGAGGTAAAGAAGCAGACGATTTAAAGATTTTTACTCAATGGGATAATTATCGATAAAATATTGCTTTCTATTTATTTTAAATATTAAAGTTCTCGTTGAGGAACTTCATATCGGTAGCTTTGTTTATGTATTAAAAATACTATAAATTCTATCATTTAGATGTCAAATAAAAATTATGCAAAAAACGAACCAAAATCAGTATGTTTCGTATATGTTTGAAGACCACTGTCAATTAGGGATACAAAAATAAGGCATTCTCATACAAAGCCTATTGAAAACGATTTAAGCTTCCAGTTTTAGATTCCAAGAATCTCGCTGGCATAGTCATTCGATCCACAACGTTCTACCCCATTAGCTATGGTTTCAATTAACCAAAAATAAATAATGGCCCTGGTAAGACCAGGGTGAGGCAATTATAAAATAGAACAGTTTTCTTTGTTCGTTTTATAAAACAGATTTAGTTTTAAATCTAATTCACGTTGTAGTCCACCCTGTATAACACGTGCCCAAGGCATGGCGTTGCTCAAAGTCGTGGGGGTAGACGTCATTTTGTGCAACATTTATGCCCTTGGCGCTAAGCGACAGCATTGTGCACATCCCATCAAGTAGCTCGTATAAGACACGATTTTAAAATGCGCTCGCCGCTTAATCAAAGTCATAGTCAAAATATTTTAATAAAACATAGTTACAATATTGTACACTTGTTAAATGCCAGTAAGTACGTTCATCTACTGGGGGCTTGACGTGAGTAGAACAGGCAAGAACTACACTTGAATTCAGTTAATACGTAACTATAAATATTAGTTTTCTTAACCAAATAACCGTAACATACGTGGATAAGATGTGAACCTCCGATCTTTCACGGTCTTGATGAGTGCTTTGAACACTTCGCTATCGACATTTATAACAAAATCTCGATTATGTTATTCCTGAAAATTTGACAAGACCTTTCAAAGGATCCCGGTATAAATAATAAAATATCGGTCTTAATAAAGGTAATGCACAGAAACAGTTGATACTAATACTTACTAGTATCAATTAATTTGAACAAGATAAAGGCAGGAGTAAAAATATTAAAATATATAATACATAAAAAACATAATAATGGATTGACATTGTTCGTGCGAACAATAATACAATAGATTATAGTAAGTTATAATATAATATTAAAATTATGTAATTTACAATCTATTGTAAAAAATAAAAGAAATAGTAGTTAACAAGAAGAAAAGAAACAAAAGACAATAGCCGAACTCGGCTTTATTCTAAAACAGTCACATGCAGCTCATCCATACTTCAAGGAGGCGGCATGTCTTTCGCTAAAAAGCCTCCTTGCGAGCTTGCGTGTGAACAGACATAGTACAGAAAATATTTATAAATCAAAAAAAAGATATGTAAAATTTTAAAAGTGATATTTCACATGGGATAGTATGAACTTACGTTTATTGATTTAAAGTAAATAATATTGTTATTTGTATTAGAATAGTATAAAATTTTGCAACTTTTGGCCAAGTAGTCACTTATTTAAATTTGAGGTATTTTGATATATCAAAATTTTGTATGAGTTAAAGTCAAATTAATGTCTAAAAGTTAATAAAGTTTTAAGATTTCGTAGATTATATATAATATTTGGCCGTTAAGCGAATTAGAGTTCATTTTTTACTTCAAAAGGTGGGAGTTCTGGTTGTATTTATTTGTTTATAATTCCTATATACTGAAACTTTTAATATATTCTATGGGACGTCACACATGTTACTTATGTTTTCTACACATATTAATTAATATTTAATTAATAATCAACTTGAACAAGACAGATACCTTAAGAGGTAAAGAAGCAGACGATTTAAAGATTTTTACTCAATGGGATAATTATCGATAAAATATTGCTTTCTATTTATTTTAAATATTAAAGTTCTCGTTGAGGAACTTCATATCGGTAGCTTTGTTTATGTATTAAAAATACTATAAATTCTATCATTTAGATGTCAAATAAAAATTATGCAAAAAACGAACCAAAATCAGTATGTTTCGTATATGTTTGAAGACCACTGTCAATTAGGGATACAAAAATAAGGCATTCTCATACAAAGCCTATTGAAAACGATTTAAGCTTCCAGTTTTAGATTCCAAGAATCTCGCTGGCATAGTCATTCGATCCACAACGTTCTACCCCATTAGCTATGGTTTCAATTAACCAAAAATAAATAATGGCCCTGGTAAGACCAGGGTGAGGCAATTATAAAATAGAACAGTTTTCTTTGTTCGTTTTATAAAACAGATTTAGTTTTAAATCTAATTCACGTTGTAGTCCACCCTGTATAACACGTGCCCAAGGCATGGCGTTGCTCAAAGTCGTGGGGGTAGACGTCATTTTGTGCAACATTTATGCCCTTGGCGCTAAGCGACAGCATTGTGCACATCCCATCAAGTAGCTCGTATAAGACACGATTTTAAAATGCGCTCGCCGCTTAATCAAAGTCATAGTCAAAATATTTTAATAAAACATAGTTACAATATTGTACACTTGTTAAATGCCAGTAAGTACGTTCATCTACTGGGGGCTTGACGTGAGTAGAACAGGCAAGAACTACACTTGAATTCAGTTAATACGTAACTATAAATATTAGTTTTCTTAACCAAATAACCGTAACATACGTGGATAAGATGTGAACCTCCGATCTTTCACGGTCTTGATGAGTGCTTTGAACACTTCGCTATCGACATTTATAACAAAATGAAAAAATACAAAATTTCTTAAAAGTACTTTGTTTCTATATCTTCATTTAAGTTGTATGCATTATATTATATGAAATGACTTTTAAAATTCTCAAGTTTACAAGTAAGCCAAAATTTTCCGTTTTAAAATTTATTTCACTTAGTATTTGAACCTAATAAAAATGAAATTTCCCGCAAAATTATTTCATTGAAAAGGCGAGTTTCTAAACTAATTACTTGAACATCCAGCAAACAATTATAATTTAAGAAAAGTTCAATCCTCCGGGATATAAATCATTCAGTTATATTAAAGTCAGATTACAAATATAACAGCTCTATACTTTTTGAAAATAAAATGTCAACTTAAATTATCATTTCTCCTTCGTTTTGTTCATAACAAAAGGGAAAGTTTTGATTGATAACATATTGACAGCAAAATATTTCAGTTTATAAAAACTCCTAAATAATTTATTAACAATTGAATAAGAGATTTTTTTTACCTTAAACGAATAATAATTAAAAATATTTTGAACAATATGGAAAAGTATGATTGGAAAATATGTTTGTAAGAATTAAAAATATTAAAATGATGTTATGGAACATAATTAGTCTTTAAGAGTTAGTTGCTTCTAAACTTTATATTCTAAATGTTATCAGTATGGAAATGGCAATACGATATTAAATTAGAACATTGGCTAGTTCAGAAATGTCATATAACTTGTCTGTAAAGATAATTTCCTTTTAACTTTAATTCTATTAGATTAAAAATTAAAATTGCAGTACAGTACGGTTTTCGACCGAAGCGTTCAACGGGTGATCTAGCGTACTTGACTCATGCTTGAGGTGAACCTTTTGACAGGCGTGGTGAGTCTTTGGCTATTAGCCTCACCAAAGCCTTTGATCAGGTCTGGCATAAGGCTCTTCTCTCCAAGCTCCCGGCGTACGGTCTTAACGATCAGCTTTGTACCTGGATCGCTAGCTTCCTGCATGAGCAGAGAACCCGTGTTCTCTCTAAACTTCGCGGTTCATGACAGTGGATGCTGGTGTCCCGTAGGGTTCTGTTCTATCCCCTTCACTGTTTCGTCTTCATATCAATGACATGCTTTCATTAGGAAACATTCATTGCTATGAAGACGATAGTACAGTGCATGGGAGATATTATGAACACCCAACTGTCTAGTGGGAGCTACATTATTTAAGTTTGGATACTTTTTTTTGGAAAAAACATTAAAATTATTATCATTATAAATATTCCCAAAATTGAAAGAAAAAGCTATTCTTAATATACTATAGAATTAAAGATGACTTCAAGACTTCAATTATGAAGTTAATTAACATACTTATAAAAAACAATTTATATTACGATTGACGATTTTGTGTTAGAAGTCATACTTACCTGCGAGTATTGGCGGTTATGCAATGAAAAAGTGATACCTATCTTTTTTAAGCTTTATTAAAAATATGAATGTTAATTCACAATTATATTTCGATTTAATTGTTTTTTTTTTTTCGAGAAATAAATTTATTTTTGTGACAGAAATAATTCAACATACAATTTAGCTGTGAAGTTTTGTTTATTAAAATACCTGCTGGTTAAGATACAAACATCTCATGTGCCAGCGTTTATGTAACATCCGACGAAAGGCTCTTGGAAAAGATCCAACAGCCTAGGATACAGATTACGCAACCCTTACCAGGTCCTCATCGTCGTCCGTGAAAATATTCGCTCGCTCCTGTGCCGTCATTTCGAAGTCAAACGTGTTGCGATCAAGATTCCCCACATGGCTCACTCACACTAACTCCAGCACTAAACAACACTTCAACTGCATCCGAGACAATCCTTACAGGGTTCCGTATAGAGAACACATCATAAAACTTCACGAATCACATTAAAAAGAAACTTGGAAAATAATCTCAATCACAAAAAAAAAATTTGCTCCATCAAAATACTACGACGAAACAAATGAGAAACGGGGCTTCCACACTGGATAGCGTCCTTCCCCGATTAACGTTGGAGGGTTACTGCGACCAGGGGGACGAACGCTAGCACTGCGGCGTCTCATCACCATGGAAACGCAGGGTTTTCACTATGCGGGGAAAACGCCTGCATGCATTCAATAGACAATATCAGACATGCCAAGTGAATAAGAACACGTTTTATGCATCTCGATAGCTTGGGGCATTGGGGATATCGAAGTAAAGTGGTTTCTGCAATAAAATAGTTTGAAAGAGGTTCAAAGATCACAGATTGCCCACCAAACAGGATTGACATCGCTATTATAATAGGCAACCTTTTATAACATTATACCCAAACATCTATCATTTGAGAAAACATATTCATGTGCATAAATCTATCAATAGTGGAACTGGCGCCAAGGGAGCTATTACAATCTTACGAATTCTGAAACCTGCGCCCTCTTAAGGGTTCTGAACTCAAAAGAATAAAGAAACGTTTATAAATATTGATCACTTCGTTTTCTGTCTCTCGGTCAACTCTTTTTCTCAAAAACACGTGAATGTACCACGTTGAAAACAATGTGATGGAGTGATGTACGAGGTTTTCGAACTGAAAAAAACAATATTTTAAGTAAACGAAATCAATAAGTAGCGTATTGGTTCGAACGCTCTGATTTCGATAAAAACGCCGCTGTTATTTTATTTTATCCTTATATACCTTTGTGCTCTGGAAGGCACGTAAAGTCTATGAAGTTGATCCGAGTTTTTACAGTAACCGCTCTTACCATCCAAGATGCATCGGGTTATCCATTCGTATCGTACCATACCAGACGATAGTGTATTACATATTGTGCGAAGATGTTTTGTTCTTGAAAGTTGACTTTTCGTTGACAGTCCTGGTTTTGGAATATAAGAAATATAAGAAATTTCAAAATCGCTGTCAGCTCAGCTGTTACTTAATAATGAAATAAACAAATTACAATTTATCGAAAAACAATTTAATTAACGTGCCTGAAAATATTAACCTCCTTTTGTGATTGCTTCACGTCATGACCTAATTGAAAAGCAAAACGTTGTATCGAAAGGGTTGCGTTAACGTCAATATGGCGATATGTCAGCTTAATTGCTTTGCCAGCTTCAAGGGGTCGTCAAACAAAAAACAATGTTTCGCTTTCATTCTAACACCACGCACTGATACACAAATTGAAGAGTTTTAATGTCATTTTAAAAAAAGATAATATTATGGAAAAAGCACCCTTCTATGTTCAAATTAAGAGTTATATTCGTTTTTCAGGAATGCTCGATTGAAATTTTGGTAAGTTCAGAATATCTTTTTGAGAATAGTATATACTTACTATTTCGTCTACTGTACTTTTTATTTCTTAGTTGTTTTATTTACAACTTGTGTATACTTATTATTACCGAATGCAATATTTTTTTTTATTGTTGGACTAAAATTATTATGATTTTACCAAAAAAAACTTTCTGATTGTTTGTTTTAAATTTTGGGTACAATATGAATACAGGCATAAATACCCAACAGAACAACTTATAGTTCTAGCATAAAAGTTAAAGCATGGGATTCACGCATAATCGTTTAGGCGAATGTGACGGGCGGCAGCGTCATACATCCGTAGCTGACTGTATGACTGACGACGCGACGAAGATGAAGCTAATCTGACATATGACAGACAAAAGAAGATATGACAGTTGATATCGGGAACTGGATAAACAAAGACAATATTGACCACTTTAACAAAGATAATATCCAAACTTACTATTAATATTTTCAATACTTTATATTTATTAATATTTTATAACTAAGGCGGGTGAGCTATCGGACTGACTTTTTACGATTACATAGTTTGATTTAACGGTATCAAGATAATGAATGCATCTCAAATCCAAACACACACGATTTTGTTTTAAACGATATCAATTACCAAACTTATCGTATAATATTTATCAAAAAAAGAATTGTTCTTGTCCTTTAAGTAAATTTAGAATAGAATAGAATAGAATATATCTTTATTGTACATCAGCCAATTCAAAAAGAGAAACACAAAAAAAAACTCATTCACTCACTTTACTCATTTAAATTGTTAAAGGTTAATTATAATGGTTAATTCCTTTATTTCGAAATTGTTTCTTATATTTTATATAAAATAGAATATATACAAGGGTAATCAATTAAATTCTAACGTCGGTTTAATAACACGAATCAATTAGTTTTATCTATTGACGTTACTTTGTATATATTCTTATCAATACCTAAAAATTTGAGATAGCAAACGTAGTAACCTGTAATGGATCGGAATTGAATCATTTGAGGCGTAATGTAAACATCAATGTGAAGTTCATTATTAGCATAATGTTCGTATTTGTCGACAGCAGTATTACGCTTCGGTCTTTGAACAGATCTTATTCATTTGTAAGAAGAAGATTTTAAAGTGCTTCCTTTAAAATTTGATGAAGAAAACTGAGAAAATTAAATGGCACGGGAGTGGAAATACTTTAGCCATCGCCGTATTTTATTTTTGCTATATTATGGTATGTACCTACTTTCATGGATAAATTAATTAAAATATCAACTAATAAGTGATGTAGTTAGAGGTTTCAAACTTACGCAGACATGTTTCTAAATGTAGTCTACAACTATTCTAGATCAAAATTGTAAAAAAAAGTATGGTTTTTTGGAAACTTTAATAAGTTTCCAAAAAACCATACTTTCAACAAAAAAACGTCAATTTGCATTTTTTTTATATAAAAACGGCTATCTGGCTGAAGGACATCTGAAAGCTGTCTGAAGAGCAATAATACTTAAATATATTAAATCAAATAACAATTATTCAAAATACATTGTTATTTTTATACTGAATTATATTGAAGAACGCAGTGTACCTAAATTGTAATTTGAAATTAAACAAGCATATATTTTTAAAGCAGGTAAAATAAAAAATTTTACCAAATGGAATCCGTTCTCAGTTCGTTGGCATTTCAAGCAAATTGAAGTTAAAAAAGCAGAACAAAGCGACTGCTAATAATGAATTTTTAAGGAGATGGAATAACAAACAAATGAAGTTGTACCACGCTGATTAAAATAAATGAAAAGTGTATGGATTGTCTAAGTGTCAACTAAATTGTCGTTCCTAAAAGTCCTCCTATACCTTCTTATTGAATTGGAATGAAAGAGATGCCACTAAAAATATTCAGTCCGTGCGGAACGGAATTGAGTCCATTGTACTTAAAGCGTGTGTCTTCAATATCGGGCCCGATATTATTATACCGTTTCTATAGGCTAGAGCAACCGCATGATATGAAGTCGACTATTATACTTTATTGCCTTCATAAAAAGGTCAATTTCTAACAACCTGAATATAACGACGTTGAACTTGCAGACCGTAAACAGTACTATGGGAATTGTAGCGCTAGCATCTGTCATTGCCGCACCGCACCACTCCTGTTATTTGAACTGCAGTTATTTCCTTGACATTAAAGGTTTCCCATGTCGATCAGTGATTAATTAAATTTACCTTATTCGTCTCATTCTGTCATACTTTCTTTCATTGGGATTCTAAAAAGTATTTATGAGTAAAATCAATAAAGCTTTTCTTATGAAGCCAAATGTAACTAGAAATTATCTCGATTAAACAACTTTTTATTCCATTTAATATAATAATAATAATAATATTTCTCACACTCACACCTATTATCTAGCCCAAAGTAAGCATCGTTGGACCCTATCGGGATTCGAGACCTCTGGCAAGTAGAAGGGGGACTGGCTTGTTTATAGTTTTATAAAAAAAAATTAAGTTAACACTATGCGAATTTACTGTTTGATTTTTAATATCTTCAAATATCATTTATGGATTAACTCGAATACAGACTCACAAATATCACAAATATAAAGTGGCATAGCACCGACAAATTTACGGGCAGTCCAGTCGACTGGCGATCACAGCCAGGATTCTGATGTCAGGATTTTGTCATTGAAATAGAACTAAAATTATGATTTAAGATCAGTGTCCTCATCTAATAAAATTCAAACCTTCTTTAAGGTGAACGCGAGCCATCTCCAAGCGTAGACCGTAATATTTATTTAATAAATAAAAAACAAAAGACAACAATAAAAAATCACACAAATAAAACACCTACTTCAATAAAAGTGAACTGTTTAAAAACGACCAATATCCCAAGTAAAAGAGGGTTAAACTTGTTCGTATTTATTATATACTCCACCGCATTTAGACCGCGATTAGAATAATACGAATTGTCACTTCGAGATATTTATAAAGGAGTAAGATGTCAGAGTGACATGATATTACATGATGACATAATGTGACATAATATTAAATAATCGGCAGTGACATTGTGTTCAGGTATTCTTCCTAGTTTTGACTGTGTAAATGGAAACAAAACTAGTTAAATAGTGCCGAGTGTATAAATTAGAAATTAAATATGAAAAATTGTCAAACTGGCGTGCTTTACTGGGTCAACTAGTTTAAAATTTAAACTATAAATTAAATCTTCATATCATTTATGTATATATAATAATAATATTATTATATTAAATAATGTAAATATAATAAGTAATATTTTCTATACCAAAAAAAAATCTATTAAATACATTCAAGTAATTACGACTTTATTATCATTTAATAAGAATTTAAAAAATTTAGATGTTTATGTTTATGTTATCTGTTATGTGTTTGAAGGATTTAAACACTCTATTAAATGCTAAAATTTATAAAAATCAACATGTGATAGATCTTATATTATGTAAATAATTTCACTTTATTGTAACCAGCGGAGGCTTGTTATTGGCTAGATGATATAATGTTTATATCTAAATAAGCTGTAATTCCCATAAAATAAGTCAATGACACAGACCAAAGAGAAGGTACTGGCAAGAACAATGCAAAGTATTCAGCCACATGCAATATAATTATCAGAACAGTTTGATGAAAACCTTTCAACTTACACATTATACATACTTACACATAAACTTTGGAAAAGCATTAGTAACATATCAGTTATATATTTTCTGGTCAACAGCCAATTAGAAGCGTAAAGAAACAATTGAAAGTTTCTGGTGCATTATTTTTTTTTTTCTATATATAAAGCACAGCAAATGACTCGACACCACCTGATGATAAGTAGTAGACGAGTCCACATGTGAAGATAGCTAGTGAAGTATGTGACATACTGCCCTAGCCACCCTCAGCTTGCCGGCCCAAAAAGTGCTTTTTCACGCCTCTTTTAAAGGAACCCATGTTATAAGAAGGAGGGAATACGTGTGCTGGTAAGGCATTAATATATTATATAATGATTTATTTTTCATTGTATATTTAATATCCATGAAAAATTTTTAAAACCTGTAATTTTTTATAATTGTTAAGATCATGCGTTTTATGCTAAAGTCTAAAGTTATTAGTATAAATACTCGTTAAGATTTTAAAATTAAATATTTGTAACCTTAAACCTTAAATTAGCACCAACTCCAAAAGCTAATTTATATTTGAACTATCGGAGGAACTTCTTCACAAGTTGGAGCGTCTACAGAATTTATGTAGGAGACTTATATTTAATTTGCGCGAATTTGAGCATGTTTATTTTTATCGTTTCCCATTTAATTTAGTTCTCTATTCGAGGGCACAGGCACTTACACGTTCTGTCTCTCCTGAATACTGTTTTGTTTTTACCTACCTCTCCACAATACCTTAAACTTAATTTTTCTTTCAGTTCCTGCAGTCCGATTTTGGAATATACTCTTCCTGAGAGTGCTGCACGCTGAAATCCTTGATCAAATCATCACAACCATACAGTGGAACCAAGCTGGAAATATGTTCATTCAAATACCGAAAGTATTTTATAAAGCGGTCTGCTAATAACGGAGTACTGAGATAGCAAATAAAAAAATAGTATATACAAAATATACAACCAAATTGAGAACCTCCTCCTTATTTAGAAGTCGGTTCATAAGTATATTAAAGATGTCAATATTACCCAATAGAAATAACTAGATACTGCTAAAGTAATTAACTCGATGATTTTGGAATTTGAAACCGAAGCAATTATAATCCTAAACGGATTATATTTACTTTGTTTCATTCGACATTCCTGGAAGCAATCCGAATACTTTGCCCCTCGGCAGGTATTACTTGGAACTTAATTTAACTTTCCAACTTATTTCAATAGCAAAATAGTTCCATTTCCCTCGCTTCACATCTCGTTTTAAATAAGTGTACAACTTTACTTTCACATTGTGAACTTAGACGTTTCATTGTATACATACACAGGAATTTTTTTACTTCACAAATTGTAGGAATATTTTACAGCATTAGGTTTTCCCCGGGCAATAAGGTAGTAACATCAAAATTCTAAAATCTAAGAATAAATTTAGAAGGCTTTGTTCTAAATATCTCCAGGCTATGTTTTAACTTCATTTTTCATCAATAGTAAGATAATTCTCCGACCTGTCAAATGGTATAAAAATTATTTATTTAGCTAATTTGTTTCTGAAATATTGAAGAGAAACTTTGATTATATTTTTAATTATTAACGTTTTAGTTTGCAATAAGTAGTACTAATTTGTTATTTTAACTGTTTTCATATAATAGTAATTACAACTATTAATTATCTCGTCACTATTATCGTGTCTTTAATAAATATATTATTATTTAGAAATTAAATATACAAATCTTCCCAGTCCTTCAACGACTCGAGGGATGGGAAAATACTCCTCAGCAAGGACGCCAGACGGCTGAGGGGTAGGACGACAGAAAGAGGATTCAGCGGATCCTGGCGTTATCGAGCAAGACCGCCGGCTGGAGCCTCGCAGTCATTGGTCCGTCACGAAGTCCCAATCGCGTCAGATGGTCGCGAAGGGAAGTTGGGAGGAGTCCATTGGTTAAGACTACGACTGGTATGTTCTTAGTGGATGTCACGCTCCACATATCGGTAATAGTGCTACTTTGGCTCATATGGCATCAGATACTTGATTTTTTTTCATTTGGGAGTGGGTCCTGGTCAACTATGCATCAGGCTTCAGTCCTTCACAGACACCAGGTCCTCACAACTTAAATTGTGCTGGTGTACTACTTTTCGTGTGTACCTAAATGTATTTTGTGTATTATTTGTAAGGAGAATTAATATCGTTAAAAGAAAATAAATATTCCTATCATACATTTGATTCAGTGTACTAAAGGTACACTATCTTCTTCATACAGCTACTACTTAATGCAGGAGGGTTTAATAACTATCGCATCTTTATTCCACAATACAGTAAATAACAGTTAACTCAAATGATAAGCCGTAATAATCCGGACAAAGTGGCTAATTTTGTTTACCGCGAGAGAGATAAGGGCGCCTCTACGGCGCGACGCGTCGGCGTCGTGCGAATAGATGGAGATTTTCCCTATGAAAACTACTTGGTATCGTTCGGTAACTGCCTACGGAAAATATTTTAGATAAAAACTTAAAGATAAAGTTGGGTGAATGTAAAGTACAAAAATAACAGTGCTAATGAAAGTAAGATTAGAAAAGTAATCACATCAATTGCAAAATTAAATAGTTGCGAAAGCATTGAGGATCTTGTTTTGTCTATTCTAAAGCATTAGACTGTAGCTCTTATAATACTACGCGTTCCAAACCTACTCTCTCTAAAGTTTCCATAACTTCAATGATGGATTCATTACTTGGATGATGTGCATCTTCGCTCTGACGTCGCAAATCATGAAGGCTAGCTGCAATACTATGGGATCAGAATTAATGAAAATAATTATATGAAAATGTGTCGAAGTACCTGAATAAGTTAAAGTTTAGCTCTCCTAGTGAGTAAATAAAGCGATGAACCTCCAGGGCGGTTAAAAACTTATAATAATTTCTAAATTGAAGATATTTAGAGTTGAAATTTCAGACGCCTCGTGCTCTAAATGATAGTTCAATTAAAAACAAGAGAAAATGAAAAGACAGTGTAAACGCAATAGGACCCTAAAGGGATGGACTGGAGTTTAGGAGTAATCTGCACAATCTGCCGATGACGACTTAACATTAAGTCAATCATTAGATTGAAAATCATGATATCAGTAATAGAAATATACCTTACAACAGAAAAAATATTCTGTAACCCATTGCAGTTTCTGAACGCACGCATGAGTCAGCGCTGCGGTATCGACGAACACGGCCAGAGGCTGCCAAAAACGACACAAGGTCAAACAAAGTTTCGCTATGCAGCATTTTATCTGGATTAATCCGTGTTATTATTCTTGTTCCTCAAGATTAAGTAGGTTGGATAAATAAATATGTATCTAGCGTAATTAAGAAATAAAGAAATATTCAAACAAGAAACAAATCATAGAACTCGCGACTTCTAACATGCTAGTTAAATGTTTCACCGCTGAGATACTGTTACGGACTTTTGTACGGCGTTGCTGGCCGCTATTGCTTTTAACAAAAACTGACGGATTTGACATGGGACACGATTGATTGAAAAAAAACCAAAAATTAGATTTCACTCGCGACTTTGTCAGTGATTATTTTGTTGTTGTATTTAAAAATATAGAAACTGACGATGCCTTTTTCTCTTAAAATACCCGGGACTTGGGCGGAATCCATGTGAATAGTCTTCTAATCTGTATGTGTTAAGTTATCAAATCACTTTACACATAAAATAAATTTATATAGACAGCTTCGGCGTGTTTTATTACGGTAAACATGATATAGTACGGTAACAGTATTGACTGTTACCGTAATAAAACATGCTGTCTATCAAGGCCAAGACAAATCACATAATCAACGAGCCATACATCTAGAGCATTGATTTGTGCAATTTGTCCTCACGACGCTCACTATTGTCTGCTTATAAGATTGATTGGTTTGCTATCGACTGCTCTGAAAGGCGTACCAGCTATTGAGACGTAAGTTGTGAAGTAAGAGGAATTAAAATTTCTTATTAATAAGTAATACTGCGTATCAATAAACGCATATATATTACTTTTGGCTTTGAGATTATGCTGTTGTTATTTTATAAAGGCAAAAACAGGCTCAACTTTAAATCTTAATTCGGTCCACGTTTTAATACCTAAGGCGAGTTAATAACTTAACTATATAAAGTTTATTTTACGCCCGTCTGGTCGAGTAGACAGTCCACTAAGCCAGAGGTCCAGGGTTCGAATCTCTGTAAGGGCAGATATTTGTATGATGAGCACTAATATTTGCTCACGTTCATTTAAGATATTTTTTTATTTATTTATTTAGTATATTTCAGATATTTATATACATATTATTATCTTTATTTCTCTGATATCTAGTTCCATAACACAAGCTTTTAATGTTACTTAATAGGGCTAGATAATAGGTGTGCGTGTGAGAAATATAATATTATAACTTTTTTATCTCGTTTAACTCATTACAGTTAAGTTTTTTTTTGTGTGTTTCTCTTTTTGAATTGGCTGATGTACAATAAAGATATATTCTATTCTATTCTATTCTACATTTGTTATAACATGAAATGTTCTTTGTGGGCAAAAATATTGCATTACACTATGTTTCAGTGAAGTCAAGGTAAACTCAGTCATTGATTTCGTACTCAATAATTTACATTCTTTACATAACTCAATATTTTTCATGAAACGCTTACTTTAAAGGTTCTTTCTTTCACTAATTTTACTATCCGCTTAGTCCGCTTTAACGGAAGACTAACGGATACTATTCATAATTGAAGGATGTACCAAAAGGCTGCGTTTAACACTCGTCCTTAACTGTTACAATGAGACAGAGTGATTTAATAAGACATCCATTTAATTTAATACAATATTATAATTATTTTAATTTTTATGTTATTCTCTTCATTATGTTTTCTTTTATTATGTTGTGTCCTTTTTAATTATCTTTGTGTGTACATAAATTGTTATATAAAATAAATAAGGAGTGAAACCAATTTAAACATTAGTGCAATTGTTACATGTATACAACCTGAGTTATTTTTAAAAACTTTGATTAAATATTGACCTTCAAGGTGTTTTGTTACGTTTACTCTCTTTACCTCATTAACAGTGTACAACCTTGATAAATTAAATGTGATGTTGCTGAATGGTTTAATTAAGATCTCTTTGATATTTTTGTCTTTATTTTTTAATATATTTTGATGTGTGTATTGTTTTTTATATTGTCTGTCTATGTAAGGAGAATTGGGATATAGGTCAAAAAGTGATGCTGAACTTTTATTTTGCTATTTAGGACATTATTCTCAGTCGTTCGTCTACAGTATAATAATAATTGTTAGCGGCACTCTAAAATTACATCAAATACTTATCCTAGATAAAACTTGTAACTGTACCAAAAGCCAAGCGATCCGGCTAGTGGATCACGTTTCGCCAAAATAGCCGCCCAAAGAACGCTGTTAAAAGCTTACTAAAAGCAATGGACGATATATTCTCAATTTGTTTTATATCTGCTAGTAAATGTTATAATAATAACCATTATATATCAATCAAACTATTTTTTTTATAATTATCGGACTGCTTACCAATAAAAGTGTTATATTTTGTGTCTGAGTACTTTCGTATGTCAGCAAGTATATGAAATAGCTCGGACGCAGTTACTTTAACAGATAATTTTTCAAACTGTGCAAATTATGCTAATAGGAAGAAAAACAATTATTTATTTATTTATTTAACAATTTATGTAATGGTTTTTTTTGTATTTCTGTATGTATTAATGTACACACAAAGACAATTAAAAGGACAACAGAATATTAGAGAATTGTACAAAGGTACTGCTTATTTCTATAAGAAATCTCTTCCAGCAGCCCCATATATGGGAAAAGTGACATCGAAAGGTAGTTATTAATATTTTTAGGAGAAAAGTATTAGCATATTATATTAAATGTCTTGAGACATGATTTAAGGTTCGTGTCCTTTTTTCTGAGATTATACCCAGAGGCATCGAGGACTGCTCATTAGATAACATTACCTTTTCTAGAGAGATTTTATTTTACAAAAATATCCTACTATAATATCTACTCATGCGCGTTATCTTTTTAGGTAACACTTAAGTGGTTTATTAACCTTTATATTGGGGCTGGTAGTCAAGCGTGCTTATGTCAGGCCAAAGCTATCACCGTACCTCGTAGCATATTGCTTGTAATACACAATTATACATTATCCTCATGAAGCATCAGCCACCACCTTAGATTAAAGCCAGGGAGCCTTGTATCGTGGAAACATAAAGACACGCTCTAGTTTCTAATCAAGTTATTAATATCTTCTCTAAGAATAAAACTAAGACCCAGCTTGAAAGATCTTTAAACTGTGATTTCAACGATGCTTCCTCGACTAAACACCTTCCCACGATTTATGTTGCAAGAAGTGTAATTTGAATTTGTTGAACCGCGACATAATCCGCGACAAAATACCGCGACATAATCCAAGGTATGAACGACTTGACATATGAAAACCTAAAGCAATCAAACGCTACTACTTTGAATGTACACTTTATCTACAAAACTTGCTATTTTCATTCTTATTATATAGCTGATAGTGAAAGTCAAGACCTTGTCCCGTAGATACTTTATAATATTGATAAGCTATTAGGTGGTTTGCAGTCTTGCAAGGTGCTCCTATTGACGTCTAGGTAAATCTTTCTTACTATTTCTATTTTCTTTTATATTTAGTTGATCGACGAATATTTGTTCACAAGTAATGGGATGTTTGTATATTTATGCACTATATGTAATATATATACTATATATATATATATTAATGTACATATTACTATCTATATTTCTCCGTTATCTAGTATCCATAACATAGGGTCTTAATAATGCTTAATTTGGGTTTGAGAACCATATCACAAACATGTTATCAAATGTATTGTGCATGGTTATCTATATTTCTGCATTTAAAATGTTTTTAGTATGATATCCTTAATCTACTAAGCTAAGGTTGGGTTTAGAGAAAAGGCTAAATATTATTATTAGAGACGTGTAGTTCTGCAAAGGAAATTTAGCTATTGTATATCCGTTAAAAACAGATATTCCCAATACAGAAGGTTCTTTGTAAGACCATGGTTATTAGCCATTTATATCAGGTGAACAATCTATAGAACCCAATGAAAGCAAACACACACGCCATAACAAACTCCCCAATTTCCTATGAACGAGACAAATCGGGCCCAACATTTTTTTTAACTGAAGCCTGCTGGAGTGAAATGAGCATTACTTAATGGGCCGTAAAATGAATCCGTTCGTTCAGAAATGTTCCCGGCCACGGGGAATTCAATATCTCGTTAAATAAGGTGCACTTCACAGTGATGCTGCAGATTTTTATGAATACCCAAATTATAAGAGGTATTGGAGAATTCTAAACACTACAATAAATCGAAAATATAGAAAAAATCCAAGATTTAGAAGTAAATATTATGAAAGTTATTATTATAAAATAACTTTCATAATATTTACTTCTAAATTATTTCATAGGTTTTTTTTATATGCTCATTCAAATAAAGGTTTTTTTATTTAATTTAATCTTGAGATTATTTAGTATAAAATCTTAAAAGGTTCCATACCAGGATAATTTGCTTGAGGACCGTTGTATGACTTTTTCACCAAAGCCGGTGTAAGAGAAATAACGACAGATTCCCAATATTATTACATACTTACGTTCAGTGGGCATGTTTCGACAACGTTCGTAAACTTCATCGTTTAAGGTTTTTGTTTTAAACAAGTGTTTTGGTTTGGTATCTAAGATCATTGAGCCATTTCTTTATTTTATCATATTCGTCTTCTATCTTAAATTTTCTTTAGGGCACTATTGTAAACAATTCCATTACTTCACGAAGTTTTGACGATAAATGTTAATTGCGTTACTGTATCTATAACTCACGGAGAACATTTAACTAAAATAAAATGTTAACGATAACGATGACAATTAAATGTTACGGGAATGATACAGTATGAACTGATCTTACTAATGAATGAACAAAAATGAAATACTGAAAAATTGTAACGCATTCATTATTTTTACATCAAAGAACTACTTTTCGACATAATATACGTAATAAATACTATGGTCAGGTGCAGCACCCAACTGACGTCACAGAATAGACGACAAAAATACCCGCCAAATACTCATCGTTTACGCGTGTATCTTTCTACTCACAGATATAATACATATATAAAGTAAAAATATACTATACATAATATTGTATTTGGTATGCAATACGCCTTAAGGTAAACATCTCGTATTTGAGGCGTACAACACAAAATGCCAATATGACAGGGCTTAAGACATAAGACTTAGAGTTTTCATTTGCTAAATTATTAATATTAATAAATACATTATATTACAATATTTAATTTGAATCTCAACGTTAGCTCTTACCGGCACTTTCAAATGTTTTATTGACAAAAATATCCGAATAACAACTGTATTTTTTTTTTAAATTTTTATATTAAAGTCAATTGCGTTATTTCATAAGCTTGCTTTAAATAATAAATAGTTGTCCAAAACCACTGAAATATTGAAAATACGTCGCATATCAACTGCGCGCTTTTGGCGCGGGAGGTGGGATTAAATTAATAAGAATTGTGGAAATCATACATTTTTATGTGAAAACGTCACATTGAGGACTTTTAAACATGCGCACGGTAGTGTTATACTTCTACATAGCGTAGCAACAATTAGTTTATAATTGTTTTTCAGTTTCACGGCTCCTCAAATTTAGCTAAAATTTATTACAGATAAATACACCATATATAGAAATATACATTTTAGGACTTTGGTGTATTTATCTGTACAAAACGCTTTTTACTTGTCCAACAAATATCTGAATTGAAGTCTTCTACCAATTTCCGCATTTATACCGAATGCTGTTTCGAAAGTATTTCTTCAGAATCCAGTGGAGTGATTTAATTATGCCGCCTCCTGTTTCGCGGGAATAAAATTCAAGATCAAAAATCCAATCTTGAATTTTCCGCTTGAGTTTTGGAGTTTACGGCATATAAAGATGATCGCAACTAAATAAGAATGCACGGTGTTTTTAAGGTGAACATGATTGCAAAGGCTCAGACATTATTATGTTAGCAGCACAGGGTTGCTGGCTAACGTGTCCCTGTCTCTAATTTGCTTCACTGTTAACAAAAGGAGCTTTCCTTTTGTTAACAGTGAAGCAAATTAGAGCTTGAATTGAATGCTTGGAAAATTAATCTTCTATTTTTTACATCTGGTCGGCTAAGACTACTACACCGCTAGATCCACGCTAAAAGCAAAGGTTAAGCTAACTATATTGGGTAAAATTAAGCTTACTATATTGGGTAAAGTTAAAAAAATCCTCGTATAGTTCGAGGCTAAATCATTTGTAGCTATTTTAAAATAAGAAGATTAACTTTACTAAACATATAGCCACATCTTCGTCTTAAGTGGCTTACATGCAGATTTAAAAACTCCTCGTCTCACGAGCCATTCACGAAGGTAGCTTGAGTTAAGTGGCAGAGTTCCTCAACTCAACTAATTTGAGTAAATAACACAGTATTTGCGCGATATCAAAGCTCAGTTTCCTACTTATGTTTAAACTAAAAATTTACTGTAACGCAAAACTGAAAAAAGCATCAAAACACACCAATCTATGTGATAAATAACGGAGTATAGTTTCTCATTTTCTTTAAAGAATATGCTTGTGTTTTGTGTTTTTCTTGTTGTATACCTATCTGTGTACTAGGCCAATGATTGATGAACACATAATATTTTATTTTCATTGATAAAGAAACTGACGTCATGTTTCGCTAAGCGTGGGATGGCGGTAATTCCTCACATGTCATTCTTAAAAATATTTCTTAAACTGTCTCCTGGACTTTTCTTTAACTTTTTTCAATAAAATTAAGAATGTCTGTTTTATGTTCCCTCTTATTTATTCACAAATGACATTCAAAAGAAACCATGGCGAAACAGTATTGTGACAGTCACGTGTCTCGTAACTGAATAATCTCTATTAATTTATCTTACCTGAATAGGATGCTTGATAACTGAGATATTTTATACAGTAGCTTTTCAACTCCGCATAAAAGCTAGTGACGTGATATGTTCAGATATGTGATGTTCGTAAAATTTTTAACTTTTATACCTTTTTTCGTGTACATTTCTCAGGTCTGACTTGTTGAAGTACTTTAACGTAGAAATAGAATATTTCATATGATTAATATATGGTCGTAAGTAGTGAAAGTGAAATAAAGCTGATAATTTTGATAATACTTTCCAACTTACTTACTTTACTTTACTTACTTGCTTTACTTTCCTCTTACTTTACTTTGGTTAATATTGTCACACTCGCACTTATTATCTAGCCCAAATTAGGCATCATTGAGATCTTGTGTTATATATACTAGATAGCTAAGAAATTAAAGTAATATGTATATAAATTTCAAAAATATACTAAAGAAAGATAAAATATCAATGACCCGTGAATAAGTATCCGTATTCATCATTTTCTGCTCGGGATTTGAACCCAGGGCCATTAGCATTAAGTAGACAGGGGTCGAGCGATCAGTACATCGCTAATAACAACATATATTTTGTTACAAACTGAAAACACTGTAGCTAATTTGTAATTCAAGAACTTGTAGTATATATATACAGCATTGTAGTTACATATACAAATATAATGTAAATCAGAGGTAGTAATAGCGAATATTAATATTGCAACAAATAAATTAAGAAAATTGTGAAATACTGTAAAAAAGACAAAGGCAACACAAAAACATTGTTAAAACCACAAAAAAATATGATTATGAAGGGTCAGGCCACTAAATCAATACGATTGGAATCCTCTTTGTACACAAAGTAAAATAAAAAAAAAACTCATCAGACTACCATCTCATATTTAAGAACGTATATATATTCAGCTAGCCAATAACAGTTAATTACAAAATGTCCGTTCGTTAAATAAATAATTCACAATTTCATGTCATTCATACGAGAAAAATAATATACAGGAAGTCAGAAATGTTATTATAGTTAAGCAATAATATCATGCTATTTTGATGTACGTATACTGTGAATTAATAATTTACTACGCCTCATAAAACATTAAAACTGTACGTAATTTTGTACACGCAAACAGGTCATATAAACTTTATACAAAATGATACATGATTAAGCTTCTACATAACATTGCTTATAGCAACTTTATTAGTATAATACAATGATTTATTAATCCAATTTTGATTGTTAATTCTAATTTCTAAACGCCTTAATCTAATTTATATTATTGGCCACGATTGTGTTAAGCTGATTAATATATAATTTAATGTTTCTCAAACTTTAAACTTTCGTTTTTAAGTAAATATTGCGGCCTGTAGAACGTAAATTGTATTGTATATTTTATAGAGCCATAGTGTACAATTCATTGGAAGATAATGTAGTTTTTAGTAAATAAATTTTCGATATATTGGTAAAAAGATTTCAAAGAACTCGTTCAGCATTTTCTTATAAATATTTTATCATAACCAATGAATCTTTGCGACACGTCTCTAGCGCTGTTGTAATATTCTTTACGATGTAACTAAGGATGTTTATGATGACATCTAACGATCTCCCATCGTGCTTATGAAACTTGAAGGGCTAATAAATTTCACTTAACCACTTTAAGTATGTTTGAGGATGGAGAAAGTTATGCTTAAAGTGCTCATTGACCGGGTAAATAGTTAAACTTGTCGGCTTATATATGATGAGCGTGTGTCATGAGAATATTAACAGTATAGCAACAGTAATCAAGGTTATACTTGTAGTTTCAAAAAGCTTTGTCCGCTCTCATCTGTACAAAGAACTGATGACTGTAGTGGAGTAGAAATAAGCCTGTTTACTAAATCTCATAGTCAGGGTTCGAGTCTCAGTAGAGGCGGATATTTGTAAAAATACATACGAATATTGTTTACACTTCAGTAACTACTACAGTACTTTTACTTAGTACTGCTCAAGATTTTGTTCATAGTATCTAGGTTTTTTATTTATTTTAAGTTATCTTTTAACTTATTACTAAAAATAAATACGTACGTGGTTTTTTAGTTGTATTTGTTTTTTGTGTATGGCTAGTGGCATTTACAAAAGACCGTCTTTGTGGTCTGGTAGATGAGACCACCAATTTCCAATATCCACCAAGATCCGGCGTTTAATTCTCGGCTGAGTAATTTTCTGTGTGTGGTTGTTGGTAAGACTTTTACCTAGGCACCATCTTACCTAAATCTGCCGTCATAAGAATAATGCATTGTTGTGTTACCGGCGTTGAAGACAACACAGCCAGTTCCTATGTTGTTAGAGGAATGCAAGCGTATTTCGATTCCATTTTTTATGTTATCTTTACTTACTATTAGGTGAGATAAAGAGCTACCCCGGTAATAATAAACAAATAGTTTTGTAAAGTTCGTCTTGCATACCATTCATTTAGTGGTAATTATCTACCTACTGTATAATTTAATAAATTTTTATGTGAAACATTTTACAAAAAACTAAGTAACTTGACGATATGAGAAAAAACTCGCAAAATATTATCATTGACATTGATAAAACTCATAAGACCTAGTCAGAAATGGCATAACAACTTTCGTAGCGCTATTTCATGTTTTTTAAGAAAGTTGAAAACATGATGTCTCATCTGTCTAGACGTCAGAAATATGCTAAGCAGCATGTACACTAGTGCAACTAGTTCTGGTTCAGGAGCTAGGGTTCATGGTCTGAACAATACTATCGTTATGCATTGTCTACCGTCATAAAAAAGATCGTAAAAAATCGATTGAATAGCTGCTACCGTCCGATTGGTCATTGACATCCACGTCGGTATTAAAACCGACTGTAAAATTGTTCGCTTAGTATATATACATTTATAATTTATTAAGCACCTTATTAATATAATCACAATTAGCCCCACCATTGTTTACGAAATTATGTTTTTTAGCAAACGGTATTTATCTTTCCTCATATTATTTGTACTTAACTTTAAATTAATTATTGTACTATTATCTTACATGTTACTTAATTGTCTTATTTATTCTTTACTATTACGGTAAACGATATCCAATTTATCTGTCAAATTTGTATATATAGTATACATAACAATTATTCTTCTATCAGGATTAAAAGACAGTGAAAACGCGCTAAAATAAAATGTCATCAACGCAGTGACCTTGCGGTTGGACGTTTAATTCCCCAATCCATGCTCAAGTCAATAGGTTGCGCTAGCGACCTTGAAATGACGTAACCCTTCCTTTACGGTCTCACAGTACACCTTCGACGTAACCGGCCATTGCACCTTCCATTCACTCTTCGTACGAGTGAGCAAGACGGCAATTCGACGCTCCAATCCAGTGCCTAAGAATTGTCACCCTGCGCGTACGCCGAGCCATAGACATAAGAGCGCGCGCAAGGGCGACCGTATACAAACATTCGTAAATAGTTCTCTTTTCGTTAAAAAGTTTTGTTCATTTTAATTCAGTAGGTTACAATTATATTACAAGAATTAAGATGCAAGTTTAAAGTGAACTGAAATTATTTATCTAGTGATATTATATGTGTAACATGTGAAAGTGATTAAGACAAATCGAAACATTCCACTGTATATGGATTTAACAGGTTTGTTTTCTATAATAACATAACAACGGAACATCAGATCATTATATCAAAATGTTTGGTGTATTGAGTGGGTATGAAACAATACTTGATTTGTGACTGATCGAGTTTAAAGTTATATATTAATTTCTATTTGCTATTAATTTATTTCAAACACTCTAAAGTTCTTGTGTTTTGAGATTAAAATAGAGTTATCTTATTAACTATAATGTACCATACATTACAGTTTATAAAAGCCGTTACAAGAAGTTTTTCACACTGCTAATCCGTTTGGGTACGAATATATTTTCCGTTATTCAGTATTATTAGTATAGGTAGGTATGAGTTGCCTTATTATGTATGCACAAATTATAATTAATTCGTTCTTTGAGAACATTAATTAATAAAAATAGTTCGATGACTTCATGTCTTGGATTCTTATTTAGTTTCTATATGATATTGGAATCAGGCAAATTAATCTAAAAAGTATTTTATACTCACAGAACAGGTATTTTATTCTAGTCGTTGTTTATATAAGTGTATTTTTATTATGAATAAGAAAAAAATAATCGCAGCTTAATAATAAGTAAACAACCTAATAAGAGCAAGTAAACCTCGGAATGTGCAGAAATATCGAAGCTTATGTTTTAAACTTTGAACCTACATGTCACTAAGTAAATTTAAATTTCAGTCTTTTGTTTTGAAAATATTTTTCTCACACACCATTTGCACATAAAAGACAAGTTTACAAGAAAATGGTCATTGCTTCGTAATCCGGGATTTGAAAAAATGTCTGGTTTGGTATTTGTTCTGTGACATATAACCACAGCCTATATAAGATATACTTCTTAACGATATCATATTAAGTGGTTACTATGGTATGTATACAATGATTACATAGGTAGGTACCTTTTAGAGGTGCTGATAACAGCACCTCTAAAAGGTATAACAGGTAGGTAGGTATATTACAGTGATGCCGTGTAAATTTCAGTTTTAATTACAACAAGACATTACATTATGTTTTGGAGGGTTACCGTTTAACTATTTATTCGAAACTTCGTAAACGAAGTAGGGAAATACGAACAGCGAAACAATAACTTCATTTGACTTATAAGGATCATTCCTCAGATGTCACGAAAAACGCTTAATTATTATCCGAAAATCAAGAAAACGTTTCATTATAAGTGGGCCTTCTGTTATGTAATGCATGCCTGAAATCACAAACAAATGCTTACAAGAGATACACTCAGATACTTTACATTTCTTTGACATCCTTTTAAACTCTATACAGAGAGAACAAAAGAGACTACATCATCAAAACATAGCAAGTGAATTAAAAACAAAAAACTTTTATGCTAAAAAATAGTTCATTTCATATTAAAGTCAAGGCAATATTTTAAAACTTCAATTTTATTTAGTCACTGAATATTAACGATAAACACACACACATTCACATTTTTATTATATTCTTGATAACTAGAAATATCATTTGATTAAATATGTATTGATAAATTTTAAGCAGCTACCTTCTTAACTAATTAACATTTTAAAAAGTATAATATGTTTAATTAAATAACATATGTCTGTTTAATTCTATTATAGTATGTATGTATAAAGAATGCTGTTGAAATAATGTTTAATTAAATAAATAAACGATGAAATTGGAGTTAATTACTTGTACTTCAAAAAGGTACTTGAGTACATGCTCAGCTACAAAAAATATCAAGTTATCAGCGAGGACGTTACACTCATTTACAACTAGTTTATAGTTCAGGTGAGCATTTATAATGAGTGCTGGCAAGATGCGCATACGTCGACGCGCTCCATTATGAATAAAATGGTAGGCAGAGAATAAACAGGACAGATTGCTTTTAATTTTTCGATGATACGATGTCAAATGTACCTACTTAGAGATTGAATCAAATGCATCCGTAGACACAAAAGCTTCTTTTATCACAAGTTTATCTAAATAAAGAAAACTAACCACCGTTACACCATTTAATACTACAACTTAAAGAATAATTAAACTAGAAAGATTTCACCTTATTAGTAAGATTTGCCTCCACTATCGCGAATTGATTTATTTTATTTAAATTTCGAACTCCGCCATCTTTGGCAAATGACACCTTACGTCATACCGCTCATAGCTTATTTGTTATAAATTGCGATTCGAATTTCGTGGGGTCAACTAGGTTTAATTGAATCATGAGTAAACATATGATTGAAAACTCCTTCACGTTTAACACTAGATTTACCAGACCAGTCATTTAGATCGTGCAATTTCAATTCAAAATTCCTACTATATTACACTTTTTTTTTTCAGAAATGATGTTATGACTTTTGTAGCTATAATTAGAGAGTACGTTTTATAAACTTAATGTTATTTTATATACATTAGTAACAAATATAATTTTTGTTGTTGATATATATTCAAATCGCTGGAATATCTAGTGTTAAGCAGTTCTTATATAAGAAACATTCGAGTAATCAGTCTTTAGATACTCTTTTTCTAATTTCAAAGCCAGGTATGTTATTAAAAAGAAATCACTACAGCTTACCAATTACCAATTCATGTTATTTTATAATTTTAATATTATAATAATTTATGAAATAAATCCGCTAAAAATAAGTTATGCGTTAATGTTCGTATAACCTACGCTGTAAGTTGCACTGTGTACATTATATCAAGGTGGCAAGTCCTCCCAGTACTTGAAGTTCAGTTACTTTCATGAAATATTCTCTAAGGTGTAGGTATAAAATTGATATAAAACGATACATTATTTCTAAAACTACTCTATGATAATTGATTATATAGCTCACACGGGAAATAATAAATTCTCATGCACGATCACGTTTCATTTAGCAATCAATGAATGAATCTTGTTTTTGAACATTTGAAAACAGTTTCGAGAGAAAAAGATAGAAAAGACATTGATACTTCTCTGTTAAAGTTTCTATAAGGTTCAAATGACAATTTAAAAAATGTATTAATAGTATTTTAGTGCTACAATACAAAAAAATCTTTCACACTTGAAGAATAGAGCTTATTGTAGAATTTGGACATCAAATCAAAAAACTTGATGGAATGGAATGGGCTCAAATCAAACGCAGTTCTTTAAAATTGTACTTTCTTTACCCGATCAGCCTTTTATCTTACCTTATATCATGTGATTCATGATTTATTACTTCTCCCATGCTTTTACTCTTCTCAGGACCTGATTATTTCATCAATCTTCCATCAGTGTGATTATAACTTTGACTCAATTGGGTATGACAGACTTAATGGAACCTAAGTTAAGCTATTGCTTATAAACATCATCAGAATCGAAGTAACTACTTCAAACTTGCTGATGATTTGACATTCTAGGAGATGTTAATATCTCCTATGCTTTGTAAATACTCTAACAACCTCTTCATACTAACACACAGAGGGCTGTTTCACGGCTAAAATAGGAAAATCGTCTCAACAAGTGGATCAATTCATTTAAAGGTTGTTGCCTTATTATGTATAGACAGAGAATTTAAGTTTAGCCACAATAAATACACCAACAGCGATTCCACCTGATAGAAAAGGTTTTCGTCAAATTTTCGAAGTATTCGTGTAAAACCACCTTTTGATTATAGTTTATATACTAGAAGCTACTTTCTTGTTACTATCCAAGTTCAATAACTTGTAGGTGTCGGTATTAGATACTTCAAATATCGAGTCTCTTCAGCTCACTTTCAAAGGCTTAACTTATAATAGCGTTGTTTTAGATTTAAAATAGGTGGCTTTGTAGATTTTAGTTATAAGGCTAAGACATGATGTAAAACGCTCAAATAATTACCATGTTTTAGTTTCAGATTAATATTTGTAACAAAAGATAAAATTCTACATTTTTAAGGTTCCGTACTTCAATAGCCAAAGTGAAACCTTTACAGTAAGGTCCGTCTCTCTGTCACCTTTATTCACTAAAAATAAATATCAGATAGGTGCTATTAAATCACCTGTGCAGGGTTTTAATAACCTATCCACGGATAGTTTTACTTACAAGGTATTTAATTTTGACGTATTACAAGTACTTACATGTGAGATATGTCAAATTTCTACGCCTCGTGATGAAATCATGTTATGGTCGTTAATATTTTGATACTAGTAAAATTGTAAAAAATCCATCAGCGTACATATATTTGTTCTAAAATCATGCAATTTTCCAATGCGCTATAGCCCACGAAAATATTAAAATAAATAAATATTAATTATTTTGTACGGAACACACGTGCGTAAGCCCTACTCGGGTTTTGCTAGTATTTCGTAGGTGCTCAGATAAGCTCCTGTAGGTATCCAGGGCTTTTACGGAGGGTGTTGGAGTCACTTTTTTCGACAATGGACCTTTTAGACCCCCAGGATTGCTCCCCCGGTGCTTTTTGCACCATTATTTTGCACCAGTTATTTTGCACCGTTATTTTGCACCTTTTTGCACCAGTTTTTGCAAGTTGCAGTTTTGCTTTAGGTACTGCTTTTGGTACTAGTGGTACCAGCCTTATGGCTGGCCTGCCTGAAGGTGATCTAGTGAATTTCTTGGCAGAACCCTGGTTGTCCCGTCAATGGCAATAGACTTACGGGGGAGTTTTAGTGGGTATTCCCAGTGCCGCTCTGATAAAGTGTGGCGTGTAGATCCGTAAACAAATTGCACCTCGTAAAAAAAATATGCTCAGATATGATCACATGAAAAAATACCCATAGATAAAATACAAACAAAATAAATGACAGTGAAATAGTGTTCTGTCTTTGCAACAACTCAAAACCAAGAGACCGACCGCTAACATCCATTTTAAACACACGAATATTAATTTTTACTAAGCTTATTAGATTTTTGACTTCAACTGTCTGTTTCGTCTTTAATCATTGTCAGCAATGCCTTTAACATGAATAGATACACTTATACCTCAGACATAAGGTCGAAAATGGCACTTAATTAATCTCTAAATAGAAGAGTATCCTTCGGTGCTTACGTTGGAATTTTAATAGAGATCCGGAATAACCAATTGGCGCAATGCTGTGGGCTGTATAAAAACTACCGTTTCATCAAAAATTGATCTTATTTCCATATTATAAGAGTTCCTTTTGTAATATCTTTTAGGCGTTGCTCAATTCACAGTATCATCTAAGGTTTAGTAATGTTAATCTTATCTTTAGATTCGTTTTGAACTGTTGACATAAAAAAGTACAGAGACCATGTATTATGACTTAAATTGTGCTGATATTAATGAACGGCTGGTAATATTAACCTGTCAAGTGGTACTGGCCGGCTCACGGTCATGCTTATAAACCTATCAACTTCAGTATCGCTACATAGTACATGGACAATTAAACTTTCCCGGGCTCAATCTATGACCTTTTGGTGTGAGGAATCTTGTCATCAAAAACTAAGTACTGTCTTCTGATCCATAAGATCTAAGTAATGGACTTTAAAACTATATAGCCGGGTTTATAGCTGTTGTTGAGAAGCTTTTAAAACAATCCCAGTTAAAATTTTCGCCATTACAATTTATGGTGTAGTTATAACGCTATTCATATATTATAAGGGAACGCTTACGAATATTCAACGTTAGGGACTTTGCATAACCCAAATAAATTTTAAATAGGTGAATTATGAAAATAATTCCTAATGAATTCTAAGATATATTACTTTCAGTTAGATACTTCGGTTGTTTCTTTTTGTTTCCATCGGGGTAGGCCTTTATATCACCTGAAGGTATGTATGTTAATATTATAAAAAGTTTGTGAGTTTGTAGGGGGTTAACTCTGGATCTACAGAGCCGATTCTGAAAATTCTTTTTGTGTTGGATGGTTCATTTATAGATGAAGGTTAGCTATATAAAATTTGAGACAGTCTGAACTCCATGAAGGTACAGCTGCGGATGGAAGCTAGCGATAAGGCCGAAGATAATAGCGAGCTACACCCGAGTGGAACAAGCTAGACAGTCCCACTGAGGTAAAATATTCAGGGTGTGATTAACATGGCTTACTGCTGGAATACAACTATGCTGATAACATTGTTGTTATAACGGCAGAATTGATTATGAAGGTATTAGCAAACTAGGTGGACTTAGAAGAATTCCAACCACCGAAAAAATCAAGGACGATGTCAAACTCTCACTTGACCAAGAAACAGGTGATTCTTGTAGATTTGTACTGAAATGATACTTACCTATAGATTTTATTCAGATAAAACTTATAGAACTTGGCAAACTGAGCCATGGTTAATCCGGGGTTTATCCCGAATAATATTACCAGAATTTGTGTTGTTGAATTTGTGTTAAGCTCTATTGTGCTTTGGGAAGCACGTTAAGCTATTAGTATATGCAGTTGTATTGTCTCTGCAACCGTTAACACTCATCAACCCGCGTCCTGGCAAAGAAATTGATTCATAGTTTTCTTCTCGTTTCTCGTATCTGTCGCCTCGTCTACTCTGTGCACAAAGAGATTAAGTGACTCCTTTCTCTGTCGCACAGCTAGAGCGTGGAATTCCTTACCAGCACACGTATTCCCTCCTTCATACAACATAGGTTCCTTTAAAAGAGACGTGAAAAAGCTAGCAAGGTTAGGGTGGCTAGGGCAGTATGACGCATGCTGCACTAGCTATCATCACATATGAACTCCTCTACTGTTTATCATCAGGTGTCGAGTTATTTGCTGAGCTTTTTATTTAAAAAAATCTGATCAGCTTTGAGACGTATACGGACTAATGATAGTAAATTCTTTGGTCTTACGACAAATAGGACAACAGTGTTTTACGCTGTTACGTACTCAATTTCTGTAAAATACAATCCGAATACAATTATTATAATTGTCTCAATGTTCCCGGGATTATAAATAATGGTCCATCAAAATAAGAATAATAGTAAAAATTTGAAATCAATATTAATAAATGAATATTAATTATTTTTTACTGCTCAAATTGTTCAATATATTTGCTGGAATAGCTTTTTCATTGTAAATTTTATATATGTATTTACACAATAAAGAATATGAAAAATTTTGTTAATAATATAATAGATAATATTTAATAATATTTCTCACACTCACATCTATTATTTTGCCCAGTTTAAACACCATTAGGAACTTGTTATGGATACTAGATAACGGAGACTTAGATATTATTATGCTTATAATAATCACAATACTAAATAAGCTCATAAACATCCATGACTCAAACTAACCTACGATAGTCGAAACCTGGAGCTCTGGTTATGTGATAGAAGCACTGGCCACTCAACCAGATAGCCATTAATATGTGATATTTTGTATATTAACATACAAAAGCTACGTACAGTGGAACCTCCTTTTTTGAAGACGGTTATTTTAACGATAAATTAAAAATAAGCTAGTTTTGTGCTGAAATTACTTTTAAAATACTACAAACAACTGCACTGCTCCGAAATTGGCCCCCGCCCCAGAAACCTTTGCATACCCAGTGAACCGTAACATCTGGGGCCAGCGAGCAACGACCTCCCCTTATCTTGTAATAATTTTAACATACTAATTTTGAAATTTTAAAAGGCTCTTCCATAGAACAGCAATTTAAATAAATAATTGTTACCAATTATTAACTTAGTCATAATTGGTTGAGCGGTCGTATATCGAAGGGTAGAATTCCTAAAGACAAACGACATATGTTACTTAGTAAATTGTACAAATTTAATGTTATCGACTAACTACCGTATAGTTGCTTATTTAGATACTGCCGTAAGCGTAATAAGGGGTCGTTTTTAGAAGCTTCATTAGCATGTTTTATTAAATACATAAAATCTATGGAGGCTGAAAAATTGCTTAATTAAGAACAAATTAAAAATACCTATACACAATTACTTTTATCAGCATATATTAAAAATTTAATAGACATTTATACAAAAGTATCGATATTGGAACCAGTTCAAAAAAACCATTTGAATCCAGAAAAAAAATGTCAAAATATCGTATCAGGTTAAGGTACTTCAATATAAAAACCTGCCAGTTCGCATCAAAATGGATCGTTATTTACAATTTTTGTTCCTAATACCTATAACATTTAATTACTTGGCATAAAACCTCATTTGAATTAAAAATTAAATTATAATTATTAAACGTGAGTATGAGACCTTACTTATTTTAAGCCGCCCCTAAATTATCACAAGGACGCTGGCCGCGAAATCTTGCGGGTGTGTGCAAAGCACTCCCCGCTCTTCAATCATGTTGTATTTCGGTACGTGTTCATAACGCGCAATGGAGATAGGATATTGATTTGAACATATCAATAACTTTACGTACATATTACGTAGATTTGTTGAAACTTATTGATATTATAATTTTCACGTGAGTATTTAAGAAATTTTTTCAATATTCTATAATATTTTTAAAGCATTTGCTCAAAAAGTGGATCGCACTAGTGCTTTTTGTTTGACTCTCAAAAAATATTTAACATTACTTTTATTACTTGCCCAAGGATTAAAGCGTTTTTCATTTATTTCCTTTCGTTGTTTTTTTTTTTTTTTTTCGCAAATGTATTAAAAACATCGTTCGATGCACATCCTGATTGTCATTTCCACTAGCCTCTATTGTCTACACACGCCTTCGGCTGGGGTCAACGTACTATTTCCCATTATTTGAAGCATAATTACCTTCGTATATTCTTTTAATTACTTACCTTAGACATTGTAAAAGTCTTACTACGCCTAGGGTTCCTCTTAATAATTGTATGTTCCCCTAATGTTCCTTTCCCTCCTTTTTTTTCCTCGCATGTCCGGCTGTGTTTCCGGACCCGGATTCTCCCATCCATCCATAGCTGCACTAAAAATATATTTTATTTAAAATTGTTTTTTACTATTTGTTTCTTAGAAGAAAATAAAGTATATCTTGGTGGCTAGAGATGGCTAAAAATAGAGCACGCAAATCGAAAGAAGTAAGTCTTTCAAGAAACCAGAACCCCATCTGTATTATCAGCTACTCAACTAAGTGAATTTGATACTAATTACACGTAGATGCCAAAATAACGTCTGATTTCTAATGCCAAAGGCACATTTTACGTTGTTGATTGTACCTTGATTTTTGAAATATTTATTTTATACAGTGAGTTTTCAAAGCGGAACGAGTGTTGACCGAGCGAACCGTGGGATATTTCGTGGCAATCTTTTTTTTAAAGTTCAAGATAAATATCATTGTTTCCGACTAACGGCGTCGGCACTAGATCTAGCTATCAGTTAATATATTAGGTATTTCAAATGTAAATTTGAATTCGAATTTGATATGACTGCCCATATATAAGAATCACCTGTATTCAGAAATGTATCTTAAATTTTGGATACTGCATATAGTTTCAAGTTGGTTCAAGCGTCATCATTTAATAAGGCGTAAATAAAAGTCAAAATTTAAAAGGAATCAAGCCATAGAAAACTGTAATGTAAGTCCCTAATTAATTTGATTACTTTCTATTTGAACTGTCGGTAAAAAATATTGTTGATATCAGTTTGAGGAATGATCCTGGGTGAAATATGAATATTCAACCTTTCACAATCCGGACATCTGCTTAAACTACTGAGTTTTTACGGACTACTAACCTTATGAATTTATTCAACCCTTTTTACTAAAGGTCCAAATCTAGGTACTTTCGTGACACCAACCAAATAGTTGATACGTTACTTTTTTTAACTTTTTAACTTTTATTTTATTTCCATTTCGAAATCTCATTCCAAACACAGAAATATATGTGCAAAACGTTTTTAATAAAAAATAAAAATTATACTAAACAAATAAATATATCAATACAACAGAAAATGAAAAATCAAATTTTGATGGGCATAGATAAACTTTAAGCTTGAAATTATAAATAAATAATTACAATTTCCAGTTTGAACGCATCTTAAGCCCGATTTAAAGTACAATTATTATGAGATCAATAATTAATAATAAGGTATATTTATTAAGGTATATGTAGAATGACACAAAGTTAAAATAATTTAAACTACTATTAATTGTGCTTATATTATATATTGTTTTTACATTTAATAAAACAAACATTGAAAAGATAAATGTAAATATTTAAATGTATTTTTTCGTCTTTCTATTTTAGTTAGTTTTATTTACACAAAATACTTTTTTGTTATAACGGACTTATTAATTTTTATTGTTTCAGCTAAAACACCCGAAGGCATGACTTTTAGCTAAAAATATGACGAGAAAATTCCTGTTCTGTTTTCCTCTCAGGGTGGGAAATATCATCTTCGGGTATATTGTTGTAGTAAGTATTAAAATTATCTTACAAATTCCAATGAATGAAAAATAGCGCCTTAGTAAAATTTATTAGCAAGTAGCAGTCCACAAATACTACTGCTATAATAAATCTTTTAGGCGTTTCGAACTTACGGCCGGTTCGAATATACTATCTTTGATTATATACATAGCCAAAGACAAAATGTAACAATAATATTTTGAAGATTATATATATAATCAGAGCCTTATTTCTACAGATAGAAAGTTAGATTTAAATACCCTCAAATCTCTTCCCGACATTTTTAACTCTGAAGAATGTTAAGTTATAGTCTGTAAGGTCAACTTTTACTATTATATTTTAAAAATTACTATATAGTTAAGGTTTAATATTATTTGGTATGATTTTGTGTTGCAATTCAGATTCTATTCATGTAATTTCATGTGCATTTATGTTTGCAATAATTGTTATCTGTCTTGTGAATAAATAAATTAAAATTTTAAAAATTACTTTGCTATATGCCTCAGTTACCAAGAAATCTTAGTTATATTAATTTAATTAATAAAGAATGCAAGGCAACAAGACTTTACTAAGCTTACTAACTTCTATCTGTAAGTATAGAACATTGGAACAAGTGTTTAGACGAACTGAGTTGCAAAATAAAAATTTATTAAGTTACGTTTAGTGAAAATTATGATTATTCGCATAAATAATGTAGGCATTGTAACAAGGTTTCGAGGAATCAGGAAGGAATAATATCTCAATGCTTCTTTGATTTGGTTGGAACAAGAAAATAGTAGGTACTTATATCAAGTGAAGGCCTCGAGGGATACGTGAGCTATATAAATTTACCGGCGCACGGATAATTATTTTGAAAAAGAATAATTTATTTCCTTCATAGGTAGGTAGAACTTAGTTATGGTAATAATCAATGTAAAATTCTACTTACCTTACGTTGGAGAGAATCCAACAATACTAATCTAATAACTTGAAGAAATATGAATAAATTCCACTACACTATCAAATATACCGAATAGCTTTGTGGGGTAACTGTATGAGGAGCAAATGCAAAAAAATATTATGTTCGAACATGTTCGATTATTCTTATTTTTTTCACACAATAATACAATTGCAAAAATTTCTATCAAATTGTGTCACAGTTTGTCGGCAGTTTGTTTACATAAAAGCAAAACAACCTTCACTTTTATTGAATACTTTTCCTTGCTTCGTATTTAGTCATTGATTCTGCTAAAACAACCGATTTCTTTCACCACCCCGCACTGGGCCCGAGTGGTGGTGGGCAATTTTATGTCAAAGAAAGCTAGTGTTTCTCCATAGCCCTGCCCAGCAATGGGAATCATATAAGACGTTGATAATAAATTCTATCCAAGAACAATTAGCCTGCGTACCAATATTTGGCTAACAATAATTTTAATTGATTGTTTTTCCTTTTCTAGCTAATAGCCGTAGCAGTCATCGCGTATAACCTGTACAATTTGGGCTTGACTCTGGTATCCGAAGACAACGAGAATGGCGAAAAATTCCGTAATTTCGAAAACTTGGAAAAAATATTTGGTCAGTCCAAGGATAACATCGTGACCACGATCACGTTAGCTTACTGCGCTTCGTACGTCTTCATTGGGGCGTTATTGCTATTGTTTGCTGCTTTGTTTACATGTGGTGCTTATAAGGTACGTATTTGTAGTGAGTATACTCATATAATCAGTATATTTATGTCTCTAAGAGTATCTTAACAAATAATGTCTTACAATATTCTGTTATCTTTTCGAAGGCTTTTTCAAATGCCATATGTTATCCGAATATTTATGGTGATTAGCAATTTAGGATCTTGAATATGGGGTTCCTCTGTTGTCAGAATATTATGTAGGAAAGTATTTATTTGTGCACATTGGCAAAGTTTTAGAAGGAATGGTTAAATAATGTGATGATGTAACTTAACATTACGTTCTGGGTTACAATGACGCCGGCTGAGGGCTTACAGACATTTGAAACCCTTTTGTGACTGTAATGTGGGTGCTACTTTAATGACAAGAGATTAGTAGGGTAGTGGTAAGTACTGGTCACACCTCACTGGCCTGGATTCTATTGTGTACGGACTAAAATAGAACTTAAGTGTACTGCGACTTTTTATGATTTTAATCTTTGAGTTTTTCATTATAATCCTGCCCAAGAAAGACAAACGACCTTTTTTATTTTCTGAGAATGGCGCTTGTAACGAAATTTCAGCTCGTTAAAACATGGCGTTTAAAATATTAAGATCATAATTACTAATTTAAAAAAAAAAGTTTCTCATATACGTAATTTTATTTAAAAAGTTAGATTAGGATAAGTAGTCTTATAAAATATGGAATGGAACTCTGAAATAAATGAATTTATTAAACATTATAATGCCCACTAACTTAACGTTTCCAAATGTCATACAATCCCTGATTATATGATTATTTTGCATCCGTTTTTTAATTTTGATTCATATTGAAGGTGATCTGCTTGATATAAAGAAATATTACACTTTTTGTTTTAAATTATCGGCACTTATAAACAAATAGAACCCCATAACATTTACTTTACGTTGCCAACACCATTTACTGACACAACTCGAATTCACTATGCTCTTGTTACTCTAAATATAATTGTTATGATTACATAATACAGCGATCAACCACTTTCCCATTTTCCCGTCGCAATAACAACATATCGTGTTTATGTAACGAATGAATTCACAACTAAATGTGTTCAAAAAACGTCTTAAACCATAATACACGGCCTCTTAGTTGCGTAAGTTGAGATCTGTTACGACATTACATCCGCCTTCACACATCAATTCACCGTGAAATTGCCACAAAAAAGCAAGCTTAAGGTCCGGCACAAACTAATATCTTCTATAAAAAAAATATTTAAACCTGCTTTTTAAACAAATAATTTTTGGTGAAGGGTAAGTCTTATTTTTACTCAATATTATTTTTTTTCAAAGTAAAAGACCTCTGAAATAAGCTACAATTCGTATCGCAGCAACCTGAAATAGATATTGACCCTAACTCCGTTGTACACGGACTAAATTAAAATTTCTAATTTAAAACCATTTCATTAAACAGGGATAGAATGACTTTAAGGAATGTCAGGTCAGTTCACACTTAGACGTTCCATACGTTACGTAAGTCAAAAGACTTACTTAATCGGCATTTGTTTTATTTTGTGCATTATTTTATATTTTGCATTTTTTTATAAAGCAAAAACGCTTCAGAGTCGCCATTTTAGTCACCGGTCATCTATCTTTTTTCAATGTATTGCACTGGAAGAGTTGGGGCCATTATATATTTTTTGACCCTTAAGCACCTCCATGAGTCTTAAGTATAATGGAGAAAACGTTTCTTTATCATTTATTTCGAAAGTCTTTTTAAATTGGATTCCCTGGAAATTAATTACATTGAACATTGAGCTATGAAAGATTATTCATATTAAAGTTAATTATAATTAGCCACTGTTAGTATTTTGAAGTTTGCGAAAATTAAATATTTTGAGCAGATATCTTTATAGACACTATGGCGATACACACACATTCTCAAGCACTACTCCCTCGAATCAAGTGTTGTAGAGAATGATATATCTGACGGTACTTTATAATAATCTTATTTATTAATTAATAGATTAATGTACACACACAGAGTGAGTAATCAGACTCAATCGCAAAATTAATATACCAAATTTGTCTAGTCTGCGCTGGGCCTAACATTCAATCGTTCCCTTTATTGTTTTTTTTATAATATTGGGCACGCATCGGACCATTTCTAATAGATCTCAATATTGCCTTTAATCTTGGAAGGATGGATTGCTTTTAGATTTTGAATCTGTTGGGACATAAAAAAAATTACATTCAATATTTGTTTTTTACTACCTATTACTTGACTTTGTAAAACCACAAGTATTACCAGCGTTGCAGTTGTGAAATATTGGAAAATACTATACATGGATTTGCTTAACGCAACAACGATTGAAACGTCTCGTTTCGATTGAAACTTACACTAGGGGTACAGACCGTATCAACAAATAATTAGTACATTGTTACCTTAGGGGTGAAAGTAACTTATTTAGTCCCTTTGTCCAACGGGGTTGTGTGCTTTTCATTACGAGAACAAAGAAAGAAAAAACATTAATTAGCTAAAAAAATAGTAATATTTATTTCATTTCATCTTTCCCGCCTATTTTGTTTCTTTTTTCTGCAGTTGGGCCAGGTAGTCAGCCATTATTTTTCATTTTCATCATTGAAATAATGATTAATAGTTTGCCCAAAATTAAGTTATTTTAAAGAAATGGTTAAAAGCGTTATAAAAATTTATTTCAAAAATATTTTTATGAATTAATGCTTTATGTTATTTCAATTTTACATCGCACTGCAATTCAGTGGTTGTATAGAAAGTTGAAACGTTTCTATTGCACCAATAGAAATTTAAAAAATAGAACAAGTTTTTTAGACAGCTATCAGTTAAAAACGATTTCCCTAGGGCTGAAAAGTATCAGTTTCAACCCGCTCCCCTGGCAACGTCAGATCTTTCCAAGTATAATTAATAAAAATGAAACTTTATTACTGTTGACGTCAGACTCCCCTTTACAGGTTACCCATAAATATAGCTAACATATATTTTATAATTTGCAGGCTAACTACTGTTTAGTATCTGCATTCTTTGGATACAGCTTCTTGCACCTATTCCTAAGCGTAGGTCTCATCGTGTGGGAAGCTCTGTCAGCTGGCTGGATTCAGCTTGGCTTAATCATTTTATCTGACTGTGAGTATATAGTTTTATTAAGGACCTTTTAATATTAACTTTTTATATCTGTATAATATATTTAGTAACGATATTCTGTACGTTAGTCTCGCTAAAACTCAATGCTCTTAGATTTAGATTTCTAGCTTGACCGATTTTAATTAGCCAGAAGTTCCGGGTTCGAATCCCGGTAGGGGAAGTTATTTTTATGATGTGTAGGAATATTTTTTCACGAGTAATGGATGTTTGTATGTTTCATTCCGATATTTATATACATATTTCTATTTCGATATATTGTATTCATACAACAAGGTCTTAATGATGCTTAGATGATTTTTAATTTTTGCTAGACAATAGGAGGGAGTGCGAGTAATGTTGTTATTATTATATGATTATTTATGAATACTCTAAGTATAAAATAACCCCGAATGATATATTCCTTTTCAGTGCTCCTGATAATTTGCCTATTCAGCGTTAAATATCTGATGGAAGCAATACGAACTGGTTACGTGTACAGCAGTCCCGGGGAAGTTCTGTACAAATATTAAGAATCTGGAGGTTGCCTTTGTTATTTTAATTATCGTACAATATCTGAATACTGTCCTGCACATTCGACAACATTTTAAGCCTAACAATTCGACTGTGGAATCACCTTACTCTAAGGCGGCAAATGTAACCTTACTCTAAGGCGGCAAATGTAACCTTACTCTAAGGCGGCAAATGTAACCTTACTCTAATGCGGCAAATGTAACCTTACTCTAAGGCGGCAAATGTAACCTTACACTAAGGCGGCAAATGTAACCTTACTCTAAGGCGGCAAATGTAACCTTACTCTAAAGCGGCAAATGTATCAGTTATTTGTAACGCTGTCGTGTGCACATATTATTATATTTACAGTGAAGTTCATATTCAGAATACGTATAACAATGGGAAACAAATAAAGAACGGGACAATGGCATTTACAATAGATTTATTGAAAAACATACGTTTTTTGTAATTCTTCGCGCGGCAACCTTTGCCTTTGATCTCACCTGATGGTAAGAGATTCTAAAACCACTATTGTTCAACAAAAAAAAATGTTGGAATAATTTATCACTATTTTTTGAGTCCCAAAGTACATTTGTATTTGTTTTCGATAATCTTTTATAGGATTATTTAGAGATAGAAATGTGGACTGCATAAATGGTATTTAAATAATAATAACTTGGTTCGGACAGATATAAAAAAATTTAATTGTAAATTTAACGTAATAACAAGATTGATATCAAAAACAGGTAACCTAGCAACCTTGGTCAAGAGCGAACAGTATAATAGAAAAAAGGTAGAGGTTAATCCTCAACAATTTAAAAACTTTCTATTTGATCTGACAAAAATATTCTTAGTATACGAACTAAGCCTAAGCAACTTTTTCAATAGCTCAATTGTTATTCTTATGCATTGTTATAAAACTTATTTAGTAGGTAAAACGTATTTCCTGTGACTTTTGTTCTTCAATTGTATCATATAATATCGCTCATGATCAAAGCTGAGAAAATATTATAGCATACAGTGCCTTTTGTGAAGACAATCATATTATTTTTATTGACGATATGTTTTCGTGTTTATTCAAAGCAATATTATTAGATATGCCATTCCGTAATCCTTTACCCTCATGTCTCATTATGTTAAGCCTTTGTTCTGGTAGTTACGGTAACCTCTTTCACTCACCGACCCACATTGGGCCAACGTGGTAGGGTTATAGCTAAAACTCAAGTGTTTTACCCATTGAGATAGTCCCGCGCCCAGCAGTGGGGCGTATTATATATAATATGTAGATGGTGATGCTTCTACCTAATAGTGGAGCGTGATATTGTAAGCTGTAGATGAAAAAGACTGATGGTAAGAGCCTTGTCTTCCTGCCTTGCCTTGTGTTCTTTGTCTAAAGCAAGAAGGAAGAAAGGCAGGAAGCTTTTGCCTTTTTAGTCGAAGCCAAGGTTATTATCATCGTCATTATTAACAATAGCCTAAAATACCTACGTCCCACTATTGGGTAAGAACTTACATGAGCACAAAAATTTATATATTTTGTTTCGTTTCTGATCGTGTGAAATGTTTATATTTTTCTGTACGTCTAATTTTATGTAGAATTAGTTTTATTTATACTTATATACAATGCTCGTTAAAATAGTGGAAACTATTGTTTTTGATTTAAGTAATATTTGTTAAATACTTATTATTCCATATCATAATAAATAGACAATATTTTAAAAATATGTATTTTTTTATAAACTCATTATAAATTCTAAGTTACATCAGATCTCATTTCGAGATCAAAATAATAATAAAACAAACAATATAAATTATTTACAATCACAGCAGTTCATAATAACAATAAATTAAATTAACAAATAAATTATTATTTATCACATTCACAGATAATACTTACACGAAAAAGACGTAACCATTTTAACAATATAATTTAAATCTGCAAACGCTGACAAAAAGTCATACACGAATTATTGCCTATAAAAAATATTCTCTAAATTCAGAACTTCTCTTAAATCTACATCCCTCCGTCGTCTCTTCCCCAACATCATAGGAACTACCATAGCCATAGTAGCTGGCACCATACCAGCACCAACTGCTGCTAATATGGTAGAACTATCAGGGGCCACATTAGCAGATAGCTTCCTCCTAATAAGCTTTGTCTTGACAGGTCTGCCTTGTGTTGCAGCAACATCAAGGTCGTGTTTCTTATCCATATCTCTTTTAGACTCTTCTACCGTTTTGAATGTCTTTTCTACCTCTAGCAACCCACCGTGAGATGTCGTCATATTAGTATGAGCATTATCCACAGGCAGCACTGTCAAAGCTACAGCCTGATGTGACGTCATTGTTCCATAATCGGAACGATCATCTTCAGGTGCATTGAAGTTCATTGACCTCTGTCGTTTTTTGTTGCGATATCCTTTCGTCGTTGAAAGCAGCACCCATTGACCATCGCCACTAGAAGGTCGCGACCCACGGTCACTGTCAAGATCAGGTGTGCCCGCATACACAACTTGAGTAGGTCTTCTATATGGACGTTTCTGTATTGTTGCTTGATGGAGAGCTTCGTACTCATATGGGAAATGTGATGGTCGGTGATCCGTAACCACTGAATCTGAAATTCCATAGTACACAGAGTCATCATTCGTATTGCTGTCATCAGAATCACAGTTTGGTTTATGAGGCCTTCTTCCCTCATCAGGTGACCATGAAGATGGATACGAAGTTTGTTGCAACTTGTTCCAAGTGGGTCTAGAAGGAACTTCACTATCATATTCAATAGGCATATGTAATTTATTATTGATATAACCAGGGCGATTTATAGTGGGCCTCTTTTGAGGGTAACTGTATCCATTTTCAACATCTTGATATGATGTGTATTTATCATCACTAGGAAATCGGTTCTCATCTTCATTCCAGATATTAGGTTTTTGTTTCTTTACATTAGGCTTCCACTTAGAGATTTTACTAGTGGACCACGCCACTGGCTCCAAAGACACCCAGCCATCTTTATCATCATATGGATGCTTATGCTGCTTCACTTTTAATCTATTCCACGTCGTGTACACTTTACCACTATTATTATCGTCATCTTCATCATCAATGTAACCGTAGCGATCAGCTTTTTGTTTTTCTTTTTTTAGTTTTGCAGCCAAAGCATTTATAGCTTCTAAACGATCCTTGGAGAAGTCACGATAGTCCTTTAACTTAACTTCGTCAATGAATGAGTCTTCGAATCCTTCATGTGGTCCTTCTTCTCTATTGAATCCATCCTGACAAGAAGGTCCATAGCATCGTGGTCGGTTACTATCTACATCGTGAATTATATGAGTCATGTGGTTTTTAGCATCTGCATAATCTTGTTTTACTTCAAAGGCGTCATCCTTGAATTTTCTGTTGTCACCTTTCTCAATTATTGTAATAGGATCTTTTCCAGGCACTTCAAGTTTAAAAGTTTTCACTCTTTCATCGTACTTTTCGATTTGATCATTTGGGCTAGCCAAAACAGCTGTAAATACGCACAACGCTAAAAACACTATCATTTTTATCAGATTAATTTCACTTTCAAGAACGCGTAGAGCGCGCGAGGAAGCGCGCGTAGACTGAACGCCGGCAGCGACTGCAGCTTGTTGATATAGTTTGATTGTAGGCGCATCTACAGTCGCCCTCCCTGCGCTCCATTGCAGTAATTCAGTTTGGTCACGACGAATGAGCAAAATAATTATGTAGCGATTGTCGTTGCCGGCGACTATTTTAATTGACTATCACGGCTATCGCAGGGCCATGACCTGTAGGTGAAAACGTTTTTCAATATGTACTGTTTTCACCGAGAATAATAGGTGAAAATCGTCTAAATTCCCACAAAGTTTGACAAAGTAAACAACTTTTTGTGAAACGTCTGCAGCATTGTTACGTTTGAGTGAATTAAATGTTATGATGAACGTAAACTTTTGTGACAGGAACGGTTACGCTACGGAGTGGTTTATTGTTATGACTTTCATTTTTTGTTAGACAGTTCCGGTAAGGTTTTACAAATTAAAAATAACAAGTAAAACTTAAGAAAATGAAGATATATTTGAATTTTAAAATAAGCAACTTATTTTTACAGTTCTTGAGATACATAATCATCTAAACTAGGATATAAATGTAGTTCTATCCTTAACTTAATGTAAAATTTTATTTTTAAAGAATAATTTTTTTTTTTTAAAGAACTGTATTTATGTAAATTGTTTTCCTTCAGATTTACTATATTTGATAATGTGTCACTAACAAGCAATTATAAGAAGGTATCGCTATCTCTTTGGCAGTATTCGGCTCTCTCCATAATGGTGACACTAATTATCCTCCTATCGCAAAACGTATCAAGACCGCTCTGATTACACCCGCCGCAGATCTTGTTAATCGCCATTTCTTGTGTATAATGGCGTGACTTACGCCTGGCAGTATAAAATTCTAATTATTCGGCTTCCTGTGAGTTTCGTAGTATACTTACATGTGTAAACAAAAAGTTTAGAAATGAAGTTATATATTATATTATTTAATAGATATTAAGTGCAATTACAACACAAAATAGAATTGCTATTTCGAGTATTATGAGGTTCGGACGAGAACACCAATTTAGTAAGAAGACACGTCAGTAGATCAAATGAAACTGACATTTTTCGTATCGTATGTAATTTATTCCATTGTAACTTATTATGGCTCTTAAGCCATTTTTCAACTGGTGTTTTGCGCTAGTGAAATAACTGTCTTCAGTGCCTGACATCCATACTAATTACGCTAGAACCTGCCTGTCTTTTGGAAAATTTGATCTCATATGTAGGCAACGACGAAGCCAAGGGACCTTATATATCAAAACCCAAATGGTGTTTTCCTCAGCATTTACGTAATTTATAATAATGACTGTGCTGGGTTCTTTTCCGATAAGGTGTAATTATGACCACTTAGGGACTTCTCCCTTGTAAATAACTATTTGGTTCTCTGTAAAATCTGTGACCCATTTACGAAAAGACATTTTCACAATGGTAATTAGATACTATCTACCTTTTAATAGTAAATTTAATTAGACTCTAATGCCCACTAAAACAGTTATTTTTATAGAATAACAAATAGTATACTTCTGAATTTAATTATATAAATAAAATAATAATCATATATTATTTTAATATCATCAACCTGTAAAGCCAAACAACAAAGACACAATTCACAATAATTTGTGTCAAATTTATATGTTTTATAAATTATATCTGAAGATTGAAATAGATCATGGACATATGAAAGTTTTACATACATGTATCTGAGCTGATATACACAATTAAATATGATAAAGCCAATATAGAAATTTAACAATCTTATAATCAATATAATCATGATTATATCAATCGTGATTATATAACTCACAGGATTGTTCAAAGACCAAGTACCATGAATACCTATTTGAACCCATTTGTTCCAATGAGGCAATTTACGCTCAGAATACCTACAGTTAATGAGCTAACATTATTATAACCGAGTGAAAGGAAAAAGAAAAGGAACAAACCCCTCTATATGATGGTCATTTTATTAAATCGTGAACTTGCTAAATTACTCGCAATAAACACACATTTGTAACGTCGGAATTTAGGTATTTAGAAAATAAAATACGAGTTTAGATTTGCATTATATTGTGTATAGGAAATATTTCCGCAATGGTATTTGATTTGCTCTACCTATTGATTTATAGAACTAACAGCGAGCTGTATTCATAAAATAAGCTCTACCGAATACTAAAGAAATTAGTACAGAGTTAATTACATATACAAAAATAAATTAAAATTAAAATTAGAAAACAAAAAACTAAATTACAATACTTTGTATTTATTTAGACCCTCTTGACGCCGATGTGATCTGAAATTGGTAAGTAACATTGCACAGATAACCTAGTCTATTAACCCCTGCTCCCAACACAATGAGGCTTTTAAATTCTTAAACACAAAAAATGTTACGTTTTTCAAAGGCTAACGGTCTCTAGACATTTATAATCAAGATTTGTGATAAGCATGCTATACTATTGTCTATAGTCTACATCATAGGAAACGTAACGGTTGCTTTGTATTCAATTTTTAGTGACTTTTTCCTCAAGAAGAGTTCATTGCCTTTCTATATGAAATTTTATAAAGCAAGCAAGGAAGAAATACCTTATCCAACCAAAAAATAAACTAATAGATAAAACATTAGAATTTAGATAAACAAAGCTAGATGCAAGAGGCTAAGGAGATTACACATGGTAAATAATACGCAGGTGTTAATTAGTCCACGACAAAATTATCTATCGAATCAGGACCCTCATTATTGAAAGAGCAGATGCAAAGAGGAGGATATCAAACATACAACTTGGTGGTAGCCATTGCAATCACTGGTCCTGCCTCAAGGATGTCAACGAATAATATCTAGTGATGCTAAATATAAATTTACCATTTAATCATGTTTCTCAGATGGTCATGTACTTAGAATAGAATAGAATAGAATAGAATAAATCTTTATTGTTCATCAGCCAATTTCAAAAAAACTTTTAACTAATTTTGTACAAAGGGCGACCTTATCCTTATCCTTATTTGGCTTTCTTAACTTTAAAAACTTAACACATATTTTACTTCACGAACATAGTATATCTACCGTGTGAATGACAATCCCAGCGTCGGTAATGGCCTTTCCCATCTTATTTATCGCTAGACAATCATCTTTATGCTTTCACGGAACTAGATGACAATTTCTAAATATTTTCACTTGCACTTTCCTCCTTAAACGCATTACGGCGTTCAAAATAAATGATCGATTTGTAAGCGATAATGGCTGTAGATCTATTGTCCCGCTGCAAAGCTAATCTGATTCATTCTTCGACGGTTATCTAAGTGGATTTTCTAAGCCTACTTTTAGTTTTAATATTGCCTTCTGCTTGATGTAGGCTTTTCGAGGAATTCGTATTGTACCTTATATATGCTAGCTAGCTAACCATTTGCAAACGAATTTTGTTCTGATTAGTTTGTTTTTTGATTATTAAGGCAGCACAAATCATGTTCACCATACAGTAATAATTATTTGTATTAAATAATTACATAGTCCTTAATATATGTAGTTGAAATCACTATTTTCGTGATTGTATGTATTTATTTTTTTATAGGAAGATATGAGATAGGATTAATCACGTGACTCATGCGTTGAAAGTCAATTGATAGTTTAAAGTTTAAGCTGGATTGAATTCTAAGATCTTGTGTTCAAAACATAATTTTAAAGATTCTGAAAATCAACCTAATTTCTTGCCTCTGAACACCTCTGAATGAAGGTGATTCAGAAAATGAAAAGTAATATTAGTATAAAAAGTACGAAAACATAAAGTAATTTACTTTACATGATAGTTTGTCAAAAAACTCAATCCAAAAGATATTTCCCTAAATAACTCTGGTTTTGCTAGTTCATCAAGAACTAATTACATTGCGCTTACCCATCTCGTCAAGACATAATCTAATTAAGGACCAACGAAGTAAAATTTTAATTCTTCAACTTGTAGCCAGGCCGAAGTTTTCTTTGATTTTTCCCTGTAAAACTATGTGTACAAATAGTGTTAAATTAGCAACCTTTAAATTTGGACCACTATGCATGTTATTTTTATGTATACAAATTTAAAAAAATACATCCAGTTAGCTTTTATTGCATAACGTCGGCAAGTAGATAAATAATCTTAAAATTTACTAAAGCTCAAAATGTGTTTGCCATGAGTCCACCTATTTATATGTGGAATAAAGTTGAAATAAATTAATTAATATTTTATTTGGTAATGACTTTTTTAAACAGTCAATTCATCCCGAAGGAATTATAAAAAAATACGCTTTATACTTTAACGATTCTCGATAATGATTTTATACAACTTAACATGTCAAAGCTACAATGATTCAAACTTCATAGTAAGCTATTTTTCCTTCCTCAATTCTGCTAAAACAGTTTCACCAATTGCACTATCTCGTAGCCGATTATGGGCTCTTGGCTAGTTTATATTATCTAGAACTTTAAATTTCAAAACAAATTTATTTCCAAATGTACAAAGATTAACAAAATACGTTTAAATATTAGCTTATATAATCAAACAGAACAATCGGATCGACACTGAAAAGCTTTCATTCATGATTATGATTCATTATCTATGAAAAGGCAGCGTGCGTTTGTACTCCAGGGCAAGAGCGAGAGAGAGAGAGAAGCAAAGAGATGATAGGAACTGTCCCAGGTAATAGCCCTGGCAGAAAGCAGGTAGAAGGTATAAGTGAGACCGAACAAAACGACTAAAATCTGTTTAATTGTTAATTAGTTGTTGTTTATATAAAAAGGTTATATAAAAATTGTACACTTTGAAAGAATACTATATATCAGTTCCGCAAAAAGTAGATGGCCTTGCTGCTGACCATACTGACGAACGCGAAAGGTCAATATTCCTCTAGTAGCTCCAATATACTCCCAAGTCCAGAAAGAAAAAATATTTAGTGTATCTCCGCCTTGGCCAATGATAGTTGTTCAAATTGCATCTTGAACAAACTGCCGACTAGTAGTAGGTTGCCTCGCTGTTGACCACACTGATACAAGTCCAATGTTTGGCTGGTAGCTCGAACATACTCACTCAAGGTGTAGTTTGTACACATACAATACGTTTCCCGCAGTTGCTACTTGATAATCACCGTCGATTTTTTTATCGGTATGCAGTATAATTGTAAATTGTCTTTAAAAAAACTCTGCTATACCTCTTCAAGCTCGCCGTTTTCATAAACAAACGAAAGGCCTTTTTTAAAATGATGCTCAAACCAAGCAAAGTAATTTTTTCTTTTGTCCAATTGTTCTGGTACAAATGCTATTTTTAGAAGCCAATCGTTATTTAATTCCGTAATCCGTAACCGAGAGTATGAACGTTTGATTTCAGTTGGTTTATTTGCGTCGATTTAGTCAAAGTAAAAATATCTTTATTTATATACACTCATTAACTAAGTTCTTTTAAATCGTAATAACAGGGAATATGTATGAGAAAAATAAATAAATATAATAATAGTAATAGCTTTAAGTAGTTATAAGCCGGGTATTTGCAAATAGTCCCAGTTTTAAAATTTAATTAAATATTAAATTGATAATTTTAAAATTAAAACACTAATATGCATCTTCCCAATTAAGCCTACCACCTATTATAGTCAAATAAGAAGTTCATAAACATGAATTGAATAAAATATACCATTTTTTTAAATAATTGCCCATACAATTTTACAGTTAAAAACTAGTTAAGTCTATTTAAGTATTCAGGAATTTGGCATCATAATGTTTTATATATAAAACTAAAAAGCTGTTCATTAGTCGGGCTAAAACTCAAAAAGCGCTTAACCGATTTGAATAATTTTTATTGTGTTATGTTTTTTTGAGTCAGGATTGGTTTTATACAAAATTATTGGGAAAATTCTTAACAAAAACTTTACAAATATTTGTAGTTTTAATTACTTTTTTTTTATATCATATGATATAAATTAAAAAAAAAAAATTAGTATTATCTTGCTCCATACAATACACCTTCTAAAAAAGCGTGAAATAGCCCTTTTTGGGCCGGCATGTAGGAGTTTGTTAGATTAGTATGACGCATGCTGCACTAGCTATCTTCGCATATTTCCTACTACTTACCATCAGGCAATTCCGAGTAATTTGCTAACGTTTTATATGAAAATGGGAAATAGGCTAACGGACGTCCTAATGTAAAACGGTCTTTTCTTCCACCGTTTCTTTGAATAGACTAGTCTTCTATAAAAAATTACTATTCGATAGTCTCGCTTATAACTTGGCTTGACTGATTTGAATATTTTTTTTTTAATTTGTTCGGCATGGCACAAAAAGAGAAATAATAAGGAAAATCCTTAAAAACCCCAATCTCATTAAAAAAGAATCTTTTTTTTAATTCTTTAATTTTTAAATTCTCAATCTAATTAAATCTTCGTAAATTAGTATGAAAAATGGTCTCTTCCACTTACCTTTAGGCTAAGCACGCACTACGATTAAAATCGTTGCGATACAATGTCGCAAATTTTGTGACCAAAGAAAAAGCCGCAACTGCGAAAACAAAATGCGTCTCTTCGCTCGAAGAATTATTACGCACTTAAACAATCGCACCGAATAAAATTCACAGTGTAAACTTACCCTTAGTATATGTCCCTCGTGGCAGATAAAGTAGTGTATATGATCTTGTATGTGGATGATATGATACAAACTATACTGGGTCAGCTAGTCCAAAATAAAATAAATGATTAGAATAAATCTTACCCACCTTGCAAGCTGTACCGGTCACGTTGAGCTATAAACACATTTGGTCTTACCTATTTTAATAATAACAACATTACAGTTACCTGTTCCGTTTTATTCATAACAAAGCGGTTACGTCACGTAGAATGAAAGCGTGTTTGACTATTACAAGAGCAAGAGACAAAGCACTTTCGTCTAGTTACCGCCTAAACGCTGATCTAAGCCGATTAGAATCATCGTAAGTAGAGTGGCTTTTAGATATATATTTTTTACAAAGCAATATGTTTATTGCCCCATTCCCGTTTAGTCCAGATTAATTCGAGATTGAGCTTCTTAATTCATCTTTTTAAGTGTTTAAAAATTAAAAATCACAAGTACTTTTCTAATTTCCATAATTTAGTACTATAATGTTATGGCGAAAAATTACGATTTTGGTTAGACTTATTCAAAATTCTGATATTTATTGTCAAAGCGATCTGCGTGTAATTTGTACGAAACCGTCCTAAATGATACAGCACCTATTTACTAGGAGAGAGATATGCTAGTAATTTATAATTTTCTTAATAAAAACATTTAGGAAGCTAAGATTTAAAAATATATTTTCATAACCGGATGCACAGCTGTGATCAGGGCCAATATCCCAAAATACACGTTTACATCTTATTATTGGTCCAACCCTCAAAACTTTTAGAGGCACGACAACTCCATAGCCTCAGCGGCGTGACGGTCAAGGCTGATGATTTCACTTTCTGGTACCAAAACATTTTCACTCGCTCTCACGCCGACCGACGCTGCAGTGAAATGGCGCGCACTCTATCTTTGCGCAAACGCATTAAACGCAGGTGCATTATCACTGCAGATGTGACGGGCTCTCAGGTACACATTAATGCAAGTACAACATTATGACTGACAATAACAAAGATTTTCGTTACACAAAGTTGTAAAAAATAAAGAATATTGTAACGGCATGACCCATTATTATCAAAAAACTAAGTACGATAATGAATCTTTTTAATAACAAATATTCTATTTATTTTTAATATAAACATGGTAATCATAATTAAGAAATTAATTCCTTGAATGTGTGTTTCTTGCGAACCGCTACATTCTGGAAAAAGCTTTAACCAGCGGTCTTTCAGACCTATAATGAAAGACTCGTAGCGTTCTGTATGTTTTGTACCCGTAGTTTAAGTTTCAATCAAAATTCAACCTTTTCGGTCGTGTTTATCGTCAGCTGTCTAATCTTATGAAAATAGCAGCAGCACCTGTGTTCTGAAGCTAATTTTTATGTGTAAGCTGAAACGGCAAACGCTTTTGTCATAAGACTTATTATAAAAAAATCTGGAGAGTGCCACTTTTATCACCTAGGGCTATAAAAAATTACCTACAACCTATTCACAGACTCATCATCACTCATGAAACATACACAGAAAAAGGTTATAAAAACTAGTCAAATCGTTTCGGACGACTTATACTGATAACATATACTGTGACACGAGAATTTTGTATCATTCATATGTTGAAGCAAGTTGCTGACGTAACTTTTCAAAATGTTTTTATTATATTCGTAACATAAAGTTAAGTCAAACATAAAAATACACCCGAAACGAATTGAAAAACTAATCAGTCCAACAGATTAACTTTTTAGTAGATAATAATAATAACCTTTATTGTAACACGAACAAGTTCCAAAATAAATGGCGACCCTGACTTCTAAACTAGTATAAACTAAAATATTATTAAAGAATTCAGCATTCTTGAAAGTTACATTATTTTACGCTGAAAGACTACAAGTCGGGGTAAAAATTTAGTAAATACACTATATTTTGACAAAAAAAAATACAAGAAATTTTTGCTGCTTTTCAGCTCAAAATATGAAATTATGACACAATACACATTTATTCAGAAAAATAAATTACATATTAACACCAATGCATTAATATTTAAGAATAAATATCAGAGCCATCTACAATACTAAAACGACATTACGGTTTCTCTTACTACTACTGCAGTGCTTGAGTTTAGCAAACCAACATCGCAATGGTAAACTTTTCTGTGCTTTTGTGTAGGAGCTTTGTTGAATTAGTACAATTCATGCTCACTAGATGGCAATAATACGTTCTTTTAAATTCATTCCATTTTTCAAAACATCGAGTGGTGGCTGAGTGGTCATTACTAAAGGTAGCTTAAGATTTTGATGATTTTTATATATAAGAAGATTTATTATATGTCAAAATGAATGGCGATGATGATTTTTATGAAATGAGAACTCCAGATCGAGTAATCCGTAGGAGCTACATATAATAAACTTATAATAAATAAATCTTCTTATATATCTTCTTATATAAAATCCATCGGGTAAAACTCTAAAATTAGTCAGATCAGGCCCATTCTGTAAGTAGTAGGCATCTATAATAATATTCCCAATACAATAAAAGACAGAATATAAAATAAAATAAAGACATAGAAACCGTAAAGCCATTTTTAAAAAATTTCATATTACACGTTAAACAAGTTTCTTGAAGATAGGACTAATAATTAACTCGGTGTTATCAAAGCTCTAAATTATATTGATGTCTCTCTTAACACCTATGTATCCATGTGACAAGCAATAAAAAGACAAAATACATAGCTGCAATATACACTTTAGTCTCGATAGAACTCAAAAACCGCTTTACTGGTTTGAATAATTTTTATTGGGTTTTGTTCACTTTAATTCAGAGATGGTTTAAAAATAATAAGGAAAACCGCAAAGAAGAGCTAAAAAATTACATTAAAATATTTGTTAATTTAGTATAGAAAATCGTTCAACTGACGTACTACACAAAACTGTAGTTTGTTCTAATGCATATTTCTGATTATTCTAATGAAGATTACTCTTAATAGATGTAGCTCGTGGCAGCATACAATATACATTATTATTAAATATCATTTCCATTGTCAAGTATCCATATAAAAAGCTCATAATTATGCTTACTTTAAGCTAGATAATAGGGTGAGTGTTAGATCATTAAAGTTGATTTATTATTTTATGTAAATAAATAAAATGGTAAGAACCTACACAAATGCCAGCAACAGACACGATATTTATTACATTGAACATGGAAAAGTGCATTTCGATTGCATTGTTTTAATACTCTTACTGTTTCAAATGTGAAAGTGAAGTATTCGGAGTCAACTAGGGGAAAATAGCAGCGCTTCTACTTAATAGTGATTTCTTTCTAGTCCAACAAGTCCTATAAGTAACCAATAAAATATTTTTCAATACAATATAACGGGAAATTTAAGTTTGTTAAGTTTTTAATGTTTCGTTCTTGTATGACTGGCCAAAAGTCACCAATATTTGTGATCTAGAACTCTTTATCATACTATCAATTAATTAAATTTATTTTATGTACAAACATCGTAATAACTCATATATTTATAAGCCTCAATAAAACTGGAACATAAGTAAATACTTTTTTATGGCAAATCAAATTAAGTCATAATAATTACGCACACTAATCTTTTCTAGATTCAGGATTAAGGTGTTACCGACGTGAAATAGCCATAGAATATATATTGGCTTTTGAGGGCTCCAGTATAAGCTCAGAGACCCTAATTACATCTACTTCGCACGTCCCCGACCACGTAGAAAGCATCGCAAAGGTCGAGTTCACAGCAGAATTTGTGAGGGACCTATCTACGTCTGAATTGTTCAATAAAATGTTCTTGCCTTTAATATTGAGCTACCTTACATTTAGGATGGTGTACGAAAACATCCACAAGGGCTTATGTACCTCAAACATGTAAACATGTATCTTATGAAAAGGAAAGTAAATAACAAAATCTTCATTACACACAGTAGACGTGAATTTCACAAGTAAACGTGTGTACTAAAACCCAAAATTACACTATTAAGTCATAGAAATTGATATTTTTATTGTACAGCGTTCCTTGTACAATCTTTTCAATGGAATAATAATAGAGAAGTCGAACAATGACCACAAACTTGTATGTATAATCAAAATAATATCTGTACATATTTTTCATGTGGTATTTATTCAAATCCATATTAGAATATTTACACAAATTTAATCGTAGAATTAATTCAATTCGGTTATCGGAGTGTTTTTAAAGCAACTCAGCTACAAGAAATTAAGTAGTTTAATTCTAAGACTAGTTGAACCGGTAAACATTGTTTCACCGACAATCTACAACTAACTACATCTATTAAACTAAGCCCGAAGTAGCCATGAAAAAATGACAGCTTTATTGTTTAGCGTATCAGTTTAAGACAAAGACTAGACGATTTTCCAAACTAAATAATCTATATTCAATTGTATATTATTAAGCTTCTCTGAAGAATTTTCCTAGTGTAACACAGCTGATTTGACAGCCCTTATTGCAACTCTCATGGTTGCCATCCTTAATTTTGCACGCTTGCGCGGAAACGGGCATCGCGACGTGAGGTGGTAGCCTAGCAACGAGTTGTATAGAATTTTCCCATGTTTTATTATTTTTACAATTTTAATAGTAAAATTATCTAACAATCAGTGTTTTGGGATATTCTGACTATTATACTAGTTATTTTTATTTCCAAACTAGCCTTTTTTTAATTTCAGCAATATTCTATATATATCCTTATTTTTTATCTTCCTTTCCTGAAAATTTTGTAATTAGTTAGCTACAGTTCATTTAATTTTATTTTGAAAGCATTCAATGGCAGCAGTAGGCCTGCTGCTCTTCTGTTCCAAAAACTTCAGTTCGTACATGCACTTCAATGAACAGCGTGCTAATACGAGTGTAATATTTTGAGGCTGTTATATAAAAATGTAAAATATGATATTGAAAATGTATGTCACCTCAATACCGCGTCAGTAATGACAACATTATGTCACCGTTTGTGACGGGCCAAAACTGCTGGTGGCCTAATTGTCTACGAGCGGAACATCTCCATGCTTCGGAATATACACCACGTGTTCCGCAATGTTGGCAAGCATGGTATCTTCACCGTGCATTTTATGACTATCATTGCCTTTGCTTTTAATTACGGAGACTCGCTGAAGTGCTATCAATTCAACTTCCACATTGAGAGCAAAATATATTACCTATAAATAAAATAATGTAATAATAAACATTATAATAAATCCCCCATAACATGTCAACAAAAATTTTTGTTCGTAAGTGCTTATATAAACATCAATTCGATTTATACATAAACACTGACACAGGCATATGACTTGCTTTATGGTGAGTGGAAACTGAAACCTATCGAAACACCTACTCAAGCCAACGAATTAAAAAGTACTTGTATTTATAACTTAACGACTCAAGCATTATTAACTGTGTAAGTAAGCAACTTGCACAGTTAAAATGAATAGGATTGGAGGCAAGTCCCCTTAACTCTACAAAATGCTTCCTAAGCCCAAAATTAAAACGGCATAGTCATTGAACGTAAACGACAGTTTTACATCATAGCTACATAAAATCCGTTTTACATTACAGATTATTTTTTTCTACTTGGGTTAGCCTTATCCAGTTATTTCTAAATATTTACGTCCAACTTCGTCGTGAATAGTAACAACAATAGCACCATTAGCAGATGTCATCGTGCGTGCAACAAACAAAAGGTAAGGAAGAGATAAAAATACGGACCTGCGAGACGTCGAAGCCAAATACCTCGCTACCTGGTTCCTCGGCCAGTACACCCCTGACTACCGTTCAAGATGGTTGCAAAAATCTGTCTCCTCCTAATAACCGCGGTTATGATATCCGCTGAACACACAGGAGCTTATTCGTCTCCTCAATATGCGAAGAAGATGTATCCCAAAGTATTTGATGCGAACGCTTTATTACCACGAGAGAAAAACCCGGTACCTTTCAAAGACGATTCGAATTCTATCGCGCGTTTTGACTCCGGTAATGATACAGAACAGTATGGTAGGTCTTCGTTCATTGATACTGCTGGGAATCTGCTAAACAGTGCTGGAGGTCAGCTTATGTCGGGTATGGCTAAGGATTTCATAGCCAGGTCCACAGGAAGCAGCCAGGTTGGTTTTAACTGCGTCACCCAGGTTCGTATTGCACTTGTTTTAAATTTGCACGCCTGACGCATGCGTAAGCTTTTTATGAGATTTTTTGTGTTGTTTGTTTTGGAGTGAGTCAGTTCAGATATGGTTGATGTTTTTAAATTGTTTCTTCGAAAACTTTTATCTGTGAAATTCTTTTTTGTAGTACTTATCTATGGAGTTAAAAAGGCACGTGTTGTAAACAAAATTATCCCCTTACTAATATTATACTTTATTTAAGTCATGTGTTTATTTTACACATCCTGAAAACTTTCATGCATGAAATATATCAACAGCTATTCTCATTAGGTTTGTTAAATTTCTAATTTTTATAACTTCACTATTTACACTATTCAAATACTTGACATTAATAAAGTAAATATATAATGAAATAAATACAACATATTATAACAGGGATTTGAGATTATGGCCTGCAATAAAACGATTATTTTGTAAAACAACTATTTTAATTCAAGTCTACTTAATTTGCTATAAGAATCGGCGTTTAATTTTACCAGGTATTGAGCCTGAACCTCACCAACCTGGTGATACTCATCGTGCTGAAGGCTCTGATCCTGGCAGCTGGGTTCTTCGGAGCGGGCGCGTGGAAAGGACACCATTACGCGAGAAACCTCGAAGGTAAATTAACTACAAGCATATTACGATTTGTTAAATTTCTGTGATCACACGTGTATGTACTAATTGTTTCTGATAATTAGCAATACTTTATGTTACTCCAAATTTTAATCGTTATACACATTATGGATTATGAATGCATAGGCCAAGATTTCCAAGATTAATTCCATATTTTATCGTCACGTACATAGGTACGTGACAATAAATTATGGAATTAATCTTCACATTACATTCGTCTTCTTTGATGAAGTATACCAAAGGTAATATTATGTAAGGCAGGTATAAAAATATTTAGTCTTTGTTTACAGTCCACCATGAAGGTTCATTCTGAATATTGATAAAAGTATTTTTCAAATTAGACTTTAGAAAACCTATAATTCTTCTTTCTTCTTCTTCTACTTCTATTTAATATGAATTTATGTTCGTTAGTGTCACTACAACTCAAGAACGACAACGGCTTGATCAATGCAAATAACTTTTATTATTTTGTTATTAAATAAATTTAACCGGAAAAATCCTAAAGAAAAACTTATAAATATATTTCTGCATGTTGACTTTTTAGTATGTAAAATTGTCGAACTAAAATGCTAAACATTAAGACTGTCATTTCTCCCAACGCTACTTCGGGTCTCTTTATATAGATGGCGTTAGTGGTAGTTTATAGGTGTTACAAAGTTAACCTGGTCAACTAGTATAAAGAAAGTTTTATGACAGAAAATAATTGTACTTATTTTGAATTAAGAAAACCGTGCCAGATTTTTGGATATTTACTTTGTAATTAAAAAAAAATGAATACGGCGATAAAGTTATTATAACTTAACAGATTTTTTCCAATCTCATTTTTTTACGTCAATAATATTTGGACTTTGCATATTTTTATATTGTCTTTCGTATATTTTATACTATCTTTCGTTCAGAACTTTTAACATATTATTACTAATGGAAAAAAATATTGAATTATTTTTGGTGAAATTACATTTACTGTTTTGTCTGTTATAATAAACGGTTAAGCTTTCATCAACTTAAAGTTTACTTAACATTTGTATCTCCATCAACCCTTTATCATCAGTAATCTCATTGTCCACCTATAAAAGACTAGAACTACTCACGCGCCAAACATCTGCCGACCCAACAGAAGCGTCAACTGACCATTTCTATAATCCAATGGTCTTAGATGGGTGTTCCGTGTTCCCAAATAATCCCATTGGTGCCGGATTACGGCACACGGGATGACCATTCTGTTTACCTCAATGCTAATGGGAATGTTATAGCTGAAATGCTTTGTCCATTTTAATAACAATCTCAATGGTATATCATTTTGTCTACGTGAACTTTCGCTATTTTTATTTTAGATGTTTTTGTAATTACATAAAACTAAGTATTTTGGCACAAAATGTCAAAATACAGTTTTCGATCATTATTGAACAAAAAATCTTCAACAGATAACACAAACGCTTCATACATAACCGAAGACGAGATCCTCCTCTATCTCAGCTACTTGTCGGGGCAGCAGAGCAAGGACTTCCGCTGCTTGTACCGACTGGCGTGCCAGAAGCCGCACCAGACAGCCATGTACTCCTCGGGAGCAGATCTAATGCTGCAAGGAACGAAATTATGGAAAGGGTGAGAACAGTATCAAAGTAGACAATGCTGCGATGCAATGCTGTCTTTTGTATCCCGAGTCACATATATATATAAAATTATAATTATATTGTTCCATATAATAACACTAAAGAAAATTTCACACTCATTCCTACTATCTAGCCCAGAAGCATTAAGCATCAAGAGCTTGTGATATGGAAACTAGATAACGGAGAAATACAAATAGTAATATGTATGTAAATATTAGTAATATAATAAATAAATATACAAACATACATGATTCGTACTCATCATACAAATATCAGTTCTTACCGCAATTTGAAACCGGGGTCTCTGGCTGAGAAGACAGCGGTACTGACACGATGAGACAGCCTTCTTGTCGAGTGCTGGAATCTTTGAAAAAAAAATTGAACTCTTTTCTGATCTATAATTTTTTAAATTACATAATGAACAATGTTATGGAATAAGTTTTTCTAAATACTATTTTTTTGTTATTTTTTTACCAGGAACAGCAAAGAGCTAACTGACTACGAAGACATTTCTAAAGGCATTAGGCAGGCAGTAGAGTGGGGAGAAGCAGGCAGACCCTGCGAACGCTACCAATGTGGAGAATAAACCTCTTATATGTTCTAGAATCATGTATTCTATAGATTTAAGGATTGATGCACTACTACTTAAAAGACATTTATATTTAGTAAAAGTTGTCAATAATTTTTAAAACAAATCATGGCATTTCTACAAGAAAGAAAAAGAATGGAACGAAGTCCATTTATGTATTATATTAATGTCCCTCAATCTTTATACGGGGATACCAAAATTCCAGAAACCACGTGAATAAGGAGGTATATTGGAGTTTAAAAAAAATGTAAACAACCGTTTCAACTTGTCCATCAAAAATTCAGGAAGTTATATATTACAGATTTTTTTATTTTATTAATGTGACGCGCACGAAATTATTTAACGCTTATAACTAGAACAGAAAACATCTGTTGCGTAAAATCTACAATTTTGTCATAGTGGCTCTTGCAAGTAGACTTCTTTAGTACGACCTTATTCGTCATATAAGAGATATTATTACAGCAAACATAATGATTGGATGAAAAAGAAACAGGTCTTGTTTAATTCCTACACAACCGATCAAAACTACTGGACTTTCGTTCCAAAGTTATTAATTTGAAGTATAAAATGTTACATTTCGATACGGGTGCGGAAAACATCATTTCTTACCGAGTCCCGGTCCCCGAAAACCGGAGGGGAATGCGCGGGTCAACAATAGTGGATGAGTGGAGATGTCAATCCGCACGTGTAGCGAATGACGTTTCTTTACACATTTTGCGAAAAAACACAAAGTGAAACGACAGAAATTAAAAACTCTTTAATTCTTGGACAAGTAATAATTGTTTGAACAATTGTTGAGAGAAAACTTTTTGGAAGACCAATTGAAAGGTTTTAATTTGGACTATTTGAAATTTAATTAATGTATTAATAATATTTACGCTGTAAAAAAGTCATTTCATACAATAATTTTGTATAGAAAACTTTTTGATAAAAAAACCTCCTTCATGCATTTTGATGTTATATATAGGAGTAAAACTAAAAGCACTAGTGCGGAAAAGAATAACTTTCCGCACGTTAAGCACACATTTGAACAAAATGTTTTAAAAAGTGTTTTAAAGTTTTACATCAAATTCTAATTACCTATCCGTTCCCATGGTGATAGCGATATCAGTGCTGCGATTTCGTTAAATTATTTATAAAATCATATAAAATAGTAGAAAAAGACTGTTAATGTAAATATTTTTTATAAGAATTCACATAGTTATTAATAAACATATCTAAACATCATATAAAAGACTTGTTACGTAAATAAAAGTACTATAATATTATACTGGGGTAATTTATTTTTATATAAGTTATCTGTGTTCCGGTCATATACAAACTAACACACTACAAAGATAAGACTTACTTATAACTTAGAATTATAATGTAAGAAATATTTGGTATAATTTAAGTAAAACTATACTGTATTTTTAATAATAAAAGGAACACTAAACTCTTAATGTAACATTAGATTTTATTTAAAACATAATAAATGCCTTATTTTCTTTTGAATAAGATATTCAACAATGGAATTCACTTTACATTTTTATTCACTTACGGAACCTTTATGAATAATAATAAAAATGAAACTTGAATGCCCGTTTTATTTTATTTATCGTTTTATTTTATTTAACTAGGTAAATCAGAAACATGTGACCAAATTTTCCGGTAAATCAGTTAGAAATAAAATTGCCTTGTATAATATTCATTATCATTCATTAAAAGAAGCAATAACTTACAGGGTAAACATTTGATTGGATTTTGTTAAATGAGTCACTTAAAAAAAGATTAACTTACAAGTATTTATATTAGGTACAAAGTTATATTTACAAGTCTTAGGTCCCTTGTCCCAGTACCACATTTCTTAGAATATTGGACCAACTATATTCACTCGTGATTAAATTGTTTAATAATATAGTTAATATAATTTTAGTTAAAGTCGACAGTAGATCTTAGAGCACGAAGTTGAGCGAATTAAATAGGTTAAGTTATCAGGTGATTCTTACATTATCTTTCTTCCATTCGGATATTTGAATATCAAAATATTTGTTTTTTATTATTAGGCCTCCTTTTAAAGCAATTTTAACATACACAGTAATACTTATATAAGTTTTTATATTACTGGTAATCAATTAGGAGATCGTCAGTGATAATTAATAAAAATATTGTATTTATAGATCACGTCTTTTCAAACGGACATAAAAAAACCTTGTTTAATTGCATAGTGTTGTTTCACTTTTCTCAAAACTTAAAATAAAATTCGAACGAACATGACAAAACAAAATGTAAGTAAACATACAAGTGATACAATGCTCATACAATAGTTAAACCCAAAGTGATAACGTGACTCAGCACTATAAAAGAAAAATAATTATTTTCTTTAAGTAATTTGTACTTATTTAATCAAATACAAGGACTTTATTAGACGCAATATCTTTTTGATAATGATCAATGGCTTTGCTTAGAGATTCTAAGCAGAGCCATATTCAGTTTGAGACAGCCCAAAGACAATTTGAGTCAAACAGTTCGAGTGTATCAAAATTGATGCCAGACGAATTTCGCCTCAATGGCGATTGTTATATAAGTCACTTGTATGACGGTGTAGATATGCTTCATTTTAGAACATAAGTTACTCAGTAACCAGCACCCTGGGCGTCCGTTCTTTGGCGCTGTGTTGTCGTGCTGCTCTGTACTCCGAGTAGGATATGTATCCGTCACCGTCCACGTCGTCCGTGTCAAGAGTACGATCCACTAGCCCTAGAAATATAATTATTTAAATATCATGCTTCAGAACTGGACCTTTATACCTTGAAATTAGGTCTGAAGATCACCAAAAAGCTTTAATCTCAGATGCTTCCTTGTGAGAATGACATTTATTTCAGTCTAATACCACACCTTATTAATGAAATTTAAGCATACGGCTCGTTGTATATTTGACATAAATACTTTTAAAATATTAATAAGATTACTATTAACCAAATCACTTTAGTGCTGCGTTGTGTTGATGCGTGGTATGCGATATTGAACCTTGAAGCTGCATGACAGAATTCTATAGATAGCTAGACTTTAAAAGAAGCTAGCACCGTTGGATTGTATTTAGAGAGCTGGATTATTGAACTACAGTAAATAGAGGGAACAGTGAACGGCAAAGAGTGATTGGTTCCCGTAAAACTGTAAAAGTTAAACATTTTTTTTTCATTCAAATAAAGGATAGAAAATAATGGAACCGACGTCTGCAAACCACTGTTACTGCTGCAACCACTGCAACTGAAGCAAACGCTGCTGCCGACTTATGTCTGTTACCTATAGCTATTAATTCTTTTCATCTGTCAACGAGTTCCCGGGAGTATACCGAGGGTCAACAAATTAAACAATACTTATATATAAATAAGAAGCGCAGATCTTCTCAAGCACAATTTGTTTATAATTATCTATAGCCTCCCGTGAGTATTATAGGTTTTCACAGATTACATTTTCATGGCAATCATGCTTTTCATGCTTTATGACAATATAATTTACGGCTTATCGCATTTCAGTACTCAGTAAATTTACCCCACAATCTCATTTTATATTAGGATAACTTAATGAAGGATTTCTGAACATCAGAAAGGCAATGTATGTAACTACAAACATCACTTCATCAAACAAAAATGTCTTACCAACGAATGACTCAAATGACTCTGCTTCAGGTTCGATCGCAAAATCCGTATAAAGTTCTCCTTGTTCGTGCTCTATAGTATGGTATACTGCCTAAAAATAAAAGGAAACATCAAATAAATTAACGTGGAATCTTACTTATCTGAATAAAGTTAACTGAAAATTATAGAATAACAAACATTTTGATTACAATTGGAAATTAATATAGCTTTTAAGTTCATTTATAATTTCATTACTGTTTTTTTAGTTTTAATAGATAGATAGCTTAATAATTTTGAAAATTACTCTATGGTTTTTCTGTCTTTCTGTGTTTAGTTCTAAGGATATACAAATTTAATAGACATGAATTACTTATTCCTGCCGTTGATAACTTTATCACAAAGTCATTTGTTGTGTGTGAACCAAAGCAGTTGCAAGATATATCGTTACTAACGTTCTAAGAATCTCTAATAGTGCAAATTATTTTACATAGACCAATTCTTCAATAGCTATTCTTCTTTTAAACGTTTGAACCAATGGGTGAAATTTAATGAATATAACTAAGGTAATCCCAGTAAAGATGACAGTATACCTTCAGCAACTCAAGGCCATCTAACTTGATATTTTTGTCAAAGTCATGAGCTGAGAAATAATAGAATTCAAGTTCTTCAGGCGACATCCGCGCTAAGTCCTCTGCTGTCAGCGTTCGGGAATCTTCTTCGATATGTCTGCAAAAGTTGAATACGTCTTTAATTACACGTTTGGTAGTGTTTTTAATAATGTTTGGTATATAAAGAAGCTTACAAGAATAACAGGCATTTTTTGCGTCGATTATACCTAAAGCGCAGAAGGAAACTAACTTCTCTACGCATCTCCAAAAAGTCGCTGGTGTAAAGTAGATTGCATCTTATCAAAATGCAGTATCGGTGCTATTAAATATCAAACCATAATATAAATTATTAATTAAATTTCGTGAAAATTATTTATTTTAATGCTAGAACTAGTAAAATAAAATTTGTACGCCTTATGGTTAACCAAGTTGCACATTGTTCATTTAATATAATTATGACATCTTTTAATTAACATTGTTATGAATAAATTAATTTAAACTTATATTCGTTTTAAACATAAACAATGATGAGGGACTAGCCAACGGCATTCAATAAAGCCTGCATGAGAACTTTCAATAGATTTTATACATTTAGTTTTATTTTAGAATAACTGTTCCTTACCCAAAATTGGCTATGAAGTCTTGTATCAGTGCATGAAATAGCAGGTTATATTGTTAAGCAGAATTTTCTTACACACAGAAATCTTTACATACTTAGTATCGTGCAGTAGCTGAGAGTCGCCAGTGAGTGTTTCAGAGCCTCTAGGTGTGTAGTGGTGATGCTTGTGCTCAACTGGGGTCTGTCCGTGCGGGTGGTGTGGCCCACGGCGCAGACCCCACGCCACGGAGTTTAGGACCACTAGGACGCATGCTGTAAAACAGTAAGCTTCATTATAAAGCTTGTTAGACAAACAGCCAAGAGTTAGAAGGACCATGTAATGCGAAGAAAATTTGATGCGCGGTCCCGTAGCTATCACTCATGTCAGTTCGTAAATAATTCGAACACAATTTGTTTCATTGTTACTCTAAACGAGGCTAAGGTTCTTATGAGATTCAATATTAGTCCCTATATATTGGGTACTTATTTAGGTATCTGCTTATATCTAAATCCACTGCAGTATGGCAATACAATACAACATTAATTTAGAAATGGCGCCTTAATTGACAGCCACAGTACAATTTGCTGGAAGTTTAATTTTGATTTCATAATAATGTATTATTTATCTTGACTTTGACTAAGAGTCTGACATGAACTTTTTTCTTGTTTCGGTGCAACCGGCAGACAATTTACACTTACAGCTACCTGATAATGAATTGTTTATATTTTGGCTATTTTTGTTCTCACTATATTTGTTTTTTTAACCACTTTTTAGTGTCTTATGTGACTTATTATTTGTGTATTCTCTTATGTACTCAAAAAAAATATATATTTTTTACATATATGTTAAATATATTTGAAAATAATATTTGTCAATCCCTTTCTGCCGACAGATTTCATAGGTTTATTTATATTTTTCTATAATGACGAGAAGTTTTGAATCACTCCGCTGTCCCCTACGTGATAATTAAATGACTGCTAAGTCCAATTATTTCTTTATTATTTTAATTTCATCAGATTACTGAAAATTGAAGCCATATTATACTAGAACTAACGTTAACTAACGTATTCCCTCCTTCTTACAACATGGGTTCCTTTAAAAGAGGCGTGAAAAAGCACTGTTTGGGCCGGCAAGGTGAGGGTGGCTAGGGCAGTATGTCGCATGTTTCACTAGCTATCTTCACATATGAACTCCTCTACTGCTCAGGCATCATCAGGTGGTGTCTAGTCATTTGCTGAGCTTTATATAAAAAAAACAAAAGGACTAAAGTACTGATGTTGAGATATTAAGTGATTTCTTGATATAGTGTGTGTTTATTATTCCTTGAACAAGTAAACCCTAGATAACGCGAACCTTATCACACAACATCAGTCATCATCATCATCATTTATATGAAAATAAACAAAAATGAATGATTTTACCAATTTGTAACTACTGGGCACAAACGACTGCAGATTAAGATAAGCATTATGAAATTTGTGGGCACCTTAAACGGTTGTTACAAGGGTTACTATGCAACTGACGAGTCAAGATTGATGTACTGTCGTATAACAATTTTCAATCATCTACTATGTCCAAAAGGGTGTCAGTCAATCCAGTGAGGCCGGCTGGGACGGAGTTGCCACATGGGGTCCGGGCGACCCCGCGGCGAGGTGCCCCGCCGGGACGCAATATTCACACCTCATTTCACAAGCACAACCCTCACCATTTGTCATCAAGTCAAAAATACGACAAATTAATAGTTGGAGTTTGCTGGAATTACCCTCTATTTGCAAATGAGAATGTTTACGCACTGTTTTGATTTTACTTATGGTTTGAGCGCTCTTGATTAATTAACCAAGTTTAAAAACTCCTTTCTAGTATTATTTAAAAAAACAACATGATAAAAAGTTACAGAGTGAGACAAATGATAAAAAGTTAGAGAGAGAGAGAGAGAGAGAGATACAAAATAGGAACCACAGCCATAATTGCATATTGTTTACGCTCTTGATTTATTTTCTTTACAAGCCCTCAATCCTACTGGCATCTTCTAGCCAATAAAATATCTATTGCATCTTAATTGTTTTTACCAATTCAGCTGCAATTTACCACCATTTTCCAATTGAATTATATACAAAATAGATAGCTAGATAGCTAGATAGACAGATATATCACACCTTACAAATACTGAAGTATACAAAAAAATATCAACAAAGATAAATTTCCAAAATAATTTTCAAATAATATACTATAATTCACAAAGAAAAAACTACAAAAAATATATAACCGCATATTAAAGACTAAATCTCTTAATACTATCAACAATCTCGTTTCAAAAAAATATCAAACTAACAGGTGCCGCGCCGCCCTCAAAACTTGTACAAAGGATTTTCAATGTATCGAATGCATAATTAATAGGCGAGCACAGAGCGCGAACAGTTGTTCCGACGAATACGACTCTTTAATCGGACCCTCTTTTAATGTAGTGCAGAAAATAAAATCGTAATGGAGGACAAATTATGCGATGGAGACAAGTGCGCCATCCATATGTCGGGGTGTCCGTCACAAGCGTTGACACACATGGCTTCGCGGTTCGGAAAGCTTGGGTATAACTTGCCTCTAGTACAACTACGTAAATTTTTAGGCTACATACCAATTAAACATGCAAATTTTTGATTTTGAAACAGTAACTGTATTCTCTTTTTTTTAAATAAAAATAGGAAAAGCAAAAGAGACGCACTTCTGTGTCTTTTATCTGTTATGTCACTACTAATCTGACATAACTGTTGAGAATGATTCTTTTGAATGTTTATAACTTTTGGGCTACATACCTAAAATTTTTGTTACTACGTCATACACCATTCTGTTTTTGAAATTAGAAAAATCAAGAGTTCTACAACTGCCACTTTCATCTGACCCTCCTAACTTAAATAACTTTTGAAAATATCTTATTACGTCCTACACTAGTTTATAGCTTATGTTGTCTTATCTTATCTTAGTAAAGGGCCAGGATCCACTCTCGGGGCACTTCGACCCACTGGGATCTTTTGTGCTTCCCTTGTACTAGTCTGTGCTGTCCTGGAATACTTCCAAGACATACTTACGTAGTACGGTAGTTGCTACCTTACCTATTGATTGTTGTTAAGATCTAAATGTTTACAAATATTTATGGAAGTGTAGGTTAAAGGAATTAAGAATTATTAACGTAAAATTGTCATTAAACTACCCTTAATGGGTAAAAAGTCTATATTTTAGTTCCTAAAAATCAGTAATTTTATCCATTACATGAATTTTCGAGTAGCGCAATTGCTACCTGCCAAAGTTAAAAGTAGTGGTTATAGTTGTAGTTTCTAGAAAGTACGGATTAAAATGAATGTAGACAGACAAATCCAATAGAGAGCTAGTTCTATAACGCTATTGTCAGTTCTTATTAGTATTATGTTTAAATTTATAGTTAAATTAGATAAATAACATCTATAAATAATATCTCTACAAGATTAAGCCGAAGTTAAAGACATGGATTGTTAAAATAATCGAAGGTACTAAGATGTCATGAATAACGTTATTACTTATCGCTTCCCTACAGTCAAAAGATAACAAAATATTTGTTTGCCACGCATAATGCCACTATTACACTCTTAACTAAAACTTCGCCCCTAAAAATGGGGTCCATCAGTCCTCTTAGTGCGCCAAGCCCACCGTATTATCGCCAATAACACCCTAATCCTACGCGATTACAATGACGGAGAAATTCCTTTATTCCTATCAAGCTTTGGTTACATTTACGTTTTATACAATGGGATATAAAGGGTAATAAAAGTTTAAAACCTGGTATCTGCTATTCTTTCGGTTGTCATTTCTTTATATTGATAACTGTAAGCACAAATTATAAGCATCGTTTACAACGAGTGTACAAACATTCATTTTTGGCAATAACCTTCAATGTTGATGAAATAAAGTCTCACTGGAAATAATAACCGCAGATTTCTACCTGATACCGTAGATTAATTACTTTCACAAAAGTAAATTATAATCTTGAAATTTTAGTAAAATTGTGTGGAATATGGACAAACGATGCAAATATTTGTGGTTTAATGCTAGCGTGTTGTGGTCAATTAAAGTACTAATTGAAAAATAATTTACCTTGAAATTTCATCTTCTACCACATCACTGTCTAAATTATCACTTTATTTGTATTTTTGTTACAAAATTATTCTCAGCATTTCTCGTAGCATCTGTCAAGCGGTGACACAGTAAATCAATTGAACAGCGCAGGCGTGTAGTCGAACAAGCCATTTTCACACTTGTCTGTTTAAGCAAAAGATGCATTATTCCATGGCAAGATTTAGGAAATTGCGCATGCATTTTAAGGTCCATGGAATAAGATTCCGTTGTTTCTCACTAGATGGCATAAGACCACCCAAGCTTTGAAATGAGGTAACTCTCACTACTTCACCCTACAGCTCTGGTGCCTGGTAATAAAAATTTGATTATCAAGAGTGAAAAAACCAATCAACTTGTTTTCTTCGACTGTACCTAGAATTGTTAACTGTTTCTGAGGTTAACAAAATATTCTCAGAGTAGGTTTAAAAGGAAAAATAAACGATCCGTGGAACATTAAGGAGTTGCCATAGACAGGCACGTCAAACTTATAACACCCCTCTTTTAGTGGCGGGGGTTAATTACGAAAATTTATAAATTCACTATTTTCATTTCAGCTTAATTTGCAATATATGTTATAAGGTATTTGTTAATCAGTGCCACATGCTACTATTAAAAGGATGTAAGTCCACATAATAAGGTAGTTTCCAAGTGTGCTATTGTTGCCCTAACAATAAATACATGCTTCATAGACAAATATTAAAAATTACAAACAATATTTTAAAAAAACTGCGTACTAAAAAACGCAGTGTGAGTACAGCCGAGCTAAAGAATATAACTCCATCAGGCATGGCTCTAACTATATTATAATTATTATGTACCCAAATGGGTACTAGAAAGCAGAGGACACGTAATAATAAAAGAAATCGCGATATGTCTAATACGGACCATTATTAGTTAAATAAAAAAAAACAAAACAACAAAAAAATTGTATGGGATAATGGCAATTAATCACAAATGATCGCCCAATATAGAATTGTCAGAGCCCAGTTTAATTGTTTGGTATGTAATTACGGTCAGGTAATTTATTGACTAAATTTATTATACTTAAAATTATGGGATTCCGTGAAAAGAGCTTCTCAAGTTTGCCAGTGTCTGACGGAGTAACGTTTTATCTGGGTAGTTTTGTAAAAAAATATTTCACCGAATTTAAAAAGTTGAAAAACCGTGATATTTTTTAAATGATGAACAGGTAACCCATGTTGCGTGAGAATGTTTTTAGCAATAAGGGTGTTTATGTTTTATTTGTTCTGTTTTTCTATAGGAATAACTTTTGTGCGGTAAAGAATATTTATATCGTATCGCACTGTGATAAATGAAGTTAATAAAAGACTTTATTGGATAAATTGTTATCTTTATCTTAGGTAGCAAGTAGAAACAACCTTAAATTGATAGATAAATAATAAAAAAAAAATCACAATTTTAAATTAACGCAATACGTACACTTATTATATTAACTACTTACAATAATAACATTTATTATATTAATTTTCTTAGATCAATTATAATATATAAGATCAAAATAGCAATCTCAAATAATTAAAAAAAAATATTAATCAGAATCTTTCATAATTTTACTTTGAGAAGAATCCGGAAAATGATTATATATTCTTAACCGGAAAAATACTTTCATTATAATGGAGGTAGTATAAATTTGTTTGTATCCAGCAACCTTCTACTTTTAATAAATATTTAAAGGTTATTCATATATTACTTTTGGAGACAAATATTTAGATAGATTTTTATATACCGGTCTACAAGATTCGTCTGCTGTTATATTATATATAGTCGGAATGTATTTTTATAATGCATATTTAATCAGACATAATATTATTTTTCACTAGACCCTAAAATGGCGATATACACCTGAATAGCCAAAGTTAAATCGTTAGTGGTGTAATAGATTTCAATGTTAATATAAAAGATATGTTATGAAGGATCTCGTATACAATAACCGTCATGTTCCTAGTAAATAATTTTATTTACCATTGTGTATTAAACTTATTTGTAAATTTAAATTTAAATATTTATGTAAGAGATATAAAATTGTAAAAGCTCGTTGATTTCTTTTTAAAAATAATTATCAAATAACTGAAAAAGTAGTATTGTTATTTTTATTGGTTATCTATAAATAGCTCACAAGTGAAAAAGCTTTACTCACCAACATAATTTAAATGCTTACCAAAATTCTAAACCATAACTATGTTCTTTAAGTTATTATTTTGAATATAGACGACCGTCATCCTTATGGCTTTTACTAGAAGGTACACGTTAGATTATAATGCGAAATTAGAATGATTAGATATAATTACTGGCTTGTGGTTTCGCGATTGGCGCGTCTAAAAAGTTTGGAGCAGATGCTGTGTGGCAACCATTTAGTTATGAATGTAACGTAATTTTTGTGTTTGTAGCCAGTATTTGAATATATCCTTCATTCATTCCTTCATCAATTTCAATCTTTTTTTCCAATTCTAATTAATAGATCTTTCAAAAGCTAGCAATTTAAAAGAAAATCAGAATTCCTGAAGTGTGTGGAGGCATGGTAGCGCTGTGGTTGGAGCAGTGTTTAAAATATCTTTAAAGATAAAAAAACTTAACATTAAATGTATTTATTTATAAAAAACATTTGTCACTTTTGTTTATTTTTTAGTTAAGACATAAATTTCGATATGAACTTAAGTATTAGTATACACCATATAAAAGTGCCAATCAATATTTACATCGCGATATTAGTGACTGTGTAATACTCGTATCACAATATTTAATATAAACAAAATAAATAAATAAATAAAGCTTACAATAGTTGCCGCAATTACAAAAAAAAATCAAAGAAGAAATTCATTATAATGTATTAATTTATTACCTTAATTACCTACAAAAGCAACATACAATTACGCTTGGAGCTATTTTACTCACTATCATATAAATGCAAATCAAATTTGCATGATGTACATCTTTGCATATCGATGCATTCAAAATCAATGTTATCACATGTTAAGAAAATGTTTAAAAATAAATAGATTAATGAATTATTCGTCATTTGTTCTATCGTATTTGTAGAGATAGAAATTGTAGATGACAATAATTATATTTTACAAAATTTTAACTCCAATACAGAACCTATCATGAAGTTGATTACTTAATATTTGTTTGTCGAGAAAAACTTACACTGCTGAACTAAAACACGAAAGAGGTATGTCCTTATATTCTACTTCTATGTAGATACATAGTCACAAAACCAAACTCATCACAGTGTTTACGACCCTCTATCTTACCCCACCATACAGCAATACCTATAAACCGTTGTCAACAACTCGTGGAGAATTACTTCGTCCATCAATAATAACCTTTGAAATTTCCCTATAGAACTCATTTTCTCTTAACTCCTCGCTGAAATAGATCTTTATTCCTTTAAAGATAGGAACAGAATTTGCTGGCACAACAACGCTTCACCGACTCGAGAATGCTTTAACAGCACTTACGAAGTTTTTCACGAAAATGGACTCACGGCCGCCAATATTAGGTTGACTATGTAATACTGTGTAGCTACAGAGAAGGCTTTTCAGTAGGAAAATGTTTATGTTTATAGCGATCTGCTGTGTGGAAGTTAAAAAGAGATGGCCGTATGCAAGCGTGTGGGGTTCGTATGATCGATACGTGTAGCTGCGTATTCTTGCCTTGCCTAATGGTCGTTTTCTTACATTTGCATGTTAATTGACTTTCCCTGCCTTTCCCGGTCTTCCTTTTGTCTCGTGTGACGCAAATTGTTCAGAAATTAACGTCTTGTTGGATTGCCGTACGAGTTAACGGAATTTAAAAGCGGACTTCACTGAGAAAATTTACTGGCGCTTCACATATTAAAGTTAGCCGAGTTAAAACTACGTTACATATGGTTACTGTAAGAATACAGCTGAAAATAAAAATTATTTATGTACCTATCTTAATCATCAAAATCAGATATTGTTACATATATTGTTATATCTATTTTTTAAGAAAATATTGTAGTACAATATAACTTGACGATAAATCTAAATTCTTTACCACGTTAACATGTCAATATTTTAATAATGTTACTTCGATAGGTGTTTAAGTGTTTCGTTATTATAAAATAACTTTATATAGATCTTCTAACGGCGTGTACTTTTTGTTAAACTGAATATCTAAATAGACTTTACACAACTTGGATTAAAGTGTCAAATTATGAAATAATATCTTGAAATAGGATACATTCATTTGTACCGCTGATTTCGAGTAATAATTTTAAATCTTATCGGGTTATGGTTTCATCATATTTCAATTAATTTAAGTTAATTATAGCTGTTCTTGAAAAACTAGTAAATGCCCGGTTGATACCCAGTAAAATTATGACTATTGCCTTTATAATTATATTTATTTGTTTTCTGATACATATTCCCTGTTGTGACGATTTAAAAGAGCTTAGTAAATAAGTCTATTTAAATAAAGTTATTTTTGACTTTTGACTTCAAATTTACTTGCTTCTTGCAGTATTCTTAAATCAATGTCCTGTGACTCAAATAAACTCATCTCAAGTCACTTTAGATCATATTCAGTACACAAATTTCAATCGTCTGTTTTACATACTTCCCATAATTTGTTAATAAAGTATTAATTATAAGTCATTATTAATTAATTAATACAATACGGTAACCTAGTCTTCCCGTATCTCTATGAATCCATTAATTAAAGCTATCAGTGTGTTTTCTATTACAAAACGACAACACATACCTACGTACGTTTAAAACAATAAATTTTCGACAGTATGAAGCGGAGATTTGCGGCTCTGCGGGCGTGGGCGGCGTTGCTACGCAACCGGCCCCGCCCGCCCCCACCCAGATCACTTTTAAACTTTCATGTCGGAAAGTTTTTAAGGTTTGTCTGCGGCTCAGATTCGCCATCTTTTTGTTTTAAGCCTCTTTCCGACGGAAAACATTGCGAGTGGTTCTGGCTTTTAAAAAATTTATGAAGAATGAGACCTAGTTTTATATTGAATTAGACTCGTATACAATGTTCTTTCTCTCTTTTATATAATGTATAAAATCTAATCAACCACCATTACAGTTCTATCCCGTTTAACTTTGTGAGAAATTAACTTTGTAGAAAACGTATGTATTGAAACTAATATTCTTATTTATGGTTACTAGCCTCGGGTTATATCTTAATGGCCCTCTGGTCGAGTGGTCAGTACTCTTGTGGACATAGCCAGGAATATTTGTATAATGTGTACAAATATTTGCTAACGAATCATGGATGTTTGTGTTGATTTAATATATTTCTGATATAAATATACATTTCACTATCTATGATAATAAAACTATATAGATAGTAATATGTATCTTTATTTATTTAAATATACATAAATGGTTATAATGAAACAAAAAACAATTTAGCACAAAGATACTGCTGTAACGAAATTTATATGTTTTTATTTTATTTATACATAGTAGTTTTGTAGTATGTAGTAGTGCAAGTGTGAGATATATTTTTCTTATTATTTCCGAATAAATTAAATTTTACAATGTTCGTGCAACAACCGATAATCTGTTCCTATACTATATTGATAGAGTCATTCTATTTATTATATTTAAATAATTTTACGAATATTTAAAATACATATTAGGAATCATAGTACACAATCGTTGGTAAACATAATGAAAATATACATTTCTTTAATTAATATTTTAATTTGTATCGAATATATATGACTTTATGTAAAAGAATTTAAATAAGTGAAAAAATAAATAACTTAGTCTGCTTAAAAGCCGTCTTCCTCCAAGAAAGGTAGCTTTAATGACTGTATATAGCTATTGAATTGTTTTGTGAAAATTTCAGATAGTAATAAGAGACCTTACGGAGACCTTACCTCTTACCTTTAGATACCTTTTCTTATATCAAGGATTACGTCGTTATCTTCTTTATTCAACTATCTTGTAGAGACCTCAAGCATTCAAATAATGTATTTTTTTTTGTATTCTATTATCCATAATAATTAATTAGTTAAAACACTCATTCGCATTACCAAAAATCTGTTAAAAATTTTGTGATTTCCTCAGATTAATACAGCCGAACGTATTACAACCGTTTCCGGTGGGTGCGCAAAAAACCCGGTAAATATTATACGCTCATTTAATCTCGGAATGGGAATAAGCCACGCCGCTCGCCGCCGGCAAAAAATGACACACATCACACCCACGGGATATGATTCCGAGGTATATTGAACGAACAATTTTCAGAAAAGCTAAAACGTCATTACATTACGACAAGCGATAGCGACACAAGGTAGTAAGTATTCACTCTTGCTTTGGAGCTAAGTAACAAACAGCAACGGTTTATTAAAATTGTAAATAAAACTTTTTCATTTATTTTATGAAATTATGGATGATATTTATAGTATCTCCTATAAAATAAGGTGCAGATCCTCGTAACTACTATGGGATAGTTCTTAGTTTTTGACAAATCGGAGTCATGTAAAATTGAGCCCCAAAACTGTTTAAATAAGAGTCTTTTTACCATTTATTTATTTATTCAATAATTTCTTGTGTGCACATTAACCGGAGAAATGACAGCCAAGAAATGTACCACAAAAATTATAGCTTATTTTGATTTTTTCCCCGGTATACTCGATGTGCCATAAGTAAAACGCGCGTAATTATGGTAGATTCGCAGATTTGCATTATCTACGAAGAATTTACTTTGATTGGAGTATTTCTTACATTATAATTTAAAAATATGTATAATATTAAATTTGTGTTTTTTTATCTAGCATCCGTGAGAAAATCTCTTAATGATGCTTCCTCTAAGCTAGATAATAGGTGTGAGTGTGACAAATAAACAAAATATATATTAAGTACTTTCTTTCGTCATTGACGCCGAGGATCGAATATTTTTTTTATATTTAGGCACGAAGTTTAAAAAAATCCCAAGAACACGTTGAAATAAACAAAATTATTCTCTTTTTGACTTTATTGTCTTACAAGAGCTGTCTTGTAAGACAATAACTGTTATTTTTATTAAACCTATAATATAAAATATCTAGACATAAATCGTGTAACAAATTACTACTTAACAGTGGTCCCACATTGAGCTAAAGTTTTTAACTTAGGAAAGAGCGTTATACAAAATTGATGAGAGAACGAAACCGCACCCCAAGCATCAAGCCCGAAGGTGCTTTTAGTCCTAATTGGTGAGCTTTTAAGACTGCCTCGTGCTCGTTTGACATCTCGCCCTAGCGACGAGTAAACGACGGCTGCCGCCATTTTGCCATGAAAAATAATTTGAAACAGAAAAAAATAAAGTTAATAATAAACTGTTCACCTTTTGCTGCAGTTTTTATTAGGAAAAATTCTGTCTTTTATTTAACATAAAATAACATGTATTTATGCAAAAACAGAAATTGACAACAAATTGGATTTAAAGGAATAAAAACAGTAATCTAAAAATATAGTATCAGAAAACTTTCTAATAAAAGCATTCTCCGACTAAAAGTTGACACATAACATAAAAAAGAGTGGGAAAAAATGGACTAGTCCAGTTCAATTTTCTGTATATTCGCGTGTGACAAAAGGAATAAAACACACACCCGCTGCCGGCACAATGGCACTGTTCCAACGCCACGTGGCTGCAATAAAAAAGTTACAGTTCTGATTTCAAATTAGGTGGGCGGCGACGAGCGTGCGCACCAAATTAGGCGCCAATTTTGACAGCGGGACAACCAAAAATTTTCCTGTCAAAATATTTTTACAAACAATCAATGCAAGATTGAATAGAGGCGAGTATAACCGCCCATTTTTATTTAACAAAACAAAACCACAATTAGCATAATCGCCATTTGTAAATCTTTTGTTGAATTTAACAAAAGCCATTTGTTAAGAAAAATAAATATAACAAGCTTGTCGGCACTATTTTTTTAACTAAATGTCTTCTTAAATTTGGTCCTCTATTCAGAAATTATTAATGGTGTATGTCAATTAATCTAGTCACAGATCGAGGGTCTTGTATAAATTATTTAACAAGGAAAATGGTTCAAAAAGGATGATGAATTATAAAATTATCTGTCAAACGTTTCGTGGACACCGAAAAGATAGGTACATTTGGGAGGCTTACATGCGATTTTCCTTCTCATTCTGTAAGGGCAGCGAACCCTTTCGAGGGTCGCTTGTACCCAGTCGCCGGCAAATTCAAACCCTCCGTAATAGAACCACCCGTAATAAATACCTAAGTGATTTTAGGTCAAAATTGTTTCTCTATTTTTTTATGAAAACTGTATTTTATCAATGTCACATCGGATTATAATTATGTTCAAATAATTGTATTGATATCTTTACAATGACCTTTCAACACCCAAAATTACTATATGTTTAGTTCATAATTTATTTTTATAAATAATAATAATTCTTATTTCCAGAAACTACACTATTTACAATTTCACACTGCAATAAACAGTTTATTTTCAAACAATTTAAGTACCTATTTATTCATACAATATAATATCATGTTGTATAGAACTATATTCTAAAAACAATAATGCATAGTTTCGTAATGAGTTTTTAAGCTAATTAAACTCAATATGTCAACATTGTAACTGAGCACTCAATTGAAAAAATAATAATACATTAACAACGTACCCTAACGATAGGTTTTTAAATATTTTTTGGAAACTTATCTACGCTTTATATAACACAGTATTCTAAGGTAACTGGCTGGTATTTGGCTATCGAGTAAATAGCGGCCCGCCGTCTCGTCGCCATTAAAAACTTATTAAACATCATCTCTACCAATTACCACCCTTGCCCTGTCACCCGTTTATCTAACCCCGCTGCTGTGTCGCCATAAACCGTAAATTGTGAATATACTTTCAAAATATTACATTTCTCTTTGAAAAATATTATGGAATATAAATATAAGTAAAAATTTAATTTAAAAATATAAAACTTTAAAACTATAGATAGACGTATAAAAATATTTTTATACTTTATACAAAATATCTATAAACTGTGAGGGTTGTGTGTGTGCGGTGGAATGTCCAAGAAAAGACGGGATAAAAAAATTATAGAATTTAATATAAAAGCACAAGCATCTTAACAAAACGAATATTCTGACAAGAGTGTTATTTTCACTGTTGTCATGGTTACCAAAAACAGACTTCAATATAAACAATATACATATAAAGGAATAATAAGTATATAGTCTCTAGAATAATTAAAAAATTGACAACCTAGTCTATTAATTACTATACATAGTAACATTTCGGCTTTCACCCAAGATTGGCGTGTTTTTTATAATATAATGTCGGCGTTTCTGCTTTTGCTATATAATCTAACCTAATATAATAATAATATTACTCACACTCCAGCCTATTATCTAGCCCAAAGTAAGCATCATTACTAGCTTGCGTTATGAATACTAGATAGTAATATGTATATAAATATCAGAAATATTCCAAAATCTATCACTCGAGAACAAATATTCATACTCATTATACAAACATCTGCCCCTACCGGTTTTCGAACCTAGGACCTCTGGCTAAGTAGACAGGCAGACAGACAAATGAGCAATGTTTTTGAAGTTTATTTTATTAAATGATAAATAATTATTTTTTTAAAGTTCAATAACACCCATAATTTAAAATTGTACTGGTATTGTCAATAAAAACTGATATTTTGAAGTCGGTATTTAATCGTTATCCCACCAAGCCTTTATTGTCTTCTTATAAGTCGATTGGACATATATATAATGTGGACATATGTGAACTTATATATGTGTTATGTCTACAAACGTACATCTACGGTCAAGTTAGTCGCGTCGTCGGAAGCGTACCGGTCGAACCTAGCCGACTTCCTGCCCACAGAAACCGGTTTCACTTTACTTGAGAACTTCTTCATTAAATTTTACAGGAATAGATTTAACAAATACAAACTTTATCACTATGTTATGCTGAAATTCCTTAATATTGCTGATCTTTGGAATAGTAACTTACCATTACCATAATTTCATTACCATTACTACCATAGTTTTGCTACCATTACTACAAGAGCTCTAGTATTATAACTACCAGTTTTTCTACCAAACTTACTTACCATAAAGTAACATACCATCATACCAGGAAATAAAAGCTACATTAGACACATATTGCTATTATTTTAGCCTTTTATATTTATATATATGAGCGGTTACCTCTTGAGCACTATATAATACTTTACTATACACTACGTCTTGGATACCTTGTAAAAATGTCAAAAATAACTTTATTGAAATAGACTCATTTACTAAGTTCTTTTAAATTGTCACAACAGGGAATACTACGCTACAGGTTATTCACCTTTACTAACCTATCTATTATTAATTTCATCCTATACAATGCTTTAATAAAAAAAACAGTTTGGTTTTAATCGTCGATTCAACCTGTCTACATAAAATAAGAGATAAGGCAATTAACTTCAAATTAGTTAACTATAAACTGACTTGTTTATTAATATGTGACGTAGCCACACATCATAATTATAAAAAATAATAAAATAATAGTTAATACTAACTGAACCTATATTTGTACAATTATCTAAAAAAACGATAACATAGTCCTCACAATTTTATTATAACCGCGTATAGCGACGCACGCGCTGAACAAATGCCTCATTTAATATTACAATTGTATCCTATCGAATACTGTTTGCTTGCTCTGCGCTGCTAATGAACTAACACTTGGTCAAATGTACGTAACTCTAATGAATTCTGTTATCAAGATTATTATGTTGTAATTTTGGAAATTTAAAAAAATCCACTTATTTTTTCTCATCTATTTCATGTTTAGGTAATCTTACTCGTAACCAAAGCTAACAATAGTATATTCGTAACTCAACCACACTTAAGGCCTTTACAACAAACGGCGGTTTAACTGCACTATGACTGCAAATCTGCAATTTAAATGCAGTTAGTGCGACTGCAATGGAACTGCAAACCAACCGTCCAGCGCGTCTGCTTGCTGAATAAAAGCTAGTAGTTCTAATAGAGTTCATCCAACTGTATTCAAATCACTAAGCAGACAGCGTACATGTACGGAGACAAAGTAAAATAAGCAGCAAAACTTCGATAAATCTCATAATAATATTTCCAATTCACGTATATCCTGAATCAAAATTCTTCGAATACTAAACTTGAAGTTTAAATAGAGCAGTCTTAATACAGTTGGTCCAACTGCGTTTGAACTGCATGGCAACCGTTTAAATAGCTTACAGTTGGAACTGCACACCGAGTGCAATCGTGCTGCAAGGTTGCGTTCGGAGTGCAGCTCAACACTAGACCCACATTTTAGGTGAATGCTTTTGTCCATAACACAAAATAAACCAACACTCCGTGTCTCTTCAATAATAACATTCGTGTCTAGTAGACTTTTGTAGGAACTTCACAAATAAATATAAATATTAGTAACATTCGCCCTAGTAGATACAAGGCCCTGTGGCGCAATGGATAACGCGTCTGACTACGGATCAGAAGATTCCAGGTTCGAATCCTGGCAGGGTCGCGACGTTTTTTTTAAATGAAAATCCAATAAACACAAATAATAAAACAAAATTTGCCAATTTTTTAAATTAATCTATTCACTAAACTTAAAATCCATCCCTATTTATTAGATTCATCACTTTTTATTACACCAAGTAAAATTAAAAAGTATTATTTAAAAAATTATAAAAAAAACTCGGTCCCATGAAAGAATATTTATAATGATTTAAAAACCTCTATGATGAAATTTCTTCTTTTACTTAATAATTAAACCTTATCCTTAGTCTAGAAATAATCTGATTCTGGTATACCACATTCTAATTCTACAACTTCTTCGATATACTGTATATTTATGTTGAAATTTATATGTCTATAATGTAAATAAATTATTAATAAAAGTGTGTCTAACGTAAGCAATTACCCTCTACCCCAACCCTTGAAGAGGTACTTAAAGTAAGAAGTAAGTACCTTCTCCAATTCAACTGAAGTTAAATTACAAGTTTGAAGATTACATAAGAAGTTCGATTCAATACGGAGAATATTTCACCCGTGTACGTAAGTTGTAACCGTTGTAACCACGTAAGTTTTACTAACTATGAATGTAAATTAATACTAAAATATCATTATTATAGTGGCCTTTTTCAAAAATTATCAATCTAATGTTCGCTATATTCAGTGCAAAGTTAAGATGTAATGTAAATACTTACATGCATACATTCGGCCCGGCATTAACATCTTTTGTCTCCAGAATGATTAGTATCAAGTGATTTTTGTTATACCCTTTGTCTAGAGGTGACTGGTACTATTAACGGTCGAGTACGCCATTCACTTGTGTAGCATTCTTTGTCATAAATTATTTGCACTAATCGAGTCTGAGTCGGAGGAGTTAACACATTTGATGCCTCCGACTGCGTTTGAGTACACAGTCACAAACATCATTGAAAACCATGAAAATATTTAATATCTTCATTCACGTAATCGTTTCGTGTTCAATAAAAATATTTACATATTAATATTCCTACTCACCCTGGGTAGGAATATTAATATGTAAATCATTCTGACAATAGGGATGTTTACAACTACTATAGATTTTATATATCACAGTTTTTATAAAAATATGAACGATTATAAATAAATTTGAAAATAATAATTCTTTTGTATCAAATTATGTGGCGTAGAATTAATTAAAAGAAGTAACGGCAAAATTAATATTAAAAATAAGTCGTAAATATTTATATAATAAGTTTACCAACATTATCATAACAATTTTAAATTATTATGGCAACTTTTCATGTAAACGCATTAATTACAAAGATTATATAACATTAGATACGTAGAAAGTTTGATAATAACTTTATTTTCATTTCTTCACCTAAACAGTTCATTATTTAAAGATTACATTTTTAGATAACATCAAACTACATTGGGTACGTTGCAGAAGTGCAAAAGGCTCGCATCTCAGCGACACCGTTCACATCGGGATCTGAACAAAGCACTGGTATTCTGCTACTACCCGAGGGATTTTTAATGATTTAATTAGGAAAGGAAAGAAACTTTCAACAACATATTAAATGTGTATTTTAAGAAATATTAATTTATATATACACATTTATGCAGATATGTGTGCTAGATGCAGATAAATGTGTTTTTATATATGTGTATATATAAATTAATATAACGTGAATATGTTAATAATAAGATACTTATGATACATGTGTATACCAATCTAATACCTGACAATATAATTTAATGTCTAATTAATCAATCAAATAGCAAAGTAGCCTTTTGGAATACCTAAACATTCTCATTGTAAGAGAATTTATTATTTCTTTAAGGTAGAGGTATGTTGATTTTTTAACATTAAGTAAGTAACGGAAACTGCCAGTGTGAGACACAGTTTTTCGTGAATGTGATTCCAAGAGAAAACTGCAGGCTCTGGTATCATATCTGTCATGAAAAGGAGATGTTTTGAATTTCGAAGAGAAATATGCTGGCTTCTCAAACTTTAAGACATCAAATACCAAACAATTGAGACGCAGATGTCTCGGCGAACACATATTAAGCATGGCTGCCTCATTCAATTATGGTGAGATGTGACTACTAGAAGGTATCTAGAATCAAAAACGGCAGCATGCATTCTACAAACGTTGCATTAGCCGACGACTTTTTGACTGTAGACGTGGCCCAAATACTAAATCTCCATAATTAAGCTTATATAATTATACAATTAGTGATTCACGTAAGATATACACAATATTTCACTAAGCAGGCTTCTGATATCGTACAGAACTTTAAACGATAAACACAAGATCTGACTTGGTTTAGTTCTTGGGCCTCAAAACGTAGACTATCCATAAATATACCAAGATTTTTAGCTTCATCTACTCGCTCAATGATATGCCCATGAATTATAACCAAAGATAAGTTTTAATAGTCTTGGTAACATCGTTAATTATGTTTATGCGCCGTTTTGGTAGCCACTTCGACGTCACATGCATGACCCATTTTCTATGGAGCGGTTTTGGTAACATACTCAAAAATATGATCTCGAAACATATTGTATTGGTTGCTTCTTTATTATTGATATATCTACCATTTATTTATGACACAAAAAAGTTGTCAAATACTAAGAAGTATCTAACGGTAGCTTTCATGCTGCTCAAATCTATCCAGACAGTATGGCGCATCCTAAATAAATATACTTACACTTGAAAACAATCCTAATTTTGGCGCAGTCAGGTAAAAACAAATATACATCGCTTCTTCAAAGCAAAACCCGAACCGGGTGGCAATATTAGTGAAAATGTATATTTTAAGAAGTAAAGTTATCTTGCTGAGCTGTTCGAGACACAAAGGCTGTGCGCAAAACATTAGAACTCCCAATACAGGACTGCAGCACAAAGAGTTGGTAATTACTGCCGGAGTTTCCTGGGAAAGCATACCACTTCAAGTAGCGGCGATCAATTAAAACTAGAGAGGAACAAGGAACTTTACGATTCCATAACAAAGGCTTAAAATAAACAACAGAGAACATCGCATATAGAGTTCTATTAGGCTACAGTACGCTTTATGCTTCTCCGTCATGAAGTAACTTCATAATTCAACTTTGTACAATAATTTGTACAAAGTTGTCAATCTCATTTATTGGGAGTTACAATTTGAGTATACTTAAACTGCCAAATTTTTTCTATATAATAATATTTATTAATTCATTTCCTAAAAAGATTACAGAATGATTTTATGCACTGGTTCCTCACTAGACTTCCCTGTTTCTTGGGATATTCTCAATTTTATATTTCATTATGTTGTCTTAGATGCAGCGGTACCGGTATGTTGACCACGTGTTAAAATTGTAGGTTTATCGCATTTATTTCAAAAATACGAGATATCACTACATATTGTAAATCAAAGTCCCCTGCCATGTCTGCCTATCTGTTCGGGATAAAGTTTATAATGAAATTAAATTAAATTCTTTATTTAATCAGTTAGGTAACAACTAGTTACACTTATGACGCGTCTAAAACAATAAAACTTCACAAACCAATTATATACTTCTACTTGTTTACCTCTACATTATTATAATATTACTAAATACATTTATTTATTGTTAAATATATTACTATAAGTAAGACAGTTAAAACATTAGGTTCATAGGGACAAATTGGTCGCACGTGATCTTCTTCTTAAGCTGGTCTGGACGAATTATGAACGTTCGCGATTTACCGACCGTGTTGTGTAAACACTAAAGATTTTGTTTTTGTAATTAAAGTTGATAATATAAAATAAAAGTAACATTGTTGACTGATAAATTGATATTGTTTACCGAGCCACATTAGGCTATGGTAGTGTCTTGGCCCAAGCTCCTCGTGTGTTTTCCCAGGTAGGAAGACATGTTCCCAGCACCAGGAAATATATACGTTGTATATTATGATGATGATAGTGTCTTATGTATCATAGTTGATATTTCCAGAAGCCTCAAAAGATAATCTACGTATTATTATAATCTTTTGATTTATTTCAAAACACGTAATTTAAATACGTGCGAGGTGATCGTAATTACTCCGCCATTAATGGGAACCTAGAATGGTCATTGTAATTTATATATGTATTTAAGGACAGTGTCCGATGCAGAGCAAAACTGATCATGTAATGATAAATGCAATGGAATAGCTAATCAACTCCCTTTGTGATTGATGATATCATCTAATAGGTTTTGAGGAGATAAAGGCGATCGGAAACGATTAGAAGGAAATATGGTGGTTAAAATTATCTTAACAAGCGTGATCTAAGGATTAACGAATTCGATCAGCTAATAATTAGTTATTTTATGATACTGAGCAAGAATTATTATTGCCTTTTTAGTATTATGAAATCGCTTTTAATTTTGTATATTTTTTTTTTCATTATGTTAAGTGGTAAATTTCTAAGTCCAAACTAAGATGGGGGACCGTCAGTATTGTCAACTGAGGTTGAGATGTCGTGAGCTGGTTCTTTTGTCACGAGGTGGTCCTTTTGTCTTTAAGTCAGGATCAGATGATGGGAAATGGGAAGAGAAATAAATAATAATCTAATCTTTTTTTTTATTTTTGTTTGAAAATGGTTTAATTAACTTAATGTACAGGTTAACAACCTCATTACACAACGACCGTGTCGCAATTATTAGCGCCCACCTTGAATTGTATATAAAAGATGACATCCTGCAAGTTTTATAGGCACATTTAACGTGTTTCTTATTTTTTCTAAAGCTATTCATGTGTTTGTAATCAGCGACAAACAGACAGACAGGTTGTCAGTCCTCAACCACCTCAGGAGTATAATATATCGAATAAAAAAAGATTGTTGAAAAACCATTCACAATTCTCTGAGAAATGGCGAACATACATACAGTTGGTTAAAAAAACATTAAAAAATTAACTTATATAATGAGAAAATCACATCTAGACTAATCTAGATTACATTTTATCGTTTGTTACAAAATGATCCCAATACCCAAATTACTTTAAAAAAATGTAAGTTCTTTCCTATTAATACAAAATGCTTACAATTTTGGAAATTTTGCGCTTGGTCATGTGAGAATAGTTAAAACTCACGTTTCTAACTTGATCACTTTTAAATTCCCTGGTCTAAACTATTAAAGCAGTATTAGGTATCTTGACCACATCGTGACAAGTAGGCAACAATATTACTAGAAAGTTCAGTAACTCGGCGTACCACCTAAAAGTTACAATACTAAGGTCTTTTTTTCCAGACATTATGTACATTGAACTGAATTTACTAATATGACGCACAACACAACTATCATGTATTGTAAGTATATATTTGTATCTACCATATGGATATTCTGAAATATATATATTATTATTATAATTAAATTCCTTTTTATTAATCCAGTATCATTGTTCGGCTTGTTTTCAAAAATACCCTCTAAAACCAAAAGCAACATTCGGCGCCCGAACCTGATACCGCTAATGATATTCATGAGCTGTGATAGGGTTGAGGGACGATGCGATCTTTGATATATTCGTGGCACTCTTGCTTCGCTTATTCTATTACTGATATGTTATTTCGGTAAACTGATACTTAGTTTTAATTTTAAAAGCAAATTAAATTTGTGTAGAAAAAACCTACTACACACTGTATTGGATAGGTTCCTACATAATTGTGGGTCAGAATAAATAAAAATAAAAACAAGTTTTTTTTGTTTGTGCAATGCGATTAGGTTTTGTTAAATTTGTCGATAAAGAAAGAGCGTAAGTATAATTACCTCAAAAATATTCTGGCAAAATACTACAACTTTTTCTTAACAAGTTGTTTAATTTTCAAAGAGCTTCAGCTATAATTCCTGGAAATAAGTAAAATTGAATATTTACATGGTTTGTCATATTTCACTGCAATGGGAAAATAAAAACGATCCCTGACTATTGGAGACCAAGGTACTATAAAAATATTAATACAAGCTGGTGTTCCTATAATATACTCTTCATTTTCATGTGCTCTTTCATTTTACTTTTCAAAACTTCAATCTAACTCACGCACCGCCACAACACAGAACAATGCACATCTCTGTTTCACAATTTTGCCTCAAGGACCTCATACATGGTTTGTGTTTTGTGAAACAAAACATGGTGCAATGCATAAACTTTAAACGCAAGATCGACTGGAAGCCGTGGGGACAATAAAACAAAGAGACTACGCTCGGAACGGGGCTGGCTTGTCGGGAATCGACCAATGGGACGTCGTCGCCGCCCCCAAGGCCGCCCCCGAAGAGGGTGCGAGCGAGGGAGACGGGACACGGCCACATCGATCACGGTCCCGCTCGTCTGTGTCGTGGGCGGCGCGCCCTTCGCGCAGTCGCGAACAATTAGCGCGCGGGGCGGCGCGGTTGCGGCACGTCACTATAATGTGGTTAGTCAGTGAGCGGCGGGGCCGCGCAGACGAGCAGCACGAGACGCGCTGGGCGAGCCAGCGCGCCGGCCACAGCACGGTGGAGTTCAAGAGCGCGGCGTGCGCGGGGGCCGAGCCGCCCGCGCCGCCACTCGCCGCGCTGCCAGACCCTCAGTTCAACATCTTCCCGGCCTTCTTCAGCCGCCAGCTTAACTTCACTGGTGGTGGCGGTTGCGGGCAAGGCTCCAAGATCATGGAGGAGCTGCGCCCGAACTTGGTCGGGGGGTTGTTGGGAGTGCCAGGGTTGCTAGACGAGCACCAGACAGACGCGAAGTTCCTGCCGTCTGGTGAGAGCAAATACACTCCGGATAAGGGAAGGAAGTGCAGTAATGCATCTTCGTCATCAGCGGAGGAGTTCGGGGGGCTGTATGGAGGAGATCACGCCGCTACGCCGCCAGCGCCTCCACTGTCGCGATCCTTACAGGACCACTCAGGTTAGTGATTGATATAGCTACACTCTACACTTTAAAATAAATTTATTTTCTATATGGAAGTGCACCATCAAAAATCTTTGACTTTGTCTAAAAGAAGAAAGTAAACGTATATCTTTAAATTATGTGAATTGTTATTGATAAAAGTGACAAAAGAAATATCCCCAAGCCATAATTTTTTTAATTGTATTAAACTTGTTATCTAAATTAGATGGCAATAAGTATGTAAATCTGTCTTCATTAATCTTCATACAGTATGTTGTAAATGTTTTTCTAAGTACGAACTTAATTAATAGTAATTTCAAAGCTACAGAGGAATTGTGGTGAACATGCGTCCTGACATTAGGGCTGTTAAGAAATGGCTGAATAGGACCCAAAAAGCCTTTTTTATACTTTCTGTTTGTTTTGTATGAGACAATAGATTTTGATTTAGACAATTGGGCTGTCAGCTTTGATTGTGATTTAAGTTCTATATATGGGTCTAAGTGCTTGTTATTTATATGTTTACAAATAAACCCGCCTTCCCTATTTCCAGCTTCCTTTTCGTTTACAGTCAGTAACAAGAGCATTACAACTATTGACAACCTTATAAACCACAAATACGCTCCCTTTTTATTCCAATCTACATAGATGTGTTTGCACATAAATATAATAAACAATATTAAGTCTTAACAATAAAAAAAAACTGTTCAAGAGTGGTATATAACCTTTTTTAATGCACTAAAACTGAAGATACTGTACTAAACTATAGAGAAACTAAATAACGATGAGTATCAGAGTTTTAAATATAAGTAAAGAGAAAAACTAGAGCATATGACTTTCCCCTTATTCTATAATCACTATATAATCTATATTTCTATATAATGTATTATTATTAAGGATGTAAAGATTTCAAAAATTGGCTGGATGAGGAATTGCAGCACCTAGTAGACCAGACGAGCCAAACAAAAGAAATTTTGTACAAATATTTAGTAACGAATCATTGATGTTTGTGTGTTTAGTATAACTGTAGTCGCGACTACTCGTGAGTGTCGAAGGTTCTAAAAGGAATATTTTCTTCCCGTTTTTGCAATATTTTACATTGATGCTCTACTCTTATTGGTCGTAGCGTGATTTTATATACCTTGTAGCCTCGATAAATGGACTATCCAACACAAAAAGAAGATTTCAATTCCAACCAGTAGTTCCAGACTAGCATATTCAATCAAACAAAGAAACTCTTCAGCTTTATAATGTTAGTATTGATATACCTGATATTTATATACATATAACTTATCTTTATTTTTATTTCTACGATATCTTTTCATAACAAAAACTCTTAATGGCCCTTAAATTAGGCTAGATTATAGGTGTGCGTGTGTGAAATATTATTTTTATTTATTATTATATAGTTTAGTGTGTGTGCATAGTTTAATCACACCTGTATCATGGTCGAACGTAAGCTGTTAACTTCGGATATTAAAATAAATAATACATTAATTTACTTGGCTAATATAATTTTACTAAGAAGGTTAAGATTTATTTTGGTGATAAATTTAGACTTTTACGATTATTGTCTTTTTTCTGGCGTTAAAACTAATTTTCTATTAAATTAGCTCTCAATTGGTCAAAGATATTCTCGGAATAAATTTTATTTGTGGATTTAATAATATTGTACTACACAAACGAGTTATGTAGTGCGATATATTGATATACCTACTTTTAATTGAAATCTAAAAGTGCATTGATGACCACAGTGGTAACGCGCTAATACCGACGGAACGTACGACACGTCGAGACGAAGATAAAAAAAATACCATTTGTGGAAAAACATTATTGAAAATGCGTACAATTTTTGAACTAACCGTCACAAGGTCGTAAATTAAATAGTTAATTAGTGAGCCCTCATTTCATTTTATATAAAACTAAAGGTTTTCATACACCACTAATTGCAAACTGAATTTAAGGCGAAATATAATAGAATTCAAATCATATCGAGACATTTAATTCCCAAAATATTCAAATCGAAATAATGAACCAGTCGTAAATGTCAATTATATTTCCATGCATGCTAATTCATGTAAAATATAAACTATGATGTATACTAGGCATTCCGTGCATTAATATAAACAAATATAAATATAATAATTTTCAATAAGAAAAGAACTCAATGTTACAATTTTTGGTTGTTTTTATATACACATTATTTTGGTGTTAGTCACGAAAACGAAGCAACTTTGGCCGTAATTGACTTTTTATATATAAATTATTAATCATGGTTACCACTGTAACTCAAACTTTTTGTGTGGTATTTTCCAAATGAAGGAAGGCATCAGAATATGGGGTGTTGAGGATTTTTTTACATTAGCTAGTCCTGTTCATTATATTTAAATTCATTATCTCATACAAATATCTATATTTTACATTTATAAGTCTAAAATTAATATAATATCCTACTTTTTTAATGTTCTAAGAAGTGATTGTTTTATTTCAGTTTTTAATGTATTTTTTGTTTTATGATAAACTACTGTAGTTTATAATCAATACTCACAGTTTTTTTGACAGTTTAATTTTCAAAAATATCGTATCCAACTGAGCACACGTCGCTCTTCAATACTTCAAGGAGTGTCTCCCGCTACGAAGCCTCCTTGCAGGTTTTGTGCGTGAATATACTGCGTAAAGTTAATAGCTTGTTATCTTTCTTTATTGTTGTTAATCAAAATTCAATATACCAGCAAGTACATTCGTAAGCGAAAACGTCGTGAGTGAAATCGTTTACAAAACCACATTTTCTAGAATCAACCCAAACTAAATACTACTTTCATTTTCCCTATAAACAAAATAACTTCGCGAAGTTCTAAAGAGTTGCTGACTAACCCTCAGATATGTGCACATAATTACAATACCAATTAGAATAATATTGCAAACAATCGGCCCGAGGCTGACGTCATGAATACGAAATGTCACTAACGACCCCCCCACAGAGGGGTTGCCTACCGCCCCCCAACGCTGGAGCCTGAATTTTGAAGCGGAGAACTGGAGTTGCCAAGTCGAATATACTCTGTACATATGATTAATATATAGTACAATGAACAAAGGCGACAGTACAGACAGCAATATGAATTTTGTATCAACGATAAATTATCGTAATGAATGAACATTGTTTGTGAATGTGAATTTTGTGAAACGATTAAATCTTTACTACACATTTTCCTAAGGTAGAGTTTGTATCTAGGAAGAAATCTCCACAACTTTTCATCGGATTAAAAAAAAAATTGCCAGCCAATTTTGGGAAATAAAATAAGTCGGGTAGGTCCATTCTAGGGTAGTAGTATACGCTGTATATTGCCATTACACTAGCGAAGCGACAGATAGAAACTATTTATTGAAAAAAAAGTCTCTCAACGTGAGCAAAAATACAAATGTATTAAATCCAAACGTATGCAACTGTGTTGTGGTGTATAGCTATCTACTTACTTTTTAGAAACATCTTAAGCATACTCACAGGTTTAAATTTAAGACCGATTCAACATATACATACATAGAATTCATACCTGTTTGTATGATAACTATATACAGCGTAATAGGTACCTTATAAGTGATTTTCTGTGACTAAACAAATTAGGGCTTGGATTTGCCTTTTTTTAAATTAGCGATACTCTGCGTCCAGTTACGATATATATTACCAGATAACTTCCATCGAACCCTGTCTTGTTTTAGCAATAAAGTGGGAAGGAAGCATCTTCACCTCAATTAATGGTATTGTTGTAAAAGCTTCATCAAACCTCAAACCACCGGTTACTATAATCTATCTATTACGAGGCGCTGAATTTTTCATATTATACATTATACATCGCAAGCAAAACAATACGTAGATTGAAACCCATCATAAGTTGCTACACATGCATTGAAACATAGATGATAACTTCTTCGTTGGTCGGTTGCCGCTATGGTATTATATGACGTATAGGAGTGTTTAGCCACTGCGTCTAGCTTCCAAAATGCTACTGGCTCAATACAAATCAGCTATGTAAAGGTGCTAACTGCCTAACAAAAAGACCAACAATCTATAGAACTCTGAATCCTGCAGCTTCAACGATCAATATCGCGTACTCCGCGTTAACAAAACATAGCATAGAAGTCAATAACGCGAGTCACAAAACAAATCCGTTTATAATTTGGGTAACAAATATAGTATTGAATTAATTATTTTAATAACATATTAGAAGTATTTTTATTAATACAACTCGATAAAAATAACGATAAATGCGTAACATTTTTACAAAAGCACAGCATTAAAAAAAATACCACACATTTATTTCAGGACAAATTTGAGTCAAATATATGAGTTTCACTTGAACAGCGTGTGCAGGATCAGCATGATTGAGTTCTTTTAAGCCAACTTGTATTAAGGAAGCCGCTTCTTAATCTTTGTTTATGGAAGCTACAAGTATATATATGTCTGCTAATATGTCAATTAATTTCATAATGCTCGGAGCAGATATAATACATTTTCTCGAAGTCTTTAGTACTTTGGTACTTACAAATATAGTGAAATTACTGAACTTAGGTTTCAAAGTAGCTGCCTCAAATCACTTTCACCACTCAATGTTAAGTAACATTATGTACAGTTCTTTGGCTACCCGTTTTTTAATTCACTGTGCATTCGCCATCTCTTTCAATTTGGGCAAAAAATTGCACGCGACTGAAGCACGTAGCATAAAGGTGCGTACACACCGCGTCACGTACGCCGGCTAACAATGGCGGACGTGATGACGACGCCTGGTAGCTTTGCACAGTTCGTCTGAACTATTTAATACGTATCTAGCTTTTCAAATAGTCTTATGTATACAATTCGAATCAGTGTCAGTATATTATTCATACTACTTACATAGTGACTGAGTGTTGTCGACGGACAATAACCACTACACGTTTTTCGTATGCAGTTGTGTCTTTTCCTATGACATTTAAATTAATGTTTATTTTATATTATTTTGTTTGTATACAGTTACGTTTATTGGGTTATTCTTCTAGTGATTCGTGTACGAATGTAATAGCTCGCTGGCATACTGGTTTGAGGGCTCCGATTTCGATAACTAAAATAAAGCTACTTTCGCAATGATTGGTCCTCGGTTGGGCCAATAAGCAAAATTTTTGAGATCCTTCGTGCTTTGGAAGACGCGTTAAGCCGTTGGTTCTGGTTGTTACGGCAACCGCTTTAACCCACCAACCCGCCTTGTGCCAGAATGGTGATATTCTGGTCCAAACTACTTTGGTTTTCCTCCCATATATTAAGGCGTATGCCCAATACCCGGACGCATATAGGTTGATGATGAAATGGCAGTGTTTAGTTTAATCTGCAGTGGTTTATGCTAAAATGGAAGATAAAATAAAGAACCTTCTTGCTAAAGTTCCTTATTCTGTCAATCTGCATTGCACTTTATAGTTTTGGATTTCTTTAATTTATGTGGAAGATTTAGCTTATATTTATATATAGATAAACAGTAAGTGGAACTACACTGTAATTATGCCAATATTGAGCCTTTTTAATAAAATAAAATATTTTTAAAATGAAAACAACAATGGTTGTCGGGTTATAATATTTAAATATATAGGTTTATGTACTAAGTTTTTATTAAAGGTTTTTTAACTCATTATTTTTTTGATATGAGCGTTTTCTGTGGGTGTATTGTATAAAACTAGAAGCGTGTAACTATTTTAGATTTTAGTTAATTGTGTTTTATTCACAAGCGTCAAAATAAAATTTCATTTGCGGTTAGTCATATTTTTAATTATAAATTCAAAGTATTCTAAAATCTGACTGATTTGTTAGATAATGGTTACAGTAGTTAATCTGATTGTAAAAAGTCGGGGGTTTTCAGCCCAGCTCAGGCCAACATTTCTTTTTTAGGCATATTTTCTAACTTTACAATAATTTTGAGTACTTAATGTATGAGATTAATGTGACGTCATAATTCGTCCAATCTCTACCGACTGGATATTCATATAGGTACCTATGTAATGAATGAATTATCATTATCAAGACACCATGTTTCTTTGATAGTGTAGTCTTAGTAGCGAAGATGTGTGGATAAGACCCTCAATTCTTTTAACATGAGCAAACAAATTATATTTTGAGCTATAAAATGCCCACACTGCAACTAGTTCAATATAATATCAAGGTTTCAGATTACTTCGAAACCTTTACAAATTATGTTTAAATTATGAAAATTTCACAATTTATTCGCTATAATTTTACATTTTTTTTTTCATCCTTTAAGTAGATCAATGAAATTACACACTTAAAGCAGCATACGTACAAATTTCACTGTAGGTACAAATATAAGTAGTTGGCATTCATTCATGTGAAATACTTCTATACAATGTCAGCAGCTGTTAACAACATTGTTACACTGCGACAAAGTTAAACGACTAACAAAGATCATTAAAGATCTCTTTTAGATATTTTCAACTTTATATCAATAAAATTAAGTGTTATGTTGACCACACAACGAAGTTTGTTAGAGTAATGCGTGTCGCGTGGCGGTCGCGTGCGTTTCGCACCTGTCACGCCTTAGTGTGCACACCCCTTTATGATTTAACCGATGTTCGTAAAAACGGAAGTGTTGTGAATGATGCTTTTATTTTATTGTGTCGACATGTACCGTAACTAATGTATCTATTTTTTCTTATACGAACAGATATTCTACTTAAACTTGAAATATGTTTGATGGAGTGGTACGAGTATTGTGTATTATTTAATATTTAATTTAGTATCTTTTTTATAATTACCATAAAGTACACACATTATTTTATTTAAGATAAGAAAAAATACTCCTTTTAACTTTTCTTTCTTTTTTTTAACTTTAGTAAAACTAAATGTAAACTCCTACTAGGTTCTTCTTCAATTAAAATAAAAAGAAACACTTCGGTTTTTATTTTTAAACATCGCAATAGATTATAAGTATCATTGGTACCTATATTTTTAAAGAAAGAGCTTCAAAAGAAGTGTTTTAATAAGTAAAAGCAATGAAGACTTCATTGAGGCTTCATCTTTTAAGTCCATTTGTAGACGTCCCACAGCTGGGCACAACCGTTCTTACTTGGGAAAAACACTGGAGCCGCAGGATGGGATTTTATACCTATAAAACCTCCGTGGTTACCCTTGGCGAGTTGGTGAGTAAAGTAACAGCTATATCTCATGATAATTGTCAGGTCCTCGAATAGATTGAGAAATTTTCAGTTTAACCTGTTGCAATGTCTAAACAAATAATCAAACGTCATATTATAAACCTGTATAAAAAAATGTATTTGTATTATTTTCATATTTTTTATACTTAGATACCAGACTTAAAACAAGAAACACTACTGAAACATTTAAATTAACATCAAAATGCATTTAAATTAGGACACAAAAAGTTTATCAATGGGCTCGGTCAATATGGCCGTGAGGGCTCTTGACATAATGGAGTGTGGATTGTGCGCGGGCGCACGGGCGAATAATCCGCTAAACCCATTGTAATTACTCACTCCGCGTCACAACAATGCTTGGAATAGTAAAACTGGTTAAAAGAATTCGAGTGTTTTAGAAGCTATTTTGGAACATATAGGAGACGGTAAAGTTAAAACGACATGGACTTAACGGTTATCGTTGTATTATGAACACTACCTTACTGTTGTATGCTTGAAAGGTATGCAAACTTAGATTAAATCCATATCCTCAAACATTTATCGAAAAATAGAAGGAGAGGGGGAATCCCAATCTTCAGTTATACGCATTATAAAAAAGTTTGAGTTTCAATTATTTCAATTTCATTTATTAAGTGTTTCACATATTATTTGTAATAATAAATACAAAGTAGTTAGACTAACAATAATGAAATATAATAAAACCTATTGTATATTGAATATTTAGTTTACTTATATAGTTTTTTTTGGTATATATTGAAGAGATGTTACGAAAATATAATATTTATTGTTTTGAGCTTGTATGACATTATTTGATTTGATTTATTTTTATATTGCGAATTGATAAATATACATATTTCTGTTATATAAAAATAATCAAAGTTAGTATAATAAAATCACTTGCCAAGTCAATAAAGACTGATAACAATCGCACTTGTCAGATTTGTGGTATTTGCGCGGATCAAAGCGCGATTATAACATGTGATAGCATATGGACCGCTCGGGGCGAAGCCCCGCGCCGTCGCTGCCGCCCCCATGCCGGGGGTGCTTCTAATTGAGTTATAGAAAAATTGAGCGAACTCGGAATTGCATTCTTTGAAGTGAGAACCAAGTTTAAGTAAAAACTAAAGTTCAGAGTATAATTTATCTTGAGCGTTGCAAAAGAATTAATCTTGAGACTTTCAAATGCCGACGTTATGATCTCCAAAGCTATAAAAATAGTTATGTAACTATATATTCTTTATTGAACTATGAAATTAGTGACAAAAACACTACGACTTTCTATTATGTCATTTATTAATTTTTAAAAAATGTAATCTTCTTCTCTTTCTTCTTTCTTGTATGTAATCTTCTTTAAAGGCAGACACAAGCTAACACGTTTAGCTAGAGCAGTATGTAAGCAATGAGATGGGTGGTTTTATTTTTCCAACTCGCAAAATATCCCCAAATGAAGACCAACACCATACAAAGTGTTAGCGAAGGATATATTGAAGGTATGATTGTCAAAGCGCACCAGCTAGACATGACCAAAATCAAATTATCTTTATTCATACTCAATTTTTAAGTCAAACTGAAAGAGTCTTCTGAATGACAGCCATCAAACAGTGCCGAGTGATTCTTACACAAGTGAATATTTTACCATATTACACGTGTACCTATTTGCTAAACTATCGTAAACAATAAAAAAGAACTAATTACAATAAGCCAGAATATTAGATATCTATTGTTGTTTACATGCAATGCCCTAATGCGTTTACTACACAAAATAGGATTATTTCCCAAGATCAAAACAAAATAAAGGCGAAAATAATTAAATCATACCCTAAGTGCAAAATTGCTGGTATTTTGGTCTTTTGACTGAGTCGGTCCTTTATGAGAAGGATTTTATTTTATTTTGCATACAATATTCTTAAAACTTGCGGAAACTCTAAGTCGCTGGTGGAAATATCATATTGCTTGACTGCAATTTTAGGCCTTCGTGAGGCCGCTACCAAATCAGTATGATACCAATACGAAAGTAATACTAAAGCGCTACAAAGATAATCAGAATTATTTTAAATTTGTTAGAAATATTGCATGGAACAAATAAATCAGTTTATAATTTCTTCGTTTATTTAAGCAAATTAAAAAGTTTTTAAACCAAGGATATATTTAATAGTATATATTTTTAATTATTTAGGTCCACAATATAACAAAACATAAATATTTATCGCTAAGAAATTTCATCTAACATGCCCGCAACAAGACATAAGTTCAGAAAGGCAGACGGTGTGTACACGATAAAAAAATAAGGTAGAAAGATATAATTATAAATCCATACATCATCAATGGATTAAAATAGATAATAATACATAAATTATTATTTATTTAAATTAATTTCTCATTGAAAAACAAGGCAAAAAGAAAAAAAACACATAAAAAATGATTCTGTCCAATAATGACAACACCGTATAATAAAGACACAATTGTTTTTTTTTAATATCGAGCTTTCCAGGATTATATCACGTTTCAACAAAATTTAATGCTTTATATCACAAAATAGCGAAGACATGGCGAACTCAATACCTAATAACATTCTCTACCAGGGAACTAGTGGGTTAAACAGAGATGTATAAGAATAACTTAAATAAAAATCTTATATTCTCCCCCATAAAGTACCTTTTTTGTTTTGACAGCTTTCCAAATATCAGATGATTTTTTATTTATTTGCCGACATTTTGAGAACAATATTTGTAACAGTTTGTAAAAATATTAGAAAAGCAACATTTTGGGAATTGACGCCTTTCATAAGCCTTTATGAACATCAAGTGCAGCCGTGTCAAGAAACATTTTACTAGGATAACTATCTTAAAAACTAAACTAATGTAGCTAATATTAACATTTTTTTCTCTAATCTCCTCTAAGACTTAAGTAAGCTCAGATTGTATCTTGGTTGCATTAACCACTTATCACATAATCGGACCGGTGCCACGTCAACACACTGTATTTATGTTGCACTGAACATTTGCTCGGGGCGTTACAAAGATTCAATGTAACGCATCATTAGAGGGTCGTAATCCCCTAATTATGACAATTGACATAAAAGCGCCATCTGTGGCGGCGAGAGGTGTCGGGTGACGGGTGACACCCTGACGTAAATTGATTCCTTTTTATTTACGTCACTTGTATTGGTGACATATATTGACTTAGTAATGTTGTGATGGTTCAATTTAATATAAAAAATTAAAATTGTATGTTTAATAAAATACGCTATTATAGATAAGGATTATATATTACTAGAAATAACATTAAATAATACTCCTCTGGCATATTTGTAATCTCGATTAAATTGAAATAAAGAAATCAAAGGAAAACATACCCTACTACCAAAAACTATTCCTGATTCTGCGACGTTATCACAAGCAATACTAATTTATAAAATGAGTAATATTTTTATTGATTTTTTTTGCGAGACACAATGAAATAAAAAAAAAGAAATAATATTTGGTTAATTAGTTCAGGAATTTATCATAAACCAAAAAAGCTTAGTAATCAAACCTACTTAGCCTTTTTTTTAAACGCCTCAATATTGGAGCCGATTCCGTTGTGCACGGACTAAATTAAATTCAACTTATTTGCATCTCTTTATTTCCAATTCAATATGTAATGATAGGATAAATTTTAAGAACATCAAGATATTTGATACTCAGGCGATCCATGCACTTATGATTTCAATCGACATAATTTATGGTGTGCGTTGGAATAAACCAAATATACTTTAAGTTCCCTATTTCAGGTATGTTAAATGACGTTAATCTGTATTGTAATGATAGAGTAGTACTTAACTTAAATAATGTAGTCTGTGCACATTAGAATATAGGCCATTGTCCCAGGAATTATATCGATTTATTGTGTTAAAAAATTTAACTTTACATTTAAATGTACCCTCATATATACACCCGAAGTTAACATTCTATCATATATAAAGTTAACAAATTTTTCATGACGTCACATAGAGCGAAGCATTTCAACCTTCACGCATTTACCGGCTGAAGCTAAAAGCAATGTTTTAACGTAAACAGTCTAAAGCGGCAACTATGAAAAGCGCTCAGCGATTCCAACTCTAATGGCATAATCTCATCTCTGAAAAATGTCAGCTAAAAAGCGAAACCAATATATTCGCCATCAAAGCGTCTAACGTTGAAAAATTCTACCTTTTAAACGTTAAAAGGTATCGTTTAGCGTGGACGCAAACACTTAGCCGGATGTTAATTAGTAAGTAGCTGGGGCAACGTCAAAGGGAATGCATGAATACTTGCCTAAGCTCGGGGCTTTTAAAATTTGCCTTATTCCGTGCCAGAGAAACCGAAGGTAAACTGATTACGGTGTCGATATGACACTTTTTTCACGTAACGGCTGTTTGGATTTTGCGTGAGCCGCAAAATGCGGCCTCGTCAAATATCCTTTTTAACGTATAAAGCGTTTACCATATCGATTAGTGATGCTAAAAATCTAAGTAGGTTCGCTTTGACATGTTATTTCGTTTAAAATTCTTCTCAGGGGTTCTTCTCTTTAAGGATGTGACTGCTACAGGTATAAGAAAATAGATTCTTTCTATTATTTAGGGATTATTATTTGGATTAGATTTAGAAAAATGAATTATTTTACAAAAAGAAACCATTTATAAAAGTGAGTTTATTCCGATCCCTATTTTATGGTGTTAATACATGTCTTTAATTCCAGAGTGTAATTTAGATTTACCTTTTACGTTCCATTTTCTTCGTGTAAATTAAAATATTGTCGCCACCTATTTTTTGAATTACTTTTTCAAAATTTTTGTTATTCCACTTTATTTTCAAGACCAAATGTAATGTTTTCTGTAGTTAAATTAAGCTCTTAAAACTTAAAATTACTAAAACAAAATCAACCCAAAAACAACAGCAAAAAGGTATTGTACAATTTTCAAATACACGAAAAAAGGCTGTATTAACTCAAGACTGCTGTAATTATACTGTACCTAATAAGTATATATAGCGGGTGGGGCTGTGCTTGATGCTTTTGACCCGAAACGATACATGTTGTATATGACATACATAGAATTGTAAAACACCGTTTAAATTGTTGGAATTTAAAAAATCCAATGATTAATAATCTATTTTTTTTCTTGACGGGGTACCTTTTGGCCTAATTAATCGCAACCTAAAAATCGATTTTGAAAACTGATTGTTTAAGGATAATTATATTTTTTTAAAACGCCACGATCATGTTTGACGTTAGCTGTCTAATAGTATGTAAACGATAGCAGCGCCTCTATTATGAAGTATTGGATAGTACTTTTTATAAATGCATACTTCTGTTTCTTCGGCTAAACGCAACTACGATCGAAACGTCTGGCTACGATTAAAAACTTACACTAGAGTTACGGATGGCATAAATTTACGTTAAATAAGTGTTCGTATATTATGTACCAATGTCTGCAATTAATACGAAGCTAAGGACATCACAAACACAAAAACAAATATAAATCGCCTACATCAGTGGTCTTATCTTCGTCCTGCTGTTAGGGTCAGGCTTTCCTACAACAAGGCCAGAAGGAAAGAAGATAAACACAAGACGAGTTTGAGCTATATCGCCACCAAGCGGGCTCAATGCGTTTTTGGTTTAGTTGTTTTCCAAAATTCGAAAGCAGGCAGGATTTTAAGATAACATTATGATTGTACCACAAATTTGCAAAATCGCAATTAAGGTATTAAGAATTATTCCTATATCGCTTTAAATATGTAGCTTGAAACCAAACAATACAATACTTAATACCTTTGTAGTTTGCGTTATTTTATCGCCAAAAAGTTGTTTAGTTCGACTGGGTTCCAAACACAGCCATAAACAGCTGTCCTATTCCATTATATATGCGTAATATAACTCAATCGAACGTCGTAAAATATATTTGAACTTTCAAAAGGTAATTATTACCCTTATTGCATTTGTGTTAAGAGTGCTTAACAATCTAAGATAGTTTCCTCATGTTGAGCTCCCAGTAGTGTATTTTGGTAGCTTTGTTTTGTAAGTGTCCTGGGAGAGTATTAACCTCTACTTTGCTAGTTAACTTATCGCTCGTAGGAATGTTGCTAGTCACCTAACAACACCTAGCCTATTTTTACAAGTCTATCCAAACTATAATAATATAGTTTAAAGGCAAAAAATAAATGATAATTGAAAAATCAGTCTTAAATTTTAAAAAAATGGTTAACTTGAGATTACTTCAGTGATTGCTGTGACAATGAGACACCACATTTAAGTAGATGTTAAAGAGCTAAGTGGTAATTTCCACTTAAATTTAGAACACCATTTGTTAGCGATAAAATGTGTCGCTAATTGTAAGTTAACTATTTTTATATTTAAGACTGATTTTCAATTGTCATTTATATTTTTGTCTGGGGAATTATTTTACGTTTTGGCACATTGGTTTACAGAGTAATGTGGATAGGATAATATTTATCTGAGGATCTTAAACAATTTCTCATTAGTCAGATTGCGAATGAATTCAATATGTGGACATCTTTTCAAAGATGAAAAAACAAAGTTTAAAAATAGTTTTAGATACCAACAAAGCAAATGATAATTGTTTGTTATGCAACAGTGTTCACTTTTTATGAATCTAACGTTGGTCCCCTGCGTCGCCGCCGAGCTATTACTCAGTTAACGCCGTTAAACACAATTATAATTATGGCTGAACTTGACCTACGGCAACGGCCAACCGCTATGCAAATAAGAAGCCTGATTTCTTTGGACAAAACGACCGAATTGAGGCGCGTATTCCACTATGTAAATGGACTTTCTTAATTGACGAATGAACTGCACGTGAGCAAGAAGTAATAAGTTATTTTAAGTAGCACATTTAAGATACAACCTTTTGGCAGTGGAAAAATACATGTTTCTAAAATTATTAAATCGTATGTTTTAAGAACCAAATAATAATAAAAAAATAGAACATTTTTTGATCAATGTTTTATTCCATTTACAAACACAATTGTTATTGTCTGTCATAATAACTTGCAATACCTCTTGAATCTTAACTGACTGTGAACAATACCTTCAATGCGAAAATAAGTAATTTGAATGGGGATACATGAAATTCTTCGAAAAACGAGTGTCTTACTCAATATATTTTCAGTTACTTACGCAAAATTCCACTTTCTTCCAACAGCGGAAGGTGCATTTAAAAAATTAAAACCAGAACCAGGTGGGAGCAGCACGGGCACTTCTGGAGGATCATCAGCTTTGTCACCGTCTTTAGGCCCGCAGCACGCCGGCCACACGCCCACCACCGCATCGTGTCCTACGCCTGCGCGCAGGAGACATCGAACGACCTTCACGCAGGTTAGTCATTACCGCTGCCAATCCCTTTTTTTACAGGGTGGCCAGGCTTTGTCCAGTCTGATGCTAAGCAGTTACCGCATCCTATAAAGGCTATGATAATAAGAGAAAGCGTAACGTTAATAGTTAACTGTCTTCACTTGAATATCTCACACAAAGTTAGTAAGTAAATATGTTGTTAGAAAAGAACCAATTCAGTGTGTGTATGCTGTAGTAGTGCAAGGTGGATGTGATTCTGTCAGCATTTTCGTACAATCAACAGGGTAGGTGACTCTGTTTGGGTTTTGGAATAATATCAGATTTAGGTAAATCTCATTAAAAATCGTACAATGACGTTAAGTGTACAATAAAAGTGTGTAAGTATAACGTCATCGATGTGAAGCCTAGGCGCCTTCAACTAAGGCTGGACAGCCTGGAGGTGGTCTGGTGATGTGAAAAAAGGTCATCAAAAATCGTGTCGTTTTTCACTTCTGGGACACAACACTACAAAGTTGTAGTTGTTGTAGCTGTAGTCTTTTGTAAGATTAAGGTGGAGTAGGAAGCTTAAAATCATATTAGAAATACTACAATTTTCTGCCTTCTTTAACTTCTTTAAATCATAACTGAAGACAGCATATTTAGACTTTCATCGTGGAATTAAACTGACGGAGACTGTGCTTACGTCCGCTTCTTATGAAACTAGTACGTTTGTTTACGATTATTTTTACTTGATTGATTGTTGATGGAACATACATGACTGAATATCTCCATGAGAAAGTCAGCTAATGCCCTATGCTTGCACATAGAAACTAACATAAACAATATTCTACATCAATACTGATGACAGATATTATATATTTCTTATATTTTGTCTATGGTCCTTAATCAGTTAATTCACAAAGCGTGTTTATCATTGATGGCTCACAACAGCTACTAACTCCAAGTTATATCTGTATTTAAGGTCAGTCATCGAATTTTACCAGTTAATTTATAGTTACATTTATATATCATTGTTTTTGTTCCGTAGTAGCTGGTATACCCACAAAACAAATATAAAAGATATTCTATTGGCATGTAAAACTTCTAAAACCTCCATCTATTTCAACCTAATTCAAATAAAGTAACATAGAATAAGCGTTTGCTATTGTACTGAGCATTTGATGCTGTATAATGAAATCATTTAATGGTATGACCATCGACAATTTCACATTTGTTTTTCATAAAAATTACGGCAAATGAATTGTATATTAATTAATCTGAAAAATTATATAAGTATCAATGTTTAATAAAAGAAATTAATCATATTAATTTTTTCCCAGGAACAATTAGCAGAATTAGAAGCGGCTTTCGCGAAATCTCACTACCCCGACATCTACTGCCGCGAGGAACTCGCGAGGACGACCAAACTCAACGAAGCGAGGATACAGGTCAGTGAGCAAACACACCAGCTAGTAGTGGGCCAGGCAGGTCAATTAGTTGAAACAACTAGCGAAATTAATAGGAAAGTGAGAAAAGAGTAAAAAGTTGATCTCAACGAGGATTACTTTTGTAAATTTTTGAAAGGCATCGAAAATTTTTGCATTTTTTTTTATATTTTTGCACTCACATATTGAATTGCCGCAACCATTATAATCTTTTTCATTAATATTCCAAAGCAACGTTAAAATATAAGATATATAAAAAGTAACTATTTTTTTGTATAATCGCACAAACTTCGCAGCTGACTTAACCATAACATCAAAGCGTGATCTAAATAGATTATTCAACCTGTGTACTTGAAAATTTTGATGCCACATTGCCTATAATAAGTTATTTGTAAGTACTATATTCTGTACGTTATTCCAATTACGTTTTTCGCTTTTAATAATATAATTAGCTATCAATTATAACCATTTAAAGGAATGTAGGGAAAAACGGACCACCCATGGATAATCCATTACAAGAGAGCACAGCGGAGACCGGCACAATGCAGAGTGTCGTTCTTCGGAATTGTCGAAATATCAATGATGCGCGAATGCTCGCGTAACACAATTTGGAGCGTAGGCCCGGGGCGGATTGAATTAAAGTGCCATCTGCCGTCCGCGGCGTATGAATACGAAATGCTTACAGTGACGCGACAGATCCTTATCTCTGTTTTAAATCGCTCAATCCCGGGAGACGCCATATTGATTTTTAGAGTACCTAATTTCCCTGTTTAAATGTTACATTTTGATACGACACACTAAAGTCAAAGACAAAAATTTCCTTCACTTTACATTAAGTATTTTCCTCTACATTAAGTATTTTTATCTGTTTTATTAATGGAGAGTGCCATTAAATGTCACGTTTTAACAATAGGGAGGTACTTTTTACTTGAGCACATGCGATGCGAGTGATGTATTATTCATCTTAGCTCCATCGTAGACAATTACTCTTTTCTTTCAAGAGCAATGAGTGACAAAGTTGTGCTAAGAAAATGAAAGGTTCCACGTAACAACATTACCAGACACACATACATACTACGGTTGAAAGCATGTGAAATGCGTGTAGGTGTACCTTAGTGTATACATGTGTGCAATACACGCGCCGCTGGAGGCTATTAACGTTTAGACGACGCTACATAAGAATGTAAACGTTAAAGACGACAGCGCGACGTCGAGCTCCCTCGGAGAGGAAATTTCGATATAAAAATACGAGTTGCCGGCGGGGCCGCGGGCGGGGGGCGGCCCCTGAGGCATTGCAATCCCATCAAATGGATCCGTAACGAAGTTAGCCGCTCATCCCCCCGCGCCCCGACATTGTCTCTGCCCTCAAATGAATTCTACAATTGGAAATAAGAAAATGTTTTGTTGGATCCGTGCTTTTTCAGTTTAAAGGCGACCGTTTTCTTCGGATAACTCGACGCGCTCGCTGTAAAGTGGGTACCTATCGCCTTTGTGACGGAAACAAAATGGCTCTGCGAGGGATCTTTACTGAATTAAGTTCCATCCCTCTTTAAATTGCTCATAAATGCTTGTAAGCGATTTACATTGAAACAAATGTTTATTAACCAATCCAATTATTAAATGTTATTTACTTTTGTTCAGCATAATTAAAGGTTTCAGTTTCTAGTTATCTTAATCATTTTTATTTCTCAAAGATAACAATTTTCGATAATAAATAAATGGTTCCTTGCAGAAATAATATAAAAAAAATCATTTTAATATTTATTTGTACATTTTGTATTAGATAAAATTTCGATTATCGCCGAGTCGAATAGGAAATCGTTTTTTACAACAAACGCGCTCGGATCGGATGTATAGTTGTCCCGAAAAAAAACTAATATCCCATTTTCCTTCCCTCCCTGTACATACTTAGTAAATAGGGATGTTTACGTGGGTGTATCGGCTTATTTATCCCGTGTGTGGGGCGGGACCCTCCCTCCGAGGGTTGCTCTAATCAGCTGTAATCACCATATCAAACGACGAACCGTCTCATTCCCTCTGACAACACGGTCATTAGGATGGCCGATGGCAACATTGTTTGCCGCTTCGGATTTAAAAGCTTCACGTACATGTAGTTAGAAACTGATCCAATTAGTATGGCCTTGTCTCTTGATGGATTTATTAAAGGATTGATATTAAACATTTGTGTGTCTAAAATGTTTGCTAAATGGTCCTGAGTTTGAATCACAGTTGAGAGTAAAATATCTTTCTTTAAAAATAGGTCGCAAGTAGATACAATCCTCAACTCTTCACATGTTTTTATTTACTCTTTTCATCCAACCTAAATGAATGTTTTAACACAGGTATGGTTCCAAAATCGACGAGCCAAATACCGCAAGCAAGAGAAGCAGCTACAGAAAGCACTAGCGCCAGCCGTACTGCCCGGCTGCAACGGCATGATGCGAAACATTCAAGGGTACCGCGGCTACCAGCCGTACCCTCACCCAAACACCATCAACCGGTATCCTCAGGTGAGTACTTATTTTACTAAAACGTAAGTATATTGACTGTTGTTAATGCGGCGGTTACCAGAAATCTCAAAAAAATATAAATCCAAAAGCCACTCAAAGAATACGATGCATACACCCTGTATTCGTACCTGCAAGCGCTCAACTGAAGATGGTGCTGCATCTAGATCACATCCTTTGAGAGGTGTTCTGATATAAATATGTCTGGTAACTGCAGTATTTTTACCAATACGTCTTTGAAAGATCTTGTGATTATTATAACGGAAAATCACAGACAATTTAGGCTACTTTAGTCAAACTGACAGCTATCGCAGGAGCAAGCGTTGACTCCCTTACAACCATTACATCAAAAAACCACACACCTCTTCGATGATTTTTGGTTCTATATTTTACAGTGAAATATTTACAAGATATACATATTACCGTAGCATAAAAACTTACAGTTACAACGCTTTTATAGTGGAGCTAAATGCCCTTCTTGTCTAAACATCCGTCATTGGCACAGGTGTGTCATATTTTTTGTCTATTCCAAATTAGTTTATTTATAATACTTGTATATTAAGTAACAGTATATCGTTAACAAAAATATAACAAATTCTCAATGTCTCCCACTCACCACGTAATTCTCGTTCTTCCTCAAAACATTCACGAATAACGTATCATCAACGATTTCAGCCATCCAACCACAATTTGTCCCCTTCATTAATATTCTGCGTAAATTAGAAGCGCTGATTCGACTCTAACGCGATTGCGTATCAACTACGTCACACAATTACGCATACTACCTGAAAATCTTAGTTTATATTAAAAGTAACAGTCAAAGTTATTGGATAGGTTAAATAAACAAAAGTAAATTATGACAAGCATGATATCAGACAGCAATTTTTGGCCCATTACCATACATCGCTAATCAGCCGCGGTGATTACAGGCTAACGTGATTGCGCCGCGCCGGGAGCGACCGCCGAAATCATGCAAATAACTGATGAATGTAGGCTACAGTGTAAAATACGAAGGGTTTACTGTCTTCTTCAGTACAACCATAATATATCACAGCTTTACGCTTAATATGTCATTTAAAATTAACAACTGAAGATCTGTATCGGGTACTAGTGAACTTATTTTTATTTCAACAAATTATAAATAATTATAATTACTTTATTTTTCAAGAAAGATTTAAGACTATTCTATTCACACTAGGACTGAGTGTCACGATAAAGGGGGATTTTTTTTAAAGGGGGCAAAATTTTTAAATTGTAGCTAGAAATGTAAAAACAGAGCTCATATGTTGCTTTGAGATATTTTACTTTATATGAGTCGCTGTCTTTTATTACAGTTATGGCAATGAAGTTTAAAATAATTATTTTAAATTCGAACAAACTTTATTAAAACTACAAATTGAATAAGCTGACCGCTGTATGTTATATTTAAGCAGACAGCACCGCAATATTACGGTGAGCTCGGTGGCTAACATTATTCGCGTAATGGCCGCCCGCCGGCACAACGGCTGAAGTGTTAATGTGTATAAAACAATTAGATCATTAATGCACTATTATGAGAAAAGTGAATAAAAATAATTGTTTGAACTATTCTTCGGATGATATAACATTTTTAGTAATATCTATGCTCGTAATACCGAACTACGATATACATGCAGTGCGCTGAAAAACGTAGATTGCCCAACGGGCAACGCTTTTATGGCTAAAACAAAAGCTTTCAACCCATCAATAACTACAGATAGAGATAGATCTACCACCACAGTTAAGTTACTAAAACAGATTCAATATTCTACCCTCTGGCAGAAGTAGCCTTAATAAAATGTAACTTAGCTGTGGTGGGCATATCTCTATCTTTAGATTAAATAATAGATTCGCTGGAAAATAACCTTTAACCTTTTTTATTTTTATCAAATTTAAAAATATATGTAATAGATGGACAGAAAAACCTCTTTACTTTGCACATTAAATAAAAACTGTAATAGACGAACAGGCTTCTTGGAAACAAACCATTAGAAAATCTGTCGTATAAACAATGGAGCCAACAGTACACTGTGTTGATAAGATCGATAATATACAAGCCTGGATAGGCTATAGCTATTAGCTTTAGCTATGGGCGTTGATATGCCACCCTTGCAGGCAATCTGTTTCGGGCTAACATCATACCAAATACCTGTAGTATAGTAGTAACTTTAACGAATGTTTTATTTTAATTTAATAAATGATTTGAATACTTTTTATGTTTTTTATAGCAACAAAAAAATAAAATTCCGTAAGTTTTGCCAAATATGCTCATGTCAGGTGGTAATAATTAGTTTTGGCGCCGGAGACTTTAAATGAAATCGTCATGGTTTTTTCATCTGTGTCAACTTTAATCGTTCCTTCCCGTTCATACGTTTAAATCGCGAGCGCCCGATCTTGTGTCTAGTTCCGCCCGAGAGCCACTAAAGATGCATATTCGATGATTGAAATATTATAGAAAACGAAAATGTATTTATAAGCTCAATTTAATGAACAATAATTTACTATATTTACTGAAAGCCACAAATCACAATAGAATATATCTGTTGTAACTCGTGGCGTGTAATCCCAAGAACTGTGTTGCAGTTTTACAGCTACCAGCGACCCGTGTGTCCTTCCTTTTACATGGCTTATAATTTCATATCAGTTCGTTTTAGGTCTACTAGTCCGCCATTTTAGTTTCTTGCCACAACAAATTCCAATACTTAACAATTAGTTTGTATTAAAAGTTCAACATTCTAATAGCAATTTATCTTGCAGCATCACGGCAGCTACGAAGAATTACAAAAAGACATCTTCTCATTATCCCAAATGGGGGGTGGTTCGTACCCCATGCCCCAGGGCTTCTCCATGGGCCACGGAGCCAATATGAGCGCCGTTGGCATGCGTCAGGACACCATGAGTAAGTATTCCTAAATTTATATTTATGTACGTAACTTCTTTTCTGCATGTCTATTGAAACTCTTTGATTATTTAACCTGTCTATGGATAAGTTCTATATGTTTTTATTATATCATTGATATTAATAAAGATGTTCTAGAATCATTTCGACGATACAAACAACAAATACAACACATACTATAATAAATATAACAAATAATTTACAAATATTTGTAACCCTACGAACTTAATTAAAACCGTTTTGCAATTCAGGTAGTTTCTTGATGAATTGTTCATAAATAATTTATTAAATTAAGAGGCGTGAAAAAACCTTTTTTTGGGCCGCCAAGGTGACGGTGGCTAGGGCAGTATATCACATGCTTCACTAGCTATCTTCACATGTGGACTCGTCTACTGCTTATCATCAGGTGGTGTCGAGTCATTTGCTGAGCTTTTTATAAAAAAAAATCATAGCAACAATATAACCAATATGACTTAGTTTAACAGCCTTCAAATTGGGTTCAAAATAAATAAAAAATGACTAAATAGACTAACGCAAAAGGATGTTCGAAATTCCTTAAAAGGAGAAACCGCTGAAGCATCCACCCAGTTTCCATTATGAGCGCCAAGACAATTATAAACTTCTCTGGCGTCGCGCCGTTTTTATACAAATACCCCCATGGTAATGAGAAAACTTGCTCTCAGCCGGCAACCACTAACTCCCGCAAGATGATATTGAAAAAAGTAAAAGTTAATTACGATTCGTTAAAGCCTACTTTACGGATGTTCACTGAGAAAATGATTTTGCTTTCATATTTTTGATTAAATAAAACAGATCTAAGCGCGTGTATTACATTTTCATGTTACTAATAAATTCCTTTGTTTTGAGGACGGAAATAACAATATAATTATATTATTTGTCGGCTATTCTGATGACAATTTTGTAAAAGTACTAAACTCATAAATATAAAACCTTAACAAAAATTCTTTCATTCCAATTTCGAGATAAATTATAGCGCCATCAATAAGACAGAGAAACTATTTTTAGGAATATGGTTTAAATTTTTTTTTTAAATAAAAACTCATTACATTAATATCCACATTGAATCCAAAAAGTCCGCGGTGATGATGAAATGTCACGGCGCTAGCTTACAGTAGCATTTTACTGATATCAGTACTAACACGAATACAAAGCTTAGCTGGCTTAGTTACCTGAACTCGTAATGAAGTAGGCTCCAAGTAAACGGATTAAGACCCACATTGGTCATATCATAGCTCTCCAGTATAATCTCATACGAACAGTAGGCCCAAAGGTTTACAACAACAACTGTATCATACTCTATGAAATTCAAAACTTACCATCTACTTGTATGCTGTATAGTATTTGCTATTAAAACGTTCAAGAATAAAAAAAATCTAAATTGTAATCCTTATAAAATTCCAATCCTTATTCTAAATTCAGACCAATAAGGTCTATAAGGATAAAGTATTTTGATAGGAATTAAATCGAATAAAAACTTTTCTATGATTTTACTTTTTTTTTTATAGAAAGGTCAAACAAATGACTCCATTTCACGGTAAGCAGAAGCGGAGTTCAAATAAAAAGTCCACTTCTGTGTTCTTTTTCAAAAATAATATTTTTTATTATTGTTTCTATATCGTTCAAGGAATTTATTTTCAAATTTAATTATATAATGTACTCATACGAGCATATATTATAAACTTTAACTAGGTAGCGGCATTGACATCTTATTTTGCAGGAATTGTATGGTTTACAAGAATATAATTGTGTCATTGAGACTTAAAATAGTAAAGAAAGTCTACATTTTTCATAGAAGAAGGTAGTTTATTATAAAAAACGCTCCCTTAAAAGTAATACTTTTAACTTAAGTTAGTAAGCTAGGTCGACGAATTGATTGTTTTAATTCGACAGCCAATTAGAATATTCTTCTATCATGGGGAAGATGCTTTTAAAAGCAATGTTTTAGTTACAGGCTACAACTTAAACATTAGATCAAATTTATCAAAAGCTAATTCTCTCATTTAGTACTCACTACGATATTTTATTTAAAAAATAAACGAAAAAAAAATTCATTCAAAATCATTATATACATAAGTATAAACTTTGAGGAGTTCCCTCTATTCTTCCTGCTGCAATAATCAGAACTGGACTTTGATAATTAGTTCTTTAAATACTAGAAGCTATGTAGTTTCAAATACCGAAAGAATGTTAGAAATCGCTTTGCTTGTGATACCATGGTAAGTAATATAAAATATATATATAAAAATCAAAACTGAATCGGGATCCTACTCCTTTTTTGAAGTCGATTAAAAATAATCGCTTCAATTAAAAGTCTTATAAAATATGGTTTTTACAAACTTAAAATAAGTAACAATAATATTGACGAAAGTCTTGCTACCTAGCCGTTAGTACATATATAACGTAATTAGCTAGTAGGTACGTGATGCCTACTAAATAATTAGCGTAAGACGGTAAGTTTGGTAACTCAATGTCTAGTTGCCGGAGATTGCTAATCTGAGGTCCCAACTCAAGATGTGTGTTAATGCCTACTTGTTAATATATTAACTATGTCAAACAGGCAAGGAATTATTTAACGCCAGTTTAGATCAGAGGTAGATTTGAGGTTAGAATACAACATTTACTTAACTTATTGATAAAATGTGAATACTTTAGCTAATTTTCCATGTTTTTCATGTAAAATCCAGTGCATTAATAAGCTATTAATCAAGATGATATTGTAATTTATTTTTGTATCGTAATTAGTGCGAAAAACACGTAAAATAAATCTATATATAAATTTATAACGGAAACATTATATTTTTCCGTTAGAACTTTAATTAACATAGTTATTTATGTTAATTAATCAGTAAAAAATATTAACGTAGTAATTTTCCTTAAGCGCATAGAGCCCTATCATCGTTAAACAAACAAAACAAAGAGATTGTCTTGTCTCCTGACATAAAGACACATGCGCATCTTGATTGTAGGTGTGGAATTGCATTTAAAAGAAATAACTGAATTACGTATTCTATTCGTAATCTATCTTTATCTAATTAATTAATAATGTGATAATCTCGTTTTTTTGACGTGGCGCAGATGTGTAAATTGGGCCAAAGCCCAATATTTAACAAGTCAAGTGTCACAAAAGAACTAAGAAAATGAACGTTATAAGCATTGTTAACATATTTTCTATATTAAGAAAAAACTACGCATAATACTAAAACAAAGAAACTAAAAGTATCTTGGTAAGCGTAATAGCGCAATTATGAATTTTCCATTGAATGTTCAGAAAACTTAAATATAATTTAATAATATAAACCTACAACTTATCAATGTTATTTAAAACCTTAGCATGTAAGATCAGGCAGCAAAAGACTCGAATTGTATCCTCAAATAAGAAAAGAAATGACACTTTTCCAGTTCGCGTACATTTCGGTAACGAGCTGGGGCGACGAGGCGTGTAACGCCACTGGCGCTGATTCCTGCGTCAAAAAAAACGACTGATGGAAGGCATCGTACCGTAGATATTCTAATAAGAAAATTTCCACTACATTTACTTTGGCGGGCGTCCTCGCGGCGTCTCGGCAAATATCTTATTTCCTGAGGCGAGATTGCATCTTGAGAAAACGCAGGGTCGATCTGAAGTTCCACTATTCGCTTCTCTACCCCTCCTTAGATATGTAGCCGTAGCTGTAGCTACGAAGCAGTCTACGGGGACATGCTACGACGCTACGATTTTCGTACGCTTATTACTGCTATAACTCAATTACGTATTGACTTTAATTTAATATATAAATAAGTAGGTATGATGTTACTAGCAAATTTATGTGGGATTGGAAAAGGTAATTGGATTTACGGATACCTACTACAGTTATAGATATTTAAATATTTATTTTATAGATGGAGAATATTTACTTTTTAATGTGAGTTAATACTGTAAATACTAAGGTTGTTTCATTGAAATATTTAAATCAAACAAAATCGTCAATTTAACGTTTGTTCCATCAATGACAACTAAAGTCAGTGTAATAAAAGAGACACATATTTAAACATAATTTACAAACATCTTCAAATTTTTAAATATAATACAAACTCGAATAAGAATATATTTTATTTCATATTAAATTTAAATAAAAACCTGGTAGATAAGTTTTGCTTTGGAGAATATATATGAATGTTGTATAATTTATATATGTAATTACTTAGTTTATTTAATTCATTTAAATATATTACGATTTAATAATTATTTTAGTTATAGGCTTTTCACACGCCAATTCTACCTTTTCACTATCTATTCTCCATGGTAGGACTGCTGGAAGAGATTTCATATAGGATTAAGCAGTACCTTTGTACAATTAATACACTTATTTCCCACAAATTTATTGCGTTCATTCAATGTTAAATAAATAAATAAATACTTTAACCGATCCGATACCATCGCCATTTTTGTTGGATAAAAACTAATTTGAATCTAATTTGCTAACAGGCATGAGCGCAGAGGACGAGTGGTACAACAAGTCGCTATCGGCCTTGCGGATGAACAGCGGCCACCATGCCAACCTGGCCGCCGCGCCTATGCTGCAATATCAGACCTAATCGCTGCTGCACGGCGCCGACTACTCGCCGGCGCCGGCGCACGACTACGCACCTCCGTAGTCAGCGCGACTTGCACACGCGCAGGTAGAAAAGCAGATTTTGAAAATTCTTCACCATACATGGACAGGAATGTTTTTAAAGTGTATATTGTAGGTGTCCTCATGTTTGGTCGCTAGTCTAATGCGGATATCTAAGCTGTAAGTAAATGTTCCTTTTAAATATTTGTATTAAGCGATAACTTCTTTCTTTGTCAATCTCATGAGAAACAACGGGGTTATACCTAACATAATCGATTCACTCGTTATATACAAGCTGAATATAAGAAAATCAGATTTACATAACAATAATGATAGTGTACATATTTCCATACATTTTCCGTACATATTAAAATAAATATTGATTGGTTTTTCAATTTCAAAAAAAAATTGCATTATATTCAGGTGCCAAATAGGTATGACGACTTTTTATTTGTAAATTAATAAATTTTAAAAATAATTAATACTAAAAGCCATTTTAAATGTAAACTAGTCATTTATCTGTGATTGTACTATATTAATTTATGTTAAATGCATTTTTTTATATTTTCTAAATCACAATTACAGTAAGCACGTGGACTAAGAAACGAGCAAATATATTTCGCCAATATGATGTTTTCGGGTGTTACTTGTTTTATATTTTGCTATATAAACAAGTATGTTCTATTAAATAACTGACCCCAATTAAAACCATCAACTTATTAAAGTAATACTCGTACACAAGTAATATGGCTCCCAAATTTTATATTCATAAATGTTTATATTAATAAAAGTCAGAAAATCTACTATTACTTACTTTTATGTTTCATAACTGATAATCTATAATAGTAAATAATCATATGGGAAAACAGTTTGCCGACACTTAAGCGTAATTTGGTTTTAATATGCATTGTATTTACTCGTATAATTGGGTTGTGCAAGCGGGGACTGTGTCGATTCGGTTGAAAGATAAGCGACTATTGGTTATGTCGCTAAGCGATAATCAGATGGTTGCAAAAATTAAATCAACAACTTTTATAATCACACTTAGTTCAGTGAATGAAAGTTATTCTCCATAGACTTCAGTCAATAAGTCCATGATTTATAGAATTGATAGAAATACCCTATCCTTTATAGCCAGCGACTAATTAATTTTGTCTGAATCTCTTCCATTGGCATTGACACTGTTTTTAATTAAGCCGAAAATATTAAAAATAAATGGCACGATCTCTCTTTTACAATTACACAGGATATGTAGGTGCAATTTAAAATTATTTTGCTCATAATTCAACCTATTTAACGTGCTAAATAACGACTACAACTAACAACTGAAATAAATAATTTCTACGTAGCTAATCTCTGTAGATCTCGTTAAGTAAGCATGAAAAGATGTGTAACGATGCTCGAACCTCAGATTAATGATAACTCGTCGCTCATTGGTTAAGTTCAGACATTACAAAATCAATTGCTATTTCCTATTGCCAGAACCAAACTAACTTAAACGCTCCTTTATTTTAGTTAAAGCTTTGATATTTTTTGTCTTTTTCATCAGACATTAATTGAACAAAACCTTTCAATAGCGTTAATAAAAGTTTATAAGATAGTCCGGTAAACATTTAAATTTATCTGCTTTTCGTTACATATATCTATATATTTCTTAAGGTACTTACAAATAGTTTTTATTTCATGAAGGTATTTGTTTCATATACGTAAGTTGTGTATGCTAGCCGTATTGTACAGCCATTTTAAAATGTTTAAGGTAATTAGATAAGTAATGTATTTTCTTGATTGTTGTATGGATTGAAATTAAATATGTGGATTCGTTATTTTGATAAATATACAAAAAGTTTAAACAATACTTTTATTGTCTTTTGTGTAATATAACTCGTGCAATTGTGATAAGGAATCATAATAATATTTAATCTTATCACATTTCTAATCCAAAAGAAAAAAATTTTTAAAATCGGTCATTAATAAATAAGATATTTATTGTACGAGAAATTCAAGTAATTTTTATATGTATCATGAAATGAATCTATCAAATTTACGAATCCAATTTAACTTTGCAAAACAAACTGTGTACATATTATAAAGTTTTGCATGATAATTTTAAGGTGTTAACAGCTCAACGATATAATAACGTTAATTGTCGATTAGTCAAATTTAACATTAAGTGGCCATTTCGAACTTAACAGTTACTGTAATAAAGTAGGATTTACATTATGCAGTTAAGAGCCGTTTACGTATTCGTGCTATACATTTCTATCTGGAACGCCCCGGTCATCTAAAAGTACGCAGTAATATGCAAATGTATTTTTTATTTTACTAGTTATTTCTTTATGTACTTTTGAAACATTGAAAAAAAATTATAGTTTTATTGAATACTAATACAGCCGTAATATATTTTTTTTATTTATCGAAAGCACAAATAGATTTACATTAAAATTTAAATTAAGAATTATCTAAATCAAAAAAGTATTGAACTGTAGAAATTAATGATATGAAAGCTTTATTTATTCAATTACCCACATAATATTTTAACCAAAATCTCTGCATATTGTGGATTCTATTATCAAACGCAATCTAGTCATTTTATCCTTACATTTGCATAAAAAATCAAAGTAGTTTTATAATAGTAATTGAATTATTTTTGACTTTTTGTAAAATAATATCAGTATTAATTAAGACTGTTTTGACAGTGTTAATTCTCTACCAATGGCCATACTGTGCATTCCATGTAAATATAATTTAAGGGAACTTGTCTAAATAATAAACATGTGTAAAATGAAATAAATTGTCTAAAATGTCTTTTTTTTACTCTTTCGAATCCTTTTATTTTCTAATCAGTCCTGAGTGTTCTTGAATGAATAACCAAATGTTCCAAACCAAATTACAATGGTAAACAAAGTATACCTTCTTGACTACATTTTTTTAACTATGTACTGAAACCAGTTCTAAAAATTAGCGAATAGTGTCACCATAGCAATAGTATGTTACCATAGCAACGAATATAAATTGAGGTAATCGTCATTATACCGTGGCCAAGCGTAGGTAAGATAATACAAAAAAAAATGTTTCTAGAACCTTTATTACTTTTTGTAGTATATGAATGCATTAGTTTCTAATCACGTTTTGAGACCGGTCTAGCGTACTGACGGTTGATGCCCTTGTATCGACTCAGGTACCGAGACAGGTGCGCTACCACGAAGCTATCACCGCCCACTGTACGCCAGAAAGCGTGCGCGGAACTACGAAGTGCCATCGGCTGCCCGCACTCCTGTAACAACGGCATCATGCTGGCTTCATCGAATAACGATATTATTTATAATACCATAAATTGAGATGTTGGATGTATCCAATCCCATAGACTTTTAAGATAGGTAAAGCATATAATTTGAGGTCATGTCTGGATTACTGTCTCTATCATTACAATACTATATAAAAAAGTATTATTTATAATTTGTATTTGTAGTATCCCGGGTATATAAGGTCCGTTTCAAAACTCCAAAAATCGACGCATGGCATGCACAAGCGCGTGTTTATAGAAAATCTCATTACTCAATACCAGTCTAAAATACTCAATTTATGCAGCGTACAATTCAGACCGAGTTGCACTTAATTTTAAATGCACTTTAAATATTTAATTATAGTTCAGATGCAGTTTGAATGCAGTAAGCACTACTGTAATGACACTGTCACCCAATCTCCTTGCCTAATGTCTAGTCTACATGGTCAACAATCGTTATCTCGTGGCAAAAATCACTGAGCAATTATAAAAACAAGGTCTTTGGCAAAAATAATATAAAGTATTTTCAAAAATTCAAACATGGTGCAACTTGCCTGATAATAAAATATCAAAAGTATCATAAGTCGTTTAGTAATTAAACAAAAAACTCACAGTCTGTGCGCTGCTTGTTCTTCCAATAAATCTGGCTATCACTGAACGAAAGGTAGCCATTTTGTGCGCTTCCTGAAAAAAAATCAATAAAATTAATTGCGGGGAAAATAGTAATATTTTATTTTTAGTATTACTCTGCGAGAATAATTAGTAATAAAATTATAAAACACTAAAAATTTTACCTCTTAATAGACAATCTACATTGCAACAGTACTCTAAAAAAATGCAGTTTAAATGCAGTTTGATTGTACTTGGCAAGACAAACCAGCGTATAATCCAACCCAATCGGTGTGTATTTGGTGTAGAGTTCCAACGGCTGCACTGTACTCTATGCTAATTTTCCTACTAATAATATTTATTGTAATTCTGTTAGAATGAAGTTGAAATGACAGCAGACTGTCTAGAGTCTTAGGGACTATCTCCACGAGCGCCAGAATCGTGACGGGTCCGCGCTTCTACAAACGACAGAAGAGCTAATTCCTCCAGCGTATCGTCACGACTCGTAACGGAATCGCGCTTATGCTACGAGGCGTTGTCCGATAGATTTATTGAAAGGATCCAGATGCAGACTGCGTTTGACAGCGCGCTCGCCACGCTCTCGCTGCGTGAGCGCCACATTCCGCGGCGAGGTGAGCACGTCGTCAATACGAATCGGCGCGCGGCGATACCATGACGTTTCTCTCACACTCAGCTACTCTTCGCATCATCGCGATTAAATCGCAGTGTGTACACACACGTTCTAAGAGAATATATAAAAAATACACATGGCACGACGCATGTAGATATCGTTATCTTAGTAGTGTCTACCCATTCAAAAACTAATGTAAATATGTATAATGTAATCATTCTTTATTATTTTGGAAGAAATTCCCAAACTTCAATTTATAACCAAGCAGATAGTCCATATGACGCTTAGTAAGAAATCATCGGTAGACTCTTGAAGTATCAAGAGAATCAATTGTTATTGCAGGTGCGCTGGAGTATCCTGAAGACAGGAATGTTTATACCATCCATGACTTGTAATTACACTGGCTACCTTTAATTCACACAGTAAAACAGCGCCATACTTCACACCCTAAATATGTATTATATGTATGCAAATTATATATTGAATAATTCGCATAATTATAATACATAAACTAAAAAGTTAAAATAATGTATTTTACCTTGTGTAGCGATTTACAGCTGGCTAAAGTGGCGCAGGAGGACTGAGTACTCGCGGTATTGAATTGTTTTTTCTGAGACATAGACTTGAACACCTGTAACCCAATGTTAGAGCTGCTAATTAGAACTTAATTGCAACAGCACTTACGTTAAAATAAGTTACTCTCGCCATACTCTGTCAATCAATTAAAGAATCAACAGCTTTTTTACGTTCCACTGATGAGAACAGGCCTCCTTCATGGAAAAAACAAGTAGTTTGGACATGCGTCAGCAATTCACCCATCAAGGTGAAAATATCAACGCTGAAAATATCAATCGCTTGCCATAACAACCAGTACCAACGACATAACGTGCCTGAAGCCCGGACGAGCTCGCAATGGAAAAATTTTATTGACCCACCCTAGGAACATCATGGCGAAAATTGCTTTATTGAAACCAGAGTGCTCGAACCACCACGTAAACGAGGTCCTGTATTCAAACTGCACGTTCCCATATATAAACCGGAAAAATCAGGTGTCACAGTTGTATTTCTGCTGAACATGATCATCAGCTAGCGGAAAAAGCTCATTAACTTACAAAAAACTCCAGAAACACAGAAGATAGTTAAATTTCTTAATAGCATTTTCTTTGTAAATATTCAGGACGTAAAATATAATTTAATAGATAGATAAACATTTAGTAATAAGACCGTGCTAACTTCTTGTTCGTTGATGTCATCAAGTAGCTCGCTGAATGTCTCCTGGTAAAGCACCGCCATCCATGGCTGCATGAAGAACTCATACAGATCCTCGATTTCACCAGACTACATAAAATATTTTATCTAACATTAACATTTATAATCACTAAGGTTCTTAGGAGGACTGATGAGCAGTAATAAGCAAAATATATATATATATATAGTAATTCCATCAATTCTGAATAAACAACTAATCAAATAAATGGGCTTAATTGGCAAATAGGAGAATAATAATTGTCTTTAATGAAGTGGAAAAATAATAATGATTGATGATTTCGAAAAGATTTTAAATTTACCGTTCAATATTAATTTACCTTATACCGGTAGAGCAGTTCGTTAAAAAAAGCTTCATGCATCCCGTACAACTGCGAGAGAATCTCTAGAGAAAAGTTATTTTTCGAAAGGCAGGTCACCTCCTCAACGCAATGCAATGCGTTCAGCCGCAAACGAAAATAGTTACCTTGCTTGTCCGTGATAAGGGTGTGACCCTGAACATGGCAGAAAAAAAACTATAAGGCAAATGATTTTAAATCTTTAGAAGTTATTATCTAACATCCATCATAAAACTAAATAATTCACAAAGATACGTTAAAACATATAGTTATATGTAATTAATTCTGCCGCTTTAACAATAATGTTAGCAGCATTGTTGTATTCCCGCAATTTGAGGTAAGATCCTCTGTGGTGAAGGAATCTGGGTGTACACCACTTCTATTTTCGACCTTATCTTCACTTACCACTTATTCAATCACCTACCAATTTATATTAAGTCATCATCAGGGTACACTATTTAAACAAAAATTAAAAGAATGGCTATTACAAAAAGCTTTTACAATTTAAATGAGTACTATAATTGGAATTATCTTGTAATGTAAAAAAATTGTAATGTTAATATTGTACGCCCGAAAATGGCAATCTGTTGTGACTCATGCATGTGATTGTAAGATCTATTTATTGTACACAGAATCACAAGAAAATTTATCTTATCTTATCTTATCTTATCTACCATTATGTATCATAAAGGTCGACAGCTACCCCGTTTTGAAAAAAAAAATATAAATAAAATGTACAATCCCTAATATAGATAAATATCACATAACAAGGGTGTATATAAATATATACTCCTTTATACCTGGCTTGGCAAATACAGCTGAGCTTCCATGGGTATTTCGGGTCCAGGTTTCCTCAGCTTCATGTAGTATAAAGGGCCTGGGAGCGTGCAGAACTGAACTATTGGGGACTCGAATTTCATTACCGGTTGCCATCTTGGAAAAATACTTTATCAGGTAATTAACATTTTAAGAAACTTAACAAAAGACTGATATTTATATTTGTTTTACATGAAGAATTACATTTGAATCTGTAGAAATAAAAGCCTCAGCATAAAAGAATTAGAATAGGTTCATTTGTACGCTCTAACTTTGATTGTTCCAATTATTGATCACATTATCTCATTGGATTTTTTTAGAAACAAGCCTATTTGACTGTCCTCAGTAAATAGAATAGACATTTTTTATCTATTCTGTAAATGTTTGATACTAAGACTAAGTTTCATATATTTATATATTCACTGGCCTATAATGTAATTTAACATTCATAAAGCAAATGATACAATAAAAGAAAATGATTTAACAATAAAGACATTTTCCACTACTTCGATGCAAAATCAAAAATACACTCCTTTATAGGACAGCTAACGCCATCTATCGAAGACTAAAAGAACTATAGTCTTCGGAGCTTTTACAATTTTATCGAAACGTGCGCTTTTTGGGGTGCTTATAGTTTTAAGTCTTGCTAAATAACTAGGAGTACCTTCTGGACAATGCAGTGTTAATGGGAGTCATGCTGGTTACACTTTGAACGGCTGTTTTGGAACTGAAAAATAACAAAAATGCCTAAAAAATATTTGCAAAAATAAAAGATAAGTTTTAATATAAACATTCTTCAACAGATCTGAGAGGCTTATTTGTTCTTTATAATTTAGTGATTTAACTTATTATATTACATTTAATTTATTAATAATTACGTAAGCAAACTGGAGCTATATGTCGGTAACAGTTCCGAATTGTCGGATATTGCTTCGGAGTCTGCCATCGCAAATGGGTTTCGGTTGCGCAAGAATATATTTGCTAACTGAAAAATAAAAATACTGCAGTATGCACAACATTCACAAAACATTCCCGATAAGTAGTCTCTTGTAATAAATATTAAGTTACCGCCTCCCCAACATCCTCGGAACAGTAGTAATGCTGCTGCATACGATCTGCGTACAGTCTTCGCGAGTACTTTACGCAGGGGCCTGCCGCGTACACGTGCGGGTCATTAGTCTCGAAGGCAGGGCCTACCACCAGGCCCCCATCATACACAAGTCCGCTCTTATTAATGGCTGCAACCAGACAAGACAAAGAACGTTAGCCTCATGTGTTCTTATACAAGAGAAACTGGAGAAAGAACATGAAGCGAGGCTGATGAAGTAGACTGAGCGTAGCTTCCAAAGCATGAAAACAGTAAATCACAGCGTAATTAGTTTACATAAAAAAATAAACGGTTATCTTTTAACATTTTCGCCAATTTACATACCCAGATAAGTCTCTTACAGTCCATTGTATTCATTGTATAGCTAACAATTTAGGTTCAGTTTGGTTCAGCATATTGAAGTCCTAAATACAAATATTCGGGCCTCCAATATTCTAAACCAAAGTATACATATGTCAACCATTTGATTACTACTGACACCCATGATAAAATTGTATTTTATTGAAGGAAATCTAAACTAACAACCATGGAGGTCGTAAATGACAAATATCCAAACCAAAGTACCTTTGAAGGCGTTAATATCGATAGCTTTCAATCCGTAATAGAAAAAAGCGAAGCAGGGTAATCGCACAGCGTGCAATGCTGACATCAGATGCAACGCTTCGACGCGGCTCCCCACCTGTTTCCAGCCCGCCAGTGTACACTGCCGTAGGACCCGAATACCAATCTCCTCAATGTTGGATTGGACGCGTTCATCCACCTATTGAGATAAAAAAGCCTGTTAAGAAATTAACCTGTCATGCCGCACAAGTCGGTAAATTATTCGAGTTCCAAGTTCAATTTACCTTTGTAAGGCCGTATCGTTTAAGTATTAAAAGTAATATCATAAGAGTTTATTGTCGTAGCAATTTACCGTTTTCTATTTAACGTGTTAGTGAACCCGAGTGTAAATAACAAATCTTTTGCAGCAAATTAGCAAATTTGCTGCAACTGCGAAGAATTAGTAGCTGCAAAGAAGAAGCGGCGCAAGAAACTCTCAGCCTTTAGTATTTGTAATGACATTTACAAATTACCTATGTCATTATGTATTAGTATTACAAACATATTTTTTGTTTTACAGTGCAATATTTTATACATCGGTACGTATCGTAATTTTTGATTTGATAAGTATAAATTCAGCTTGATTACAACTTAAGTTTATTTAAATTGCATTTTAAATAGTCCATGCATTCTTATCACCTAAATATTCCTGAACTTTGTAGAAGCTTTTTTTCATTAAATTTTCTTCTTCTTTACCTTCTGTACCTTTAAATTTGTGTATAGGCAGTTCAGTTATATTTGGCGGGATTTTATTATAAATATGTATACATTGCCCCGTAAATGAGTGACTTGTTTTATGAAGTCTAAAGATTGGAACAGCAAGTTTATTTCTATATCTAGTATTTAAACGATGATTTTGAAAAAAAACTTATCGCCATTCCAATTCACTTGAGACAAATGGCGTTTTTATCAACCACTTAGTTGGATATTATGCACAAAATAAAGACCATATTTTTTTGGTAATTCACCATTAGTCCTACATCAAGGATTCCTCATCAGTTCCAATTCTTACCGTCTCATTATTGAAACAGTTAACTCTTAGCGCGCCTTCTTCTGGTGGAAAGGGCTCCACGAACACAATCACTCTTGGAGCCAGGCCCATCTCCAACAGGGCCGCTACGCAGTTATACGCCTCTAAACACTCTCCGTACACCACCACTTGGTTGTTCTCGCTGAGACACTGTTTCGTGTCTTCTATACATAACATAAGATTTTGTTTTATAAGCATATCAACAGCGCCCCTAGTGTAAATTTCTATCGTATCGAGACATTTCGATCGTAATTACGTTCAAAAAATCGTTACCAATACGTCACAACGCTGTTGACATTTTCATATAAGCTGACGACAAACAAAATGAAGAACGTTCAATATGATTGAAACTTACACTAGTGGTACTGAAGGCACATTGACTTCGTAAAAATATTAATTTGAATGCAACCTAGAACCTATTTGCATGAAACTACCAGCGTGAGGCTTCATTCTGTCTACTCAACTTATCTCTAATAATATGTTAAGTAGATCATTCTTTAGGGATATTTATGAGGATTTCATTTCCATTACTTACTTGGAATTCTTCTACAAGACATTTTCTTAATGTTAGTATAAATAATCGGCTTCTTTTTAATCCCACACTTAAGATGTGACTAAAACGTTTAACATTGACATTTTAGTCACACCTAAAATCTGTTGAAATTTTTCCAAAAATAAAGGTGAATTTAAATTTCAACTGGTATTGCTCTTATTAAATTGGGATTAAAAAGAGGCCGATCACTTGTCAATTTTCTTTTTCTTGTTTGATTATTTAAAAAAAACTAATCAGAAGTTTCAGAAACACACTATCTTCATTAATCATGCGTAGCAGCTTCTTGAGACTGTCATTCGCATCAAAGAGTGTGTTGATCAGCATCAGGTTATCGGGCATATCGGGACTGGCGGGCACTTTGTCCGGCTGGTACTCAGGATCATCCATGAGTGTTCTCTCGCAAGGTTTCCCTTTCCTGGTATTTAATAAAGGGTTGTCAACTGCAAATCGTACTTTGGATGAATTAAACGCATATTTTGAGACCTTAAATGAACTCTTCTCTACGTCAAGTCAACTTTTGCTTCCATATGTAAAAGCCTATCAAGTCTGTACTTAAGACAATCTAAGGAATATAAATTAGATTTTCCACAATCCAGGCTTTGGCTATATCCCATAGTAATTTGTTATTTATGGTTATTATTGTTATCTCATTACTAGTGTCTTCCATAACCGAACAAGACATTAAAGGATTCCAAGGTATAATACTTTACAAACCCTAAAGAACTTCAAGAAGCACAAACAGATGCAAATATCTGAATAATAAACAACTCACTCGATTTCCTTGACGAGCTCGAGTGAGTGGTAGAAGTATTCAGGATGTTGGAACTGATGCCCACATGTAATCACGAGCTCATCATAAAACTTTGTACCGCCGCCTTTTAAGTGGACGCATTTTATTTTCCTGTAACAAAATGTAAATGTAAGTTCACATTTATTTATTTATTCTTCATTCCACAAAAGCAGAATTGGTGGATTTAATGCCTAAAACTTTATCTACCAGTCAAGACATCTATGACACATACTTTTCACGTATACAAAACCCTAATATATAATTAGCTTACAAAGTAAGAATATTGCAACATAAGTCAATATGAATTATACACTCAATTAGTCGCGACTTATAGTCGTCCATTCAGAGCGGTGTGAGAAGTTCTTTGTAAAAGATCGGGTATTGGGACCGGTCCCGTGTCTGATAATGACAGTACGGGGAATAACCATTAAAACTCCCCATTTGGCGTTTTGTGGGGATGATCCAGGATTTGTTAAATCAATTCACCGTCTGCCCCCAGGTTATCTTTGTACTAACCTGTCAATATTTACCATAACAGCTGACATAATATCTATATAGTAGTAGAAAGGTACGCTCTTCAGATATCTATCTGTGTACCGTCCTACATGCGGCACACACGTCAAGGCTGCCTTCAGACATTCCCCTGCGGCCGGAAGTCCGTGCTCAGATATTAGCGTGATGTTACTGAAGGTTAAATATTTTGATGCTGGCCTACAAGGAATAAATAAGGATATTTTAATTAATAACAATTACAATAATTATAAAACGTTTGAAGTCTTTTATCGTCACGTTAACCGTTTATTTGACTGAAGATTATTATTCTATTAGCTCACTATAATTTATTTTATCAAGCCCACATTTTTTTTATAACTTTCACAGACAATGTCTCATTATTCCAATAACTTGGGTCCAATTTATCCTGATTTTAGAAGTTAGGCACTCATACTAGGATTTTCTGTATCATGAGTATACACAAATGGTAAAATTAACTCAATAAGACAGTCAAAAACTAGACAATCGATTACAAGACATTAGTAGATTATAAGATTATCGGTCGATTATAAGACAGTCGAGAGAAGTCCTTATGCCTGATGCTCTTGCGTAAACCTAACCTTCTTGTATAATTTTATTGATTTTAGTCCATTTCTAAACAACGTGTTACGCTTGCAGTGTAACTTTCGGTACACCACAGCATGGTAAACGTAATCTCAATATAAAAAATCAACGTTATTATTTCAAAGACAACAACATAGATAATTGAAAATTAACATTATTACTGTAAAACATAAAATTTTTACTAAAATGGTAGTTACATACCCCATGACCAAAGTCTCCAAAAACGCAAGGCCTGTCCTGCTGGCGCCAACTACTACGATGCTGTTGTTAACGAAGACCCTGGGAAGACTCGTCAAGGGTCGCTCGATCATCCACAAAGCAAAAGGAGTTGCGCTACACATAATATAATCCTGAGTATTGACAAGGTTAATAAAATTAAGAAGAACTAACTTATGAGCATGGCATTCGTTAACGAACTATACGTCAGCCTGACTGAACGGCGCTATTAATTTAAAGGCTGAAAGCTAGATAGACAAATATATTTTCATTTTATGGCTATAGCTTCTGTGTCTTTATATATATTTAATATTAAAATAACAAACTACAGACTAGCATCAACAAAGTAACTACTACTAGATACAAAGCTTGATCGATAATTTGGATACCAAAACCTCACCAGTGAACAATCAGGCAAAGGTAATTAATGACAATTTCATGTAGATAGAGTCTTTTAGACTACATGATCGCTATATTATCACATGTACTTATGGTAAAATATTGGCTTCAGCCTAAGCTTCGCATTTGCTTTTATGATTTAGGTGAGGTTTTGCCACTAAAGTATGTTTGTAATATTTACATACCTGTCCTGAAATATCTTATCCAGATCTTTGTTCCCGCTGATGTTTGGGATAGTCTGGCGCGGCAGCACGGGGGTCATGTAGCCCGCCAGGGACATCAAATTACGGCTCGGGCTCTGAGGAATTTACATTTTGATTGCCGCTATAACAATTTTGAATATAGTTTGCAAACGTTTAGCGACATAGAATGTGTCAATTACTTAATCATAATGGCTATGCCAAAATCGATATAAGACATGGCTGACAATTAGCTAAAACGACATTGATTCATGTTGGATACTACACTAATGTATAAATATATGTATAAAGTTATGAAGATATAAAGATATAAAATCTTTAGCCTGCGAAATTAACTAGGCACGTAATTGATAGTCAAAATATATTAATTATGTATAGGTTATATACATTATTACAAATAAAGAAGATATAAGGAATATAATTATAATATGGAAAGGTATTGAGTTATTTGATATTAATAATTATGTTTCAATTTAAATTATTACAAAGTTTCCAGCAAATTGTACTATACACAGCAGTATAAAGTAATTATTAATTTTGTATACCTAAACATATAATTATTATTATATTAGATCAAAGAAATATGTTGAGAGCTGTTACAAATAACCTACTCTAGGACATTTCTAGATTGGAACCGATATTAATATTTTACCTAAAATGTACATTTAGAATTGCCAGTATCTAATAAACTAAGCTATGAAAGTCGCCAAAAACAACCATGATACAAACCATATCTCCTTTAGAAAAAAGCCTGCATATCCAGAAAAGCGAAGTAAAATGTGAATGGCGTAGCAGTTCACGTAAATACCAGCGGCTGTGAGGCTCCATAACCGGAGATAAAACGCCCGCTAATATCTGCGGTGGAAAACAGTGTAAATTTTTAAATGAAATTTAATTTACTATTTCATTTTAGACTACGACTGATTCACAAAAATATATATGCAAAGCTTTTTGATATTACAGAACTGGATCACGCTGGTCTTTAGACTTAAAATATTTAGGGCGCAAGATAGCATACATAATGATAAAAATGAAATTGATTAATACATGTAATTGAACACTATCAGACACTATCATTGTAACAATGTCATATTTCATTTAAATATATTATATTTTCATTTTTATTTAATTATTTTAATTACATTATTGCAATTAAAGCTTTTTGTGTATGACAGTAATAATTATTTTACTCTATTACACAAATACTGAATGCAATGCAATGTGACACAATGTCTCCCTCATCTGGTTTACTTAAATCTATTTTTATCTACTTAGACATCGTTCTGTCAAAGTTTTTGGAATCATTCAATAATTTGCTAATTCATTTTTATATAATGAATTTCCTAATAATATATTGATACATCCACTTGGTAGTAAGTGTTGTTAACCATCGTTCAGAAACACTAGCAATATCAAATATAACTATAGATAGTAATTTACTGACAATGCCATCTGTTTGTGGTCTTCGTGATTCTGGTTCTAAAGCGTATTGGGTTCGTATCGAAGTAACATCCTCTAGTGGCCTGAAAATATTATGCTTAGAATTATTTTTACAGTATCTAAGAAAATATTATCATTAGGTACAAGACGAAACAGTAATAAGGTATGGAATAATTATATCTTATTAATGTATCTATAAAAAGCGTCGTTATTGTCTTCCATGCGGGTGGCAGCGATTCGAACCCCGCCACGTGCCAATGTGTTTTCATATGTACGTACATATGATTTATTTTCTTATTAGACGATTTTACGATGAAGGTTATCATCGTGAGGAAACCTGCACACACCTGTGAAGAAATTCATAGGTTGTGTGTGAAGTCAACCAACCCAAGTGCGGGCCAGCGTGGTTGACTAAGGCCTAATCGTCCTTATTCATTGTAGGCTCGAGCCCCTCGGTGTGAACGTATATGAGCTGTTAATGGTGAATGTATATATAACTTAATGATGTCTTGGTAGTAAAATAGGTGAATTTTATTCAGTGTGTATCACATAGGCATATTACCCTAGTATAATCATGCCGACAGGCTGTCTCTGACTGAGCAGCACGAAAGAGATTATAGTTTGGGAGTTAAGAGAGGAGCTGAACAGGTCCAGCAGGCTCTGAGCGCGAGGGGCGTGTTCCAATACGTCGTTTAAATACGACAAGTCACTTGCTTCTCCGATCCGGACGGCCAAGTCTCTAAAACAGCAGAAATAATTGAGAAATATTGCAAGATTCATCAGCGACCTCAGTAAAGTATCCAATACAAAATATTACTAGAACTTAGTAAAAGTTCTTTTAAAGTCTTTTTAAATAACGATATTTTGACTTTGATTTTTGATCGCGATGTTACCGAACATTACGCTGGATACTAAACATTAAAAAGGACCTCTAAACTCTGACCCCGCGCGACCAATAATAGCCTACTCATTTTGGGATGTCGCATTTAGTTGGACTGATCGGTGACATGGCACTGGAAGTACACGTAAGAACAAGAAATCTATACTTCCTTTAAAATGTACACTTAACAGGCTGATGCAAAATGAAATTTCTATTTTGTGTAAAACAATATTTATAAGTTATCTGAACACAATTTAAAGTTACATATAAATAGCACACAATGGAATATTAAACTTATTTTAAAGACGATAAAAACATTACCGTGTATAATAAGTTTTATGAGTACATACCCTCTTACTGAATTAACGTGGGCCACATACAAGGATTCATTAATGAACCGCATTTGACAGCCATAAGGGGTGCACAACTGAAAATATTCATTAGTTAATCGTCTCGTACAAGTTCACATTAGTGATTATAATTATTTTTAATTGTGGCGTAATATTGGCCGATTCCTTTTTGGGAAAATAACTTTGAAATATGTATACTTGTCCATAAATTACTATATATATTGCACTGGGTTCGTACCATATTAGTCAGTTAAAACTTATATAATTATAAACAATTTTAAATAAAACTATTTCTAAGAAAAGTTACCTTTTTCTTGTCATGTGTAAGTTATGTGTAAGTTTACGTTTCGTGTTGAGTGTAAATAAAAAAACTCAATGCAAGGTTACCGTAAAATGTTCTAAAAGTGGGAAAGGTGGATGGCTTGATGGTAAACACATAACACAATAGTCTCTTCCAGGAAATATTTCAAACGCCGCTTCCAACATGTTAAAACCATATCTAAAATATCATAGAAGAATTCGCTATTGCAAGAGAATAAAGGTCCTTAGTCTAAGTTCATCACGTTAGTGACATATTTAGTTACTATTTGTTCATAAGTTTTTTTTAAAGAATTAAATGTTCATGTTAACTAACTTATTTCTATGTCAATAGATAGATAAGCATGGATATTGAAAGAAATAGATAATATATTTTATTATTTATTATAATCTCCACCGACAACCCCAATGTCTGATGTCTATGATCAAATCTCTTTATTGCCTCTGTGCAATTTTTGACATTTCACTTTTCCAAATAAATCCTGATGGCCTCAATGGTTAAAGGACATTTGTATTTTTTCACCTCTAAAAATAAATATGAGTTCGTGAACATGAGACCCTGAATTTTTATAACTGAAAATTTTATAACTTTTATCATTACAACATGTAAACATTACGAAAATGTTCACATTCCAATAAAATCACAAAAATAAAAACTGGAGTCCATGGATGGCAGAACTTGAGCGACGACCTTCTACTTTTTTGGGGATATATTTCCTTTTTTTATTTTTCATACTTTTTCTTATAATCTCGGTCTAATATTTCTTTTAAAAAAAACAAAATGAACCTCTCATCATAATCTGGGTGCATTGCAAACAACTCCAGTAAGAAGGCGTTGGGTGTCCCCGAGTAACGAACTGGTTCAGGCTGCTTATTGGACGATAACATCGTGTTCACTAGCGAAGACAAAGCATATATAATGGTCAAAATAAAGTTCTGGGTATCAAATAGGAAGAAATAAGAATCCTTCACAAACCTAATTAATTAATAATAAAATAAAGGACGAACCTCAAATTATATTCTTTCTTATTATAGACGAACTTAATACTAAAATTTTACCTATGCTCCTCTAACAAGGTCTGAATGCTTTATATAAGAGTATTCGTGTGAAATTGAACCTAAAGATAGCTCTTTATTTTAGCTATGAAATAGTATTCAACTTAAATTACTACATAACGTAAATGCAACGCCCCTGTAGACGAAATACTAGGCTGAATAGAAAAGGCCCGCTATCTTTTTGTTTCGCTAATATTTGGTATGATGGGTATCAATAATCTTGGTTGGTTTTGCTACGAAACAATGTTCCGCTGAGATAGTCAGGGAGCGATATTGACGACAGTACCTACCAAATTGGTACCTCTTCAGAACCATGTCATTATATAATAATTATTAATTTTACATAATAATCATGCTATATTAATTATCGCAATGAAAATATTGTCACATTTATTCTTATCCTTCCTGGGTTCCTTTTCATTGATAGGAGCTTTATTTTTCGATGTATTGTCTAATATCTTCATAATATTATCAGCTAATCTGTATAAAAAATTACAAAGTGTGAGAAATGTTATTAATAATTATATTGTTATAAAACAATTAGCAGTTCTTATTAAATTAATAAATACTGACCCATTGCCAAAAGAATCACAGGACAAAATTGTTGGTACTCTCAACAAATTGTTGTCAATATTAATGATATCGAAATCTAGTTCTTCCTCGTCTTCTTCTAGCAAGTCCATGACGTCCAGAGAGTTGATTAATTCTGGTCCACTAGAAGACATGACCGCAGAACTCTGGGATGGAATATCTTTGAATTCTTCTTCACTGTACAGCCATGTTACCTGGACATTTTTATACATAAGTCAGGGCTGAACAAGCATACGTTAAGCTGGAGGTAACGTCTATCGGTCATATCCGGTCTATCGGTGTATCCTTAGCTGATAGAATAAGTCTCACTAAACAGGCCTTTTCCATCCTCAAACACCTGTGTAATCGTATGCTATGAATGGTAAAACTCCTACAAGGTAATGTAAAAATTTTTCTTACTAAAGAATCAATATTGAATCATATGTTTAAGTTTTTCTTTGTTATTTTATATCATTTCAATTTGAACCAACCCCTGTATTAAAACGAACAAAATAATTATTCAAATGATTTGAATTTTAGCACCCTAATGGTCGCTAAAATAAAATAATTTATTTATCATTTAACCTGTAGGGCTATTCAATATGTACAGGCTGTTTTGTACTGTCAAAAGAAGAAAGCGACAAATCAACAGCTATTAACTTTTATAGATAAAAAGAAAAATATTTTTAATTAAAACACAAAATCCGTCTGATGGTAAGCGGTCTCCGTAGTTAACAGACATATAGTTGCTTGTTACACCGAAGCTCTAACTGCTTTGATGACTTAGAAGTATTATTAATCTTACAACAACAACAATCTCACAACACAACACATACAACAACTATATACTACAGCATAAGTAATACCCACTCTAGATTTTGTATCTTTTACGCGCGATGCGAAATCTGATTGAGATGCTGGTGGTACAGTTGTTTCTATGTTATATGTAGAGGCACTGGAAAATTGTCACAAATTAACAATATTAAAATTAATTTCTATTAAGAAATAAACAGTATATAATGATATGTAAAATGCTACCTATAATATATCCTATAATTCGCAAAAAAGTTTTAATTATTTTAGTTAATTTAAATAGCATGCTAATTTTACGCTCATGCTAACGACATAAAAATGCATTATTTCATAAACACATGCTAAGCATTTTTCAAAGCAATCCATGTCATATTCTAGTTAATAAGAGTTTCTTTGAATTAAATATAAAATGCAATTTGTATGACAACTTTTAAGCGTTTAAATAATATTGCTAGTGTAACAGTAACTTATTTTAATTTATTAGTTATTTGAAAAGTGACACTAATTAAAAATCTGTACTTTATTTCTTTAACTGTTATAGGTTCGTACCTATGAATAGAGTTCGTATCCTGATTGTTCTTTTGCTTCGTTAGTTTACAATCAGTATGGCGCAGACCACCAAAGGGTGAAAGCTCGAAACTCTCCTCCAACGCCCCGTAGTTGATTTGGGTATTCAGGCACATTACACCCACTGCTAATTCTTTATGCTGCAATTGTTTTCAAACCTATATATCTTGTAACTTTAGAATCTCCTATCCAATAATATCGTAAGACCATCTTGCAGCAAGGTTCAATGAAATACATAGTCGATAATTTTCATACCATACAAATATATTGTAAAGAATAAGCATTTTAAAATAATCACATCACTATCAGCATATTGAAACGTAAAATTTGTCATAATCAATCAACTTTTTGACAAATCTCAATAATTTTCTGTTAAGTGACTCTTTTAACCTTAGTTTACATTTGTTATAACTTCATGCTATATAAGCTGATTTTCACCAAGACTTTAACCAGCGATTATAAATTAACTATTGTTTTAGACATTTCTTCCATGCGGTAAATCTTTTTAGCATGCAGGAATTAAAATATTGCTAATTTCGATACACGTTGGAAGCAGATATATACATTTGCTATGTTTTTCTATTTTTTAAAGCCGTAGCGTTCCCTATTACGTGGGGATAGATGAAGTCTGTCACTTTACAAGTGGCAATAATTTTAGCACTTTTAGTTAATGGCTTGTATGTCTAGAAAACAAGATAATACGAAAGTAATGTGTATGGTGGCGAAACGTTGAGCACAGTGTCATTGAGGCATTAGCAAACTGCCTTCATGAGTTGTGACATGTTCAAACTAAGTAGAATACAGCTACATTGTCCAAACAGGCAAAATACCCTCAAATATTATAGAGCCTATTCTAAAATCGGAATAAAATGCTGATAGAAATATGCATCTCTGTGGCAAAAATACTTATCGGACGTTACCTCGCACACAAGCAGGACCCTCTCCGACTCTGGATGCTGAGAGATCAGCTCACTGATATAGAACTCTCCGTAAATCTCGCGTAATCGTGGCGAGAGTCGGTCTATTATAGGCACTATATCGTCATTATCCTCTTCGCTGTTTGGAAAGGAGAGATAAATAATAGTTAGTATAATTCTGACCCTGACGCAGGGGCGAGCGTTACGGTTCCGATTACCAAAACAAAGCAAGATTCGCCATTGCATAGTTGGGCCCACAAGGTTCAATCGAAATCTTGTTATCTTGAGCTCCTCGTGCTTCTGAAGGACGTTAACCCGTGGGTACCAGTTGTTAGAGCAACCGCTTGCACTACCATGATTTTAATTCCGTTGTACCTGCTTATAAGATTTTATATCTACATATTTAAGATTTAACTTATGTTAACCATATTGATTAATATTTTTGTCGCTGCTTTTATATATTGATGATGTTAGTTATTTAATATTTCAAAATATTTATTTTTCAAAATGAAAAATAATCACACAAAGTTGTTTATGATCTGAAAAATGTCTAAAAGTTTATAAAGAATACAGTAGTTAATAGGATTTTTATCCGTGACGAAATATTAGGAGATATATCTCGAAATACATTCTTTATCCCCCTTAAACTAACACCTGTTTTACATTTTCTAATCACAGTACAAGCAAGAATCGTCGATAAATAAAAATGTTATTACGGCAAAATAGCTTTTGTCTCAATATTTTTGACGATGCATATGATCACAGAACGCTGCTGATTCGTTTTGAAATCTTTATACAGCAGTGCTAAGTTAGAACAGCAATCATTCATACTAACACAGCCCGCCTAATGCGCAGATGCGGGCAGACCACGCTGCGCTCAGCGATACACAGCGCCGGCAACAACTCGCCAGGAACACCTCGCTCTACAGCCTGCACGCGCCTGAACGCACCCTCTGTCCGAGACTGTCCAGCCACAAGCACTGAATACAAATTGATTAATACTATAAATAGATTTTCAAATCACAATTTTGAGTGACAAAAATAATCTACAAGAAAACTTTTTCCCACTCATTCTTCCATATCTACACCACATATCTTAACCTGAATTTTAGGCTATAACTAACATGGGCAAGATGTGACAGTCTTCGTCATGGTTATATACTGCAGGTAAGGGTCGTGCATGAACAAGGACTTAAGGAGGTTGTCGATCAGCTCCCGAGAGTACAACGTGCTCCAACAAAGCAAGTGTATAAACAATGTGTTCCGAGCCGTTAACTCGACAGTTCTGAAACAGATAATAATACAACTAATCCTCATTTTCTACTTCGGTAACTGTAACAACATTTATCTCTTTCAAAATGTAGATAAACCACATAGTAAAGCTGGTGGTGGTTTTCCGTAGACTTCATTAAAATATATAATTTCATTCCAATATTTTGTTTCAGAGTTACTGTAATATTACTCAAAAGCAAAAATATTTTTTATGTCACGTGTCTGATTTATGGGTATGTAGGTAACCTACATCACAGAAAATCCATAGGTAAGTTAAGTTAAACTTTCTTTACCAGGAGCCTTTCGTCTGATTTGATCATGTATTGATAGTGTTATGTTTTTGGTGGAAGTCCACTGAGATAAAAAAAATAACGTAGATTAATACATGGTCACGTGTCATTGTACAATCACAGTACCTACACATTACAACTTTCCTCTGTGGTGATTAGAATCATCCATACAGGGTTGCCAATTTGTATGCATACGAAATAAGAAACTTCTATGGTCGAATATACGAAGAAAGTTGTCCACTAATCGAATTGTTTGTCAACATATTTATAAGTTTTTTGTTTTAACTAAAGATGAATACAATACAAAATCAGTTACTTATATTTAGTCCAGATATATTCTTCCCAAGCTCTGGGATGAACTGACGGTATCAGAGGGTAGTCTTTAACTGCCATGAAACCCACAATAGCTTCATTTGAATCCAACTGACATATTGAAATAACACAATTATTTCTGAAAATAAAACAGTCTAATTCAGTTGTACTTATGGATATTAGAAGTAGGCCCATTATTATGAATTGCTAAAATTTGATTAACCCATCAATCAAGTTTGTTACTTCGAGCTCTGACAATGCTCCAGAAGGCACATAAACCATTGTTCCCGTGAGCAAACCGCTTTCATCCACCAACCCACACTGGACCAAGATAGTGGTTTTATGACCATGTTTATATATGTTTTATGACATGTTTCTCGCATGTAGGAAGGTGTGTTCCCAGCCAGATGACCTACGTAGCGCACACAACTATGTTTACAGCTCGCACAATAATTGTTCATGTGCGTGATCTTCTAACGTGGAAGCTTTGAATATTATAATAACCAAGCGTGAAGAACAACCCAATCCAGAAGAGCTTGACTTACCTATACTAATTAACATGGCTATAACAAGAAAATCAACTAGTAGGCAGTTACTTAATTTATAGATAGATAAATTATTTATGATAAAAGGTAAAATACCTAAAACTTACATCAAATAGGTGATATCAGAAGGTTGTTTAATTCGAAAAGTTATAGCCATTGACTCGTTGACAAGATCCATTATCAGGGGAACATCGTTTACACATGCCAGGCGAAGGCGACCCAGTGCCGGTGGCCGAAACATACGTGACGCCATCTCTCAATATTATTAGATGTCTCCTACTATTAAAGATTATTATAATACAAAGTACTCTGAGGGCCGATTAATTAAATATAATAAGAGATATCCAATTATGCACAGAATGTCTTTAATGACAATGACATGGCAAATCCACAGATCAATCAATTAAACAGATAGAATTACGTGTAAAAAGAATAATACGATTGGAGTCCATGTTCTGATAATGAGCTTTTAGTAATATTAAGGTATTAGGTATTTATATAAAATAACGAGAGAATAATTAGTAAGCTTCCTAGATTATGTTTTGGTACGTATCTATGTTTAGGTACACTAAAACACGCCAGAACCTTAATTGCAAAGGTTTATTAAAACATTATGTCTGTGATACATCAGCTACAGATATCTAAATCATTATACTTATATATCAATCTATAACTTTATGATATTTACTAATAGAACCAGTTTTCTTCTGCTCCCAATCTTGAGATCCTGTACCAGAACGATAGATAAACACACTAGAACATTCCTAAGATAAAAAAAAGTCTTGATTGAAAGAAAATTCTTAATTCAAGACGTTTTTTACTTAATTGATATTCAGGAAGATTCTACTATTTAAGTACCAGGTAACTGGTGACTAAATTGATAAACTCTTTCCTGTGTATTTCTTTTTGAATTAGTTGATGTGCTCTCAAGATATATTCTATTCTGACGCCTGTTCTGTGGTATAAATCCAGACAGAGAACAGAGGCCAATAGTTAAGACATTATTTAATTATATGTACAACTAGTAAAAATAAGTCCGTACTTTGCAATCAAATTTTACGTGACTGTACCTGACCCTCCTATAATTATAAACAAAATTTTGATAATAATGATCTAGATCCTCTTGGACCAGACCCCACGACTAAAGATGAATAAAAGGTAGTGATGTCGCTGAACTTTTATGATATGAACTCGTTAACAAAATCATAGTCAACCAGTTTTTATTTGGGAATCTTTTTAATAACATTAATTAGGTTGGTTTTTCAATAACTTAAATTTTTATTAATTTACCAAGGAACGTAAATTAGTAAAAGGTAGTTTTAATAAAATACAAATAAAAATCAACTTTTATACATTCTTAGCTTTATTTATTATTCTTAAAATCAAAACTTCTGAATTTCTGTTGAAATAGTCACACTGCCAGGTTCTATGGCTTTAACAATATAGGTACCGTTTGAGCTATACACTTAATTATTTTTAAAAAAACTTCATTAATATTATTTATATCCTTAATATACAGAACACAATAAAACTAATAGAAAATAATTTAATTATGCAATAATATACACGCTGTAATTAGCATCAATAAATAAGATGACTTCATTGTGTGGATCTCTTTGGAAGTGATTAGTTTGTAATCCACAAGAATATGCTACGATGGTTTCAAATGATCTAGAAAATAGTCAACACTTTTCGTATTTCGTTAAATTCGTAACTCACTATTTTTCCTGTACAATCAGTGCTTTGTGAAAGTTTAATATAATTTAAAGCATCAAATCAGGAATATTATTTTAAAAAAATCATATGTAACAAGATTATCTATTGTTTTTGACACCAAATTACCAAGACCTAATTTATTAATAGATTATTGTGTTACTCAATCTTAACCTTTAAGCCCATAATATCATTGTTGGTTATTCAATGTTCTTCAGAAATGCATGAAAAGGAAATTTGATAATTAGACATTTTAGGAATTGAACCTCCCGGGAAAAGAAAAACCGAGGAGATAAATCCCAAACTCAGCAAAACTGTACACTAAAAGAAAAAACAAATATGAAATCTATGACAGCAGTAGAGAGCAGAAGAAAATAACGAATTAAGTAAAATGTCAACATTTTTCAAACTTGATTCAAACTAATAAATAACAGTAAGCCAAGCCTACACAATTTTATTAGAATAATAGACATTTTGAATTATAAACACCAATTAACTAGTTCATAATACAAAAATATAATAAGAAAAACTGTTCTCAAGTAACGTCCATTATTCCTATGTCATACTGCATGAAACAATAGATATCAAATTTATATTTTATATCTTAGCCAAAATTAACAACAAAAAGTACTACATAAATACGCGTGTGGCGTAAAGAGCAAAATAAATAAGGATGTCTACGTTGTTTGCTTTTTTATTTGCGTTTCGCAGGTTTAGTATTTATCATTTGATATATTTTACATTCACACATCTAGTGTTGACTTAAATATTAAATAAATTCATTACTTAAATTAAACGATCAGAACCCACGACCCAATTAGCTTAAAGTATTAGTTAAATATTAATAGTATTATTAACATGACGTTAATTACGTCAATTTTGTTCCAAGATATTAATCAAAACAACTAAGTCAATATAAGAAACAAAAAATTGCTTACTTCGATTTAGGCGGACATTAATTTAGTGTTATTTTTGAAAGGTAGTGACACTAGAGGTTAATTATGTAATCTTTAGGTGAAGCAATAAACCTCAGAAAAGCTAAAATAGAAGTTTTTTTTCTTTACACACTAGGGCTGTATGTTTCTTATTATATTACTAAAGCACAGCACATTTAAACCTGAAAAAATACAATGAAAATTAAGCAAATACTATTAGCATAGCATCCTTCGATTTTTACAGATGAGTTTAATAAACGTCACATTATGATTAAAATGCTATTACCTGATAAAATAATGTTAGAAGCTTACACTGAAATTATACGAACAAATGGTATTTACAAATACTCTTAATTATCAGTACAAATAAAAAAAATGTATGACGGTAACCACCTCTTCGGTTTAAGTCGTCCAATAGCTAGTCATCATCAGTGATGTAAATTGAAATGTAACTAGTAGAAATTTATGCTAAATATGCAGTATTAGAAATTGATTACACTAATTAAAACTACACTATGAATATAGAAAAAATTTAGTCTACTATGCAACAATATACGATACCTACTATTTTAAAAGGAGGCACACTAATCTCTCAAGTATCTATTGCTTGCTTTGTGTGTATAAAAATATCTTCATCAACATTATTAACTATAGTGATTCCCTATACATACTCGTTAACCCATAATAGATAAATTATCAGTTCAAGCAAATATTCTCTATCCACTTAACTGTCCACACTTTATCAGGGGATTTAATCAATTTGCGACTATTATAAATGCTTAAAACTTACGGGTCGAGTATCATCCAAGAAAAATATACTTAATATTCTAATTCATTGTTACTTTATAACTAGAAGTAAACTGGACATAATTCAAAGACTGATAGGAGTATACTTAGCGATATAGTTAATTAAGAGTCTACAAGAAACTCCTTAGCTACTTTTTATTTTTTCTTAAGAACCAATAAAAACTATAATGAATTAACGCTAATTCAGTATTACATGAAATACGTATATATCTGCGTAGTATAAGCATGCGAGTATGTAAGAATAAAAATACTTAAGGCAAATGGGTAATAATGTCTTATTTAGACTATCACGCAACACCAAATATATTGTTGAAGAGATCATCGACCGAACATTTACATCCATTCCGACAAGAGCACAGCTCTGTCTGTAATCTCTACAGCTTATGTCTATAATAAAATTTTCTTTCCTTAGATGCGAAATCTTACGTCTATTAAATATAACTTATTATATTATTATTATTTACAGATAGGTCCAAAATATGATGTTTCCTAAAGCGTATACCTTCATTCCTTACTCATAATCACACTTATCCACACAATTGTCAGAGATCATCTTCTCTAGTCACAATCTCTGCTTGATATAAAATTACTTGCACCATTATTATATTCATTTAAGACTTTATTACTAAAATATTGCGCTTGTCAATAAATGGCTAGCCAGTTGCTATAACCAGCGTCGATTGACAATTTTTTATGTCTATACACACGATTGATACATATACATTAAAATCACATCATAAGTTTTGTCACATGTAATACTTGCACTCAGCAAACGGTCAATCCTTTCATGAACACACCACAAATTCTCTGATTTTAGAGAGTAACCATGTATTAATACGTCTACACCTTTGTAATTTTATAAGCGGTATTCTCTTCACAATAAGAGTCGCATTTTGTCCAAAGTGTACATATACACTTGATTGTAAAAGAGGAAATTACAAATATGATGGTTTAGTATAAACAGTGTTCTCAGATTACATAAATTTTGTTAAATTTCATTAACGTACTATATAATCAGTCGACTAGACATTGGAGAATGATACACTTAACAAGAATCAAATCATATACAATTTAAAAATTATTCCAATTAATTGAATTCACATTTTTTGCATAGTTTTTACACAGTAATCAAAGGCGTGTCACAGTGGGAATAACGATAATTATTATCATTTAACTAATTGAATGAATGATCATGTATGCATCGCATCTTTCTTACAAAAACATAATTAGATATTAATATTTAGTTGAATGGACGAAGCGGCTGCCGTAAAAAGTGATCCAAGATGGCGGCCACGAATTTATATAGATTAAGCATGGATGTCATTTCTGAGTAATAGTGCTGGTAAAAATACTAATCGTAATAAATGCTCATAGGCTAATGCCTCATGATCTTTATACTAACAGAAACAAAAATATATAACTCATTTGTTTTGATCCAAAAAGGATTCTGTGTTGTCAAGATTTGTTTGAAACACTCAATGGAAAGTTATTGGCATTTCCAAAAATACAAAAGGCTATTGTAAACCACATGCATCTTTAAATTGTGCATGACGTTTCGTGACGCTGGTTTGATAAATTAAAGTTGTTTGGTATTTAAAAAAGGAGAAATCTTTAATGTAGCCATAACTTGATTTACTGTTACAAGTGTTTATCACCTGTTGTAAAGATCTTTACGTATTTAAGAATGTTTACGTCGACCTGCATATAGCAAAAATGAAAATTAACCCAAAATATTTTCAGGCTTTTACCAGATAAAGATTTAGTAAAAGGGCGAGTGAACGTAACGAACGTGAACCCTAATCTGATTTCTTTAAAAAGCACAAACGAAGGATACTCCTGGGCATTGTCTTTGTTTGTTTCAAATTCTCTTGTACGGTAATCTCACAAATAGATTTCACTAGTACCATGTCACACTAATTATTATCGAATTCCTCCAATTATTTTGTTGTCTACTAAACCAAGCAAGTTTAAATCCGAGTAAGGGCATTTGTTTGTATGATACCAACATTTCTTTATTAGTTAAAAGAATTTATTATGAATAGTTTTCTGCTGTCTGGTTTTAATAGCACAAGCTCTTAATGATGCTTTTGGGTAAATAATATGAGAAACATTTTTTTAATACTATTGCTAGCTTGTGTGGGATGGTACTAAAGTAAGAATCAATTTTTATATAAAATGAGAAAAAAGTGTTCAGCTACTTCTGACACCGTTTATAACTCTGGTACTGGTAATTCCTTTATCTGCGCTATCTTCAAAAACGACATTAGGATCTTAATATGATCTATCGCCGTCTCGCGAGCTTATTGAGCCGAATCATTGCGCATATTGACTATGCCCCATTCACCAATCAATTCAAACGCAATAGTTTTGAAATCTATGTTACATTAGTGGTACGGGCGGGGTGCATTCGGAGTACCTGCTCAAGCGTGCAAGACCGCGATCGTTCATGAAGCTAATCGAGGGTGTCAACGTGGGACAGGCTAAAAGGTAATAAGCATATTAGCACCAAGCGATATTCATACTATTTTATAACGCAGTGTAATAAGGCTAAGACTGTCTTACTAAGGCCGAAAGAAAGGTCACGTTTACTATGTTACTGATTGAATAACGCGCGGTGTTAACAGTTCTAAGACCAGATAGGTCGCGAGAACCGCAAAAGAATTGAGAATAGAGCTAATCTGATCGCGATAAGTGAACTTAGCAGTACCTTTTCTACGGTAGCTATTTAGTATAATAAGTCCAATTGGTTTCAAAATATATTTGCATATTAGATAATTTTAATTCGTTACAATACTCAGACAAGGTTTAAGGTTTGCCATGACAACCATATACAAAGACGGTGGCGATGTTAATGAGTCAGCGTGCGATATTCAGCGCTGTGTAATAAATAGCGAGCTCATGTGGTAAGACAGTCTTACACGGTCGGTTTGAATATAACTTGGTGTAATAAGGCTATCTTTTAATGACGCGCATTGATACTGTTGACCACGCAGCAAAATTAATGGTTTACGATTTATTATAAGGTAGTATATTAGATTTTATATTACTTTAAAATAAATCGTAAACCGTTATCAAGTATTGGAATAAATTAATGTTGAATAAATAGTATGAATTTTACTCAGTTAAAAGTTCGATAACTTAGTTTTGTTTAAATTTCTCTGCGAAATAAGCAGATTTTGTGCTTACTTGAACGGGAGACATTTTAATTGTATATTTAATTTGTCATGTGTATATAAATAAATAAATAAATAATAGTAGCTTTAAAGGTAATGGTGGCCTAAATAAACAAAAAACCAGTTAACGGAAGAGATCTCTATTAGAGATATGTTCTCCCTTGCATACTACTGTGTACATAATAAGTTAAACCGTAATACTTTAAATGTGCGGCTGACAGTACCGATGCGTTGTCAGTCATTTGGGGCGGCGTCACGAGATAATACTCGAGTGTTTCAAGAAGATTGATCAAGTGCGTGGTGTTGGCGGTGGTATAGGTGTAGGTATCGGTGGTGGTGGTGGTGGTGGTGTCAGCGTCGGCGTGCGGCATCACTTGGCCTTGTGCTTGGGCGGCGTGGTGGGCGCGGGGCCGTGCTCCGCGGGCGCGCCCAGCGACACGCCCTCGCTGTCCACCTCCGGCTGCGGGACAACAAACACTCATGGAGGAACATATTTTTTATATTAAAAAATCATCATCTACAGCCTAAATACGTCCCCAGCTGGACACAGGCCTTCCTACGTGAAAGAAATATATTGCCGACCCGATGTAGCTACTAAGCAACTTTCACCCACTAAGGTAAAGCGGCCACAACCGGGATCAACGACTCAACTCAAAAGCTCAAGATAACAAATTTCATTGACTTATCCAGGATATCAAAATCAGAGCGTTTGAACCACAACGCCAACGAGCTCTTCTGCTAATAAGTCAATAGTATGCCAGTAATAAAGAATTATTGCGGCAATCTATATCGATATGATTGAGGCACTGTTTGTTTCAAGACGCTCAAAAACGCTCCATAGGAAATACTCCTAGCATGTGACGTCACAAGCTAGGAAGTGGCTTTGATTGTGATAAAATTAAAGATTTCTTTGTAATTATTGCGCACATGTTAACGCATAAATGAAAAAGTATTATTAGAAATAATAAAATTTTATTTCATTTTTATATGTATTGTTTTATTATTTCAATTGTATGGTTATTGTTAATGTTATTCCAGACAATGTACGTTGTTTTAAATAAAGAAATTTACATCCTATCAAAATTATAGATGCAAGGCCTTAATCTTAATAGAAATGAGTTGAATCAATATAGTGACCTAATAAAAAAACCCACAATAAAACAATGATATAGTGTGAAACAATAATTTCGTAATCAAAAAGGTCACGCCTATCGCAAATCATTTGTTTGTAAAAAAATAATTAAATTTCAATAGTAATAAGTAACTTTTTTATATCCCGCCTCCTTTACCTTTTCGTCTTTACTGGTAGTTTGCGGCGACGTCGCACCATTATTACTGGTAGTGGTGGTGTCTGCAGATTCCACAGTATCCGTACTTGTTGTACCTATGGAAAAAATACATGTCTTACGATTTCCAAAATGTATAGTAGTTTAAAAAGAGCGCTGTCCGATTGTCTTTTACTTTTAATAATTATTATTATACAGAATTACTTTGTCGAGTGCTAAACTTTTTGCATTTACTCAGAATTAGAAACTCAATCCATCAATGATAGAACATATTATAAAATTATATTTGTCATACTAATTTACTTGCCCTATTAAAATATTCGTTGATAATTCAATTACGTTTATAGAAAACTACGCACGTTATCTACACGACAACTACAAGTAACTCAAGTGTTACTTGTAGTTGCCTTATTCTTCGGAATAGCGTACATTCTCAATACATACTACCGCGCAACCTGAAAACCCCGTATCAAAGGATAGCTGGACTGACATACAACTTATCTCACTCGACCACTGTTAATTTATTTTACCCTGACAAGGTAGGTTTCAAAACCATTAAAAATAATCAAACCTAATAAATTCATACAAACAAAGATTTCTATAGAATATCCTTTGATTACTTAGGACTTGACAGGCTAATCCAGGACCTTTTTTGTTACAATTTAAATGGATACAAAACTATAAAAACAATTACGTTTTTTCGTTAATTGGTCAAATTTGTCTGTCCAGTTTATAGTAATAATAATAATTTTCATTAATTAATTTAACTTTCAATTTTCATTCGAAGTATACTTAGTAATTTATTTGGCCAATTTAACGGTCTGCAAAAATTATATTATAAACTATCTGAAAATAATGCGTTAAATTCTATACCGTTTGTTTCTGTTCACTAAATTTCGATAGTTAATATGCTCACGGTGTTACCACCATAGTAATCTTAAATGTAGGTCCGACAGCACTCCACAAATTAGGATATTATGTCGAGATGTAAAACCATTTAAGATTACTATTTAACAGCTAGTTAGTTAATTAAAACACAAAGTGATACTGTTTATTGTCCCAGATAAATGGAAAAAAAACAGGTGAGATTGGGGTCAATCAAAAAATAATTCTTACCACCAGCCTGTATATGGTGTGCATTCCCGCGGTCCGCTTCGTGTTCGCGGACCACGGCGTCGAGGTTGTACCTGCGCCGGTACGAGATGAAGAACGAACGTACGTGCGCTTCAGTCTTGGTGCCCAGCGTCTCTGCTATCGCTTGAAAGTCCTTACCTAAAATATTATACAGTTGATCGTAAAGGTTTACATTCCAATGTTATACATAACATCTGTTCTGCAGTCTCATTATATCAAATCACGATTTGAAATATGTAAAATCAGAGCTATTAATTAATTTAGTACTTTAATTACAGCTGTAGTATTAATTATTTATTCCAACATATTTATTCAGTACAAATACTTAAAAATACAACTTAAAGGATTTTTTTTTAAACTTCATGTTGTATTATTTTGTTTATAGTTTTCACATAATAAAAGCTTTAATTACGTGCTGAACTTTCTGTAGATATTAATATTTTTTTATATTTGCATATTTTTTTATTAATCAATCAATACATTTATTGTCAAAAATAGAGTAGTTAGTAAACTTGATGCATATGACAATTTTGGAGCGACAGGCTGGTATAATTAATAAATTTAAAATATTCATGATTGAAATTTTTTTTTAATTATAGTTATCATAAAAATACTAAAATTGTGTCTCATGTCATAATACCATAGATAAAAAAATTTGCAGTCAAAATTTAATGATTCATTTTAAATTTATTAATCACTTCATAAAATTTTAATTGATACGTCGTGTGTTTGTCTAGTATATAAGAAGGGGTATAATGATTATGTTATTTGATATTTCATTCTCACCATATTTTCTGACTGCTGTCACAGCCATAAGTAGCTCTTCATTCGACCAACGTGAATTGATTTTCGCGGGCGGTTCGCCAGGCCTCAGATCTTCTACACCCGTATCACTTACTTTACGTTTCATTGCACTAAGCTGTTGTTTATTTTGTTGTACCTAAGCAGAAATACTAAGCTGATTTCATCTATACAGAATTAAAGCAATAAATTCATCTAATAATGCCGCTGCAATTGTTTGGATAAAAATTCAAATAAATTTTAGTTCCAAAATCGTCTGCAGTAATGGCTATAGACAATAAATCAAAACCAAGAAACATTTTTTGTGCATATCTGGATTATCCAATGATACTACTTATGCGAAATTCCTTGGACAACAATCGTATAGCAATGACATTTCATGACTGGACAAGCTAAAAATGGAAACAAAATAGTCGCTATAAAATATACTAGGAACTATGTGTGCAGAATATTTTTCAAATGATGCCTGTAATTTATATTAGCAAATACTACATTTGTTTTGTAAGTAAGTAGTGTTGCTATCACATTCTCACGTTACGTCACACGAAAAACATGATATTCGAATTAGGTTACAAAGTCAGCTTTAGCACTAACCATTACCAAAATAAGACCGATATGGCATGTTTGCGACCGACGTGAGCGTGAGGATGCGTATTACATGGGCACTACGTAGCTACGGGTCTTGCGCGCCTTACTTGTCTCTTGAGCGATATAATCTCTCTGTCCATCGCTTTGAGCATGGCTTCGCCCTGATTGACGAGGCCGGGCTGGGTCTGGTCGCCGGGCTGCGGGCCGGTGGCCATGGCGACGAGATCATCGTGATTGATGTAAATGCCGCGCGGCAGGCGGTGCTTGTACCGCTGCTGCTTGGAGCCCGGGCCGCGGCGCCCCGCCGGCCCGCACAGCGGGCGCATCGAGCCCGTGCGTCTGCACACCACACCACCGCCGGTCAACACACAGTCACTATCACAGCATGCAACTGCCCGCCTCTAACGGGCTATGTACACTAACTAATAAGTGAGTTGTTCGTTACCGACCTGGCGTGCACGAGGCATGCCTGACACAACTTGTGGGAGTTGTGCGCCGTGGTCTGGGAGCAGAGAATGCCGCACACTGTACACCACTTGCCCGCGTTCTCGCCGCCGCCCTCGCCCTAAACCCCAACAATACTTTACATTCCTGACTCAAACCGACACACCTAAACTTAAACTGCGCAGGGACGGACGAATATTTTCAAAACCCCCACACACTTCTTTTAAAACCCGTTAGAATATTAATTATATTCTGCACACATAAGTTATATTCACTAGTGAAATTTTCTTAATTCGGGGCTGTTAAAGGAAGCATGCGGGGATATTTGAGGAAAAAGCAGGGATAGGAGTTGCGGGAATCTAAATACATACAACAATTTATAATACAATTTTCTTTAACAGTTACATAGCTTCCTTACCTAGCACTATATTCTCCTTTCTTTTAACATTTGCCGAATTTTCAATATAATAAAATTGACCTTAAAATCTATTATACTATCGATTTGACTAGATTCAATAGATATTATTGTAAACGTGATATAATATGATACCATCAGAAATGCTATTAAAATTGTTAAGCAACAATAATACTCATTAATATAATAGATTTATCATTAATATAATAGATTTATTATATATGATTTATTATAATAGATTTATTTATAGGCACCTCTAATTTTTAAATAGTATGTACTCCTATTATAACAGTAATAATAAATAATGACCAAATATTATATTTATTGCAATTATCTGTCTAAGATTTTGTGATAAATAGATATGCTTACATATCAAAGAAATCAAAGAATTGCAGTATTTTGATAGTTTGCTATGTGTCACGATATTAGACGTATGATCATATAGTAATTGTTTTATCGTGATTCGATAGTAAACTAATGATCAATCGGATAAAAACAGAGCAGTGCTCCTCTTTCAGTTTAGTCAACAATGCTGTAAATGTGGTCTCACTGCTTTCTGGAGGGCCCAAAGGTGTTATCCAGTCGTCCCACTGTTTTCAAATTTTTTAAAAATATTATCACCTGTCATGTATTCATTAGTTGGAATGAAAGGGGGATTAAAACTTTAATTTGGTTGAAAATAATAAAAAAAAAAATATTAAAAAAATTAATTTAAAATAATTATTAATAATATTAAAGGTAGCACATTAACTTCAAACTAAATGAAAACTAAATTAGAAAAAAGGAGGAAATTAAATATAAATATTTGGAATAAACCTCCACTTGCATGTGACAATGTATGTTGCATGTTATATGAGTATAGCAGAATTCGTTGGTAGATAAAAATGCTGAGCAGACAAAATCATAATAAGAAAGCAATGTCAACAAGCTCAAAGTAAAAAAAACACTGATACTACACATGAACTACTTTAAATAGAAGAAATCTCAAGGTAAATAAGAAAATTTATTTCATGGTTGATTTTTCTTTTTCGTAATTTAAATGAATACTGACAACATAAAAAGCGTGTTTTTCTGTTAAATAAAAATTGCATATTTGAATTTCGAAGTACAAATGGTGGTACCATGGGTGCAACAATTAATGGTGTGATAGACATCAATAATCAGACGAACAGAGATGCTGTAACAGGCAAATGACTAGAAGTTGAAGAACAGTTTGATCAACATCAAAGTATGACACACAAATAGACAAATAAGTAGAGTAGAGACACTGTACATCGAGGTTCCATGATGTCAAAGTTATAATGGTGGGGGATTTGTGCACCCACCTGGGCAGCCTGCTGTCCGGCAGCACGCAGCGAGCTTGCCCCTGCCTCGAGGACCTTCCCTCCGCGGACAATACCTCGGTGGAAAGTCCACTTCTGCCATAGCCAATATAAATCCATAACTCACAAATTAAACTCCCATTAAGAATGTCTTTGCTCATTAAGTGTTTAGACATCAGTGTGACCAGTTAAAACAGCAAATATGTTCCTAATAAAGGATACTAAATGCAGAGCAAATAAGAAAAAGATGGCAAATTACAAAAGATAATCAAAAAAAATTATTTAATAGGAACAGTGTTCAATTTTGATTGATTAAGCTAATTTAAATGATCTGCCACTCTGCATTTTTATTTACTAACTCAATTTTCTTTATATTATCCTAGATATCATTGTCAGACAATCCAGATACAACTATCATCAGAAAAATTTATGATTTTAATGTTCAAATCTGAGACTGCACACAATGGAACAAATAATAAGCAAAATATAATTGTTAGATAAAATTTATAAAATAATTTACATGACGAATTTGAATTTCATACCTTTTCATCATTGTCAGACTCCTTGTCGGAGCCTCCTGGCTCTGAACTAGCTCCAGACTTGCCTGTACCAGAACCTGTGGCATTGCGGCCTTCACCCACTACATCCATCAAAGATGTACGTGCTCTAGTTTTTTTCCATGAATAGTAATATTTGACCAGTGAAGCTATTGATTTATCTGGTAACTGTTACAGAAAAATAATACAATTAAAATTCTGTAGTCAATCAATAAGTTTTTAAATCTAGTATGTAACACTCACCATTTGCCTTATTCTATGAAAACTTTTACCATGAAATTGGAAAGCCTGTTCAAATAATACTTTGTCTTCCACTGTCCACTCATCTGGGAATGGTGTGAAGTTAGCTAAGTCCATAGATGCTCGATTAAGGTCATGTTTGTGCCAAAACAACATACCAAGAGCTTGTTCCCCATTGTATCCATATTTTTCTTTGGCAGTTGTTATGTAGTCATCCACTGAAACAATATATGAATATTACAGATTATACTTTCAAGATATTAGATATCAGATTATACTGCCAAGTATACATATACTCACATTTGATATCAGATATGTCAGCAGTAGGAGACCACACAAGTAGTGCTCGATCAGATATCAGCTCTGGCTTTCGCTGATCAACAGGTTCCAGCTCAGGGCATACAGCCTGGTAGTCTCTACCCACTCTTATCTTCTCAGCTGCAAATGGTACTACTGCTTGGTGGTGTATTACATGGGCAGTGATGAGATGAAGGCGGATGATGAAAAGCACAAAAAATTAAGCATGTCAGGTGGTCCATTATGAATAAAATCCCGCCAGCATAAATGTTACTACACAGCGATAAATTACACAAAACATATGATTAGTAAAGCGACTGGTTTCTAGGCCGAAAGTATTAGTTGTCCAAGTAACAAAAGCTTTCAATAATATTTATGTTGTGGTACTACTTAGAAGCAATAGAACCATTTTCTCCATCATACCATTTTCATCTTCAGAGCTGGAATCTGGACTCCCATGTCCATTGGGGCTTGGCCCTCTCGACCGCTTCCCGTTTCGAACATCAGTACTTCTTTCAGCCAAAACCATGATTACACACTTAAGAACACAAATCTTTGAAGAATATTTCACAGTACACTAATTCATTTAAATAATATTGTAAAATGAAAGGGGTATTTTAGGGAAATGCGAAGCTTCGGACAAAAATTCAAACGTGATTCAAACCACCGCATCAATAATTTGACAAACGAGCCTTTGTGAGCAATATTTCATTCTATGGCGTCTGTACCACGCGTGTTTGCCATATACTTGCAAATCATTTTAATAACTAGGAAATTAAAATAACTAATATATACCAAAACTCTTTATAAAATTAAAACAATCATCAGTTTTTTTTTATGAAATGTTTTATCAATTATTAGGACCATTAAAATAATTTAGTCACATGAGACTAGTAACATCGTTACTACAGACGCGAAATAAAAGCTTGACGTAACAACCCTTTTTAATATTCGTTAATTACGAGAGAAAAAAATATGAAATTTGTTAATTTTTGCGGTAATCAAATAACAATTATATTTTAAAATTAATATTTTCCTAAATTATATTATTTAAGAGCTTGTTTCTAATTTAAATTCAAACAAAGTTTACATTATCACAAGTAACTTTTTGTGTTACTAGATGACGCTAGCTGCAAAACCACGCTTTTGCTTTTGTGATTCAGAATGTCTGAGTAGACGAGACCTTGTCGAAATAAATAAGTTGATTTCAAGAAGGTACTGACTTAGCTAAAGGCCCTAATAAACTATAATTAACCCTAAGGAACTAATAATTAACATGAAAGAACACTTAATATTCTACGGAAATATCAAAATCCAGAATAGTTAATATATAAATGGTATTTTACAAGTTTATTTGGGTATCGGTCGTTAATGGAGAAAAGGACCATTTCTGCCAATGTAAAGTAATGGAAAAGGGAAAAAGCACTGTCGGTAGCCGTCATTTGAACAGTGAGTCAGTTGCAGTTATGCCGCAGTAGGCATGTTCATTTGGCACGCCCATTACTTCCTTTCACTTAGATAGCTATAAATCTTATTCTATGAAATCGTAGATCTTTCGCATTTAATTGCTATATGTCGCCCGATGTCCTTGAGTGCAAGCGAGAGATAATTAATTTTTACAACACAAAAATTAATTTAGATAAAACAACATCATTTCAATGCCTATGTAGTGTTTATATGCTCAGTGGCCTATGCCGTAGTTACATATTCGCGCAGTGGTGAGGTGTTACGAGCACTCGAGAGAAATGATCAATCGACTCAGGTCTATGCTCGCCTCGTGGCTCGAGAGCTCGCACTGAGAGCGACTTTCTCGTGCCCTTTGACGCGAGTCAAAGGGCACGAGTAGCGATAGCGCGAACTGTTCGTTCACGTTGTCATATTATCAAGTATACACTTTGTATATTCCTAATATTCATGTACACATATCTTAGTAATTAATATAATGGGGTACTGCTCTCACATAGGTAATAACACAAACTCTTAATAAAGTATACTTTAAGATATAAAAACTAAAGATTGAGTTTACTTTTATTTTGTAAAAGTAAACTCAATCTTAACTTAACTTAACAATCCTAACTTTGTAAGACTGAACTAAATTAAAAAACTGTCATTTATGCCTGCCTGCGTAGAGTTTTGGTATTTCTTTACGTAGTATATAGCGTTTTTTTTTTATAGATTTGTAAAAGCGTGCAAGCCGCAATTATTGAACGTCCGTCTTGTTAGTTAACGAGAATTTGCATGAGTGGCGAAGCGAGTGAGGAAATATGAATGTGTAATATTGGGTTTCCTCATATGCTCTCTTTAGTATGGCTTGCCAAAGACGTAGCAACAAAATAAAACCCAATTTTTATATTTTATCCAATATATATTCATTAATAATTTATTGGTTGAAATAAGGAATACACAATAAAAAATATTATGTATCACTGTTATGATTCACTACTCTGTGCCATTGAGCATTTATACCGGTTTTTCGTGGGGTACTCTGTGGTAGCTAGTACTTTGATTGACAGCTGGCTCTATAGTTTCTAAGTCCGTATTTTTTCTCTTTTGAAGAATGTTATCAAAATAGATAACAATAATGATTCTCACAATAATGGTTGTTATCATGTGGTGAAGACGTGTTAGTGAGCAGCTTAAAATTATAGGTTTCCAATAGATATGGCGTTACCGTAAACACAGCCGCGTTGTGTCTATTATTTGTTGTAATTATTTCGCTTTTTAGGGATATATTTTGTGTGTTATGTAACAAAGATCGTTTTATCTGGAGTGTTAGTATTTTGTTGTCAATATGAGGACGGTAGCGTTGATCAGCGGCGGCAAGGATAGCTGCTATAACATGATGCAGTGCATCGGCGCCGGGCACAAGATCGTAGCCCTGGCCAACCTCCAACCTATGCAAAAAGGTTACTTTCGCGAATCATCTAATTTAGATGCTTGTTTTCTGTGTTTTACGACTCATATTAGCTTGTCACTTGTCTATCTGTTTAAATATTTTAAGCTGAGCACTTTATAAGAAATCAGACTAGAATTAAAATACAATATATTTTTTAAATTAGTTAAACCACGCATTTAATGTGTCTTAGTAAACAGCAGAATAAGTTTCTAATCATCTTTTTGTTTGTCTCTTTATTCCATAATGAATATTCCTATTGGATGGTGTTTTATTTGTAGATGAATTAGACAGTTACATGTACCAGACTGTGGGTCACCAGGGGATTGATCTGTATGCAGATGCAATGGGCCTCCCTCTCTACAGGGAAGTCATTACTGGAGTGGCTGTGGACCAAGGCAGAAACTATGCTCCAATTGAGAGTGATGAAGTTGAGGATCTTTATAGGCTTCTGTCTAGGGTTAAGGTACATTACTATTTCATATATAACATTAACACCAATAAGTATAAGCCAAAACTAGTTTTATAAATTTACAGGATAAAAGGATTTAGAATTTATGTGTTCGATTATATTACATATTTATGATCTTTATAAAATAAGAAATACTTTTAAAAAGTGAAGATTTACATAGTAATGCAGTTAATCTCAAAAGAACATCTATGTTATTTTTGTTACAATCTTGATAGTGATAAAATCTTAATATGCAACATCATTTATTTATTGTCATTTTGACCTTGGCAGTCAAACCTTTCTCTGTTAACTATATGCGACTTGAGAAATCTGAAATAAAATAAACAAATGAGAAGATATTTTAAAATATAATATTTAATTTTTCATGTTGAAAGATATCTGTTAAGGTTTACCTTATTCAGATAACACAGCTTTTGCAATTATAATTGATACCCATTTCCTTATCACCAATTTAATTGTTTCAGGATGATTTAGACATAGAAGCTGTTGCTGTTGGGGCCATATTATCAGATTACCAAAGAATTAGAGTGGAAAATGTGTAAGTATTAGAAATATGTTTTTAATAATTGCATCAAGTAAGTAATTAGATTTTTTTAATCTAATTGGCTATTTACACTCACCAGATTCAATATGGGCCTAACTATCAACCATGGAATAAGTTTGTGTAGTTATACAGTGTATTGTAATTGTAAATGTCATTTGAAGGAATGTGTCTAAACACTGTAATACAAGAGTTTATTAATTATTAGTAACTCCCAATGTTTTTCAAAAAATTCAAAAAGCTCGAAGAGCTATTAGTGCTATATCTGGTTCACAATAAATTTTATTAATTAAAAAATGTTGTTATATATCTTCTTGTAAATAGATAGATAGGATAGATAGGTCTGGATTTTGTTTATATTTTGTAAATATTTTTAGATGTGGAAGGCTAGGTCTAGTTTCATTGGCATACCTCTGGAGGAGGAATCAAAAAGAACTCCTCCAGGAAATGATAGTAAGCGGGGTGGAGGCTATAATTATAAAGGTAAGTGCAATAGATGTTACCATAAATTAAAATAATTTTTCAGATGTGCAAGAATTCTTATAGAACTCTCATTGTGAGAATCTTCTGAAAACTTATCATTTTCACTTGACACCACCTGATAATAAGCAGTAGAGGAGTCCATATGTGAAGATAACTAGTGCAGCAAATCATTACAAAACTTAAAAATTATTTCATTATTTTTTGTTAATGTAGTGTGCAGTATGTATAGGAATACAAGAAAAACATTCATGACTAATGATCTTGTTAATGCTTAAGAAGATTAATTCAGATTTGGATGAATACATAGACTGAAAAAACATCATAGGAAATCTGCAACTTTAAAAAAATAAAGAATTTAAATTAACACAACACTAAGTTCTAAAATAAATACGCCTTTTTAAATTTCACATGATTAACCATGATTTTTGTTCTCATACTGATGCAAGGAGATGCAATGCACCTAAGTTTTACTGTGTGTTCTTGAGAATGAGTCCGAGTGTGTACTTCAAAATCTGTCACAATAGCTACTTATACCTACCATTAATATGTAATATTAATGTTAAATTACTCTGTTTTCTTCAGAATCTTATGCAATAAACTGTAACGGTTTTTAACAGAAATAAAAAGTGGTGTAACCTTTCTATACATATATTTGTCACTATAGGTGGCGGCATTAGGCCTAGACCCTCGGGTACACCTCGGTATGTCACTACGCGAGATACAGCCGCACCTGCTCCTGATGCAGGAAAAGTACGGCCTGAACGTGTGCGGGGAAGGCGGCGAGTACGAGACCTTCACGCTTGACTGCCCACTGTTCCGGCAGCGTTTAGTTGTGTAAGTAAAACTGAATCACCGTACATATACCGATTTATTAACAAACGATTGCATACTGGTAAAGTGTATCAAAAAAAAAGGTAAAGTGTAAAAAATTCGTTATTAATATCGAAAGTAGTATAAGTGCAAAGTTATGCAAACATGATAATAATTATGTAGCGTATCTTATCATATCACTGATCACTTTATGCTTCCGTATTTATAGCTGTTATAAACTTATCACAGTTGTAATAGTCAATAATATTATCTTTGTATCGTAACATAGTATCTTAGTTGTAAACAGAAGATCTGTTTGTTTATATTATGAGATAAGGAACACGTAAGGCGACAGGTCTAGTGGTCAGACCCATGTTTCGAATCTCGTTAACGACAAATATTTGTATGATGTGGACGAGTATATATGTAATTATTGCATTAAATATTTCTCCGTTGTATAATATCAATCAAGCACTTAACAATGTTTAATTTTAACTAGATAGTAGTTGTGGCTAGGTAGTAGAAAAATATTATTATAACTTTATTTCTTTACACAATATATAGGTTGACGCTTACAACAAGGGATCAATACAATGACTCTATGGTATGGCTCGTGGGGTGATTACGCAAAAAATTATTAAAGATGGTATTTGGATGAACCAAATTTGACAGTAAACTGATTGTAGAAATGCTATAAAATGTTGATTTTGGTGTGGAGGTTCTATTCGCACTTTTTTTTATCTCATAAGGTATATATATTTGGTCATTATGCTTCGGATCCTTGTAAATATAAATTGACTCTAGGAAAGATTAAGATTTCGACTCACTACGTCCTTATTCACATTGTCGGACGTAATTTAAGTAATTGGAGTGTATACTTACTTATTTTAATCTTAACCGGCTAAGCGAGACGGAACGTATATTTTAAAATGCCTATTTTTTAAAATCCTTTTCTTTGCATATTTTCAGCGATGATAAAGAATTAGTTATTCACTCCGATGACCCCGTAGCGTCAGTCGGGTATTTAAATCTCAAACTTCATTTGGAGCCAAAAGAAACTGTCGGTGATACTGTAGATCTACCTCCGACCGTTAAAAGCTCTTTAGATTTCGTGAGCGATCTTAGTGACACTGTTTTTAGTGATATAAGCGACATTGAGCTGAGCGAGACGGAACTAGAGTCTATAGAGAAGTTAGAAAAGGAACAGAAGAAGAAACAAGAATTGAATACTTTGCTCACGTTAAATGAAAAGTCTGAAGTGTCAACTAGTCTAGACGTTACTAATAGTCAGAATGAAAGCGGGGATAGCTTTGAAGATGGATATAATTACGAAGAGGCGCATAGCCAGTATGAGAAGCAACCGATCTTTGACCATAGATCTATATACGGGAATAGACACGGCTGGTACTTTATAGGAGGCATTGTCGGGGAAGGAGTAGATACTAAAGTGGCGACGGAGGACGCCATGAAAAAACTCATTAGTAGGTAAACTTGTTCAAGAGCTTTATTTTGTTAGTATTATAGTTGCATGTTTAGTTCGTAAATGTTGCCTTGTCTGTTAGGTTTCCATAGAGCCAGTGTTCATATGACACAGTTCAATATTTCTCTTCAATTTCATGTGATGTACATGAGAACATAATTGGTTTTCTGTTAAGTTACATGTTTTAAAAATTAATAAAGAAGATTTTCGTTATAATAATATTATATTAGTATATTAAATACAAATAAAAAGACGCTTTTATATATTTTTATCACATTCGGTAGTTCGGCATCCCATATTTAATTCTTTCTATTAAAAAGATAATCTAGAAGTATTAATTAATACGTCTGTTGGTGGCCTAACGAAGCTGTGGGCAACGCAACTCCCGACGGCGCTCGACTATAGCCGAGAATTGCCGAACACGAATGCATGAATGCTGATAAATCTTACACCCTTGCCTTAATGATATCATCTATATATATTCATTGAACATAATCAAATTTGATTTAGTCTACTATGGCTAGTTATGGAAGCTATATGAAGGTGAATAAACCTATGTGGAACCAAAGGGCACCATCTGAACAAACATACGTACTCACTCACGTGTTTTCACAACCATACTATCCAACTATTTGTAAAGCGAATGAGAAAATATTTAACGTCATACATTTATTGACTTTGACTGCATACTTCATTAACTTAGTACGCTTAATTGTGTTTTATCACTACTGAGTACCAGTAAAAAATAAAATACCAACACAGTATCTACATTGTATGACATATTTATGCCCGAAGATAAAGATGGTTTACTATTTGATAGCAATAATATTAGGTAGCAATCATTAATGGGTAGTAATTAAGCGAGAAGACAATAAATTATGTTCTCCACTTTAACAAGTGTTGACTTTGGTTTTAAATAGATATAGGAACTGTTTGATCCACTTTTATACCTGCGTGATGAAATATAATGAATTAAAAATAGTTTCATCCAAAAATAAAAGTATATAACACTAACTTGTTATTGCGATTCTTCGATTTAATAACCGTCATTAGTAACTCACAGAGTACTTTGATCGACTAATGTCAAACCTAAAATGTAATATAATTAAAACTTCAATTAGTGTCGGTCTTTGCGGTCTTTTCAATCAAAAGGTAGCTCGTGTTGAAAAGCGAGAAAGGCCAGTATATAGTTGATACAAAATTCAATTTGTATTTCTTCATGAAGAGTTCTCAAAGAATTCTCTAAATTCGCTAGAAAAGCGTTTTTTTGATTAGATATTGCAGACCTTTTTTTAATATTTAAACAAGTGTGCAATTCTGTCTCAGCACTATCAATTTGGATGTTTTAAAAGTTTTGCATTACATATGTTGCATATTGAGACATATTGGCTGTTCATTTCCGAAACACTGTAAATATACATCGCCTATCATATAATATGGGCATCGATTAACTGTAACATAATTGTCCTAAGTTAGCATTGTAAAGTCAGCTTTTTATGGATAATTATAGAAGAATCTTAGCTAAATCATGATTTCTGCTTCCACACTGGGTAACTATCCAACCCTTTGTTCCAGCTTTACTGGAGTCAGAAAACATGAGTCTCCCGGACGTCTGCTGCGTGAACATATATATGCGTAACATGGAGGAGTATGGAATCCTCAATGAAGTGTATTTGAGGAACTTCTGTTTCAGCAACCCACCCACGAGGGTCTGTGTGGAGTGCCCCTTGCCGGATGATGTGGGTCTTATATTAGACGCTGTGAGTACATAATAAATTTTATTGAGCATTCATTTTACAGGAGACACATGATCTCATGTACAGGAAGTCTTCTAACCTGTCTTTGCCATTTCCTAAATCAAAATCAGTCAAAATATTTTATTTAACTTTGGAACATATATAAACTTATAGAACGAAAACCTAAGCCATCTGTTCTTAAATACACCAGGGGTCTTGTCCTAAGAAGAACAGGCAAGATACTCAGCAAGATTTGGCCCTCCCTTTAAACATCATTGTGGATTGTTTAAAAAATATTAAATCCACAGTCAATAATAAAACTATGAATGTAATAGCAGGTAATTTATTGTGGTTTTTAATATTTTCCATCACATAAGTGTAAAATAGAAAGAGTAATGTAAAAACGATAATGTTTAGTAAAAGTGCTTATGACACTCAAAAAAATATTTAATTGTCAATAAATAAAAATTCAATTGGTCCACATATACTTATCGATTATCCTTCCTTCATCTATCCTCGAGAAAAAATGATAACGATTGGGGCCGTAAAAGGTCCGAACATCATTTGAGGTGCAATTGTCTTTTAACCTAGGTCGCGCACAAAGTAGTTCCAAGCAGTCCAGACAATGACAGTGGTAGTTCAAAGGAAAGGGTCACAATGCATGTTCAGAGCATATCGCACTGGGCACCGGCAAATATTGGGCCTTATAGTCAAGCTATTAAGGTAACGTGGACATTTACAAACTATATTGTTTTGCTTTTGTGAACACGACAATTAATTTTTTACTGCTTACAAGAAATGTTTATACTCTTTTTTAGAAATATTTAAATTCTTCAAAGATTTTTAGATGACTTTGAGTTCAATCCGGGTAAATTTTAATTGAACAACATTTCTTTCTACTTCATAAGTGCTTACGTGCATGAAAATTAAACTCACTCAAAACATTTCATTTTATGTGAAGTCTGTTCCTTTTCTCTCACTATAAATGAAAGATACTAAAATTTTAGTGACAAGTATGTTATGTTCCTGCATTACCTACATTTGTTTTTGATGATGCTTATTTTGAGCTTGAGCTAGATAATAGGTGTGAGTGTGAGAAATATTATTATTAAATTTGAATATTTATTATTAAATTGAATTTGAATATTTTGAAATGTGCTTACAGGTGGGCGAGGTAATAGGCACGTGCGGTCAAATCGCATTAGTGCCAGGCAGTATGAAGCTAGTGTCGGGCGGCGCACGGCGGCAGTGTGCGCTAGCCCTTAGGCACATGACGCGCATACTGCGGGCCGTACACCCGCGTGCACACATCCGCAGCGTTGTTCAGGTACCACCTAAGACATAACGTGGCGGCAGTGTGCGCTGGCCCTTAGGCACCTGACGCGCATACTGCGAGCCGTACACCCACGCGCACACATCCCTGCAGGGGCGCACGGCGGGCGCCATGGTTAGAGTACCGGGCCGACGTGATAGTGTGACTCGGCCCTAAGCGGTGTGTTGTTGCGCAGAGCGTGTGCTACGTGTCGGGCGGGTGGGGGCGCACGGCGGGCGCTATGGTTAGAGTACCGGGCCGACGTGATAGTGTGACTCGGCCCTAAGCGGTGTGTTGTTGCGCAGAGCGTGTGCTACGTGTCGGGCGGGTGGGGGCGCACGGCGGGCGCTATGGTTAGAGTACCGGGCCGACGTGATAGTGTGACTCGGCCCTAAGCGGTGTGTTGTTGCGCAGAGCGTGTGCTACGTGTCGGGCGGGTGGGGGCGCGCGGCGGGCGAGGCGCGGCGTCAGCTGGAGCGGCGCACAGCGGGTGCCATGGCGCAGGTGGCGGTGGTGGCCGCTCTCCCGCGCGCCGCCGCGCTCGAGTGGCACGCCTGGGCGCACACCGACAACAACAGATTCGACTGTGAGCCTACTCTTCGATTCTTGTAATCCCAGTGAGAAAAATAATAGCTTTTGGCGGGTAATTGGGTCACTGTTGGGTGCTGTGTCATTTCATTTTGTATAATGATATAGTGTGTATTTTTTAACTGAAAAAGTTCTATGTTCCATTTCAAAGAAGATCGCACTATGGAACACTAATTCCGGTATATTTGGTGACTTGCGGTGTGATCTTTTAGTGTTTCATTTTCATGTTCATTTTTTCATCAATCATTCTTATGTATATATCATCTTTCTTTTTCATTATCCTATTCGTCCAAGTAACTTACATTGAATTTCATAGACATAAATTTCACCTTTTTTTATCGAGGAGGAATCCGTTTACGGACTTATCCACCACTGGCTATGTGGTGGCCGTGTGTGGGGCTCGCCCAGTACCTTAGCACTGGGAATACCCACTAAAACTCCCCGGTAGCTCTATTTCCCCTCGCGAGGGTGAACTGGGTTCTGTCAAAGCACTTCACCAGTCCACCCTCAGAAACATATAAATTTCACCTACCATTAGCCGTCGAAATTTCCACCAGGTAAAAACGATTACACCAGTATACCGGAGCCATAAGTCATTTAAAAAAAACTAAAATAACTATTGTATGAGCTTTGTTTTCCCTTGCCTTCTCTGTTAAAGGGACCTAACCTAACCGAACAGACTGAATTTAACTTTGACATTTATTTGCTTCTTGTAACCGTTGAGTTAAAAGAAGCGAATAGCTACCACTTGATTGTCAGAATTTGTTAGCGAATAGGTCCTCTGAGTGATGAAATTATTTCATGTAACATTCATAAGTCATTTTGCTTTTAATAAAAACTTCTGTGCTCCAACATATACTTTTCAGATGAAGAAACCGGTTGCAGCATTGGAGAGTACAAGGTAGCTATTACGAGGAGGTGGAACTATGAGAACACAGTTGCTGCATTCGTGTGCTACGTAGCCACAGGTGAGGACACACGACGACGCTTAAGTACTGATATTTCGTCTAATAATGATAACTATCCCAGTTGGATAAGAATTTTTAACGTAATTTCAAACAGTCTCCTTTCTATTATTCCTTCCACGAATTAAGTTATTGTAAAGTTAAATTTCTGCCTAATATTTTCCTTTAATTTTGCAAGAAGTAATATGGGAAAATTCCGCATCTGATTTATAGTTCATGAAAAAAGTAAATCTGTACGGAATAACTACAGACCCACGTGCTCACTCGCAAGCTCGCTGACCGTGACGGCGCTTAGTTTTTTTTATATAAAAATAAAATCCATCGGTTTTTTGTCCGAATTAGGTATGCAAGTTGAAGCTGTATTTTTTATTTTGTATATTGTGTCAATGTGTGATTTTTGATGTAAAACCGGTATAGTTTCATTACATCATGCGATATATGGAATATATAATCCAGCATCAATTTGTGACATTCGGTTTTAGATTTTTTTATTTTTCAGTGTCTCATTTTCATTCTTTAATATATATATAAGTCCATTACCATTATCATAAATATCATTATCAACATAGTATCATTATATTTCCGAATCAGAAATCAAAATTAAACCAACCGATTGTCGAATGTAATCTTTCGGAAGTCATTGAAATTAGTATTCCAACACTCCGCGAGGTAATTGATACGTTACACTGGGATCTCGGAGCCATAAATATGGAAAGAAATAACTACATAAAACTGGACTGTATGGGGTTTAGTTCCCATTGCCTTCCCTTTTGAAATAGGGAGAACAAAAAAACAAAAGAAATGTAGCCCATGATATAGTTACCGCGTATGGTCAGGTTCGTCGCCATCGACGTGCCAGCTGTCGTTCCCGAGCGAGGAGGCATGCCAGTCGCACCGGTCGCTGGCGGCGCAGATGCCGCAGGAGGACGTGGAGGCCGTGCTGGAGTACGCGCTGCGGAAGCTGCTGCCGCCGCGGCCGCGAACCGACGCCCCCGCGCCCCTCGTCAAGATCAGGATATTCTACCAGGTCAGTTTGTGTAACTATGGTCTACACATTATCGAACTGGTTGGAGGAGTTATCTATTGCTTATTTTTACTATGCCTTTTAAATAAAATAGAGTTTATTTAGACACAAGCGCGGAAAGTATATAACTTATTCACGAGTCACCAAGTCGAGTGGAAATTATAATTCCGTACGTAAGTGTAACGTCGTTTTTAAAAACTTTGTTAAAAGCGTTTATCCTTGGACAAGTAATAATTGATATTACAGTTTGAACAATTGTTGAGAGTTATAGTAAACATTTTGGAGGACCAATTTAAGGTGTGATCCAGACTATTTAAAATTTAAGTCATATATTCATAATTTATGCTGTATAAAATTTTATTCATTTCATATAATAATTTGGTATAGAAAACCGGTCTGCGCGTGTGTGTGTGTGAGGTGTGTGTGTCGTGTGCAGGCGTGGAGCGCGCCGCGGGCGTGCGTGTTGGTGCGCGCGGCGGGCAGCGTGCGCGCGTGTGTGTGTGTGAGGTGTGTGTGTCGTGTGCAGGCGTGGAGCGCGCCGCGGGCGTGCGTGTTGGTGCGCGCGGCGGGCAGCGTGCGCGCGTGTGTGTGTGTGAGGTGTGTGTGTCGTGTGCAGGCGTGGAGCGCGCCGCGGGCGTGCGTGTTGGTGCGCGCGGCGGGCAGCGTGCGCGCGCGCGCCGGCCTGCGCGCCGCCGTCACCGCCGTGCCCGTGCTGGCGCTGCACAACGCCTTCACCTTCCTCTCCATCAGCGGCCTGCGCCTCGACGAGTGACTCCCGGCTCACGGCTCTCGGCGCCCGCCACCACGGTCAGACTCAGTTACTGCACCACACGCATCCTAATACTCATAGCCGACTATCTCATATATCAACCACACACTTATATCTAGCACAAATTAAGCATCATTAATAGCTTTCGTTGCGAATTGTTAGCGAGAAATATATATTTACACCTAAGTCTGTTTTTACACGGTCTTTTTGTACACGGTTTTGATATAACACGGTTTGAAAATTGAATATTTTTAATTTTTTTACACGATTTTATTCCATTTAGCACGATTTGAAATTATATAATATTCAATTTTCAAACCGTGTTATATCAAAACCGTGTACAAAAAGACCGTGTAAAAACAGACTTAGGTGTACTATAACTATTACACGTGAACAAATCGTTCACATCGTACATTAATTTGGCCCGACCGGGATTTCGAACCATCACGATGGCCGTCACTATTTTGCTATTGCGCTCACACAGGGTTGCAAAGTTTGATATAAGTGTGACAGAAATATAATTGCGCAGGAGTGCCGTGGTAGTAGAATGTGCAGCGTGGGGTCATTGCACAAAATGATTTCTAATCGGTGACCGTTCTGTTGTATTAAGGGTTGATATTAATTTATTTTTCTACATCAATGGTATTCGATTCAGTGCTTTCAAAGGTTAAGTATCAATTAACATGCCATATAGAATAGACACAACAATACGCCATTCAATTTGAATTTGAACTATATTAGTGCATAAAAGGGTTACACAGTAATACAGTTTAAGTTTTCTATGAACATACAGTATGTTATATTAACTTTTTGTCATATTGAAATATCCAATCCTGTATTGTCTCGCTATCGCTACTTTACATTGCCAAATAGTCGCTCTTTTCTAAACTATCGATGTTGAAAAATAAATAATACTACTCTAAGCCAAATACTAACGTACGATCGCTGAGCATAGATAATAAATATTATAATAATGTAATATATTTCTCACAGACACGGCTGCACTCACCCCAGCACAAGTATTTCTACCACGCTTACGTCACAAACCTGTAGAAACATGACATCAATATAATTGCCTACGAAGTATTAGGATGCATAACGTCAAGTAATCGTATGAAATTATCTCACCATAACATACCAGTAAAAACTGAGGCACTCTGTCTAGTATCTAAATAACAATTGCTATGGATTTTTCGGTGGGATATTACGGGTTTAACCTAACACACTACTGAAAGGGGGTGTGTGTATGAAATAGGTTAAAATCTTAATAGATTTTAGCAACCCACCGCCTTCCATGATATGGACTGGCTCGGGAATAGTCTGTATACTTTTTTGATCGTTAAACTTAATTATGGAAGTATAAATTCCCGAAATATGAGATAACGAGTTTTCTAACTTTGTAATTAGTTGAGGAGGAATGAACTTGGTTTGCAGGTTGAGTGGAAATAAAATAGCAATAAAGTTAGTATATTAGTATGTATGGAGGCTGTTCTAGTAAGAATTCACATACATTATTGTATATAGTATTTTATTCAATCTAAGTTTATCACACTATTGTACAATTATGCTAAACAGGAGACTCTCCAAATACATGTTATTTTAACACAAAGGAAGGAGTAGCACAGAGTACATCAGTAGAATAAATAATAACAAACAAATTAATGAACAGATTGTATTTTGCCCTCAGGTTCCGTTTGCAAGAAATAAGAATGCAGATGCTTTATTGCCAGTTCATAAAATATATTTGCTGAATGTTTTCAGTGTTTATAAAATTTTGTTAATTATGCTACCGAGTTTACCATACTAGTAAGTCAAATTATATAAATTATTTTTTATTGCAAAATTTGAGTTTCATTTCAATAACAACGAAAAATAAAAAACCAAAGTCAAATTAAATTTATTTTATTTTTTTTACAAAATTGACCGAACAGTGCGAGATTTCTAGAACGTTTACACTTGCATTAAGTAGACATAAAGTTATCATTATTCTCTTACAAGTAAGTCTTAATAATTCACCTGTGTCAATAAAGCAACGCGAACTTCAGTGTGAGAGACACACACACCCATACAGTAGTGTATATCGTATAAAAGTTATAACATGATTTAATGAATCTTTCTCTGTGGACATTTACCTTAAAATTGTCACTAAATTATGATTAATAATAACCAAAGCGTAATTACAAACTAAAAATGATACATTACAAGTAGTCAGTATTCGATGCAGTTACTGATCCACGCCTCTTACACGTCTACAATGTTTAATACAACAACATTGCTTGTATAATTGCACACAGCAGTGGTTAAAGGAGATAGCGCGCAGACACCTAAGTAGTTGCGGCGGGGCGCCTATCCCGGCACGACAATCAACCGTTACATCAATCAGGCTTCGCCCTGGAAATATATACAACCCAACTAGGCTATATTTTAATACTATCTTCATAACATCGTAGCATAAATAAATAACTTTATATCATCATGAAATAAACATAATTATACTCTCTGTAAAATAATTTATTTGATCTTTTATATAATAAATCTATATTCATTGGGTTCATATGCTTTCCAGAACGAAAGTGAGTAAATTAGTTTTTATATTTATTTTGTACTTTGAAATTAAGTAAGAAAAATCACTTGAGAGAAGAGCTGCTGAATTTCATTCATACAATTAAACTACGAAAACGAAGTTCTTAACATAATCTAAATACCGTAATTAATCAACAATTTTTATAAATTGCGTGTTTAGGGGGAAACATTATGATAAAATTATATACCCAACTCATAAGTATAAGTTTATTCAGGCTTTACGAATCAGATACACGGGGTGAATATCAACATGATTTAGTCACTTTTGCAACGACCCTCCGCCGATACACTGGCAGGAGGCAAACCTCTGTATACTGTTGTATCCATATAAAAGTATAACTAAAATAAATACCTTAGTAAGCACAAAATAACAATACTCTTATTTATTACTATATCGAGAACCAAAAATGCGAACTGTCTTAAATAAAAGCCAATTCTAGATAAACGCAGGAAAATAAAATGGAAACAAAACTCAAATGCATTGAAAGGCAAATGTTTTGTTTTATTATACGTTTTTTATTTTCGAGCTTTGAGATATCTTCATAATATGTATAGTATTGTACACGTAATCTAACAGAGCACTCGAGTCCATATCTGCATGCGGATGCGTCGCGACGCACGCTCACTCAAACATTGCTTAACGCACTCCAACATAAATAAATCTCCGACAACGTATAGGATACATGATTATCTAACAGAATGCTTACAAAATGAAAACTATCAATAAACATAGTGAATTGCCCAGCTACCCATATAGTGAAGTTAGTATTAAATTACTGTACAGTTTACACGTGAGTGACCTGCGTTCTACTATCTACCTAACCACTCGTCCCCGGGCGGCGAGGACGCGGCGGAACTTAAATACACTAGGATCTCCACTATCCGACAACTTACATATCCTACCGGTTAATTATATTAATCAGATTTATGCAACAGTTTACCTTACAACCGTATTACCGAAGCGAAGGAGTTACATACACTAGTTACTAACACTATACACGGTGTACGCACTCGCGAGTTCAGTCGGCGTCGGAGCCGTCGTCGGGCGCGTCGGGAGCGTCGGGCGGGTCGGGCGCGTCGGACACGTCGGGTGCGTCGGGCGCGTCGGCCGCGTCGGGCTTGCGCTGCAGCCGACTCTGCATGTACTGGCGGTGCGCGTACTTGTTGAAGCGGCGCTTGGCCATGAAGAGCGTGGCGATGGTGCGCGGCGCCAGGCGCACGGCGGCCGCGCGCGACGTGATCCCGCCGCGCCGGCACTCCCCGCACGTGTAGTCCAGCACGTTCAGCGACGACACCGTCTGCCTAACGCACTCTGCGGCAACACCAACACGGTCTTAGCCCACACCTCGGCACACATTCTCTCTCTCGCCCTTCACTACCGCAGGGTCAAATAAATCTAACGCATTGAAAATGGTTATGCTGATGACTTCCAAAAACATAATTATACGATACGAAAAAATCAATAATATTTTATAATATCAGCTGCTTCATTTTCAACAACTTTTATTTGACCGAGAAGTAAGACCCCCACACGTTAGCTTTCGTCCAGTGTAGACGTTGCATTAACACCTAACACCACTGTAACACTGCGCAAGCGCAACATAATCACAAATACTCAATGATGAGCGTTTACGTGGTGGCGTTAGCGTAGTATTGTTGCCATGGAGTCTGCGCCACACAACGCCTACGCTAGACAAACACTAGTGTGTAGGGGCTCTAAGCGATGCGTGCACATATTCTTCATATTCATCTATGGCAATAATTCTGTTCTCTTATCCAAGAGGGTATACAGATTTTCTGTTATGAATTTTCTCCTATAAATGTCCCAATAACTGTATTAAAATCATTTGGCAGATCATAAATCATGCATTTCTACCCTTTCATTTTTATGTTTTTAAAGAAAAAATATGTATCACTGTCAAATCAGTTTATCAATAAATATTTTTAATAAAAAGAAACATAATATTAGTAAAAAAAATCACAGTTTTCTTAGCTCAGAGATCAGAATTATTTATGTGTAAAAACTGCAATTTCCAACACCATAAAATATTTTATGTTTCACTAGTGTAAACTAGCGAAAACTATATAATGTTCATGCCAATCAATTTATATTATTGTTATCTGAGTAGCAACGCATCGCCCGAGCTCTAGGTGTCTATTCGCCTAACGCCTAACACAACAACGCATCACACACAAACTGCGGTCTTATAGTTCCATTGACTATAGTATATGTTCTAACGACTATAGAGCCAGGGCACATCGTATGTACATGCTAATGATTATCTGAACGTAACGTAACCGCACGGAGACAGAAACAATGTTATGGAATATTTCAATCTAGAAGCTTTTCTATCGATTTCAATACTATATCTTAATATAGAAATAAATTTTTTACAGGTTAGTCAAGAAGCAACGTTAATTAATTCTATATAAAATAAAATATATTGCTAGTCAACTAATCTTAGTAGACCTACCTCTGTAAATAGAATATTGAGATCGACCAAAGCTTATAACTCATACTCATGACGTCTGATGACAGATGTTACACACAATATTCCACACTATTTGCATCAATCTACAGTGCCAAAAGCGATCTTAACTTTTGAGCTGGTTGATTCGTATAGTCTTCACTAACAAACCTTCGACTGAGAAGACGTAAATTGAAATGACCGACAAACAAGCAAGCGAAATAAAAAGCGAGTAAACTGCTTAAGATAAAATATATGGTATGAGTATTATGCGGACATGCGAAGACACTGGGAACAAGCGCTGTGAGGATAACATTTTTACTTTACGCTTACAACTAGTTATATATTATGTTTAATAATATATAAAAATAATATCCCCACTGAGGGAAACATAACAAGCAATGTAACACAAGAAACGGCATACAGTTCCAACGTTCAACGCGATTTTTAAATTATAAAATCTAAGGCGGAAATTAATTTTGGAAAATATTCACAATTCCCAATTTATTGAGAGAAGAGAATCCTATTAAAGAACATGGGAATTTATTTTTTAATTTTAACTTAATTAAAGTGTAATAGTAAGTCGGGAGTCGAGTAAACGAGTCTCCTAAATTAATATTATGGAGTTTTCATTTTTGTTATACTTTAAAATAAAATGAATGAAATACAGAAATGATACGTTAGCGTAAACCATTTACGTTTACACAATAAAATTAGTATTGTATCAGAACAACGCGTTGTGTATCAGTATATCATTTTTTATTCATTCAGACATACAATACCGATCATTTAAGAAGAGGCAAGAAAAAAATACACTTTTGGTGCGGACAATCGATTAGGTCCAAAATCGCGTGTACGTTAAAACTGTGCCCATTTCCGACTGACGCAAGCCGTGTGACGTACCTTGATGAAGTTGCCTATCGCACAGCTTACATATCACGAGCTGCATAGTCCCCTTGGGCCCGATGAACGAGCGGTCGCAGAGCGGGCAGTAGCGACCGATGCGATACGCCCTACACACACACACCGCACGCGACAAGCACCGGAACACAGAAACACGGCATTAGTACCGCGAGACACACGACCAGTCTCGCTCTTTACTAATTATCTCCTAGGCTCTGTTCTAGCGCCATGTCCTATCCATATGCATTTGTAATAAACGTTATGATTAAAAAAAAATATTATTTTGAAAATACTTATCACAGTGAATATAATAAGACATGATGCTATTTTTTTTAAATTTTAGAGTAGTTTAGTGATGTCGTATAAAAATATAGAAGTGTTTCTGAGAAGTGTTGCTTCTATTACTATTGAAGTGTTGAGTATTACAGTTATAACTACATATATATAATATCAATAAATACAGTAATTTAAAGCAAACCAATCATACTCTTCCAAATATAATATTTATGTAAGTGTATAGAAATATAATAAACCATTACACAGTATATAAAATCAATTGGGCTTATATTAATATATTTACTGTTGTTGTGTATAATACAGATGTACCACAGAGCCAGAAGACAAGTAATAATATAGTAATCAGTTAGTGATCGCAATGGAAACTGTTCTATGCCCCTGTTAGTCGTTACAAATGGTTGTGATGAGTTAGTCGGGAGATCTGCAATGGTGACTGATGAGTGGGCAGCCGTCATTGGTACATTGAGGCAATACCGAGAGGTTACAAAAAGCGTATAGAATAAAAGATACCTACACTATGTATTGCATCAATATAAGTTAAAAAAAATACCAATAACAGTAAAGAAAAATAGAACAGAAAAGGAGTCATACTGTTAATTAACAGTGCCCTGTGTTGACATTATAGCTTAATTTCGCGAAATCGCACACCTCATAGTATTAATATTCGTTAAAAATCACTTTGCTGTTCTTTTTTAACAAAATAAATTGCTGGCTCACTCGTTTGTCAAATAATTGGAAAATGGTAAACAAAACAAATTGTAATGAGCGAACAATTTAACAGAATGAATCGACTAACAACTTACAAGTAGAATGTAGCATGCAACTTATTCAATAAAGGGGGGTGGGGGTATGTGCTGAGTAAGAACGCTGCGTTGGGGCATAGAGAAACATTCTGCAGGGGCAAACTCTACCAGAGACAAGCGGATGTCGACATAGTGAAGGCAGACGTCGAGACACAGAATGGATCAGCCCATGTTAGTCCACAACGAACACGCAATGAGATGACGTGAATACACAAGAACTACCAAGACCACTCAAGTAAACAGATTACACATAAATCATTGATAGATTTTAAACTTTGTACTTTTGTTGAGCGTCCCTCGCTTTATACTCTTCTATGGAACTAAACGGGTTCACGTTTTGTTGTAGCCCCTCTTGGTTTTACTTGAAACACAATACCGGAACAATTTAGTTTGAAACAGGTTTCAAATGTTTACAACGACTTTGGTGTTGAAAAACAAATTTTACAGTAGATTCTTCACAAGATTGTGCTGTTATAACCATTTAGTAAGTCCTTGTATTAGTCATAAAAGACACAATAACCAAATTAGCATCGTTTTAGTGAAGAACCCAAAGTGGAAAGTACACAGTTACATTTCAATTGTTATTTATTCTCAGCAAAATACCTAAGGGATATTTTAATGGCATATTATAATATAATAAATACATACACAACCAATAAAACACCTTTAACATAATGAAGTGTTTTATCGGATGTTCATCAAAAAAATGATTGTGTGAGTGAATTTACTGAATATTAAGCTTTCAAATGATGAAAAAAATCTTTTTTTTTTTAATTTATACATAGTCAGACAGATAAAATTGGGGAAAATGATGCTAAACTCATTACTAAGCACTAACATATAAGAAACTAAAAACAAAAACCTAGAACTAAAAAGTCACTCACACAAGTTAAAGCTTCTTTTTAACACTATATCAATGAATTTAATAATCGTATTATAATAATGTAAGTACTAAATTTTAAATCCACCAATAAAATACTGTAATAAAATTTATTATTAATTTCATTGAGGAGGCACTGGTAGATAAAATTATTTAAAATTGTAGTATATGGCTTGTAGGAGATACGAGAAGATAGCGTCATGCTTAAAGTCATTTCTATAGAGTAGGAAAACGATGGAAATAAATGTAATGAGTAGGAACAACTCTAATGTAAAACTATAAATCTACGCGTATCGCCTTCAAACTATGGAGCCGAACACGCAATCTACGAACGTGTTGATTGTACAAATGTTACCTAGTATGTAAAAAATATTATCTATTACTTGAATATCTAATTATTATACAGTCACTTAAAAAAGTAGCAAATAATAGTTTTTTTTTTAAAGCAAGCATTGTAATAAATGTTTAATGATTTGGTAGTGGAGTACGGGATTATATTTATTTATATAAATTATTTGTACAAAGAACATGCCCATACTCGCGTTAATTCCCGTTCAAATTACAACAGGACGAAAATGACTCAGAATATATTAGCCTCCTGCTCACACATAAGGTATAGGAAAGGAATTCATTAAGCTATAAAGGAGTATACAGGGCTTCCTATAATTTATTGGAGGTCCTGGGTATTTTAATGATATGTCCTTATCTATGTCTAGAAGATTGAAATCCGTTTCTTAATTTCAGCGACTGATTTGACATTTGTTTATTTATTTAACAATTTATGTACACACAATTAAAAGGACACAACAGAATATTAGAGAATTGTACTGCTTATTTCTATAAGAAATCTCTTCCAGCAGCTCCATACATGGGAAAAGTGACATCGAAATGTAGAGGGGGGTTGTTGTGTATTTTTGATAAACTTTGTACATATAATGATATAGATTCCATAAACCCTAATAATCCTATGGTGTGTCTCTGGATGGGTCAATCAAATTTTGTAATCTCGGGCACCTCCGCCCTTCGTAAGGCAAGTTAAGCCACTGGTCCTGGTAGTTGTCGCATCGGGACAGTGTTGTGGTACTATAGCCCAAATTTATCGTGTGCTGTGTGATTTGAGAAGCCGTTTATTAAGCAGGGAACTTTTAAGTTAGGCAGTTGTGGCCGTTGGAGTGATGAGAGCGGGTATCGTGGGGTGGGGCACGTGAGCGGGAGGCTAGTCGGGTCGGGGCGGGGCGGGGCGGGGAGCGTCCGCTGTAGTACCTGGCGCAGGGCGTGCACAGCGAGTGCGAGTAGACCTTGTGTCCGTGCGGGCCGCGCCGCGTCTGGTGGTGCCAGTCGCCGGCCGGCGAGCGCGCGCCGCACGACCGGCACACGGCGCACGAGCCGCAGTGCCAGCGACCTGCCATCTCACACGTATTACACAACCACATCACCTACTACACTACTACTAACTACGCCTACTCCAGTCACTGGACATATGGCATATGGACGTCGACACAGAACTTCAGGCTGTTGGTGAGATTGCAGAATGGAATTGAGCTTGACGAATCGAACTTAGTTTTAAATAAAAACCATTCTTGAAAATATTGTAAATAAATATCTGTAACATTCCGCGTGTTGCCTATCCCGTAAAAAGTTTTTCATAAATTTCTAACACACGTACCTGAAGGGGCCGCCAGGAGGCCTGCGCAGGCCGCGTGGTAGCCGCGGTCACAGAGGCCGCAGTACATGAGGTGGTCGCGCTGACCGCACTCGCCGCACACCTTACACTCGGGACACTGCCACGAATACTCGCGACACTTTCGTATCGTGTCCGCGCTCAGCTCTGTGCAGCCGGGGTGAACTAGAATCGTAAATTTTATTACATCGTATTAATTGTACATGTACAAGATATTCCCTTTCGAAATCTTCGACACGACTTATTAATATATACCTTACTACACAAACATTGTATAGTCAATTATTTAGGTAATTAATATGTAAGCAGCAAAAATATAAAATCTACCAGCAACACACCTATTCCTCAGGCCTACAGTTCTAATATATTTTTTTACTTATCAATCAACCAATAGTCTTGTCGAATGGTCGGTACCCACGTATATTTAGCTAGAGCTCTTGGCTTCGAGCCATGATGTCTTCATTTTACAGTGTCCATTCGTAAATAAATAAAAAAGGATGAAACGCACGTTTAGCGTTGCAGTGCGCGCAGACGAGGAACCGCTCGTGCGTGTAGCGGCGGTTGGCCTCGAGCCGCAGGCGGCACACGCGGCATGTGTCCGCGTCGCCGGCGCCGTCGCGGCTCTCCTCCTTGTCTTTATCCCGCTCCTTGTCTTTGCCCTCCGTGTGGCTGTTTCGCTTCACTTTCGTCAGCCTTTTCCGCTGTAATAATATGCAACATTGTTACGTTCGATTTAGAAAAAAAATATGAAGTTTCCTAATTTCTATAAGACTAAATATCAATAAAAAAAGTAAAGCAAGAATTAGAACAGACAAATTTTTTAAATTTTGACAGTCAAACTAACACTTGTTTTTTGTATGAAATAGCGGTATTAAGTCATTGAGAGATTCCCAGTTTAAATGGTATCACCAAATTTCATAATTATTTGCACCAAATTATTTTTAAAACTCTACACACTCTACATTTTACCAAAACACCATACATTTCAATGCTGGTTTTACGTTCCATTCAAGATACTTAAAAAAATATTTTTACGATTTCATTAAATTTAAATAAAAATATCTTACCTTAGCGGGCATTCGATCAGAGTCTTCGCTGGAGCGCGATCGGTCAGAATCTGCGCCGGAATCGGAGCTCGACTCGGGCTCTGGCGGCACAGGCGGTGCTGCTGTCACCGTATTCACGGGGAAGTACCTACCGAATACACAAAAATATTATTATTTAACATTGAAGTAACATCAAATTACGGTATAATCATTAAATATGACAGAATATATTTGTAAAAATCGACATTTATTAATCATAAAACTTTACCTATATAAAATTTTATTATCTGAAAATTTTTGAGATCAAGAATTAGGGATCAGGTGTTCTTAGATACAGACATCCATCTGTATCTAATGCCTACTATAAACTCCAGTCTCCTACTAGCATAGTTATAAGGTGCAACTATAATTAAAATCATAATTTTTGGTATTCCTATTATTAGCACTGTTATTTAGTGAACATGACCAAATTTAATATTATAAACTTGGGAATACAATAAAATAAAATAAGTCGCGTAGACAGAAGCTTCATGGTCCTTTGAGCTGGACAATCAAGTTAAGACTTGAAGACATTCTGATAAGAACTTAGGATGTTCACTTCAAATGTGAATAAAATAAAACTACGTTTTAGATTTGATTTAGGCGCAGCGCAACTGAATTTAAGCATAACCATGATATTTATAACACTACTATTTTTATTTTAGTTAAAACCCACTTACAGTAAAAGATAGGTATATTTCGATCACACAGACACCGATCACGAAGTACACACAAACCTAGGTCATGGTATTGTTTGGCGAAAGAACTAAAGCGACGACTACAAAAATCAAAAGAGTTAATTAGTGGCAGAATATACTTGTAATTTTGTATACATTAATATTATAAAATTTTATTTATTGAATATATTGTTTGAAACTTTCATGGTCATTAATTAACATATAGATATAATACATAGAGAGAGAGAGAGAGAGAGAGAGAGAGAGAGAGAGATAGAGAGAGAGAGAGAGAGAGAGAGAGAGAGAGAGAGAGAGAAAGAAGAGTGAGTGAAATCATTTTCGCGACGGGTTTAAATTGTCAAATATCTGGAATCCAGTGGTTTGTTTGTTCAAAAATCGGAAGACAAATCAAAAAGTGTCGTTTCATTATCAGATACTGTTATTATTGTGTGTCGTGAACAAGTGCATGTGAATAGTGAGGGACAATAGCACCAGCGTCAACCCCAATAAAAGACATCGAAAGAGGCTACCCTTTTATTTCCATATATCTGCCCATAACATCTCACTCTAAATTAATAATCTTCTTATATGTAAAAATGAATTGATGTTCGTTAGCCTTGCTAAAATTCAAAATAAGGCTCGATTTATTTCAATATTTTTTTTTGTTTTATTCGGTTTAATTCAGGGGTAGTTTAAGAATAAAAATAATTGGGAAAATTCTGAAAGAAAGCTTTAAACATACAACTGAAAATTGGTTATTTAGTATAAAAATCATCTTACTTGCATGTTAAATATTAAAGCTGTAATTTCTTTCTACTACTTCTTTGCTATTTCGGGTTTCTTTAACACTAGATTTACCAGACCAGTCATTTAGACTGGTCGTGCAATTTCAATTCAAAATTCCTACTATATTACACATATATTTTTTTCAGAAATGATGTTATGACTTTTGTAGCTATAATTAGAGAGTACGTTTTATAAACTTAAGGTTATTTTATATACATTAGCAACAAATATATTTTTTTTTTGTTAACATATATTCAAATCTATATCTAGTGTTAAATTTCGGCTTTCGTTAGTGATATTTTATCGGTAAAACTAAGTTTACCGGGACAACTAGCAATAAATATTTATATGTTCCTATTATTATTTGTTCGTTTTAATAATAGACGAGATAAAGTCTAATGTAATAAATAATACCTGAGCTGGTCGGGCGTGTAGAGGCGGTAGGCGTGCTGGTACTGGCCGGGCAGCAGCGCGTGCGGGTAGAAGCCGGCGGGCGGGCGCAGATGTTGGGGCGGGGGCGGCGGCGGGCGCGGGCGCGCGGGCGGGGCGCGGCGCGCGCGCGTGTACGTGTGCACGCTCATCGTCTGCAGGTCGGCGCACGCGGGCCGCCGCAGCGCGTTCAAGCGAGCGTTCCACTCCGACGCCGACGCTGCCGCTGCCGCTGCCAGGTCCTACAACCGCATTCTCAACGTTACACCTCCCCGCTTCGTAAACGGGCGACTAATAATGGTGTCAAAAACTTATTTACCGTACCTCGTAAACTGGCAAATGACCTATAAACATTCCGTTGTAATGAAACATTACGTCAAGCCAGTACAACGAGCGCTTATACGCTCGCCTGGAATATTATGTAACAGTAAAATATTTATATCCGACGCAGTTTTTATGAACGAGAATAAACTGCAGAACCATTATTCCCTTTCAAATATGTTATAAATGATCACCAAAAGGATCAAATCGAACAATCACCTATTCATATTGAACCACACTTTCACGGCCAAACTCTATTACAAAAAAAAAACCTATTTGCTGTAGTGTCCAAAATCACACGGGATGTAAAATCAATGTCTTCTTATGTTATCTTGAGGCAAGAATAAGTATCACAGAGTACTTCGACCCTTTCGTATCTTTTGTGCTTCCCCATATCCAGACCATATCCATAAGCTTCACTGTCAGGAAATATTGTCATGCAGAAGACTCATTCTGGTAGCAAAACATAATCCAGGTTATATCGATTCCTGGTTTTAATCGCACCCTCTACTAATTCGTGTTGGGCAGAGTGACAAGAAGCAATGGCTACTTACTCCCGTATATCTATAAAACATTACTATTGTAATTTGACTAACGACAAACCTGTCTAGTCTTCTCAGGGTCTACTTTCGGAGGTTCCGGTTTATGTTCAACAGGTTTCATTTCAATTTTTACTTCAGCTTTCTCCACCTTGTCATCGTCTTCCACCGCTGCAGCTGCTGCAGCGGCGGCGGCTAATTGTTGCTGCCGTTGGTGGGCTCTGAACTCTTCATATTTATGAGGGTAGTCCGACAGCATTATGTCTAACACTTCACTCGCGTCCACTGCTGTTACACCTGATAAAAACATGGTTGAACATGTTACAGACCCTTTATTAGGTTTTGTTAAAAAATGGTAGATGTAGGTTGTATAACTGATAGATATTTGAATATCTTTAAATATTGAAAGGTAGTTTGATTACCTAGCATAAATTTAATTAACTTACTAAAAATATCACAAGATTATGTATACTGAAATAGTATTCTGAATTCGGCCATAAAGTTTGACCATAGATGATACTAGAAACAACCGGCACCTATTTAAATATTAGACATAACATTAGCTACACCTTTTTTCAGTATGAAAATAGAAACAATAAAAGTAGAACTTAACTCAAGATGTAGAAACAAAATGGTCTAAAAAAGTTTTATGTACTTATTTTATAGGCTGCAATATATTCGATATTCTTACCAAGGTCACAGAGTGCCTCAGACACAAGTCCTCGTTTTAGTACGTAGTCTCGCTCATCGCCACAGATGGCGCGTCGTTTGAGCTCAGGGTACCGGCGTTTGAAGCTCTTTACTCCAAGGAACATCGCCACTTGCTCTTGGATCATCATCACCTGTCATAGAAAAATCATCTTCATCAACAGCCGAAATTCGTCATACTCACTGCTAGGTCTATTTATTTAGAAAAGATCGTGTATTAGCACTAGTTGGGGTTAAGAATACAATATTGTGGGTGACCTTCTGGCAACAACTATGGTGAAAGTTACTTTGTTTTTATAATCATAATGTAAAAGATATATAAAATGTTCTTCTTTATGTATGAATGTAATACTCACATGTCTTAATAATGAATGTAAATTAAGTAATGCTTTCATGTTAATTTATAGCTTTTTAATAAAATGAAATGCCTACTGACCAAGAGGTGCAGCTCTGGTCTCTTTTATGACAGGTTATCTTTAAACTATATCAAGTTTGTTTTTACAATAATCATAAAGTAAAATAGATATAATATAAAATGAACTGTAGTTAAAACTATGTATGTTTTTGTCAAGAAAATAATTATTATTACTATTCTAAATAATATAAGACTATGTACCTTTTCAAACATAAATAAACATTGTTATAATTGTATATGTATAATCGAGCTCAGACCTCAGTGAATAATGTTATGCAAAATACATACAAGAATATCAAATTAACAAACTATGCATGGCAAAATTGAACTGGGAGAAAGTTTACATATTTAAATTTGCATACCTGTGGATTCTCCTCCGGTTTATCAGCTAGAGGCCACGTGTATTCTTTAACATCAGCGGCAGTCCATTCCTTATTGCTATAACAACAATAACAATTTATAAGTAGCCTCGTAAGAGTTTTTACACAGCACTGTTAGCAAACCAGGGGACTGGCCAGAGCAAAATGTGGGATCACATTATAAAATAGTTTACCTGTCAAATAAATCCGCAAATTTTGACTTCTTCATTTTGCTGCTTTCATTTGTGGAACTTTTAACAGAGCTCTGTGAATCTTCATCAAGTAAATGGGTTGGTCTGTCAGAAAAAAAAGGTAGATGAGAAAAAAGATTACAAAGTAGTTACATTATATAGCCACATAAGTTGTCATAAAACTTGAAGTGCAGAATGAAAAATATTGTCCTAGTCAACCTTTAGTTCCTCTTCTTCTTTTTTGAAGGAGCCATGTAGTATGAAATTTATTTATGAATGATGATATATTTCTGTAACCAAAATTTTTGTAGTGCGATTTTTAATGCTAAGAGCATCGAATGAAATTCTCTACCAGTTATAGTGTAGTTATCAGATAATAATTCTGCCTAATTTCACATTTATTACTGAAATAATAAGTATTTTATTCATGAAATAAGCCAAAAACATTAAACACGATTTCCAAAAAACCTTCTTCTTATTATGCCCTTATATTGATAGGGGTGCGATATATGTGAAGTTAAAAGTATTTACGCCCAGTATTAACAGCAAAAAACTAGGTATCGAAACTGTTTGCGATTGAATTAATGAGTGTACACCAGTATGTATGTTTTGCATGATATATGTTTTATTCATTCTGTGTATAATTACGTTTACACTCACTTAGCGGGCGTGGCATTGTCATCCATCATGCAAGTCTCCTCCTCAAACAGCTGCACTGTAGTAGTGGCTGGACCGCACACTCGCCCGTAAATGCCCAAGGTTTCCTGCAAGTACATATTTTACAATGTGCAATTGGTAATATGCATTTATATCTTTTCTAAAAAGGTAATAAGACAAGTTTTTTGTAAATTACAATTTACACATTAATTATTATTCCAATATTGAATTCAACAGGAGGAGTAGATAGAATATATGTTACCTTCATATACATAGCCCCTCGTCCACCACCCCTGCCCCGTCCCCTCTGCCGCGGAGATTTCGCAGGAGTCCGACCCCTTCCTCTGCCCCGCCAGCTCTTTATCCTGCCTTCATCTTGAGGTGTGGTAGGAGATTGTATATCATGGTCTGCCATCCTGCTTGACAAGGGAGTACTACCGCCAGGCAAGCGGTCTAGAGCCTCTGTCATACGCGGTAATTTAATACGCGAGCTCGTAGGGTCTTCTGGCGGTGTTTCTTGTTTGCTATAATAATATAAAATGTTTAAATATGTACGATAACATATACAGTAATGTAACTAAAAATCATTTGTTTTCTAATTAGATCAAATTAACAACAATTTAGTAACAGGCAATGCAACAAATGCAGTAAATACTAACATACAGTTACTATTATTATTTTATAATCAGTAAAAATATCTCAAAATTTAGGTATTGAAGTTTATGAAGATTATAAATAAAATCCTTTCATCATTATGATTCATTATACTCGGATAGTTTGCTTTTACTGTTCAAGACCAATCTTAGTAACATGCTCACCCAGTGAAGCCTCAAGAACAGAATATCTATTGTGTCTGGTTTTTCCGTTCTTTATAAATGATTAAAAGTAAGAAAATACTATACACATTGAAAGTCCCAACATACTTGGTGTCGAGTGGGTCGGCGGAGGTAGGGGTGTGGACATCGTCCTGTAGATCATCAAATCGGTGCCTTACTAGCGTGCCCAGGCCTCTGCCCCGACCTCGGCCCCTTCCCCTTCCTCTTCCTCTGGGCTTCACCAAAATAGCAGGCCGGTCTCTAACAAAGTAAGACAAAACCATCAAAAATAAAATACAATGTTGATTATAAATATGAATTTTAACTTTCATAATAATATTATTGTATTTTTTGTTACACTTTCAAAATAAAAAAAATTATGCAAGTATAAGTTATCAAGTTTATAACAATAATTACTTTGATAACTAATCAAATAAAATAATGACCTAAGTAGCATTCTACATTAACCACAAAATATATTATTATAACTTTATGTGAAGTTATAAACTTTTTTATTATAGGAAATGCAATAACTACTCAAGTAATGTGTAAATGTCTGGACATGATATTTAATTAATATAGTATATTTAAATATAGCGAAAAAAATTATCTATTTCTCATAAATTCTAACCTTGATAGACGAAGGGATCTTTGTGGGCGCTCCTCTAATGCGGGTGTGGGCAGGGAAACAGGCTTCGCGCCTTCAGAAACTGGTAGTTTCCTAGGACGACCTCTTTTTTTAGGCTGTGGAGTAGACTCAATGAGATTAGGAATATTCGATCTTTCTTCTAGACTAACAATCTCTGCCTTTTGAGAATCCATCTCAAGAGGATCTTGGGCCGCTTCATCTGGCCCTATACTGAAATCCCGAAAGTCAGAGTTCTCGTTTATTATCATTTCTTGCACATCTAGATGACAATTTTCTATTACATCTGAACTACCTGTTGATGTATTAGATTCTACTTCTGAAGTAACAGGTTTATTCTTATCTGAACAATTAATGTCATTTAAGGGTAAAACTTGAATTTGTTTCGATTGAAGATTAGAGAAAATACTGTGCAATTTAGAATTTCCATTTTTAGAACAATTTTCATTATTTACTAAAGTATGGTTGAGAATTCTTGTTCCTTGTTTATTTTCTAATGGTTTGGTATCTGGTGATGTTTTAGTTATAATAGGTTTTATTGTCAAAGATGTATTTGATAGAAGTTGACCCAACTTTAGTCTCTTAGTTTCAAGAACAGATAACTCGGGTTCTTTATTTTGAACCGGTATGGATTCTGTTGAGGGTGGCCTTTTCACAATCATTCTCTTAACAATAGGCGACTTATCTGCATTGTCTACAACCCTGGAACTTCTTAACCTTTTACCCACTGTAACACTAGGGCTTGCATCAGTTCCATCTTTTCTTTTACTATTAATAAGGTTCCTCCTTGGGCTAGACTTATCATTCATTTTTTGTGAGGAATCAGATACACAGCTTGGCTGTAAATTATCACTCTTTTGATCCTCTGTAATTATCTTAGCTGAAGGGCCATGATCAGTCTTATTAATCTTCAATATTATTCTGGGAGAGTCTTGACCAGAACTTTGATTAGTTAATTTGTCTGATACATTAATTTCTAAGGGTTTTGTCACACTTTCATTTACATCTATACAAACTTCTTGTATTGGGCGACTCTTTTTTGTTATTATTTTGACATCCACTAATTTTTCTGGACTAAGACTTACACTATCTCTATGATCAATATCATTTGGTTTGTCTATACTACTATTTTCAAAATCAGGTTGTTCACATTGCACAGTTTCTTTACAAATAACCAGATTGGAATTACTACTAGCATTTTTTTGTGACTCTGGTTTCTCAATTAAGCTATCACTTGTTTCCAAAAGCTTTTTTAATAATGTGCAGTTTTTTACAGATGGAATTAGCTGGTTGTTAATTTGGCTGTTTGTTTTATTTTCTACACTCATAGTGTAGGCTGTAGTTTGAATTGGACTAGTAATAATATCATTTTCTTTCGTAAGTTCATTTTTCTCTTTGTCTGATGAGAGTAAAACAATCTGATTGTCACTTTTACTATGAGTTATTGTTATTATATCATCGTTTTCCAGATGTAAATTTTGTTTAGATGATGTAGGAATGCTTTCAAAAAGATTATCAGTAGCCTCAGGAGTACTATTAAGTTCCATTTCTTTATTACACTGCAAATTTCTTTCCTCATTTTTGAGTACTGTAGAGTTAGCTTCTACTATATGATCTTTTCTACTACAATTTGGTCTATCAGATACAATTTTGTCTTCAAATGATTGTTTTACATCTGCTTTAATTGTATGCTTTAAATTAAGTTTTATTTTCGGAATGTTTTCACCAATATTGTTGTGAATGTGTTCATTGTGGTCATCAATATTGTTTAAAAAAATTTCTGGAATACTTATGGTTTCATGAGTAGTTTCAGCTACTGCTTTCATGTTTATTTTCATCACCAATGGTGGGTTTTTCATAGCTTTATCACCAAGATCTTTTATTTTGTTTGATTCCATTTCACTAGGTTTTAAAACAGGTTTAATATTTAACTTTGTTACAATAGGAATTGGAGTGCTTCTACCATCAGTGCCTTTCAAACTATCTTTTTTCGGTGAAGCAGGAGACTTACATTCATCTGGTTTAATTAAAGGTTTAATGTTTAACTTAGTCACAACTGGAGTTGTTTCTTTTACAGTTTCATCATTTACAGATCTATGCTTGGAAAGTTCTTCTAATTCAGTGGGTTTTATTATTGGTTTAATGTTTAATTTAGTAACAACCGGTATATTATCAGCATTGTCATCACTAGAGTTTCCAGTCTCAGAAGACTGATTCTCGGAGTCTTTTAGTGACTCTTTCTCTGGTGGCTTTACAATAGGCTTAATATTAATTTTAGAAACAATAGGTATGCTATTTTCCTCATTCAATTCATCACAGTCTTTTTCTTTCGAAGATTCAACTTCAGGGTTTTTTACAGGTTTAATATTTAATTTTATTATTTTAGGTACATCTTCAATACTAGAATCTAAGTCATTATCTTTAGGCTTTACTATAGGTTTTATATTTAATTTTGATACTACAGGAACTTTCTCTTCCAAAACTTCAGATGATTCCCCACTGTCTGAAGGCTTTATTATTGGTTTGATATTCAATTTTGTAACTAAAGGGATATGTTCTGAACCATCAGTAATAACCACCATTTTCTTATTTTTAGAATCAATATCTGTTTTTGTTACCGGTTTAATAGTAATTTTAGGCACATGAATTTCTTTATTTTCCACAGTTGTTGTAAAACAATCAGTAGATATCTTTAGTTTAGGTATTTGTGGTATTTCAGGACTGTCAGTATCCTTAATCGTTCCTTCTGTTGGTTTTAGTGATTTTATAGTCAACTTTGGACTTAGAGGCTGATTTTCACATTTTGTCACTGTTTTTATTGTCAATTTTGGTACCTTATCTGAATTTTTTTCTTCAGGTTGACTAATAATTAACTTTAATTTTGATTCAGACTCATCCTTTTCATTATTTTGCAAACCTTTTATGGTGAGTTTCGGAATATTTTTGTGTTCTGTGTAAAATTTTCCTTCAGATTGTGTACCTGGTTTTCCAAGTTTAATGGTAACTTTTGGAACAATATCAGAAGAACCTTGATCAGAAGTACTAGTACTCTCATCATTCTCTGAATACTCTGATTCAGATATTTCACTGCTACTAGATTTACGATGAATATCATTAATTTTTTCAGGTGGTTTTAGAATAGGTTTAATATTTATTTTAGTAACACATGGTATTTGTTCACCACCAATAGATTTGTTATCACTTGAATCTTCTAAAGATGTATCATTAATTGTATCTCCTGGTTTTAAAATAGGTTTAATGTTTAATTTTGTAATATTGGCAATTTGTTCTGTTTCTGATTCACAATCCTCTGTAGGAGGTTTTATAGGTTTTATGGTTACTTTAGGTATAGAGGATTTTATTTCTTCACTTGATTTATTGCCAATTTTGATAGTTAGTTTTGGTACTGATTTTGGAGATTCACACTCCTCTTTAATGGAATGGCTACTTTTGCCACTGGTTGATTGCTCTGTGACATCAGTTTCAGTTATAATTGGATCAATCAACTTTGACAATGATAAATCAATTTTGATAGGAGAAACTCTTCTTTCTTCTTGTTCTTGAGTTTGTATATCATTTTCCTTAACCATAGTAGTTTCCACAGAGCTAACATGACTAATTTGGGCAACAGAATTACTAGGTGCAACAGAAAGTATTTCCACATTTGAAGCAGATATGTCTCTACAAGTTTCTTTAGCTGCAGAATAATCATTTATATTAATATTGTCTTCTACTGACAACTTTGATGAACTAATTGAACTCAAGTTAGGAGTTGTATCATTCAAGTGTAAGATGGTAGCATCAGTTGATGTAGATTGGCATTGATCTTGTTGCAACAGGACTGGTTGTATACACTGTGAGGTTTCTTTGCTAACCGAAGGGCTTTGAGTTTTTTGCCTTATTAGTTTTATTTTTTTATGGGGACTCACAGAAGTTTCTGCTTTGCAGATATTTACTTCACTTAAATTACTAATCTCTTCAGGCTTTATATTACCATGTATAGATAGCACAGCATCAGAAGAACTGGATACATCCTTTGTGGGGATGTCACTATTCTTTTGCTCTGTGTGAATGTCCACTGTAGAGGACACTGTTGAATCCGGTTTTCTGTCACTAGGCCCTGGTCGTACAAGGCGTCTCCGGAGAGGTGACCGTGTTGATTGTTCCACATTCAAAATTTTTTCATCCACTAAACTAATGTCACTAGATGTTGACTCAGCACTTTCTATAGTTACATTGTTCCAAGTGTCACTAGATGTTACACATTTCACTGTCCGCTCACGACTTTCACACTCACTGACATTAACATCAGAAATGTCTTGTACAGTTTCTAACACACTGCTGGAAGGAATATTATTAGGTGGGCATTCAGATACCTGAGGGTCCACATAGGGTGGTAAACTATTTTCAGGCTGTAAAAGGTCATTGGGTTCACACACAGTCACAGTCGAGCACTCTTGAGATGGTTCAGCACAATCAGTATGCACAACTGCCAAAACATCACTCTGGACTAATTGAGGAGTTTGTGTGTCAACTTGATCATTCAAATGGGACTCTTCTTCACTTTTGGCACTTGTAGCTTGGATCATTATCATTGACGTTGATGGATTTTCCTCAGAAATATTCTGAGATGATTCCTGACCAACAATTTGATCATCGATTTTTTCAGGTTCATCTCCAAAATTATCTTCATTGGAGTCCAATGGTACTCGTTTAGTTGTGCTGAGACCGTCTACAAATTCGTCGATCATATCCAAAATCGCCTCAGTGCTGGTGTTGACATCCTGTGCCGACGGCGACGGTACGCTGTCGCCGTCGAAATTTTCCTCCGACATTGAGGGGGTTCCGCACGAACCTTGAGCTTCGGTCGGTTCCTGTAGCTTACTACCAGTTGCGTTGCCATCTTCGGCCTTCCCGATGCCCTTTTCCCGCGCCGATTCACGGCGGGAAGCGCTCGTCGCGGTGCCCGCATCATCTTCAGTACTCTCCATTATCTACTATTTTGCAACGCTGTCATATCTGAAATATAAAACGCTTGCTAGGAGCATTTATGTTACGAAAGGGTAACCTGACGACGTGCGAGATTGACAAGCCACAGGCACCATTCTAATTCACCATAACGCTACAAAAATTTGTTCACGGGGTCCACAGTGTTGATTATATACCTACACATGTAGTTAAATTTCATATTCACGACGTTTTCGACTCGATTGAGTACGCGCGGGGTCTTGGGAACTGTTTAACAGCGTAAACCGGCAAACAAAAAGCTTGTATACGCCATTTTTAAAACCAAAGATATGGCAGGTTGGGATGTATGGGCCAATAAAAAATATCCTATACGGACAATTCGGCCATTGTCGTGTTGGTAAACTGCAAGAAGCCCATAGATCGCTCCACTTGAGCTTTTAGCTTGTAAAAAGAGTAATAAATATACTTTTCGACATGTGTTAAAAGGAGTAAGATGATATTTCATGTTCATGTGTTTGAATAATATTTTTGATATGGCAACAAGAATAAAAATTTAAATTGAGTGTTAAAACTAATAAAACGCTCTAGGAATATTTTAAGAATAAAGACAATTATTTACTTTCTAAATATGTATAAAAAATTAAGAGTCATTTCAATGACATTTTCTATTAGATTTGGCCAAAGGGATGATTTGTCACTTAGAATTTTATAACTTAGAAATATATAAATGACTGTAAATTATGTCTTTGTCACAATAGTGACTTTTATTTCCATTTGGTTTCTCATTCATCCATAATTTTTTTTTTAGTTTGATAAGAAAAATGTCATAAATTATTTTGTACATACGTAAGAAAGACAAGGCTGTATAGGCCATATCCTTATGCCTTCATTTTATGAAAAAGGAAACTAAAAGAATCTTCGAAAATAAATTGAAAGCGGAAAGCCTGTTACATATACAATCCATTCAATATATTATTTCTTAAAAAAGGCATCATTAACATATATATTTCGTTTTCAACGTCGGCCACGTGCTGTTATTCTTAATTTAAAAATATAAGTCACATTTAAATGTATTTTTTAAATGTGACTTATCTTTTACAAAGTCTTACAAAAACTTTCCAATAGATAGATAGTGAATTTATTTTTGAATTGTATATATTTACTGCCCAAAAGAAATTATAATTAATAGATAATTATACAAAATGGTTGTTATATCAATAAATGCTATAGAAAAGAGAAAACAGTCATAAACAGACTTCTAGAAAGTGCTCTTTAAATTGTTTTGGAAGGAATGAAAAGAAGGACTATGAACTTTAAAAGAAAAAGTGCATAATTTTTTTCGGCAGTATTTAGTGGTTAATGTTAACTTCAGTTAACGTTACCTCAGAGTAACTTCCTTTCTGTTTATATTATGTTTTTTTTTTTCAATTATTTGGCCTGGTAGTAAGACTTTTGAGCCATATCTTCATTAATGTAGTTTTTATCTTTATTTATGGCTCCAGGATACTGGTGCAATGTAGCCCTTTGCTGTGTTGTTTTTGTCATGAAATTGGTGTAGTTTTATGGCAATAAGGATCGTTAAGTCATGCAATATATGGAATACATCATTTAGCGTTGATTAGTGACTTACTAGACATTTTCAGTGTTTCATTTCCATTCATTCATCTGTAGGGTAAGTTCATTTATTTAAAAACATTATATGATTTCATTATCATTTACTTATCATTTCGTCGTAATCATTGTCATAACATTCCATTTTCGTATCATTTTAGCATAATCGCTTACATTGTATTCCATTTTCTAAAATTTTCTCGTAAGTCATTAACAAAATAGCGGAGCCTACCATTAGTCGCCAAAAACTCCATGGGGCAAAGGGCTACATTGCACCAGTATCCTGGAACCATAAATAAAGATAAAAACTACATTAATGAAGATATGGCTTAAAGGTCTTAGTTACCAGGCAAAATAATTGAAAAAAAATGATTGATATTAAATGCGACAGAAAAATAATACGAAAGAAAAGAAATTACTACATGTGTATTGAAAATTAAATTAATTATTAGTTATATAAATAAGAAAAATAACTTATTTTTATAAATTAATATAACAATGACTACTATCAGGCCATTCACTTGTGAAGATATGCTGAAATTCAACAGTGTGTAAGTAATTAAAAGTTGGCTTAAGTATTTATTGTTTTCATTAGATGGTTTTCATTTTTATCTACTTGCAGGAACTTAGATCCTCTCACAGAAACTTATGGATTATCATTTTACACTCAGTATTTGGCGCACTGGCCGGAATATTTTCAAGTTGCTGAATCTCCCAGTGGAGAAATAATGGGTTACAGTAAGTTTTGTAAATTTAATTCTCATTACTTTCCTGTGCAAAAAATCTTAATATATTCAACAATAATTAAGATATTGACATGTTTTTTGTTTTCGTTTTCTTGGGTGACAATAATCTATTATTTTGCACATCCCTCGGTTCTGACCCAGGGATGTGTGTTTGTGATTTGTACTCTGGTACTGCAATGCAAAACTTGAAAATCAAAACAAATAGGCCTCATCTATTTGCTTGCCTATTTTGACAGCTAAAGTGGTAGCCATTGAGATATTACAAATCTACTACTCTACTATATTATAATGCATGTAACAATCTAATGTACAGTAAATTTCTATTTCAGTAATGGGAAAAGCTGAGGGCCATGGAGAAAATTGGCATGGTCATGTAACAGCTCTAACAGTCAGCCCAGACTATAGGAGACTAGGGTTAGCTGCTACCTTGATGAATATTCTTGAAGATGTTTCTGAAAAGTAAGTCACTTCCTAAGTGTGGATCAATTGTTGTAGGCATGATGGGCATGTTTTTGACCCTAATAGATTAGTGATGTTACACTTTCAGTCTATAAATGATGTGAATTACAATAAAACAATGTCTTGTGTGCATGATTTGGAATGTAGCAAAATTTCTGTTAAGTCATTTTTTCTATTGGGTACTTTATTCGAAAAGTTAGTGTGTTGATTAAAACTATATATTTTTAAACATTCTTTTCTATATCAATTATTGATATTCTATATCAAGTGAGTTCATATTTCGACTCACATGACTGATTTTAGAGTCATCTGACCACAACCTGTTTTGAGGGTTGGATTCACACCTGTCACCTTCTCTCTTTCTTTTCCATTCCTTTCTTGTATTCTATTGACTAAATCAAAATGAAAATGTTATTATTTTACCTTATTTAAGCTGTATGTGAATTACAAGCAATTCTCTTAACTCTATGCAACTTGGCAAAATCCCTTAATTTCTTTATATTTCAGGAAAAAGGCATATTTTGTAGACTTATTTGTGAGAGTAAGTAACAAAGTAGCCATCAATATGTATAAGAATCTGGGTTACATTGTCTATAGGACAGTATTGGAATATTATTCAGGAGATCCTGATGAAGATGCTTATGGTAAGATATCATACATATATAACACATTTTATATACCTGATTGATTTGATATAAGGCATTAATAAAATAAAAAATTGCAGTTAAAGTAATATCCCTGGGGCTTTTTTTCATGAGAGTAATTTTAGTAGTTAGATGTTGGAGCAGTTTTTACAAGACAAGATACCAATCGCTGATGTTACAGTAAATTAAAAAAAAAATTATTTCTAAAGCATGTCCTATAATTTTTAAATTTCTTAAAATATTTTTACAGGCCTCAAATTTAAGAAACCATTACAGTATTGGACTGTTTTGACCTATAGCTTGATTCCCAAAATGTTAAAACTGAATTACAATTGTCACGATGTTTTGCTTGCGGTTCTGAATTTGTTTTTATTGTCTCATCGTACAGTGTGTGTGTCATCATCATAATAAACATGGAACCTTACAATCACATGCTGCTTTAAGAGTTCCCAATTATCTAAAAAAAATTTATATTGTTACAGATATGAGAAAAGCCTGTTCAAGAGATGTTGACAGCAAGTCTGTGATACCTTTAACTCATCCTGTTAGACCTGAAGATGTGGACTGATTTTTACAATAAATAAAATATAGTATATGTCTGTATTCTTCTTAATGTTATTTATTATGAGGGTTGAATCTTATCGTATAGCTAGAATCAACTAATATATAGCCTTAATATGCAGCATTAATAATTTCTACTCTTAATGTAAAATGATTGGTACCAATTATTGTATTTTAGTTAGATTCTATGCTGAAAATCCTCTATTCCACTGAGTATTTGTATGAGGCCACTTAACACCAGCCACTATTCAGTGCTCGTAAAAATAGCAAAAGTAGTCAGAAAATCGAGATCTGTAGAATTATATGATCATATTAAAAGTGATCACTTTCAGGGACAAGCAAGTATCAGGTTCAAGTTTTTTTAAACCTGCTACATTAAGGAGCTCGCCTTGAGTCTTGGTTTTTCAAGTAGTGCATGTTTGTACGAAATAAAAGATAGTAAATAAATGATATTTCAGATGGGAAAAAACTTTATAATAATTATTATAAAATATCTTAATTAGGCATTTATTTCCTTACCCAAAAAAGACATCAACTTTGAATATTTGTATACACATTATGTCCAATGTTACAAGGTGGTAAAGTTCAAAGATTTAAATCATGATGTTCACAAGAATATGTCTTAAGAGTTGTCCTTTATATCATGTCCGGATATTATGATAGTTCTTATTCATTCTGATAATAAAACTATAAATTAATTTTTTACTGCCAAAATTATATAAAATTATTAGAGTAAGGTATTTATTGGACTTATCTTACTGTTCATCTGTTTGAGATGTGTTTGCCTCAGTATCTGATGATTCTTGTTCTTTTCGCCATTGTTTAGCTCTAGCAAGAAGTTTAAGATTTGGTCGAACCATTTCATCTTCCGGGAATATGTAGTCAAATACTTCTTCCCATCCTTCTTCAATGCCTTCCTCATTCACAATTTTTTGTCGCTTTTTGACTCTTCTAGGCATTTTAGAAAGTACTTTTTCTAGTTTCGTTTCATCACCTATCTCAGTCTCAAAATCTTTCCAAGCTTCCAATAATAGTACTCTCGATTCTTTTTCGCCTGCACTCCGCAAACTGTCATTGGCACGTTCATATACCCGTCTTGCTAACTCAACATTAATATTATCTGAGTTTTCAGCATTCAATTCAAATTTTGCATAAGACAGCCATACTTTGACATGAACGGTCCTTTCTAGCAATCTTTCATAAAGTTGTCTTGCTCTCTCAGTTTCTCCTTGCGATACTTCAAAGTCTATATAGCTTTTCCAAAGGAGTTCTGGCATATCCAATCTTGGCTGACCAACAGCTATTTCATAAATTGCTCTTGCCCTATCTATGTCACCTAATAATGTTTCTAATTCAGCAAATTTGATCCAAGTAATACAGTTTTCTGCACCATATTCCAAAAACTTTTGATACAAAATTCTACATCTATCAAATTCTCTGAGTTGTATTTCTAAATCAATATATCCTCTGTACAATTTGTCTCTGGGGCAAATACCTAATGCCAAACCTAAAGTCTTTCTTGCCTGTTTTAGATCTTTGCATCTTACTTCAAATTGAGCATACATGAGCCATATTTTGGAGAAAGTAAATATTTTATGTGGTATTAATTCCAAACACGTTCTGTAAACTTGTCTAGTACGCTCAACATCTTCAGCTTCCAATTCCTCATATAATGCATAATTAATCCATAAATATATGTACCTCCTCCAGAACTGTTTATCTTTGGAAGGAGGAACATTAGCAATAGCTCTTTCATAGGTATCTCTTATGTCATCCACATTACCTTCATTCTCAACAAGTCTAATATAGTCAAACCAGGCATCATAATTGGTAGGATTTTCAATAACTTCTTGTTCATACATATATTTCCTTTTGTTAACTATGACATCTTCAATACCAGATCGGTCACCATATTTCTTTTCATGAATTGTGTAAGCTTTATACAACTCTTTGTTTCTGTCTTTTGGAATGTGGTCTAAAGCATATTTATAAATAACTCTCGCTCGATCATGTTCCTTTTGATTCTCTTCAAACTTAGCAAATGCTATAAATAATCTTTCGTCTAATTCTTCATCCCCAAAAAATTCGACTGCTCTTTCAAATACTTTCCGGGCACCATTAATAAATCCATGATTCTCTTCAAACTTTGCATATTTTATCCAATTCTTAACATCAGGATGGACCATAACAAACCTTTCATATATTTGTCTAGCTCTCTCTAATTCTTTGTACCTTAATTCAAAGTTGATGTATGTTTGCCATGCCTGCTCATCTGGTTGCCATTCCATCCAACGCTCAAATACCTGAGCAAGAAAAAAGACCAAAATTTGTAATTTTGAGGATTTAGATGACAGCACAGAGAAAGGGTGAGTAATGGTTAACTTACTTGTCTAGCTCCAGCTACATTTTCCAACATCTGCTCCATATAAGTATATTTATACCAGAACTGTGACACTCTAGGAAGAATAGTCACTGCTCTATCCCACAAATTCCGAGCATGATTTACTTGACGATTCTTCATTTCCATTTCAGTATATTTCAACCTAGAAAAGATACGAAATCAATAGAATAGGCCCAAAAATGATCAAAAAGCAATATTCTTTTTTGATAAAATGTACACCTAAGTCTGTTTTTACACGGTAGATTGGTTCCAGAAGAAGCTGTGTAAAAAAAGACATTGATCTTATACAAAAATGGGTGATTTGTTCCTAATCTCTAAAACCTATTAAAATGAGAGAAAAACAAGAATTCATGTTTATTTTATTAAATCAAATATATAATGCTTATTTTCACAAGCATAGTAATTAATGATAAAAAAGATATGCACTCTAATCTTAAAAGTAATATAAATTAAATGTATGGCAAGTTCAGGAACTAAAAAACTATGTTGTAAACGAAAAGAATAGGTTATTCAATTTTTAAGGTAAAAAATAAAATAAAATAGAATAAGTGATAATCATAAATACAACAACATAAATTTAATTGCTGTCGTCATCAGTTACATATTCAATTTTCAAACCGTGTTATATCAAAACCGTGTACAAAAAGACCGTGTAAAAACAGACTTAGGTGTATTGAAATCTATTGGAAGTAATTTTATGTAAAAACTCTTACCATAATGTAACATTTCTATGATCTACATCCAAAGCTCGCTCATATATAGAGCGGGCTCTTTGAACTTGTTTTTGAGACTCCTCCCATTGAGCATATTTGAGCCAATTTCCTATAACCTGGTAAAAGTAAAAACACAATAAATTAAACTTTACTTTAATAATATAGTCACATGTTGATGGATAAAACACAAAAGTAAGAACAGAACAATAGTGATTTTGGTATAATGGTTTCAAAACTAAGTAACTTTTGCCACAGTTGGGCCTGGAGGGGTTAATTAAATTTTGTTATCTAGAGCTTCTCTGTGCTACAATCTTTCTCCTTGGTTGGTCTGCCAAAAGCTTTTAGAAAGATCTAGGCTACTAAGGTACTTGGCAACATGAAGATCGTTGAGGATTTCAGAAATATAGGGTAGACTATAAGCATCCTTCTATTCGTATCAATTTTCAACTATCAAGGCAGATCCTAAGCTTGGTAGGTACATTAAGTGATTGATGCCCAAGCCTCATAGGGCCAGGTTGGTGGTGTTATGGCCCAAACTCCCCGTGCAGGAAGGTCTGAGTCTGGCAATAGGATGTATGTGGACTGAGTAGAAAATTAGACCAAAATTATCAAAAAAAAATGAGGCGTGTAAATTTTTAATTGTAATTTTTCCTAACATTCATGCGTATTTAGTTCTAGTGGTTCGGTCAGTATAAGGCTCTGTCACGTGCAGATGTAACAATTCCACCTACCATTCTGTTTTTGCGTATATTATCCTCAAAAGCCTTTCTTTTGCGATGCTGATAATCACGAAGTTCTTCAGGATCAGAGATTTTTTGTTTTGGAGGCGGGGGCAAAATCTCCAAGTCTCTCTCTTTCGCTTCTCTGAGCAGCTGTTCAGCAGTGATTTGAATTTCTGCTGGTGCTTTGTTTTTTACCTTAAAATAGTATAAAGATAAGTTAAATTCTAACACTAAAAATATGAAATGATTTTTTGGTTATTATAATACGTACTTTGGCTACTTTAGGCATCTTAGTACTTTTCCCCTCCATTTTTGAAATTTATTAAAACCTTTAATTATCGATGTTTAATTTCTTTCCAATACGATAAGAAAGGACCAAAAAATGGTTTGATGTTGATATGGACTAGAACGTATTGTTTATATGCTCAGTGGATATGCACAGTTTTTTTTAGAAAGAGTATATCTAAATACATCATGACAGTTGCGTCCCTAATTTTTAAAAGACAATGGAATTTAGCCCATAGAGCCGTGTCTTTCGTTGTTTTATTTATTTAGAATTCTCACTCGTGTTTCCGAATGAATGTGTACAGTGGGTGAAATAAATTAATATTCAATTTCAATTTTTGCATTGAATTGAAATGAATTTACATTTCATTCTTAGCATTTTGGTGATGCTTATGATATGAAATTCAGCATTGAGGGCTGATTTTCGAAGAATATTACAGTTTTCCATTTTATTCATTCATTTGAAGGTGTGTTAGTTAGGCACTTATTTTTTTATTGTTTCAACATATCGTATCATATCATCGTAATCATTATTAACATTTGCATTCCATTTTCGATGCATATAATTTTCAGAATATTTACATCACGAATTAGCTTATTATTTCTACTATAAGTCTTTGATATATGCGTTACGTAGGCACGTCATAGCGTATCGAACCAAATAATTTTCTTTATTTGATACACGACTTTTTCAAGGCACATTACGATTTTTAAAGAAAGTAACTCAAGAGACCTCGTAATAAACATAATTTTAAATTAAAACATCTTTGTCTTCACTGTAATAGGATGAATTAAAAAAAGAGTTTTAGTCTCTTAAAGGCGGAGTCAATGGGATGCTGTATATTTTATTTTATATATTGTGTTGAAGTAAAATTTTTGGTAAAATTGGTGTAGTCTCATGCCAAAACTATCGCCATATATTGCAATATACGTGAGATTTTTACGTGATAAGTTCATTTTATTAGCGTCAGCACAAACACAATATTTCATATTCGCATAATTTATCGTACTTAAAAAAATAATCTTGTATGGCATTAACAAAACGACGGACACGGACCTTACTAACACTAGACGCTAAAGGTAGTAATTGCTTAAAGGTATGACTGAATGAGCTTTGGTTCCCTTATAATAAGGAGAATTTTAAAAAAAGTAATGTAAATAACGGTAAATAGTAAAATAAATATCGGTAATAAATTGTTAATGGGAAATAGGTATCGGTTATCAGCATTACAAGCTTAATCATAATAGTAAAGAAAATGTTTTCAATAACTCGTTTACTGCTTTCATCTCAACACTCATGTAGGTTAATATTCAGTAAAATGTAATCTAACCTAAAGGTTCGTTTTAAATTGTTTTGTTTTCATATTGCAGGCATTCGTCTAACTTCAAGACGTATGAGAACAGGTTCTCATGCTCCTATTTTAGGGGCAAAACATACGACTGATCAACTGGACTATATTAATTCTGCTATCGTAAACATTGAGACTGTGAACTGGTCAAATATCAAAAACAACATTTTAAATATTCCAGGCTCATTGAATCAAAAAAATATTGATGGAGTCATGTTGAAAACATTTGTGAATAACAGGAAATTTGATGTGGCACTTTCGTTTGCAGAATTTTTGAAAAGTACTGAACTTAGTCTAGGCTCTACTAATGGACTGCTTGCCCTATACTATGAAATGGCGAAAGAAAAAGACTTGTCTCCCGAACAAAAGTCCTTTATAGTGGATGTCTACCGGGACTTGTATAGTAAATACAAAGTTTTAGATTCAACAACATGTGAGCGTCTTCTTCATGCTCTTTGTGTCATAAAAGAGTGGCAAAAGGCATTAAAAGTTTTAGATGACATTTACCTCAGTAGTAAACCTACTCATTCTGCATTTAGTTCGCTAATAGCAACACTGTTTAATATAAATAAAAAAGTCGAAGCCTTAAAACTAGTTACACGAAGTGTGAATGATAATAGGCCTCTACAACCAAAAGCATATGATGCATGGTTTAATTATATACTTAGAAAATATAAAGAGAAAAAAACCAAGTTAAAGTATTTAGAGGAAATTTGTTTACATATTTGTAACAATTCAACACTAATTGACCAGCAAACAGCTGAAACATTTGTTGAGGTATATAAGACAGTAGATTGGGAGGGAAATTTCACTCGTATTAGGAAAAATGAGTAAGCTAAGTTACTAATGATTTGTTTATTGAAAAGTTATAATTTTTTGAAACTGTAATAATATTGATTTTTCCTGTTTAAGATGGTTATATTTTATTAAGGCTATATTGATACTAAGCTTACACCTGCAGCTCACTGTTGATTACTTATGAGGCAGTGGGCTTGATTATTCAGTAGTGGGCTTGAGAATACTTATATATGAACTGACAAAAAGAATTAGCTATGCATGTTGTATGAACATAGGCTTATCTCTGAATACTTTAATGCACTGAAAACTTAAAAGTATAATGTTTATTTTAGTGGCAAATGTGTCAGCTGTGGGCAAAGATTAGACTGCTTACAGTTAAGTGAAGATGAATTTCTAAGTTTACAATCAAATGTTAAAGAAAAACTGATAGTGGGATCTGACCTGTTTCTTAAGACTTTGCCTGGAGAATTAGACAGGTTTCTGAAGTTTGTAAAAGAAACAACACCATATGATATTGTGTTAGATGCATTGAACATAGCATATGTCGCTCGCAATGGATCTTTTCAAAAAGTGGATGTGTTGAAGATAGTTGTTAATCATTTTGCAAACCAAAATAAGAAAATATTGTTATTAGGTCGTAAACACATGCTGCATTGGCCTAAGCAACAGATGAGAGAGATTATGAATAAAACTTGCAGTTTCTTCATCGATAACTTGTAAGTTAATCTTGGATGGAATAATATAATTTTCGATTACTCTTTTTTTCAGATATGATTATGAAAAACTAATTTTTGATTTCAAATGTAATTTTTTTTACTGAGGGAGTGACTATTAGTTGTTATGATAAACTTGAAAATGTATAGGTACTAATAACAAGGAGGTTTTATGTGGATTTTACTTCTTTTTGTCCTTTAGTGAGTAATCAATTCCTTGTTTTCAGGTCCCAAGATGATCCATATTTCATAACTGCAGCAATACTTAGTGGAGACCATACAGACTTTGTGTCAAAAGACTTGTTACGTGGCCATAAATTTATGTTGAAGGATGAAAGCCTCAGATTATTGTTTAGGAGGTGGCAATGGCAACACCAATGGATGGTCTTTATAAACAAAAATTCAAAAGTTATTATACAGGTTTGTATAGAAAATGAAATAAAATGATATATTTGTGTAACTTTTGATTTTCTATGGTCCAAATTATAATAATAAAGCTTTCTTATTTCCCTTTTTACATTTTTAGAATATTATAAAAATATTTTTATATGAAGTTCCCTTACTGAGTGAAATTATCCTTCATTTTCTTCCATGGTATAAATACTAGGTGTATTTATTTAGTTTGCAATTTTAAATTTGGATATAATTCTCGAATGTTGCTTGCATCAGGATTTAGTATTGTGGATGTCAATAACAGCTTTTTGAGAGTTGGTATAAAGTATTTCCTATAAGCTGCTTGATTTTTAAATGTTCATATTATGAACTGCAGTTATTTTAATAAAATTAAAATTTCTTCCTGTATATTATAATAATAATGCAATCTTTCATTTTTTAATAAGTAGAAAAGTTTACAGAAAAATAACCATGTTTTCTTTGGAAATAGAAGGCGCATATAGCGACGTTTTTGGAATGATACTATGTAGTTTTGAATTGTCAACCAAGACTTACCGACATCGACATACAGATTTTCTAGTTAGATTCTATGGTTTAAGATTTCATTTCGTATTCCTAGGAAAACTAAGTTTTGATTCCTCTTTCACAGCCACCTTTAAAGTTCACACCATGTGCCCAAAAGACAAATGATATCTGGCACTTTCCCTTTGAGAGAGAAGGTCAAGAAAACAACACATCGCAAATAAACGATGGTACTCCGGACCTTTCCAACTGGATTTGCCTGAAGCCAGCGAACTTTACTAGATGAATAAATTAAGTTTTGTTACATTTTACACTGTTTCATTTTAAAGATACTAAAAAAGGAGCTTCCAGACGTCTTGGTCTTATTTGGTTTTAGATAATCAACGCAATGCAGAAATATTAAATGTATAATTTAAGCATAAATATAACCGTCTCTGTGGTTTAGTGGCCGAGACGCCTACTTCAGACTTGGAGGGTTTATATCCCAGTTGGGGCAGAAATTTTCTGTTCGGTGTTGACGGTAAGGCTTAATCTAAGTCCGCCTGGCAATTATGTTCTGGCAGTTAGAGGTAAGTTAATCAATTCCTCTGAGGTTGAGAAACCCAGGTGCAGGCCTTACCTTCACTTATCATCAGAAATGAAGGCCAAGAACTACTCAGTTAAGGATATAAAACCTACTAGTGGAACGTACAAATATAAACGCACAAATCATTGGATTTGTGAATAAATCGCTCCCTTGATAATAAAAGGGCCCAAATTAATATTTTTGTAAAGTGATTTAAAATGATAAGCACACTAAATATATATAATAGTTGTACCAGTTATTTAGTGTAATTATAAAAGAATGGTTGATTCATTACACATTTATAACCTAAATAATAAGCGTTGTACTAAAAAAATAAGCTTTACGTGTACCTAAAATTTTTAAACGATTACTGCCAAAAAAACTATTATTTGGTTTATGCCCTTATATTACTAAGGGTGCGAAATGTTCGTACTCATCACAAACATCAGCCCTACCAGCGAACAGTGAGTTGTTTTTACCTCCCACTCTATCTCGCACAGTGTACTTACTCGGCGTACATTACTGCCACCTATGCTGTTACAACATTGTATTCTACGATTACAACAACACTGCTAGAGCCCGCGCATGTAACAACTTTCTTACCATAGATAGAAAAATTATAGTTAACTTTCTTACTTGATACTATTTATATTGCATTTTGTGCCGTAGTGTTTCGATCGCTCTGGTTTTGATTAAAAAACACAGCAACATTTGGCATGGAAGTTCCCTGGATGGGTCAATAAATCTAGAGCTCCTTTGTGCTTCGGTAGGCACGTTAAGCTTCTAATCCCGGTTATTACGGGAACCACCACATTACCACCAAGCCGCATCGGGCCAGCGTTGGCCCAAAATCCTCATGTTTTTAAAGAACTGTGCCCAATAGCGGAAGAAATTGAAGAATTAATGGATTTGAGCCAAACTTAATAAAAGAGGTATTTCAGAAGGCATGCACATTAAAAAAAAAACCTATGACATTAATTTAGTAATCAATATTGAAACATTAATCAAGTGTTATTGTCATGTAAATGCCATCGTGAATAATTTTCGCGAATTATATATTAAATTCAAAATTGTCCGGTGTCCATTCCTAGGAGCAAAAATGCCTAGGAGCAGTCTGGATCAAACTCCTTCCAAGATCAAGGCCAAGGGGTCCAAGGCTGAACTCTCTTCGCGTTCTGATCAAAATGTGAAAATTATAAAAAATGTTAATTCTGGTAATCTTGTCAACTTTTTGTCGTTTATTAGCTAGTCATTAAATACTTCCGGATTCAACACCTTATTGTATCCTATCTGTCCTTCCCTCATGGTTTCGAGCGGCAAGGTAACTAAGCGACTGCAGGACACCTCTGTGCCGATTAGAAATAAGTAGGTAACTACTCCAGATAGATGAAAATCGCTATCTGAGCTTGAATGCCAAATTTTCCAAATGTCCTAAAACCCTCAACGGTATAGAGGCCATATTTGATCAACTAAAAGATACTTGACGCACTGCAAATATAGGTAAAAGGTCTCGCTATTTCAAGGCTGTTCTCATTCGTATGTAACCATGTGCAGTAGGTGACGCACCCGGCTGCTGTAAGTTTTCTGCACGAAAGCGACGTAACATGGAGCGGGTGGAGATGCTCGCGCGGCCCACGGCACGGCGGCTGCGCTCCCTCTGGGATGAGAAGTGCGCCATACTGCCCAAAGAGCGCAGAGATAAGATCAAAAGCGCTCTAGAAGAAGAATATTTCTTAAGTCCTGAGTAAGTTGAACTCAGACTTAGTATATATCGAGTTTAGACTTAGTTTAAGCCTAATGTCTCTATCAGCCGTTTTTTTAACAGGGATAAAACTAAAAAGTAGGAACTTAAGAAGTTTAATGTGCCACCTATTGATTATCCATAGCAATGAGGAGGCAAACACCACACGTAGGTGTTTCACAATTGTTGTATTTCCTATTAGTCAAAATATATTTTTTTCAGTCAAGGTACATACTCTATGGAAAAAAATGAAAGAAAAATATTGGGGTTTTAGCTCAATATTAATAATAATATTTAAAATAAAACAATTTGATAACTTCCAGCAATTTATACTATATTTAGAGGTTGATTAAGTTTAATTTTGTACATCTACTTATACACAAATTATTATAAGGTAGGATAATTTTACAGGCATTTAGTAGATTTATTTTATTTGATACTGTGCCTTACAGTTGTCAGTTATAATGTGTTGTTAAAATATAAGATATAATATCCAAAGATGATTGATTGTGATATAATTGGTGCGGTTCACACTTTGTGTAGACCGCATCAGCACTGTCACGAATTTTGTGATATGCTTCCAATTTGTGGGTTGTCTAGTGACTGATCACTCGACCAGACGGCCATCAAACAGAGTTTGGAAGCTTGAATACAAGCTTTGACGTAATAACTTTATTTAGGCAAACGGAGCAGTACTTCCAAATGCTAGCCGAGTCGTCCAAGCGGTGGTGCAGCCCAGGTACCATGCTAGGACGCAAGGAACTCACCGACAAATCCAAGGAGCTGCGTCAGAGACAGAAGTGGCTTGTCGACTTTAGTGCCCAGGTTTCAGAATATTATCATAAATCTTATAATTATGACTTTAGAGCAGTTTAAAAAGTTTTAAGAATTCTAATTTGTCAGAGAACAAGATTTTAAATTATGAATTTTGTCGAATTTGAATGTTGTTCTTATGCTGACCCATGAAAGTGGTGAATCAATTTTAATACAGTTTCCATAAGTAGAGAAATAGTAAGATGTACATTTAATCTCTTTGTTGGTACCTACCTAGCTCAGAAAAGACTACAAGGAAACAAGCAACCTAACGATAAACACATTGATTTATAGGTCCCTATTACAGTGCGTCAAGTATATTTTTTTATATAAAGCTCAGCAAATGACTCGACACCACCTGATGATAAGCAGTAGAGGAGTCCATATGTGAAGATAGCTAGTGAGCATGCGACATACTGGGCTAGCCACCCTCACCTTGCCGGCCCAAAAAGTGCTTTTTCACCACCTCTTTTAAAGGAACCCATAAATATTTTTTTTAGGTGATTAGATGGCAAATATGACGTAGATATTAATAGGGAATACAACGAGGAAATATATCAAGGAATTATCAGGGGATGTATGGGCACAAAGCACCGCTTACAAGGCGCCAACATAGGTTTACTTGAAGCACACAGTACACAGTATTGACGTCATTAATGACGTGCAAAAGTAGGTATAAAGAACGATTACCACAGTTTATTGTACACAGTAATAAACTGTGGTACTATAGTCTAATGAACAATTTTTTAGCCGATATAAACCATCAAGTTGTTTAATACTTGAGAAACTTACCAATCCCGAATGTATTCATCTTAATAGGTGGCGTATCGTTTATGTGACTACATAGCGAAAGGTCAAAAGGAGATGTTAGTATCCAACAGGCTGAGAAGCATCGCTGACGTGGTTCTTGAAAGAGTAGCAGAGATTCTGGGTAAGAAAACCAATTAAGTTTTTATTTGCTAACTTATTTCGATTGTCTAATCGATTATCACTGAGTTGCGTGCCATAAATAGTTACGTTACAAGGTAAGTGAAATACTATATTGAAGCAATCCTAGATTTACATGAAAATTTTGTAACTCTCATAGTAAGTAGAGCTATTTATTTTAATTTATCTTAGTTAACTTAACATTCGTAAATGTATTAGAGCTTTCTTATGAAGAATCCTTAGCACGCAGGGAACACCGCGATGCCATAATCCACGGTTTAATAATCTAGTATCATCTTTTGGACCACAGTTTATGTTTTATCAAAATTATTTAAGTATTTAATTGTAATTAAGTGATTATGTCTACTTGAGTTTCTAGGTATCAGATTTATTTTCACAAAATATTTTTACAAATATTCTTTTTTTTAAATAATAAGTTCAGTAATTAACTTGTCACCGCCTGGTGGTTAGCAGTAGGAGGAGTCCATATGCGAAAATGGCTAGAGCAGCATGCGACATACTACACTAGCCACCTGCACCTTGCCAGGCCCAAAAGGTACCTTCACACCTTTTTTCAAGGAGCCCATGTTGTTATGCGTTGTTTAGATGAGTTTATTTTCATTACCAATTATTAGGGGAGCCAAAGCCAACTCGCACTCATCCCGGCCGCCTCGCTCGGTTCATGGTGGCCATCTCAGATCGCATAGCAGTCTGGATCGAGAACGCGGTGTATAGAGCTGATGCGTTGGAGCCAAGGGAGTCTGGGATGCACGAGCATATGCGGCTTGACGCTGAGAATCCGCTTATTTAAGGTTTGTGTCAATTTAATTAAGGTTTGTTTGCATTATGCTAGAAAATACATGCCCTTGACTATCTTATATATTGTTATTAGTGGCAGGTTGAAAGTGGTTTTAAAATGTCCATTTAAAATGAAAACTAGTTATAGTGATGTATTGAAGTCTTTCAGTGTCTATGCCATATAACAATCCTCGATATCCGAAAACCAATCAATGTTATTTTGTAAATACGCTATTTAATCTAAAGAAAATTTGATAGAAAACTTTAAAAAATGAAGAAATAAGATACATACTATAATTAAAAAAAAATGAAAAAGTGGAGCAAGATTGGCATATCAGCAGTTACGACATAGCTGAAGAACTGGGAATTGACTAGAAAACAGTTTTGAACCATTAAAAAAACTAGAATAGTTTAAAGTGTTCGTCTTTTAACTTGACTCTCTGTGTATATCCTTAACAATTATCCCATACAATATTATAAAAGATATAAAATTTAGATGAAAAGAAATCTAAACTTAATTAATTATCCCCGTTTTAATTCAATTTAGGGACTCTACTTCTAATTATCTTAATTAGAATTAAAATTAGTTAATATATATCTAGGAGTTTAAAATCAATTTGCCTTTTAAACACAGGTGTTCTTCCTATTGTGTTGCCTGGTGCTCGCCTCCGCTGTTCCTCAGTACTTCTAGCCAGGATATGCTGCCGGTATCGCCACGGGATACCCCTACGGAAGGGTATGGGTATAAGTGTATCGCTTTTATTTACTTTTACATTTAAGATTTTTAAAAGATTTTCTAGATTTATATTAATTTCTTCGTCACACACAAAAGTAGCTTTAATATAATATTATTAAGTATTATTTACATAAATAATACGAATCATAATAATAATTTGTAAATAAAAGTCTTAATAGTAAATAAAAGTGTTTACATATACAAATTAAGCTTCACTATGTCTAAATGAATAGTGGCCATTTACTATCAGGCTACGATTCTTGTTGATTAAACTTGTCTCCTATTCCTCAGATTGTGGTGACCAGTCCAACGGTGGTGAATGGTTTGGCCGGCGCGCGGTACGTGGCACCTGGCTACTTAGGCACTACCTTCATATAGACAATCTTCTAAACACCACCCTCGACACTCCCAGCACCCGTAGGTAATTCTCGATTCATTTTGTGAATTTGGCCATTGTTCAAAATTAAATTGTTTCAAATTATTGTGTCGTTTTATCTACGTTTTACAAAAAAATCATATTTAATGACCTAATCGAACTCCTTCAAAACGGCTTGGTTACCCTCCACCAACCCATGGTCCTGCCTACCTTGCGGCATACGGACCGAATCACGGGAGAGCGCGAGGGTACTTGCATAGGGCTCTTTCCCCTTCGGCGCTGATCTGTGCTCCCTACAATTATCTTTATGCGTCCCTTCTGTTGCCAACTCTCCCCCTTCTGGGGCGTGACGACACAATATGTGACTTCGAGTCGGGCTGCTCTGTGTGTTTTACCTGATTCCTCCTATTCGTATGATCGTCTGATGGTGTGCCAGGAGTGCGCAAACTCGCGCATTGCTTCCCAGTTATCACGGCTACTGATGAGGTCCTGGTGATACACCGGGCCAGGCTCTGTTCTGTGTAAACGTTCCAGCATGACTTCTCTGGCGTCAGCATACAGTGCACATTCCCATAGAGCATGGTCTCGGCTCTCGTTGACTCCATCCTCTCCACAGGGGCACAGTGCGGTCTCGCACAGCGCTAGTTGGTTAAGGCGCTGCCTGAAGCAACCATGACCCGTGAGCATCTGCGAAACAACGTAGTCTGGTTCCACCCAATTGTAAGAGAGTCGCTTTGCAATGTTGGGGAAGAAACTGTACAGCTCACGGCCATCCTCGCTCGCGTCCCATCGCTCCTGCCAAATGGCAATGATTTCCTCTCTAATGGTGCACGAACCGCACGAACAACTTCCAGATCGGCAGGGAGAACTCCGGCTAGCACAGGAAGTGCCGCGGTACTGCACGTTCTGTAAGCCTTCGTTAGTAGAATCAGCGCCGGTCTTTGCGTACTGAGTAAAGCTCTCTTCACGACATAAAAGGATGAGCGTCGGTACCATACTGCCGCAGCATAGGTTAAAACTGCCACATAGGTCCCTGAAAACAGGACCTTTAGGGCTTGATACCTGACCCCCCACTTCGACGCGGAAACTCTCGAAACCTTTCCGAAGCTCATGGAGGCGCTCTCGCCTATGAGCTTAGCATGTGGCGCGTAGGACCTAGCATGATCCAGGGTCACACCCAACACCTTCGCCTGAGTGACGCTCGCTACCGAGACTCCGTTGAACTTAATGATCGGCGGACGTTTAAACTTACCCTTATAGGTCATTGTTAGGCTCTTTCCTGGGGAGAAACCGAGTCGGTTTCGGTCACCCCAATCGGATATGAGACCCAACATAGACATGGTCTTACGTTCAATATCGGCACGCGACGAAGCCTCGATAACGATCGTCACGTCGTCGGCATATGCCACCACGTGTACACCCTCTTGTCTCGGTAGCAGCAGGAGGTCATTAAGGAGGAGGTTCCAAAGTGTCGGGCCCAATACTGATCCCTGTGGACAGCCCATGGTGCAGGTTTTCCACGACGTTTGGTTCCCCACAAAGAGACCCACCCGTCGGTTCGTGAAGTAACTGACCAAGATTCTATAAATGTTAGGTGGAATGCCAGCCTGTTTGGCCTTGACAAGAATCATTGGCCACCACGCGTTATCGAATGCACCAGAGATGTCCAGAAAGACCAGCTGTACGTAAGAAGCTGCACTGCTTTCTGTGATGGAATTGATTCGTTTAAGCGCCGTGACCGTGGAGCGGCCACGGGTGAAGCCGTGCTGAGCTTCTGAAATATGACGATACAAGCAGGGAGCGCCGGAGATTATGACCCGTTCCAGTATCTTACCTAAAATCGGCAGTAAAGTGATAGGCCTGTAGGCCTTCAAAACGGCTTGACCGATTTTTATGAAATAGTTTGTATATATTTGGTAGGTTTGAGAATACATCGTAGGCTATTTTTTATATCCCAGGTGATAAGTTCTACCTTTACCAAAAAAATGATTTAAAAATAATTTATATGGTATACCAACTTTTGGCAATTTTAATCAATAATTTTATGTTCAGTTTTATAAAATTTCTACTTATTTTATAGAAACTGAACCTGAAAAAAGATAATTACATAGTTGAGGATTTTTTAAAGCCTATAATTATTCCTAATAGCAACTTTTACTATCTACTATCTAGAGTATGATAAAAAGTGCTATAATTGCAATACTCAGATGTTCAACTTTCAATCGTCAACAGCATGCCCAAAGAGAGACAGGTGTGAATTAAATAGGTACAATTAAAAGTAATTAATTACTTACGAATTGAAATGCGTAATCACGTTTTTTTAGTTTGTATCAAACACAGAGGCTAGGTACTCTCTAATGGATTCCGTTAAGTCGGGGAGAGGTATTTTCGAATGACCTAAAAGTCTAGTTGTGAAGATTTTTTCAAAAAAGGAAATAAAATAAAAGAAAATTTAGTGACTCCTTTCTCTGTCGCACAACTAGAGCATGGATTCCTTACCAGCACACGTATTCCCTCCTTCTTATAATATGGGTTCCTTTAAAAGAGGCGTGAAAAAGCACTTTTTGGGCCGGAAAGGTGAGGGTGGCTAGGGCAGTATGTCACGTGCTTCACTAGCTATCTTCACATATGGACTCGTCTACTGCTTATCATCGGGTGGTGTCGGGTCATTTGCTGTGCTTTATAAAAAAGAAATATATATTATAATTCGATGTAAAATAATAGTTGTTTATATATTAAATATTTTTATTTCTATCTATTATTTATTCATATAAAAACCCTTTATGCAATACAGTAAACCAGATTTCGTAATTCGTCAAGGGGACCTGACTTGATCATGCGACATTTTTTGTTTTGTAGGTCGTTTACCTTTCATCAATCATTTCGTTTTGTTGGTTATACAATTTGTTACAGACAGATTATTTTTATCATAAAAAGACTTTTACATGTAACTATATTGCTTTATAAATATGAAACACCGTAAACAGTGTAGGTAGGTAACTACTTCCCTTCATTTAGGGTACCTGCTTCAAAAAAGATCGGAGATAAGTAAATTCTTTGCAGTTCTGTGTAATTATGACGAGTAAGGTGGTCGGATATTATTGAGTAAACGTCATACTGGAAATAAATAATTAAGCTCCCACCAAAAACATTTTTAAGTAAAATTTTGTCAAGATGAAACCTCGGCTTGCCCGGAAAAAAGCTATCAAATCTTGTGGTGTCAAGCTTCGAACTCTGCACGATCTAACGCATTCAGCCCTTATTTGACTAAGTGTGCATGAGCTTGTCATTTTGCTTATTAAAAGGTGAAAATTTTATTCACTGTTCATTAGTTTTCTGTTACACAGTAGTTTTTGAATAACGAAACGACCAAGCCAAATATTTTGATAATGGTGTAGAGTTTGTGAACTTAGGGCTTGTAGAGTTAGAAGCTTGTCTCTGCATAAGTTCGATACCTATTTGAAAGTGAAGGCCCTATGGTCTCATTTCGGAAACATTGTATAGGACAATGTTTTTTTGTTTTTTATTTTTGTTCCTTATGAGAATATTTTTTACTTAAATTATTTTTAATTTGATTTTTGGGGTGTATTTTAATATCATTTAAATTTTCGGTCCGGCCTTAGTGGGTAAGTACATTATCTTCCATCAGGGAGGCAGCGGTTCGAACCCGAATGTGTTTTCAAACTTTACAGTTACTCGAAGTATCGCGAAGGAAAACATCATGTGGAAACCTGCACACATTGAAGAAATTCTTAGGTCGTGTGTTAAGTCCACCAAATCGCACTTGGTCAGTGTGGTTGACTAAAGCCTAGTCATTCTCATATAGCATATGCTCGAGCCCTTAGGTGAGGACGTATAGGAGCTGTTGATGATGATGATATAAATTTTAAGACATATCCTGGGAATATTGTTTAACTGTTACACCTAATCCAAACCCAAGTTAAAAGGGCCCAAAAATTACGAACTTGAAGAAAATGTAGGTTGCCCTTGCGCTTCGCCTTGGCGGAGGATTTTTCAGCTTGACAGGTTTGGTACAATATTAATACAACACAAAAGCATGTATATTTTTGTATAGATGAAGAGAAATTATTACAAGGAATGAGCGTAGATTTCCATAGTGTTAGGATTAAGAAATATCATTGTGCGGTTTTGGTGGTCTGTTCGTGTGTCCGTTTTGGTGGTTGCTTACTTTCGCCCGCGGTTTTCTTTGTTGTTCTCGCCTATTAAAGCGTTAATGGGTTACTAATTTTATCGTATTACACATTTATCTTTATCATTATAAAATATATATTTCTAAGCTGCATTCTTCATAAAATATATAATATTATATTTGCGATAAGTTTATAAATAAAGATAATTTTAATATTGTAATGTTAATATCACAAGGATTCTCATAAAGGAATTATGTACAATTGTGATGGAAACACTTAATATTACCACTTGCTCTTTTTGCTCCACATTACTCAAGTGAAGACGGTTTATATTAATTAGTACTTAGAATAAATACAATCTTGATAAGCATAGTTTTATTTATACACGGCATTATGTACGTTTGTTATGTAAGAGATTATTTTAATGGTCTAGGGATTTCCGGGAGTATTACGCGGATCAACAAAGTAAGTGTAGCATCGAAGAGTTATGGAGCAGTTGCAGTAAAATGTTTCCTTTCAGTAACCCTAATGTAAGCTACAATCGAATTTAACCAAGTAAAGCTGCGCCTCTGATGTGATGTATTGAAAAGCTTTTTTATATAATAAAGTTGCTACAAGCATGCCGCCCACCTGATGCAACAACAAATCTGTGACTAGCGCGTTGTCAACCCTGAAGAAACTTTTGCATTCCTTTCTTGAAAGACCCATGCTCTAGTCTGTTGGAAAAATCTGGCGTTTGGGCGAGATGATTTCGGTTCTTAAGTGTAAGCCTGGGATCATCAAGAATTTTAGCATACCGTTTAAGCGCATCTATAGGTCCTAGCTGGTATTCAGGTGCTTCCGCCCAGAGGTGACAACAGTACTCCATATGTGACCAAACTTGTGATGATAAATGTTATTATAGAAGTCTTTATGTTGAAATACTGCTTCACCCTATGGAGTACATCGAGCTTTTTCAAAGCCAATTTGAACTTATCCTTAATAAGAGCACGGAATTGGATGCTGCTAGAGATATCGATACCAACCTCTTTATATATAAATGATAGCAGCGACAGAATTCGATTAAAACTTTTCGATCGTCTTGAGACATTTCGGTCGATGCGTTCAACTGATAAATGATACCTCACAAAAACTCAACCGAGTCGGTTGAATTTGGTTTAATTATAACTAAGGGTAGATACCCTTAGTACCCTTGCGACATTTTTTCGTTAGCTTAGTATACCCACCGGGGTACAGTCAGCTTATAAATGTTACGTTATTCTTTTTGATATTTAGTTTGGTTAACCCAGTTGGAAAGTAATCAATCAATGTTGTGGATACCAGCTATCTTTTACTTTCAGTTCTTGAATATAAATCAAATGATTCACATAATAAATCGCGTAACGACTTTTATAATTTGTGTAGGTACTTAATAATAACAGTTGCTACATTATGTGAACTGAGTAGGCTTGGTACTTTGGCCAAGTAAATTGTAGCTAGGGTTAGTGACTATCATGTGACTCCCATGCACGTATTGCACGTCTGGGATTCAGCCGTAAGACTGGGCTGCCTGAGGGTGGTCTGGTGAATTGCTTTGGTAGAACTTTCGCTAGGGGGGATGGAGTTACCGTTGAGATATAGAGCGTATTTCCAGTGCCACTTTATCAGGTACAGGGCGAGCCAACACACGTCTGCCGCTTAGCCAGTGGTGGATAGGTCTGTAAACGGATTACTCCTCGATAAAAAAAGTGAGAGTGATCTGGGCAGCCGGTCTCTTCTGGTATGTAGTATCGATGCGGGCTGCGGAGAACCGTTCTGTCGGGGAATCGATTAACGCTTTAAAAAACAAAATATAGTAAATTTTGAATCCTATCACAGCAACTTTTTTTTTCTCTATTTAACAGAGTTTGATCACACAGGGATAATCACACATATCAGTATAACAGTTTATTAAAATGTTCCCATACAAATATTTAATAATTTTTAAAAGTTTCTAGTTTGTCTAGATAAGGGAAAGGCCAGGAGCTATTTCAGAGCCTAAGGTTAAAAGGAGTTAAGGTCGAATCTGTTGCAAAAACTTTCGGGATGGTTCCTTAAGAATATCGTATAATATGGTTTCAAATTCAGTGTAATTTGGGGAGTCTATATCCACATGAACATTTAATGGAATGATGTCTTGCCTGTCTTGAGCGGACACCGTGTGAGATTATATTTAGTTTATCTTGATCAATCCAAGTCCCATAATCTACAGGTATAATGGAAATCTATTGTTTTCTTCATCACACCGGTAATAGTATGTGTAGATAAATTCGACGATGGAAGCGAACTACATCCAGGTTCCTCAACTACAGAGAAACCGGTTATCTAAGTCCGGCTATCTTATGGCGGCAGACTGAGAAATAGTGGTGGTAGCTAGCTAGGCGGACTTAGAAAAAGCCCTACCGTCTAGCAAACCGAGTAGAAAATTTCTACCTCCAATGGGATTGAACTCCGGACCTCAAGATCTGAAGTAGGTAGTCACAGTCACTAGACCTCAGAGGTGGCTAGAATTGTTATTCTATCCTTATATGACACCATTTCATTATCTTCACTTTTAACGCAGCAATTATCAGGCATGTCATGGCAATCGAGTTATTGAAATTTTAATACAATTTTTAAGGTTTCTGGCCACAGAGAAATAAATCTATTTTTTTAGAATTTTATTGTCAATTTGGTGTAATTGCCAATGACCCCGTTTAAAACTGGCTTGAATGGTGGTCGTAGAAATAGTTTTTGTTATTAAAGGTATGTAGATATTTATTCTTCACTTATCTAGTAGATGAATATAGGCCAAGCTTTGTTCAAATAGTTTGATTGAAGCATTGTGGTTATATAACAGTTCTTACTTATTTAGAAAGGTAATAAGTGTAAAAATTGTATTGTTAAAATAGCACCAAGTCCTGTTACATTCCATAAAGATTATAATCATGATGTGTTTTTTAACCTCGATATCAAAACTGCTATCAATACACAGAATATGCTCGCATTCGATTTTTTCTTTTATTCCGGTTATATCATATAATATGACGAAACCAGTTTTATGTAGGCGACCGGTGATAGTAAAAGTACTCTAAAAAGAACCAAAAAAGACACCAGTTAAGATAATAGCTGTAGACGAGCTACTTATCTGCAAAAACCACGAAACCGTTATATTCCTTATGCAAGTACACAGAAGGTTCACTTTCGATATCATTGAGAGTAAATTCTCCAGTGTTGTGGTACAGTTCGAATCCATCCAGTTACGTAACGAGGGAATGTAGCATCGAAAGGTATACCTTCTTGGAAGTTCTATTGTTTTTGTTACTTGAATAAAGTCTATATTGCATGATTTCTAAATTACAGTTCTAAACAATTACAGTGCCAATTCCTGAGCCACTTCCTAAGTGTATCTACGTAACAAAATTAATTGTAGGTGCATTCTAATCTCACCCTTATTATAAATTTATAAGGTTCATTGAGTCAATAAATCCAATCAATTAAATTGAACCAGAATGAACAGAAGATTACTTATAAAATTTATGTTTTATTGTTCTCAATGACTTTATTTATATTTTGAATATTTCCATCAAAATTGTGCTTAGTTTGGGTAGACAATTTTTTAGAACTATTTAAAATATATATAGTTGTAAACTATTTTATTAGCATTACTCTACCTGAATAAATTGTACATAGAATATACATGAACCTATACTCCTAAAAAATTCAAGTTAATTTTACGTCACAATTATTCATCATAGTAAACTACAAGTCAGTTAAGTACACGAGTTATTAGGGTTAACAACATAGCGTTAGCAATGACACAAAATTTACTAACAGCTTTATATAATATAGGTAGTAATAATAAAAAGGAATGTGTCATTAGTTTATAGACTTCAGCGTGAAATTAAAAATTAAACTAAGTTATCTTTCATTATTTGCTCAGTACTGAATATTTGATAAGTATTTTTGATTGAATTAATCTTATCATGTAGCATAATTAACGTCCACTTTATTTAACGTTGACACCGTAGTTTTTCCTACTGCCTTATACAGTAAGTACAAGTAAGTAAATTTATGTCCAACACAACATCATTAACTCATCGAGAGGCAAGATTCAGATATTGATCAAAGGCAGAGCCTCAGTTCGATAAGCTAATTTATTTTACAAAATCGATAGTAATCTTGACATTTATGTACTCACCTGCATAACTTTTGCGCTCTAAACATTTCCATTTAGATTTTAATCTTTTCTGTGATTTAACAATTAGCAGTATCATTATTAAATAATTTAAAAGACTTTTTAGCTTTATAGTTGCTTAGCTTACGAGTGACATTACAGTGGTCGTTGTTTTAAGTCGGGCAGATAAAAAGTTGTTATCTGGATGAAAGGCTTTGTCGCATAACCGTTAGCATGTCAACCACAGATTATTACGACGCATGTTTGACATGCAGGAAAGATTATCCAACATTAAAAATTAATTACACTACAAGAGAAAAGATAACGAAAGTAAGACCTCCATTTGTAATCTATATCTCAACATCAACATAACATAACATAGATCACTTTACCACGCTTTAAAATCTACTCACAAATAGTTATCAATTATGACGGGGGTCCCGGGAGTATATCGTGGCTCAACAGATTAGATGATCTAACGAATAGATGAGCAGTTAAGATACCAGGTAAGCAGGTCTAAAGTTAAGGTACGTTATTTTATTTCGTTGTGTATTTTAATGCATATATTTTAAAACTTATATTTAGATTATTTAGTGTTTCCGTTTTAATCACATAACAAAGGAAAAATGTTGATTTTATATAAATATTTATTGAATTGCTTTACACCCACGCGATAAATAGTTTTTTAGATTCTATTCTGCTTCTTTAGTATTCCATTGGTATAAAAGAGTGTCGGTGCCTTTTTTGATGAAACTTCTTTCTCTAGGATGGAACTCGGCACAAAATTTAAGCCTACGTGACACACTGCGCCACGTCTTAGGTGGGGGCTCTAACACGAGTGTAAAGGTTCCAGGATCTAGTATTAACATCACCAAGTCTATTAGCGCCACAACCAGTCGTGGACCTAGAGGACACAAAACGGTTCACTGGCCCAGAAGGTCCCAGAAGGTATTAACTACGGCTGTAAATTAATCAACTGCATTCTCCTTGCAAACTCCACAGACCGGATCATTCACCGGATGGCGAGGTCATCAATTGCATGGAGCGGTTCCAGCCAACCTCAATTTACTATCAGGTGAGACGAAGGTCAAGAGCTTCCCCGTTATTAATAAAAACAATTCTTTGGCACGCTGTCAAAATCAACAGAACAAATCAAGCGTCAGAAATTTAATATGGCACTTAATCTATAATTCAAACGTTATGTAATTCATTTCTATTTTTATAAAATATAAAATTAACTCGCCGTTCCAAAATGTCAAATCATTGACATCAATTATTGGCATCCTCTTATTCAATCTCAAATGTATCTATTAGATATTGTTCCAAAATTAAATGACGTAAGTCCAAAATAAAAACATTGCTTTGATACGTACCGTCACTTTCAATGAATAGCCTAGCGGGAATTTGAAAGTAAATCATTATATTTCTGATTGAAAAACTAGTCTAATAATGGATAAACGCAGACGGTGCAGAACTGTTAAGATTTGGTAATCATCACCTGAAACTCTTCACTCAAGAAACTCACTTGAATTTCACGTTGAAGTTTAAGAGACAAGAGATGTTAATACCTCAAGCGCCCTGTAATTACATTGGCTACCTTTATTTCCCTTCATAATAAAAAAGCGGGAATAATGAAAGGTGCTGTAATAACTCCAATAATCCAGTACTAGCGCGACTCGACAAGCTTTTGACTACAAGAAAAGCAACATTTCTATGTCGAGTATACTTTTCTTGAGTTATATAAAAAATCGTTATTTTGTACGTACACATGAACAACACATTAATAAAATGTCAGAAAACGTGTCTTCATCGCTAGAAGCGATGCCAATACACTTAAGAGTAGGGTATAATAATCACTTTAAATTAATATTCACTATTCAGTACCTATAAATTGAAAATAAATTTTAAACAGTACCTTAGATATGTTACGTATTGATGAATTTACGTTGAATATATCGGGACCCATACGAGAGATAATCCTACAATACCTACAATTTTAGCAGATGGATAAAATATATGTTTAGAAATAATAAAATATATAATCTAGAAATTTGTTAGATGTTTAATAAACATCACTGTAATGCTGCTAGAATTGTAGGTTTTCTGGTATTAACTCTAATCTGGGTCTCGATTAACAACTTAATAACAAGTCAGCAATTCGATGAGATGTTAAAAGTACTGTTTAAAATTCATTTTAAAACATTGATCCAATGAATATTGAACATTCTATTTAAAGTGATAATTGGGTATGAGTACGGAGTAATATGAGTATTAATTATTCCCCAATTACCGTACTCATATTTTATATTTCCTAAAATAAATTTAGCGGTGGCGTTAATAATAAGAGGAAATCATTAAAATAATAAAATAATACTACATGTAGGGTTTATTAGTGCACGTTAATTACTACATTTTCATAAACAACGCCATAAAAAGTCTTAATTATATAATCAACAGTACAGTATTATTGGCGTAAGGCTGAAAGGTGATCATGATATGTCTCTAAAAGATAGACGTATGATAACTTCGTAAGTTGAACTGACGTTCGTAGACACCTATCGTGTATCTTTTATGATCTGGATCGGTAATACATGGTACGGCGCACACTCTCACGATTGTAAAGTACTTGCAAATGATCACACGATCTATTCTATGTACAGAATGTTTTTGGTAGATGAGTGTTTGTTTAAATACTAAAGGGCCGAATACTAAAACTTTTCTCAAACTGTCAAGGCTTAAAATTTAAATACTTTTTAAATTTAACTGTCTACGAGACATTATGATCACGTCTCAACAAATTAAGTAAGTAATGACAAAGACGGCTCAGTTAGATGTGTTTTCATCATACTTTTCTTTTTCACGCCTCTTTTAAGGGAATCCATGTTGTATGAAGGAGGGAATACGTGTGCTGGTAAGGAATACTTTCTACTTTTTTACTTGATACTTCTTCTTTTATAAATGGATACCACATTGCCTCTACATGGATAATAATTCTGCCAGTTATACCAGATTAAGCATGGTTAAATATCTTTTAGGAAAAATACTGAACGGAAGTTAATTGTTGTGATAACTTGGATTAGTAAACGTTTAAATAGGAACTATAATAATTTAATATCTCCACATTCGCACGACTGTGTCAGACTGTTCATGATGACGTAACATAGGAACTTAAGTAATATATTAATAGGAGCCATCTGAGCATGTAACTGATCGATAGCTACCGGACTACTCTAGTTTTTGCTGGTATTATGTTCATTGCTTGTTCACGTCAGCATCACTCAGTGTAATAAGCAAACCAATGAAATAAAGCTACTTCTACCATAGACAATATATATATTCTATCATAGATAATGAAAAATTGTTAGCATACGCAACAGTTACGTATGTTACGTTTGTTGTTTCGTGACAATTAATAAGAAATGTCAACGTAAAAATAAGTATTCAAATTGGTAATAGACACAAAACTTAAGCGGATTTAAATGGTAATTGGTTTTTCGGATTTAAACTAAAATTTGATGCAAGAAGAACTGTTCTTTTACCTTTTTTTTTTTTAGAAAAAGTAAAGTTTTAGTTTGTCCTTAAAAAGTAAAGTTGTGTATCCTTTTATAAATCAATGAAATTGTTGTTATGAAAACTTAGAATGCTTTTATATTTATTTGTGTTTTAGCACAGAAAATGTTGATGAAGCTAGTCATGGCAACGTCACCATGAACTTGACTTATTCATGCATGGTAAACATTCAACTGTGCTTTGTCGTTTTTTTATTTATGTCGTATATGTCACAGCAGATATAAATATTGCACTTTTCGTAGAAAATATAATTTTTGAAATAGGTATAAAATTAATGTAGTATTTTTATAAACTGAAACCATAATTATTCGGTTGATTTTGCTAAAAACTGTGTATAATATATTAGGTTGTCTTTTGTTGACCCGGTGAATTGCTTCGGCAGAACCCAGGTCACCTCCGCGATGGGCACTAGGTGAGACCCACACACGCCCGCCGCTAAGCCAGTGGCGGGTAGGTCCGTAAACGGATTCCTCCTCGAAAAAAAAAGGTTGTCTTTTGTTAAAAGTCATCTTCCATTTTTGCAATAAACACACATTATCCGATCAAAGATTCGGCTTACGCATAGTCCTTGTGTGAATTTCAATCGAAATGAATCGTCTCGTTCATGTTCGGTCAGCCGTCAATCCATATGAAAACGGTATCACTACCTCTGTTGTTAGGTATTGAAATCTCTTTTTCTCAGCTTAACGTAACTAAAATTGTAGCGTCTCAGTACGCTCGTGTCGTCTCAACTTATACTTGGGATACTGTACAAACAGCAATCGTATATCAGTAACTTCAAAAGTGAATCGACAAGAAAATGACTCACTTTGTTATGTAATTCGAATTAAAATATTATTCGCTATATTACTCGCCATAGTAAGTGGATGCTACATACCGTCTAGGTAAATTGTAACTTACTTTTTTACCTTATTGTAACTTCTTAACAAATGTTATGTTACAGTTACGCTAGAGAGCTGGTATGCGGTAAAAGTATTAAAAAACGGAGTCAAATCTTTATTGAGTCATTTCTTTGTTGCAAAACCAGAGCGCGGAATTCCTTAACGGTACTCGTTTTCCCTTCTTCATATAACATGGGTTCTTTTAAAGAGGCATGAAGGCACCTTTTCGACCGGCAAGGTTCGGGTGGCTAGGGCAGTTATGTCCTATACTGCATAACTATACTATACTATCCAGGTAATGTCAAGTAATTTGATGTCCTTCTTATTTTAAAAATGATTACACGCCCCACACGAAGCATTTACCGTTCTAAGCTTCATGTAATAAGATTTAAAATAGGCCTGCTTCTTTTTATTGATAATTTAGTCCTTTCCTTATACTCATCATTCGTAAACTGATATTAAGAACTCATAATTCAATTGATCTTAGTTATTGTGTACTATTTAAAATACTTATTACTATACATCTCCGTCTTATTCGGTCACAGCTTTCGACGAAGGCGATATAGGTTGGAAAACATATTATTTAACAACTTATCTGTTTGTTACAATCTCACAGTTCAATAGTCACTATTAAGATGCAATAGCCTAAAATATTACGTAAGTATAAGTTATGTTTAGTCAACATCACATTGGGCGTAATTTAGAGTTTGAGCCAACCTTATGACGTCATTGTTATTGTAGTGAAACTTTATGCTGGTTTACTATCAATTATCTATGCTTATTGCACTTAAGATTTTATTGTTAAAATGCTTTAGAATTTGAATTAGATGGCTTGTAATTTTAAAACGCTAAAATATTAGACTAATTGCAGAATTTAAGTCCAACTTTATGAATATTTGGTTTTAATTGGTTCTAATATTTACAAATAGAGATAAGCCTACCACAGTTTAGGTACCAATAAACTTCTGTTATTTTTATCAAATTAATATGGAAACATAACTTTAGCAAGCTACTTCTATCTGTAGATAGAATCTAGAACTTGGCTGTAAATAAGCATCAGTTTCAAGACATCCGTTAATAAATCTACCGGGGGATTATTGCTGCGAAGGACGAGTAAGGAAGCAAGGTTTATTCTCCATTAACACGTCAATATAATTGTTAGCATAATGTAGGAAGCCACAGACAATAAAAAGTATAAATGTAAAAAAAATGAAATATATGTGGCAATGTGAAAATGTTATTTTGAATAAAAAAAAATAAAACCATAATATATATGTATCATAAAAATTAAATGTTTTTAAGTACATCTAGTAATAGATAAACCTCAGAGTATATCGTCGTCTATAATTATCCTTTTTTTCTAGTTATTAAGTCTACAGGTCCCGTCGGGAGGGTTCAGAATGTTCAACACAATAAAAAGGCATTGTGTATGTTTAAAATATTTCATGACGAGTGGTCGAGTTGTCAGTAACCTTGTCTACTCAAATGTCCCGGGTTTGAATCACGGCAGTGTCAGTATGACGAGTATCATCTGAAAACCCAATCTCGTCTAATTCTAAATAGTGACACTATTTAAATTAAATAGGATAGCTATTACAAAATCTTTAAAATTTTTGATGAAGATTTTAATTTGAATTACGTACAAATAGATAGAATATTTATTGCACACCAGTTAATTTAAATACATAGTTAGCCTTAATATAAAATATACATACAAATACAAAATAGTTTTTTAATAATCAAATAAATCTTTTGTTATTATTGTACGCCCGAAAATGGTTATCATTGTTTCCAAAGTGAAATTATGTATTGTACATAGAATCACAATAAAACTATATCTTATCTTGCCTTATCATACAATTTTAAGATTTATGTGCTAGAGCCTGGGCGTATTTTCCGATGCAACCTAATTTGTTACGATATCGTAAAACAAGGGTATAAACCTCATTATGGATCAGCATTAACATTTACTAAATTACGTAAATTACTCTATTGAACTTTAAATAAATATTTTAATTTGGATACATATTAACAAATGTAAGTACTTAGGTATTTTAATCGTAGTTTTTTCCTTAGCCGCAAATACTGAATATATACATGTCTTAAAAGAACATGATTAAGAAATCGTTCTGATTTTTTTAAATGTCAGTAGGTTATAGGATGTGCGTATCCATTTTTTAGTTTGTTTATTTAATCAAATTTGGTCTGGTATGCATTTCAGCAATTACGTAACACCTTAATACAACGTGTACTTCTTTAAAAAAATCACGAAAAATCACTTTAGGGCCGGCCAGTTCGAGGTAATCTCCTTTAGACTGTGTCAAATTATTTGCTGAACTTTTTATAGAAAAAAAAAATAGTTCCGCTAATAATGATCGGTGATTTAATTTATTTGATAAATATTACTAAGTATTTTGAAGTCATTAATGAAAAGGATCGAGACAATGATCAATGAAATCCATCAAGATTCGATCTAGCAGTTAAATTGGGTCAGGGTTTTTTAGTACATCAAATTTACACCATCTGTAGAAATAAAGCATAGAGTCTGCTTCATTGAAAAGTCGCTAAAAAGTATTCATCTAGACTTCGCAATCCCACTAAAGGTGAGACAACAAGACACTTGTAAATAACCAATGTCGTTATGTCGTAATTGGTTATTTTCGGGGTGCATTCAATGTGTAACATGATGTTTCACAGCGTATCATTACATGTTATATTATATGACATAAAGTAAAATCATTAGAGACGGAAGCGTTTAATAGGAAGATATAAGTAAGCTTTCACATCACGTGCTCGTGACTAACCGGAAAAATTCCAAAGTCTTCATAAAGTAAGTAGTCGTTATGTGTGATCTTGGCGCTAATTTCCGAATGTGGTCTCAAATTTAAGTTGTTTTATATGCATCTAATTTGTTTCAATGTTAAAATAAAAAGATGTAATGATTAAGAATAAAGATGAAATCGTTTGTTGTAGTGTGCAAGGCGCCCTTCTGGTATGAATTAAGTATATTATATAAAATAAAATCATGTAAAGTACAATACAATATAAACACAATGTAAGGATCTATAAATTGTCTGTATTTGTAATTTATGATGTACAATAAAGCATAGTGTAACTATCTATATATCGACCCACTAAATCGACTGTTAACTTTCAAAGTCGATTAGAAGGATATTGGTCGTTATCATCAACAGCTCATATACAGTTCCACCAGGGGTTTCAAGTATATCCTGAATTAAGGTAAATACACAATCTAACACTAATCTAATTTATTCGCAGGTATGTTCAGGTTTCCTCACGATATTTTCGTTCACAGTAAAAGCCATGAATAAACGAACAAATGAATTCAAAATATTAAAAACACATTGGTACGTGGCGGGATTTAAACCACGTCCATCATGGAAGGCAACGACCTTACGCATTACGATACCGATACTTCATTGGTCGTGATACATCTTTGGTGTTTATTGAGTTCTAATTTGATTTCAACACAATTCTTAATGAACTCTGCAACCGTAGAATTAAGTGTTATTTAGCTGTGCTCAGGGCATCATAAGCAAAATTACCAAGATATCAAGAGATATCATAGCACTTCGACGAAACCTAATGTCTATCGCGTAATAATTTGTGAAAAACTGCGCATAATACTAAATTGAACCTACAAACGACTTTTTCCTGCAAGAAGAATTATGAATATTGCACCAAAGTTAGTGATACCCATGTTTACCCCCACTTGGGATCGTTTCGTCTGTGTGGCGTGTTAATCCCACGATCGATCACCAATTAAGTGAATGCTGCCAAATACATTGATTAGGAGTAATCATGTAAAGATTTAACAAAAGAATTAATACCAAATTCATTATGCTTCAAAGTCCTATATGCTTCGATAGTTAATTACTAACATTTTTAATTTTAGTGTTGGCTATTGTGGTTGCGAGGGGAAGTCGCTCAATGAAGATTCTTAAAGTTTAATAAGTGGTGGTATGTTCGTCTTAAAACTGACCTTTAATTTATTTTACCTTTAAAACCTTTGATCTGTTAAACAAGTGAATATTTCTTGTATCTGGTTTGTTACTTCAAAAACTAATGAAAAAAGGTCAAAGTTCAATTTTGAAGCTTTTATACAGTATTTATTTTCAAATTAACATAAAAAAACAAGTGTAAAGACAAATAAGCGGACATCCAGCTCAACCGATTAAGTTAAGCATCGAAGTTTGATTAAAAAAAACTTCTAAACAACAAACAAAACAGTGGGAGTACAACGAAGTAATTGGTGTGCACCACGCACGAGCTAACAATGACATTACCACAGATCATCGTCGAACAATGGCAGCTGCGGCACGGAATTCAAGCAAGTACTTTCACGGCGAATTGCGAACAAGTGTACCTACGTAATTTACAAAAGGGCCTAAGGCAAAGCTTTCGCATTGTTAGGTTATTTTAAAAATAAAGCTGAAAATTTAGCTTAAAAATCTAATTTTGCCTCGGATCATCAATCAAGAGGTTTATAAACTTCGTACCACAGGCAATCTTACAAGGAAGAAACACTCGAAGAGTTAAGAACGATAATGCATCACCACGTAATACTGTAATTAAATTTATTTCAATTAACCAGCGATTTAATACCGGATGGAGCGACATTATTCGAAATATAGACATAACATGTCGTAAAATATAGATATAACATGTCGTAAAATCATTAGCACTGCCTCTTGGAGTTAGATTCACAATGTAAGATCAATAAAATAAGCCAATAAAATGAAAGAGGTATTCTTTTATTATCAATGTACTATATAGTATTCACAATAGCTTAAGGTTATCCAATTTGTTAGCTTCGATCAGAAAATAACAAAACTTAGTAATAGACATTATCAAAGAGGTGACGCAATGTGTGTGTGTTTAGAATACTATAACAGATATTTTGACCAATCGCAAAAAGCGTAAGTTTTTGTACGAGTAGCTTTGGTAAGGGTATCCACCCCAAAATGATTGGATGGTCACGTGACTTAACCCCTTTGCCTTATTAATACTAATCTGATTTAAATTTGTTCACTTTAATGATCTCTCCAATAAGGTAAATTATGGCTCCGCCAACCCGCTAATTATATATCTGCTAATAATACTCTGAATTAAAAGCTTGGAGCTATAAAAAATACTGCTTTTTATCGGAATGTTTTAAGTCAGACTCTATATCAAAATCACCACGCATCAGAATCACTTCCGAAATGCGTTTAACGTCCAGCCGTTAAGAACTATTGATGATAGGGATTGGAAATGATTAAAAACCATAAATGATAATGACATTTCTCTGGTATAGTAGTATTTTGAGTCCTGATTCTCATCTTCAACGGTTACCACAGGCTAGTAAGGGATGCTAACGAATACTCTCGCAAAGCTCGACCAAGTAGCCATGTTTTTATCTCAACTGTCATACCATTTTTGCGCGTTAGATTTACTATAGCTTCCATCGGACAATGGATCGATAGAAGCTGTATAAAACAATTCGAGTTCATCGCTAACTTCAACTAATATTGTTTAATTTCGTATAAACTCGTAATAAATTACTAGACGGTTGGTAAAAGTAATTATGTAATAAAACAGTGAATCACGAAACATAAATTAAAATCAATCTACCAAGTTTTAATACAAAATTGACAGCCATGTGAGAATTGGTAACGGTCATTAAGTTGGGGAATCATGAAAGAAAAGCATTATCACAAAGAAAAACATAATTGAAAAACATGTAGATAATTGCTAAAATAATACGAATTGACTAATTCGTCGAATTTCCGAAAAGAGTTAGAAATAGAGTTAAACATAGTCACTAATAGAAGCCGTATTGTAATAGACCGTAATACCTGTGCACATTCACCTGTGCTATTTATTCTTCAGGTTGAATCGCGTAGGCGAAACGATAGATGTAACGACATCTATCGTTAAGACTAACGAGTAATGTAGACTACCATTATTACGGTTAAAGTATTATAAAGCGTTGCTCCGGCTACATCGCGGGCCAACTAGTTTTATTATGCGGACGGTAGCAAAAACGGCGTAATTACCTACGCAGGCGTCTCGCGCCGCGTGCTAATTACATCATTTGAATGAAAGTGCAGCTGCATTTTGTTGTTACATACGAATCACATCCGAAAACTACGTCTCTTATACTTTTTATGATATAATTTAGAATGGCACATTGTGTACTGTTCACATCATGTTTTTAATGGCACTTTTAGATTCCGTTTCTACTTATTCAATTATGTTTCAAGTGTTATATTTCTGGCACAAACTCTGATGAAATTGAACATTCACAAAGTGAGATAGCTGTCACTTAGTTGTTTGTTATTTTGTTTTTGTAAATTGTACATTGGAAATATATTTTTAAAGTTTATTCTTCTTACCATTTACTAATGAATCAAAATTGATGATATTATAATTTTAAAATAAAATATTAAATAAATTTAATATATTGCTGAGAAATTGTACGCTTGTTCTTGATCATCTATAAATTTAGAAAATTTATTAAGCGGTTTATCATTCTAGTAAACTAAACCTATCAAAGGAAGTACTCTAACGAATATGGAACGTATAAATATTAGCACAAGGCAGCAACATTAACAACTCTGTTCCCGATATAAGGAGAACGAGCCTAAGAAATCAGCATAACGAATACTCCGTAAATATTAAAGTTACAATGGAACAGTTATGCTGGTGCTATTCTACTTGTACATATTTTACGATAATCTTCATACGCTATAAACACACTTTTACTTGTAAAGTGTAGGAAATAGAATTAGAACATAAAAAATTAAGTAAGACGTTCTATTTAGTGTGGAAAGCACAATACGTCATAAGATTTAAGCATTGACTTTCCTACAAACTAATAGATACGGCCAAATTGTCTGTACTAATTTATAATAATAATAAATTCATTTATTTAAGTAATATTTCGCCCATGAGTTTCTGTAATGTCAGTTATTTTCACATATTTCAAATAAACGGTATGAACAATAAATTACAATTATATATAAGTCAAATTACGCTATTAGATAATAAACACTTTAGAAATGTTTTGCAACATTAAAGTAAGTTCTACTCGTTAGAAAATTTCATTATATTTCAATGGTTTAATTCGTAACGAATATATAGTATAAATGGTTACATGGTTATTTTTTAATACACGTGAAGTCATATGTCTGCAAAGTATACGTGCCGTGATTAATCTTATACACATATAAATAAGGTCGCTTGTATATTACTCACAAGTTGCCCTTCCTTTTATTTTTGGGACTCATTAATTGGTAATTGGATTCCGGTAAGTCCTCAAATTTTAGGATCGATTCACATCTAGAAAACATCTCTGGAGCCATAATGAAAAGACGAACTTGAGGAAGCCTTTAAACGATCATGTAAATTGTGTCGTGGAATTAACTGTTAATCGATACCGTTATGTTGGCAGTAAGGAGACATATCCCTCTGCTACCAACACTACAAAACTTCATTCAGCTCTTATGAGCTTAATGACAGTAATAATAAAAACATGAGCTCACCTGTTTTCAGTAATACTGTGTAGAAATCTAGAAAGGATCTCTAATAACATCATAGTGTGCGTATTAAATTTACGAACATTTAATTAGTATTCAAATTTATTCATTCATTCTTACTCATTTCCATTCAAATTTGTTGCGCCTAACTAGGTATGCACTTCTACCGTATGCATAAAGTACAATAAATATCACCATGTAGAAGATATAGGTTTATATTATTCAGATTTGGTCATCACAATCGCATCTTCTTGATTCCTATAAAGAGGGAGAAATTCTACCGTAACCTATTTATCTAGTCTCAAAACATTCATGTCAATTTTATTTATGTCAAAGAATGCCTTACAAGTATATGGCCGATAGTGAATGGTTACAATCTTTATAGACACATTGCAATATAAAGAAACCAAGAGATGTTATTTATCGTTATCTAAAGTTGATTCGTAAGAACTTTGGCTACTAGTAAAAATTTAGGCTTTTAAAAGATGTGATTTTCTAAATGACGTAAGCTAAGCAAAGTATATTTCTTTGTTAAGATTTCGAAATAAAAAAAATCGTTAAAAAATTTATAAAACAGTTTATATAGTTTATATTGAGTCCCGGTAAGGGCTGAAGTTTGAATGAGTATGCAAGAGTACGAATAATTTGTTTATGACTTTGAAATATTGTATGTTTATTTAGTATATTTATGATATTTTTAATATATATTTCTATCTATATTTCTACTTTACTTAGTATACATAGCGCAACCTCTTAATGATGGTTAATTTGCGATAGATAATAGGTTTGAGTGTGAGAAATATTTTTATATTAAACGTAACAAATTTTATTATACCAACTTAGCATGTGCACGCATAATTTACAAGGAGGTTATTAATTTCGTCACTAATTATTTTAAACTATTGTGTGTACATATATTATTGAAATAATACATTTTTATTTATTAAATTAAAAAGAATGCCAAATATCCTAATAGCTTGATGTTAGAATATGGAACTGCTTAGGAAATTGCATGGCAATAAATTTAATAATTTATTCTATTCTACTTAATTAATTATATTCTAATCTTTATTCACGCATTATATTATCACAGTTACAGATATATTATACAAGATTTAAGTGGATTCAAATTTATTTCAAGAACACATTCCAAGATCATTTACACTCGCCATCAAGTTTTCACTTCAGATGGACATTGGATAAATTCCAAGACATTTTCACTTATGTTAGCCCTCGGCATCAACGATTCTTGATATGTCTGTGATAAATGATTACCTAATATATATTGCTGTTCAACAAGACAAGCTGCTTTATTTGAAGCATTATATTGCAAAAATAAAAGGCATTGAAATAACATTTAAACTTGTATATTTGGTGTTGCCCAGAGCAGTAAAACACTGGAAAAAATGCTAGAAAGAGAAAATTATACAATTTTGCCAGAATGTAAAAATATGGAAGGATAACCACTAATAAATAACCAATATTAATATAATAAATTATAATTTTAATGTTCACCTATTAAACACAACATATTTTAATAAGTTTTTCTTTGTCCTTATTTAATATATAAAAGTATAAGTAATAATTATTAGTTTTATAATATAAATTATCCTAGAAGCCATGGTTTACTGAACTCAATTGGAAAACCACAAAATAATAGCTTACAAACGGTCCGGTGGTTTTCTGTTTGTCTCGCACAGATCTAGATCAGTAGCAATAAGATGATCAAGTGATCGATGATGTAATTTCCGGCGTTCTTTTACCTCATTGTTGGGCCCAATGCTCGCTCCTATTCTTTCAGCAGTGAAAGGGTCCTCCGTTACCCTCCCTTCAGCGAGGTGCGCGGGCGCATTTCGCTCACTTATAAATTGGGTGAAAATACCAGCACGACACATTACGAATTCGGCGGCTGTGCGAGCCAGCCGATCACTTTGTTATCTTGTATTTATAACCTTAGTGTAGTGGTTTAGTTTCAAGAAAGTATTCGGCATCCCTAATAAGCATCCGAAATGAAATTCACGGTGAGTTTGTGCTGTTGTGATGAAATGTGCAGTGATAAGTGTATGTGATTAGTTGAGGATATGGAAACGGCTCTGAAAGAAACAGTGTTACAGTGCTCTTAATTGCATTTGATATAAGTTTAAATGTACTTGCTAATCCCATTTGTGTGAACTATAGTATTTTTACATGAGAATATTTCTGATTGCAAGCGATTAAGTTCACTGTATCGCTAATTGTTTTTGAACTAAATATTTTGTCTTGAGACAATGACTATGATCACGTGTATAACACAGAAGTTACACATGTCTCCGGCCAAAGTAAAAGTAGTAAAAGTGAAATCAAATTTATAATGTGGTTTTTAATCTCGAGTAGCATGCGGGTACTGGTAGTAAGCTGGCCTATGGATCGTAAAGATTCCGTTTTTTAAACCTGTTTCGTTTTATCGATATTATACATTCATGCGTAAATGAAAACAGCGATATTTATATATCATAGTAATAAATTCATTTAATTTGCGATTGATAAGCTGTTATAATTTATGGAGCATGAATAAAATACAATTCTTTTAATTTCAGGTCGTTCTTATAGCTGCGCTGAGCGTGTCATCATCATGGGCGGTTAAGGTTAAGAAAACGGAAGAGCCAAAGGACAAAAGAGAAGCTCCAGTCGGATACCCGTCCCTGTCTTCACACAGCTACCAAGCACCAGCAGTTGGACACGATGATGGTAATTCCATCAGTATTGGAGCTGGCTACAGTGTTGGAGGAGCCAAACCTACCTACAGTTTAGGCGGGCATGAAAGCGGTGCACAATATCAACTTTCTGGGGAGAGCTTACCCGCGAGCGGTCATGCCACTATCCAACTGGCCCCAATCACTCTTCAGTCTGGTCATGGAATTCAATCGTCTGACTTATCTCAACTCATGTCACAACTTACTCACGGTCTAAATACTGGAGCTATAAGTCTGCAGGGCGGCGAGTTATACCAACCAGCAGCGCATGGAAACGGTCAAGAAATTTCCCTTCAGCAATACACATTAGGCTCTCCTAAGCTTGGGCAATATACCTTGGCCGAGCAAACCAGTGGAACTACTTATGCGACACAGCCAAGTGTACCTAATTATGCAGCGGGCACCAAAGGTTTAGGATCTTACTCAACTGGGCCAGTCCTTTTCTCACCTTCTGATGCTCACGGCAACGCCCCCACTTTGTCTTACGGTGCATCTAACTCTGGACAGTCCCTAGGTGAAGCAAACTCCGGTCATGGATATGTAAACGCTCCTAGCTCCGGTCACTCATTCCTAAATGCTGCCAGCTCCGGTCACTCATTCGCAAATGCTCCCAGCTCTGGTCACTCATTCGTGAATGCTCCTAGCTCTGGTCACTCTTTTAGCGGTTTATCTAGCGGTGGACACTCTTTCGGTGACGCTGGCATCTCTCAAGAGGGTTCTGGTTATTCTTTCCCTGGTCTTGGCGGTTCGGGTCACTCTTTCGGTGGCTCAATCAAGGGATTATATGCTGGCTATGGAGCTCCCTCTAAAACTTCTTTCAAACCTTCTGCTTTCTTAGGTGCTTCTGTTCAAAGTGAATCTGGTCATGGACTTTCTAGTCTCTCGGGATCATACGGCGCACCATCTTTTGGTGGATTTAGCAGTGGTAATCACGGAGGCTTGTCTTTCGGATCAGCTGCTCATGGTGCCAGCTTAGGTGGTTCTTTCGGAGGCGGATTTGGTAGCGGTTCTACGAAGTACTTAGCTCCTTCCTACTTGCCCTCTAAATCTCATGGATTTGGTTCATCACTAGAATCTATAGCAGCTTTCTCCTCTGATGGACACTTAGCTTCTCCTCCTGGCACTACTTACGGTATCCCTACATCATCTTATGGCGTTCCATCTACGGCAGCTCATGCGGCATCTAATCCTAGTCCTCAATATTACGTACCATCGAAGCACAATAGTTTCGGTGGAGGCAGTTCATCGTACAGAGCCCCCAGCTCTGGCCACAGTTCCCTTAGTTCTTATTCATCTGGCCCAAAGCACGGCTTTAGCAGCTATAACAGTCCTAGCTCTAGGTACGGCGCGGTCAAAGATATCCATGGCGCACACAGCGAGAACACATACAACACAATTAAATACAGCGAAGAGTTTAAGCCTCGTGGGCATTAAAGTGTAGGTTGTTGATGTTATTACTAGGTACAAAATTGTAATGTGTGTAAATATAGCAGTATCGTGTGTTGTTCGGATGAAATGATAGCTCGGCGAGCAGTGAAAGTATGGCCTTTGTTATTATTTATTTACGTACGTTCCGCTAATTAGGTTTGCGAGAGTCTTTCTGATTCTAGCTCTCCGTCATGTTACATGGGAATGCGTTGATTTGGCCTCGACGTTGGCAATAATAGCATACTATGCATATGTATCCATACTTCGGAACTAGTCTCTTCCGCAACAGAGAAAGATTAAAAAAATACATTAATTAAGATTGAGAGATCAATTATCTGTGGCTGGTAGCAGAGTGAGTGTACGCCGTGAATTTCTGTAAATATTATATTTGTAAGATAGCTTATTTATTATCTGGAGCTAGATTTTATAAGGTTGTTATTGTTTTCAATAAATCCATTACTTTTATTTCTTGTTTCATTTATTCATATGTCGGCACTCATGATTAAATAATTAATTGTGACTGTTTGATAAGACTCATTGTAATGTTTGATCGTTACAATGTTTTTTACCTGTATAGAATAGATATTAATAAACCAATGAAGTTTTATTTAATAATGTTACATAGAATAGAAATTATTTATATCCCTTATACCGCTTAAAAGCTGTTTGATTGAAGCCATATAGGATTGTATAGTGTAAACAGCTAAAGAAACGTGATATGACTCGGGTAATCCACACGGGTCGTCGCCGCCAATTTCACTTAGTTGAAAGTAAAGAAATCCATTGCAAGAACACATACAAAACATCGCGATACTGGAAGACCCATAAATAAATTATTGTCTAAGATCTCGTAGCATGAAATTTGCAAAATAAACAAAAAATAGGGAAGACAATAAAATATTACGAGACACTTTACGATACGTGGCTTTTATTAAGGAGTTGCGGGTACGCAAGTGCACATTAAAATTTAACAAAATGGAAAAAAATGCTTATTGTATATTTTGAGTATTATAAGACTACGATATTCGTTACTTGAACCATGTAATAAAGCTGAAATAAAAAAATACTTTCTTTATTATATTTGATGGGCTTAATATAGTTTGGAATCAAAAAAGTTCTGTACCAATTATGTGATTCGCATATCCGATCTTCATTCGACGCGCTTCACGATACAGTACTACACTATGTGGTGAATCGGACGAATGCAGAAGCGAGGCAACACTACTAACCCTACGTATAAAAGAATGAAGATGGAAAGATAAATAATAATTAATAATAATTCGTTGTAAAATAATAAAAAATAAGCATAAGCATTTAAAAATACAATTTTATGCTATTTTGCAGACGCCGACTCATTTTACAAAGTGAGAAAATTTCTAATTCACCACACAAGGGTTGAGACAATTTATATCCTTCCTAAATGGTTAAATTTCGTAATCAGTTACATACAATGTTAAGTCTTGTAAATGACTCTCATTTATTTACAAAAAAAGAAAACAAAGTCAATGCAATAGTGCATGTAAGGCGACCAACAGTGAAATCTGGAGACGTGATATAAATCTTATAAACGAACAAACATTCTGGATCTGAATTATTATATCAACGACTTTAATCCCACGGCACGTTGGATCCATGCAGGTTGTATGAAATCTGTTGCTAGAATAATCAAGACGAACAGTACCTTACGAAGCACAGAAGAGTTCAAGATAACAAATTTTAATTGATCCATCGGGGATTAACCGTATATGTCCGTTACAGAAGGGCGAGGGGTCATAGGGTAATGGCGAATGATTGATAATTTGTAGGGAGTCAAGACGGTGCGCTGTGAAATAGCTCCGTGCAAGTAGCAGCGCACTTTCCCGTGGTTCGGCCTGCTTAACCAGATGGTTGAGCGGTCCATGGGAAGGTGGTGGGATTGATCCACCGAAATCGAAACAAGACCTCTTGTACCACTGCAATCGAGCGCCTAAGAGTAGATAATAGATTATAATTATTTCCCTTTCAGAGATCTTACCTTTAACGATAATCGTAAGCAAATAAATGTTTTCATGGCATTATTTGTTAATGCCGACAAGGTAGAGTTTTGTATTAGAAGCTAGTCCACTGAGATTCTATCTTGATAACTTTATGTAGGTGATACGACATACGACAATTCATGACGCAGTTGTCTGATTTGTTACATCTAAAGGAATACTAAATCTAATCGTAACTAAATTAATTCCGTGACAACTTAAAATGACATCCTTACATGAGATAGGCTATTATTACTCACATGGGGTCAGTTAGCTTAGTTTTTTTCATTTTAATTTGAAAATGGGTCATTCGAGACTAAAAAATAAAACTGAAGATTATCGCTTAAAAAAATGTCAAGGTATCGAAAATATTTTATTTATTATAATTTTTTTTATTAGCGTATTATTATAAGCGACTTTCTTTAAGGTTGAGTATGTTATTATTGTTTTATTTTGTATTAATATGTCCATAAATAAATCATTCAAAGCACTAATTAAAAGGTTATATATTGCAGCCACATATCAGCCTTTTTGAGAAAAGGTAAAAAATTTAAAGGCTTTTATAACTATCTTTTGTGACGTTTGCATAATAATTATTCTTGTGAAGTAACTCGTAAACCTCTTAAATGTAAGGATGAGAATTGTCTGTGTATTAAGTGTTATTCTGTGTTAATAAGAACTGTTATTTAATAACTTCATGGTCGGCAGCGCATGTGGACTGAGTGGAAGTCCCAAACACTTACTTCCGATGTGATGTAACATTATAAATAGCGGGTTAGACAGCCGTACTAAATGGGTTAGTCGGGTAAGACGCCTTTTCTGTTTATTTGTTTTCTTGTGTATTGTGAACGAAGAATGCTCGTCACCCGTCACTTTTTACCGCGAAATCACGACAAGAATAGTGCTTGTTGTGTTTCTTTTAAATTGCGGTAAAGCGAGGCCTACGGTGCCGTCAGCCGTATATCTAGTTCAACACGTAACATCTAAATGAGTTTTATTAGAAAGGGCTATGGCACTATTTAGAATAAATGCTAGATTTGAATTTGATATTTCGTATTTATTAAGGTTTTCTTATTTAAATCGTGTCAAAATTCCCAGATTCTCTGATGCCATCATTCCCACACTCCCAGAATACAAAATAGTTGTACTTTCTTCAGCACCGTCTTCCTGCAGTTTTGATTATTATTGTTCTCTGGGAAATTCCTTTTTTTCAGAAGTTACTTACAGGCGGCAAATCTTTGTGGAACAAATTGTCGCAGGTTTTATTTATTAATTTAAGATGCCAATTTTAAGATGCCTTATCGAAATTTAACCCTTTTTGGGCAGAAACTTGATAACTCCTGACTCTGCATATATTCCTATAGTGTAGTTTTATCTGACTGTAGTCGGTAAAGGTAATACATAATCAATGAGAGTAAGATAGTTTATAATGAAAATTTGGCACGACACACGGCCAGGTTGTTAGTGTCATATCATGTGTATCTATATCTTATGTTATGTGAAGGATGTTAGCAGAAAATTGGACTGTAATTAACTTATTTAAGGCTCGTATTTGGTGCTTCCTATGCAGGGATGTTCTTCAGTAAGTGTAGTACTAGTTTCGTTTGTTACAGTGTTCAAATATTATTACTATTAAAAGAAAACATGATCTAACACACATGACTAAAACCCCAATGAAATGAAAAAGCGCAAATAATTATATCTGTTTTTTTAAATTCCAATAATGTAAAGTTATTACTGGATGCTAATAACTAATCTGCATTTAAATTGGATACAGATTGGCTGTGAGGAGCATTAATAAATTAATTACATTAAAATAATTGTTCTGATGAGTTTGTATATACACCGGTCTACTAACTCTACTCTTAGTCAAGAATCGTTATTAAACTTTGCAGCGGGTAATAAAGGTCACATATGGAAGAAACATCGACAGTATTGGAATTGAGATATTGGAATTTAGATATTCCTTCAGAAATCATTACTATCAAAGTCGAAGTAAAGTTATTGTGTTCAACTTTGGTATAAATTAATGTAATTATTGGGAGTTAATCTATCGGCGGGTCTTTACCTCAGAATACCCAGCAAGAAACTCAGCAAGATTGGACCCTCTCTATAAACGACTTTAAGAGTTTTTTTGAAAAATATTATAAATGTAAATCACTACTAATAAAACAGTTAGTCAGTCTGATGTGTTGTGCGTATTATGTTGACAAATGTAGGTGTGTATAAATAACAATGCCAAAAAATAACAGCCTTTTAAAATATATGCAAATCTTGAACTAGGTCTTAGTAAAAATTAAAATGCTATACCAACTTAAACAGTGAAAAAGGTAATCGCTTGTGGCTCCATCTGTGGGAAATTGGCTAACGTACTTGTTAGAGTTCTATGTGAAAGTTCTGTTGATGTAAAACCAGAGGCAATTGAAGAAGTGAAAGGAAAATTACTATCATGTTGCGCGGAAAATCCGCCAGATAGCGCTAATTACGAATAAACTGTAATAAACAAAACAATAAATTGAAAGTTTTAACGGAAGATACTTCTACTAAATAAATCATTCATAATTCTTCTTCTTCTTCTTTGGGGTTTAATGGCGCTTTCTTAATAGATTCCGCCAGTATCGAGTTTCCTGCTTAGGTATATATTTTATAAAAACTATCTGGGCAAAGTGATATGATTGAACAAGGTAATATCTTACTTACCATTCCGACTGTAGTACCCATCCACATAACACTAGTTGGCTAGTAACTAAATTTATGCTGTAATATGGTATATTCGGGTGATTTAAAAAGGACCAGTCATGAAACAGTTAAGTGATCTTTAAAAATTTTGCTTTAAAAAATAAACAACACATTCGTAAGTGTAAGTCATTCGCTTAGAAGAAAATGTACAATAATTGCAAAATTACTCTTATTACCGGCTCTTGGCTACGACGAACGGCTATGAAACTGTTTCAATTTGGGTTCTATTTATTAAAAATAACAATATAGGAATGGTATCTTAAATTTATGGTCTAAAGAGATGCATTAACAATTCATTCGTCGAAATGTTTTCCTAGAAATAAACATGAAATTTTTAATATCATTGTAATATCATGAATAGAACTAATAGTAATTGACATAAGGCGTTACGTCCACCATTTGTACGCTACTTTTGTGGAATAAAGTATAAATAAATAGATAAAATTGTCAAATCGATCACCAAACAAAAACTGTACTGTAAAAGAGATGCCAAAGAACAAGTACTTGAACTTGGAAAAGACATTCAACCATTCGTTAATCTAATATTTTGGTTCACCAAAATATTATGTAAGCAGTTAAACGTTTGATATTTCTCAACACAAATAATAATAATACATTACCTACTGCAATTTGTTGAACCAATATATCACCTAGCTATCTTCACATACGGACTCCTCTACTGCTTATCATCAGGTGGTGTCGAGTCATTTGCTGAGCTTTATATAAAAAAAGAACCTAACGATAGTTTTCAGAGGTTTCTACACCAGCGCTATCTTTTTGAGCAGCAGGTTAAGCAGTAAAGTTAATCGACCCGGCAATATATTTACTTTCATCTAAATCAGATATGGCTAAATTGTTTGAGAAAAGACGTGTTAATTGTTGTGGAGCCTTCGAAGTGAAATTTATGTAACAAAAATTTATTAGCGAGTCATTCATTACAATTTGTAGCAGTCAAGGTGGGCACGTTTCTAAATTAGCAGTAGATAGAAGTAAGCGCCTGCCAAGCGTTGTTATATGTTATATAAGACTTATAACGGCGGTAAAACTCGAGTAACTATGGTCGTTAAATATTATATGCCTATTTAACTACTGCAATAATTACGATATATTAAAAGGCGATACTCCACAACAACCTGAGCTATATGTAAAAGATATATTAACAATTGTTCTATTTCTATTTAGCCTCATACAGTAAGTAATCTATGTAAATAATTAAAAAGGTGTTTTATATTTTATGTTATTTATTATTTATTTTTGGGTACTTCGATATCTGATACCGTGAAACTTAAGTTATCGTTAGCTATCCAATTAACTATGCGTTTTATATATTATTATAACAGGCTATTACAATAATACTAAGGTTGCAATAATTTTTTAAGTTTTTATTTCTAGATGAAATAGGCTAGAATTAATTACCTCGTACAAGGTACGATCGTAACGTTATCAGCATAATTTAAGTTGACTTCAATTACTTAGTTATAGCTTATAGTGTCATTCACCCTAAATACAATTGAACTAACCAACAAATAAAAAAATCATTAGTTTTAAAGATGACAGTAGCCTAGATTAGCTTAGAACAGTAACTAGAAAATAAAATCATGATTTGTTTTGGGCGATTTGATGTTTAAAACTTTCTTAGTTAGTAAACTTTCTTACTTAACTTACTTACTTTTACTAGGTTGGCGGATGCTATAGATAGTTTTAAAATTATGATATTTTTTTCACAGATGATAAGGCCTAAATTTTTATTATTTATTAAAAAAAATAAGTTGTTTGTTAATAAAAATTTCTTATACTCTTCCTCTACTACCCTGACCTACCGTACTATTCTATTTTAAAATATGAATATACGATTTCGCGCTTTACACTATTATTGTATTATTTTGATACCTACTCTACAGTTATTTGCTGTAGACAGCTAGATGCGATAAGGTTCGTGTAGCTCAGCTTTTCCTGGACAACAAAACTTAGTTACATACAACGTGACAGACGCTTATATAGTAACTAACTAATTTCGTATTTGTACAAACACACGACTAGCATTGCGGTAAACTATTTCCCTAGTCCATGGACATTAGAGGCAACTTTATCAAGATGACCCTTGTATATAAAAATAAAGCATAACCATTAAGCTATAATTTTACTAGAGCGACACTCCGAAGGGAAATTTTGTTACGTGAATTGCGGCTGTCATATTCGTGTTATTTTTTGCTTCAAGATATTCAAACACGCCTCGTTATAATAATTATTTGAGGTTCAGTTGCATTATGTAGAACCCACATTATAGGTATAACTAGTATTAAGGTATAACTTAATAAGCAAACAAAAGCATAATGAAGATACGAATTGGAATCCAAGCATTTCTTCTTTAACACTTTTGTGTTTTATTTTGTAGTTTTAAGTAAAATTTGTAGTATTAATTATATGAGGTCAGTTAAATTGAGTAAAGTTTAAATTAAATAGTACTAGATTACTGTTTTTAGTCTAAAATTTAATAATTTACACAATTATTACTTAAACTATTCACGGGCTTACGCAGTCCCTCATGCGTGTAACATAAGCATCTTCAAAAAAGGGTCGGGGAAGCACCTTTTAGGTCTACCATGTTTTCTCTGGCTGCATTAGCTATTTTTACCTATGAACCCTTTTTACTGCTTACCAATAGGCGCTGTGAACTCATTTTTTGTGTCTTCGCTTTATGAAACTAATAACATACTAACATAACGTCAGGTATAGTGCAAATCGGCGTATCTGCTAAAGGTAAGGTCAGCGTATCTTCATTAAATTTAGTCTAACAGGGGAAGGTTATAATTTGATTAGTTTCTTATTAAAAAAGGGTTTTATGCTAATTTAAGCTAACTACATTGGGTTGTCAGAACGCTAGTTACGTGGATTTGCACTATCACCGACGATAATTAATACTAGTAAATGTTTACTCATAGAGATGCTTTTAAATGGTAAGATAATTTCAACTAAATTTGTACTTTAATTATAACATTATATTTTAATTCGATTGCAATGTTAGTACTCCCGCGGTGTGGAACATTACCGGCCATCAGGATTAATACCCGGAGTAGAAAGTCTAGAAGAGTTGATTACCGCCGCAAGCCCTTTTACTCGAAGCAGTGAATAGCCTGTTCTGATGCAGATAGATTATCCACTAACTTTGTATAAAGAAATTTTATAGTTGGCTCTAAGGCTTCCAACAACATTCTTCTTAGTTGTTGAACATACTTTTAAAAAAATAATAATTTGACATTATTAAAATATGACACAAGTTTCCTTTTCCAGCAAAATGCTGTTATTTTAATATCGTTTAATTACTGTTATTTTAAATTTACGTCACTTATGAAGTTCTGCGATTCTAAATTATTCTTAGTATTTATGACTTTATCCATCAGGGTGCCTTATGAACTTTAATTTAAGTTCAATGACTGTTTTTTGGCTGTAGCCAAAAAACCGTATATAAGATAAACTTTACTAACAAGACTTTATGATGTATCATAAAGTCTTGTTAGTAAAGTTTATCTTATATCATAATTAGATATCGGCGGTAATATGAATAGAAATAAGAGTCTCTAATACATCCCAAAATAGATACTTTTATATGTTACGTTTATATCTTTGGTGAGACTGTTGAAATTTGACGTGTTCCTTCAAACTCGACGTATCAGATATGATCTCCTTTATCTTCATACAATAGTGCAGTGCATCAAACCTAAATATTAATATTCGGCCGTGTCATTAAAGCTTTTAATTTACAAGTTTACAAAAACAGCACCTTTTACTTTAACCCAATTGTCAGAATGTGCATTTGTTTACAAAAATAATTAAATTAATAATTTAATAATAAATTTAAACTTATGTATATATTATTCTCACAGCAATATAGTTAAGTTAAAAATAAAGTAAAATATAAGATGAAAATTTTACATTTACATGAAGTCTACACGTTTACGTACGCAGGCGCAGTGTGATGTATGTGACTCGTTTCCGCAACTGGAGCTTTAGTAGGAAGTGTGTGTACTGGACCTGGAATAGGGTTACCACACATTGATTTTATCGTATTTATTTCAAACTTTAAATTTCTTTCCCAATACTTTTATAATAAAGCTTCATTGAAAATTTTATGCAGGTGTGTAAATTTATTTGAAGTGTTGAGTTAAGTTGTACTAACCAGCTTAAAATGCCACATTCTTTTAATTATTTACAAAATACGATATAGATCGTGTCTCCAATTGATAAGAGCCCATCGTATTCTATTTACAGTTAATCACTAACAGTATTGCACGTTTCTGTCTAGGTACATTGCTTACAGAAAATGTATCTAATATTCTATAACTATGTATTTACAAATCCTATATCTCCTATGACTGATTTTACATAGATTATAAAAATAGGGCGCTATCGACAAAAAACATTACCTCTATTGCTGAGTTCGATTTATCCAGCGGTTTAAATTTACTGCTTAAATATTAATTTTCCTTTAAGAAGTTTGTCCTAAAATTACTAACAGACCATTTAGAAAAGTGAAATATGGGTAAATGGTAATTTAATTAATTATTACACGTACACCATTACTAGGTCATATAAATATTAGTTTGACCTGAAAATATCGGTCTTTGTAACGAAATTTCTCAATACATTTGCCACATTGCAATTAAAGCGTCTTTTCTTATTATTAACATTTATTAAACCTTGCTTCCCTTCTGCCTCATGATTGATGATTAATTTATATAGCCAATCGAAATAAAAAAATATTATTATATATTCTTTTTTTAAAATCTTATTAATATCTATTAATAATATTATATTAATATTAATCTCTATTAATAAGATTTACAATTCATTGCCTGAAAATATTTATTGGTGTTACTGTATATTAAAAGTTCAATTCTTTATGATTTTATGTTTGGTGGAAGCCCTGCACAGGACAAAGACCTACAGAGCGGTCACTTCCCGCCGTGATCTGGAGTTAGAGGAAAGTTGTCCATAGGCGACTCATATAAATGCATGAACTTGATACACTCCTCCACTTTTCCTTGCGCCAGAGTATAGAATACTTTTCCTTTCGATGCTGTAATTTTCTCATTAAACATATAATGTTATTTGATATCAATTAAAGCTGATATTAATAAATCGATCAGACATGACGAAGATTGAATTTTTGGTGAGTGTAAATAGTTTTGTAAGCTTGAACCGATTCGTTTATGCTCTCCTGTCAATTGTGTGATTTGTTTGATGCAAACCTACAACCATTAGTTTTTAATACTTATTTTGTGCCAACGCTTGCTGATTGATTAGGCTCCTCGTTTATTTTAAATTAACTATGATGGATGTACAAATTGTCGTTTTTCACAGGTGGTGATAGCTGTTGCGGCGATTGCGTGTTCGAGTGAGGTAGAAGATGTTGAGCAGAAAAAGAGAGGAGCTGGGAAGACTACCACCTTAAACGCAATTCCAAGTGGCGCACAGAAAACTGACTACACTTATAACATATACCCTAGTGTACAGTCAAATCAAGCACCTACTTACCAAACTCAAGTGCCAAATTCTTTCTATCCAAGCCAAAATACTCAGTATTACGCTTCTAATATTCAACCAGAACAAGCAGCGTATTCTCAACAGCCGCCTGTCAATCTTATCCCACCAACAACACCATCACAGTTTGTTCCACTAAACTTCATCCCAAATCCGGGTTACCAAACTAAGTACCAAATTGTGCCATCAAAGAGTAATGGGAATATTCAGTTGGCAATTTTACAACAACCGACAAACTATCAGTCACCGATTTTACAGTATCCTCAAACGCTGTATCAGCCGAATCCAACGAATCAGTTTCAACAGCAGCAGAATTTGTTGAGTGTTCCCCAAGGGCAATTGAGTGTTCCCCAGGGGCATTTGAGTGTTCCCCAGGGGCATTTGAGTGTTCCTCAAGGCCATTTCAACGTTCCCAACTATCAGCCCTTATCTTTGGGAAATTCTTACTTAGGGCAACCTTCCACTATGTTGCTGGTCGCACAACCAACTCCTTCTCTTTACAACAACCTGCTAAACCCAAATCCACTTCAAAACATTTATAATTACTACCCGTCTAGTGCACAAGCGAAATATGGTGCTTATTCTACTTCTGCACCTCAGACGGTTGAGTACGAGAAAATTCAATCTCCTCAGCAGGCTGTTTCAAAAGAAGACAATGACATTGAAGGTCACAACACAGACTATATATCAGCTAGTGATTCAAGCTACAAGAACGCGTACACAGCAAGCCGAGGCTCCTCATACACCAAACTATGACAATGAATTAATTCAAAGTACTAAAATATTGTTAAGCTTTAATCATATCATTAATACTGCCGATGTTGTTAAGTGTATAGTGTTGCCATTGTATGTAATTAATCTTATTTATTATGAAGACTATATAGTTAATGTGTCTAATCGTTTATGATGTTGTTATCTTTTATTGTTTATTAAATGACACAAATGGTACACAGTTTTGTTTTATTGCATATAATTTACAAATAACTTCTTGAATAAGTTAACATAATATATTAAAATCAATGATTGATTAATTGGGTGGTAATTTTGACTAGAATTAAACGAATGCAGACGTGAGCCTTATTCTAAAAGCACACTCAAAAATTAATTTTAAGTTCACTACATCCCACTCTCATTTTATTACAGAAAAAGGATAGCAGGAATAGTAATTGCCAAAAAACCTAAATTTATACCGTTTTAAATTAACCAAAGACAAAAGAAGGCATATAGGGAGGCCTGCATTGTATGACGTTTGTCATGACTTAAAATTTCAGCCATGTCAGTCATGTCAACTGTCCTATTTATTATCATACTGATAGAAGATGGAATGCATATAAATTAAATTATAGAGTGTGTTATTGAAAATCAGACCCATTATTCTGATGAATTGAAGCTTTTTTGACCTTTTTTCGTATTCTTTGTTGACCCTTTCGTTCGTATTCATTATGAAAAGCAAAGAATGATTTATATCACATCAAATTAGCTGAAAGTTAGACGATTCATGAGTGCCAAAAAAAATTCAAATAATAAAGCTCTTTATTTAAATGGAGTCAATTACTAAACTCTTTTAAATCGTCAAAATTAACCCTACCACGCCGCTTTGAAGAAGCGGTGCGGAAACTCCTTAGCTTTTTAATTTTTTGTGATTTATTATTTCAATTGTCTTAAGACTTGCGTAGTTTATAGTAGATTTGCGTAGTTAGCAAAATGACTTACTTGATGAAAGAGTACCTAAGACAAGTCCTAAATTCATTTTAACCTGGGAATTTGAATTCATTATACAAATATCTGCCCCTACCGTTTAAGAACCCGATATCTGTGGTACTGACCACTTAACCAGACAGCCGTTATTCAATGCACAATATAATTCCAATTTCAATTTATTGATACTAATGAAAGATTCAGTTTCAGAAACCTTCGATATGTGCAGTACGTCAATCGATTTTTGTACAATAATTCAAAAGTGTATTTAAATTACAAACAATTGTTTAAAATGATTTATTATTGTTTGTTTTAAGAAAGAAGGAAGCTGTATCTTTGCGTATAAAGTTTAATTCTGCGTCCACTATTTCATTCACATATTTCTGTAATATAATATGAACAGTACCTCTGTACTCAATTGTTTTATGCCAGTTTCAATATAACCATTTATGTTTAAATAAATAAATAATTAATCAAGACGTTGCCTTGGAATTTAATCTGCATTTTGATCTGGTCTGATATATTCGATCTATTTTATCTATGTTGTGCGAGTATATTTCGATAGCAATCATTATAGTACCTACGATTGCTTTCTCTCAGAGTGGTTTATTCAATTTGTGAGATGTGAAAGCACCATTGTTTTAGGGATTGATGTACGTCAAGCAACATTTGTATTGGTATAACATATTGCATTTCTAATAATGGGCGCGCATTTTATTTGTTACGTTCACACACAGGCAGGTAAATATAGTTAAATAATAATAATATTCTTATACTAAAACCAATTATTTATATCCTAAAATAGCCATAATAATAAAATAGACATTTGAGAATGAAACAACAATCATAAATAGGAACAATTCCTTGGACTTTTGGTCGTAATTTTGTCGTGTTTTACTTTAAGCTAAAAAGTTATATCACGACATAATTACGACTTCTGCTAGCTTGCCGGTTGTAAAACTCACAACCTGCCTTAGGATATTAGCAATATTAGAGTCCTTTACGATACAAGTTTAATTAAAGCTTCCAAGATTCTTATATTAAGCGGTTCATATAATTAATGACCTGACACGTTTTTCAACACTTTCTAAAATCCATTATTTACTATTTTGAATACTTGTTCATTATAAGTAATTATAACCTCATATATTGACAGGCAACGAACCACAAAATAAGTATCAAGCCATGTTTTGTCTGTTGCTTATAATTTATATGTAAAGGTGTGAATTTGAAAGAAGACCCGTTACTGGTAATTGGTTTTGCTGCACGTTGTTACCTAAACCGCGTATTCTAGTGGAATTAATTAACGGTCCACTTGTTAGTCCTCTAACAAAACCTTCCGAACTTCCCCAGCAACACAAAATTTGCTGGGCAACTTTTTCGGTAAATGTTGATTTGAAAAACAATCATTTGATTAATAGTCATTTGTAACTGTAATTTTTATCGACTGTATTACTTTGATAAATAAAAATCAACTACTACGTTTTACAAATCATTAGTATCCCATACCATTATTAACAATTCACAACGGAACACGCTACTTGTTTAGTATTTAAGTTATCAGCTAAGACATATAATCAATTTCTGGATAATATGCAGATGTAACTTAGGTATTATATAATCTAAAAATAGATAAATGGTAATAAATGAAATACTAAGCAGATAAATATATGTTATAAATTCGTCCACTTTTGAGTGACGTAATATCATTACAAGTTACAAGTATGTTATAGGTTTGTGATTCTTGTGCCACAGTAGAATTACTAACCAGTAGAATTGCGATCATTATTTTAGTTTCACACAGTCTGATTGTTTTACCCTGCAGACATCAGATAATAAGTGATAGTTTTTTTTGTAAAAACGAAACTGTTTCCAATTATATAATGCATACGTCTTACAATAATCGGTTATAAAACAGTCGTGTGTTGCCATGTTAAGACTTAATATTATCTGGACTCTTTATTTTGCACTTAGCTAATGTTTTGCGCTAATTATTTAATCTTCTAAAGCTTAAATCGTCTCTTAATCCATCTTGTACGTCACATATCTTAATTGATTTTAGAATAGTTCTATAATCGCTAGACAAGATATTTATATTTAATTGTTTAATTTATATTTACAATGCTATTGTAATTTTTTATGCTTGTAAGTAATTCCTCCTTAGAAGCACACGTATTCGCGCCTTCATAAAACATGAATTCCTCCAAAAGAGGCGTAAAAAGGCACTCTTCGGGGTCGGCAAGGTGAAGGTGGCTAAGGCAACGTGTCGCATGCTGCACTTGCTGACTCCTCCTAAGGACTCTTATTCTTTACCAGCAAGCGGTGGCAATTGTTTGCTGAGGACTTTATGAAAAAAAAACATTAGTTCGATAGAAGTAAAAAGGAAATAATTTCCAAAGGAGCAATCATACTAATAACGTTTCTATACTGTTATTTTAATACACTGTGGCCCATTGGCCAGTGAAAGGCAATAGCGTATACTTAATTACCTAGTATTATTGGTATCATTTGCGGCGCACCTGGTACATGATGATTCTATAACATTCATTATGAAATCGATTTTGGTGCTTCGCTACAAGTATTTAGAGTAGTTAATAGGATGTTTGGTAATTATTATTGATAGCTGCCTGAATATATCTAGCTAATGTTAAGCAGGGTATTATTTTGTTTGGTAGGTCCCAATAAAACATTTGACCTGGTGAATTGCTCGTGCAGAACCCAGGTTACCCCCATGAAGGACAATGGAGTTACCGGGGAGTTATAGTGGGTATTCTCAGTACCGCTCTATAGAGGTACTGAGAGGTGAGCACCACACACGTCCATCGCTTAGCCAGTGGCGGGTAGGTCCGTAAAAGGATTCTTATCTGATAAATGCTTATCTGTTATGCGATATAATTCCGTTTAAGAAAACTAAAATTCTATTTTCATTTCGAATTATTGTTATTGCCAGTGTCTGTAAGGTACAATGGTGTTCATTTACCATCAGTACTCCTGGTGTTCGTTTACATTGAATTGAACAGTCTCGATTGTTTTTGTCGTCAGCTCTTGTATGCAATAATAGCAGTGCCTCGGTCTTGTGTAGTATCGGAAACGACTTTTTATATATGTGATTATTGCCTTGACGCAACTACGATCGAAACGCCTCGATGCCATTAAAATTTACACTAGGAGTACAGTGTGAGTTGGAACCTCTCGCTCCCTAACATCATTTCGAAGATGGTTGAAAGTGACAGGTGGCTGGTGGTCTTCACTTATTGTGAGGCTGATGAGAAAGGAGGATGCAGAGAGAGCTTGGGAAGCGGCTGCCATATCTGGTATTCGTCGACGAAGGACAGGGCGACGAAGGACAGTCTACGGGCGTCTTATGCCGCCTTAAATACCTCTCAGTCTCTGGGCACAATGGAGAGCCATTGCCTGACTTGAACAGCCCAGTTGGCGCATCCACGCATCGGCGCAGACTTTAAAAGAGAGTAAGTTTTCTCTTTTCTCTTACCAGAAACTCAACTGAGAGAAGAGGGACGGGACTTTGGTTACACTGCCCTGGTAAGACGATAATGAAATATCCCCGGTCCGTCCCGTGTTTCCAGCAGGGAGCGGTTAAGAAGGTGCGTTACTAAGGAGTTTAGTGGGTAAGAGACTCAAACACACCCGTCCACTTCCCCGAACATTGGGGGTCGATTGGAAGAGCTTCGCTTCAGCGTGAAAAAGGGGGGCTACAGTTGGAATAACTATTTGTGTTTGTTTTGTTTAAATAGTGTCATAACGATCCCCTCAATAGTCTCCAAAAGACGAACAGTCCAACTTAATATTACTTTACACAATCCTTGACACTTGTATGACAACTTTCATATACAAGTATATCATTTATAATTTCTAGACGTATATTAAGAAATTAGTATTATTTATTGAAGCAACCTAGTTCTTTGAATAAATATTTAATGATGATCTTTATAGTGAAGCTGTCCATGTGTAAATATTATTAATTATCTACAATTCCAACTAACCCAGAGGTGTGAGTCCCGGCCGGGCTCTGACTATATTCACAGGTATAGAGATGCTATTAATATTATTTATACAGTGGTAGAGTTGTATACTGGATAAGATATTTATTTATTTAATATTGCAACATTTGCAACATATGCTGTGCACAGCTATATTTATACCAATAGACAAACCATCAGAGCGATTACTCAATGATTTGCAATAAATTTTCAATAATAATAAAACTAACCATGATAAATTATAATACTACAAGTCAACTTCACACGCTTATCAAATAAGCTTCAATGTCGGAAGTGTTCAATTCTCTATAATTGAGGTATAATTTATTATTCGATATAATGTGATGATACCAGAGTTGTTGCTAAACATACAGAGTGCAACAGTGTGATATTTTGCAGCGAAAATCGACTCTAACACGATTCCTCTAAAGCCAACCAAAGTGCAAGTGCTACTCTTGTGGAGGTGTTGTGTGTACGGTTATAAATTTGGAATTTAGGCGACAACGTGGGAAGAGCTCTTATATAATAACAAGTTTAAGTATTTCGTTTTGTTTGAGGTGTTACGATTAAAACGCTGCTATGTGGGTAAATGCCAGTGTTTAATATGTATTACTAAAATTCACAAGTTAAGATATAAGTCACCACAGTATAAATAAAAAAGCAAATATCATATTTCTTGAAATCGTTAAAATCATAGCTATCAAAGTACAAGTTTCCTTTTTTTAAGAGGTGGGATCCATTTACCGACCACCACTTGTCCGTCTTGCCCTTAATGAGCGGCATTGGGTATACCCACTTAAGCTACCCCGTCCATTGCCCTTTGCTTGAGTTATCTGGGTTTTGTTGAAACAGTTCACCAATTTTATTAATTAAGGCACCAAACTAAAAGTGCCTTCATTAATTGAAATATACAAACAATCATAACAAATTTCTTACTCATCGCTTTAACATCGGTCCTTTCGTACCAGGATATGAATTCGGCTTTAGTAGACAGGGTTACTGTCCAGCCGACTTAAATTGATATCAATTTGAAAAGTAGCCCTTGCACACATTAACACTTCACACACAGAACTCTATAAAAAAGTTCTAACTCCGTTTTTTCAAGGTCAAAGCAGCCTTAACTTGAGTTATGTCTAACTTTTGCATCTGTTTTTGTAAACGGTGATCAATTCGTGTCCAAGATAATTCCTACCTTTAAGCATTAACTATGGTTGCACAATCACTCTAAGAACATTATAGTTCTATATCGGAATCCCTTTTCCTGTGAAAGCTGTTTCGCGAGACAAGTGGCGTTCCTAGTTTGTCGCATTACCGGAGTTCCGGCATTTATTGTTGTGTGACGGGAATTAGAGATCCATTAAGAAAGCGGGAGTAATTGTACTGGCTTGATTATTTTATAATTTACTACCTTTCCGCCCGCGGCTTCACCCGCGTGGGATACATAATTTGTTTGATGTTACTCAGTGAAAAATAGCGCGTATCTAAAACTGAGTAAGGTAGATATCTCTGTAGATTCGAATTGGAATTGAATGATATTCAATTTCGATAGTTCAATACTGTGCGTTCATTAAAACATTTTCTAAATATTTTTTTATAAATTTCAAACCCCTATTTCACGCAAAATGATTTTCTATTAAATACTCAAAGAATTTTTGAAAACTCATTCTGAACTCTACGGGAGTTCTATTTTCGAAAATTATTTCTTAGCGGGTATCTACGTCATAATAATTATTAGTGTGCCTAGCTTCATGTCGATGAGTCCAGTACTTTGAACTGTTCTTTGCTAGAGTAAGTCTAGTAAGTACCTTAACCTTTAATTTATTTATATTTTTAGATGAAACATTAAGCCACAATTTAGTAATAAACACTACTAGTCACAATAAAATTGAATTATAATATTTAATAATTTTTTTATCTGTACTCTAATACTTCTCACATCATCACATGGGAGGAGCACATGAGAAGTTTGGGCCGTAATTCTACCACGCTGGACCAATACGGGTTTGTGGATGAAAGTGGTTGCTGTCACAACGGCATACCGTGTCTTTTGTAGTACGTAAGAGTTAGAGATATAAAAGTTTGAATGATCCAGCCAGGGACCGACTGTTGGGAATCAGAGCTGGCATCCATTTGGAAGCAGACGTTAATAATGATGTTGACGCGGCCGTTGCATCGTTTGCATTCATTCGCTCTACAGCCATCGACGAAACATTTGAAATGTTTTTAATCGAGATCATAATCACCAACTTATCATCCGAGAGACATCCACTGCTGAACATAGGCCAAGGAGCTCCAAACCGATTGGTCCGCAACGGCTTTCCGCGACCTTTACCAGATCGTCGGTGTACTTTGTTGGAAGCGTACCAACGTTGCGCCTCCCGGTACGCGACCGCCACTCGAGGACTTTTCTACCAAAACGGCCGTCAGTTCTCCTACCTAGTTACGTCTGTGACACTAAAATTTTAAAATAATTTTAAAATAAAATTTTATTTTTAATATTTAAATTGAGATTTATTATACGAACAAAGTATTTTCCATTATTTAAAATACTAACTGATGCACTCTTCCAACTCCTATCGTGGCACAAATTTCTATACATTCGTAATCGAAAGTAAGTCCTCGAACAAACAATTTTCCTCGGCATTTTACATAACTCACTCAATGGGCTACTAAATAACATAATAATATGTAATTAAAAATCACTGCCTATTAATTCACACACCGAAGCTTCTCATTTATTTGCTTCAGTTTCAATTTATTGTTTGCCTGAGGCGACTAGCGCTCATACCGGAGATTGATATATTTACGCCTTAGATATGATGCAATTGATCTAGTTTCGAAATTTATTATGCAGTTGCCCGCGACTTCATCCTCGTGGGTTTCGAGTTTTCTATCTTATTTTGTTTGCTGTTTAATTTCAAAATGATAAAATTAAGGTAATGATGGGACTGATTCAATTTAAAAATGCCGAATTAAGAATAGAATAAAAAAATAATGAAGCTTAATTCTTAATATGTCAAGATAAACTATTTATCAGCTATCAAAAAAACTTCTAAATAAATAATGTTTTGTTCTCAATGACCCAAAACATTTATTATCGTATCCCTAAAGCAGGTTTAAAAAAATACTAGTGAAAATTTATAAAATTCAAATAATTTAATATAATGTTAATGAAGTATTAAGTAATTGAAATTAAAATAAACGAAATTATTTATTTATTTAACAATTTATGTACACACAAAGACAATTAAAAGGACACAACAGAATATTAGACAATTGTACAAAGGTACTGCTTATTTCTATAAGATATCTCTTAAAAATTATTGTAATTAATGATGAAATATTTTTTCATCGTTCATTCATTATTTACACCTTAACACATTTGGAGATAAGATTTCCTGTTCCTCTGTGGTTGTGAATCCTGCTGTCGCTTCCACCTCGACTTTATCATCACTCACCATTCGGTAAGACCAAGACCCACACCCTTCAGATAAAAAAACCTCCTGGTTATTATGTCGCGTTTAATTTGTCATCCTATAGATATTTCTAAAGTAGAAATTAGATTTTTTAACAAACGATATTAAGATCCTTTTTATACTGTACCTAGGGACGCAGTTGATAGCGCAATCAAGTGACCAAGTTTAACTTTTCACATATACGAAAGTCATTTTTTTTAACTTTTTCGATGTTTTACGTAACTACCTTAAAGTGTTGCAATGATTTTATTAACTAAAATAAAGGAGTACAATTGTAGGCATTCCTATTCCTAACGCCTTGTATTAACTCAATACATATTATATACACACACATACACAGCAAAGTGAACGGTACCAAATGCCAATTATATATCCTAAGCTTTAGGAATATCTGCTCTCTGACAACTTAAATCTGTAATACATATTTTATACAAACTACAATAAACAATTATAACAAACAAAATAAAATAACTGCATGTAATTGATATTGTTTTACAATCATTTTGTTACAATAATTTTTATAATTATATTTGGTACCTCTGTCAGCAAATAACAAAATGGGGATATTATTGAAATGATTACTTGTAATCGTTGTGTATAAATGAGGCGTTACTTTTACTTCTAACACGTTTATTAAGAATTTTATTTGAATATTAATTGCGATTACTCAAGACAGGCATGACAAGAACCAATTCATCAAATTATAATTAGGGGAACAATTATGTTTATATGAACTAGTGTGCATATGAATAATAAAGTAATTAATAAATAATATTTATATTAATTAAAATGATTTAAGTTTACTTCTTATTTATTATATACTAGTTAACTAACTTACAAAGTAGCGATGGGAGAAATAATCGTTTTAATGCTTAGCATGTCAGTAGACGACTTTCCATACAAAATCAATAATGTTCAGTTGTATATTTATCGATTTTTTAGGATTTTCCTTCATCGTCAATTCATTGTTATATATAAGAAGCAGATATTACACTTGTTAAGATTTAGAATAAATTGTACCTTATTAAGGTCTGCTGAATGCGAGTTATTTTACTGAGACTATATTAAATTGTGTTGACGTTGCAACCCTAGAAAAATTACATTTCAATGTTTGTATAATTTTCTGGAGTACGTACCGTGCGTAGTATGATACAGTGACCGGTCGCAAGTTAACGTCATCAAGGACAATTCTGACTGACATAAAATATTTAATACACTGTACTATAAAAAATCAATAAAATTCTTCAAAATATATGAATGTGCAACTCATTGCTTTAACCCAATAATTTGAGCGAGGTGTGAACAATTAATTCAAGCAAAGTGAACGTACCAAATGCCAATTATATATCAAAAGCTTTAAGAAAATCTGTTCTCTAACAACTTAACTCTGTAATTAACTTTGTATAATAAGTATTTTGGGAACAGATGTTTTACGACGTTAGTCAGCTTGCTTATATAACAAATGTTAACTTTTCTAGTCATATGTGAACACGTAATTCATATGTGTGTTAATTAAGTTAAAAATTTAAATAAAGAATAAAAAATTTAATTCCTAGTTTTATGGTATATACTTGACAGGCAGACAAGAAACCAATCTGTCGAGCAATCGGCAATTAGGTATTACTCGTATATGAAGTTGGTTGCTTTATCGTTTCCAGATTAAATAGAAAGTTTAGGTTAATGTTTAGCAGGCGGCTTTTATTTTTACGTAATACTTTTTGTCAAAAAATATTTGAACCTTTTCTTACAAGTCTATAAATTTATTAATAATTTAATTAATTAATGTTTATTTTTTTGTGTTTTACCTAACTCAGCTGTGTGGGGATATAAAAATAATTTATTTATTTATTTTTGTATGTGCTTTTAATCTTACCTTTGTATGGTACCTTTGTATATAGATAAAAAAATAAATAAGTAGTTTACAAAATACGAAACATTCTACTTGTTAGGGTTCCATACCCGAAGGGTCCATATAGAGCCTTATTGCCGGCACTCTCGTGTCCATAGTCCGTCTGTCACCTGTCACACAGCCAAACGGTGAGATCTACAGTGTTCAATTTTGCACAGTATATGCGCCATCATCATATTACTTTAACTTTTTAACGGCTACATTGGTATTGGTTATACTTAAGTATTAAGTCGGTACACGGTACTTTTTTATTAAGAAGTTTTCATAGATAAAATAAATTCTCAGTAAATCTATAGTAATGAATAATTATATATTTCATAAGACACATTTAATATGGAGTAGGTAGTAAGTATCAAGTACCATTAACAAGTGATCTACAATTGAGAAATCTTCTTTCGCTTCGATAAGGTTGTATGTTGCAACTAAATTGGTTATTGCATCAAATAGTAAGAATCTTTGGCTATATTTAAAGCAATTTAGTTTTTAATACAGTCATTAATACTATAAAATTATCAAGTGTTATGTTATGACTATATAATTATAATCATTGTTTATCTTTTGAGGATTAAAAATCTAATTATAATACAGTATCTAATCAGTTATAGTATAATATAATACAGTATGTGATCAGTTATGAAATCATCTTTTATTAAATAGAAATTGGCATATTGTAATAACTGAATTATAAAAAATCCTAAATAGATGGTTACGTAATTCAATGTAATATATAAGTTACTTTGAGAAGTAATTATAAATAACTTTAGTTGATTCGTAATTCTTTTAAAAGATCAAAGTTATCTGAAAACCTCTGCTTTTGATTAACTTTTGACCGTTAGCTTCTTTTATTACGAAATCAATAGGCCTTAATTAAGGAATCACTAAAGGAAAAACCTGACTTTTAGACCAACAGAAAATCAAGCAATTCAAGCATATTTACTTCATTTAAGTAATAGTTAGTGATAATATCAAGGTTGGTAGTTAATGGTGTAATTACAAGGGGAGACGACACCACGCTCCACTTAATTTGAAAGTACTAGAGAAATCGCGGGGAAATGTGCAGTCCTGGGCTGTTTTGATAACTTACACTTGCTTTTATATAGCTTGGACAATTTTTTTTTTGAATTCATTTTTGATTGGTCCTTTTATGTGTCAATCTCTTTTTTATTGGTGAGGGAAATATTTACCAGACGCTCCCAATTACAAGGGGAAAGTACCAGGGACGTAAGGGGCTCTCAAGCACTTAATAGTGACATCTTCCGACGCGCGGCATAACACATCGTTCCTAACACCAATACGTAGTTCTATCAAATTTTCGGCATACCGAATTGAAGTTCTATGCCTGGACTGTTTACCCGTCTACGCTAATCTGTGCTTCCTGAAACTATCTTATTCGTTCCTTGATTGATCTATTGAAACTTGTTATCTCGACCTCCTCAGTCAGAAAGCAATTTAAGCCGTAGTTCCGTCTGTTACTGCTTTCACCCAAACTGCACAAGCTTAATGGTGTAAGGCTCAAAATTCTCCAGTTTTCTCCCATGTTGGAAGGCATATGCAGCAGTAACACGTATATGAGCTGTTGATGTGAATATTATTTTTTTTCTTAAAGGCACATTAACAGACAAACATTAAAACATAGTCTAAGAAGGTTTAAAATTAATATAAATACATATCCATGCGCATGTGCATAACAATCACCTGCATGCATGGATATTATTATTATTTTTAAATTGAGTTTCAATAATTTAGTAGATAACTATAGTAGATAGTATTCGAGACTCGGTTGCGACAACGCTAGAAGACCTTAAAAGCAGTAACTCTTCTGTTGTTATCAATTTTAGAACAAATTTCGTTATTAATCTGACACATTCTATTCATATTATTATTCCTAGATACTTAATTTTTAAAGGTAATATACATAATTAGTAAAATACTAGTAAGTGTCTGTCTCATAATCCATTGGCAATATGATGCGATCTAATCATACTAAAATAAATCAAATGTTGAGATTATTCAGGGATTTAGTTGCGCATTTCTCACACAGTACTTTTACAATTTACCACGTTTGACTCCTATCTTTATGGTTGAGTCACGTTATTTATTGGAGACTATATCGAAGAACAGTTCTAGATTAGTATACTTTAAACCAAGACTTAATATAAAAATATCCAATATTTTATCTCTATGACAAGTTTAGAGTTATCGAGATTGGAGTTTAGGATTTGATTCACCTTGTTGCAGATATGATCACAGTGGGGTCGAAACGTGAGTGAAGAGTCGCAATACACACCACATTCTTGGACGACTTTGGTGCAGTCAAACAATTTCTATTAATATAGCGTAGGTGTATTGTAGGCACACGAGTAACAATTCAAAATAATTAGCACTATCTGTTTGGATGGGACAGCTAATTTTAATTTCTTGAACCTATATTTTTTAGCACGATGACTGACATTTGATTTCGTGTACGAGATCGTTTTCTTACATTCTGTATACTCTTTTTTTGAACTCCATTGTTGAACATGACTCAATATCCTAATGGATAATATGAGTTAGTGTTAAAAAAATAAAGTATATCTTTTTTATATAAAAACCTCAACAAATGCCTGAAGTAAGAGGAGGAAGGCAGTATGTGACGTATTTCCCTAGTTCACTCCACCTTGCCGGCCCAAAAAGAAACTTTTCACGCCTCTTTTGAAGAAGGAGGAAATTATTCTTATTCTATAGAATCAACACAGCGCTAAATACATGTTAGTTTTTGTTATAATTTTGATAGACATTGAAATAACAAAAAAGGTTTACTACAAAAAAGTATGTAGTTGTAATTACAGTGTTCGGATTATTTCTAAAGTATTGTGCTGTAATGATGCTTACTTTTACTTAATCTTATAGCGATTTACGGAGTGGGCGTGCGTTGATTGAACATTGGAATGGCGCCCATGGCTTCAATATGTTGCTCAAAATATAGACTTGATTAGAATTAAAACATGCCATTACTTTTATATATGCCTCAAGCTTTACGTGAGCGAGACGAGATAAAATTTTAAAGGGTTTGGGCATTTATGATAAATGTATTCACGAGTTAATACTTTACTAATGCTGTTATTTTTACTATTTTACAAAGACTTATTCTATTTTTAAAAAAGTCACCATTATCATTGCTATTTAGTAATCTTCCAACAAATATTTACTGTACAAATAAAAAATCGATGCAATTTGAAACTATAACGCTTAAATTTCATGATTACTTTGACTTTTAATTTTTTTTTGTTTGACCAAATATCGGAGTTTCTGTTATTCTTATTTGCAGACTTTTGTTTTCAATACAATTTTTATTACGCTAAGATGGGCTTTCACCTCTTAGCTAAGAACCATTATATTATTGCTTCAGCGAGATTTTGCAGCCGATTATGACGGTTTAAATCTTAGCTCCAATAATTCAAACGTTTTAATATATGTTATTTGACTTGTTTCTTCAGATTTACATACTTAACAATTATAGTTTTGCTTTACAAAAAATATTAGTTTAAGTGTATATATACACTTAATATATATATATATATATATAAATATATATATTGATTTAATAAATAATTACATATATTTAATATATATACATATTTTTTTATTGTTTAATATGGTTATTAAAATTTTACAATAAATTAAAATATCCAACATAAACCCTGTAATGGCAATACAATACTAACAATATTAATTCTTTTACAATTTCAATGTATCCAACGAAGTTTTTAATGATTATTATAGATTTATGATTAATATAAATAAATAATGGTATTTATCAAAAAACTCCTGTATATTATAGAAAATTTTCGTTAAGTTGTTAACCAAACTTATGTATTCTTTATTACATACTTTATTGGTACATGTTTTTCTAAGTTATAAAATAATAAATCATATTGATAAGGAATGCACCTTGTATTCTAGGTTATTATATAAGTCACGAATTATTCGAATGGCCAGTAATAAATACATGGTCGTAGTTCTACGTGGGTGCAAGTAAATATTTACTTTTATTACCAATCTTCGACCGTCAAGTTTCTGGGAGTGTCTATAGACTACTTATTCCATAAATGGGTTTACGAAATAGATAATTAAACTTGTTATGTATTTGGTTTAGAATATTAAGAGTTTTATTATTGATATTTTATGGTGTTGTCAGTTAAACGTGTTTTGAATTTTCAACAACCGAAAACACAATAGTTCAGTCGCACTTGAAAATATTTGTATTTAGTGGTGTTTATTTATTTTTTAATTTAAGAGACCTCAATCAACAGGCGGGAAACATTACAATTTTTAAATTTAATTACTACGTACATATACCGTTGTAACTCAACAATACTGTTTTGCTAACCAAGTTATAAGGTCAGTTAAATATTACTTATGCCCATTATCAAAGTCAGTTTGCTATTTGAATAAATAAATAAAAATAACAGAATTATTGCACTTTTGAATTTTTATTGGCGCATCAAAGTGAGACGTGACTTTAAGACACAAATTCCTAAACCGATAGTTCTGAATTAGGCTGTAGGTTTTAAGGAGGTATCAGTTTTTTTTGCTGTCTAATTAATGCTTCATCTTAATATTTATATGATGAACATTGTGCAACACGTGAGTTAGTATATCTTGGTATTTAATTGTATAATAATAATTATATTAATAGATGTATATTTATATTATTTTTAATACATAAAGATGTCAACCTATAAATATGTCAACAATTAATATAAATTACTTAGAACTAATTACAACCCTAACAAAAAACTATAACGCTTAAATTTTTAGCATATTTTAGAATAATAAAAATTACAAATGTAAAAAAAGTGAGTAAATTCGTGCGTACATATAATCTTTAACTAAAAATCTGTCATGGAAGTTGTCACAAAACAAGTCAAGTGAATTCTGATCGCATCCAAACATCTCATTAAACAGTGTGAATAGTCGGAAAAGTATTATTAAAGTATTACAAGCATCTTTTGAGCTACTTTAAACTCTGCCCTGAGGCGAGCCGGAAATATTTTTCTGTAATTTACCAAGTCAGATTATTTGTTAATACACTATATTATTTTTTATTAGAATGTAATTTTTGTAAGTCTTAAATATTTTTATTGTTATTATAATAAATATAGCTTGTTGAACATAGAAAATAATATCATGTAATATAAAATTAGATAACTGATACCAAATACGTGCTGTGATGTCGCAGCAATTTAATACCGGCCAATGCTCTTTCTTGACGTGCTTCATTGGGTGAGTTCATTACCTTGTGTACCTTTTTAGAAAATTCTTCTTTAGATTTTAAAATGATATCATTTTCTCCTCTATGAATAAATATATATTTATTCATAGATTTAAACAGATTTTACTTATCTTTACATTTCTTTCTTGTATCAAATAATTGGCCCAGTTCTGATAAGAGTGATTGTGTACTCATTTTATCGTTCTCTCTCTTTGAATATATAAACGAAAAGGATGGCATATTATTAGAATTTTTAAGTATATTAAGACATATATAAAATCTACATTTGATATCGGGACAAAAGGTGTTGAACTTTTAAAATTGCTCTTGTTTTACCTGACTGCGTCACAAAAAAGTATTTTTATTACTTTTATTAAGTCAGTCAGTCTTTTTTTACTTTAGAAAATTAGTCTGTTAATTCTGTTTTAATTTCGCTCCTCCTTCTTCTTTCTCCTGCTTCTACATGTTAGGAGTTAATTTTATTATTAATTCTTATAATTATTAGTTCTATTAAATTTTTTTGATTAAACGCCCATGATGTGTAAATTTTTTAATTCTAATATTTTATATTAAAACTTATTAGACAAAGAATGGTTATATGTTGTCATCTATACTAAAGCACATAGTTTACCATAAATTCTTTAGTGTGTAAGACTTTAGTGCAGTTTCCTAAATAAATACTTGAAAACAAGCTCATTTCACATACATTATTTCCTTAACATTTTATTTTATATTAAAATACAGTATCATGAAAGTTGTCCCTTTTAACAACATTCTATATTTATGGGCAATACTATGGACAACTATATATATGGGATATGAGTTGTAAATCGGAAATCCGAAATATTACTTAGATCAATTTTACAATGAAACAACAGACTAATATGTGATAAATTGAATTGAGATTGAGTATGTTGTCGTGTAAAAAATTCATTATTGTAAATGGATATTTAGTGAATGTCACAAACATTTAAAAAATTAAAGTAGTCTTTTGCGTTTTCATCAATATTAATTTTGTTTGTATTAATAAAAATTTAATAGATATAGAAGTTTTCTTAATTAATTACTTGGTTCCATTTTGTTTTGTAAAAAGTGTTCTGATTTTTAATGTAAAGCTAAAAGCTAATTTAAAAGCTGTATAAACATCAATGATATTGGATTTTATTGAGATGTAAATTACATTACGTTAGCAGAATATTCGTACACGATTTTTATTAGCAGTAATAATAGTACAATCAGAGAATTAGAAATAAAACCAATAAAAAATCTTGTAAGGTTGTGCAACTTCGTGATACATTTATGAGAGTTTTGAAATCAATTTAGAAGTAAATTAGGATGGACAGACAAATTGTAACAATGATGGCGAACGTGAAATCATCTTGTTTGCGTACTGACATGTTAAGCTATGATAATACTTGATCTGTTTACACGGAAGTTATTACAAAATGGTCTTTATTTTAATGTCACAAGAGTTTCAATAATACTGTTCATATATTAAGGTCAGTGTACACATAGGTTTTGATACATCGCGCTACTCACTAATTCCTTAAAGGATTGTAGAAGCTGAATCTGCATTTAAACAGTTTCACTCGAGGCTGTAATTATATCTTATTAAATAGAATTAATGAAATATAATAGACGTACTATTTTTGTACGTAGTCGCATTAATTGTAAACATACCTACTACTATTAAATTTTATTACATACCTATTACATACTTTTTTTTTACGAGGAGGAATCCATTTACGGACCTACCCGCCACTGGCTAAGCGACGGGCGTGTGTGGGGCTCACACAGTACCTCAATAGAGCGGCACTGAGAATACCCACTAAAACTCCCCGGTAACTCCAATGCCCTTCACGGGGGTAACCTGGGTTCTGCACGAGCAATTCACCAGGTCACCTATTACATACTTATTATTATATCACTTGAACACAATATATTAGGGACTACGGGTGCTCTTCAATGACAGTTTTATTACGATTGTTGAAATTTGTACGTTTATTATCGTTTTGAAGTTATATTTAAGGCAGATATAATTATAGTGAAGGGGGAAAATAATTTAAATAAGACCGGTGTGAAGTCGTCGCCCGCAGCTCTCACATGAAGTATCCGCTAGGTGTCGTAAGTTACGCTTAAACACAATATATTAAAATATTTGAAAAACGAATACTCCTTGATGAAATAAACATCTCGCAAATACATATAAAATTATCAAAATGATTTTTTTTTGTATTTTTGCACTAAGTAAGGTGGTCATATCTTAGAGGGAAAACTTACTATTCCAACATAAAGAAATACTGGTTTAGAATGCAGTAGGACAAATACTTAACTAGATCATAATGCTATCATATATGAAAAGGGTCAATAACCCTAGAACTTGTAAAATTCAACCTTTCAATGTATATAAGTGGTTATACAGTCAAATACATTATTGTCTGACCGTTAATTTCTTAAAACACTTTTTATATGAAACTAATATCGACAAGAAAGGAGACAATATGTATTAAAAAAAGATTTATAGTTTTCGTAACATGAAGTTACGCTGATCTCTCAGTTCGACTGTGATTATCGAAATAGATCGTTTTGTGCTTCAATTTCATAATAGCCGATATAAATATTACTAGAGTAATACTATAACCACTGACATTTCTCTTCAATAATACGCTTTTTAAGCTTCGATTTAAATTGCTATATTGTGAGGACGTGACTCGCATTTATTGTGAAAACAATTTTGGAACAGTTATGACGGTATTGCAAAGTAACATGTGAAAGATATCATTTTTTAAAAAATATATATTATTTTTTATCTAGCACATAAATACAGATGTATTTATATATTTATTTATTTACCGTGTCTAACTATACAATACTGATACAATTAAAGTGAGAAAAAATCCAGTCACTGCTATTTTAACACGTCAGAGATGTTAAAATTAGGTACGTATAGATTTGTATAAACATCAAAAGAAATTGTTAAGAGTTAGGAATCTTAACAATAATGAAAGCGTGTATTTATTAGGATAAATACCCGCTTTCATTAAAGTAGGCATCTACATATTAAACATGACGAAACTCTTTTAGGTAGTAAAATAAAAAAATAAAAAATTAAATACTTGGTTAAATAGTTTAATATTACACATAACAACCTTGATATAATTGAGTTAAGATAAAAGTTATTATTATTTTAATTAACTATGAACATATTTAATAATGTTATATTTATTTACTTTCATGTTTCGTATTGCTAGTAAAAATGTTTTACCCTTCTTTTCTGATTTAACTTAGCCAATTGCTAATCGTATTCTAGATTACCATCAGGTGGTATTGAGTCTTTTGCTGTGCTTTCTATAAAAAATAGCTTAATAAAACAGACTGTTCTGTTTTTTATTTTATACTTACGTTACTACTAATATACATGACTCAAACGTAATAGTAATTACAAGAGATATTCGATATGTTGCCATACAAATCGATGTTTTGCTTTTCAATTATTAACCAGTTTGATATTTTAACACTTCATTTATTAAATCCCGCTCTAAAATATGTTTCAAAAGTGCATCGTAACAACCCAGTGTAATAGTTAAGTTATCCAATGTAACCTACAATTCTATTGTTAAGATATTCATTGTTCAGATTAGTTTTACGGTTCGCGCGTGCTCAGAAATTGCCCATTCAGTTTTAGATAGGTGGCAAGTCTGATAATCGATAGTTATGATCTTTTTATATTTTAAAATAATGTTATAATCGATAATTAACGATTTCTCCGATTGCGGAGTTCAAGAGAAATGAGGTTTATATCTCTATGTAAGTAAGTCGTCGTTGAGACTGAGGATTGTGTGACTTATGTAAATTTGAATACGTAGCATTTACTTAGTCATTGTAATTTTTTTTAGATATTTTACTAAATTAAATCTCAAATCCAAATCATACACTATTTGTTAATTGTAACAAATTAATTTTACATACATTCTTATTGGAAAGAAATAATTTGTTAGAATATCAAAATGGACAATATTTACAGAAGGCTTGATGGAGATGGCTTACTAAATAGGTGTTAGATGTGCTATTAATAGTTTTTGTAAATTAATTTTTGTAAAATAAAAAAACAAAACCGTAAAGACTACCATAAAATTAGATGCCCTTGTATAATTTTTTTTACTAACTCTAAACTTAAAGCATTAGTTGCAGCTTAATAAAGCCTTATTAATCTTCAACTATCATTATTTGCTAGTTACACTAACAGTTAATCATTTAAAAGTTAATGTAACTAGCCAGTTACATACATAGTTACATAACTGTTATTAAAAACAATCACTAATACTAATAAATTGGTTACGAGTATATCTTTTCTATCATAAAATAAAGCTGAAAATCATTCCAGTTTAAATTATTATTAATTACAGTCTATATTCAAATTCCAAAAAAATACACATTTCAATGTTCTAAGAGTACGACTGTACTTGAAGATTGCTATCATTTTAATATAACCCTAGTAGGTGGATAGAAAAATTGTGCTACAGTAACGTATGAATTACTACAAACAGAACGGAACGGAACGGAAATGGAGGTGAATAAGGAAAAAAGAAACATCAATTGCTGAAAGTAAACCTATGTCTATCTAGATTTGTAGTACACAATAATACTAAGCAGATAAATAATTACGTTTTATCTAAATTTATAAAAGCGCTTAATTTCAGAAAACATACTATGACATAAATAATTATCTTATTTATATACTAAAGCGCGTGAGTAAGTTTCTCAATGGCGATTCATCAAAATAATAATTGTATTAATAATAAGAATATTGACACATAATTACATAACTAATTTGTAAATGTCTTAACAAACATTTAAAAGTTGATGAGTTTTTTGAGCGTAAAAAGCACAAAACATTCGTACTATATTGTAATACCATTATTTACAATGCGATTTAACTATTGCTCCTATAAGTATCGTTGTAAAAAATAAGTCCCGAGGAAATATGAAATAATCTTATACCTAACGTTAGTAAAAATGAAAGAAAAAAATATTAATTTTGTGTCAACATCATGGTCAAAATATTCTATCTAACTTTGGTACATATATGTAGATCTCTATATGCTATGTTAGCTTTTAGTAAATCTATCTCATTATGTTCGTGCTTACTAGGTTTTTTTAAATTGACATATTTCACATAAATATTATGACAAAAAAATGCAAGTTAACAATAGCTAACTAGGCATTTTATTTTGTCATAATATTTATCTTTCGATAGATTATTGAATGGATATTTATACTATCTGTTTTTGACCCCAGAAGAACCTGTGTCGCAGCTGCTAGTTATTTTATAAGTAATCGCACAGATTCATTAACATAAGATCAAGCTTATCGAACAAATATGAGCCATGTCACTTGATGATATAATAATATTATTACGATGAATTTGCCTGAGTTAAATTTATTTAATGATATTAGATATCTTTAGAAATACTTTATAAAGATTGTATTTTTATTACATAATATTAGCGATAAAAACACACACGTCCAAAAAAGCAGTTTTTACTAAGGTAATTTCAGTAATAGTTTAACAATAAGGCTGTATATATAAATTGAACAAGTTCCAAACATAACATAATTAAAATGCAGGGTGCATTAATATAAGGACATAATTTAAAATAAAAAAGGTTTTTTTGGAAAGCATCAAGATTTTGGGTTGCCACATTCCAGATTATTTTTGAAATAAATTGCATTTAATTTATAAATGTGAAATTAAGTCAGATTGTGATTAGATTACTACACTTTAATCGTTAGATAATTTTGTACCGTAAGCAATAAAAATCACACTTTACCTAAATTTTGACTTGAGCACTTGTATGAATAAGGGGTCGATAAGAAGTTCATAAAGTTCACAAACGCAGGATTCTGCATTAACTTTTTTTTATAACTTGTCATGCGTGTGTTGCACTGGAATATATAGATCATGTTTTTGTTTGCTACTTTGTAATATTAAAATCAGATTATTTTTTAGTATTTTATAATGTCATACTATATGCTGCGTTTTGTTATATTAAAAATATAATAATATTACTCCCAAAAAGATTTTTTTAAACATTTAATTGATTAAAAGCTAGTTGTACGTAAAAGATCTGATTAGGCCACCGTAATCGACGTGGTACTGAAATTCACTCTCGCTCTCGACAAATCCATCAGCTTATAGTGAAGTATTTCTCGTAAAGTAGTGATACCACTATCACCTTTCGTACGTACGGCAATATGTAGAGTATTGCGGTATTTAACAACACTACGACTGATTCAAGCGACCACTTTCTGAGCGACCACGCGGCGGAACGCATTTGCCATATTCGATTTTTAAAAGTTCGTATATTTTGAATTTAGAAGCCTAAATTAATGGAGTTTTTGACGTGTAATGGTGGTCTGGGTGCTGTTTATTTAATTGAGTAATTTGTGTTTAAGTGAAGTTTTTATCGTGTTATTGGTGTAGTTTTACGCCAAAAATGGTCATTGCATCGCAATGTATCAAATACATAATTCAGTATTGATTAGTCATACGTGAGACTTTCAATGTTTCGCTACTATTCATTCATTTATAGTATTCATTCTTTATTTTTAACAACATCGTAACCTTTTCGTTGTCATTGTAATAGCATTCCATTTTCAAAAATGTTTCTCAAAAATCATTTAAAAAAGGCGGGGCCTACCATTTGTCGTTAAAAACTCCATGGGCCAAAGGGATCCGTTACACCGGTATCCCGAAGCTATAAATAAAGAAATAAAATAAAAGTACTGTACGGGCATCAGTTCCCGTTGTTTTCCTGTAATAGGGAGAATTTTACAAAAAGCAATATTTTCGTGACATAATAGCATCATTAAAAAAAAATGAATTATTTTTGGAACCTATTCTCATATTGGGAAATGAAGACTTATTAAAACATGTTTTAATTTATATGCTATATTGCTACTACTATTTTTACTACTTTTTTTATTTTAAAACAAGTAAGAATAAACAGCTATTTACAAATTAATAGTTTTCCCGCCCGTGAACGTACACTAACAAATCGTAATCAATTATATTCAATCGGAAATTAAGACAGAGTTTTCTTTTTAAGCTATGGTTTGTTTAAATTATAGGATTTCCTTGCTGTGCTGGCGTGGATAGTTAGTGCCTGCAACGTTAATTTCATCACCGGATATGAAGACAGCGTGTCAAATCAAGATGCTCAGACATTAAGGATTGAAGTTGTGTGTGCAGTGACTGGTCATAGACAACTAAGTGTGTGTGTGTGTTAAAGAACTTCGTGTGTGGCCAATATGCTTATGCTCAAGGTGAGAAAGAAACTTTTTGCTAATTATTTTAAAGGCAGAAAGGTTGTAAATAATTTTTTTTTTACTTTATTTTAATAGTCAAGATTACGGCATTATTTAGAATGAAATTGAAATTAATGTTGATATCAAAGCTGTTTACAACCTTTCACATAATAATATTGAACTGCAAATGAAAGTATCGTAAGATACAAAGTATTCTCTCTACAAATCTACAAACAAGTTTCATTTGTTTTAGTATTGACAAAAAAGGATAGATAGTGGAAAATAGAAAATAGCTCTTATACACGTCTTATAAAGACTTTATCGCGATCGTCAGTCATATTAATAAATTAAAAGCAGTTATACACAGGACAATAAGAGGGTTGAGTTCTACACCGGACTTCGATGTCTTTGAAGACTTAATATTAGCGGTTTTGCTGTGTATCTGTAATATTTGAGACACTATACAAATGTACCTACTTTATTTTTGCATAGTGTATGCCTTATAGTCACTTTCTTTTAACAGCTGAACTCCAAATGAAGCTTTCCGTTTAAGTTATGGAAAAACATACATACAACGTACAACATACTTTGTTTAAGATACAAGATTAAGGCACAATAAAAACCTCAGCTACTTGTAAATGCCTACCTTTTTTCTGACAATCTTATCTTCGGGGTTAAACGGGACTAATGAACAACAACACAACATAATCATTGTATTCATGTGTTTTAACGACGCCGGACGACATTATTATCTCTTATAATTTTAAAATACTGCCCGAGTTAATATTTTATCAAAATTATTGTAGTTTACTAAAGAAATAGACACTTGTCTTATTTTAAGTGCCCCGTAGATGCATTGAAGTGTATTGAACTTAAATTTCAATGCAATAACGGCAAAATATTAAAGCGCTGACGTGGCAGTATATCTTGTTGCTTATTATTTTTACAAGTGATACAATAAGTTATTACTTTTAAAACCTAGGAGCTAAAATAGATGTAAATATATTTTAAATTCGAGTATCAGTCTATTATTCACTCAAATCAATGATTTTGTTACGCTTTATGGAATCATCGATTCTTCACGCCTCTAAGGTCGTAACCACTATTTGAGACATTATTTAATATTTACTTTTACGCTCTATCGGACTGTAAAGGTTAAATATGCATTTTTTCTTCTAGACACGAAATAGTAGGTTGTATCACAAGAGATCAAAATAATATTTTTCCGACGTGCGCGCTATTTAGAATCCAGAGTAAAGGCAATATACATTGACCAAGGCAAAAATAATTTATGACCGTGCTCCTCTTTTCATCCCATCAATGAGATAAGTAACAAAAGGCGCTTTTACATACAACTCAATGGAGTAGACCTAGTACTTTCGCTGTTTGATGACATTTTACTGTGTGCGCCGCTCGCCACGCCTCGCCGTGACGGCCAGTATTGGTTTTACAAAATTTATGGTCACCCTCTTTGAACGTAAGACTATTCGGACTAGACGGTTTTGAATTCAAACTCAATTATGTTCCAAATTTAAAACTATTTAGAGAAAAAACAACTCTGCTCGAACCTAGTTCGAACTATTATTTTATTATGACCTTATCACCATAATGGTCGTTACTTTGTGGATGAATAAATCGATAGTGCAATCAATTTCACCGCCTTTATGGTCTATTGGGGGAAAGAGTGTGGTCTAGCTTTGTCCTGAAGCAGCAGTGGTCTAAAGCCAATAACTAGTCTCTGTTGTTGAGCAGCTAGTTCTTTCGTCATGCCAGTTACTAACAATAAATATCTAACGTAATCGTTTGCCACATTTATGAAACATTAGTCTACCAAACTCGCAAAAGTATTTTGTGAGTCAATTTTCGCTTGGGGCTAGATTTGGCTAGTTTTTCAATGTTCAGTCATTGCAACGATTGCTTCTGATTATCGTACAGGAGCCACTTGATTCTATGAAAAATCCCTTGATTATTGTATCGATTGAGCAATGTAACGTAACAGTCAATGCATGTTTGCTGTTTGATTCATTCAGTTCATGAGGTAGTTGTTAGTTTTTTAAGTGGTATGCCATGGATTCACTTCCATATAAGACTTTCATTCTTCATTATTTACTTTAGTCTGCGGCCTTCCACAGGGCCTGTTTTGATGGAAACTGGAAAAATCCTGGATTTTTTTTGGAAATTTCCAGGACGTAAACTTTGGAACCAAAAATGTAGCGTGTTTTCTTTTGCGACACCAACGCTGTTTTTTGCCAGATGTCACGGTAGAACCTGTGCTCGTAAATATAATGCCAATTAACGAAAAACCTAATCAGGAAAAAGCAAATTAATTATTGTCTTAGAAACTCAAATGTAGTAGCTGATGGATTTATGAATTTGAATTTGGAATTCTTAACCAAAGAGGAGATATTTCAAATCAAAGTGGTCAGTAAGACAAAACGCCAATATGTAGTAAGGATCTAATATTACCTCAGCGACACATAACCTACAGTTAAAGTATTGTAGCACATATTTTTTAAACAATCAAAAAAATTTAAGCCACTTTAAAAAAAAACAAAACCAAATACAGTAAAAACAGTTCTCAGATTTCTCTTTTCTTTCGGGCATTATTAAATCAATAAAGCACCATAAAAATGCGATGCCTCGAATAAATTTGTATGAGATTTTATTTACACAGCTTTATTAATCGATAGGTATGAACACATCTTTATTTCCGAATTCCAAATACGTAATATGAGGTCAGTGTTCTGTATTTAACATCAAGTCATCTTGTGGTCAATGCTAACTCGTCTGATGTTAAAAATAGCAAAAACGGAGTGTTCACCGATTTTGTGGTTTAGGTATTAAAGTTAGTTCAGTGAAATTTCGTTTCTAATGATATTTTTGAGCGAGCAGGTAATATAAAGAGCTTATATACAGATATAGAGAGATGCGCGTTAAATATAATGGCCACACATTCTTACTTATAACCATTAAATTATAGTTTGTCCATAATATTAGTACTTGGCTAGTGAGGATGGTGAACTGTTAATTTTAATGTATTTGAAGTTCGACGAAACTTTTAAAATTAGAAATTTATCATAAGGTGTAATTTGCGAATTCAAAACTTAGTACAGAAATTGTATAATTTCAAAAAGATTTGTGAATTGTACGATCCCTTTCTAAATACCTATTCCTCACTATTCTGTAAAAACTAAAGAATTACCAGTCAAGTGTTTATTGAGAAACAAAATCATCTTTTTCTCTTAAGCAAAACTTTAAAGAAAATATATTAAACACTATATATAAAAAATGTTTTGGAAACATTACGGCTCATATTTTTTTCATTAAACAATACGTACTAACACACTATTCGATCATTATCCATCCCGTTCTTTTCTTTTGGTGTTAAGTCAACTAGCGGTAATTATCATACATTTGTAAAGGCTCTACGTAACTTGCAACTGGCTTAAGTGGTCGTTTAAAATGATTTAGCAGAATGTGAAAATGATTAATTTGTTTATCCGAGATGAAACAATATACAAATCGCTCAAAAGCGAGCTAATGTTTTGGTTCCGGCTTTGACAGACGTTTATCTAAATTGACACAAGACAAGCGAAAATAATGCTATGAATTGATATATGAATGTAAAGTGAGCTTAAATTCCAAATTTATAGCAATTAACTACTGCTCCACTTATCGTCATTATCTTGCCTTGTTTACATTACTGGACGCAAAATACTTAACGGAATATTATAGCGAAATTCACGAAGTAATCTTCATAGCTTATTTTCCATATGAGCAGTTACTTTCTAAAGCTAGGAACAGTCTGCTGTCTTGGCGCCTAGACCTTAAAATGGAGGCGTCAAGCATGTAGTGCGGCTGGTTATGATAGTAATATTGTAGTGTATTTGTTTTGTTTATGTATTGGCTGCATTGGGTTGAATCCGATAACCATTCTTATTTCGAACCTTTCAGACTCTATAAAGGATTATTATCGTCTTTGGTACTTCTGGATGGAGTTAAGTCAACCTCAATACATTTTCTATAGAGTCCGAGTGTTACCTCACCATCGTCACCAGGGAGTAAAAGTAATTTTTTTGCGGCAGTTAACAAACATATTAATTTAAACTAATGGAGTATTTGGCAGGGTCTGTATATTTTATTTCGTGTTATGTGTTGTAGTGCAATTTTATGTGTGAAATTCTCAACGAAAAGGATCGTTGTATTGTGCAATATATTTTATATATAAATCAGCATTGTTAATGATTTACGTGGGATTTTACAATATTTTTTTTTCGTTCATTCATTAATAGGAATAGTTAATTTTTTTACATTATCGTATCATTGCGTTCTCATTTCAAATAATTTCGACGTAAACAAAAATTCCATTCCATTTTCGTATCGTTGTAACGTAATCGTTAACTTTGTATTCCATTTTCAATTTTTTTGGGTGGTGACTACCATTAGTCGTTCAAAACTCCATTGAGCAAAGGGATACACTATATCAGTATCCTGTAACCAGAAATAAAGAAATAATAAACATTTAACTTAGACATGGCTGTAGCCCTATACATTAGCTCTCATTACCGTCCCTCTAAGGCGAAAAGCACAAATAAAAAAAATATGAATAACGATGTAGCGCCACCGAAAGTGGAGTAACAATATATTAATTGTTATTCTAAGAAACTAAACATTTCAATCTGTTCTAATTAACAAAAAGAGACGGTTTAGTCGTAAAGCCAGAATTATCTTGAAACAGAAGGCCAAAATCAATATAAATCTAATAATTAATCTAATCTAATGGCCTATTCTGCAAACATAGTTAACGACTCGTAAGCTCAATTCACATAATCACTACATAAACCGTAAATAGATAATTTACACCTCAATCGCTTGATTACTCACGCACTCTTTTTATTACGTACCGCAGTATTGACCGAAGCGTTGGCTCAGTTTATGGTTAGCTAAACTAATGTTCGAACTGTGGTTGCTACATTAGAGTCTGTACTAACCTTTCATGCGTTGCAAGCCCACCGGCGCTCAAAACGGACGCTGTTGATGTTTTGTTTGTGTACGGTATCAATATATTAAATACCATTGCAGCTGTCATTTTGATTTATTAGATTTCCTTTACAGATTTTTAAACCAAATTATAAAATTTAATACTTTAATTAATTGAATCAAACAATATTGGAAAATATTACAAAATTTGTAAGATAATTGTATCATCTTACATAAAGTTACTGGTTAAATATCTTACCTAATATTTGTTCAAGCATTAATTGGGAATACGCAAAAATCTAATCAAATCCAATAATGGTAATTATCTGCAATGTTTTGTACATTATATGATGCAGTACCTGTCAAACAGATAAAGTAACGTTCCGCAATATATCATCTTCTCATCAGATAAGGAATCTATCAAATACGATGGTGTGAATAATCGATTACTTTCAAATTCTGAAGGTACTTAATAAATATTTATTCATAAAATTTACTATGACTGTCTATAACTAAGATGTTGTAAAATGAAATAATAAATGGTTGTGTTAAAATTTTATGATTTACATTTGTTTCTGGATTCTTTTTTTGTCTATTTTGTTTTGAAAATCGCAACTAAATTATTCCTCGGCAATTTATGTCTTTAATCATAGTTTAATGCCTAATTTGTGGGTAGTAGTGTTGGAATTACATTTAAATATGCTGTTGGAAAACAAAACTATTGGAAGTCAATGAATAGAGTAAGGGCTTATCTCTGGTAAATAAAGACCAAATTCTGAGTTCTCATTCTTCCTCTATAGTTCAGTGATCAATCCAAGTCACCATTTCCTTGTTTTCTTGGTCTTATTATCTGTAATTATGTTTAATTAATTGAGTAACTATAATATTGTAAGGAAAGGTTGGCGGTTAATTTTTAATAGTTATTGTCCTTAAAGATGGCTTCTGCGTATTTCACGATCCGTCTAGAATCCTTTATGGAATAATGCAATCGTTCTTTTAGAAGGGATATGAACGGGATTATTATATTTGATATGTATCTACTCAGAGATATGTGTTAAGATAGTCGAATTTTGAATCTTAAGTGTACACGCGTTGATCTGCAAACAAGTTAAACGTTATATTTCTATTTATTTTCTAATTGCCTTATTACAGTTATGTGCGGAAATTTTTCATTTGATTAGACTTGGATTTCTTTCATGTTTTATTAAATGATTGCATTAATTTATTTAATGATTATTTTGTTTTATTTATTAAATTTTTATTTGGCACAGTTAAATATAAAAATCAGTTAAAAATATAAAAGAAAATGACATCTAAACACAAATAAGTTAGTATCTCAGTTACAACAGCGCACTTTCGAGTAATATTATTTTTATATAATGCTGTTAAATAGCCAAAAAACATTATTAAATCGAATCTATTTTTCCCGTTCTTATCTCGAAAGTAAAAAAAACTTTTATTTTTATATCCGTCTATCTGTCAAGACCTCTCTTTTGAACCACGAGGAATTTAAATTAATATCAAATACCTATTGGGGCCTGCAAATCCATTGAGCTGTCAAACACACCAATTTTTTTGAGGCAATGCTATAGAATACCTTGATAGCGGTACTACGGTACTTTCCGTTGAATCATGAAATATCTAATTAGTTCTTGCCATTTGTACACTAATGAATAAAAAAAAATCTAATACCCTAAATTGGTAATTATTTCACTAACAACATTGATTTCCAATTTCCGTAATAACTGCTAGTAATAATTTGGGTGGTAACAATTAGATTTATGATTATTATTATTCTTAGTTGATTTTGGGCCTTATAGGCCACTTCGACTAGTATTGATTCCAGAAACTTCTAGATTCCTCGAGCAGTGATATGTTGCACCTCCTCTGGGTGCACTGTCTGCTTCCCTAGGTAAATGCTTCTTTTTGCATTAAAGGGCCGCAGGACACTTACTAAAGACTTAATTAAGACATTAATATTCTAATTGGTTTTTTTAACGACGTTTTTCAGACTTTTGTTTTAGCTTGGACTCCTGTAATGGATGAACAATTGGCTATATTTGTGTTTTATAGAACCAATGGTGCGTGAATTTGACTCACGCTTGACTGGATTTTTTTATTAAGTTACAAAAATTTATTGATCATAACTTTTGATTGATCAATTACTTCACTTTTATATTTAAAAAGCAAAAGCTTGACTAATCTATAAATAATTGGATGGATACAAGTAAGGCTCTTTATTTATTGTAGTACTAGCGAAAGTAATGCAGTCATTTTGCAAACAGCTTAGTGTTTTAGTATTTTGGTGTAGAATTTAAACTACGAAGTTTTGATATTCTACGGAAGATTTGATTGTTACGCGAAAGGTGAAAGTCCAAATAATATTTAACGCTAACAAACGGTGATGGCTCGTTATACTTAAGCTTATTGCCAAGCCACTTTTAAGGTAGTAGCATCCTTGTTAGCGTTCCAATAAGAGTCAATTTTCTAATATATTCGCGAATCAGTACAGAGTGTTTTTATTTTGATCGTATGTTTTTTGTGTGTGATTTGATAAATTTGATAATGGAGTCATTCTTAACCTATTAACCGGGAAAAATCTCGAACGTTACGCAGCTATATATATATTATGTATTTATGCGTCTCACTCGGTTAACAGATTAATCTAAATTTAACGTATAGTACAGTATATCCAATTCTTTGGATCACTAACCTTAACTTCCATAACTAATAGACATAGAGCATAGAGAACTTTAGATGGTATTTAGGGAAATGCGTCCTAAAACTTTCAGTGGCGAAATATGAACTCATCTTTCTAAATTTCATGTGATGTGACCGCTGTCCTTTTTGCAATCATACTGAGAGGACTTAAATTTAGATTTAATGCGTGTACTAATGTCAGTTCTTATTTAAGTTTAAATTAAGTCATTTTTGCATTCTGTTTTCTTAGTAATAAGAGTTTCACTTTTATAAAAAGCGGGAAGGTACATACAATTTTATTTGTGACTTAGTCATTTTTTTTGGATTCTTAGTGCGATATTAGGTACCTAGAACCTGCGTATAGTTTATTATTACTGTGATAACTCAAATAGATTGTTGAATATTTATTTAAACTGTACAGTCCAGTAGCAAAATTTCTATCTGATGACCGATTTTAACCACTAATCGAACTAATCGTAGTTCAGTATTAAATACAACAAGATCACATCATGTTGATCCGAATAGATCATATAATTTAAAACAGACATATGATGGCAACCACGATAACAAGATCATACTGAGACGCATGTTAATCGTGCGTGATCGTGACAGTCAGTCGACGCGCCATAATCTGCACTGGTATTACCGAAACAAACAATAGAGTACACCTGTCCGTTACATTTAGGAAGTCGGTAAGAAAATGAAAGGCATTACGCGTCTCGCATTATTAAGCCACTTCAATCGTATGTGATGTGAAATACAAAACAAAGGCGATTTCGTTTTTCAACACCACATCATTATTTCTGCGGACATTATTTTTTCTCATACAAACCAATCTTAATACAAAAAGGAATCTCCACGGTACATATTATACTTACTACCTACACTTATTTTATTCAAATCTATGTCATATTTCTACAGATGAAAATAATCGAGGTATTATCGTAGCTGCTGGAATATCTTAACTATATGAATTACGAGTAAAAGCTAGCACTCCGATTTCAAAGCAGCTTTAAGTGCACTGGTTTCGTAATAGGCGCGAGTCTATTTTTTGCCGTTCACCTGTGCGGGCGTTGCCGGTCGCATCGTACCGTCTTTGGTCATGTGGTCCGGCACCTCGGCCATCTACCCCGTACTAACCGGTCCACTTTTACTTTCAGATAACATCAATTTTCCTCCTGATTCTGGCTGTGGTAGCGGACAAGAAAATCGAGCTGCAAGACATTGAAGATGACAACTTGAAGAGCGAAAAAGAAAAGGAATTTGAAAAGTCGGAACCTCGCTCGGAGACTGCCAAAACTAGCAGACTTCAACCATTTGATTTTCTTAAAAACGGCCTGCTTAGGTACTTTGAAACTCCAACACCTACGCAACAGCCACAGCAGCCGCGATATGTTCAACAGTACGCCGTGACTGAAGCTCCTGATAGACCTACAGTAGCTACTCCTAAAGCGGAGTATGGATCACCCGCTACTCAGCAGGCTATGGTTGGCTATTTGTCTAACGTACCTATGCAAATATACCTAGTTCCGCAATATTACAATGACCAGCCAGATCCATCAGGAAATACTCACGCTGGTGTACAGTACGCGGCACCAGCAATCAATAGATTCGCTTACCAGACAGGACCTGAAGCGGTTCAGGCGCAAGCTAACTATATAGAAGTGCCGGCGTATGTAGCACCCACTGGAAAAGCGTACGTACAACAGTATGCGTCACCAGTAACTTATGTTAGTTATACTCCTCAGCCAACTGTGGCCCCTACTCAAACTACTGTAACTCCTGTGTTCGTACCAGTAATGCAGTATCCTACAGCGATAGTAGCACCACCAGTTGTGTCTAAAGGTTATTATCAGAATTTACAATATGAGACAAATGATGTAGAGGACGCTCAAGATAATGAAGAGGAATCGCAAAAACAGTATGTTACTCAGACGGAAGCATCTTACACAAAATCTCCTAATGTGGAATATCCGCGGTATTATACTTCACGGGCACCTATTAGAGAAGATTTCAGACACAGTTCTATATCTGAACTGCCACCACCAAATCCATTGCTGTTGAAAGGCCTTCCACCGCACCTATCTCATTTGCCTAAAGCTTTGCCCATGTACCGTCCTCTATCGAAGCCAGTGTACGCTAGTGGTAATCTTATTTCTGATACTTTCTCATCAAGACCAAGTGACGCTTACGGTGTGCCTTTCAAACGTCGCCCTGCTTCTTTATTAGAATCTTATATACCTTCCAGTTTACAGCTGGAATACCTAAAGCGAGGTTATACGAAGGATGCTCTGGCAGTGTATGAAGCACTGGCTAGTGGCAGACACTACAGCCATTCCCCAATAACTCCGAGGAATTACGAAAGAGGATTTCTTCCTAATCAAATGTATCATACCGCTGCAGGCGGGGTTACATATGGACATTACAAAAGGACGCCAAAATTGGACAAAGTATCAAAGTGAATTTAGAAAAATCCCTTTAACTTATACAAAAAACAAGAGGCTATGCATTTAGAAGTACTCAGTACGATCAAGTTATGTTCGTCAAATGTTTAGTTGGTATGGTCAGTATTTTATCAGTAATGAATAAGTGTTATTTATAATAAATAAGCTGATAGTGTATTTATTTTCTAATTAATTCTCCTCCTACTTATTTTTAGTTCTTTTTTTGTTGATAGGTAAACAAAATAATTGTAAATATTAAATTTTCTTTAAAGGACATCGCATTTTATTTCTATAATCCATTTTGATTGTGAACACTAAAATATATTCTATACTAGTTGATCCGGTAAACTTTGTATGACCTTACTTCTTAGAGGTTCAGCCAATGAGCGCCATCTGTCAAAAAGAAACTGAACTTTTGAATGACCACGGCAGTTACACTATTTGACATTCATACTAAATGACCAAATCACATTTATAAATTATCAAGTTATATTTATTTTTAAACCTATCCTAAACTAAATCGAACAAAATGCAATAAAACATATTCAAATTGATCAAGTCATTGTTTTAGCGAGATTAACGAACAGCTATATATATTTATAGAGATGGTAATGTATAAAGACACAATACTACTAAGTACAACCCCTATTAATGATATAATGAAATTTCAAAAGAATCTGTATGATATGAATAAATTAAAAATAATACAACGTTAATTTTAAGACATAAAATATTATTATTATTTAAACGTAGCTAAGTAGAGCACAAAAATATGACTTAATTCTCTGTAAATTTCATATATTATAAATATTTATATTTTTATTTTCTTGAGTACAGTAAAAATTGAACGAACTGCAATGATACCTCCTGACTCCGAATTTTATTTTATGTTTCAATTCGTTATGCGACTATAAATTAAAGTTTCATAATAAATAATGTAACCAAATATATAGACGCGTAATGAATAAAAACATATAAATTAAAATTAAACTCAACTCTTTCTCTCTTACTCTCTCTTTAACTTTATCTCTTTTACTTTTACCCATGAGGTAAGTATTATTTTTGATCAATTAATTATATCGATTATAACATCGATAAATTCAATTTAGATCATTTAGATTAAGGTCAGTTAAGCTGTCTTAATTGTCGGTTCAAAAGTATTTTCTTTTCAAGATCTTCTTTTAAGATTGGAACAAATGATGTTTTTATTTCGAAATGATGATTAATGATTGATACCTTGCTTTTCAATGCGATCAAAATCGGAGCGAAGGCTATGAACAATAGGTATACTCGTCATCCTTCAGCTGTAAAAAAAGGAAAATAGAAACTAATTTCAATCAATTAATAAAAAGTGATGGCATAGATTTTATTAACAGTGGTAATTATAAAAAAAATATTTTTTAAATGTATGTCATCTAGTTTTCAATTTTTCTGGGTTCTATTGTCACAAAGTCCGTATCTGATGATGGGATCACAGGGAAATTTAGGACAATCCTTAACCTGGTAAGGATACCATCAAAATTTTATTATCATTTTTAATCCTTGGATATTGAGTTTTTATTATAATGGTCTATTAACAAAACTATTACAGAGACTATCCTATGATGCTTATTTAAAATTATTTTACATTTGTTTTACATCTAAAAAAATATATTCTACATTTTACTCGCATCTACGAAATTCTGATATTCTACTTTTAGCTATGAATAATTTCTAATTCGTAGAACTTACTAAAAATTACGGTATTATGGAATTTTAAATAAAAATAGTTGTTTTAAATATTTCTCAATCTTTCTGGCAGCATCATTTGTTTCGAACGCTCTAGTTTTGATTACGAAAACAAAGCGATTTTTGCCATGGGTGGCCACGGAATGCGTCGATAATTTTTTTTATCTCAAGCTCCTCCGTTCTTTGAAGATACGTTAAGCTGGACCAATAGCTTGCGGTAAGGCAAGACACATTGAGTCAGCGAGGTGGTGTTATAACCTAAAATCCTATGAGCTTTATCATATTTAGTGACTTTATTATTAGTTTATATCGGGAACAAGGAAAAAAAATTTAATACCTATTTCTTCCATGTCTGTGCAGTGGAACCAGGACTTTTTATTTAAAATTAGAACGATGAATGTGGTGGAATACAGATTAGAATCTATTATCCGAGTGTAATTAATTAGTGTGTATGATGCTGTCATACCACATTAATAGTATTGGCGAGTTAAGTTAAAATTCCCAAAAATATGATTTTTATTTATTCGCAAACAGATCACCTAATGGAAAAGTTTTAGGAGTATTCTATAATATGCCTCGTTCTTAATCTAATAAGATACTCGGAAGACACGAGCAATATTTCAGATGCTTGCAAATACTTGTAAATATTAACATATTTGCAGTCTCCCAAGACTGTATCTTTGCTGTTTGCCTATTTAAGTTGACGCATGTACCTTTGTTGCTTAAGTTTGCAACGCCCTCTGTTCAACATTTCTTAGACTTACGACTCACTCAGATTCATTGGTTAACGCATATAGGTCTATTTTGATCATTATCGCATAGGTGGCAGCACAATAGGTATTGTGTTAGTTGCTATTGACGAATATAGAGGGCGGTACTTGTACTATACAGAATGTATCTCTTGGTCTTGGTATGTTCTTAGCGTCTAAAGAAGTCTATAAACAGAAAATTATACAATTTATAAAAAAATTCTAATCCATTTTTCTAGAATAAACTCTTCATTATTGTTCAAAATATATATAATTCAAATTTATATTGGATAATACGTAATTAGGATAATTGAAATAATAATAGGTGACTATAAATCTAAAGTGCCTACTTTACAAAATTAAATATGTCAAAGTAACTATAACATTTTTAATAAAATATACTTATAATCAAATAATTTGATACTTTCGTAGTCAATATCGTCAGCCGTTATGGTCAGGACAATAACACAAGTTCTTAAACAATGATATTTACTTTGGGCTATATAAGGGGTGAGTGTGAAACTATTATGAAAGATTTAGATGAATCAATATTCATTATTATTTTGTTCCTCGGAATAATTACCTAATGTTCAATTAAAATACAGTAACAGCTTTCTAGATTATCATGTAACTGCATTATTAGCGTAGAAGATAAACGTGTGTTACTTATGTAAGTCTGTGTTGCTGATGTTTATCTGAGGTTTATTTGCTAACGCCATTTTAAAGCTTTGTTTTACTAGTTCCCAAATGTTGATTGTTCATTGTTATCTTATTTTAATTTCTTTTACTGTTAAATTTCATTTTTAATATATTCATATTCATGCTAATAATTTAATGTGGAAACGGAAATATCAACTCATGCCTTCCGAATTAAAATTAAGTTTAATACTAATTTCAATAAATATGAATGTGTATTTCAGTTACAAATGTACCAACACATACACACGCATGTATTCTTAGTACAAGTAATCTTATGGGACTTGGTTATTTATAAATAGTTTTTAATGCTTTTCAGATGTAGCAAATTTTGTATAGAATTTTATAACAAAAAGAAACAGTAGCCAAAGTTTGTTGACTTGTTGCATTTTTGATTATCCTATTTATGTTTAAATAAAAACAATACTCTTCAAACGTTATATTATTACTACAGCAGTTTGTTTAAAATTTTTGGAAGTCTGGAACTATTTATTTTAAGAAATCACTATTATTTTAAGTTTTTTAATAAAAATATTTTTGACCCGCCATCTAAATCTTTAGAAAAAACTTTCAGGATGTACAAAATTGAAAACATCTCTCCTTAAGACTCAACTACTAACTTATTTTTAATGGTCGTGATTTTATCCCAGCACAAAGGCAGTAGTATATTATCTTGTCATAAATAAAAAGAATTAAAAAATTAAAGTTTTTTTTTAAATTTATTTGTAGTGTGTATTACATGTTACAGCCGATATAATTTAAACTGTTTTTTTTATTATCAACAGAGTCTACTAACGAAATTTATTTCTTAATTAAAGTATAGTTCCGTATTTATTTACTATTATCACTGGTTTATTAACTTTCTTTACTATATTCAATTTTTAATATCGATTAATCTCAATAAAAAATAGGGACAAGAAATATTTCTAATATAATTTATACTTCTGCGTACAAACGGACACTGTCAGCAGTAAACTGGTAACATTAAAAATTAAATAAAAACTCTTTTCTAATTATAATTAAATAAGAAAATCCAGTAGTTTATTGCTTTTCTCTACCTTAATGTATAGGTGTAAACAAGTAATTGCATTTCTATATAGAAAAAATCTTTCCTGGACCTAACTAAACTTTTTTTTTTTTTTTTTTTTTTACGTTGGAAAAGCTTTTATAGCTACCCATGTGGTGAATGGGGCCACCACTGGGTTATGTGAGACTCTCCCGGGAGTAAGGACCCCGGCATACTCACTAAAAACCAACGTGTTCCGCTTTAATCGAGGCTTCGACGCACGACAGGGTACTTTTCGCAATCACTGTCATGCGCCGAAGACTGGACGATTCTGCCCGCTACCGAGCCCTCTGGGGAAGGGGAGCACCTCGGAACAGAGGTGTTCCCTCGCGCAGGGACGTTTGAAGCAAGTGATGGAGCCCCACTCCATCACCCACCGCCCCTACTAAGGCGGTTGAAGTTGACCGTGCAGCCGTCTTCTTCGGCCAGGCCTTCTACGGCGGACCGCGTCCGCAAGGGGATCATCCTCGCGGGCGCGTTCCGCGGCCTCCTTCTGTGACATGACATAGTCACAGAAGGAGGCTACCGCTTCCCAGTTCCCTTCGCTGTCAACCATCTTCTCCATGACGGTTGGCAGTGACAGGTCATTCCCGATAGATACAGTGAGAGCACGACGCTGGGTCGCCCAAGCCGGACAAAACTCCAGCGTGTGCTGCGCCGTGTCTTCACTGCAGCCGCACTCATGGCACCGCGGGGTGCTCTCCTTTCCAGCAACTCCGTGCAGATATCTGCCGAAACAGCCATGTCCTGACAGGACCTGCACAGTCCGGAACCCCAGCACGCCGTGACGGGACCTAACTAAACCTAGGGAAGGTTTCAATCGTATTATGCCATTTTAATCAAAGTTGCGTTCTGCTGATAAATACATATGTAAAAAGTTATTTCCAATACTTTACAACAAACGCGGTGCTTTCATTTTCATGTGATTTGATAGCTGAGGACAAACAAGCAAGACAGTACAATTCGATTGAATCTGAGAGTACTAAGCTCTCGTTCTAAATAAACAATTGTGGGTTATCGTAACCAGAACTCAAAAGCAAAGCTTTCAGTGACTGGGACTTTCCTCAAATGCTTGAAAAGATATGAAATGGTACCATCTATGTCTCAAGGAACCGATTACCGAATGGTCGGCTGGAACTTGGCCACTATTTAATTAAAAAATCCTATATTGAATTAAGAAATCCTTGTTAAGATAAATAAATAAAAGAAATTGTACTAATCACAATCACGAAAAAATCCGTCATTGCAAATATTACGAAGAGCTCGTTGTGCTTATGAAAGTGTCCTCCGTACTATGAAAGACAGGTTAAGGCGTTGTTCACAGTCATTACGGCTATCGCTTTCACCTACCAACTTGCATTAGGCCAGTGTGGTAATATTATGGTCCAAATTCCTCATGTGTTTCTACAATGTAGGTAGAACTGTCTTCAGCACTGGGATGTATAAAATGTTGATGTTATTGCGTAAGGTCGCAGTTTGCAGCTGATGAGGTCAATACAAAGACAACTGCATTAACACATTCAATACCCAATAAAAACGCCCATATTTGCACTGTATATTAAATATTTATTCCAATAAAACATTGACTATTTCGCAACATTGAAGTGCCGACTTTGACTCCCTATTCATAAACATCAAATTATAATCTATTTAAGAACATTTCCAACAGCGCTACCTATATTTTGTAAGTTAGTAAGCCCTTCATTATAGGGAGAACACGGGAGCCGTGTCGTGTGCGTGGAGTGTGTTAATAATGCAATATTCTTACGGTTGTTACACCCGAATTCATGCATGCAACGAGATTAATCTATGCTACAAATAATATGGAGAATGTTAGCTTTAATATATCTTTTGAATACTGTGATATTCTCATCACACACTTAGCAAAAACTTTTGAAGATGCTTTTGAAAGAATGCGCAAAAGACTTACTTGACTGATTATTTGGTTTTTATGTACTTGCCGTATTTGTATAATGAATAATACAATATTTTTAAAGTCTAGAATAAAACAATAGTTATTTTGAATAGGTTAAAAACGTTATTTAAAAATAAAGTTTTAACGTTTTTTAAAAAATATCCTAAAATATTTTTTGTAAATTGGACGTGAGTATGTATTTTACCACAGAAGTGGACACTGTGTCTTTACTACTACTACTACTAAACAAGAGATTATGCTTGTAACATTTACAGTGTCATGCGTGAGAAAAAAGTGAAAATCAGATGCGATGTTGTCGGCACGTGCGTTTAACTCGGCGTGGCTGCGTGATGTGACTTGGTTACTTGCACTAAGAAGCACTTCATCTTAAGAAAAGGAAATGTGTTTTCTAAAAATTGTGAATAAATTTGTTGTTAGTTACACGACAGTCTGTTCACATGTTATGGATGTTTGCATGTTTGTTTACTAAATTTGATATTTATTATTTTTTACATATTACTATTTATATTTTTCCGCTATCTAGTCGAAATTAAATTTAAAGTAAAAAAGTTTGAAACGTCTGTACCTCATGAATTGAGCAAATCAAACCTGCAAACACGCGTCATCTGCTACGTTACATTGCTCAACAGACGTTTTTCGCAATGGCTGAGCCATGGAGAACCAGCCCAATCCTGCCCCAAGAGAAAAAGTAACTTTTTAGTATTTGGTGGATTAGTGCCGGTGTCGTTTGTTAGCTTCACAATTACGGCAGATATCTTTTATCAGCAACTGAAAAACATGAATGCATGATGCAGTAGTTCTTCTAGAACTACTTCTAGAGTTCTTCTAGAACTACAGCTAAAGAACCGAGGCTGGTCAATCGCTCTAGGCCTCTGCTGCATCAGTACAATACCAGACCACACACTGCACAACTGACGGCCATTAATCTACAGGAGCTCTAATTGGAATATCTGCGACATCCACTGTACTCCGTTCCAATAGATTACCTTTTTTCATAATATGGGTAACTTTATAAGGAAAAAAGTACTTTTAATATTCGGATCCAATAAATTATACTATTTAATATGCCATCGGGCTGGTAAGGAGATAAGTGTTAGCGTATGAATTTGATAGTTTACATACAATACCAAACCTATGATGAATAATGCGAAATAATTGCTTGAGTGATAATGTCCATGGTTACCTACCATCACGATTGTTTCACACACTAAACGTAGTAATAATAGCCTGGAGATTGTTCTACTTTTCCGGTCGTTACGTTAAGCTCCTTCGTTGCGTGATTTCATTTTACAAAATATTCCTTATTAGGTAACATTTATATGTATTTCTCAATATATGTATCTAGCACTGGATATAATATCAAAAAGTACTTACATAAACTGATTTCTGATTCATTTTTTTTTGGTAATCAAAATTTTAATAAAATTGAAAACCTACTTTATGCATTTAACAAACATCGTCCTATTATCTTTGAAACCAATAACAGATAAAATAAACAATGTTACGCCAGTAAAGTTAAAGGTGTTAAAGCAGCCTTATATGTAGAATCAGATCAATATTGCGAGAACCTTACGAGGTAAGTCCTTATATAATCTTTATATTAATACACATGGATCGTCTGTTCCTTTTTGCTCATAGAGAAATAAAGAAAAACTATAAAGTTTGATCACTTTCAAAAGATCCATAATTTATTAATCCAGACAGTTTCAGGAGTGATAAAAACATATTAATTGTATACATCATAAACAGCTCATATGCCCCGAATCATGAAACTATGCCTGCCCTAAAGATGATTAGACTTTAAACAACCACGCTGGTGAAATACGGCTTGGTCGACTTCCTAAGAATTTCTTCACAGGTGTGTGCAGGTCTTCACAATGTTTACCTTCACTGTAAGAGCATCGAATAAACGTACATATGAATTCAAAATTTGAAAACACATTGGTATATAGCGGGGTCCGTTGCCTTCTGCGTGGATGACGCGTATCTTAAAGTCATTCGAAAACGTCGATGACTGACCCTCTTAAACCATTCAATAAAGATTTATTTAAATGTTTAAAGCAATCCTACTAAGATATCATAAGAAATTTGAATTCCAAAGACTAATTAATTATAATAGTTACGTTTAATATTGTGAAATAAAAATAGTCATGTTACTCACGCGCTGAATTGTAAAACGATATTAGTTTCCTTGGTAACACATTGCATAACTTTTGTTTTGAGGTCAGGAGGAGTTGTACAAATTTTTGTAGTTTAAAACTAATAATAATAATTATGAATAATATAAATAACTTAATTTTTGTATTTATAATTTAAAACTACATTTTGTGTGGACAGTAATCTAGTGAAACCTTTCATGGATAGGAAATAATAAATTATAATATGAACATTTGACATTATTGAGCTTTTGAATTCCGATTGTTTAAAAATAATAATAAATAAACTTTCCTTTTTGGTGTGTAAAATATAGTCGGCATTTTTATATAGGTACATTATAGTTGAGTATTATTTTATTCATGCAGTGGTCACTTCTAAATAGACCAAAAAACACTTACCCATGACGGTAAGAGACCTCTATTAGAGAAAACTCCTTCTTTACTTATTGTATATTTTTATTTTTATTTGTATTTGGTACAATGAAGACTTTACTATAATATTTCATACTGTGATGAACAGGGCGGAAAACCTTTGTATAATTAACATCATATGAACGGGCTTATTACGAGTATAATGTATAAAATATAATCCTATATAAAATCCCTTTTCAAGTGAACTCGTCGGATATTCTTTATCCACACAATTGTTCACTATCCGTTACGTACGAGTCCGTTTCTTCGATTTGTACATCATTATAATGCAACACAGAAGCTTTAAATATTATCATAAATTACTTGGTACTTTTAATCTTATTTAATGTTACACAAACGAAAAACTTTGATTTAATTCATAATATTACCAATATTGGTTTATCATTTGACCGTATTTCTATGACACATAATCAGGCTCCCACGATATCTCTCATCTTGAATCATAAGGTTTATTTTCATCGACTTATATCTACTTTTTTCCATTATAATTTTGTCTCTATGAGAGATCACTGCAATAGCTTCCATGGCCCATGAAGATAATTCTTATTTAATCATTTAATGGTATACAATTAAATTTTGCGCCATTTTTAAATAAAAGAGTTAGGCAACCTGTAATTAATAAAATAGAGATTAGTGATAACGCTTAAATAACTTTTTCTGTTTACAATGATGAATGTCTTGATTTAGTCTGTGATAAAAGTCAAATATTTTTTCTGAGTAATGATTAAAATGAGAAGAGGAATGGACCTATACATGTGGTGTACTGTCATTAAATAAATCGAACATCAATATTACTAATTCTTATTTAAGCGGCATGAAAAAGAAACAGTTAATTTAAATTTAGTAATTGTGAAAGAGAACAGAGTTCACTATTTCGTCCGTTTTCTTCTCTGTGAAGGGCTGTTACATTAAATAGTATACTATAAACTTATAAGGAACGTTTTATTGAAATTATGTATTCGGAAGGCTTTATCTAACATCAATTTGCTGTTGTAATTATACTTCGATAACCGGTTTTATCGAAGTATAATTACAACTGACTTTCCTTTAGAGCCTATCGGAAACGTGACGTAATTTTCATTAAAATTAAGGTCAGAGTTGGCAAGTCTATGATGCGTAGTTTTCTGAAACCAAAAACACGTTTGCGGAGTGCCACACAGTTGCATTTCGAGTTCCTCGGTGGATTACCTTTGGGGTTTTAGAAGATACTAGATCCTACAACTTCTCTCTCTTGCCTTAGAAAGATTCTGTGACAGGTGATCATTTAAGCTTACAAAATGTAAAAATATATATGGGCTGTAGATTAAGTGAATTAATTTTAATTTTTACTTTACTACCACTCATAGTTTTTTACAATTATGACTAATTTCTGACTCTACAAGGTTTCAAACCCGGGACCTCTGACTAAAGAGACCATAGCCTTATTTTAGAGGTACCGATAAAAATATGTTGCAATCTACACGCATATTATAGATTACACGAAGACGTATATAATCGGTAATAAAATTGGCATTAATTTAATTTCATGTAATATTCACTAGCGATTTTTTATGCTAATCGATTAAAAATTGGCATTTGATTAATTGTTCTCGGATCAATGTGTCGACTGATATAATTCACGCAGTGTTTATAATATTCATGACATCGTATTTCGTAAAAATGAAGTATTATACTCATAAATTATGTTTTAAAATACAAATAAATGTTTGAAAGATACTTAATTTTAGAAAATTTGTCTAGATTGGTCTATTATTGGCAATCAGGTTTAAGTTTCCATGATTCTAAAATGAGAGTTCAACTAAATTTTATTCACAGTGCAACGCGTTGATGTCTTTTATTCGCAGTTATGTTAATAAAGCCGTCAAATGTATCCTTGTGTACATTCTAATAGGAATTAAAATAGTTACTAAATTATAGCAGGTGTAAAGGACCAAGCCCTATAGTTTTAATAACGAAAACAAATCTTTCTCTAGGATTCGTTTATAGATTATTTTAGCAACATTTTTTATTGCATTAGGAATTACTCTGCGCTTGGAGTAACGCACTCAAATCTATTCATCAAATACCTATCTTTCCCTAAATAGGGTTAGTAAGCAGGCCGACCGAAACTTTGATGATTTCTTACTCAACTATGGCGCAAGCTACTTTGTTTCGATATCGAAACTAGAACGCAAGTTTAAGCTATGCATACCAAAGAACCGAAGATTATTACTTTTAATTATAACATTCTGATGATTACACAATTATTTTCGTTTTAGCGCTACTCATTAAACTTACATTTGTTGAAGACAGATATAGTTGCGTACTAGTGATGTTGAAAAATATGTTTCTATTTCATGTATTAGTGAAAGATCTTGTCAAAAAGAAAACGTTTTCGTCACTATGACTAATTAATCTTAAGCTTTATATACAAAACACACACAACACACACGCCTTATACGCTTAAGCATTTCTTTACTATAACATTTGGTGAATAACAAAAATAATCTCTAAAGTTGTATCAATAATTTTTTATAGTTCAGTGACCTCTTAAGTCCTTTTCCAGTAAGATTACTATATTAATTTCTTAATTCTACTATTTTTAAGATTGTTCTTGGCCTTCATCTCACTGGTGGTAAGTGGCAGAAGATGGCAGAGAGTAAACTGGATATGTCACAAATAATTGCTGGAACATAACAATGTTGTTAACATAATTGTGACTGGCTTAGAAAATATGCTAATAGCCTGGCGGAGTTAAAAATACCCTTCAAAACTAGAGGTGTGGAGTTTCAAATCTTTTTACGTGGCCGAATCGAGCAGATATTATTTTCCCTCATTGCGATCTCTAGTTTTGAAGTAGTTGGTGTTAGCTTAGCTCCTAGACTACAGAGGCATTTATAAACATTTCTGTGAGGCTCACGTAATTTTGTAGTTTATCATTTGAATTTTCCATTCCTCTCAATCACGTAATGCAATAATGTTTACGAATTATGTATGTCCGACTTACCTTCCTGTTGCGGGCAGAAGATTGTGTTATCGTAAACTACAGTTTAGTATTAGAAATCGCGGATGCCATAATTAAAAATATAGATATATAAATATATTTTGAATAATATTTTGTTTACACAGTTATTACACAATGATGAAATCAATACGGCAATCCTTTCTATATAGATAGTTAGAAATAGATAAAATATTATTAATTTTATGATCATGTTGAAAACTTAAATGAAATTTAATAAGTAAAAATAATAACAATATATATCCTATCTTTAATATAAGCTAACAAAATACTATTATTAGTAGCTGTTGTTGGCTTTTATATGTTGAATTACATATTTATATTTTTATATCATTCAGTAAACTGAATGATATAAAAATATTATACTATTCACATCACACATTTAGAATGTGCATTATTTTATTTATATTTACAAAATTCTCTAATATTCAAGATAAATTTACTTCTATTTACTTTTATAAATAATTATAATAATAATTCGGTATAAAAAAATAGCTACGATGATTTAAAAATGGTGCTATTCGAAACGCTTAAACTGAATACGACATAAAATAATGATTTCATTAAAAAATATCATTCTTTATTGTATAGTATTTCTATGTAACAAAGCATATCCACTTCTTTTACTTCACGAAATTATATAGTTCGATTAAAGGCAATCGTTGTAAAGTTAAGTGCTACAATAAAGTTTAGATGATGTTTAGATAACGTATCATCAACAGCTCATGCCCGTCCCTACCGAGGGGCTCAAGTCTACCTTAAATTCATGTAATTAAGGCTTACTTAACCGTGCAGGTTCATCAACATACAGACGACCTAACCACCACCATGTATACACAGCAGAAATGCTTTTAGACGGTGATGTAAAAATGATTGTAAAAATGACTTATATTGATTGAAAATTCCAATATTATTTAATAATGTTACATAAATAAATTTAGATATATGCTAGCTATGGATGACGAAGTGTAGAAATGCAAATAAATTACAAGACATTAGTATTCCAACTAACTTATTTTATTTGTTGATGTAGGTTATGGCTTGACGTATACTTAATAAGTTAAACTACCGCTTAGATTTTTATTGATTTGATCTCAGGCTGAGTAATCTAATAGTATTTAACTTCTAGGACTATTATATTGAATAAAACCATGGGTTACAAATGTTACTCAATGAATTGGTTGTGGGTGATCTGAGCGAATATATCACTTATTTCACACTGCTACGTTACATGCATATACACACATCATATGTCATATCAAATACATATCAAAGAATTTTAATTGACTTTAAAAAGAGGAGCTTCTTATGTATAATCCACACTGTCTGGGGCACCTAGTCGCGACTTTTTGGTGGTAATTATTAAAGTCATAATTTTAGTAAAGCTTTTTAAACATAGAAAATTAAGTATTCCTGATATTAAATGGATTAAAACGAATTTAATAAAGTGTAAGAACGATTTACTACTCATACTATATACCAAAATATAAAACTAATACATAGATGATAGATTTAACTTTTATTTACTATGTCTAATATTAATTATTTCCTAATGTTACTATCTTGTTATATTAAATTTAAATTGAATATTTTTCAAAGCTTAGCTTTTCTATAAACATTAAGCTTTAGAATAACAATGTGATCATCTATATTAACATAAACCTTCTTAGATAGTAGTGAGAGTAAGAATCATTAGCTGTGAGGGTCAGAACTATTTATCAAAATTATTTATTTCTATGTACGTATAAGGGACGTGCTATGTTATAGCGGTCGGCAACATAGTACGATGTCAATGAAGAAGAAGAAATAATTGTATATATAAGTCAAGAAAAGCAAGTAATTCCTGCTTTAACATAACTGACCAAGAGTGTGAGAATATTATTTTTCTGTTAAGGCTGATGCTTGATTTCTTAGATATATCGTTTAAAGTTACTAATGCTGCTTTAAACTTAAGCTTAAGTATCTTTTTGTAATTACATAATATTGAACAAATGTATTAATCATACTGTAATGAGATGTATAATGTACGTATAAGGTAGATTCCACTTTATACTTACCGCCCTTTCTTTTACCACGCCTCAGTGTAGCGCGTCCTTTTCGATGGGGTTTATCCATAGATTCTTGAGCACTGATATAAATCATAATTATGTAATGAGACATTGCGTGTATTGGGAGCAGGTATTCTTATATTGATTACGAATTTTGATTGACGGTCGGCGTGAAATAAAACTCGTAGTAGCACTTATATTGATAAACAGAATATTATTCCCCCAATTTTAACATAAATATTATAAAATAATAATAATATATATATAAAAATGTGCTCGAAATCTGTACATTTATAACATTAAACAATTTGGTCATATATACATTCATTTGCAATTTTTACCTATAAGAAAACCCTATTTACACTTGTCTGTAAATAAAAAGTTTTCTTTTATTGTAATTGTCTGATTCTGTTTTGTTTTTATTAATTTATTTAGGGCTTATCCTGTTTCATATCTGTATAGAAATACGTGTATTTTTATTTTATGGCATTCACCAATTTTTCTGATTTTGTAATTTTTATGCAATACGAATTCTACTAATTAATAACTTTGAATTATTATATTATGTCTCACTTAAAGGTGACTTTCAAGCTTAAATTGATTGCGTATCTATCACTTTTAATGTATTGGCTTCGAACATTATTATTAATAGTAACTGTTTACGTGCCACCAATATGGAATATCATCATTACATAACAAATTTATTGGTTATAGTTTTTAATAAGTATCAAATACATGTTTGTATAGAATTCTTTACACAGCGATATCATTAAATCTTTATAAGCGACTGTAAAGATGTATATACTGCAAACGGTAATATAAGTAATTAGTTACTGTTGTAAATAGATTGGGTTAGTAATGGATAATAAAGTTAATTGCTTTATAACATAGTATATTAATTAAGTACGTATATGTTGCTGAATGTTTTAATTAAGAACTCTTTGATATTTTTTGTCTTTATTTTTTAATATATTTTGATATGTGTATTGTTTTTTATATTGACTGTTAATGTTGTGAGAAATTGGGATAAAGGTGAAAAAAGTGATGCTGGAGTTTTATTTTGTCATTTAGGACATTATTCTCAGTCTTTCGTCTTCATAGTAAAGTAAAATACAAGTGAAACTGTCAATTTTGTTATATTATATAAATACTTTATATAATTACTAGCTACCCGGCAAACGTCATTAAGCCATAATAATTGGTTCTGGTCGGCTTGTTAGTTCTGGTAGAAATATCAGGGTTATCACCGTTATCACTTAAGGGAATAAAAACTAGCCTACAACCCTACTCACTCAGACCTACCATATATACCTACCTACCATAAAAAATAAAAATATCCAAATATCGGTCAATCCATTTCGTTGGACTTCGATAACAAATACTGTACCACGATATATTTTATATTGGATTTCTACACAAATTAGTCATTAACCAGTCTTAGTAGATATTCTATTGTTGTAAGCATATCCTGGTGGAGTGTAAAGGGCTGAAGCATAAAAAATTGCATTGAGTTATAACGAAATTATTTTATTTTCCACTAGGTTATTTTATAAAATTAAACATAGATTATTTTTAATTACATAATAACTAAAGAAATTGTCTTAAAAATTTTTAGTGTCGTTTTATTGTTGCAGTCTGTTATGTTCTTAAGTTAATTAATGCTAATGAGAAAATAAATTTCGTATAGTTAGTTTTCTCAAAAATTCCAAGAGTTGTAACTATTTTTTATATAACATTTGACACGAAGCTAATAATATATGATTTTTATAAACACAGACACAGTATTACAGCTTCAAACTAGTACCCTATTATTATAGCAATTTTGTTAGATGACATAGTTCGTTAGGATTGTTCTCGAAAACATCTTCAATAAAATTTTAACATAACCAAAGTATAAACTTATATCGTGACGTCTAGATTATATAAAAACGCAACATAATTGCAGCTTTTATACAATTATGTACAGACTTTTGTATAAATGAAGCCATGATGTAAAATGATTAAGTCAATCTCTTGGAACCACAAAAATTATAATATGAGCATATTTTAGCCATAATGTTATCTATATTGTGTGGCTATTCTATGACAATTTTGATATTGCGTCGTTGACCCAAGAGCCATTACCATTGTCATTATGTGTATGCGCGAGCGCATTGAATAACTTAGTCTATATCATTGAATGAATGAATGTTTAAAACAACGGTTATAGGCACTTGAATTTGGTTGCTTTTTTCATAACTGTATGTACAAAATATTTCTTACATTTTATTTTTGTAATACATTTTAAAATAATTTAATATGCGACGATTTCCGGTTACAATACTATTGTTGATATTTTTTTTGTCAATTATAATGGCGGTGAAAAGGTAAAAAATTTCACATTCACGAGGCTAAAATAGTACGTACCCGGTTCGCGAGTTTTATTACTTTTTATTTATCTAATAAATTCGTTCTGGTGCTATTATTCATAAGACTTTATGTAATGAGTTTTTTGTATGATAACAGACCTGTGCTAAGCATTGGACTGATATGATCAAATGACCACCATGATGCAAATATAGCAATAATATTAAAAATCATGGATATATTTAGAATTGTTTTAAAGGGTATCTTAACTCCCTTGGTTTTTATTTTTGCTTTGATATTTCAGAGAAAACAAAAAACTATGGAGTTAGTTTTCCTCTTTAATATAGTTAAAATGTCCATGTCAAGTTGACGCCATTTTTTATATTTCCATTCAACTTATTCGGAATAAATTTATATTATATTTTGAATTAACTTAACAACTTTTTTTGAAAAATGAAATAGTGTCATGGTATTTTGAAATGTGAAATTGGAATTTATATTCTCAATTTTAGTAATGATGTGTAAGTTATTAATATGCTGCCGTATTAAGTCTTCTTTTTTGGAACACTGTCACATTTATTTTGTATCCGATAACATAAAATAGTCACTTTATTATATACATAAATAGCATAGAATAATATTAAATAAAACTTCTCACATTAAGTATTATTTTTAATCGATTTGTAAAAAAGGTTCCATGGTGCTATGTATATGTGTGTATAGTTATCAATTTCTCCTCTATTTGTGGGTTGATTTTCAAAATGATTTTTTTATACGTGTCTCCTAAGCCAGAGGTCCCGGGTTTGAATTTAGGTTAATTTTACGAAGAGTAGAAATGGATGGATGTTTTTTATGTTAATGTACTATATTTCTGTTATATATACATATTATTAACTATATTTCTACGTTATCTAGTATTCATAACATAAGCTTTTAATGATGATTACTTTGGGCTAGATTATAGGCGTGTGTTAGCAATATTATTGTTATTATTATATGTATTTCAGCCAGCCACCAACAGACGGACAATTGGATGGTAAAATGTAAAAGTCTAACTTTATCCTGAAATCTTACCGCTCAAAATAAACAAAAACAGTTTTAACAAAATTAAAAATTTACTTTAGAACTTCTTCTGTTTCTTGGTTTTTGTGCCTCTTAGTGTTTTGAAGGTGTATTTAAGATTCTTCTAAATAAGAAATATTTAAGCTTGTTTAAAAAATTAATTGCGAATGTTACCAAATAAAACTGCCTTTCGCCGCCGCTCACCGGCGCTCTTACGCCCACATTTGGTTTTTATTTTTGTTTCAAATGAGAATAAAATTTCTGATGAATCATTTATATTTACTATTGTTTTATGGATATTATTGGTTTTGACATTGTCTGGTTTCGTTTAGACTTGGGTATTAGTGTGGGACGATACTATGCAGCGTTGGACTTGATATGCTTCTGAGTTTAATAAACCTCAGAGGATTTCTAAAAATGAAGTCTTACCTCCCTGGTCGGGATATATCAGTGGCGTTTTTAGGATATTTCTTACAGATACAGATAGACTCAACTCAAATAAGAAAAGGTAACTTAGTACACTTGGTACACATTTCGTCGTCAAATGTTGATCTTCGTAACCCCAGCGTCGATCTCAAATATAAGTTGCGTGAATAGAATCCAAGTAAGGGAATAATACTCCGGTTAAGTAACCTCTGTTCTCCATTTAATTATTACATTAAACATGAACTCACTGTTGCGTCACGTGTGTTTTGTCGCAGGAAAATGTGGTTCAGTTAATTGTTATGCGAACTCTTTTAATAGCCGGCACATTCCCGTCATTGTGGTGACTGTAGACTGAGACGTTGGCAAAGAGAATTAATTATGTATAGAACTTAGACGGACAGAAAATATGATATTATGGTGATGATTTCTAAAAAAATTAATTGATCATCAAAGATGATTAATTAAAAATCTTTGATGATGTCAACCTGCGGTAGTTCGAAAAGTGCTGTACAATTAATTCTTTTATAAGTCATGATCATAATAGTTATCAGGCCAATCAAATCACGCAAAATATAAATGAATGCATTTCTATTTCCGCGATTTAAGGAGTTTTTTTACGTTTTGACTAACTAGGTGTTATTTATGTATTTATTTAACAATTTATGTACACACCAAAGACAATTAAAAGGACACAACAGAATATTATTGTTAGTTTCTAAACAGGTTAAAAAAGCATAAGATTTTGGAACAGAAGAGTTCAAGGTCCCTTTGAGCAGGATATAGCCAGGGAAAATGAAATGGAGCCTGGCATAGAATGCTATGACATTTAGTAAATGAGCACCGTACCCGATCCTATTGTATCGCATCTTCCTCCCTTGTTAATATCAGGAGAAACTGTTATGTTGATAGCATAAAAGACGAATCGCCCATAACGCTGTCGCAATAAGCTCTAGTGACCTTACTCATCGCAGGAACGCAACACTACGTAATAGTGTTATTTAACTACGATCTCCAAGGAAATACTACCCCAGTCGAGAGCTCAAAATTTGAGTTAAAAATACAACTATGCTTGCATCATCATAACAGCGTATATATGCCTCATTGCTGGTAGGCCTTTCTACACAGTTTCAAAAGTTAATGTTTGTTTGTCCCTTAGTCGTAGCAAGGTATATTTGCTTAAAATGACTCTTGAAGGATAGTCATATAATTATTTCTTTGGAACTTTTATGTTCGCGCACACTTCTAGCTATAGAGAAGGTATTCAAGCCTTGTCTTGATATGAGTGGTTTAGCAAGTTCTGACAAGTTTTCCATAGTTCATTAGCACTTCAAGCTTTAATAGTAGGTATGATAGAGTATTATTTTGCTTTGTGAACAGCCATAGGTAGAATGTATAGCGCTTTTAGCTTTCATAGATGGTTACATATAAAATTGTGCCTCGCTTAAAAACTTTTCATATTCCATTGGCACTTAAAACTACAAATTTTAAATTTCATTGCTGCCGGATTCTATGGTGATAGATGCATAATTAACTAGGCTAATTAGTGAGGAAGTACATATATTTATTACGTTCATGGCATAAAGGGTCTTGTGAATCAAGCCATTTTTATATCCAAGAAGTGATGCGAGACACGCTCCTTACATAAGCTGGGCACGTGTGCTCTTGTTATTCAAATGTTAATATCGAAAGTGTCACAAAGTTATATCTCTTACATTATCTGCTCTAAAATGTGCGGAAATTCGTCAGCAAATGAATCATATTAATAAGTAAACAAGTTTTTCATCCCGGAAATTGCTTAGACGCATCTAGATGGGATTACACTTTTTTATTCTTTCGTTGCGAGAAACAGATGAAATAAACGTAAGATAACACACGATTTTTTAAATAAATTTTATTTATGGCTTTGTGTTTATATGTCTTTAAGAGCAAATTTAATAATTTGGCTAAGATGTACAAAGGTTGTTCGACTCAAAAAATAATTTTCTTCAGAATTTAAATGTAGAACCAAGAAATTTTTAACGTTTCCTCTAAGAAAACTTCTAAAACTGCTTCAAAGGGACTCTGAGATATACTACTGAAAGGGATTCTGAGATATACTACTGCAAGGGATTCTGAGATATACTACTGAAAGTTTTTATCATAATATCACATTTTTTTACACGAATTATATTTTATACAATAATTCAATGCTCGGTATACAAACAGATTATTTTTATTAATTTGAATAAAATGGTGGTATAAATCGGCAGATCCCGTTGTCTGTCCATATGCAAACAAATCGAAAGCGCTACTAGGCATCTAAAGTTTGCGCGCTAAGCTAATGTGCGTCGTTTTCACTTTGTTTATTTAACTAAAATTAAAATTAAATTTCATATTATTAATGTCTCTTGCTAAATTATATTTCTTTTAATAATTGTTATGAAAACATTTAATGTTTTAATAAAGTTCATATAACATCAAAGACAAAAAAATTACAGTTCGATTTATTACAAGATATTTGTTTCTTGCTATATAATATCATGAAAGCTTTGACCGAGAAAGTTGAGACTTTTTAACTAGAATTTTTTCATCAATTAACTGTTCATTTTTAGGTTCAACAGACAAACGGTATTTAAAAGAAAGTCGATGAATGCTTCAAATAATTCTATTATATATGTACTATCATATTTAACTTTATTCTATAATTTAGTATAATGTAATGTACAGATTGCTTGCTAAGTGAAAAAGAGGTTCACTTGAAAGTGACATCTATATCAGTCGTACGAGTTACAACCTTTTTGATGTGAGCGCACCAGCGTCGGTCGGTCAGAGGCTGAGCGCATCTTAGTTCCGAGGTATAAAAGTGTGGTAAGTACCGCAAAGCCGAACCATTGCCGCGCCTTCCTTTCGACCAAACAGGTACACCTAGTGACAGTGCCAGTGACATTTCGAGAAAAAAGTTTAGTTAATCTGTGGACTTTTTCGAGTGACAGTGACTGATCCGCTTTTGTTTTTCTTTGACAGAACCGGCCGGAGCACCATGCGGTGGATTGCAGTGGTAATTGTTTTTTTTTTTATAATTTGAGAACTAATAAAGGCTTTTTACTAAATTATTAGAACATAACAGTTTAATAATCACGCATTTAAAGTGTTTAGTGCATGCTACATATAAATGATATTTTTATATTGTTAAACGTTATATTGTTGACTTGTAAAGTCTAGAATAGCATCACTTTGAAATTCTTTCGAGTATAGTTTATTGAAATTTACTATACTTGATGATGATTACATTTTAATTAAGAACTTTTTAATTTTGATATACATCTATATAAAATTGTATAAAATAATTAATAAATAATAAATCTCTTTTAGACCATTAAAAAGTTGCAAATTAACCTACTCGAAATCGAGATAGACATTATGTGTACTTTTGACATATTGTCAAACATTTATTCACTTCTTGTCAAATTAATTTATTGAATTAAAGTTATGGGAAGATTGAAGAATCGTCTTTATTATGATATTTCTATTTACGATTACTTTGAAAATGCGTATTTTAAGGGCTAAAGTTTTCTTGAGTTTAAAAGCGTCCGTTTTGCAAAGGCTTGTTGTTGTTTTGCTGTCTTAATTGGAAAAGTTCTTACTTGATTTACATATTTTTTCACAATTCTACGTTAACCTCAGGAAATTAGTAAGTAACAGGTAAGCACTAATCAGGTGAAGGAATTGAATTGCGTTGTGATTTTTAACAGACTTCAAATAGGAATTTATGAATTAAACCTCACTTCTTGAGTTTTGCAAATCTGTTTAATTTTTTTCGATTTTTCCGAATGAAAAGCGTTTAATAAATTTTATTTTAATGTTATATAGCAATTGTTTTTAAGAATAGGAAAATTAATAGAGTTTTCGTTAATGTTTCCAAATTTGCTCTTAGACCTTACAATTCGATAAAAGATGAGTAATTTTAAACTGTTATAATTGAATCCTAAAGATTAAGTGAATACTTCAGCTTTGAAGATGAACTCTTCCACATAATCAATAAATTTAAAATTAACAATGCCGTAACGTGTCAATATTACAGATAACACAATATAAATTCTCAATATACTGTCTTTGAGCAATTATCTCGAAGTCTAAGTATTAATTAATATAATACTTTATTGCTGAAAAAGGTTAAAGATCGCAAAATTTACGCCTTTCTCACGACATTCTCTTCCTAGCAACCAGGGGCTAAATCGAGCCTAGTACAATGGAGCACAATAATTACAACCTCAATTTATTAAATCTAGATTTAGCTAAAGATGTCAGTTAAATTTCAAGCTTTAATCGTGATTTAAGAAGCATATCCATAAAAATAAGTTGATTCAAACAAGTGTACTCTTTCTCGCAAAGACTCTACAAATGTAAAATTAATGTTTTCTGCATATTTGACTAAATTTTGTCTGTAGCGGATTATGAACCATTCAATTTTTTTCAAAATATATGTGGCTTTGGGCGAATATTACGTTTTTCTTCTTACTTTCTCAAGCTTTATACATAAAAATACATCTTATATACAACTAAGAGAATTGATTCGTAACTGGCTAAGCAATATTTAAAATATCTACATTATTCATTAACCAAATTATAAACGAAAATAGTTTTGTGACTTACGTAATTTAATGATGTGGTATACTGTATTAAAGATACACGATATTAAGTCTTGATCCTGCTTTGATAGAGTTCTAAAGAGGTTTATCAAGATAGCCGGGTTATATAATAAAAGCCGCCTCTCAATTAAACTTAATCTAGATTCAAAATTTTGCTGCCTTATGATAATAAGAAGCTTTCCTACACAGATTTGCTCTTGTATGTTTAGAAATCTGTGGTTATTCCGTTTCTATATTTGGGCCTATTTTGAAAATGATTGGACATTTCTTAGTGGTGCAAGTTGATATCTATGCTAATAGAGTATTAGCAATAATCGCTTCAACTTGGTACTTGAACCTGTGACCTCTTAAATTTCCAATAACGTAACGATTATGGCGCAAAAATTGCACCTGCGAGCAATTTCGACAGTGTAATAAAATTTTCGGTACCGTAGCATAGATATTGTAATTTTTTGATACCGTAACAAATGGATCACTTTATTACAGGACACCCTTTGCTATGGGAGCCAAGTGGCATTCAAATTGAGTTGCCTTTGTTGAGTTGACTGTCTTTGCCTAATGATAATGAGATGATTATTAACACCCTAAGTCTGCCGCCAAAATATTATACCAACAGCATTTCTGTATTCCGGCAGTTTGAGGTAAGACCGCCTTAAACCAGGTGTAGCTCGGTCTTTCATCTTTGGCTTTATCTTCACTTACCATCAGATTTAATGCAGAGCATGAACTCCTCCTTTAAGAATTAGACTTGAAATACATTGGTCCCTTTTCACTGAACTGACCAAGAAGGTGGGCTAAATATTTTCTATATATTTTCTTTTTTTTTTCTATATTTATATTTGTAGGATTGTATATCTGTTCCATTGTAAGCCCCTGAAGTCATAATGGCTTGACAACTTTTGTGATTGAGGTGCTATTATTTGTTTGTTTCTACGGAATGTCATATGCTGTAAAGCAGCTAGCTCCAAACTATGGCCCGCGGACCAGATTTGGCCCGCGGGCCAAAGTTTTAAATTAATTAATTTAGTTTTTTAATAATTGAAATGCAAAAAAGCATTACTTTGCGACTATTCTAGTCTAGAAATATAATTAAGGGCAGAAAAATTAAAACTGGTTTGGACCTTGGAACAAACTGAAAAATCATTATGGCCCGAAAGCTTCAAAGTTTGGAGACCTATGCTGTAAATTATTAAAAAGTCCATCTTTATGCACAGTCAGTCTTATCAATTAATTAATTTACATGTTTCATAAATTTTTTCAAGTTATGATAAGTGGTTATCGTAATCTTTAAACAATGTTAGCACCATTGGCACTTCTCATGATGAGTAGGTTGTAATCATGCGAAAGTTTTAGCTGGGGCAACACTACTGCACAAATGAAGTCCAAAGACCCACCACCCACCGTTCGTTAAATAAACAACACAATACAAATAACTCAGCAACGTCTAGATTTTTTGAATTCCTATCACTACGTCGCTTATCGAAGCAGGTTATGGTGTCAATGACTTTGTAACTTGAATTAGGAACACAAATACGTGCGAATATAATTGTAAAGTTATTTCTGTTCTCGCTGTTTTGGTGAGTTATGAGAGTTCACGGTTTGACAGATTTATAGTATAATCATAGAAATTATTGATAGAAATACACATGACGCATAAAAACGTTCCTAAGTACCAAGTAATGAAGTATGTCTTCATACCGTGGTATTTTTTGTGCAACGCTGTTCGATAGCTATATTAAATATTGGGTTTATGTAAATGGTCTCATAATAAAAGGGTTATCTAATGATGTTAGTTTTTTACATAAATTAAATTATTTTAAAACTTTAATTGGCTATAAAACAAATTAACCATAAGCTATCAAAGTATTGGTTCTTTCAGTCCATTCATATGTATTTTGTGATGATAATAATTAATTATTATAATCTGTTAACCCTTTCATCATTTCTATTGTCCGCGAGTTATTGTTTGGTCAAATCCCGACAGCGAGAATTACTAGCGAAATGTGTTACTTGATATTAATGGTAAATCATTTATAAATAAAGATTATAAATTAAGATTATAAATTATCGTAGCATAGCATGTTGTATTAAAATAAATGAATTGGATATCCTTACTTACATCAGTATTGCATTACATGTTAAGAAGTCACACTTATAAAAGTCTGTGAATCATTTCCAATGGTTATAAGGTACATTTATCAAAACATGACACCAATAAATCTAATTATCTCTGTAACAGATCTCTTCCTGTCAAACTATAGGCCGACAAGTTGGATATGTAACAATATTTAATTTTATGTTCCGTACAAATACATAGCACATAGTGATTGTGCACATAGAATTAGCAATTGTGTAGCGAAAAAATTTAAAGAATATTTTTTAACGATTTATAAATTTATTGAATCTTAATATTTACCCTCATTGTCTGTACATTTCTGCCATTTCATTGGTTATTTATACCTTTGGACCTGGACTGAAAATGTTTGAGGATGTTTGTATGTATTGCGATAAAATTGTAGTTAATTGAAGCAAAGTCTGGTAAGTACATAGGATGACAAATGTTTAAGATATCTCATTAGATATATATCCAGGACTTCTGTCCGTGGTCGTCAGTAGGTACCACTCATATTTTTACGTCACCTTTCAAAAATCCTTTTTGAAAGAAGCTGAATTCCTGTCAGTGTCATTACAAAGGATAAATTTTAACAATAAAGAATATTTTACGGATCAAGTAAGCTTTATATCGCTTTTATACGGCACTCAACACTAGTCATTAGTTCCAAACTTCAATACAAAGTATCCACTTTAATACACGCTCAATCTTTCTCACATAGAAATATGATATAATGTTATATGGCTTTTAATACACGTGTTTATTTCAAAATGATACAAATATATGAAGAAAAAAATTATCCTGAAGACACCATCTTATTTGTTAAGATATAACTCAAAAACATTAATGGAAAAATCCACACAATTTATAAAAATTAGAAAGCTCGTAAATTACGAAAACCATTTAAATATAGTAAAGTTGATGCTAATACTAGCAACCGGTATTTTATACTTTTACCACAAAAAAAGATCATGAGATATATTTTTGTACTGTCTAATCTTAAAGTTGCAATTCGTGCTTTATTTTCTAAATTAAAAAAATCCCCGAGAAGGAGAACATACAAGTAAGGACATACTAATAGAAAGGAATACTTTTTTTAAAAACTTTGACAGTAACATTAATAATTAAGTGAAACCTTTGCATTGCACCACATTGTATATATAATGCAACTTTTAATTATCCATTGAATTCATAACGTAGAGATTACAGCGATATTATTTAAATATCACTGTAAGCTCTGCGTATTCGATTCTTAAAGTGGTGAAACGAAAGTTTTTTAAATGTAGAGTTTAATAAATTTATAACATTCTGGATTGGTGTGTAAATTAAAACTAATGACAGTTGGTTATATATGTCAGTGGATGCGTCATCCTCGTTGTTTTGTTCATTCGCCTTTGTTTTTCTTTAACCATACAGGGCCGTTACACTACTGTTACGGTAAAAGTACGCAATTATTCCATATGTAACATACGTAATACGTTATAATAGAGATTTGCAAAAAAAGGAATATTTGTTGATTTCCATTTTATGTACTCTATTACGTCTCGGCTATGCACATACTATAAAATGGTTTCTTTTATGTTTAAAGTCCGAGATTCATTTGTTAATATTTCAGTTAACATACAAAAAAATGTCATTTATCTGTATTGCTCACTCATATGTCAAACTGAAAAGACAGACGGTGTTTTTAGTAAAGTTAAACACAGCATGGGCTATGTTAGAAAATATATATATTTTTCAACGCTGTATGCACAACCGTACTCACACACACACACTTAGCTTAACATTTTAGTATCATGTCACAACAAGAAGTGCATTTATTGTAGGATAGCGGCCATTACTGATACTTAATTGTTGGTATGGTAAGGTTTCTGAAGCCGATGTCAATTCCAGATTATTGCTTTAGTATTACGTGACATAAACCAAGTTTTACCTTAGCGCCAGTTTGAAAGTTGTTACCTTCATCTAAAGTAGAAACACGTATCATTTAGTAGCCTAGATCACTCAGTAGTCTGTGTAACTGTTTAGAAACATAAGTCTAACAAGTAAAGAAGCATCCGTGGTTTTAAAAGTTACAGTACTATCTGTTTGACGTAGAAATTGAGAATTGTCAAACAAGTGAAAAATTGCATGACAGTGTGGCAATTCAGCCCAGATGAGTTGCTTCACCTTAACGCAATTTGCTTCGCTAAAATTCTCTTCGCAGTATCTTCTTTAGTACTTTGTTTCTAGCGTAATTTTCGCTTTTTATAACATATGATTACATTGCCATGCAAGATGTTCATTTAGTTAATAGGTTTTATGTAATAATAGGCTTGATGTAAAAGATAAGAAATGTTTTTTGTCGACACTATTTATCAGTATTACAATTATTAAGAGTTACACATAATTTGAAATCAAGGCACATATGTGGGTAAATAAAAACTGATAGAAAATTAAATAGAGGATTTACATATGGTGGCAATGAAAAACAGGTCCTATATAATAAGTAGATAGAATACAATATTAATATGATGGTTTTGGCACACATTTGTTAAGTGAAATTAATATATCTTCTTCTAGACTGTATATTTATTGTATTACTTTTACAAGCACATTTTTTTCCACAATAAATATTATAACAAATTACTGGACTACTGGATAAATGAGAAGAATGTCAAGAAGTTAACGAAACAAAATAATTCTGATTAATACGTAATGAGTATACGTAATATGTAACGACTATAAAATAAATGAGTTCCTAAACGATACGTTCAGAGATAAATCAATATTTTTCACTTAACATTGGATCGCGAATATTAAATTTCTATATTTTCACTATGTGATTATATAATTATGCCTAATACAATATAATTAATGTATTACACATTCGACAAGGAAAGCGTCATCTTCCCATCCACAATAAATTACGTGCCCGACAGGGTCCATAATGATCTTGTAAAATTTTATATGAATTACCACCTCTTTTTACATTATGGCTTGCAATAAAAATATTTTGTATTGAGTTACTTAAAGACACTTCTAATTGTCAATTTGTACGAACGAAAAATATATGTTATTCAATATAAAAGTTCTTAAGGATTTATTTCTCATAACAATATAAACTGTATATTAAGCACTTCAACACAAAAACAGTAGATAACTAATGCTCATTACAGGATAATTATCTCATTCTCATACAGCGTTGGAATGGTGTCATGAAATGATTTATATTACCTTATATCAATAAATTTATCAACTATAAGTTTACTTAACGCAATCAGAAGACACCAATATTATACAGTACAAACACTATTACCAAACAATAAGCAAACAGACATAATTTCGTTAACCATGTCAGATCACACGGTTGCATCAACATCTATTCACCTATTCCTCTCGTGGCAATTTTTAAACTCATCCGCTAACTACTGTGTTGTTTTGTAATGGTTTAAATCATCTGTCAACATACTTAACTACAAGTGTGTAAACAATATGAATTAAACATATGACAATATACGTATGTACTTAGAATCGTGTTACAAAAAACAATTTAAGAGCTTTTGCCTAAATTAACAACACGAAGGGTTTAATGAAATTAATTTGTCATAGATAATAAATGAGTTTATAATGTATGTAATATCAAACAAATGATACAAATTTAATTAATCAAGTATATGAATTCAATTAATACAATAATAATTATTTTTAAGTCTTTCTTTTGAAAACCACTTATTGGCCAAATAATATAATATATTTGACTGTATTTATCTGCAATTGTCTGTTGACTGGGTATTTAGTTTCATAATGTATCGAATACGAATAGAACTACCGTATTAATCGAATATGTAGGTTACATTATGAGACTTACAGTCAAATAAAAAAAAATATTATATAAATATTGCTATCAAAACAATATTTAGCTGGAGTCACTTTATTGGCGAAAATTAAAATCTCTTTATTGGACATAATTATTTTCAATTCAATTTTTATCAACATTTAATTTTTTTCTTTAAACATATCTTATGATTTAAGTTCATTAGTGAAATTGACCTCCTGCCAATCTGCATATTAACTTCCGAAGGCCAACAGCTCAAAAAGTCTGTCACTTACACGGGTTTCATTGTATAGACTAAGATAACTTTATCATGATGTGATTTGAAACAAATGATATAGCATTAATACGGTATAACGCTCCAACCTTAAAAGCATGATTCCATTCATAATCATCAAACTAATTAAAATTTCAAATTATTTATTCAATGTAGAACTTTCCCAGTTCTTGATATTGTATAATATTATTAAAACTAACTTTTAACGTTGTGGTCGATAGTATCAATGTGATATCTCTCGTTATTATCACATTGATACTATCGTCATGTGAAAATACTGTAACACTATTAAGTTTGAAAAAATAAAATAAACAGTTTGTTGGAAACTTGTTGGGCTTAGTATGTCTTCCAAAATCTGTCTAATATATTTATCACTTTAATAAGAAATCCAGATTTGACGAAAATCAAGTAAAGCAAACGAGTAGGTAAATAATGATTCAAATTATTTTAATAATTATTAACATACTCTGAAATTTTTGAACGAATTTAGTTAGATAATAACTATATTAGGTTAAATATTTGGATTATGAAATATTGTGTAAGTTGATATTGTGTTGGCATAAATTTTCTTAAGGAAATTTATGTTGATTTGCGAATAACGTATTAGTCATTAAATCGTTCTTCAAATGTACGGCCAATTTAGATAGCCATCTTGATAATGTTTTTATATGGAAAAGAAGATTACTCAACTGAGTCGTATTAACGATCTCCTTCCGTGTTAGATTTAAGTGACACTTTCTTTTTATGTTAATACGCTAGTAAATATTCGTAGCAGAAAGCGATCAAAGTTAAAAAAAATGTAATTACATAACCACAAATTAATTCCACTAGTTATTATAATTATTTTTTTATATTTTGATTTAATCGACCACTGTCAGATATTAATTTATTAACATAAGAGTTCACGTTTATATTTTTAAATTTTTAACGGTATAGAGTCTGTTTATTTATATCTACGAGAATCATATTTGTTTTGGTTAGAGATTATTTTGTAAATTAACCTAATAATGTTTCCGTAAACTACTAAAGTTTCACAAATAAAATTTAGTGATTTTCGGAAAAAGTTACAAAGAAAAGTATGAAAGAGACAAATTAATGATTGAAAATTATTATATTTTTATTAGTATGACATTTAGAGACTTTTCATTGTTTGTCAATAATTATTTCGTGAAACTTATTGTTATTTCATTATTAATGAGACCAATTGGATTGTACCCAACTGATCCTATTAAAATTTGATAGTAACCTAACAAAATAACTAACAACAGCAGTAAAGCTATAGTCAGATAAGAACTACAGTTGTCAATTTTAACTTGTCCCTTATAAGCAGTTAATAAATTAAAAACATAAGCTACTTAAAGCGGACTGCTTAAAAAAATTGAAATTCTTTATTTAGTATATTTGAACCTCTATTAAATGCATAAGTTATGTGATAGGAGCAAAAATTTCTACAAAAATGCTAATGAGTAGTTTTTCTAGTTTTATGATGTATTAGACCGCTCAATATTAACAATTTTAAAATTAGAACTGTGGTTAACCTCGATTGTATAACAAAATATTACAAAGATAGTTTAAAAAACTCTAATGACTACTTACCGTCTTCAGAACAATAGGATTTAGATTTGGGTTAAAAGTATGACGTAATATAGCATTTGAATTTGGAATGTAATAAGAAGAAACTTATGATTATTGTGCGCAAGATTAGAAATGAGGACGCCCATTGTAATAAAAGCTGCGCCAATAATTTGGTTATTGGTTCACTGTAATGTATTATAATATCAATTACAACTCCACTTTATCTTAATATCATCGGTACAAATGTATAATAAAGTAGTCGTTGTTTTATAATTCAAAAGAATTAAAGTACTTACCTATATTGAATACGTGATGGTGATGAAAAAATTTAATGAAAGTTAATGATACTAAACGGATGTTTAAAAATTACCTTAATAAAACCATTTTTTATCATTTTTAAAGATGTTGATAGTCATATCGAGTACCCAGCTAATAGATCGCAGCTAAAAATACTACTTTGAAGTGTTGTATTCGCGTGATGTGTAAGGTCGCCAGTGCCCTTTGAGAAAGTATTATGTTGAAAGTTTGTTAAAAAAAGGTGTTTTGTAAAAATTGAAATTTATGGACATTACATAGATTAAAGAAAAATATAGGGTATTTAATAATATTAATGATATTTCATAGTTCAGTACATACGGGAAAAAAGTAATAATAATATGATAATAATATCAATATACAAATAGGTAGAAAGAATATTTTCTCATACCACTAAGGTAAGGTAAGGTATATTTCTCTCCTTAATCCAGTTGCCAAAAATCAAATTTATTTACTCATCTTCATTATATACGTCCCACAACTAGGCACAGGCCTTCCTGCGTTTATACTTGCCTTGATTTAGATTTACTAAATTTATATTTATTAAAAAGTGTTTCCTTACTATAATAAGAAAAATAACTTATTACAAATTACTTGCATTTACAGTAGTCGCCTCATTGCCGTTACAGAACTAAGTGTAAAAGTATTTCTGTTATAGTAGAGAAATAAAAATTAAAACTGGTGATATGTATATTCATTTATATCGATCGATTTATAATGTGCATGATTTGCATAATAATAACAAAAAAAGGAATTACTTTTATAAATAATGAAAATACAAATGATTCTCAATATTACAGAGTAGGTTATGTAACAACAAAATGTTGCGGCGAAATTATCGATTCGCGAATCATAATCGATGCTTGTGCACTGTTGCAACTAGCAATGCAAGTCAGGCGCACTTTCTCTTACAGAGTATGGACCTTAATCTCGAGGTATGCACATTAATATAATACAAATCTATACGAGTGATCTTATAAGGAATATTACAACCATTTTAAACGTCCATAGAATAAATCACTAGAGCTATTGTTTGTGGATTTATTGTGAAAACATATATTTTTTTATATGTACTTCCTCAACTTAGATAAAGTTACTTTGGTATCATGTTATAGTCCATATGTTTGGACTGTTGTATGACAAGTTTTATTGTATTCGGCAGAAAACATCGCAACATTCGCTGTAATCATTGCTTTAATGAGTAAAAAGTTATACAATGTAATATTTAACGACTTGCAAAGACATTAGTTAGATCTACTTGGATTTGAAATGAGTAATATGATCGTGGACTTTCTGAGCAGGAAGTTTGTTCTTATTAACATCGTCTCTCTATCGTAACATCAACTCTGTAGTAATAGTGCTAAAGTTCACACTCGATACGTGTCTATAAATTACTTCTTTGTAAGTTTGCCTATTTTATTGCGAACTGCAAATGACATAAACTAAAAAATATTTTGTAGAATCACTAAGAAAGAGATTCTACAAAATATCGTTTGTACTTTTAATTTGAAACAATTTGAAGTTTTTAAAAGAGCTTTCAAATTACTACACAAGCATTACTACAAGCTTTTCGCATAGCGATTTTAACACTTCTTTTTGTTTTGAAGAGTTATTATCTTTTCCTATCTCATACGCCTAATAAATGCTTTGGCCTGCGCTACTTAAAATTAGGGCCTAGTGGTGTAAGTAGTTGCGCTACTTACACAACTAGGCCCTAAGTGATATTTACGTGGGTTCTCCATTATTTGTTTCTGAATGAATTTGCATTGGCCCAAAGTTTAAGTCAAAATTATTATCACCTTAAGTCTCGCCGATGGCCTCAGATGAAAGTTTTAGTTGCAGTTTATAATTTCTAATACAGTATTAATTAGCATGATAATTAACTATCGCATGTAACGCTAGGCTGTGGTACACAGGTGGAGCGGTCGCGGGTGTTGGTAAATCAAGAGGAAATTAGTTGTGCAAGCGTCAATGGAACCGCGCTATTAATATTGTTACATAGGTAGACATGAGTAACTATAACTTAACCCAAATTAGAAGTTAAATGGCTGTATACTTAATCATCGCGTTACAATTGTTTCATCAGGTCAGATATAACGAGCATTCAATTTGAAGATAGCTAATACAAACCTTCAAAGGTTTGTATTGACATCTTAAATATTTTCTTTATTTAAAATACGTTGAGTACTATGTCGCTGATTCCTAGCATATTTCATACTTCAATTGGGAATATGAAAATAAAGTGTGAACATAAATACTGGGATATAAAAAAAGGGTGATTAAATAATATTGAATAATATTGACCCATTGGGTCATCATCATATAAAACATATCGTAGAGAATTTTATATAATTGTGGCAATATTTTATATAGTGGTGTTATTATTTAGCCCTAATTACGACAAAGTATTGCTAGTTGAAGTTGTGTTTTAAATTGTAAAAGTTACATTAGTTGCATAAAAAATATTTCTTCGAATATTCAATGGTTTTACATTTGGAAGAAAAACCAAATCATAAAATAAAAATTGATACGTTATAAAAAAGATTATGACAATTTGGTTTGAATAATTGAATAACATAAATAACAAGTTAACCAAAGAGTCTAGTTATACTTAAATTAAAGGCACCATAAAAAGTTTTATATAAATCAACCAGCCTATTTATGTTCAATTAACTTCAAGATGTGCTCGTCAATATTTTTAGAAGAATTCTAAGTTAAAACTAAAGGTTTTGATTATATTTCCACTCGTCCTCGTTATGCACGCAACTTAAAAGAGCCGGGTTTTGTTCGCAATAATTACCAGCGAGTGGCACGCGTTATGACAACAGCATCACTGTATCATGTGAAATGCGAGATTTAATCATTCTTTATATAAGTGAAAATTACTGTTATATTGCACATTAACAACATGCAATTCAAAAATTTATTCTCGAATTACATCAATTTTTATGAGCTCAATTCATTACTAAGTTAACTATTGATCAAGTCTCAAATTTCCACATGGAATGATGATTATACTACCATCATCTGTGTATATACGTCCCACCGCTAGGCCTAGGCTTTTATATATTGGAGATGAAGGCTTTGGGCATTTATGGTACACCACCAATGCGGCTTGTTGGTTCAATGTATGCCTCCTCATTAATATTTTTCTTTTAAAATATGTCATTTTATTCTTTTCAGATATTGTTTTGCGCGGTGCTTACTTCAACATGGGCTGAGCCAGATCCAAAGAAATATAAATCAGAAGTCAAAGACAAGAATAAATCTAACACCAGCTTGTCAGATGAAGAGAGAAAGTTTCTCAGAGAGGTAGAAGCAAAGTTTGGAATAAAATCTGATGTACCCTTAGAAGAGCTTAACAAGGATCAAGAAGAAAAAACTAACGCGACTTCATTAGTCAAAGCTCCTTTTCCAGCTGTGATAGCTATAGAAATTGTTAATGATACCGACACAAATACAAAGGGGAAAAGAACCATTGATGCAAATTTAGGTTATGGTTATAGAACTAACAACGGTTATACATACACATATTTAGGTAAACAGCCCCAAGAAAAAGGCAAATATATGGTTTACCCTTATTCGCAGCAGGATATTCCACCAGCACGTCCATATCACAACTCTGGTCATACGTATAAAAATTATCATAGAACCCGTGGCTCAAGTGTTGAAATCCAACCCTCACAAGCTTACGAGTTAATTGAAATGAATGATAACAAGAATTCCTACCATACCAATGAACATTCTTCAGTGCACGGTTATGAAAATATCAAGGGATTAGTATCGCCACCAATATTACCCGCTACTGCGAACCCTACTTTCTATGCTACTTACAATGGACAAGAATTTTCTGCACTGAGCAGTCAGTTTCCGACTGTAAAGTCAAACTACTTGGTTGATACATCACAATTACTAAAAAACCCTCAATATCAAAGTGCTGGCATCAACCAAGAATACATACAGAGTCACGTAGCTCAAGCAGATCAAAGAGTTGTACCTGTTTTAGTTTTACGAGTCCCTAGTTCTTATCTAAAGAAACCCACTGCAGAGCTTTACTCTAACTCTCCCACTAGTTACCCAGTTTCCCATTACTTGAACAATATAAATTTACAAGAACTAGTCAATAATTACTTCAAGAAAATTGGTTACTCTTTCGCACCCCAACTTATGACGTACCAATCTTCAGTATTATCAGAGCCAGTAGTTACTCCTGCCACCGTAGCACCAACACCTATGACTTCTTATTACGAACGACAAAATTACGCAGCTCCATATGTGAACCCGTCATACACCCATGCGGACTACTCCGGAGTTCAATACTCGGCAGTCCAACCAGTTATGGCCAAATATCCTGCATCTTACACTCGCCAGCTTTATTATATTCCAATGTCTGTTTATCAACAACCTCAACAACAGCAGCAATATCAGTATACTTACCAATATACTCCACAATCTGAAGGTCACATGCAAAATTATTATGTCCAGTCCCAATACCAACAACAAGCAGGAGAATCTCCATCTAGTGAAAATAAAGGGCAATTGGCTGCTGTAGAAGAAGTATCTGCAGTTGCCAACTCCGTTGGGCATGCCAAATACGGTGTTCCACAGCATACTACCAACGAACAAGCATCTCCGTCAGTTGAATACGGTTTACCAGAGGTCCAAAACCCAGGCAGTCATAATGCAGCACAACAAATACAGTACACAACTTCGCAAGCAGTAAATCAAGAATACAAACAGCCCCATGAACAAAGTGTTGAGTATAAAAACACGGTATCTGCTGAGTATCGGCCCGCAAACTTCCAGTATTCAAAATACACAGAACAATCCAGTCCTCAGTATGATGTACCAATACATAATGTTCCTAAGGAAACTATTGCGTTCTATCAGAATCATATGTCACAAAATGTTCCTAAATACATTATGAATGCTGTCAAGACTGGAATGCAAAATTATTACTTCCAGAAACAGATGAGGGAAGAATCAGGAAGCAATAACTTCGTGCTTTCAGAGAATTACCCAACTAATGATCATACCATCGCTACCGTGTTGCCTGTGAGTTACACTCGTGACAGAAAGCCTGCATCAGTCCAATCTGTTAGTTACGTTACTCCTGCGCCTCATAAATATCAGTCTCCATTTCGAATAATGGTACCCCAAACAGTTTTCAAAAACCCTGCTACAGAGAAAGTAGAGTATATCAACTCACATTCATTGCCGGCCAGCCAACTGCTAGGTGAGGAATATAATCCTGAGGCCGAGTACACTCTACCCGCTAATTACTCACCGTCAAATGTAAATGTGAAGGCTTCGGCGTATCCTAGGAACTATCATTCTCAAAAACGTAACGTGAAACCAGAGAAGAAATCTAAAAGCTCGACAATATCCTCAAGAACACAGAAAAAAAAGGTGGAAACTAACGCAAAGACAGAACAAAGAAGTACGTAAGGTAAAATAACTTTTACCACTAATTACAATCACGGAAAAGCAGTATCATTGTCACAAATTGTGGCCCTGAATATTGTTACATATATTAGCTTTACTGTTACTATTTTTTATATGATGTTGTAATATGAGTATTATCAAAATGGATAAGTACTATAAATTGTATTATATCAAACAAATTACAAAGCTTTAGACTTTGGTAAGAACCAAAATTTAACTACATTATAATTATTTCAGTGTGATTTTCTTTACAGTGGTTCGTGTATCCAAATTTATGAGTGTAAATTGATTTGTAAATATAGTTAAGAAGAATTATGCTATTATGATAAAATCGAAAAATTTTCAATTTTTTTATAAATAGGCTCTTTATTATTGAGAATTTATTTGTCACAAAAATAATTTAATTTTAGTTATTTATTACGATTGTAAGTGATGGTCCTATAAGTGCCTGATTAGTATTTACAATAAAGAACGAAAAATATTGATAATAATTCTTTGTTACAATTTGTTACAAATTTGTTAATTAATGCTTAATACTTATCTTTCGAAACCGAGGCTGTATCGGAGTGCAATATGTTAACTTAAGATTAAGATATTATTACGCAATTTTTACTTTATAATAAAAAAGTACTACCCATATGTTTTTTTATTATTCAATTTTGACTCTCATTTCTGATAAAGATCAATTTTCTAGAGGGCTTCATAAAAAATTAACGCATCCTACTAAAAAACCTTTAAGTCGAATGTACGTCTATACCATGGAGAGTGTTCTGAGGAGCTTTTCTCCCTTATCTCTCCCTAAGACCTACATGGTACATTATTGAATATTTTTAAATTAGTAATAATATATCTATATATTTATATAATATATATTTATATAATATATAGGTACCTTTGAAAATAATAGGTATATGTACATTTACGAATTTGTGAAGCAGGAACCCAATTACGCAAATTCTGAACTCAATATTGTTACGGAGACGCCGGTGCCTTAAAACAGTGGACAAAATTAATATTTAAATATCAGTTTAGGTAAAAGATATTGTCTAGATTTAACAGTGACAAGAGAAAGCACAATAAAAATGCAAGGAATACACGTAAAATTGTGAGCTGTGACTTACAATTTACCAAATTTAATTACCAAAAAACTAAAGCATCCCTGGAAGTTACATCACCACCTAAAGATGTCCCCCAACACCGTATGCATATAGAGCTGTTCCGCTCTCGCTAGTTAATCGGTTGGTGACAGTGAGTCATCAATATTTTATTACGCGACTGCCCCAAATTTTATGAACGCAATAAACAGCGAATAAATTCATCTTACCCCCATATGACAGTAGCATATATCCAGGCCACATGCTTGGACTAAATTTAGATTTTATGAACTCTTGTAGAGTTATAACAAAATATATAATAATAATCGATTTATAATTCATAAATCGATTTCTAACATAATACAATCTTATTTGTTACAATCTATAATAATTTAAAGCAGATTTATGAAGATTATTTTTCTTCACAAATGTATTGCTTTTCGTATGTTGCATTTGTCACAGAACAAGTCAGAATATTTCAGACTTCCTTCGTAACAGCTGACTATCAAAATGAACACATTTCAAATATTATTTCATGGTATGCACGAATAAAAATGTTTTCGAATCACCATACCGACTATAAAGTAAAGTGATTGTTTCTGAAGAAACTTCGTATGAAGTTATTAAACATTTACTGCCATATTACCAAACGTGGTTTATATATAGTCCTGGTTTAGAACTGAGGCTATCTTATATTGTTATTTAAGCTAGATAGAGACCGCGTGAGGTTTAAACCAGGTTTAACGTTAGACAGCGTTTTGTAATAATGTTTAAGTAAATAAAATTAAATGCAAACATTACTTTCTGCCACTCCGAACATTATTAACCCGTAGGCGCAAATGCATAGATAAAACATACAATATATAAAATGACACGGAAAAGGAACACGGGAAGGTCAGTTGTTTTTACATAGACATCATTTGAACTACTAAAAGAAATTTTACGCTTAATATGTTGTTAAATAGATTTCAAATAGAATATTTTCAATAGTTATTTCATAATGAAAATTTCCGTAATACCAAAAGCTACTCTACATTTTTTCACTAAGCATCGCCTTTGCCATTGAAATTTAATAAGGGACAATTAGTAGACAGCATTTTATTTTATCTTAAAGCGTTTTAATTTATTTTACTTATTAATTAGACGTCTAAATGATAGTATATGAAATTTATCACAAATAAAAATGTAAATATACTTATGTGCTATTGTTTGCGCCTATTGGCAGGCTTCTCGATATGTGTTTTATTTCAGTCCCGTCTGCTCTATATACATTTAACTCATTTAATATTTTCCGATTACCAGCGCATTCTGTAACCACTCATGAGGGAAATTAGAGAATATAAGTGAATTTACTCATAATCATAAACAGTATACATCCCTCTGCCGAAGGAGATGAACAGGAGTTTAGGCTCTGATGCCATCACGCTGGCCCAAAGCGGGCTGGTGGGTGAAATTGGTTGCTGTAGCAATCAGGTTCAATGGCTTTGTGGGTACTCAGAAATATGGAGGAGCTGGAACAACAAATTTTGATTAATTCATCGAGCAACCAACCATGGAGGGAAGTTGCTTTATTTTCGTAATCTAGCACTCAAACCACTATGCCACCAAATTCCCCAGTGAAACTATTCAGTTTATTTTGGATTAAACATCTTTTAATTGTTTGGAGATAGTTTTCTCACTAAAGCACTATAATTATATTTGAATTACATTCTTTACTTACACATCTTAACCAGCCTCAAATATGTATATGTGACTGACAAGAGTACTAGATAACGGTAAAACATAATTAATTATATACATCGTTTTATGTTAAAATATAAACATACGTACAATATATATAAACAACCATAGACAAAAAATAAATATATACTGATATGACATAAAATAAAAAATATATGCGTATTTATCACACAAACATCTGCTTTAACCGGGACTCGAACTTGGCCTTGAGCCTTGGGTCCCTAGCTGGGTATAGTAGTTTATAATATAGGCAGAGAAATATTTTACGCGTTACCTTCCTTGTAAAACTCAAGAAAAGCGCTTTTAAAATTGCAAGATGCCTACCCAGATACCAAATAACGCTTTCCCAATGATCTCTATTAGCCTTAGTTATACAGGATAATTTGAATGAATATTTAAAGCTAATTCTGTGCTGTACATGGTCCATAATGATCTGAGAGGCTTAGAAACATATTATGTAATACTTTGGTTAAGCATATTTTTATTAATTAAGCTGTAAGTGGTCTTCGGGTGGTTAAGACCTCCTACTTTAGATCTAGAGGTTAGTAGTTCAATTAATAGTGGAAGCAGAATTATTCAACATGGTTTGATTGGTGGTAGGGCAGTAGGGCAGATATTCGATGGTCAAGAATCCGGTTGTAGTTTGCTTCCTTCTTTGCTGTCATATAATTGCATAAGAGATAGAGGACAACTACGCTTAAAAATCTTAGTTAAAATTTCTTATAAATTTGAGTATTTTTTCAAATACACAAACTGCTCATTCCAAATGCATTCCAATTTCAAACATGCCATACTAAAGCTTGTTAATTACACAAGAGGCTTAGTAGGTGGTTGTGCAGGTGAGGCGATTGTGAGCGAGCAGGGCAAGTTTCACTCGCGAGGTTCCGCATTTTCCGGGCCGACCCTATACCGGTTGGGGATCAGGAAACCCTGACTGTGAGCTATCATTATGAGAGTGCGTGCACACGGACACAGACGATGGCGAACAAATCTGTGAAGGAACGATAATTATTATTCTTTGTATTTGTTTATGGCAAAGTCAAAGTCAAAGTCAAAATAACTTTATTTAAATAGACTCATTTACTAAGTTCTTTTAAATCGTCACAACAGGGAATATGTATGAGAATAACAAATAAATGTAATTAAAAGCAATAGTCATAACTTTAACTGGGTATCAACCGGGCATTTACAAATTGTCCCAGTTATAGTATTTAAATATGTACTAAATAAATTGTTAGTTTTAATTTTAAAATAAAAAATAACACTAGTATGCTTATTCCCAATTAACCCTACTACCGCTTCGACGAATTAGTAGCTGCAGAGAAGAAGCGACGCAAGAAACTCTCAGCCTTTAATATTTATAATGACATTTACAAATAAATTATGTCATTATGGATTAGTATTACAACATATACATGTTTTGTTTTACAGTGCAATCAAAAATCTATTTTTAAATATTGCAAAATACAATAAATAAGTCATCAACCCAAAGTAAAACTACACACAGAAACACATAAGAAAGTTTTGCAACAAACTTATTTGTAATAAAAAATAATTAATAATATTTATGTTAAGATACTATAGGTCAATTATGTTAGATTTTGGCGTAATGTCTTCGGGCCATCCCGTGTTGTCGATGAAAGGCGGCTAGGTAAGTGCGTCGCTGAGGAGTTTAGTGGGTGAGAGCCCCACACACCCCCCTCTTCCTCCTCCCCAGAGGTTAGGGGATCGGCTGGTAGAGCGTCTCCTCAGTGTCACCAAAAAAAAAGGTCAATTATGTTAGATTGTATTGATAGTAAACGACTGTTTCTTGCTATTAAAATAATAAATAATAGCCAAGTGTTTCTTTTACCAATAGTACTTGCAGGTGAGTTAATGCGTGCTTGTTTGCTACTTTTAATTCTAAAAATAATAAAATCACTCAGATATTTTAAAAATTGATGCTGTGGTACCATCTATCTCAGTAACTTTAATAGACGGTCTAAAGATCAGTGGGCTTGCAAAATTTTAAATCTTATAATATATCTATACCTAACAATATTTTAACATCGAATCCGGTCTATTCTATAAATCACTTATTCATTTAAATATTATTGAATATAATGACTTTTAAATAAAAAAATAAAACACAATGAGGTTTCCTTCATATTTAGAAGGGGTTTGCTTTCTCTATATTTGTAAATTGGAGTATGAGCACAGTTTAATAAAACTTTTTTCAGTAGTATATTTGTGCACTGTTGATTATTGTATATAATTTTTGACATATATGTTATAAAAGTAAATTTTTGATAAAATAATTTCTTTCATAAATATTTCCCATCCTCTGCAACTGTGTGTATCGGCCGCTAGAAACGGAAAACTGCGAGGAAATCGTACGTTGTCCAATCAATTGCGCAACACAGGATGCATTATCGCCTTGTGGTTAATTGTGTTCCTGTTATGATATGTTAAGAGACCTGTGACGCCATTATGATTTTATAATATTTGTAATAACCACCTTGGGATTACTACTACTCGCCTTACGTCGTATAACGTAAGGTAGATATAATATAGTCAGATTTCTTATATGGCACAATATGGTATTATTAGAATTTAACACTTTAGACGACAAGTCTGCCTTTTAATACTGTCTCAGTCTACCACAACGCTATTATTTTGGGTTTTAAACCTAAATATAGAGATTTATTCTAGTGAACTAATAAAAACTAATTATTTAAATCGATCAATCCTCTGAGTATTATCGAGATGACGTAATTGAGACACTTATTTGACTATGATTTATAGAATAGAATAGAATATATCTTTATTGTACAACAGCCAATTCAAAAAGAGAAACACACAAAAAAAACTTAACTAATTTTGTACAAAGGGCGATCTTATCGCTAAAAGCGATCTCTTCCAGGTAACCCTAGGATGGACAGGATTCAAGATAAAGTACTTGAGGGAAGTTGGCGACGTATAAAATGATAAAACTTATTACATACAAATAATATGTAATAAGTTTTATCATTTTATGCGTTTATTTTTATATAATAGAAAACACGAGCTAAATTTTTATGTTAGTAGTTTATCGAATAGGTTTATTGAATATTATGAAACAAACCCCGTTTATTAAAACGTCAGTCTCATAAACCTAAAAAAACCATCAACAAGAACTAGATATCGATATTCGATGTATTAAAAATTTATGAACGTAACTAAAGAAGACCAACTTCGAAATGTGAAACGGCTTATAATAATTCAGTTTAATTCAATTCAATTAAAATATAATAATAATTCAATTTAAAAGTTTTATTTGTTATTTTGTTATGTATATTGTATATTTTTATATTTTATTTTTAATATTTCTGGAAAGAACTCAGTTTCAACGCAAAGGTTTTTTGATATATTCCTTTTTAGGTGTTTTGAAGTCTGTTGTTAGTTTTAATAAATTTTTTTTGTTGTCTGTTAGTTGGTCTGTAGAATACATAGATATTGTTTTTTTATAAAATTTTAAGGTTGCCCTCGCTTTCCCTGGGATCCCATCAGCACCTGCATCGAATAAAAAAATAATGTCATAATCAATCCTCAAATCAAAGAGAAAATTAATGATCGTATATACAAAAAATACCTACTGATATCTACTTCAGATGTATCTATGGTTAATATCTACTTCAGATCCAGGGTACAATTCCCTTTTGCTGGTGATAGGGCTTTTTCTAGACCACCTAGATAGCTACACTTATCTTATCTCTTTACCATAATGGCGGAACACAAAGTTCCTGAAAAAAATATTTTACACATATGTTGTGTTCCGAAAGTTGAAGATACGATTGCCACTAGGTTTGTAGTTGTGGAATCCAGGTGAAGCTCTCTTCTATTTTTGACCCTATAAGCAGCACCAGCAGAGATATAAAATCGACAACGTCGACTAACAAAGCAGCTGTATGATAGCTTTGTTCACCTAATTGTCAACAGCAAAAAGTAACAAATTGTGTTTGAAATGCAGCTTTCAATTAATAAAATTACTATTATCTAGTATTACGATTATCATGATTATATTTTAATAATTTAAAATCTGTAATTTTCCTGGACAATTCATAAAAATAACTGTTTGGCTAATAAGGCGTAATACAACAGAAACTTTTTGGTTGAATTGAATGCGGTATTCACTATGGAAAAGAGTTTAGTCCGCATTCAAGTCGCCTGAGTAGATGCCAGTACGTTCTCTGTCTCATCCATGAAACAGTTCACTGTGTTACAGAGTGAAAGGAAAGGTGAATACTGGAGCAACGTTGATGCCTTTTTTATTTTTATTTAAGAATTTATGTCGGGGAAACACAGGGAAATACATTGGTCTAATAACATATTAATCTAATTAATGCTCGCTAATAATTCGTTGAGATACGACCTAACTAAGGCTATATTTGAAGAAATATATAAAATTATAAAATATACTATAAGATCACAAAATACTAAGAAACACAACAGTTTAAGTCCATTGTTTCCCTGCTAAAAGTTTTACGGTAAATACGTTATCTGAATAACTTTTGGTATTGATAGAACCAGCTCGCTCTTTAAAACGGTGTTAGATTTTGGTTCCACACATTTTCTCCCCAATACTACAGTGCAACTGGAATACAAATGATTTCTTGTTATTAAATTATTAAAAATAACTTAATTCCTTAAAGTGACTATTGTGGCAATAATAACGGCCTACTAAGTGTATCATATATCCACATATTTGACATTCTTCGAGTTCCTAAAATATTTATTAAAATTAAACATCATCAGGTCCTGACTGGGTGACAAAAGGACCAGTTGACAGGTAAACCCTTCTAAACAAAAGAATTTTTCAAATCAGTCGTTTTCTAGTAATCGGGGAAATACATCAAAAGAAGATTAATTTACCGAATAACTCGACTACCAATGAGTTCATAAAACCCTTATAATATGGCTATAAGCATCAATAACATATAATAAAAGAAAAAAGGCGTGTAAAAACACTTTTTGGGCCGGCAAGGTGACGGTGGCTAGGGCAGTATGTCGCATGCTTCACTAGCTATCTTCACATATGGACTCCTCTACTGCTTATCATCAGGTGGTTTCGAGACATTTAAATTAATTTTAATTTGGCTAAATATAAAAAAATAAAATAACATATTTCAAAGATCTACTATTCAGTAAATGTTATTATAATATAGATGAGTAATTATCATATTCTACCAATACCTTCCCGGATCATAATAATTCAAAAAATATATTTTTAACAATAATAATAAATTATTAATTAATTAAATGATATGATAATAAAATCTGATAACGAATGGAATACAATAAATGTATGGGACAAGTTAATAAAGATTAACATATATTTTGTAAATGTTATATATTTTATGTAAAAATTAATAATAAAACGATAGCATCCTCCTCTCTTCTAACAGAGCAGTGCCCGATAAGGTCCACACTAATCTTATGTCTTGTCTTGTCGTCATTTATGTACCTACATTGTAATTCACAATAAATGTAAAAACAGAAATATAATCTATTAGACTAAATTTGTACTTCATTCGGCCTCAGGTCTATAGTAATTTTATCCTTATTTATAAAATTGTTGTGGTTGATATGAAAGCTTACATAATGCGAATACGATTCCATAGAAGCCTCCATTTCTACTGGAAAGCGAAACAGGTAGTCTGTGACCTTTGGTTGCATCACCCTACGCCTACCTGTCGGTTTCGTGAGAAATATTATTAGCAAAATAGATTTACTTTAGGAAGTAATTTTATCTTTCGCATTACTCAAAAATTGATGTGTATAAATGTTAATAATTCAAATTTGTTGACATAATAACATATAATTTAAAATAAAAAAGGAAACATAACATTAACAATGTTTTAAATTGAAAATATAATGTTATTACATTTTAGATACTTGGATAATTTTCTGATTGGCTTGATGCATTGTGACATTTTTAATTATATTTGACATTAATTAATCTTTTTTCATTATACTTAATTTTATATAATCATCCGTTATAACATACTAAGCAGATAATCACATTTATTAGTTTTTAAATATTCATTTCATTTTAACCATCTATATTGGCTGGGACCAGCTACTACAGATCTAGAGGTTCGGGGTTGAATTACCAGTAGGAACAGAAATTTTCTACTTGATTCGGTTATTGGTAGGGCTTAATATAAGTCCGCCTGGCTAGGTACAATCTTACCTAAGCCGCCATAACAATAATGTTAACTGCATTGTTGTGTTGTTGTTGTATGATAGCCAGTTCATCAGTTGTTGAGGAATTCGAGTCTAGTCCACCTTCCATGTTCGGCCTTATCTTTACTTACCGTCATGTGAAATGACGGCCAAGAGCTACCCCGGTAAGAATGAAAAGACATTGGTATTAGCCATTTATATATAAAAAAATATATCATTGATAAGTGATAGGCAAGAATCAATTTTATTTCGGTACAGTAAGGCTAAAAACACAACGTATTTCAATTTAAACAGTAGTAAAAGTTCATTTCTATATTTCTAATTTACCTTAACATTTAGAGTTTATTTTCAATTACATCTTGTATTATATTTTACAAAGATAAACGGTATTTTCATGATAATGTAATTTTTAATGACATAAACAACTATTCACTCGACATTCAACTAAATTTCTTGCTAGATTTCTTAACATCTGCGGTGTTTTATTATAATTGCTATAGCTGCTTTCTATCTTGTTTATGCAAATGTTCATAAACAAATGCTTTAAGGACCTAAAGCCCTAGGATATAAACAATAAAATTTCACTTACCTAGCGAGAAAAGGAAGAGACGTGTGTGGGAGGATGGCGGGAGAGGTTAATGCTTAGTTAGACTTTGGAACATTAAGTAATAGTTCCATGGAAGGTCATCTCACACGGCTTCAATATCGCATTCAAACACAAATTCTTGATATAAATAAACTTACCACTTATAGTTTAAATAAAAACTTTAATGTATGACGTTTTGTAGACAGCGATAAAGATTTAAAAAACGAAGGTCCTGCTCGTATAAAACAAAAGTTTTAAGATGATTACGAAAGTTTATTGATTAGTAATGATGTTAAGCATCAAGTCCGAATATTGTGCTTTAGTGCAATGAAGAATAAATAAATAAATGTTTTCTGATTTCTTTTTTGTGTCATGTTGCTATATATGTACATTAAAATGTTCAATAATTTAATAAATAGTAAAATTAAAATAATAATAAAGGAAGCAAATAAAAACTAGAAGAGCCGGTAAACTTTGTATCACCCACAACCTACTACAAACGTCTACCATTAAACGTATGCTGAAATGGCGATGCAAGGAATGATTCACACGATTTTTTCAAATATATTACCAACTTTGATTTTTTTACTAAATTTTTGAAATCACTCCTGAGTTGAAGCAAACTTATACAGAAAATTCAAACAGGTCAATTCGATTTTGAGTTTTAAGGAAAGTAATTAATAAATTCATAATAGAAACATATATTATGTAACTATGGAACGCAAAAAAAAGAATTGAATTGAATTGCAAGAATTCATTTACATAATAGTAAAATAGTTTTAAACATATTACGAGTAATATTGGTCGATTTACTTATCACGTATTTCTATTTATATGTGGCCGCCTGTACAACATGCTGATTATGAAAATCACACTATAGCCAAGTTATATAATAAGATAAAGTTATTTGTATGTTAATTCAAATATACACTGCAAATACTATTCAAGAAGCGTAATATGAAAAAGATAAATAAGGTTTACAAATGCTGCTATACTATATGCATAGAGGTTTTATTTCTTATTCAGTATTTGAGAAATTGAATCTTAAATGGTTATTATTACGACGTAGCTAATTGATAGACGCACGCTCAAAATATTTATATAGCCCAATTATGACATAAAGCTTTATTCAATTAATGAGAATGATAGATATACACGTTAATTGATAAAGATTGTTCGCAGCCACAACATGGTTCCTAATCAATTATCGACTCAATATAATATTTACAAACATGGATGGTTTAAGTCGTGATGATTTTCCAAGAAGATTTTCACTCGAAACATTCTGTTGCCATCTCTAGTCCCGAGCTTCGTAATATATTATGTAGTTATGAATAAATAGTGTGTATTAGTTAAATGCCTACGTTCTTACCTGGATTTAACATAAAATTTACATAATGTCTCAAGTAACTTATCTTTTGAGAAATTTATAAAATTATAGTTGTACCGGGAGGTAAAGTGTGAGAAAATCTACAGTAAGGTACTACAGATTTGTGCATTTAAAGTACCTCATTGTTAATGTAACTAATGTAAATTTAGATTTACTGGACGTAAAAATTAATATTCTTTTAAATATAAGCGGTTAAAACTATTGGAATGGAATAGAATATATTTTTATTGTACGTCAACGAATTAAAAAAGAAATACATAGAGAATAAATTACCAAGTAGATGTTCCATTTGTTGAAGTTCTAAATTTAAAAATTTTTGTTACGCGTATTAAAGTAGCTCTAGTCAATAAGCTTCTTGTAATTTACATTTTTTTATATTTTTGTGAAATCAGGGTGTCTGCTCAAACTACTGACATACCGACGACTTGAGAAAACTCTTTGCACATCTTTATCTGTCAGTTTTTGCCTTATAATTTCAAATGTGGTCATTATTTTCTCATTTAATTCAATAAATGTGTCCATATAACCAATATAGTCCATATAACTAAATATATTAGATCGTCGGGGTTAGTACGATTCCGCTAATCTACCAAAGGCAAAGTCCGCGTATGTGCACTAAATTTAATAACACAAAAAAAGGTTATAAGTTTCGTATTTCATATGCTTATGGGCTAATTTTTAAAATGGTAATTTTTTTGTCAGCTTACTCGCTATTATTCAATTTTATTTGAATAATTGCATTTGAATTGCACTATCCGTTTCAATATGTTAATAGATGCATTGCGTACATATATTTCTCTTTCTGAATGCATAAAAAAAATAGTTTAGTGATGCGACTAACTGTGATCTCATGAGCAATTATTACTGTTCCCAGTGATCACTCGCATTGTGTGTTTGCGCTATATCTGAAAGTGTTTGTGGTAATAGTGCGCCAGCGCAACTACACGCTGTGGTCCTTAGCGGGCGGGGTGATGTTAATGCTCTCCACCACTCGGACTCTCAAGCGGACAGTGCTTCTCAACATCAGGCAAACTCTTCTATTTTAAGATGATCACGATTCTAACGGATTATAATAATATCTACTTATAATATAAAATTATACTTACACATTGCTATATAGTACGTACATACATACAAATATATATCTATTGTTTAAATAAAAAACTACCAAACCTACTACATGTTATCCTCGGATAAAAATCAAGCGCGTGTGAAAAGAAATCGTCAACATTCCTCTACAAACTTGGCATTTACCCATATTAACTCAATAATGATAAAGATCAAATCGTAAGTCATTAGGAAAAAGTTTTTTTAAATAATCAATATTTTTTAAAAACTTTTAAATAAAATTAATAATTTTTAATCACGTAAAAATAGCTATTAGTTATTTATATACAGCAGCCGTCATTGCGTTTCTCTGTAACTACCGAAGCACATAAACCCATCCGCCCAAACATGACGTATGTGGCTTTGCTTTGGCAATTAAGACTAGAACGTTCGAACCATTACGAGCTAGTCATCTATCGTCTATTTAATCTTCAACAAATAAAGTAACCATTGTAATTTAGTCGCGAATTCTTATTTAAGTGGGGCTGTTCCATTTTCATTTTCTACTAAACCAAAGGTTCGGATTAAAATCTACGTAGAGCAGGTGTTTATTGATTAGTTTATTAATTATAATATTTATTTACGAATATTATGAACGCAAGTTTTTTTATAATGTATTCATAATTATTATTAATGTTTTTTTTGTAACAAAAAGTTTTCATTCTCCAGAAAATATTAAATGACATTCAATTAAATATTTAAATTAATTTAAACAAAACATAAGGTAAGCAAGATAAATAATTGTTAAAAATAAAACTATAAAATACACCATTCAATGACGGCTACGTTCGTGTCAAAGAGGCATTAACAACTTTCTATACAATTATTTTATTTGATAATTGACACCGTGAGGTACACCATCATAAACGATTTTAAAAGTAATTGACAGTACAAACACGTTGTAAAATTTTCTAGAAATCGATGGTTATTCGCATATTTTAACGTACAATAAAATATTTTAATTTACCATATAATATACGCTTATGTTAGTAAGCCTATCATACAATAGAGTATTATATAGATTATACCAATAATAAACAAATATTGAAAAAGCAACGTTTCAGTATATCTGCAATCAATAGTTTCATAGTTATTATGTTTGTGCAAGTGACGTTACATACTTGAATTGTCTAGTAATTGTATGGAATAAATATATGCGTAGTTAGTTAAAAATGTTACATAAAAATGTCTGCATACTTAAAATTTGTTACATTTAAACTGAGTAAAGTTTGTGAGAAATAGAACTATTTCATTTTCTGCAATAGAAGTATTTCAAAAATATACATTACTCTCATTAATTTTCTTGATTTTTAGAAAAAAACATACAAAATAATTATATTATACAAATACTTTTTTTACTTAAACTACAATATTTTTGAAATATATGACAGATACATCCCTATCATTACTTAATTTCATATGTTATTAAACTGAGTAAAGTTTGTGAGAAATAGAACTATTTCATTTTCTGCAATAGAAGTATTTCAAAAATATACATTACTCTCATTAATTTTCTTGATTTTTAGAAAAAAACATACAAAATAATTATATTATACAAATACTTTTTTTACTTAAACTACAATATTTTTGAAATATATGACAGATACATCCCTATCATTACTTAATTTCATATGTTATTGCAAACATAATAAAATTAAACTGTCAAATGGGGTGGATCAGCGTGGTTAAACAGCATAGGTACCTAAATGTTGATATATTTGAAGCCAATAAGCAATTTTTAATTCATGTTATCTCAAAGAATATTCTGAATATTCAAAATAATACAAATTGTAAAATTTTGTTAACAGATACAAAATTTTACAATTTGTACTTTTAAATTTCAGCCATATAATGAGTGTGTTATCTGTAAAACACTACATGTGCCAAAATTTATTAATTGTCCTAATTTATGTATTGTTATTCTATTTATTTAATTTAATAACTTTATATAATATTTTTAAGACGACTTTGAGAACCATCGGTTGTTAGTTGCAAGTGTGCATCTCGCAGGCGCCTCCAATGCACCCGGTGCACACACACCACGGGCCTCGCCACGCTCCGCTACCCCCGTATATAAGCCTAGCTCATACTAGCCTTGAACTTCACTCTAGCACAGACCCATCGACCAAGCTCATCAGAGTTCTGAAGTCAGAAGACCCTTTCAACCCCGTTTCCGCGTTTCGGTTCTGTGTTGTGACGAATAATGTTGTGTGAGAGGTCAAGTTGTTAAGGACTGTGTCGGTTTGTGCGAAACTTATCAAAGATGAAAGCCGTACTGCAAACGGTAAGTGTCCTTTAATATTATATAGTTCATATTTCATTTTTATATTTATGTAATTATTTAATCGAAGTTTTTTAAATATTATTAAAACAATAGAAGAAGATCCTTACTAAAACCAAAAAACATGTTCCATTACTAGGAATTGTAAGTTTATACATCTTTTCCTTTTACTTTGTTAAAAAGAAATGAAAAATAAACAAACCGATGTAAACGGAAATAATGAACAGAGTTTCTATTAAAAACAATATTGTATATTGACAAAGATATGCAAGCCAATAACTTTAGTCGAGAACAGTTTAAATACCTAAGCTTAAGAATATCGTCTAACAGTATCAAAATTTTTTAATGATATCCACACTATTTACGAGTCTAGAAGTACTATCGAGTGGCGTTAAGTAGAAGATCACATAGTTCATACTGTTGAAATGAAATGTTGAAATTATATAAAATTTAATATAAATTTTCATCCTGTTATTATTCATTAAAATAATCATTAGCCTGGCTAACATTTGTTTATACGCATTTTCAATTATTATTTTGTATGTAACTGTTATTATTACTCGTAATATTTGACCTTGTTGGACTTTTAACTCAGGATCTGTGGCTCAGTAAACAGGATACTGATCACCATCAGAGGGGCATGTCAATGTTTAAATTTAGGTAAAATCTCTCAACTGGAGTATTTCGTTTTGTATCATGTTCAAAATACAAAATTTTCTATATAACATCTTATATTGATTTATAGAAGAACCTTTATCAATTGCCTAATATAATCCAAATCCAAAATAAATGTAAATTTTAACCAGTTTGAATTCTAAAGCGAAGATATTGTTAAATAATAATATTGTTATATAATATTAATAAATAATAAATACAAATAAAAGTTTGGCTTGGTAGCTAAAGTAAGCGTAAAGTAAAGCGTAGTCTTTTTTTATTTCGTATGCAGTTTTAGAGATATCACATGAAACCTACATTTGAAAAGATACAAAGACTATTTAAATAATATATTTTTTTATCTCGACTATGTAAACAACTTTATATTATACTGAAATATTTCATAATCAATTTGCTTAATCTATGAATGGCAAAATTAGCCATGCAGTTTGAATATTTAGTATCTTATTAAATAAAACTAAAATTTTATGAAGATCCGATTTCTCAATTATCAGATCGTCCCAACTTATAATGTTGACATATTTTTCAGATCCATCTAGAGATGTTAAAATGGTTGCGCAATAAATTATTTAATTTAATTAATAACAATTTACTTATGCGATAACTTTTGGTTATTAAAGTTATTTGTAGGCAGAAAATCATGGTTTTGCATTCTATTACGTTTTTCAGATAGTTCTAATGTTATCGAACTGACCTTAGTAATAAATCGACTTGCGAATATTTTAGGCCGTATGTGTTCAAAGAATTCATAAAACTCTGTAGAGGTCTCATTTTTTCCTAAGAGTATTCTAATTGAAATGCTGCTATAAAATACTTGGGTTGTAATTAATTGTTCGATAATGCATTTAATTCAATATGATACGTATATATAGTGAGTAATTTGATCTATCTTATACTTAAATATTTCTTAATAAATAACTGTCGTGTATTAAAATATCATGAAAATAATTGCAAAAAACATAGTAAGAAAAAATATTTATCAAGTATTTTAAACTTTATATACTAAAATTAAAATTATTTCGGAGTTATCTGTAAACAGAAGTTTTTCAGCAAGCCAACGATTGTAAACAGTTGACACAAAAATTGTTTACTTAAAGAGAAACTTTTATGTATAAAGTGCTTAAACAATTAAAATAATCAACGTGCCGTAAGCGAGACAGGTGGTGGAAAATACATGAAGTACTTAAATGTAAACTGTATCCTCTGATTGTTATGTTTTCCTCTTTTCATTTCTAGGAAGTATATATATTCTACATTCATGACAATATTATGGAATTAATGCCTGCTGAACATCGAATTGATAATCATCTTCATTGTAATGTACAAGAAATTATATTCATAATTAGAATTATATAAGAAACTTTGATATTGTTTGAAACTGTGACACTATTTTTATTTTATAATTTTTTAGATTGTTTTTTGTAGATATATATTTACTGTTCATAAATTTAACATTAACATATACCACAATGATACAGCGGTTTCTCTATTGTATACTACATAAAAATACTAAAAAGATAAAATTCGACTTAATGTACCTAGTTTAGTAAGTAATTTAGTTAATCTTTATGAAATGATTATATATTTTCCCTAAGGTAAACATCATTAAAATCTTGTAAACGGAAAAATATCAAAATTTAAAACATACATGTTAAAAAAACAAATATAATATACAATTAACAATGCGCCTAGAACAAGAATGTGTATTTAACACACTAACATCTAAACCGGCTTTGGTTCGAATCCTTAATGAACTGTAGCTACAAACTACTCGGCTAGCCAATCGAAAAAAAAACTCAATATAAAAAATATAATTATCATTCGATACGCAAGTATCACATACACATTCAACATACATATCAACTTACACATTCTTAGTGCAAACTAAGAATGTGTAAGTTAAAGACAAGTTATCAACATATATCTCAAAGACATATCGGGATTTAATGATAACACTCTTAGAGTAAATCAGTGTCATTAGTTATTTGATCTTTAGAGTGATCGATCTAATCGATCAATCACAGATAATACGTAATGCTATCAATTAGCTATTGAGTGGTCGGTCATTAATATAAATATACGTATTGTAATTTATAAAGCCTATGAAACAAGAACATCGTTATATAGCATTTCGTTATTAATACTTAAACGATCAAATTAAAGTTACAATGTTTATAACATCAATGAAAATTTAGTCCATCTTCTCAATTTAGTTGGATATCAGAGATCAAGTGCCCGGTGGCACTATCTCGTAATGGTGTATGACCAGCCTCCGCGAACAGTGGCGATTTCTCATTTTCCCCATCTTTATTAAAATACGATCATATTATAATAACTAAATGACAAAACAATATATTTTTTAGTAATTAAACTGTCGTATAGGTATATTGAAACAAACGAACTTATTAGGGGTTCGTAATATAGTTATCTTTATTGTCTTTGCCACGATGTTGGATGCTTTTTATCGGTTTGGGGACCAGTGATCGGTGGGGCAACCTAAGGGCGAAATAAAGTATATTAATGAACGATTATTAGTAAGGTAATTGAGGAATGAATTACAACTAAATTTTCTATTTATTCACTGTAAAGAAAGTAACAGTGATGTAATATATTTGTTATGACGTAGACACAAGTGTGACAAAAACCAAAATATCTATACTTTTTTTTATAATTTTTATTAAGACATTAATAATCTCTGGATTCATAACTGAAAGTAAGGAGTTTACATTCACAGGACGAAGGTTGCCATCTGGCAAATAGGCATAAAGTGAGATAGGGTGACTGGTGAAACTTTCACATTTATATTGTGTGATTAAGGATTCTTATCTTCAATGGAAAATCTATTATTAAGGAATTATATTTTTTTGCACTATCACTATAATAACGATAAGTCAGGAAACATTATTTCAAACAAAGAGTTTCAGTAGTTTTTTAATATCGACTATCGCTAGTTATTGTATAAAAATAAATAAATAATATTTATACCACTCACACCTATTATCTAGACAAAATTAAGCATAATTAAGATGTGTTAAGGATACTAGATAACGAAGAAATGTAGATTGTTATATGTATTTAAATATCAGAAATGTATTAAATTAGACATCAATGACTCGTGAACTAATATGAATAGAATTAAACTTTGTTATACTTACTTATCATATAAATATCTGCCCCTACCGGGATTCGAACTTGGGACCTCTGCTAAGTACACATGGCTAAAATTCCATTGCCGCTACAACTGGGATCTACAGCTTAACGTGCCTAAGTTTGTTTTGTCTTCGATATCGAAACCAGAGCGTGCGAACCACTAGGCCAACGAGTTCCTCCTAGTCGTATACGCAAACTTGGTAATAAAAATATGAGGAAACTAAAATTTATTAATAGATGCAGAGATAATAATTACTTTGCGACATGTTAAAATAGTGGCCACCATACTAGTATGACGCAAACTAATTATTATTTATAATTAGAATAGCTTCTAGTTCGATTACGTGATGTCCCTTTTTAGGGACACTGTCCCAGATTTAAGTATAATAAATTATAGTGTTACGTTGTTGGAAACAGTATTGAATATTTCCTCCTAATCGGCGAAGTTTGAACTGTATTTTATTGCTCATTCGAAATAGAATCTCTAATTTTAAGTTGGAAAATATAATGACGAAATTATTGCATTGTACCGTCAAGCTTAGTCAAGCTTTATACACGGAATATTCCATGATAAATGGAACTGTATGGGACCGTTACGGACCCGTTAGGCGTTTAGTCTCGGTTGTTACGGTAATCACCAAATCCCACCCACCAATTTGCATTACCAAGCTGATAAGCTTGGTAGAGTAATGGCCCCAAATTGTTATCGAGAAGCATTCTTCATGGAGAAACACGTGAAGATTTTATATCACCACCACGCTGGCCTAATATAGCTTGTGTCCAACCTGTGCCCAACAGTGGGATGTATATAGAAATTTATATATAAAACATATAGAGAAGACTAGCAGTAGACATCGCTTAACTAATGAGAAAATATGTAAGTTACAAAACTGTTTCAAGCACATGTCGCCCACATAATGATCTATTAATTTATAAGCAATTAATTGTTAGTTACGATGATGCGTGAAGTTACGTGAGTTCTGCGTAAAAGTATTATGGATTTATTCTTGAATCGCTCGATAAAGAATTTTACGTTTTATAAAAATTAATTTTATTAATATAATGACCGTTAGATATATATTTAATGTGAACCAGCAACTTTGACTAATACAGGTAACGGTCATAAATATTTAGCTAGAGAAGATTTATGACACTATGGTTTTTTAAATGTTTTTGCGCTAACGTATTGATTTTACTGTATTTAGTTTTTTTAGTAGTCCATACTGAGTACTATCCATGATAGTTTTTCGAACATTCCTCATATCTTATTACTCATAAAGTTCCAAAAACACAACTTCATTTTTGGTTTAGCTCTGAACTGCTTATTTAATATTGTAATGCAATATATATTAAGCAATGTATATGTAATGTTTAATATTGTAATGTATTTTATTTATATAGTTAAAAAAAGATTAAAAAGAATATTTATAAATATATATTTTTTTATATAATATTTCTATATAACATATATGATAAATACTCAAACAAGATGTTAAGCAAAATATAAACCAAACCATGTTTTTGCAGGTATCATAAGTTACCTTATAGAGTGGACTAACTATAACTAAACCATTCTATATATTTATATATTCATAGCTGGTTTAACTCTATTAAAAAATGATTTAATAATTCGAGTGTTTCAAGATAGCGCATCAATAAATTATCTTGGTAGAGAATTGATTACGGCTTATCCAAACAGCGTGTTTAAATTACTGGCAGTTATTTATTTCATTATGCTCAGTTAAAGATCTATGTATCTATCTAGAAAGTAGGTGGATAGTTTGTTAATTACCCACATATTAGTAAATAATTTCTACTTATTGTATGTGAGACTTATTGTCACTTGTCGTTATTGTAATCAACTGTGGATACAGCGCATACATAAGTTATGCGTTATACGATGTGATAAAATGTATTATTACAATCACAGTGTGATTGTACAATTTTGTCGTCGAGTTGATTGTCTCACAGTAAAAATATTTTCTAGGGAAAACTCAATTTAGAAACTTTGTAAAGTCATTACTGTACTAACAAAAAATAATTGATGTAATAAACAAAAAATTAATTAAAATAGTAATTAATGTAAAAAATATTAATTAATGTAATAATAAAAAAGATTTTTGCAAAGACGAATACAGTTTAAACCTAAAATGACTCTTATTACAATGGATAAAGGTACCCAAAATGTCAAAGTGTTTACTCGACTCACAAGCAAGTGAACTAAGTGGGAGGGTCCGTCAATTGTTATATAATACTCTCCACTAAACTACTTTACTCTCGAATATATTCAGTTTTACTTTCAGTCATTCCCACGAGCTTAGATGGTTAAACGGGTAGTTACAAGTACGAGGAAGCTAACTTTCGCTGCGGGAGTGAAACGGCCCGTGAAGCTTAAAGGGCAGAGAAATGCTCATCCTATGTCGTCACGACCTCTGACACTGGCGTTACATGACAGGCGTGCCTAAGGATTTACTAGTGGATATGAAAGTAATTTACTTTAAACCTTTAGAGGACGTTTGAAAATTATACTGTATTGTGTTTAAGCTGCGGTTCAAAATAAGAGCTATGAAATAGAGTCACTGCTTTCCAGAAATATAGGTTTTATCTACGAACAGAAACTTTTTAATTCAGACCTCTCGATCGTGTTTATTTTTTACGATTAATTGTCGTTATGCCAAAGGGATAAAAACTACATATATAGAATAACAAATACTGCACAACACTTATTTCTATTTAGTTTGAGGACATCGATGTATAATAAAAGAAAATAATGAGTTTCCATGTAGTAAAAGTTTAGACGTTATTAGTTTTTATTAAACTTATAATTTATTAATAATAAAATATTATTGAATAAAAAAAAAAAGTATATTATATTTTATTTCAATTATGGATTTCAATTAAATTCTATTTTTTTTTTCCTATTTTATTAAGGTTTGGCTTACACATTGTATATTTTATTAAATCTAATTTAATCGAAATGATTTCTAATTTAAAAATTTCATTTCATAGCTAAAATATCAAGAAAGATGAAACAAAAAGTCTATACATCAAAAAATGTACTTATAAAATGAATTTGCGGGGAGAGGTTATCAGATTCCTATAAGGGAAACAGCGTAGAAATGTTGTCTATAGTACTGTAGTCTAGACCTTTGACATAGCTCTCTGGATACGATCTGTCGTTACGTTTGTAGTATAAATAACTATTGGAAAGCAGTATTTCCTTTCTTAGTGTGGGTGTTAACGTGTTTTATAATGTTTACTAGAATACTGACTCACAGTTTTATAGGGTCAAGAAACTTTATTAAGCATTTAATAAAATATATTTAAAACTTTTTTATGAATGTCTTTCTTACAAGAGTGGGGATGCCAAATTAAATATCTTCTTCTTCTTTGGGGTTTTATGGCGCTTTCTTAATAGATTCCGCCAGTATCGAGTGTTCTGCTTAGGTATATATTTTATAAAAACTATTAAATTAACGATTAAATATCGTTAATTTTTCAGACAAGCCTGTCTTTGGAACTTTTATTTATTTAAGCACTTAGGATATTTTCCATCACATCACATACAAAAATATACTATGTATAATCGTAACTGTCGTCAAGCAAGAAAGTATCCTTAAAGTAATTACGTAGATAATTTGTCTTATAATTTCATTCGCAAAACTTTTACCTATTTATTTATGCATGTTTCATTACAGCAAGAACAAGTTATGCTTCATTATAAATTCATTTGACTATGTATCAATTAAATTCCTATTAGATATATATTTACTATTTATAGATAGTTTCTTACAGCTGTACGCAATATAACAGAATACTCATGAATGAGACAAAAAATTATATAAAACAGATCACTTGCGTAAGTCATTGTGTGTACAGTTACCTTCTAGTATATTTATCATTCAGGTATGTATTTAAACTTTAATGGATACAATGAATTAAAGGATATTTATATTATTTATATAATCAATACTGATAGCAGTCATATCTAAGAATCATATGGTGGACATAAGGATAACTATGGCTCTACTAGCCAACCATTAAACAAAACAGACTCTAATAGCAGCGGGTCAAATTTAAATATACCCATCAATATAGAAAAGCAATATTAGTATATTCCTTATTTCTTTAGTATATCAATTGAAATTCAGAATAACCTTGAAGCTATTATTCGTATGGGTTATCGTAAATCTTTCATAGAATAAAGTCGCCATGTTTTGTAAGTCCTGTATTTTGAATATCTTGAATATATTGGCCACTATTACGGGATTCAAATTTAAATCGAAATTAGAATTTAAATGAATGCCTACTCCTCAATTATGTTGTATTATAGGTGTTATGCAAACAATGTCATAAAATTCCGATTAGATATAAATTATCATAATATAAATAAATAATCTGTTAGTTGTACACATTTGTAAATTCTACCGTTTTCTATTTTTGATAGCATAACGTTGCCTAATATTTGCAGGACTGGAAACCTCTTTTATTTTCACCTCAAAACAGTTACCACGGTGGTTATTAACTATGTTACTCTTCTCAAACATGCTTGGGAATGTGAGCATTATTTTGACAAACTTCTTCAGACAGATATAATTTGGTGTACAAGAGGACGACGATGTTAGTTTGTAGTTCCGCATCTGTAGTGGATATTTGGTTGTTGAAACAAAAATAATCATGTCATTCAAATTCAAATCAATCATATCATTATTTACTCTTGTTATTTTTTTGAAACCAAAGTCCGTTCCTTTTGTTTAATATTATATTGTTCATTTCTGATAAACTCAATAGAACAGTAGAAACTCCAAATAAATTTTATTGTTGACTGTACCACTATAAAAATAAATAAGTAATTACTAGTGTCAGTTGGGAACTGAATATAAATATTTATTCATAATCCTCTACACAGTGTATTCAACTGGAATAGAAAATGATATAAAATGAAACGAATCTCCCAGGTCATCGATTGTAGTGGATCGTATGGTAATAACTCTTGAAATCTCAACTACAGTAGTGTTTATGAGTAATGAAAACGTAATTTAATCCGCTCATTTCTGTTATCATTTCAATGATATATTCATGTGTTTGCGTGACTTAAAATGTTGCTGAATGTGTTGTTTCTTGGCCTTTAACCCTGCATTTACCGATGCACTGTGACTTGAATCACCATTGAATAGGGACTTTCTATTATGTGGATTCACGACTTGCATCATTAGCTTTTACGAGCGCACTGATATCCTACCATAGTTTAATGTAGATTAAAATTGTTAGTATCTCAGTGACTGCTTTATCCATATTATGTGGATATGTCATTTTCAATTCGAGTTACATTAATATCGAATATAATCAGTATTCATAACGTAAGAATATTAATAAGTTTTATTTGAGAGGTGGCACCTTAAATACGAATTAGTGTATGAAAAGTACAAGTTAAATTTAAGTATACGGTTAATAAATCTCTTCCAACCAACCATTACTAAGAATTTAGAAAATTATTATAAATTGAGTGCAGAATTAATAGAAAATACGTGTTTTATACATACTACTCCATGGACAAAGCAGAAGGAAACAGATAGAAGTTTTATTATGGGAAAGAAATTAATGACTAGAGACTTGTGCTTTAAAAGATTGCAACGTACGAGCACTCTATAGTACTGTCAAAAAGAGTATTCCATAATCGGATAGCATGAACGGAAAACAAATAGGAGAGGCAATTAGCAATGTGAGATGGAGTATCAAAAGTTATATATTGGTTAGCCAAATTTGTACAAATATATTTGGTTTAAATTTGGCTAAAACAGAATAATGATTCATCGGATTTTGTACTATAATTTATTTTTTTGTGAGAATACTAAGTAATTCTAGTTTTCATCGACCTTTTTACATGAGAGACCTCTTTACTTGTAAAAATATTATTAAGATGATTAACTACCAACTTATAGCATATTTATTAACCAAATTATAAATCAAAATTAGTTTTGTAACTTACGTCATTAACTTTTGTCCTACATGTTGTAGCAGGCACGCGATATTGAGCCTTGAAGCATAGTGTTATATAAATAGCCTTAGTTTTTTGGTATCGGCACCATTGGATAGCTGAATTGTATTAAAGGTGTCTCTTATAATGTCATTTCACTTAACTTGTCAAGATGTGCAATCTAGATACAATTAAATTTCAATAAGTTCTGTATAATATATCTATAAGTAGTTTTAGGTGCCTAACAATATTTATCCTTTGTTTTAGACTGACGCGCCTTTGTAATTTTCATTTTAGTGTCTCGTATTTTTTTGTTATAAATAAGCTGACGTGACGCTGGCACAATGTTTTTATAAACACATTTATCATAACAAACATACTTACTTACTTAAATTTTAATTATCTCGCGGTTCTTGGCAATAAATCGCGGGTCAGCAAATTTATTTAAGAACTTACTTCGGCTATTGCAATCAGCTGCCGGATAAATTCAGACTAAAGAATGTTGTTGTCAAACCATCACAATTCAAAGCATAGGTAAAGATTATTCAAAGCGTTTATAAAAGGGGTCTACGCCAAAAGACACAGTATAAACATTTAAATTGGCTGTAGAGTATCTGATAGTAAGAGACTTCCACTATTTGGTTCTGTCTTCACTTTTTTGTAATATTATTTGGTTACAAAGTTGTCGTGATTCCTAAGGCACTAAAAATCAAGGCTATAATACCATATTAACTAAATTTTATTCCACATTTTTTTTTATCTAGGATAAATTGAATTCTCGACGCGTTACTTACTATTAATTAACCTGTACAAGCTACACAAATCAATGATCCTTGATGAAAAAGAAATGTGGAATAAATTTAAAGGCGATGTTCCGTATTTGAATGGAGTTGTGTTTTCGTGTTTCCTCGTGTCACAGAGTAGGCGTTTATGTAATCTTAATTCTGTCGAAGTATTTTTTAACGCTTAAAAATAGAACCTTGTAGGGAAAGTAGCCAATTCAACGTAACAGTAGGCGAGCCTACGTCAAAGTATGTATATTGAATGTTTTTTTTGCCATTTATAAACTGTATTTAAACCAGAATTATATGAAAAGTCTAGTACATTAGTAAAACGAAACAGGTACATGGAAATATTACTAACTCTATGATATTCATATAAAAATGTAATATCAATAATTTCCAGAAATATTGCAACCGAAGTACTGAACTAATTATTAAACGAATTCAAAATAAGATTAGCTTTCCAGGGCTAATCGTTTATTTACAGACACACTATATTTGTTATTGATTTTGTCATTATTATAATATAGTTATACCATACTTAATTAAGTTTTAAAAAAGAATTTTATATTCTTCTAATCATTGTTTCCACTCTAGGCTAAGGGACAATGGATTATTGTTTTTCGGTTCAAATAGTTTTGTGATTACTTCCAAATATACCTCATCCAATAAAAAAAGAATCATCAAAATGGACTTACTCTGAAAGGAGTTATACGTAAAAAGTTTCCGCGTCGAGATAATCACCAGATTGATATAGAAGGAAACAATACAATTTATAACATGAAAGTTTTACTCTTATCTTTTCGTACATTCCTTACATTCATGACTTCACGCGTGAGTGAGTGACAGTCAGTATTCTTACTATAGCAACGCTTATAAGATTCCAATGGCTTGATTTTCCCACTACGGATCATAGAACAATAATATCCTGAAGGGAAGAAACTCAAGTAGAAAAAAATGAAGAACGATCTTGCCGCATACCGCCCTCTATATAGTCTATTAGCCCCCAAGAATCAATAAAGGCGGGAAATTTTGAAAAGTATCTATTCTCTAGGCAGGTAGATAGGTTTTCACTCTTTTTTGGAGATTAAAATGTTACGAGCATTTTAAAATCAATGTTTTTTTTTATTTATTTTTTCATGACTATTCGTTATAGTATGTAATAGTACTATATATTATAGTTTTGAAAGGTCATCTTCTGGTGCTCCAAAAAGTCACACACAATTTTTATAAGAGATTTAATCGAAGGGGATCTAAGTAAATAAATGAAATAGTCAATTACATATACTAATGTACTAATTTAATTACTATTTTGGGCCGTAAAACTGTTCTATATTAAAATTGAACTTTATACCCTATGTATAAGAGTAATAATGGTGAACATACGGCTTAATTGAGCTTAACGGCATGTCAACACGGACGCCGGGAAAGTGGTTATAGTTCACGATTACCATACTATAATTTACTGCGCACATCACAACCAGACGGGTCGTCATGGACCTGCTATCATGTACCTGAGCTTAGCATCGAAAGAGAAAACTTGTACCCACCTTAGGATGCTTGTAAAATTCTAAGAAAACAAGTAACGATTTCAATTGATGTCAATAACTTATTACACATTAGTGAAGTAGAAGTAGCTTAAAATGAAATTTTATTATCTCAAGTAATGTCAGTGGCTTAGAGCGTAAGGCAGTGGTTTGAATCTCGCCACGTAACAAAGTGTTCTAAAATTTTGAAGTCATATATAGGTTTATTCGATGAAGGAAAACTTCGTGAGGAAACTGTACACACCTGTGAAGATATTCTTAGGTTGTGTGTGAAGTCGACCAACCTTGGCTTGGCCTACATGGTTGCCTAATTCCTCATCGCTCTAATTTACTCTGACTCAAGCCCCTTGGTGACGACGTATTGTGCTGTTGATAATAAGTATCAATGTCAAACAATAAGATGTTGAGAGCCAAACATTCGATAAAGACACAATCAGTGTAACTTAAATCTATTTTAAAGCGTTTAGATTCTAGAATGAGGAGAACTTAATATCTCCACTGCCCTGTAATTTTATACATTCTCCAAATCATAATCTAAGACTTCAGTGTACTCATGATAATTAGAGAATTATGTACATTGGTGTTAATGATGTTAATTTCTTCTTTACAGATATGGATACTAGTCATAGTTCAAATCATCAGAAATGTCAGCTGTCAAGATGGTTTCAGCGAACAAGACCTTCTCCGCCTCCAACAGATAGCGTCTAATGAACAAGTTGAAACGATCACTAGTTACAGTACTAACATCATACATAGAGATCCCATCGCTCAATCTGTCAGCTCGATGAATTTACGTTATCAGATGTCTGACGCGGACAAACACGATGAGTACAATCGCGCTGATCGCGGAAGGGCCAGAAAAGTTTACCGCATAAAAAACCCTTTTCAACGTCCCGAAGAGGACGAGGGTAGACAGAAAAATACCCACACTCAAGTCCAAGACAGCGGAAACAGTGCTAGTAACCAGTACGCGGCAATGTATTCCTTGCCACCGGACGAGTTCCTTCGGCAGATGAGGGAACGAGAAAATCAATATTATCAACAACAACCATTATCCACTCAGGCTTCCAATTTGGCCTACACTGCCACACCGAAACCACAATATCAATACTCGACAGCAGCACCGTCCACGTATGACAATAATCAGCAATCAAACCAAATCTCTCAAATGGAGACTAAAATATCTCAAATCCCAACATACCTATCGAACTCCAATTATCAGTACACAGGTTCAAACAATTTTGCCTTAGAAGGTGTACATAGCACGCCATCTCCCATTCCCCCCTATTTATCTTCAGCTTTGCCTAATAACCAATTTGTTGGAACACCTTCGAATAACTACGTGTCAAGTTCTGCACCACTTTATTTATCAAGTCCTCCAAGTCTACAGCATTATGTTTCTTCACCATTATCACTGGTGCAATCAGGCACATCTGATTATAGTAATAGTCGAGTGACAACAACAAAAGTTAGCAATTCTTTTAATTATGATAATAATAACGAAATCAATAAAAAATTGCAAATAGACCATTATGATAACTCAGCGAATGGGATTAGATATCCCATGAACTTACAGCAATATCAAAATGAGTACCCTAGCTCAACTTCAAGCCCTTTATCTTCTCCATATTCTGAACCACGTGAAAATTGGCAGAATTCTGGTAATATAGGTACAAATTCTATTCAAAAATCATTACAAGAAATGACATTATCGCAATATCCAAATGCTGTTTTCAACAATAATAATCAAGATATGAGAACAGATTCTGAAAATGTCAACAGTGATACTCATCGTATCGGTAATAGTTTACCTTCCACAAATAACTTATTTTTAAGCCTAGTTCAGCCCGAATATAATATGATGAGTAATATAAAATCACGCGCAAGAGAGATAGACCAAGATGGAGCCCAAGTCAATTATTATTCGAATGGTGACTATGGTTGGAAAATGGGTAGCAAAAAAGCTGTACATAATCAAGAAAATTATCCTCCCGCAAGTTCACAGAGATATCAAAACTCTGGTTTATCACAAGGGTTATCCACTCCTGAAGGACCAGCAATAAGTCAAGCGTCTTTCCATATGGATGTTGGCCGACATAGTTACGACCAAATTTCTAAGTCAAGTCCAGATAGTTTAGATACGCAAGAATTTGTAAAGGCAGCCGCAAAAGCTCATGAGAAACAACAACAGCAACAACAGTTACAACAGCAGCAGCAACAACAATTACAACAACAACAACAACAACAACAACAAAAACAACAACAACAATTTTATAGTAATAATTTGCCACAAAACTACAACAGTAACTATTTAGGAACAGCAGCTCCAGCAATCTACAACGAAAAACAAAGTAACAGATTTACTGATAATACAAATTCTTATATTTACAACAATGGTCAAAGTGACCTTATTACAGCATCACCTTACTTTTATGCAAACTCTAAAGAAAATTTAGATAGTAAACCTAAACAGCCGTTTGACCATGATAAGGCATTAAAAAATATAGTTCCGATTGATGTTTCAAATGTAGTTCCCAATTCAGATTCTCAGGAAAAGGGTACCACAGGAATAGATAATAAATACAGTTTCCCTAATTATAACAAAGATCTATCGGATCAAACATTAAAACAATATTATAGATCGATTACTGACGCATATTACAAAGATAAAAATTCAATTTATGGATTCAACATTAAGTCAAAACCAGAAGAATATTTCAATACAGATAACGTCAAGCAAAATGAAAATGCATCACCGTATTATAACAAACCACAGTCCCAAGAATCACTTTATAGTCAAATAACCAATGATAACAAAAGACAAATTGAAGAAACTTCACAACCTTTTCAATACCTATCTCAAGTAAATTCCAACTATCAAGACAATTCTCAATCTCCTACAAATATACAAAGTATACAAAGTAGACCATCAAACCAGATAACAGATATTAATAGTATTCTGAAATTTAATGACATTCCGCATCGTTTAACACAAAGTCTATCGAATGACGCTGTCAGAATTAATAGCTATGATCAATCAGGACTACCAACGCAATTGCCTGTAAGATTAAACCAGAATGTTGGAACCCATCAATTAGATGCCGCAAACAATATTCTCAATAAATTATTACTCAGTAAACAAGCAAACCTAAACTTAAACAGACCAGAAGTTGACACTCAATCGGGAAACTTTCTATCAACAATAAATGGTTTTAAAGTGGCAAATCCATTCAACGTGGACTTAAAATTGGTAGCTGATATGTTAAAGGGAAAACCATCAATGGATGAATCACATTTGATAGGATCCCGTGAACAATTTCCTAAGCCTTTGCCACTGAAACTGGATATGACACAATTGCAGCAACTTCTTTTAAAAAATGAAAACACACCTAGTTACAGTACAATGTCTGAAGGGCTTACAGCGTTGGCAAGCCCCTATTTTGATTTTTTTAGTTCAGGTCGATACCCATATCAAGGCGTTAAATATTCTAGAAGTCAAGAAGAAGAGGAGAATATACCAATTGCTGACGCTTCAAGTACTCATCCAATAGGAGCAGTAATAGAGGAAGGTGATATAGCTAATGTTCGAGAAGCGATCACTGGGACTGAGCTAACTGCACAAGACGATGAAGCGATGCCACACAGCTTCGCAGATAACAGACCGAAAAATTCATACGCTCCAAGACCGGCTGATAGATTAAGACATCCAAATGCAATACTACCTGGTCGTCATTCGTTCCAAAGGAAACATCCTAAATCTAGCATTGATGAGCCTTACCCATTGTTAAAACCACCTCCTCCCCACTCTTCTAGAAATAGATCTGGGCGTAATAAATTTGATAAGAATGGACGCAGACGACGTGTACCTAAACCTAAAATGATAAGAATAATGAAAACTGAACCACTTTTTGAGGCAGGCAGTGACGTAGAGAATGAAGACCCTGCATTATCTACAGTACTGAGACCACCATCTCCAATAGCAGAAGCTAAGTTAGATATAAATGGAGAGTCTTCAGTTGAATCGTAAGAGTATTATGCGCCTTAACTATTCTTTACGTATTATCGAAATATGTTATTTAATTATCAATCATAATATTTACTTTTTGAGTACAATAATAAATTTAACGAAGCACTTATTTGTATACCTTTAAGTTATTTAATTAGTTACTTATTTACTTTAAACGTTTAACAAACTTATTCAAGTTCAATATTTTTTACAATATTATAATGTAATTATTTTTCTTAACTTTTGTACTTAAAATATTAATGATAAATATTACATATTTGGCATTTATTTTTCAAACAAATTAATTTTATGCTTACTGTTATAGAAACAAAGTTTACATAAGTATTTTACGTTTGTTGTAAATAGTCCTTATACATAGTTTGTAAGTCGTTATTGTGAAAATACTATCAAAAAATATTTATGTAAATATTGAATCTTTGATTTTTACAATTTTATTTTTAATTAATGTGATAAGAGAAGTTGCGTATTTGTTATTCATCGTAAGTTAATTTTGATTATGTTTTTTGTTGCCTGATTATTACTGTTACAAAATTAAAACAATGTAATTATTAACTGATTATTTATTTTTCCTTTTGATCTGCGAGTCATGCGTAACGTGCAGTTAAGACATGTTATTCTAAATATTTATTCATTGAGTTCCATTACCGAGAAAGATGATATCACATAACGTTAATTCCAAACCTCTTTAGATTTCACTTCAATAATCTCGATTAAAATCAAGTAAAGACATCGGTTGGTATCGGTTATAAGAAAATAACACTTTAGCAAGAACAGTAAATCGTTTAAAGTAGATTTATTGGTTTTATTGCAATACGAACACAACTTTTAACTGCCATCGATATTTGGTACATAACATATTTTATTTTCCATAAGGGCCATTATTATTTAATTTTTTGGTACAATTATGATTATTTAGTAAAATAAATAAATTTGTTTATTGCTTCTTACTTTAAAGTTATCACATGTGTTATATTACAGCTCATTATTATATGAAGCAAAAAGAGGTGACTCAGCTTCTGGTGGTAAAACTGTGTCTTAGAGTTGCTTTTCAGTCACTCCCATCCTCTATAGTTGTTGAATGAGAACAGGTTATTGAATGGAATTCATATATTCTCAAGGATTCATAGCAAATCTATTAATCCTATTTGAAAATTACTGATATAATTTAAGTAAATAAAAGTAATAAAAAAATGCGTGATTGAATTTCTCTTGTGTATTGTAAGCCTTTGCGTCGTTTATTTTTGGCTTACGACAAAAATATATAATATTGTTAATATGAAATGTAACATTACTAAAGTAAGTATAGATCCATAACTCGTGAACAAATGTTCGTACACATAATACAAATATCTGCCCTTACGGGGATTCAAACCTCTAGCTAAATTGATAAGGGTAATGACCACTCGACCAGACGACCTTCAAATTGATACGTGTAATAATTTTTGAGTTAACCTAGCCAGAGTATAAGTTTTACATAAATTCCAAGAAACCAATAACAAAAAACCCTTTCTTAGTGAATGCCTACACTTCACAACAACTTTGAAGTTTCATGTCTCTAGGAGGTTGAGGCTGAGCGCTGTCATATCAGTAAGTACTTTTAATTTTGTTTAAACAGAAAATATAATTCATCGTATAAAGATGTATATACAAAAATTTACAAACGTGTTCATAAATATCAACGTGATAAGTGATTAAATGACTGAATGTCATTTTTGTTGACAAACCACACTTTATTTAATGATTATTTTTAAATTACCTCCATCATAGTAAAGAGTATGTTTTAGATCGAAACTCAATAAAGTTGTTATGTACTAATGAAATTGCATACTGTTTAAAGACTGGAACTTATTTTTGCGACATCTGGTTTTGATGAAACAAAACCTAAATGTTGCTCCGGAAAAAGCTGCGACTGACAGTTTACATCTATATCCGTTTAGTTGTTTCTAAGATTATCCTGTAGAGAGACTGGAACGAATTTAAATAGTTTTAAATAGAATAACTTCTGAAATTTAATTATTTTTTGAAGCTAATTTTTAGTTTCGCATAGAATTATTTTAAACAACTTTGAGTAGTCAAATTCTAAGGTTGAAGTAAGATGGTTAACCGTCAGTAATATGGACTTACCTGTCGATTTGTCGTTGGATAAATATACTCGAATATCTCTTAAAACAAAAACTCGTGTAAATTACAACGTCTAAGTTCTCATCAAATAAAATCTACTGGGCCAAACTTAATGAATTTTTAATATGCGAATCTAACAAAAAAATAATGATGTAAATCGAATCAGAAATCTCGGCGTAGTCGATGTACATACGTAGATAAGAAATAAAATATAACAACCAAATTGAGAACTTTCTTGATTTTGAAGTTGGTTGAAAAATGTATAAATATAAATTTCAATTATTTACTTATTTACCCAATATTTGGTGATTATATTCAATGTAAAAATTTACGAATTCTACAGTGTTATTATACATATAAATAGTAAGTATCTAAAAAAATATTAACAAGAAAGTGTCCGTCTCCAACCGATTAGAAAACAAATGGCATATCTAAACAATTAAACATTCTGAAATATTGAATCTTCTTAATTAGTGTTCGCATGCCTATTTGCATTACACGCAATACACGATATATATATGGTCTCAAAAAAAAAATAAGTTTCATAATATGATCTCACAATGAATTACTTCAGACTGGTAGCTGAAGTATGGGCTATGCGTTCAGAAAGCGAAACGCACGCAATACGCCGCGGATAGAAGACCATCAACTGATACCATAGATAATTACTAATTATTGAATAAACTTGCGGTATATTACCTCTTTTTTGCATTCTATTTAGGGCGCGTAATAGCGACGTCAGTTTAATTCTGTAAGTTTATTTTTTATGTTAAATGTAGTTTCATTCGGAAACTTTAATTATATCTTTCAATATATAGAAACATATCAGCATCGATTAGTGACTTGGTGGGATTTATCAGTGTTCAGTGCTTTATTTGTAGGTTTAGTTAATTTTTAACATTACCATATCATATTTATCATTATTATTTCAACTTAATCATTAACGTTACATGCTATTTTCATATATTTTTCTCGCAAGTGTCACCTGCAATTAGTAGTCAAAATTCCACGAGCAAAAGGAATGAGTTACATCGCTATTCAACTTCTGTTGCTCATATTCTAGCACATCTTTTTTTTACACGCTTTTAATTCTCTTCGAAACGTTCCATTCCAGATAGTTAATATAAAGTAATAATTAGATTAGTAAATTTTTTATGTTATGTTTGAACTAGTTTAGTATGTTTGAAGAACTAGGGTCGCTGACCTAGCCCAGGAGGCTGGGCATATTGCAAGGGGTACTAACGACCGAAGGAGCGAAAAGGTACTTACAATGTGGAAGCGAGCCGGGAGACGCAATGTGGGCAGTGCTCCCACAAGGTAGCAGCCAAAAGTTGCGTATAAGTAAATAATGCTAAAAATAGTAGGTTTCTAATATCGCTTCACAAATCAATTCAAATTGGTGTTAAAAGTAAGTACGTTACTGTTCTACCTTGATTGTATATTTAAATATTGTATTACGTGTTAGTTATAAATATTCAACACATATATTGTTTAGACCTACTTTTATTGTAATATGGTAAAATTTTTCCGTATCAAAGTGACACGCCTAAATGTATATTAGTATTAAGTAATCGGCCGTTTAATTCATTCATTCGTTTCCGATAGAAAAGGAAAGATGTCTCAAACCAGTTATTTGGTCTCAATAGCTGTTTTGTGTCAAAATAGCTATGGGTCGCTGATTTTTATATAAATATGAACGAATTATACTACACCACAAACAGAAGCGAGGTTTGTAGAGGAAGAGACGCCTTCTGGGTCCAGCGATTAGCTAAACAAAATGGCTACCTTTGTAAGTTGAAAAAAATACAAAAAGCATATAACTTTACTTATAAAGTATTAAAAGCCCAACGAGTTTCAATCTTACAATTTTCTCTCTCTTTTTACAGACAAGAGTGGCACTCTTTGCTATATTAGTAAGCAGTGGGTACGCGGGATATCTACATGGCAATCTAGATCATCTCCCTTCAGCGCACTCCGGTGGGTTGAGCGGTTCATACGATTCAGCCTCCAGCTATTCTCCAAGCAGTTTTCCTGCGGGATCTTTACCATCAGCTACTTATAGTGACTCAGGAAGTCATGAAGGTGGCTTCAGCAGTGGATACCAAGGCAGCAGCTACAGTGGCTCTCTGGATTCAGGCTTCAGTGGACATGGATCATCATTATCTCATGGTTTCTCATCTGGTAGTTCATTTGAAACATCCGCTGGTGCTGATTTCTCATCTGGTGCATCTGCCTCTCTGCCATCTACTCAACTTTTCCCCGTGCAAGGACCTGCTTCTTTTGGTGCTGGTTCAGGCAACGGCGCTGCTTTCAGCGGTAACGGTCCGCTTCCAGGAGACAAAGCACCCGTCATTAATCAGATTCATGGCCTGGCTAATGGTAATGGAGCTCCCACACAATACCAAGTCTCTAAAGATGAAACATACCAAATTTACCGTGAAGTAACACACAGAGTCCCTCAGCCAGTCCCAGTTCCAGTACATCAAACAGTCAGAGTGCCTGTGCCACAACCTTATCCAGTTCAAGTTCCCATCGTGAAGAACATACCTGTGCCAGTATTGAAAATCCGTCACGTGAAAGTAGTGAAGCCTGTGCCCTACCCAGTACATAAAATTGTCAAAGTTCCCATTGAAAAAGTGGTTAAGGTACCAGTTGAGCATCCTGTGCCCGTTGAGAAGTTTGTAAAGGTTCCAGTTTACAAATTCGTTAAAGTACCAGTTCCTGTTGTAAAGAAATACTTAGTTCCAAAGATTAAGACTGTTCACCACAAAGCTTTCGTTGGTCATGGACATGGTTATGGTCACGGTCACGGAATAAGTCATGTAGCTTTTGGACATGGACCTGCCATAGGACATGGGCCCATAATAGGACATGGTCCCGCAATCGGACATGGGCCCATAATAGGACATGGTCCCGCAATCGGACATGGACCCATAATCGGACATGGTCCCGCAATCGGACATGGGCCCATAATCGGACATGGTCCCGCAATCGAACACGGACCTATAATTGAACATGGTCCCGCAATTGGACATGGGCACGGATTGGAACTCGGCGCAGGGTTGGAATACGGTCATGGTTTTGAATTGGGACACGGATCAGGTCCTGAACTCGACCTTGGACATGGCCACGGACTCGAACTTGGACACAGCCATGGATGGGATCTTGGCCACGCCCCACCTCCACACGGTTGGTGATCATGTTCACCACAAAATAGGGTCATATCCATCTCTAGTCTATTCTTTTGTAAATATTTTTCGCGTCATGGCTCATCGCGAGGCTGCAACGTAGGGTGATAACTAAGTCATAATGTAGATATTATTGTATTCGTTTTGTAAATAGTGATTACATAATTAAACGATATTCCAAAGAAAAGTTGTCGTTTTACTATTGCTCAGTAATATTAGTTATATTTACAACATCAAGCATTGTGTCTTTTATAACAAAGATACTAATACATTCACGAAAAAATATATAGTGATATTTTCCATAAAAAAATTGATAACTGAATCTTAATATTTGAAACTATAAATATTAGGGGTGCGGGGACCCTAGTCGACTGTATTCGGCAAGAGAAATGGTAGTAAAAATATTCCATATTATTACAATAATCTATGGTTTTAATTCAGCAAAACTTCAAAACCGATAGAAACATAAGATTATTTTATCAAATTTATCAAAAAGTTAACTTATTTGATTAGCAAACAGACTTCGCACAAACTACCAGTAACCATTATAGTACAAAATGAAAGCATTTAACATATTTTTATAACAAATTTATTCAATAATCAACCCTGTAGCTTATGTCAGTGACACTTATTTATTTTGATAGTTGATTGTAGAGAAGCCAAATCCTAGTAATATCCTCATTAATATCCATTATTTATACCGAAAAAGCGCAAACAAAAGCAAAATCCGAATGTTGTTAATGGTTAATCCTTTAGTTTTATCACCGGGCCCGGATCATATGCCGGATGAAGACCGTCTGGTCGAGTGGCCCTTTACTATTTAGCCAGAGGTCCCGGGTTCGAAGCCCGGTAGAGGCAGATATTTTTATGATAAGTACGAATATTTGTTCAAGAGTTATGGATGTTTGTATTTTTATTTAGTATATTAATGTTATTTGTATATTTGTTTCTTATTCTTAGAGGAAAAGTTCAAGAAAGTCTGGACTTGTCAAGGATATTTAAGATGTCAAGAGCAAATAACATAGTTGTAATATTGTAATTATGATAATGTGTTTTATATGGGCTTAACTACAAATTATGCGTTAATTGGTCTATATGAATATTGTATGTGAAAATATCAAATTATGTTTAAAAATGTGATGGAATCTTTTTATTGTATATCGTAATGTGAGAGTATTATAATTGGCATTTTATGTTTGATAGGGCGCATTCTCCCGACAATCGATTCAATGTAAATTAAAAAAAAGCCGCTCTGAAGTGTACTTGACAAAAAAATGACCCTTTTAGGTTGACCTTGAATTTACAAACATTTTTAAATAGTTATCTTCGTATTTTTATTACTAAATATGACCACTTCCCACAGTATTGATGTATCAAAACTCAAGCAGATTTAAACATAAATTGTCACATATATTTTGATCAGAAACAAAAGTCCTTTAGTACATCAGAAACATTATCTGATCTCTTTTGGTTTTCTTCTTTGATTATGTATTTCTTCTTTGATATAAATTAAATCACATCACATCACCGTGATTATAAATATGTGATTGTGATGTGATTTGATAGTGATGTATATTATATTATTATATTCAATTTTATGAACTTGAATATAATAATATAATATACATCACTATTAAATCACATTATATTCATCAAATATTATCGTTGCTGTATTTACTTATTCTCTATATTTGAGAAGAGTGTAACAGAAAATTTGTAAAATTCGCATAAAATTGAAGAATTTTATATTATACGACAAAAAGCTAACAGATGCTGGAATAGTGGTGCCTAGGAAATATTGTAAACTCGTTGCATCGAATAAAAACAAAAATGTATGCAGTACTATGCAAGGGATGACTTATATCTATTAGAGATCTCTTCCAGTCAACCAATCGTAGGTGTGTAAAATTTTTTACCCATGAGAAATGATTTATAATTAAAAGGACAAGATATAACATAATTTTCGCGACACATAAGTTAGTATGAGATAGCGATAAACTAAAACTATATACAGACAAAATTTTTAGTTATTTATTTAAACAATTAAATTACGAGCGAGTTACCATACTAACTAGAAAATGATAAAAATTCCTTACCCCCGCAAGGATATTATCAATTTTTAGTGGTTAAAATCAAAGTCAAAGTTTTAAAAGGCCTTTTACAACTTTGAGTTTGACTTTATCTTGAAATTAAGTATTTTAAAAAGCTCATGTCAACAATATGTGATGACGGATTAATTCATTTAGTAATTAAGTACATAAATATTAGGAATATACTGAAATTGACATAAAAATATCCATGACAAGTGTATACATGTATATTGATCTCATAGTACAAAAATTTATAAGTCTTTAGGCTTAGGAACTTAAGGCAGAGCCCAAAGCTGAAAAATAAGTAAGTAATAAACCTATTCTACGTTGGCAATCTCCACGAATTTGTTAAGAAATGTGTACGAAAGAAATAACGAAATCTAATATTGATTCTATAACCCTCATAAGCATATAAATTTCGAATATTAGAGAAATTCTAGAGAATATTCGCCTAATTATAATAACGAGATCGTGTTCTCAAAGGGTTAGCATCTTACGCAATGGTTGCCCAAAAACTTGAACATAAATCTTTAATGTAGCCAATGAATTATATAAATGTACCCAATCTACATAATCTAATCTACATCGTACCTAATTACATTGCAAAATTAAATATCAATATTATTTTTAAAGTTTTATACGAACCGTAAAATAGTAATTGAGTACATATTCGCTTTCTTAAAGAGCAAATTATAAAATATAATTTGTTTTATTTAAGAACTTGCTATAGCTATTGCTATAGCAATATATAGTTGCTATTGCTATTTGTTTTATTTATTTTATTTTTATTGAATTTTTGAAATAAGAATAAACTTACTTTTAATATTTTTTTCGAATACCCTCGATTCGGTTCTCGACAGCATTATTCTTTAGTATATACCTCTTGCGGCTACCAATTATGCTAGTAATATTTTTTTATTACTTTCATGTCGAAATTATAATGAAAATTCTCAGACGTTAACATATTCAATTTGACGATATACCAGTTAACAAAGTCAATTCGGGATAAATTTAAATAATATAATTTAGATAATTAATTTAAATTTTTAAATATATTTTATTTTATTGTTAGTTTTGAATTATAAGTGGAGTGTGAAATTTTTCTCGTATATGTACTATTTTTTATTTATTAAACAAAATGTTTTTTAAGTGTATGTTTTATTAAAATAAATAAATAATAATAAAAAAACCGTTTAAATTAAAAGTAACAAAATTACAACCACAATGATGCTCATACACGACACTTGAAAATCTATGGTTTCTGATATGTAAGTAAGTATTAAGGACACTAAGATTAAGTAGAAAGACATATTATATGGCTAATGTACTTCAACTAACGTTATAAGTAACATTGTTACTATAGCACTACTGTGGACACTTTGTGATGAAAAAAAAATTGTTATTAATTTTTTTATACAAAAATTTTTAGTTATATAGTTTCATTAAGATGAATAATTTAATATTACTTTTGCCTATAAGAATGACTGGTTCTGTTACTGTTGCTACTGTTTTATGGTTCTTTATTCAGAAAATAAATAATAATTATTCGGGTAGATTTGAATTAAAACTGTATGAACAAATCAATTCCTTGAAAAACTTTTCTTACGTCTCGCGTGTAATCTTTTTTAATATTTAACAAAATTGGATCAGAATTAATGTGAGATAGAACCTCTTACAGCTGTATAAAAATATTGGAATTACTCTTATATATATTATAGCCTTTTATTTTTTTACTTATATAAGCTACGCAAATAAAAGGCCGGAACTGCACATGTTTATCATTTAAGGTTGAATCATTATAAACTTTTTGTGTTTATCAAATTGGTTCTAGAACAATACGACAGTGTTTTTGTAAATATGATATAATTTCTTGACTAAATATAAACTCAAGTAAGATCATGTTACCTACCCACTTACGTACATGTTGTTATTTTCCAACTTCCACGCTAAGGAAGTCGCTGGCACAGCTAGTAAATTCATAAATAAGAAAGACTAAATAAACCTAAAAAACTTGCCAGATGTTTTGCTGTACTTAGGCATCCAGCAAACAAATTTGACGACATTGTTGCATAAAACATAGGAACTCTTTCAAAGCTTTTCTTTTTTTTTAAAAAAGTAATGAAGTATTCTCAGTTTTTAAGGATGAAACAGTGAATAACGAAACGTAGTTTCTGTTAGTATTGCAGCTATAGTTGTACCTATCGCGCTCAATAGTCTCTCTTCAATTCTCTTGACCTTGATGTTCCCTCTTAAGGAAAGTCATTAAACGAAGATTTTAGAACTCATCTCCTTGCACAACGTCCGAAATTATTGTTAAAGTTTCACCCGAGTGTCTTAATATGGGTTACCAAACCAAAATCTGCTACGCCCTTTCCTATTACTTAATTAGAGAATCAACAACATCATTATCGTATAAACGTCGTGATGAGCTCAGGATTTTCTATATGGGAGAAAAGCATGAGGAGTTTGGCCTATAACACTACCAAGATGGTCCAATGCTGGTAGTGGGTGAAAGCAATTGCCGTAACAACTAGAATCAATGGCTTAAAGTGCCTACCGAAGCACGGAGTAGCTCGAGATAACAAATTTAATTGACCTATGACCAACCATAACTTAAGTTACTTTTTTTTCGTTATCGAAACCAGATCGTGATGTGTGCTTGGTATTGGCTCAAATACCATGCCAACGAGCTCTTCATCGATCGAGAAAGAGAGAATGGTATATATAAGATTTGATCATGTTTTCAGAATCTGGCCATAAATCATTATTAAATGACAAAATGGTCTCAATTGTGATGTGCACGAATTGCAATTAAATGAACAATCACTTTATTATTTCATTACAATCCAATCAGAATAACTATTAATTATAAGTTTCTGAATAAAATTTATTTTTAAGCATTTTTGCATTTATATTACGTGATAAGTCAAATAAATCAAAAGGGTTTGACTCGTCTTAGTATCAACTAGCTTAATCTTCTTAAAAGTTATTCTATCCCTTTCATATTGAATAAGACAGAAAAATAGGAAAATAACTAAATTTTAGTTTAGAGAATACAAGTATAATGGAAACCTTTAACTACTATAACAAAACTGAACAGATTTTTAACAAAAATGCTAATCTTAACTTAAATACATATTAAGTAATCTATCAAAAGTGGGACAGTAGTTCCCATTTGAAACCGCAGCTCCGGCGACCAACTCATCTACTTCCTACCATATTGTAAATCAATTCACTTACATAATCGGAGGAATTAAAATTTTTATCAAGACCACAAATTACCATACTGACACACAAACTCAGAAACATATTGGAGGCAGTGACATCCGCTACTATAAACAAATTAATGCATAAACGTTGTATCGTGATATCAAGTTAGGGTATAAAATGTGGTGCTGTGACATTGCCAATTCAGAAACGAGTTAAGCTCGGTAGAGACAAGATCATTTAACTGGCTTTCTGCGATTAGCTCAAAGCCATGGCGTTTATTGTAAGTCCAATAACAATATACGTAATAACAGTCTCCTAAAACAATCACTAAACAGTTATTTCTTCCACAGGTTAAGGTAATCTTCTTCACCACCGTTGTGTACAGTGCCAGCGCAGGATATCTTCCCGGTCAAGACTCTTACTCAGAATCCGCTTTAAGTGCACCTTCGGCGTCATATGGACCTCCTTCTTCAAGTTACGGGGCACCAGGATCAGATTCAGCAGTCGACTTTGGAGGCAACTTCGGCAATGGTCTTGGAGCTTCTGGAGGAGGATTTGATGACAACTACCAAGGCCCAGCACAAGCTCCAGCACCAGAATACGGAGGTCCTGATTCGGACGGTGGCCTCAACCTAGATGCTAATCTTGGAGGTGACCAATCAATCGGAGGGCCGAAAGTAATTGGCACTCAAGTTACCTACGGCCAACCAAACTTAGCTGCAACAAGATACGAGCTCCAGTCAGTTCTGCAGAAAGTAGTTCGCCGCATTCCCGTTGAGGTGGTGAAACATATCAAAATCGGTGTACCTCATCCCGTACCGTACCCTGTCCGCAGTGAAGTTAAGGTGCCTTTTCCCCAGCCCTACCCTGTCCACGTGAACGTTGAGAAGAAGGTGCCATACCCTGTATACAAGACTGAGAATGTTGAGGTCGAAAAGCCTGTTCCGTACGAGGTCGTGAAGGAAGTACCGTTTGAAGTGATCAGAAAAGTACCGGTGCCAATCCCCAGGCCTTATGAGGTGATTAGAAAGGTGCCAGTGCCTATAGTGAAGCATGTCGAAGTCCCCGTGCCCGTGTGGCAGCCAGAACCCATTCACATTATCAAACACGTCACCCACTACAAGAAGAAAAGCTGCTGTTGGTAAATTAGTCTCATAGTGATCATACCAAATAGTCAATAGTTCTGTAAATAATAGTCACTAGAAATAATTTAAATGTTGTTATAATAAAAGTTATCTAATACATTACAAAGAGTTGTTTCTTTATATGTCGAGTTCTCATACTCACAAATCGTTTTAACCAATCCAAAGGATTTATGAAACATTTCACTTAAAGTATACTGAATAGTGAGCTTATACAAAATCAAAAATTTTGTTCCAGAACCATAATTTTGTTTATAGAGTTAAAATTTCCCGATACCAATGTTAATAATTAAAGTTCATTAAACATATGCCTTAAATTGTTAGAGAAATAATATTTTGCATTAGAAATCGGCATTAAATTTTTTATTAATTCGCCGCATTGGCTATCCAATTTGTATAATGTTTATTACAAAAATATACAAAAAGTTACGTTTACTTTAAAAATAAATATTAAATACTGAATTGTAATATAATGGTTGATTATCAATTAGTATTTAATTATAAATATTTAGATTTTAATTGAGTTAGATAAATTAATAATAGTTATATTTTTACACTCACACCAATACATTAGCCCAAAGTTAGAATCATTAAGAGCTTCTTTTATAGATACGGAAAATATTTTTATATAATAAATATTCATAATATAGTATATAAGAAATAAACATACATCGTAATATATCAAACATAAGTAATCCTAAACATAACCCAAGAACAAACATTCCTATTTATAAAACAAAAATCAGCCCCGTCTGAGTTTCGAACTCGGAAACCAATTTTCACAGGGTCAATGCCTAAGTACCGAGTATGTTCTAGTATGCTCTAATTATGTTACTTTTTTATTATTATACTTGATACGTACCGATATCCATTATAATATATGTTAGTACATATTTTATTACGGACACAGTGGTCCTATTTCAGAAGGCACACTTTAAAATTTTACTTAAATTCAGTATATACTGCTCTCTCTTTATGTTATAGGAAAAGGAAACCAATAATAAGAACCGTAAAACAACCAAAATTCAAAGGGTTTTAATGGAACAACAGACATTTTAGAAGGCATATGCCATCTTAAATTGTCTATGATTCCTTCAAAAGTAACACATAGATGTACATACAACCCCTTTCTCTGTCCCTGCATAGGGGGTTTGTATCTACCGGTATTTAATTACGAATTTAAATATTCCGATTTTCGTAATTCCAAAGAAATAATTCATTCCGACTTTACTAAAGGTAGTTTTTTATTACCCTGAACATTATAAATAGATATATTGAATTTCGGATTCCTTAAACGTTCTTATTAGTACGTTCTTTAAGGTTGAAAATAAATACACGTGACATGCCAGTTGTACGATATACAATGTGTTTAAATTATGTTAAAAATTGTGTATCTCAGAACCAGACCCTGTGTCAACCAAATATAAGTATTGATGAAGCTTTCCTCTTGTTTTCTGTTTCCAAAGAAAACCAGCCCTGAGTTATTCCACTACCGTTAGTGGACTCCAAATATTCTAAATGGGATTATTAATGACTTGAAAAGTATGATGATCCGATTTCGCTAAAATTCTACCATTCTGGAGACTTTATCCACACTTGACTACCACGCTACCGAAATAAATGTAAGGGTTTAATTTCGTTTCTACTAAAAAATTCTGTCTTAAAATTAAAATTAAAATCACTACAAACACACACATCACACACACTCACACTCACACACAAACGCTTTAATCTGCCTACACAACAATTTATATTTTTTTGCTTGTTTCACAGACTAGTTTAGATTGTATTTACATAGTTTTAACATTAATTATCATGCAGTCACATAGAACCTGAAAAGGGTGGAGGGTTGATAATCTAAGACACAGGTTATACCTAGTTCGGATATTAACCTGCATTCCCAACAGACATTCCCCAGAAATAAGGCCCTAAAGTAGTGTTATTATTATATCCGTTTATGTTAAGAAATAAATTAGGAAAATGAAGAGGGACTAGAAAAAGTTATAGATTGATTATTATTTATAAATTATGTTATTTAAAAATCATTTTTTTCAGAATCCTCTTCTGCAGTTGATAATTTGTATGATAATATGTATTTATTCACTATTGATTCTCCCGTTCCCGCTGTACTGCAATATATTGTAAAACGATCTGGGACTGACAATGGACAAAACAATAAAAATTATAAACTAATAAATAAATAATTTTTAAATATATTAAATATTTCTTATACTCACACCTATATTGTCTAGGCTAAATTAAGCACCACAAGTTTGTATTGTGGATAAAAATATAACTAAGATATAAGTTTAAAATAATGTATATGATTTTAAAATTATTTTAAAATCATATACAATATATAAACCTAATCAAATGAACATGACCTCACATCAAATTCTTTGACAATTTTGAATAAATCAAAACAATTGATACAGTAAGTAAGTAAGTAAGAAACATTAAAATATTCATACACGTGCCATCATCATGCAACATCAAATTGGGTAAATATAATAGTCATTGGACTCTTTTAACCCATTCAAAACGTGAATTTAGAAGTTTATTAGGCAAATTATTACAAAATTTCAATTCATTATGTAAACAAAAGCAGTTTTGTAATGTATTAATACATCTTTATCTAAATTATGACCAACTATGATGGGTTGAAAACCTAATCAACCTATTACAAGTGCCTTTAAAAATAAAGGCACAAAACCTTCGCTACTCACTCGTTTAACATAGACTATTTTAATTTTATCCGAGTTATATTTTTCAAATGTTAACCTAAAGCACAGCAAAGAAAATAATTTTAAAATCATTTACGATTTATTTTGATAATATTTATAACAGATAAGTAGAATTTTTATACTAGTATAATAGTTTTTGTATTTTTGTTGTTTGTTTATGAATGTAATTAATAATATTAGAAACTTCACACAATAAAAAAATATAGGTCAGAGAGACAAAATAACACATAAAAGTATTAGATTTAATAGTAATGAAAACATGCCAGGATATTCTTTTTACATAAAAAATGGATGAACATAATTGAATTACTTGATTTGTATCAAAGCGCAAGAATAGTTTTATTCGCAATAGACACATATTTTTTTTTCTATGATAAATTTAGTAATTTTCATTAAATATTTCATTTAGTAAGTACTTTACAATAACAAAGCTTCTATAGTACTCGATGGTGAATGAACGCAGCATTATTAACATACTCGGCCAAAAATTGCAATAGATGTCGTCATCGATATCGTAAATTGCAAGTCAAATAGCGTTTCGGCGACATAGTGCAGACTATTTATAAAGTGGTACATTTCCTGATGCTACGCCAGATGTGAGCGAGCTGTATCGGACGTAACTCGTTACTTATATTCAACGAATATGACACTATTAGTAAGTACTATTTTAAATTTTTTATGTAAAAGAAAGTCCTATTAAGCAAATTAATAACTTAAAGAAGATTGTCAATTAAATTATCATATTTGTTTTCAGAAATTTATCGTGATCACCACCTGCATATTATCTGCACATGCATTACAAGATGACCCAGGGCCACAAACCTTTTCGCAAAGTACTCTTGCACCGCCTGTTTCAACCCACAGGCCAAGATATGTGATGAGAGATGCAATCTTATATCTAACTCCAAGTCAAATAAAAGCTTTGGAAGCTACACAGGGATTGAACAAAGTCGTGCCAATGGGATACGCCCACAATAGTGACGAACTTCAAAAGGTTCAGTACTCAGAAGAAGAATTACGTAATTTGGAACAGCTAATTCAAAAGCAATTGACTCATCAAAATATATATCACAGTCAAACTGAGAGACCACCGACGCCTATTGTAGAGCCTAACACTGAGACACCAATAGCATTTTCGCCGGAATACGTGCAGGCATTACCCCCACAGCCACATCAGGAGATATTAATGCAGCCAATGCCACTACCACTTCCTAAACCTGAAGAAAACTATTATCTGCCAACAGCAGCGAAACCTTTAGCAGTTCCCGAAAGTTATTCATTTATAAAATTGTATACAAACAAAGAAATTCATGAAAGTCCAAAAATACAACTGTTCCGTCCTTACCCTCAAGATCATAAATTAAATGAACTCCCCGTACAGCAAAACTTGGAAATTCAAGAAGATCCCCTTCACCACAAAAAGTATAAGCTTGTACCTTATGAATATGTGACTGAGAAGCCTAAACTCGAGAAGCCTTTTACAAGCTTGGATCTATTGAAAGCTGAGCTGCCGCAAAACAATGAACTAGATGAGGAAATAAAAAATCAAGGTAAGGAAATTTTACTGCAAAATGATGAATTTCCCAAATATTTATCAGCATTAAAGTACGCTCCTCAATTTGAAGCTCATGAGCTCGCTGCTGCATACCAAAAACAATTGGTGCAGATAGAAAAGGAAAATGCTTTAGCGAAAGCAGAAGCTATCAGGAAATCAGCTCCAGTTGTAATCCACCAAGAAATTTCAATTAAAAAATCAAAATCACACTCGGGTCAGCAGCATGTTAATCTTTCTCCGCCTCAGAAGTTCTTCCAATCGGCGCTGAAGCCTGAAGTCGAAATTCCTCAGCAATACGCGGTGCCTTTACAAATAATTAATCCAAATCCGATATCTAATGAAAAGCCAGAAAAGTTATCACTTGAGATTGAGAAGCATATTCAAGTGCCTGGAACAAAGAACGTGTTTATTAAAGTGGAACAACCTTACTCTGTTGAGCAATATTTACCCGTAGAACTTAAAAAAGAAGTTCCACTAGATATTCCGCTACATAATTCTGAAAAACTGACATATATCCGCCACGTGTGGAAGCACTGATAGTTACAATTTTTTGGTGGATAAGTTTCTAAGACTGGGGTAAATAATGATTAATATTATAATTGTGCAATACTTAAACCTTAAGTATTTAATTAGGTATATTGTGATATTTGTTATAAAAGCTTTAAATAAAATCCTTTGTTAAATATTAGTTTTATTTACTAACTTACCGCTGTGCTAATTTAATTTATTAGGCGTAATTTAAAAAAATATTTATATCTAAATATTAACTTTTTCATTAAAAACAGTAATGTCACACAGGTGCAGACTATATTATACATTGTCAAGGATTGAGTAACATATTTGAAATTGATAACATATACAAATAATTACATCATAGAATTACATAAGTTTCTTTAAAACAAATAAATGTTGCGTCGTGACACGATTCCACTCATTATACACCACATTTAACATTTTTTTAAACTGATGTTAACTTACGATTTATGTAAAGTTTAAAATAATCTTATATATCGCTTAAATATATAAAATCGATTTGATGTTTGTTAGTTCCACTAAAACTCAAAAACAGCTTGATAAATTTAAATAATTTTTAATGTATTTTATTCGGTTTGATTTAGAGGTTATTTAAAAATAAAAATTACTGGGAAAAATCCTAAAGGAATGATATTTATATACAACTGAAAATTATTAATTTTGTTTAGAAAATCATCTAAATGACATGCTACAAGTTCATCGGGTCAACTGGTTACTTACAAAGCTACGAAATAATTAGTTATCTAGTACAAAAGACATCAACGCGTTATTGTATTTTATATTTAATTATTTGAAAATATTTGAATTAAAGAGAATGGCTTTGATTATAACGACTCTTTAATAACTAGCAAAATGGATTAAATGAATGAATTTATAATTTCAAAATTAAAGGTGTACTTAACAAAAACAAAGTATTTGTTGTAAAGATTAGAGTCTTTTATATGAAGGGAAGATATTTATTTATTACAATTCGAAACAAGTATTCACGTAAATATATTCGCAATATAGTATATTGTCATAGTAACGCATGTCGAGTCCATGTGCCCAAGATAATATGTTACTAAAAAATTTCATAGTATATTTTTAATAAGACTTAATTTTAATAATTATATAACATAACACTTCTTATTTCTCCCTCGCATTTTAACTTTTAAATGACGCTATTAACAATGTTTGTTATTCACTCGTCTTTCTTTCGTTTAGAATTTTAAATACAAAAATTGTTAGCGAAAGCTATTACCTACATGAATACGAATGTATCAGGAAGGTAAAATGTCTACGAAATTACGAGATTTCGGTGCGTGACGTAACGCGTTTCGTTATTGAGCTGTGGGTTGCAAGTTAGAGCCTCCAATTAAATGATTTTAGTGATTTCAGAAGTACTCAACCTTTTCATATAATGGATTTTATAATAATTGCAAGTTAATTCAGTGCTATTTATTTGATAACACAAAGATTGTACCAACAGAATTGATACTGACAGTGATCAAATAAACCCGGGCTGGGATCTTTTTCTACATCATAATTTATACAAATTTATATAGGAAAGTATTCCTTGATTGAACTCATTATTTTTTTTAAAAATTTTGCAAATTCTAGTAAATTTCCGACAGGCGGTGTCAGCGTGTGAATTTTGGAATATTGTGAGTCAACTCGGATTATGCAAGCTAAACTTGGATAGTTTAACTTAGGATTATGGCTTAAAATCTATTAATCTTGTTATGTTTATTAAACGGGGTTCTGGTATTATAACGAAACACATTCTACACAAAGTCGAAAGTGGAATCCATTCTCTACAAATAAAATTAAGTTCAACTGGTGTAGACGAGACATGCATTCTTTTCTTATGTTGATTGGCATGTTTTAGAAGTGCTTTTTTTAATGTGACCTACGCCTGAGCCTATCTTTCCTTCTCTGAGTGATGTTTATGTAAATTAGAACTTCTATTGATTTATTTAATACGAAAAAACATTCTGTCTGTTCAAAAAAATAAGACAATAAATAGAACTAATAATAATAAAACTTACTTTGAAGCATATTTTTGAGAAAATCAATTCTATGAATCGTATAAATTCTTAATAATATTTTTAAAATGTATTATATCGAAAATAAACCTATCATTATTTCCACTTAAGGCTTTTAAAGGAAGAGCAAAAGAAAACCAAGTGAATTAAAGCTAAAAGCTGAATTATCTTTACGGACGAATTATCTTTGCATAAATTCAATTAGTGTAAAGAGTGCGTGCGTAATGGGTCAAAGCCGAAAAAGAAAAACGAAAGTGAATATTAAGGAATACAAAAAATAATTATGATACTGAAGAATATTGCATTATAAGTTGAATATAAACCATATTACTTTAAATTAAACAATAAATTCCAAATCAAGTGTTACCTACACATATTATTATAGTGATAATAATATGTAAAGTTATTCATTTTATAGCCGCTTACTAAATTTGTTTTATCCAATAACCACACATTAAGATGTGTGGTTGAAATTTATGACTAAATATTTAGATTGAAGAATACATTAAGAGAACATAAAGAAAATATGGTTGAACCAGAAACCACTCTGGCGCATTATGACGTATTAACCTGATTTATTAAGCATACAAATATTTCTTGTGGTACTATACTTAACAAAATCAATTTTTAATAAAACAGAGACCACAAAACATATCACTCACAAAAACAGGTTAAAACAATTATTGGTTGCGAGATTACGAACGGATTGAAAGATACTTACAGCGTAATGCAAAGAAGTTAAATAAAAATAAGTGTTTAAAAATAGAACTTACTGGAAAATAACTAGAGATGAAAGTGGTCGAAAGTGATGTGACTTAATTAACAATAACATATACAACAAACAAAATATGATTACAACACAGTCGAATATCACTATCTGGTACGTTACGTGCGTTTAACTTCTATAACCCTTCTTTGTCTCATTATGGAAAATGATTGGATTTTCATATAAGCTCTCGCTTGGTCATGGAGCGTAATTGTAAAATCCCATACTTTTTTTATTTCGCGATTCAATTGCGATATCAAAAATCATGTTGTGTAGTCCCTCAGACCCCTAGTAGTTTGCGTTTAGTTGAGAAACGTATAAATAAAAAGTAGTTTCCAAAACTTCACAACATAGGTGCTGTACCCCTTGTGTGAGTTTCAATCAAATGAAACGCCTCGATCATGTTTTTCGGCAGCTGTCAAATAGTATGGAAGCGACAGTAGCGCCTCTGTTGTGAAGTATTAGAAACGATTTTTATTCCATATATGCGATCATTAGCTGAACGCAACTACGACATTCACTATTGTAGTTGCGTTCTTCGAGTCTTGATACGATTGAAACTCACACTAGGGTATTGTTGTCTTTTTCATACATTTTCAGCTGACGACAAACACAATCGAGATAGAACGAATTTTAGACTAGGGGCCAGAGAATATGTTACCCTACAAATTATATTATGCTTTTTACTTATTTCAAGCAAAGTATATATGATCTGATGTTACCTAAAAGTAAGCAGTAGAAGTACATTTGTGGAGATAGTAATTTAGTACAGTAAACGAGGTACAGCCTTCCTTAGTCACCTCGACATTGCTAACCTATTGTACATCAAAACACGCACGCATAATTACTTGCTGCGTAATCATTAATTTTGGCGTACAATGAAAGTAATTGGGTATATTTTTGATGGTTTATTCTATTGACGCATTTTAGGACTTCGTTGACATATGTTTCGAATGTTTTGGTTGCAATTGCGAAAACAAAGCAGCTGTTGCCATTGTTGTTCCCTGGATGGGTCAATTAAAATTAGTTACTTTAACACATTCAATGCCCAATAAAAATGCCAATATTTGCACTGTGGCGCAATATTTGCGATATTTTAAATAGCTTTATTAAATATTTTTTCCAATAAAACATTAACTATTTAGCAACATAGAAGTGACGACTGTATTCATAAACATCAAATTACAATCTATTTAAGAACATTTCCAACACCTTTATTTTATAAATTAGTAAACCCTTCATTATAGGGTGAACACGGCAACCGTGTCGTTAGCGTGTGTTAAGCTTCTCGGTGCTTCGTTTCATTGCTCCCGATGGTTACTGTAACCGCTTTCGCCCACCAAGCCGCATTGGGCCAGTACGACGTACGTACGTAGTATTAAGACTTAAGCTTCTCGTGTGTTTTACCAATGTAAGCAGATCTGTGCCCAGCAGTGGAGCTTATATAGGCTGTTGATGATAATGATGATTTTTAAAGATGTGGATAAAAATAAAGCAAAATTGATTCAAAACTTTTACAACTAAAGGTCAGTTCATGCTAATGCAGAGTGGAAGCATATCGAAGCTCTATTTTTAAAGTGAAAAATAGTAAGCCCGCCCTTATTTTAACAACGTAATGCTTTTATAAAAAAACGCGTAAATTCATGCGTAGGAGTGACTAAATTACATTATTATTTCAGGTCTCCAGAATATAGTCGCACCTGCATTATCAAGAGGATTCTGTATATTATTCATGTATATGCTTGGTTGAATAAAAATAACTTTTATATTAACGCTTCGATGCGTTTTACTAACGTGTAGCCTTCACCCTAAATGACGTCACCGGAAACTATAAACATATCATAGTACCGATACCAAATTTACCAAGCCACAGTAAATTTTTGTTGAGGACCAAATAAGGGATACCACGTCGTTCTGTTACTCGTATAATGTTGTAGCCTGCATGTGAGACTAGTTTTATTTTTATTTAAAATGACGTATTTAAAGTTCAAAGTTCTTTAGTATTTAGAGACGCAGTTCCAGAAAAATTTAGCTTCAATTAAATTATTTTCCCTTTGAATGTTTCAAAACATGCAAGTAATGTCTTAATATGAGTGTCTTAATATTCTGTTTGTGTGAAATAAGCATTAATACGCTTCCACACTATTTGGGTCGCCACCCAAGGTTGGTGTGATTGTTTTATTGTCTTCTTGATGACTTTGTTTCGTAAAATCATTAGCAGAGAATACACTTATAAAATTACATTGAAATAAAAAAGGGTGTAAGAACTTAATCTCCGGTGCTGCAGATTACTTTTGTGGACACATTCAATTAGGTTTGATTAGTTCATTGCATTTCTAAGTTTGTAAAAAGAATTATACGCATATATGGCAATATCAGGGTCTTATATTAAGTTTTGAGCGATTTTCATGCGTCAATTCTATTTCATCTTTTCTCTATAGTAGGGGTGCTGGAATATATTTCATTTAGAAATATGTAATACCTTTGTACAATTTATCCTCATATCTATAGTTGTACATTAATTGTTAAATAAATAAATAATTTTAATTTATTTATCAGGTATCGATTACAAGCCAAATGTATATTATAGATTTAAGATCCTTGATAATTAACGAAATATTCTGAATTATAATGTTATGGAAAGGGACTCTTGCATAATATTTTTATAGTATCCAACAATATTTTATTTATAAATAAATATAAACACCTGAAAGAGTATTTTAATATCCACATCTGTTACCTTTTTTGATTAACAAATTTGTGTTCGTCTGATTCTATTACCAATACACATTATTAATAAATTATAGCGCTATATTCAAGAATGGCTGACTTATCTATATATCTCCTACATAAACTAATCCGCAATTTAGCTAACAGATGCGAATCGATCAAATGTTATTTTTATTGCTCAATCTTTCAGAATTTTATTTTCTAGTTTTGTCCCGCGAACAGTGGTGACCTATGAGAACTCTACATTTTTGAAGGAAAAAAGCTAATGGGTATAGTCAAACTTTTCCTACGAAATTATCCGATGAATCAAATCAATTAATATTTGGTTGAATTACAATATTATTTATTTAATTATACTAAATATTCATAGATTCGCTTTTCTATTTAGTGACATGTATTCCTCCATAAATATTTAGTGAAAAAGACGTGAAATCGCGTTTTTTGAACCGGCGAGTCGACGTGTCGACGATACTTCTCTCAGAGGCTTGACAACGGCAGGAACTTATTCCCCCTTTTTTCACTTCATTTTCACTTCAATTTATTTTTAGATCAATTGTGATCATAGCGTATGCATTTGCACCGGAATATCGGAAGCTCATACTATATTGTTGATATCCAGTCGATAGATCTTTTACAAGTAAACAAATACGACATTATGATGTTTTCCTGAAGCTTTATCAATTGATTGGCAAAGTGTGAACACAAAGTTAATGTCAAAGTACATAATATAGGTCAGCGAACGCATGTTTAACAAATTGCCACAGTGAACGTTCGTGATGTAATTGTTACGCTAATGATCCGGGCCCAGGAAACAAGCCGTTTGTTACAGACTTGTTAAAGAACTGACCGACTGAAGTTGAATGAATTGAGAACATAAATAATCAGACATGGAGCTTGACGGATGGAATCATCTTATGAGATGTCGCTATATAATATAAAGGTAAGCTTTTTTTAGTGTCTTAATTTTTTTCATTACTAACTTTTAAGTATTATTTGTAAATCAGTTATGTTTTCTTTCAAATCAGTGTCATAGTGCGAGCCAACGTGCGGCCCGCGGCACTGCCCTATGCGGCCCTGAGTTTAATTTGGAATTACATTTCATAATATGAATTTTCATAGATATGCGTCCCATGTAGATTTTGAGGAAATCACAAATTACGTCTATATAGCAACAAAACTTTGAATGCGATAGTACAATTAAACGTATTAATATTTAACACTAACGCGTTGAACTTTCATAGCAATTACAGTAAATATATAAAAGTTGTAACAAAACACAGTTGCGCCACTGTTTACCTCTTAAGGGGAATGGAACGTAAAATGTTAATTGCATTATTAGGTTATGTTACGTATCGTCAGATAACAAAGCTTAGCAAGTCATCCACTACATAACTGCTCTATAATGCATAATAATGTGAAAACGCTTGCTTATGCTAAAATACGCTTTATCACTCTTATAATAGGTGTCATGTAATTTCTTAATATGTTACTGTTATTCAACATTGCCTTAGTATAAGCCAAGTTTGCTTATATTTATCTTTACTCGAATATTACTTATCATTGTCAATCAATGTACTTGTAGCCGGTTGTTAGGTAATATTTGTGTTCTTGTATCATTTTGTCTCTCAAAGATCGTTAGTAGGTTTACCGTTCTAGTGTTGTACGAATTCTGATACATCAAAAATATACTAATAATAATTCTGATACATCAGTATATATTAAAGTCAAAAGTCAAAGTCAAAATAACTTTATTTAAATAGACTCATTTAGAGTAAGTTCTTTTAAATCGTCACAAAAGGGAATATGTATGAGAAAAACAAATAAATATAATTAAAGGCAATAGTCATAACTTTAACTGGGTATCAACCGGTTATAAATATTATACGTTAATATAAGAATGGTTTTTTTAGATTATTACCATTTAGAGTACAAAGAATGTTTAGTTCATTATTTATATTTATAATGTTCACCAATTATAGCGTCTCTTGATGCTAAGGAAATAGGAAAATCATATAAATTTTAAGTTATAACAAACATTTATTAATATCACAATTTCACAAGGACTCGCCAAGCGACTCCAGTTATTACTAAATATGACGGACATACAAACAGACAAACACTATCCTAATCACTTTGTAAATTACAACTTTAATACTTTTTTCGTATGACAATAATAACTTCGTAATAATCGAGATTTAAACCAATTTATAGTTTATCAGGTACAATTTTAATAGCACACCAAACTAAGCTCTAGTTACTCGTTAGTATTGTGTACAATTCAAAATTATTGTTACACAAATACATAAAATTAACTCTACTAGTAACTTTGCCTTAATCTTCTCTTTTTCATCAACTTCAATGTTGATGTACATCATAACTTTTGATGTGAAATTCTAATATCAACAGGCAAGAAATATTACTAAATTAAATTAGTGTGTAGGGATAGGGATACCTATATTATCGGGAATGTCTCGCTGAAAATACTGTTTAGTATACACCGTAGTGGTATCCTTCTCCATCATGGCCGGAGATAGTTTGGCTTTGCTCTGCAGCATATCCATGCGATGGTTGGAACTCAGCGTAGCCTTTAAGTCCTTCGCCACCTTCGAATCCACCGTATGCCTCAAGACCTCCATGTTCTAGACCGCCATGTTCTAGACCGCCATGTTCTAGACCTCCATGCTCTAGACCTCCTTGCTCAAAACCTCCGTGATGAAGGTTTGCAGCCAAATGCTCAGTGTCAAGCCTGTGATCTTCTAGCACGAGACCACCTCCATGTTTATGTTCAGTCTCAGGATGGATCTGCTTCAGGTTCTGCTGAGATTTGCCCTTCGCCAGAGGGTGCTCCAACAGGTGTTTGTGCTCTTTCTTCACGTATACAGGAACTGGATGGAAATGCTCGAATTTGATGGATTGGTGAGATTTGGCATGATCGTGCTGAATGTGGTGTTGATGGCCGGATTCACCAATTAGAGAGTGATCGTACTTCTCTTCTATTTGAGGTGCTTCTTCGTGGATAATGCCTGGATAGGCGGCTGCCACAGCGAGGAATCCCAGGAAAATCTATAAAAGAATGGTGACATTTTAGATGAAATTCCAAATTTCTTTAATTCTGAAGTTTAAATATCATTTTAGATTCATATCAAACTAGGAAATTTAATTGTGTAGACATTTCACATTTCTTCAACACCAACATACCGCCGAAGGCTAAACCCGTTCAAACTGAAAGCTGACAAGGAACCACAGTTTGAATTATGTGAAAAAATTCTTCCTGTAATATTGAGATCAGGAAAATTGATACATAAATGAATTTAATAACATTAGTTAACGGCTTTTCATCGCATGTTTAATTCGCTTTCTTTTTCATGCTTAATTTCTTTATTCCTTTACAGATAGTTAGAAGCAATTTATCTTGATTGGTTATTTAAATCATCAACTGCATTTGAATGCTAATTTTAAATAAATTTGGATTACTAATCGCAATTTTTAATATTGATTTTTAACTTTGAACCGTAGAGGGGTTTTGTACTAGCAGAACTAGTTTTTTTTTAAATCAGAGCACTATTTGATATAAAAAAACATTGTTTTTCACAGCACAACCACCAAACACATCACAGACACAACTCACGAAACGCACATGGTACTTCATAGCGGGTCCGTGTGATTGCACCTCACTGCAGCGAGAGGGTATGCTTTATGCCAGTCTTTGTAATTTGCATCGTTTATATACCCCGTTTCACTTACTTACAGGTGTGTGTGTGATCCACTTATTACGTACAGTGTATTGACAATCTATCAGCGTAGAACAATAGTTAGAAATTGTTGGGAGAAGGTGGATTTTTGCCGATAAACGACTAAACCTTTTCAATCGAAATTCAACGTAATAGGTTATCGTGATTGTACTGAAATGTCATGGGATTTGCATAATTTAAGCTTTCTAGTCAAATTCAAATTGAAACTTCTTAGAGATTTGTTTTTTACTGTTCAGAAAGATTTTTAAAAGTGTTTTTATATATTCTTAATATATAAGTGTCATAGAATAATTTAATTAACTTAATTATATTACATTAATAAATATGATGAATTACGCAACATTTTTACGCAATTATGTGATAAATTTAACACTTTCGTTTACCTAAAATGTAGTAATGAGAACTTAATTTTCATTTCTTTTCGCAACTTTTGTATGTTCTTTTAGGGTACGATAATGGATATTTTTAGTTATTTTGTTATACAGCCAGGTGACAAACAAAGCGTACAATCTGCTTAAGTAACTGCAGTCCATTGATATTTATAAAACAAGGGACCTAAACTTAGGTAGTTAGTTGTTTATTACAAATTTTATCCTGATATAATCTAACAAAAACGCAATGGCCAGCCCTGCTTGTTCCCTGCTCAAAACGATTCGAAATGTAAATACCACTTTATCTCTCATTATAAAATAATAGTTATTTTTGTCCCTCGAATAAAAAAATAACACGGATGAGCCTGAGCATTACCTTGTCTCTATACATTATTTCACGTAAGATGTTTTTTTCATTTTTAATTTTAGGTCGCTTTTTAACGACATTAGCAACCATATTACAACTGAACAATACTTAAATTAACTGATACATATTTATCAATTTCAAGTAATTTAATTTTTGACTACAGCAGTTTTCGTTAAGACAATCTTTTAGGATGTTTACATACACGTTTTACATTGTCATATGCTGAACTTTCTACTAACAGATGGTTAATATTAAAAGTTAAAAGTATGAAAGATAAGCTTTAATTAGTAGTACTTGTCTTAATTATAATGATAATAAAAAATTCAGAGCAAGGACTGTACAGATAAAATTTAACGTGAAATTTCGAAATCAGCAATGATTTGTTACACTTGTATTTTTAATATCGGATTTTAGGTTGAATAATATTTTTTTTGTTAAAATTGCCTAAGTAATATTATTTCATAGTTCAAAAGTAGTTCACTTTCAAAAATCACGCATAAAAAACACATATCTTATGGTCATTTATAACATGCGGTGTTATCTTAACAGCATGCATATAAATATATATAATTTAGTCTTGAGACTAAAACCGAGAGTTTTGAGGGAATAAATAAGTATTTAACACTGTGTATCCCGCTTTTCATTAAGAGTACTAGGAAAGTAAAAATAAAAACATGAAATTTAAATCTCTGATATACAGAAGTTAAAACAAAAATCTAGAAGAAATAGATGAAAAAAATTTATAATAAACTCATTTCATAAATCTATATTCTGTAACTGATAATTGTCTTTATGTAATTTGCGTTTGACATCCCACGTTTTTTGAGTGGCTGTATAGAAAGTTGGTTGGTTGGAATGATTGACATGGTGCAATAGAAATATGTTAATAGAACTAGTGTTTTTTATCATTTAACTGCTGTCAGTTGTAAACGTTTCTACCTAGAGCTGAAAAGCGTTACTTTCAAACTGCTCAGCCAACTTCATACCTAGTTTCCGAGTATATTATATTTATATTTCTTGACTGAATGAATGCTAATTGGCAGTTAAAAATGCAACAAAACTGAGCAAAACTTTAAAACAAACATGTTTTAGGATCATTTTTGCAATTTTAAAAAGTCTCTGCACAAACTAAAAGGTTTTTAAAGAATAAAAATTCTTGGGATGGCGTTCCTTTTATTAATCTACTTCTCCCCATTCTCATTCTTCTTTGGTTTGGATATCCACCAAGGCCTTCCGCATTTCACAATCTCAAAATAATAACATCTAATGACTCTTCCTTATGGCTGCAACAATGATCAAAGTTATTAGGTTGGTACCTCTGCACTCTCACCGCACATAAAGAACGAATCATTCTCATATGAAGAACTCTTGATCATTTTCCAGATTCATCTCCAGGTTCAAAGATCATGTCCCTTATACATTCAAAGCAAAGGCATCCAAAGAAGTTTAATCAATTTTCTTAAACATCTGTAACGAAGTTTTCATAACTGGTGTAGTTCCTTCCGCAAGAGTGGAAGACCTAAGTGGTTATTCTTATTTTGAAATCTGGTAGAAACGTCAGTTTTCCCAAATCCTATAGACCCATGGTCCTCTCATCTGCAAAAAAATGGAATGGCTTATTGAAAACAAGAATTTTCTCCCTCGTAGGCAATTTGGTTTTCGCAAAATAACTGGAACCATGAATAGCTTAAGCATTCTAACCTGGGATATACGTGTAGCTCTTTCAGAATGAAAATATTTGTACATGAAAATATGTGTATTTTTGGACATTCGGTGCTCAGTTCTCTCCATTATTGGTGTAAATACACCAACGACCTGGATTCTGCTATAAACTGTTTTTGCAAGATTATTCAATATTGCCATTACGCCTCTTCAAACTCGTTTTCGAATTTTCATGCCGTCTAAACGCTGCTCTATATATTATCTAAGCGCGTTGTATTCGCCCTTAAATAAATACTAATATATACATTCACACCAAAGATTATACAAAAATCTCTCTGTTATATATATCAGATGACGTTGTCATTCTATTTATGAATGTTGAAAATATACTCTATATGAATATGAATCCCTTTAATGAAAAAGTGAAAAGTTAAGGTATGGTTCTAGACTCAAAATTATCAGGTATTCATAATTTTAACTACATTTATCAAAAAGCAGAAGGAGGTATAAATGTCATAAATGCTCTCTCTGGTGTACGTTGAAGATCTCATTCTTACAATGTAAAGCTAATTTATAATGCCTTAATATAAACCCATTTAGATTACGGTAGTTTCTTATGCGAACATTACAATAATTAGACCATATTCAGTCCAAGAGCCTCCGAATAATTACGGTGGCCATGAAATCATCTCCCCCTCAAATGTCCTCCAGGTCAAATGCCTTGATTATCCTCTTAAACTTCACAGATGCACCTTCACCTTCACCTTTGCGTAACGGTTCTTCCTTAAAGTTCTTCCACAGTCATCCCATCCATTTTTGCCTATCCTCAATTCCTTCTTGGAACATTCTTCACCTTATTGGTCCCACCACGAAGATTCTCCTCTCTTCATTAATAATCTTAAAAAAGTTCCCTTTCGAAGCATTTATTCGTAACCTATCAGTTATACAAAATTTTGGAACCACCAAATCATTCTGCGAGGCAAACAACAATTATTCAGTAAAAATTGGTCTGGTAGAACTACTGTATCTATACTGGTTGAACTACTGTTACTACTGTATCTGAATACAGTATATTCAGATGTATCAAAAGATAACAATGGTTACAAAAAGGTGAGTGCTGCTGTAAAAATAACGTAACATTAACTTTCCAGTCTTCTCATCCTAATTCCATTTTTCCTGGAGAAACTGTCGGTATACTGGAAGCAAAGGGTGCTTGCGGTACTAGTATCATCAAATATGAAAAGTGCTTTAGCCGTGACTAGTCAAAGGGTTGGAAAATTTTATGCCAGTTTACAGCTAGAGATGCCAGTTTATACCTACTAAAGCATTCGGCCCCTTGAAATCTTCCCAAAAAATATTTGTGATTATTAATCTAAAACTTGGCTTTGTTTCCTCCCCTGTATTCTTGCATAAGTTCGTATCCGAGATCTATGCAAGTATGGGTTGGCCGAAGGTACTTTACAACATATATTTTTAGTATTTCCAAACTTATCTGTCAATCTCTATGATATAATCCCGCCTGACTTAACTCGTCTTATTAACTTGAACAATATTTTAACTGTTGTGTTTTATTATTTTAAGTATTTTAAGTTTATTTATATAAATAATTTATATATGTGAATCATATTCGTGTTTTTGTTATAGATACTCATCTGAGATCTCTAAGCTTTGATTACTGCATCTAACTGATTTAAGTCACACGCTGTTTTTATCAAACTCACCGACAAAATCACCGTTATTAAGCAGTGGCGCCATATAAATAAAAAAGAAGAAGAAGAAACATTTATTTCTCGTAAAAAAACAAAACACCTAAGCTAATGGGGAAGGAAATTGCCTCATATCAGTCTGTTGTAATATTAATATGTAGGATATTGCAAATTAAAGTAATACAACCCGAAAGTACAATCACGCCATAGGGCATATGGCAAGCAACCTGTCTAGTCAATATTATACACGTTGAAAATTTCTTCTGAGTAAAATAGTATTAGTATAGCTACTTCATTTATTACATATTCATTTTTAAGGTGCTCTGAGATTGGACACCATTTATCTAAGTGTAGGTTTTGTTGTTCAGTTGCTTCTTAATTTAAATTAATACAATTATGTACGCCGCTATTTTTTGCATATTAGAAATCAAAAATATTTTAATACTGCTTTAATATTTGATATGTATTTATATATATAAATGAATAAATACGTTCTCCTTTTAATTGAAAACAGTTTTTTTGTGAAATAAAAGCGATAAACAAGAGATATATAAACTCGTGATCTCGACCGGTGAATGCCAATTACACTGTCAACCGCTTACTGTTAACATAACTCTATTGAGAAATAAGGTTCCTGCTCTTACCTCAGCTCAATGTTCGCATAATAATCTGAGCTGCATAATTGCCTGTTATAAAACTGTAATAGCAATTACTGTTTTGAATAAATATTTAACAAAAAGGCATTCTGAATAAAAAACTAAATTCATAATAATACATCTTAAAAGTTAATCAAAAACTTACGATGAACGTTAAGTTGTTATGGGTTTGAGCGCTAAAAAGGTGGTAGAGAGGATCTGGGAACAAGATCTAACGGCAGACCCGGAGAGGAGACGTAGGATCGGACGCAGGGCTTATGCCGACGCGCCGGCCCCGTAAGAGGGCCCCGTGTAAGAGAAAAATTACTTCCGAGTTTATGACAGCGGTGCTGCTGGATGGAGAGGCGACTAAGAGTAGCCCGACCGCGAATCACGTACAGGTTTTAAGGTACAATGGAAACGGTAATGTAAAGTATACGGTTTTACTGATAGTAGTCTCGGCCTAGCCCATTTATGGTCGAGGAGCCCAATATTGCCGATTTTTCTCCACAAAAAAGGTTCAACGTTAAGTAGTTCAAAATCTAGATTTTAATTTACTTCATAGTATAAGCCCTTAGATTAATTATGATACATACAATATGCTGCACTCATAAAGGAAAATATAAGTATTCTTATAACTTTACAAGCATTAAGAGTGAAGAATATTAGAAGTCAGTCTGTGCCATCTGTTTGTTAATCTACCTTGGGAAGAACAGGCAAGAAACTAAGCCAGATTTGTCCCTGCCTTCATTAAAGATTGTTTGAATGATGTTAAAATTCCACAGCCAAAAAATAACTGTTCGTTTTAAAACAGATGATAAAATTGTGGTTTTTATGAAAGTTTAAATATTACAATGCATAAGTACTATTTAAGATCTCGTGAAAAGTTTTCTATACAATAAAACATTTTTTAGGCTGCACGAGGGATCCTATTAGTGAAGTCAATGCCTCCTATTCTATCTTTATAAGTTCTTTTTTTCCACTTTCATTTATCACGCAACAGTTTTGGATACAGTTTAACTAAAACAATACCGGTTGCATGAAAACTTGATATACCTTTTTTTTTTCAAAAGTTCTGTAAAAACTTTGACAGTTTTTGACTGACGTGGCATGCTTGATGTTCATAAATCTTGGCTGTTCATACTAGTATTTGTATAGAAAACACCGAATGATTTATTTGTAGTATACAAGGCTTCAGAATAATTACTGGTGTGTACGTAAACACGTACCAACCTATTACCTTTTTTAGCGAGGAGGAATCCTTTAATACTTGATTCGTTACAATTTTTTTTACTAAATATATGAATTTTTTTGGAGCAAGAATTTTAATGCTAATAATAATCGTTATTATTATTGACATATAAAATAGACTTCAGTATAGAGTCAACATATTTATTTTCACATTGGTACGCAATGATTTGACATACCTACTATATCTAACTCAAACTATGCGCTCAATTATCCACACATAAAATTGCGCCAGTATCTCATAATTTTCTCGTTTTATTTTTAGAGCGTTTCAACTTCGATATCGTAATGACTTTAAGGTACCTTAAAGTATACCTACTGCAATAAAAATTTGTTAAAATTAATGTATTTTATTGTCTGGATGCGAATTCACTCGGCAAGAGCTACAAGAATTTCAATTCTTTTAGAACTCGTAATGATTATTTAATGTGTCCAAACTCTTTTGTTTTGAAAACAATTGTCTGTGACCGAATTATTGTAAAGAACAACTGTCTGCAGTGCTGTAATGAAATTCTAATAAAGTTATTGTTGATGTTTTACGTAACAATTTTGTCATAGTTAAGTTACCAATTAACATATGAACCTTTTTAAATGAAAATAAAATAAAGACTCGAGTAAGATCTCATGCTTATTCGATTATATCGTTTATTTGCGTCCAAACTCTTTTGCACGTGCAAATTACATGCAATATTAAATGTATCTCAATGCCTTTATGTACTTATTTCGTAAAATCGAGATATACGTAAGTGCAGGCCTAAATGAGAAAATTGAAAACCGACTTGGTTTTAATACTTCAACTTTTACCTTAGGTAAATAATTGGATTATCTAGTTATACCTTTTTTATGCTTTTCGTCCCGTACTAAAGCCATCGCTCAAACTACTTGGACTAAAAAGTGAAAATAGTCTTCACTCTTATTTAAAAGCCACATCTGAAGTAAAATATGTATTTTTGTTTACAATCTTAATAAATAAATGTAAGTTTTACATCCAATATATTAATCAAAATCTTTGAATTATTTTAAGTCTGCCAATTTACGTCCTCACATATATTCTTATATATAAAAAAATAAACTGTTCGTAAGACTCGCCAAACTAAAATTTGGTTTAACTGATCTGAATAATGCTTATTGTGTTTTATTTATTTTAATTCAGAGGTGGTTTAAAAACAATAATTATTATTATCCACACATAGTACATATAGTTACTTAGGAGAGCCTAAAAAACTTAGGTGGTAATTTTGTATAGAAAATCTGTCTGACAAAACGTTGTGGCTGGATCTGTCACATTATCTGCGAAAAGGGAAAATCTTCCGTCAAGCTGGGGCTTTTGCTAGGGAACTGCCGACTCGCTGTATCATCTCGAGCCTCTACGATTCACTATCATGGTAAACGATCTACCAAAAGCTGTTAAGCATGGGAAGTGCTTACTATTCGCAAATGATCCGAAACTGTAGTAGGAGGTTAAGACCACAGAAGACTGTGAAAGGTTACAGAGGTATATAAATCGCGCAGTGACTATGAGCAAAAACAATTTTCTCATGACTACTTTCTCGTGCGCTTGCAATACATCGAAACTAAAATACTGTGTGAACGGAATACCGTTAGCTAAAGTAACGGTGGTTAAACATATATATTGGATGTAAATGATTTATATTATTAAGTTCGAGCACTTTATGTAAAACAAGTTAACACTTACTCCAAAAAATATGTTTTTTAAAATTAATCATCAACCTAGTCGAAACTATTGAAATACGCATTATTAGGGATAACTTCTAAATTACTTGTCAGATCTCACTCAAATTTGAACCACATATATCAAGAGAGTAAAAGAGGTAAGAAAAATACAGTTGAATTGAAAACCTGCTGACTTGAAATAAGGTATTTTATAATATATGTAACAAAAGCTTTAACTATTATATATACATATTTGTGACGAATGTGACACAGAACTTGAAAAAACACTGATTCTTTACTTCTAAGAGCTTTGAGATTGAACTGCAGTAATCATTATTTTTATATTCTGATTATTACATACTGTCACTGTGTTTTGCAGATATTTGAAAGTCATGCATTTGATAATCAATATTTTCAAACTGTAGTTATACATTAAGTATCTTCTAGTCCAAACTAGCTTATGAAATTAATTTTTTGGACTACTTTGTTCTCAAAGTATAAGCACTGTCTAATCAATATCATATCTTTGTTACAGTTTCCTAAGATACACCACACTATGTTGCAATTCAGATAATGGTTCTTTTAAATTAATTACCTTAGCTTATGATCTTACATCAATATTAGTACATATATAAATTACATTTCATTACAAAATTTCAATAATAAATAATTGTTCTTAATATTTTAAAATTTCCATTTCTTCACTATTGCTCATAAAATCTGTTAAGATAAAGATCATTAAAATTGCATTCACTTGCACTGATACGAAAAATAAAGACTATTCGAAATTAATGAGTGTCTCTTGCCCCCTAAAGCCAAGAGAGTAATTTAGTCGATCAGAAGTACGGTAGTATATTTTGGTTTATAGGACTTTGAATTTTATTTACAAGGTCTTTATCACAACTTCTAAGGGGTAGGTAGTACTGATATTTATGTTGTTAGTACCTAAATTACTCTCAATTTAGCCACTTAGCCCTTGCACATAAGTAAGATCACATAGACCAGATCAATAGTTCCGGGACTGGAACTTGATGTTCTAGTTAGGATACATTTTAACAACAAACATTTCTGATCACAGTTTATTTGGTGGCAGGGGTTTTTGCAAGTTCACTTGGCTAGCTACCGCCACTCCAACGTGAACGTTAGAACACCAGGATCTTGCATCGTCACGGCTGCGCTTCCCCCTTGACACCACCAAAGGCGACTGGCGCCACAACACAAATAAGTATCCGTTGGGCGGGACGTCAGAACTCTTTAACACAGGGTATCCACTAGGACACCCTGTGTTACAGAGTTCACCACCCACTAGGATACCCAGCGGAACCTGACCTAACTGGTTCCGCTCCAAAAAGTAAAGTCTAAATAGGAATTCCCCGCTCTCACGATGGCTAAATACCTGAGTGTCCGAATGTTTTAACTTGAACATTTTTATTCGTATCATCCATCACACAATGGTTTGATGATGAAAATAAAAATGATATTAGAGAGCGAGTATTATTTATGTATAGTTAATCGATGAACATTGATCTTGAAAATGAAACTGGTTGCTCGCTGGACCTTGAGCCGTTTACATAACGAATAACCATTGTATTTCACATCTGTTTCTATAACTAATTTTAAGTGGGTGAACGTTGATGATACTGTATAATGTTAATAGTGACTAAATTTAGGTTAAGCACTTCGTGAATTGGCCATGTAGAAAATAATTTTGAATTACGTAATAAAGTTGAATTTAGTCGTGCGTTTGTTCAGATGTAAAATTAAGTACTTAAATAAATTTTCATTCCATCTTTTAATCCAATTATTTTTAATTATCTAGATTAATCGCATCGAGATGTTTGTTTATCCTTAGTGATATGATATTGATGGCCGTATGCTTGATAGCAACCATTGGAAAATTCTTTTCATATATAAGTAATATTTTGTTACTAATAATAATTTTATAAAATAAGATAATAAAAGTATTTATTATTTTTAGGTTACAATGTAATAATATGAAATAAGCCGTTTGTTCCTCCAATTTAATTACAGTCAGGCCTCAGAACGTAACATAATGATCAATCTCCCAAAATATCAAATCATAGTTTCCGGTATTATGTCGCCGAAGGAAGTTCCAAGTGTAGATTACCTTTAGCAATATACACCGCCTGATGCAATCTGTAAAGCAATAAAAGACATCCAAATTAATTATATACCAAACGAAGTAGGTATATGCGGCTGCTGTATGTCTATTTGAAATGTTCGAAATACCGAGTACCTTACCTACTTACGTCTAGTTACTTACGAAAATGACATTAAAATTGCATCTGTGGATTTTCATAGTTTTGTAATAATTACGGCTTTGAAAACTTAACTTTAAATCCTTCTAGTAATGGTCAGGCCAAATGGACGGAGGTCATTTATCTCACTTAGTTATTGGTGACAAGCTATTATGTTTCAGTTCACTGTGCTACTCGGGAAACATACTCTATGATCATAGGCGGACTAGTAGGACACTTAACGTGCGTACTAGCCTACGATTACCAGGCGACAATGAGCAGGTTGAAGGATGTAGGCTTACTAATACGGATACTTTTTAAAAGTCATGAACTCTTATATAGAATACATAATTCAGTATTAAATGGTGACTTACGTGAGATTTTCAGTGTTTCATAATCATTTATTTATTTATTGTACATAAAGTTCATTTATCTGACTTCATCCTATCATTCTTATTTGCTTATTGCTTCGTCGTAATCACGATTATACGCATTACGCATAATACGCATTCCATTTAAAAAAAAATCTTGTAAATCATTATCAAAATGGCGTAGCCTACTATAAGAAATAACTATATATATGGCATGGCTGTATGGACTCAGTTCCGTTTGTCTTCCCTGTAATAGTAAGAATTAAAAAAAATCGTTACTGTTTCTGAACGGTTGTCGGTGTCCACCAATCGCAGCGCTGCCGTAAAATAGTTGTTGGCATTTTGTTTTGTAACGACCTGAATTTGAATCAAACGTTTTTACTAGTACATTTTTCTTCCGAATTTTGCTTGTCGCCTGTCGCAGATAATAAGTATCGGAAGTCTGTAACGTATTTTAGTGAATTTATTAGCAAAAACGTTTTTCTATTGATGTGCATATTTCTTGAAACGATACATGTGCTAAATACTGTGATAGTTTCTTGGAAGAAAAATGATTGTTAACGCTGAAGACGTCGATAAACTTTTGTAAGTACTTACATTCGAGGATTAACCTTAGGTCAATACAAAAATGACAAGAATACTATTACAGGCTCTATTTTTAAATAATGAACTGAGTGAAACGTATTCTAAAAAGTCTTGACAGTACAAACAAATCTCTTTTTTAACGGATAAGGAGCTTAAAATTATTCCAAATCAAACTAAGGCTAATTCATAACGTATAAAACTATATATATTTAGCACTCAGTACATTTAGATGTGACATTATCAAACTCCATCTAACCGAAAAACATTTTATGTTCATTAACTATATATTTAATAAGGTATTAAGCATGCATATTATACTTGGTAATTTAAATTACTGACCCATGCTGCTCAAATTAACTTCACTTGCTTATAATAACAGATAATATTGTCTTTATCTGCTAATGTATTGTTTCGTAATGATCACAGCATAATAGGTGTGGTAATTTATACAGCAAATAATTATTTGGTACTTTGACTAAGCACTTTGAATACCTGTTTTTATTTTTTTTTAATGTATTTAAAAGAGAAGATTTTAAGAAAATTTATTGAATCATTTCAAATCAATGTTAATTATATTATGTTATAGTAATGAAGTTCTACATGAAGTATGCCAAAATGTTCGAGGGCTCATGGAAGAGCTGTGGCTTAATTGGTCACATCTTGGTGTTGATGACAGCACAAAAGTTAAAAATATTACCAAACTGGTGCAAATTGAGAAGGATCTCCACAAAGATGTTATCTCAGAGACGAGACGTAAAGTAGAGATAATGCAAGAAGAAGTGGAAAGTAAGTAAAAAAAGTTTATATTTATACTATGTAAGGCTTAGACATAGTAGAATCCAATCTAGAAATGTGTACTGAAACATCTAATGACAGGCTTAATAGTAACTACATCAATATTTCCTATATTGGTATAATTTGATGACCGTCTGTGGTCAGTACCCCTATTTAACCAGAGGTCCCGGGTTCCATTCCCAGTAGGTGCAGTAAGCATAATTATGTTTACTTTGAGTGATACAATAATAGGTGTGACTGTGAGAAGCACTATATAAAATTTATTATGCTTTTGTTTATTTGCAGTTAATGTTAAAATATTTTTATTTTTATTTATCAAGTTATGCTCAAACCAAATAGTCTTGAATTGCCTCCAAGTTGTAGATTGCTGAAACTATTTAAGCTACCATTATCACATCATGAAAAGCAGAGCCAATGTGTAATTTCTATTACTTTTATTTGTATAGAACTAAAAGAAGAAACAGAGGAATTGAGTAGGTGTCTATCAGTGGATATCACAATTCTGGATTTTAAAAAAGATATGATGCTTGTTGAGTATAAAAAAGAAATTGAAGACCAAATTGCTGGGTAAGTTCTTTTATTTCCTTAGATGTTATATTGTAAGTATTTGATAAAAATTAAATTATTTAAATTTAAAATGTTATTCAAATAACTACAACTCATTATTATAATTCTTTAGTACAATTTTACTAATAAAAGAAGAAGTCAAGCTATATAAGTATTTTTGATAATATTACTTTTTCTATTTCCATTTTCATCAGATATAGAAAACAAGTAGAACAACGTCGCACGAAAATGGAGCGCCTACTCGAATGGCAACGTGACTTAGCTGAAAAGCTTGGTGTTACAATCCAAGAGATGCAAGAAGTTCCTCTGCCTTCCGAAGAGGAGCTGGACAGACTGAAGAATCACCTTGAAGTCTTACAGGCAGAGAGGGACAAGAGAACTGAAATATTCCTCAATACGCAAGTTGAGATCAAGGATATCATGGGTGAGTTCAATAATGAAGTATTACTCTTTTTTTTATTTAAGTCTTTTACATCTATATTTTTGTAATGTTTGTATAGTGTTTGCCATCATAAGTAACAATAAATAAAAACCAAGCATTCTAAAATACCCCTGCTATATTGGGGTTCTGTGAAAACAAGCTACTATATTGGGCATAAAATAGTTACAGAAACTATCTCTTTCTTTACCTATGTATTGTTTAGAATATAAAATTTAACAAATAGTGTGTACTTTTGAAGACCTACAATCATCTTATACATTATTTTATTCCCTATGATATATTTCTTTAGATAAACTACAAATCAAGCCACAAAACAAATTCGAGCATGTAGTTACAACATCACTGTCTGTAGACTTCAAGGTTACTGACCTCAACATGGATCGTCTCGCCAAGCTTCAGCAGGAACTGCAAGAGAAATTTGAGCAGACCAACAACAGGGTATGTATACAAAGATATCTCAGCACATAAGAGCCTTAATTATAATGATTGTATAAACTTAGTACAGTATATTCTCTCTGGCTTAAATTTCCAATATTATTCAAACAATATGTTACCATATGAGGCTATTAATGAAGCATTTAGTTTAGGATTCTTTTGTCATAACTTTTTCCATTATTTAGGTATTAGAGCTTCGCGAGCGTCTCACCAAACTATGGGAGTGTTTAGACGAAGACCACATCTACCGCGACAACTTCCTGCATGCACACCCCGGTTGCAACCCACAGACTGAGTCCGCAATCAAAGACGAGATTAGAAGATGTGACCAGATCAAAAGGCAAAAGATACAGGTAAAAATAATGTGAACTTTATGGAGGAATTTTGGAGTGCATTTCTGTCCCTTATCAACCTCATATATAATATAGATACCTCCTCAGAAATAGAATATCTATTGTAACTTCATAAATTAGGTTCATTCATTCCTGCCCAGTTTTGGTACAACTACTCAGAACTATATTTTATGGAATGTTATTATTATAGTATTCTGATACAGGTGTTCGTCGCGAATATGCGCACGAAGATCAAGCTAATGTGGGACAACGTGATGTATACAAGCCGAGAACGCGAGGAGTTTGTTCATTACTTCCAGGACATATTCACTGAAGACACACTAACCTTGCATGAATTGTATTTGGAAAAGATTACCAAGTTCTACAACGAAAATAAGTGAGTTATTCTTAAATTTTATCTAATAGACTAGTGTAAGGCGCAAACATTTGCTGCGGCAATTCTAAAGATTCTACAAGGAATCACCCTCTCATTGAAGACATGAAATTTAACCGATGTAACATTGAGCTGTCATTACTGATCAATTCACATGTCCCTTGCGTATAAAGAACACTAACATCTGCCCAGTCAAGGTTTATCACAAGGGACTTGGCAAATTAGTCTTAAGCTAAGGTATTTACTACTTGGCCAGCTGATTGTCATTATTTTTTACTCTGGTATAATGATAACTTGAAGTAAACTATCTATGCTTGTTCCAGGAATATATTTGAGTTGGTAGTCACTCGCAAGAATCTTTGGATGAAAATGACGGAGTTAGAAGCTCGTGCCAGCGAGCCTGGTCGGTACCAAAACAGAGGGGGACAGTTGCTGAGAGAAGAAAAGGAGAGAAAAGCCTTAGCCAGTAATGTAAGTACTTACTTTTGCACCAGTCAATAGACAATGATAAAGATTAAATTATCAAGCAATGCTAAATTAATGATAATAATAATATTTCTCACATTCACACCAATTATCTTGCCCAGAGTAAGCGTCATTACTAAATAACACAGAAATATAAATAGTTATATGTATAATACTTATCAGAAATATACTAAATAAACATACATAGGACCAAAATTTGAAATATTTGTACTCGTGCAACAATTAGTTAATAGAGCCTAGGACCTCTGATTTAGTAGGCAATGGTACTGACTATTCGACCAGCCGGCCGTAAAATAAAAACTACAACAGTATCATTTTGTATGCCTTTTAAAATAAATTTCAATTGTCTTAAGAGATCTGATACAAAAAAATTAAGAAATTTAATTGGTAATGCATTGAGGTTATTAGAGTTTATAACTTTCCCAATAATTATTTTTAATATTTACTGTCACAGTTGCCGAAGATAGAAGTCCAAATCCGCGAGCTGGTGACAGAATATGAAGCTAAGAATGGCTGCACCTTCACTGTGGATGGGAAACCACTCATTCAATTAATCGAGGAGGAATGGGAAAACAGGAAAGCTGTAAGTTTTGAATCTAGAAATATGGAAGAAAGCATGGCAATATTTTATTTTATTTAAACACTCTGATTAATAATTACTAATTGTAGCCTTAATAAAAATTGTAACTTAAGGTTTATTTTCACACAGTCATATATTTGCTACTTTTAAACTGAGACTACTTGCTTAGGAAAATGTTCCTAGCTATGTTTAGCTAATGAGCTAAAGTGTTTTTGGGTGACTTGAAACAAATAAATGAAGTAAATTCCCACCAATAGTTCCAGAGATTATCTCCTACAATCGCATAAACTACCTCTTTACAATAGTATAGAAATAAAGTTGTCAATTAACCTACAGTATCAAAACCGATTTATTTTACGATACGAAATGAATTGGTGTAAAATTGTACTTCTATCAAGTAGTTTTATTTTAATAGAATCGTATGTAATAAATGCCTCTCTGTGTCATCCAGGAGCGTCATAACAAGCTGTCTGCGCGGAAGCAAGCACTGACGCCAACGACGCCGTCGTTCCGTTCCCTGGCCACGTCGCCGCTCGGCAAGCGGAACCGGACAGCGGCTGGGTTGCCAGCCACCGCCGAAGCTAATAGGTAAGCTTAGATTTTTTTTTAAATTACTATTCTCTAACATTTTAAAACAATAAGTAAACGTACTAACGTTTAAAACCATCTCTTTATTGATTTTCTACGATAAGAATTTTCCAAAAATCAAAAAACCCAGCAAACAACAACAAGAACCCACACAAGACTACTCTGCGGTACAGTGTAATTTTTAAGCGCGGCGGCCAACGGCTTAACTCGTCGTCTGAAGCACACAAAAGTACGAAATAACATATTTTGATTGATCAATAAAAATTATCGAAAATTGTAATTAGAAAAGCGGAATCTATAACCAAAGTGCTCGTCATCGTGCTTACACAATTTTAAATGTTTCCTTAAACATTTAAAAAAGTATTGGTATTGTACTATTTAATAGGAATACTATGAAATCTGTGAAGCTTTTCTTTAATTTACTATTAATATTTATCCAGAGCAATATTTTAGTAATCTGGGTAATCAATTTTGATTAAAATCACCAAATATTTTTTCTAATTAGAATGAATTTATTTTATTGCTAATTTTGTATAAGTATTGACTATAAACAGGACGTTTTCCTCGTAGGGTGCCGACTAAGCGCCAGCTCATCACCGCAAGCGCGACGAAAGCAGTATCAGCGGTGTCGATCAACCGTTCAGCCCTCAAACGATCTGCTTTGTCGACTATAAAAAGGTATGAGTTTAAGTTTAATTCTAGATAAAACTAAACATATGTACTGCAGTTTTTTTAATGAAATTATTTATAATAAATCCGAATAGGCAGGTAAAGTCACGGACTTATTTGTGAGACATTTAAGGTGCAATATTGCAAAGCATCTTATACCGTATTAAGAGCTATTATAACTAGGGGCAGCGACAATAAACTGATTTTAGGAAAAAAATTATAGATATATCAAGATGAAAATAGTAAGTTAAAGTTATTCCTTTATATTTCTAATTTGACCTTTTATTCGAAATTTGGTCACCACTTTCTAAGTAACTCTGTATATTTGAAAAAATATTTAAGATATTTTTACATTGGTGGCGATTTTGCTGGCATTTAATTAAACTAAATTATTTGCCTCACTTTCATCCCAATGGAAGATGAAAAGGATTAGCTGTCTTTATTTGATCAAATTGTAATGAAAGAGCAACAGAGAACTTAAATTTAGTACGTGCCTACTGAAACGGAGCCATTCTGTTTTTATGTCGTATAGTTTAATCTAGACTAATATTTCATGTGCTACTTATTAAATAGTGCTATGTGTAATTATTTATGTTTTTCATTCCTTCACGATTACAGCGCTCGCTTGTGAAACGAAGTGAGAACCATTATGAGGCAAGTGGTATTTGATTAGTGACAGTAGTGAAATTAATTGTTCGCGCTGTTGGTTATGTAAAGAGTGTATACATACGCGTATATGCAATTAAATTTGAAAAAAAATGATTGGATGGAATACAATAAATAATTTAAAACTGTATTAATTGTAAGCCACTTGGCTTGTGAGGACAGGAGGTTATAGAGAATTTCTGGAGATTTTTTTTTAATTTCTTTAATTTAGCTTTTTTTCTTTTTGATATATTACAGTAGTTAACGTGACATCTATAGTAATATTATAAAGTTTAACATGGCTAAAATAACCATAAACAATATACTTTAATAAATGTTTATTCTAGTTAATGGTTGGTGATACCAACACAGTATAAAACTGCAGTTGACATGACACTGGTTTTCTGCTTATGCCATTTTCGTTACTTAATGAATAGTCCTGGTAATCAGTTACTATATTATAGTCTATAGATATATTATATATATTATAGTGTATAGAGGCTTCTAATACTAGTTTAGCGTTAATTGTGAAGAGAAATGGAAATTAATATAAGTTTTTCACCAAAGTCAATTATTTAGTTATGTTTCATCACATATTTTTGTGAAAGTCATGACTGAAAATGGTAATAATATTAGTTTTAATTAAATTCCCAGTAAACTGTACAATAGCGAATACAGGAAGTGTTTTAATTTTTAATTACTAATTATAATTTTTTATTTTTGATTTGAGGAATACATAAATAAACACGATTTCGAATGTTCACTAATCTTACCAGATTAAAAAATACTCAACATTTATCGCATATGAGCTGATGTACCACACTCTTACATTGCAAGTAGAGGGAATGAGAAATATAGTGTTCCGATGCTTATGTATGATAGGCCCTGAGTGGTTGGAGTAGTTTCTTATTAGTGCCCATGCGCAATTGCGGCATAGATTGATTATGTAATGTCGTAAATTTTATTGCTGTTATTATTTTCTGAATTAGGTAAAGTAATAAATAGAACTGAATTACTTTAAGTGTCTCCAAACAGTATTTATCTATGTTTTCTAAAGCCGAAAGAGAGAGATAAATGTTTATAACTCCTCTAAACGTATGGAATAGTAGTTTTTATAACTTTATATTTATATTAAGTAGATTTTTTGTTCAATGATTGGATTTTATCTACGATCACTATGTAAAGTTGTTGTTGAAATTGTACCCAGTTTATTGAACTACAACTATCATTTTTCTCGCAGTATGTTTTAGTTCCTTTCGTAGTTTAGTTTATATGTATATGAGTACATTAGAATTATTGATTGTGCATGCTACTTTAGATTTTAGACTTTTCGTAATTAGTATTGATTGAAACTTGAATTGAGTAATAAAATTAAACATTTATGAATATAGTCCTATCAATTTTTATTGTTATTAGTGCATAACATTTTGCATTATGATTCTTATTCATGTTAACACAAAAGTAATCTATAAAAGTGGTCAGTTTCCTGTCTCTGAGCCTCATATTTTCCACTTTCCCACAAATGGTGCACATCTACTGACTTATCCGACTGTAGGTTGTAAAGAATGGTATGTGCTTACTCAGGGTATTAACTGAGTGATGTTGCTAGGGATGGTTGGAAAGTCGGTAATAAAAGTCAACTTCATACTGTATAGCCTTGTCTATTTTTCTGACTTTGCCGTGATATTATTAGGCTTCGTCATTATTTATTAGACAATTACGAGGAAAAATGATTATCCGTCTCATAACTAAACGTTTTCCTAACTCTAACACTAACACTTATTATACAAAAATCGTTTGTTCCAGGCGCAACAGCGGACGCCTCGCTACGCGCGCGGTGGTAGAACTTAAGGGTGAACACGCTAAGAGGAAGTTAGATTATGGCGGCGAAATGCGTAAGACGCCCAAACTAGCGGTCAACGGCAGTATACTGAAGCATAAGCGTACGGTACGGTCATCATGTTGTTATTTTCTTGTTTAACATTTACTGCTGTACTGTTTTACATTTTACACCATGAGGCAAAGGGATGCCTAAAGGGATACACCACTATTTAGGAGCCAGTAATAACTACTTAAAACATGGCTGTATAGGCTTTTGTTCCTCTTGCCTTTCCTTAATACGTTAAGTTCGCCAATTCTGAATTTGTGCAATAAAGGTAAAATAAATTGGAAAATATGAAACTATAAATATATTTTGTTATGCCACGTATACTCATGGGGATATCGAAACAATTAAAATTTTAATCATCTGGATTTTACGGCCTGATAGGTTTAGTATCAGTTTCTTTGAAACAGTGTCTTATCTAAACCAATAGATTTATTTGTAATGAGAGAGAGTCAAGATAATTTATTTAACACAAAAGTGCTCTCTTCAGGAAAGTGTTACTTAATTATAGCATTGTGAAAATTATAATTTTTTACTGTGTATTTATTTATATTTATGGCATAGATAAAACTTTCTCTTTTATCCGGCTAACAACCGAGATATGGCAGTTCAAGTTCGGATGAAAAATTAAACTATTGCGATCCACTTAGCATTTTATTTTGTGATTATTACCGAATCACTATAACTTGTAGACCCTAATGATCTACATGTCATAGTAATTTTTTTTAAAATTCACGCCATTGTTTGTAAGCTTATAATGGTTGCAAGGTGTAAAATGCCTTATATTGCAGTCTCATGGCAAACGGCGTAGCAGCAACCGTCGGTCGATGAACGCGACAAACTCGACGGGCAGCTCGCAAGACACAGATAAGGTCAAAGATCCACTCATGGAGACTACATTGCTCACTACATACACTGACTTTAAGGTATGTGATTCTTTTACATAGATTACAAACTTTAGGAAATGTTACTACTATAAAAATTAACAATCTATAGGTAAACCACTCTGGAATTTCAAATGAAAATAAACAAACAATACAAATTATAACGATAACGAAGTTTTATGAGTAAAATTGAAATAATTAAACATAATTAATTGTTTAGTTTACCGAATAGCATTATAATATCAAAATTGTGTTTTTACTTGACTTTTGACATTGAACACTTTTTTTATATAACTTTAGTTGTTTGACAGTTTTGCTTGAAATCTCAAATAGATTTTATTTTGTGCGTCCCATCCTGGTCGCGTTATGTTCAGAGATTTCATTCTTGACCTATAAAACTAAGTTTGGAGTAACATCATCTTCAGCAGTATTTCAAAAAGGTAGAACGGTAGTTAGAGGTTGTGTTGTGCCATATGCTATACATTAACATTTTTCTTCCAGGACGGTATAAATGAAAAACAGATTAGCCGCAGCTCTATGGCAATTAATAGCAAGCCGCCTGAGTCTGTCCTTCCCAACATCGTGTACTCCGTAATCGATGAAAATACACCGACTACCCCAAAAAAAACGCCGAAATTCCAAACTCCTCTGACGCCTAAAGTGGCAAAAGAAAATATCCAAAATACTGTCACCCCAAAGAGTAATCTTTTGTATACGCCTACGAGATTAACCCGGTCCGCTGTGAAGTTAAACAATGATGGCTTTGCGACACCTCGCACGCCGCTCAGTGCGAACAAAGTGAACCTGCCGCGACAGAATACAATCAGTAATTTCGCAGTCAAAACTACCCCCAATAATATGAATCGATCCAAGTCGCACACACACTTAGCGCGCGTTAAAAATCTACCACCGCTGATTTGAAGACTGTTTTTGTATCACATTTAAATTTAAAGGGAACACGAATACGTCGGAAAGGATAATAATTAAGTAGTATTCCTTAATGATTGCAATGGTTGAGTTTATTTTTGAAAACGAAATTTGATACATTTTATTTACCTTTAAGGCGTTATTAATATAATAGTAATCATTCATTCATAATCAGTCATTCATATGTTTTGTGTATGTATGTTATATGTTAAACCTTGTGATATAATATTTTAAGACAATTTTAATGAACAATACGTAGAAATACATTAATTCAAGTTTTAATTTTTAATATTGCTCACTGATAATAATTTTTCATGATCACAATTTACTGACATTTCTAGAATAAATATATTTTGATGTATATGGGAATCTCTTATCGCTTAGAATGGCTTATATTATTTGTTTTTTGTAGATTGCGTTAACTATTTTAGGAATTATTTTTATTTGAGGTTTATTGAATACTGGTTTGTTTTAGATTACTTTTCTTGTTGTAATTACACGCGATACTCGTAGCCACGTTGAACGTGAAATAAAACTTGCTAATTTGATTAAAATATTTTTAAAAAGTAATCACTATGGGCAGCTAAAATTCACGAACAAACGCTGAAATCAGCCGACTTGTACTTAATAGTGATCAGTATTTCGTCGAATTATAATGCAGATTGTTTTGTGAGCATCTGATAGCACGCTGCAATGTATTTTCTTAATAATATAATTTTAATTTCTTATTTTAACAATGTAAATTATGTTGTAATATAATATATGGATATTGTAAAATTAAATGGTTTTATTCATTCCGTGACCGTATAGATTTTGGGTAAATCATTTATCAGTACAGGTGATAGCTGAATTATCGTAAAAATTGCTAACAATGTCGATATTTTTCAATTTTGAAGTTGGTGCAACTGGCCGACGATTTAGAAGGGCCGTGGATGGTGACAAGTTTGATATATATTTGCTTGAGGATAAAGAATCTGAAATTTTATTTGGTCGTTCTGATGTCGGTTGTTTGATGTAAGTTTTTTATTTATATTTCTTAGTAATGCATTGCGAATATGAAGAGTCAGAGTCCATAATATGGGACTTAATATGGGGCAAAGGATATCTTATCCATTATTATGGGTCGCTTTGAAGTAAAGTAAGCTAGTTTACATATACAAAATTTTTATTGACAATAACTACATCCGAAGTTAAACAACAAGTATGACTTGACTGATTTCAATCATTTCAAAAGTTATTAGGATTTGTGGATTTCATAAATTGCATTTGGATGTAGAAATTTCACTTACCTACGCGATACAGAGCAAAAATTTTTGTATTTATAATTATCACTTTACTTTTTGGCTCGGCACACATGAAAGCTACCCAAAATAGTGAAAAGAAGAATATTTTCTTTAATTCGTGTTAATTTGTGACTTTTTTTGTCAGTCAAATTGAAAACTAATATTGACTGACAAAGTTTAAAGTAGATATATTTGTCATTTAATATTTTAGTGAGCTATCAGCGTTATCAATATGCTTGATAAACGAGGAGAAGGAAGTGGTGGGGTTCATGGCGCTATCCGACCGGCCCAACTTGCCGGCCGTGGACCCCGCCGACTGGGAGACTTGGATAAGGAACATGTTTCAGTATGTTCTCATAGTCACTATTAATTCTATTATGGGCCGCTCCCTCATGGCTCGAGCGCCCTGGAGACTCAAAGATACAGCAGGACACCTCCCCTGGAGGTGATGCCTGTCGATTAGGACTCTTTCAGAGGTGAATCACCCTTCAAGGCTTGACATTTTTTTATGGAGGCATATGGGACATAGCTTGACATTCTTGGGGCAAGGTTGATAATGCTTCCCATGACCTTTATTTACCCTGGCTTCCTCGGACAGCGAAGTGCTTCACGTCTAAATTCGAAAAGGCGGTAAAAATACTAAGTCAACTCTGCTGGAATTAAATATTAAATAACTATTAACCTTTTTAATGTTTTATTATTTTTAACTTCATATTTAACAATACTATATCTATTCTTTTCACACTCATAGTTTAAAATAAAAAAAAAGTGGGACGGCTTGTTATTTTAGGTGTGTCGTGTTAAATATAATATTTTTATTTTATACTTCATTCTCAGTGTATCTGTATCGGTAACTATTATATAGATAGACGGACCGCGGCGAAGTGAATATATATAGTGTTGTACCAATTTCAATTGAAGGAATTTCCCTGCTTTTATTATTTTTTCTCAGGAGGTTTTACTTGTCACGCAATACGTTATTTATCCACTACATGTGCTGCGCGGGGACAGCGGCCGAATACTTCTTAGAAGAAGCTTTAGTGTCTGTATTCAACAATGACGTGTATTTACAACAAATTGTTCTGATCATACCTCCGGGCTGTCCAGAAGGTTCTATTTTAGTTTTGTTTGAGTAGATTATATTAAATAATAAGAGCGAGCAGTCTACCCACACGTGAATCTCGTTGGCGTAGTGGTTCGAACGGTGTGGTTTCGATAACGAAAACAAAGCAACTTTCGTCATGGCTGGTTCTAGGATGGGTCAAAATATATTATCTCTAGCTCCTCCGTGCTTTGGAAGGCACGTTGACACGTTGGTCCCGGTTGTTATGGCAACCGCTTTCACCCACCAACCGGGTTTGACCAGTGGTGGTTTTATAACCCAAACTACTCATATGTTTCTCCCATGTAGGAAGATCTGTGCCCAGCAATGGGACGTATTTTGGCTGTAAACGATGATAATGAATGAGTCTACCCACTTCCGTCCCCATTTTATTTGATAATTACAAAAACATGTCATTTATTATATAAACGAGCCGGAGTACTTTGTATTTTAACTTGTCAATTTGTGAACTTTAATACAAACTACTAAAAAATTATTCCACTATTTCAATTAACTTGAAAAATAGCTGACAAATAACTTATTAGACCATGCAATTAGTTACGAAACGCATGTTGGTCATTAAGTCCCTTTTGCTTGCTTCTATTAGCTACTACAACTTGCTAATAATCACTACATGAGATTCATTGAAATAACTACAGTAACAGACTTTAAAATTAACAGATATTCTTCTAAAACACCAAATAATTAAGAAAAAGAAGGTGTACCGATACTACGCGAAGGGAAAGGATGAAACGAACAGTTCTAATTGCCTCCTCGCATACGTCCGGCAGGAGTTCTGCCCAAAGATGAAAATACGGCGTGCAGTGTATGTTGCTAATTTATATTCTCAGGGACTTTTAAGTTTTTAAACAGCTAGAGTGATACAAGCTTACAGCCACTAACTTGCTTTCAATTTAAAACTAACATGTCCTGCATTGACATACTGCGATAAAAAGTGACAAATGCAGTTTCGGGTATTCGAATTTTCAGTTAAGGCAAATATAGTTTTCTGTCAGTTATGAATAAGACTCCTTAAATACAATGTGGCATCTATTGTTGCTTGCTCCCTAAAAAAACAATCTGATTCTTTTTTAATTCTAATGTGGAAGCGTCAAGGTTCAATATCGTTTATTTACTACATCTTTAAACTGTAGTGAAATGGGTTCGTAACACACACAAGGATAAAGATAGTTATTTGCCAAACACTGCTCGTAAAGTGAGCCTGCCATGCGTAAAATTATCCCTATGAAGGTATGTACTTTACTGAAAGTTATATGCAACTTAACATATTCTCAATTTAACCGGGAAAATACTTTTTTTTAAAGAACAACAAAGAGGTATTATGGCGCCTAAAATTCATATAAAGATTTATTATTTTGTTTTTATCGTATTTGTCGCTGTGGTGAATTAATTTTTCCTCGAAAATGTGTTGTAAAAGGTGGTAAAAAATTCGTAAGCTTCGAAAGGTCACTAAACACTTGGCTGAATTACTCTCATCTTTGGTTCGGGCTGCAACCCACATCCCCATTTGTAGAGAGCAACTTAGCACACTTGTATCATAATATACTAAAAACTGCGTTATTTTGATAATATTTAAAAGCATGGCTTCAAATTAGGTGCGTGTAAAACCTTCTAGGTGTTTTTATTTATTCTGGTCCCGTAGAAAAGAGTCTAACAAATTTACTATAATGTCCGCGTCTCCATCAGTCTATATGACACTGTTATATTTAAGCGAGTTCAACAAAAGGAGGAGGTTATCAATTCCTCGTAATCTTTTTTTATGTATGTTCCCTTGTTACTCGCAGCAACTGAAACGATTTTGTAAATTCTTTTTATTCATAGACTTGCTTTTGGCTCTACATTATAATGGCGTAGGCACACATGAAAACGAAATGTATGAAAGATCGCCGATACTTAGGTCGATAAGTTCTGCATTACCGTAGGTTATAATAATAATTATTAAAGTATTTAAGTATTAATTAGTAAGAAAAACGTTACAGAGAGGAAGACAATGATGATATTGTAGAGATACTACAGAAAAAATGTCCAAGACTTAAAGATATGTATGGAGATTACTACATAAGTGAATTGATTGGACGCCATCCAGAGAGTAAAAGGAGAATAATAGTTACTGAGGTTGGTAACTGTGGTAGAGGCTTGATGTAGAGACTCAGTGCTATTAAGATCAAACGCTAGGCAAGCCACACACGCCTGCCGCTTAGCCAGCAGTATAGATAGATAGATCCGTAAATAATTCTTCCCCGGAAAATGGTGAACTTACTGTAAATATAGCCAAATGGTATTTTAGTTCCAAGATCAGCTAGTGGGAGTAATGTGCTTGAACACAGACATCAATTACAAGAAGCTGGATGCCACGTATGACATTCGACCTTATTACAGTCTCATGAAGCCCACGCCGCTGGAGAAAGAGAAGGCTAAGCGAGAGAATGTCTTATTACAAACTTTTGGGTTTGTTAAAATTGTAATTTGCTTAGCATATTTAGTACATTTTGTAATCCTGCCATAATAGTTCATTCGTCATAACTAAAACCTCGCGAACTCTTCGTGGGTAGACGTCTAACAAATTATGAGAAAAAATTAGTTTAATTTTTCGATATTTACAGTGTCTTGCTATTAAGCAGGTGACATGAAAACTCCATTTATTTAACTAAAATAGTCATTATATATTTTTCAATGATATATACTTATTTCTTAACTTCCAGAGAACCTATTATGATCGGTAAATGGAGCCCTTTCCAAAAATTAAGCAAAATTGAAACTAATCCATTAGAAGAGGTATTACCCTTTTGTAACAAAGCTATCTATCATACTAAAATAGGCCAAATCATTGAAAAAGCTTAACTTGAATTTTACTCGCTTTTTTTTCTACATATAGAAGTACTGTGATATTATCTGATAGATATGTTTATTTTTTAGGTAATATCGAAGGAATCTAGAAAGAACAGTAAAGTGTATTTTGGTCAAAAGTCCACGCGCAAGAATTTAGACGACATAATAAACAGGTGGAGTGTTCTGTCTTTTGTTTGTTTTTTGTTGATTTACTAAAACTAACAGAGGTTGTTTGATAACTAAACTAAAGTTGGCCTATTGCTATGTCAGTTTATACGTACCGCTTTCTGTAGATCGAATATTGGAACCGGAACTAATAATTTATTGTGTACATAACCATAAGAAATTTATACTATTAAAAGATTACAATAAGTGTGACGGATTTCTAAAAGAAATTTCTTCAAACCCACCTGTGATAGGATAAGTGTTTGGGGAAAGTAGACGTCGTGTGTATTAAATAAATTTGTACCGATATTTATATATAAAATAAACTAACATACTAATATACTCAAAAAGTGGATAAACATGGTAGAATAGAACAGACGATGCTTTAGATAAGGTTGTTAAAACTATCTCGTAAAATAAATAGGCTTTACCTGCTAAATACTCAGTAATAAGACTTTACAAAGTTGAGAATATGATTTAAGATGATGCAATATAAAATTAATCGATATAGTTGAAAAACTGTTGGTGAAATTTATTGAGTACATATTTCAATTCTATAACTGGGACAATTTGTAAATACCCGGTTAATACCCGCTTAAAGTTATCACTATTACCTTTAATTACATTTGTTTATTTTTCTCATACATATTCCCTGTTATGACGATTTAAAATAACATAGTAAATGAGTCTATTTAAATAAAGAAATTTCGACTTTTTTTGCCCTTTAGAAAACTTTAGTTTAACAATACTTGTAATTGTAAAATAACTTGTGCAAATTTAAGACCTCGAGGTGTTAAAAGGCCAGAGAAGCAATCAAGGTTTATTTCACTTTATATGAAACATGTTACATTTTAAATTTCATAGCCTTTATTGCTAATGATTGCTTACAATTTAATATCCTACATTGCATTTTTAATATTATTTTTTTAATTTTTATTTATTTTCCTGAGTTATTATTATTATCCTTGGCGTCTCCTCAGGTACATATATGTAAAAATACGTATGTTCCACTTGTAGTCGATAGTACATCTAACTAAATAATTTCCAGTCATCTCCAGTCAGATGATCTCAGTGAGAAAGAGTTTAATGTATCCCCATCACATTCCCAAGCCACTATCTACTCCGTCACCGATTTGTTCGAAGAAGACTCGTTTGACTATGAAATTGTTAACATTGATAAGCAGTTACTGATTGTGCCCGATGTGATGTCATTTAGTAAAACGTAAGTTTCTGAGTTGAATATAATTATATTATAGATTTTATAAGAATTTGATCCTCGAGTGCCGTATTGCCTTGTGTTAGAATTCAGAAGGAACCGGTTCACGTTCGTGTTGATGGTGTAGCGTCTTAGTATCCGCTATATTACAATATTTAGGAGTAAATGGTTGAAATTCTTCTAACCTTCACTTTTGTACTTTCAATGTGCTGTCGACAGTATTGACACAAAGTCGTCACGACAATTTGGTTTTACACTCAGAAACTTGATTAGAATAGTTATTCCTAAAACTAAACGCGATAACCGTTTCATTGTAGTGACAAAAAAACACATTGGAGGGAGACCAAATTAGCGGAAATCAAGAAACGGAGACTTCGTGAGCTAAGTTTTCTGACTTTAACTTTTTCAACAATGACAATCGTTTTCAAATTAATAAAAAATGTGGATTTTTAGGTCTGCACCGCACAAGCCAGAGTAAGGCGGAGAAAAACGATACATACCGACATGAAGGCGAACCAAACGCTTTTATGATAGAGTTGGTTGGTTTTGACGAAGATGTGCATGAAAGGTGAAGTACTGTTTTCCAAAAAACGTTCTTAAACGTATGAAATAATGTTTCAAATTATTCACCAACCTGTTCAGTTGGTAAAAAAAGGTCATAACTGGATGTACAGCCTTAATATCAGTACTTACGACCATTCCAATGTTCTATCCACCGATAGTTATAAGTCTACCACGAAAACTATATTACTATTAGTAATAATATATTACTAATAGTAAGCTGACTTACTTGTATCTGTAGATAGAATATTGGAACCAGCCATTAGTTTTCATTCTAATTTATATTTCATTTATCTTAAATTAAAGGCATGTTTTCGATTTACTGGAAGCTGCATTCGAATTGATGAAGATATTCGATTACTGTATCATCGAAATTCCATGTTCTGAAAAGACTTTGCCTTTGCTTCAACATTTTTGTGTAAGTTAAATACAAAAAATGTTTCCAGTGATGTTTAACACTACTTGATACATATATTATTAAATTGTTTCTTAATTTCCGCAGTTTGTTCCAACAAAGCCGAATATTTGTAGTAAAAATGCACTTTATGTGGCACATAGAGCTGCTATACATGGGTAATCATGAATTTTACACTATATTAACAATGCAATTCAATATTGAACTTGAGTTATTTATTCATTAATCGTAATACAATAAAGTGTAGCATATTTGTATTGTTATTATTCTTCTTCACTTAAATTTGCCTCCTTTTTTAAATGAGTTTAACATACTTGTATCTATATAAATTTAGTTTAATTACAGTACAGGCCAAATAAATGTTATTAAACTATATAGATGGCGTATCCATACAAATAATTTGAATTGGATTGAATTCTAATAAATTTAAACGTTTCTAATTGTCGATTAACCTTTTTATTTATATTATGGTTGCTATTAAATATACTTTTTTCGCCAACAAAATTTAGTTATTACTATCTATTACGTTACATTTCATTCTGTTCTGTGTATCTTCCTGTAACATTACCCACAACGAATTCTCAAATGATCGTCTCCTAATTTTCAGTAAATTACGTGTGCGAGAAGCAGAAATATTTGACATACCCCAAATAGCTAACTTATTAAAAGATTTAGATGGTAAAGAAACCTTGTGGACTATTGAAAATAGTATACACCATAAAGACACCAACAGGGCTTATGTGTTTCTTAGTGCCCTGAATATTGTCGGTGTTGGGATACTGGAGTATGACATATTTTATTATTTTAATTACAATAATAACTGAATAAGTTTGGCTTTCGAGTTTTCTCTTGCTCTTGGTAAATTAAGATAAGCTGCGATCTCATTTCCAGCCTACTTTTGAAGCTCCCGACATAATACTCGTGGCTATAGTAAAACTAATATTGGACACATTAAAATTAATAATAGTAAGATAAGAAAACCATCCTTAAATCTATTTTAAATTCATTTGGTTGTAGTTTTTGTGGCAATGATATAGAAGCAAGAGAATTATCTCAATTTTGAAACACATATTGTAATATAGGAAATCTTTTGTCTATTGTAAACTACAGTACTCTTTTTTCCTATAAAACTACATAAATTTTAACTTAAAGAGGTCCAATTAGTAATTCTGTTCCCCTAGGATGATAATTTTGAGATTTTGCAACATGCCATATGCTGATCATTATTCGTTATTATTAGATACTACCGGGCCAGTAACGGTAATTCCATATCAAATGTTAGTCCTCAAATAATCTTGATAATGTGTAACGTGTAATTTTTCAAGATTCAACATTTCATATAGAATTACTCTAATTCATTTTCAGACTTGTAGAACAAACAGACTTTATCCGGGCCAGGTACAATCTGGGCATATATCATAACCACAAGTACCATTACCACGGTAATGGCATCACTGCAGGTTTTATGAACCTCAAGGTTGTTCAAGCATATTCTGTATTTGAAGTACATTTTAGATTCTTCTTGAGAGAGATGATGAGGCTCTCTGCATCTTCTACTGTACTCTGGTTGACGGCTTATAGGAATAAACTGGTGGGTCCTTCTCATATAGCACAATATAAAATGTACTAAATTATGAATGATTTAACGATTAGCTGATTACAGCCAGTTGTTAAACTACTAAAATACACAACCTCGTGATATAACCCCGCCTCGTTGGTAAATTCTTTTGTAAACCTAAATATAACTCCCTCTCCGTCTAAAATAATGCATGGAAGATGCGTGAAAGATGAAAATTCTTCTTCGTTTGTCAGTAATTGCTAATCCAATCATTAGACACTTTTTTTTCCTTTTTGAGAGACTTATGACCCTTTTTTTTACGTGGAGGAATCCATTTACGGACCTACCCGCCACTGGCTAAGCGACAGGCGTGTGTGGGGCTCACTCAGTACCTCAATAGAGCGGCACTGAGAATACCCACTTAAACTCCCCGGTAACTCCATTGCCCTTCACGGGGGTAACCTGGGTTCTGCACGAGCAATTCACCAGTTCAGAGACCTATGACCCTACTATCTGGTAGTAAGATTAAGATTAAGAAGTTTTCTTTTTCTGCAGGTAGCAAGCAAAGCGAATTCCTTTGCCTCATCAATGATACCTATAATGCCGAGAAAATCTGAAATTGATTTTATAAATGTACCCGAGTCCATGAGCCTGACATTCTCATCTCAGGAAAAGTACATTTCTTTATTTGATCAATTATTTATTAGTTTCCTATGTCAGAACAGGACTACCTGTGCCAGTTGAGTAAATATTTAGGGATAGAATAATTGCCTTAATGAGTGACTTCAGTTTTTTGAAAAGGCCGATAATAACTAAAGCCTTCATCTAAAACATTCTTTTCTTAATATTTCTTTTAGTAATGCTTTCGCTGTTTGGTTCCTTGGAAGAAAGTTCGCATCTGTACCAAAAGTGGATATTAATACAAGAATAGTAATTATTGGAGCGTCGCGTACAGCTATGGCCTTTCTGAATGAACTGATTTTTAGGTGAGTTGTTTAGTTGATCATATTGTATTAAAGATAATTTTAATACCTATTATTGCTTAAAACTTCATCAGTCTCATATAAAGCTGTATTTTCATATAAAATTTTTAAAGCAATGGTTTTTTAGCGACGCTTCATCATACCTCAACTTTACCAGCGTTACTTTAATCTCCCCAAATGGCTTGAACTACATCAGACAATCAAAACCTATAGTTGAAATGATGTTTTCGAGAAACCGTACGAACACAGATAGATTTTTGAAATGCGTTCCTTATACTTACTACGTTAATATAATACATGGAACTATGATTGATATTGATAAGTAAGTATTTCAGTATAAATATTATATTAAGTCATGTCAAACCTATTTATCTTAATCAGAGTGCTAGCTTAATATTCCCTATAGTTTGTATAATGGATAACTAAAACTTATATTTTTTAACATAACTAAAATATCAAACTAAACTACTCCATTTTCTATTGTTTATGTGAACAATATTTTAAATTGGATAACTTTTAAAATTGTAATAATGTTTGCTTTTTAACGGTTTTTAGTTTTGTTCAAAATATTTTTACATATTAGAGTGGTAATTAAGTTTCTACCGTCAGTATTGTCCACTTGCCTGTTTATTTGACGTTGCCCAAAAATACTCGAAAAGTTTAAAAAAAGT